>CM059015.1:14148104-15643938 GCA_030272315.1 Paspalum vaginatum
ACCATGGCTTTATCATTGTTATACAGATTACATGTCATAAAAAAGGCTGTTCTTCCTGAATTAAAATTTCTCTTGGCACAGTAGATAAAGTTAATGTTTCCATCACCTTTGAACATTTTCAGCTTATGTCATGTTATAAGAAGCCTTTGCACTTGTTTGTGAAATGAACAACCAAACCATATGCCCATATTATTCCAATATTAAATTTTCACCTTGAGCATTCAACAAACTATGCAGGTGTTTAGAACAGCCAGCACTGAGAATGAAGCTGTGCCAAAGGTACCATCAAGGCCTCTTAATAAGCCAATCAACAAAGATGTAAGACGAGCAGGCAATTATAAGTACAGAATTGATGAATTGAATGACCCACCTGTACGCCGTCCAGGCATACGTGCTTTGCTGCCCTTACCGGGTGGTGATCTATTGACTGGAGGAACAGACTTGAAGATTCGTTACTGGGATCAAGCCAGGTTCATTACTATCTTCACCGCATTCTTGCTTCATAATAATTTTCACCACTATCTGTCATCATGATGTTTTTGTATTTGACAATTTAGGCCTGAACAAAGCTTCTGTATTGCTGGTCCTTCGTCGAAAGAAGTCCGTTCAGCAAAAGGAGACATTTTAGAAAAAGCAGTTGGAAACGATGAGTGTTATGATATAAGATCCAGTTTTGGAGTACAAGTCGTGCAGGTAACCTTGTTTCCTTGTTGGATAGTTCTTTTGCGTAGATTATACATTGATATTTACCTAGTATTTCAAGAACCATGCGAATTCACCAGTCCTTGACTTTAAACAAGGCATACTATAAAAACCGTCGATAGTAACAGACTTTCATGTCACTCTAGGAAATGTACAAACAGACTACCACGGCCTCTGGATTGACAGCCAAGACTCAGCTTGTGGCAGCCGCTGCAGATTCCGCCGGGTGCCACCGCGACGCCGTACTCGCGTTGGCATCCTTCAATTTGTCGAGCCATAGGTTGATATCAGCCAGCAGAGACGGTGCTGTCAAAGTTTGGAAATAGCTGCTCCTGCTCTCCAGCAAGGGTAAGATGACATGTCCCCTGGCGTGTATATATTTGGCCAGTTTAGTGCTCACTCCGTACATACGTCGCTAGTTATTGTTGTACAGAAGATGACTTGGATCAATACAAAAATGGAATTGACATGTACGCTACTTCGCTTTCATCCAGTTTGGCCTGTTTGGGTTGATATAGACAATGGGCTAAAAATATCACGATGAATAGGGCATATGGGGTTATCTAACTACAGTTATATGGGACTCCAGCCATAATTATCCACACAAGAAAAAAAAAATCCAGATGCTATTATTTTGGACAATAAAGGTCCTCTTGTTAGTGTTTGGGTGGCAATTTTTGGGAGCTTGGGTGGCATACAAGATCTTAGAGGTTAAGGTTCTAATGAGGGCTCAAGTAGTGAAATAGGTTTAGCTTCATGGTTTGTTGGTCGTGGCTGTGTATTCTATATCCTTGGTAGGAAGCTATGCAGCCAGGCAAGGCAGAGCTGCATGTGGTTGCTTTTTTTGTATTTTTCTTTAAGCTATGTGTTTCTCGTTGAAACCGAGGTTTTTTTGTTTGTATTTTTCTTTGCTATGGTTCATAAACCACGATTTACTCACTGCAGTTGTAATTTTTTGTATCTTCTTAATGCAAAGACGCTGCTTGTATTGACCGTCCAGTCTCGTACTCTGGTCTCACGTATACGTGGTCAAACCAAACCTAGCAGGGGTTGACTTGCTCTCCAAATCCCGTCTAGTCTCGTACTCTCGTCTGGTCTGCTGGCTACCGCATGGCACATGCAACGGATGCCTAAACGAAGACGCTTCCTACTTCTAGCAGGCGTATATTACTATTATATCACCAATAATTTCACCTTCTTTCATGTCTTATAAAGAAGGGAAAATCCATTGACAATCTTGAATTGCCGTGGTAGTCCGATTTGTAACCTTCAACTATAAAATTGGGTCATCATACTAACCAAATCAGACGAAATACCCCTTCAAACCTGTTAAAGCGGTATCGGACGGTGGTTTTCTATAGTTGAAAATAATAAAACATTGTTTAATCACTACACATTTGTGATTAATTTATTTAAATCAAAATAAATGTGAAAAATGTGCCAAATCTTTTCTAAAAATATAGCCAATCGATTGGTGCTCAATTTTAAGGTATTTGGATTAGGGTTTTATTCTTGCGCCTAAATTTATTTTTCTAAGTATAATAACATTATAAATAGGAACGAATCCGTTCCAAATATCTTCGGACGGAGCAGAGCACCAATAGATAGATTATAATTCTAGAAATAAATTGACATAAATTTCTTTTTTTAATTTAAAATTAATTAATTATGAATTTTTAGAGATTACATATGGTTTTATTGTTTTAAAAATTAAAAAACACTATCCAATGCGCTTTTAATAGGGCCTAAGGGGGAATTTTACCTTTTGGTTAGTTTGAGTCTTTCGTAAATGGACTTTTTCCTATAAAGAATTGCTCACTCTTCCCACTGTAACGTTTCACTCTTATCAATCACGATACTTTATCTAACCCACTGATATATCAAAGTGTGTGCTTAGATGGGGGGACAAAGGGGGATGGGATTGGAGACCTTGATGTGTCCTTAATGCAGGTACTATTGTTAAGGTGTTTGCAGTCCTCTTCGATCCCGTATTGTGCCACCTGTGTCCCATACTCTTCTCATATTGTGTTTTGGACATCCACTTTTGGTTAGAGGTGATTGCCTTTGTTTCATACGTATATAAATTTGTAGAGATCGATCGACTATTTGACTCAGCTGTGAATGCGATAAACGGATAAACAACAGCCTCCACATGTGGAAATCTAGCTAGCCCGACCCTACCACTAGTCAGCAGTGGTCTGCTTGCGACTGGATCGCCAGCAGGTTCCTAGTTGCGACCGACCACTGCTTCCTGCAGGTGTTGTTTGTCTGAACTCGGACGCGCCCAAGCTCTGCTCACGGGGCTGGCCCGCCGGGTAGCCCCCGGTACCCCGGCCTATCAGACCTTGAGCAAATCGTCTGCGTAATCATCTATAGCTATAAAAATGACACTGGAGCTACAGAGTGAATTCGAATATAGATGATGTGATAGATTTGTTGGACTCCTCACGCGTCTGCAGCGGCTGTTACTATTACTGCCATGGAACTTGTCGTCGTACGGTGCCTCTGATTGTCTTGATTTCCTACTGTTTCATTCATTCATACAGAGTACTGTATTAATTATTTATTGTTAGGGAGTGTTTGGTTTGAACATTATTCCATTATCTGGGGATATATATATCTAGATATCCAGATACATCTTCGGATAATGGGATAATGGGTGGAAAAAAATCCCTTATTATCAGATGCAACGTGCAGTTGTTGGTTGATGCATGACCAGTGGGTGCATGGTCTTTTATTTCCTACCCACTTGTTTCCACGCCCTTTCGTTCTGGCTATCTTATACGTATGGGTCTAGCCATTTTGCTCACTTCATCAGATAGGCCCCCAACGGTAGATTTGACCTTAAATTTTTTTCATGTAGAAAATCCCAATAAGAAAGGCGCATACACACTGCACTTTCCCTGTATAATTGGCCTGTCTGCGGATGCAACTCAAAACAACTGTTTTCCGTTTCCGGCTCAATTCTGCTCGATCTCGTCTAGAGTATACTGTTATTAATAAGCTTTCAACAACACTTGCGGTAGCCACTATTTTAATATAATTATCATACGCGTCATCAGAGAAACGGGCCGGGACCGGGAGAGGTTGAGTCGTTGGTTACGTAGTATGTATGTTCTTCACCAGAAGCACCTGGACAGCGACTACTGGCAGTGGCAGGCAGCTACCGATCGAGGCCGCGCGCTCGGGACGACGACGACGACGACGAGGTTACGTGTTACTGTAGTACTGTTCCTGCAGTCGTCGCGGGTGCCCCCATTAACGGCAGCGGCCATGGCCGGAGGAGGCGCCACAGCCGCCGGCGACGCGCCGGAGATAACGCTGGAGCACACGCCCACGTGGATCGTCGCGTCCGTATGCTCCGTCATCGTCGTCATCTCCCTGCTCTTCGAGCGCCTGCTCCATCGCCTCGGCAAGGTATACATATGGCTTAGGCTTAGCTTCTCCGATCCGTTTACATGTAGTAAGTCTTTGCATCGATCGATCAACAGAGGCTGACGAAAGGACGCCGGAAGCCGCTGTACGAGGCCCTCCTCAAGGTCAAAGAAGGTACACCTAGTGCTACGGTTGCAGGGTGCAGGCATGGCCATGTCCATGCGTGCTTAATTCTCACGATCTATCTGTTCAACGTTGATGCACACACTACGTGTGTTCATCGTCGCTCATCATCGTCTGATGATCTGATCTCCCTGCTGCGCTGGCGCTGCACAACACACAGAGCTGATGCTGCTGGGGTTCATCTCCCTGCTGCTCACCGTGTTCCAGGGCGCCACGCAGAAGATATGCGTCCGGGAGAGCGTCATGCACCACCTCCTGCCCTGCCCGCGCGACGACGCCGCCGCCTCCGCCAACGCCGCCGCGCACTACGGCGTCTTCACCGGTGGTGCCATGGGCAGCACCAGGAGGCTCCTCGCCGGAGGAGGCGCCTCCAGCGACTACTGCCTCAGCCGGGTATGTACTGCACATGCATGTACCGTTTGCTTCTTTATTTGCTTTGGTTCGCCGGATCGACGGGATTCCGTCACGGGCGGCCGGCGTTTACCCGGAAGCCAAAGCTAGGCGGCTCGCCGGCTGCCGTCGCCCCTCCAATTATTGCTGACCCTGTCAATTATTTGGTACTACTTCATTCCTTCATTCAAACAATTTTTTTAATTATAGATAGTGCCAAACAAATGCACTGTGTAGAATTATGTGCAGCCAATAAAAAAAACATCGACTCCATCAAATTTAATGAATCATATGTGTATCGGTCCCCACCATTTTTTGTATCGGACCCTACTATTTGGTACCGTCGGGTACCGGTACCGTGGTATCACCTATTTTTAAACCGTTAGATCTTTTCTGATGGACGACTCCTATTTTTTCCAACTATTGTAAAACTTGTAATTCCCAAAGGTCGACTTTAGATAATATCTTAGTTAAAAATTCTATTATTCATAGATTTATCAAAAAAATCGTAAGTTTACAATATATATCATTATTTTCTCAATAATCTATAGCTTAGAAGCATATATATTGTTATTCCCCTAGGATTTCTCTTCTTCTTTCATAAGCTGCTTATTAGCCAACGACTATTATTTATATATATGCTGTCATGCATATTCGATCTCCAGGGCAAAGTTCCAATTCTGTCGATCGATGCCATTCATCAGCTACATATATTTATCTTTGCCCTAGCAGTCACGCATGTGGTTCTCAGTGCTATTACAATTATTCTTGGAATCACACAGGTAAGGAATTGAAAAAATGTGAACCATTGTGTTCAAGACGACTTATCACCTTTTCTTAATTTTTTTTTTGCTCATTCCATGTAGACAAGAAACTGGAAGGAATGGGAGGACAACATCCAGCAAAACAGTGATAATGGTACACACATACATATTGCCTAGTTTAGCATGTTAAAGTCCACAACTGTTCTAGTTAAGCTACAACTGAAAGTGGTACTATATATGTGTTGTTGAGTCCATTTTATAGACCCTCAAATGATCAGGCATGTGCAAGAATTCAAATTTATCAAATCTCACTTCAGAGGTCATGGGAAACGATGGGAAGTATTCGGTTGGCTGGTAGCCTACTCTCCTTGTATTTTAAAATGCCAATGCATAATTCATGTTGCTAACACGAGTTCAATACAAAATAATACTATTTACCCTTTATTTCAGCATTCTTTTTTCAAACAATTCTATGGTTCAGTCACCGAGGAGGACTACACAACCTTGCGACTTGGCTTTGTCATGGTAGTTGAACATATTGCATGTTTCCTAATTTATTCATATTGCATTTGTATGGAAGAAGCTGATATCTTTTTACCTGTTTATATTTTGGTAGAAACACTGTAGGGGACATCCAAAGTTCAACTTTTACAACTATATGAATAGAGCACTGGAAGTGGATTTTAAGAAAGTTGTTGGCATAAGGTAAATATCTGAAGCTACTAAGTTAATATCCACACTATTCACTGTCTTTATACTAAAACATGACGACTGATCAATAAATCAAATGTGATTTGTTGCAGCTGGTACCTTTGGGGACTGCTAATGATATTCTTGCTACTTAATGTTCATGGTAAATTTCTATGTTGAACGGGTATTGCTTCATATTTTACAAGTATGCATAAATAAGATATGATACTTGTGGGTTGTTGTTGTCATATGCCTACATCACACACATCTGTTTTTACTTCTATTGAATGATATGCTTATGTCAAATACTAACACCTCTATTTAATTGTTGTTGTCAAAGGATGGTATGTCTACGTTTGGATATCCATAGTCCCATTCATTGTAAGTAAATAACATGTGCTATAATGATCTGATAAAGATTTAAAAGTGTTTGCACTCAAAGTATTTGTTGGACATCATAACTATAAAATTAAAAACAATGCATGTTATTGTTATTTTCATGGAAAAAGTGTTCCATAATAAGTATATGTAATATGTATTTTTTCTATTTCATCAATAGAATCATAACACATCATATGTGCTTTATTCCTTACAGTTTCTACTTGTGGTCGGAAGTAAGATGGAGCATATTATCACGGAGCTAGCTCTCGAGGTTGCTCACAAGCATACGGCAATAGAAGGGGATCTAGTTGTAGCTCCTTCAGATGAACTCTTTTGGTTCCATCGGCCTAAACTCGTCCTTCTCTTGATTCATATCGTCTTGTTTCAAAATGCATTTGAGATAGCATTTTTCTTTTGGTTGCTGGTAAGAACAACATGCCAATTCCCTTGTCACCCCACTGAATAATTCACAAGTACATCATGAGGCACATTGTTATATATAAATATGTTATCGTAATTTATCATGTAAATGATTCATATAATCAACTACTAAAACATACTAACATAATATCACATGACTTCTACCTATTTGAAATTGTATCGGGGCATTCTAAATATTTATTTTCTACAACATATGTACAAATAAAGTCAACTTAGCACTCACCAATCCTTGTAGGTAATATATGGATTTAAATCCTGCATTATGGGAAAACCGGCATATGTTATTGCTCGTCTGGCGATAAGGTAATCTATTATATTTGTTAAGGATGTCATTTTAGACTTTCAAAGAAGTAGGAACTCAAATTGTATATGTATTTTCAGTGTCATCAGCCAACTCCTATGTGGATATAGCACCCTGCCTCTCTATGCTCTCATCTCTCAAGTAAGTTAGCTAATAAATTCATTGGGCTTCACATTGAATATATTTTATTTAGGAACCATTTTGTAGTTTATTTTAGTTTACTGAACTAGATAGTTTTTTAACAACACTTAAGTTGGTCGAATAAAAATTAGAATGACTATATATGAAGTGTACATCAAGGCGGTAACATATTTCATTTAGACTAAACTATTAGTATATAATCATAGGTTGTGGTTATATTCTCTTGCTTTGGCTTTGAGTATCATGCTAATTTCTGTCTTTATACCGATGAAGATGGGGAGTTCATTCAAAAAAGCCATGTTCGATGAAAATATCTCTGAAGGCCTTACCAATTGGGCGGAAAAGGCTAGGAAACGCAATAGAATTCCGGCAGGAAGTGTTGGTGACAATTCACCTGACGGTGAGGGAATTCAAATGACAAATACACGAAGAGAATCAGCAAGGGAGCAAGGGACCGCTAGGCTGATGACCTAATAGCAACTGTTGTGGTTTGTTGAGGTCATATTAAAAAATATTTTAGCTTTGTATCTCTAGAGTATCATGACTTTACACTCAGGCTTTAAACATTTTACGATTTTAGTATACAACCAACTAAGACTCCATTTATTATGTAGCTAGGATTTTTACGTGGAGCCCAGGGGGCATATGAAATGTCTATTATGGCCTTTTTTTTAATTAAGAAATAAAACTACACCAACCAAGGATGCATTAGAGTTAGCAACTCATTCTTACAACTTGGCCTGGCTGATCATGCATGCCCGCTGTGTTGGCACCATGCCACAACAGGTGGACGAATCGCTCGACGACTCGGATCTCAGGTCCTTCCTAGGCTGCCATATTGCGACACGTCGATTTCTGGGGAGGGCAATGCGACACCATCGCCCGTGCTCGAGTTTGTTGACCGCATCACACGGCCGCTCGGGTATAACAACGATGACGTTAAGGCCAGCCTCTCCATGAGCCTTTACCCTCCCAGTGCCACAACACGGCTGCATCCCTATTCAATTGCTTCAGCTTCTGCCGGTACATGTTCACCAGCTCTGTCATTGCGGTGTCATCAAGCACACAGTTGGCCCTTGCCATGGACAAAGTCTTCACGCTCGATGACAAGCCAACAACTGCAATGCTGCCATTCCGCCCGTCAGACGTTCGAGAAAATGCCAACGGGGTGTGATCGGTCGCAACAATAAGTTAGACGTTTTTCACCACGTATTCAACTTCTGTGACTTTGTTGTCCTCCAATACGAAGCCACTTGCCACCAGATCAAACCTTGCAGTACGTAACTGTTGTTTCATCTCTGAGCATATGTGCTGCCTGCGGGCAGTGTGACGATATATGTACCGGAACCAATGTCAATGGCTTTGCAGGTGCAGAAAGTGGTCAAGGCAATGCTTGATAACCATAACAAAAGACCTGTGTAATACCCTGTTATAACCGCTTCTTACTTTTAGTGTCCTAGCATAATATTTTCCAATGTTTTGATTTGCCATTGTTGTTTAGCTAACATCTTATGTTTTATCGTTTCAGTAGTCCTAGACATTACAATTTATGTTTTCAATATAATCATTTCTCTTGGATTTAGACATGTGCACATGACCTATCTGATTGCTGAATTCTTTGAAAAGAAGAGATATACGTTCAGAATGTTATATCAGAAACTGCTTGGCCCAAAATAATAGCTATGCATCCATTGTTAGTTTCTATGGCTTAGCTACTGAGATGATACTTGAACAATATTCTGTGCAGCGAGCACAACACTAGTATCACTTGTGTATTGTTTGTCCAAAAACAAAACTCAATGAGATTCCGATCCGTCACTATTAATGTAGGCCACTCCTGATAGCTCATAGAAAGCGCCCATAATCCTTTAGAGCTTTTCCACCTTTAATACATGTTGATTCTTAGTTCTGTTGGAGAGTTGTGAAGAATATTCAATATTCAGTTTGCTTCCATTTAGAGCAATACAAATGGCACTTGGTTTTGGCATCCATAGACACATAATAGATGCTACCCTACGTGCGCGGCTAAGCGTGCCTGCCATCCTAGTTATGTACGTGCTACATGAACGCCTTAATGTTTAGAGAAATCTTTAGTCTCCATATGTTTCTTTTTTTTCGAATAACCATTTGATTAGCGAACTCCTTGTGCATACACTGAATTATGATCTGTCCACTCTAATGTGAAGACCAGCAAAACACACACAATGTTTCTTATTCAGATGTAGATTTGAAACTTTAGCAACTAGTTCATGATATTTTGCTGGGCTTTATGAAAAGAAATGTTAAGCAAAATTGGGTTGAGAATACTGGCTATTGTTGTGTTCTTTTAACTCACCATATTATATAACATAATATTGGGCATTGTTCCTTAAGTGTTCTTTGGCCTAACCATATGTCTTTCTTGAGATACCACGGTTCACGGTGACCAATCCAAGATATAAGAACTTTTGTTTGACCTTCATAAGACCTTACTAAAATCGTGTGTACCTTGGTTTCTTTTACACTTTTTCAATTGTCTCATTTCTCAAGTATTTGTTGATTAGGATACATTGCCAAACCGTGCCCTACTTAGTAAGTTAAACAACTACTTACTGAGTGGACAATTATTACGTATGTCTACGTTGATTACTCCTAATCTCTTTGGTGATTGGTGTGCAAACCACATTCTATGTAACTACTTCTTATGTTCATCACGTTACCAAAAAATCTAGATATAAGCACAATCTAGTTTTTTAGATGCCTACGTCAAAGAACAATAACATAAACATAGTAAGACCATAAAATATAAGCACAAGCCTTCATCTCCTACGTAAAAGTGTTTTCCTTTCCACCTACATACTTAACTTTGTTTGAACATTTCATCAATTTGTTTCTCATCATTATTTCTTATTTTTCTATGCTGCACCACAATACCCAAATATATAGATGGACAAGGGCTCAAAAGAAACACAAAATACATGAGAATTCACATTCAAAATTCTTTGCGTCACCATAACACAAATCACTTCTACAAAAAGTTTATCTTGAGGCCAACTAATTGCTCAAATTCACACAACACGAGCATCATATTTGTAGCCTTATCAAAAATATGTTTCATTGGCTAATTCAGACACAGAAATTTCCATTGATAAAACTCTTTTACCTCTTCCCCAATTAATGGATTAGGGCCACATGTCGTCATCTTTTTTCATGGAAATTTGCTAGAATTCTAATGTGATGGTTAATTATATTGCACTGGTGATCTCCTAGTATCAACCCCTGGTCTTTTATGGAATCAAGGATTGGTAATGCTCTTATTTTTGTGGCTTTCCCTTTACCAATTTAGAGTGTATCATGGGAGGGAATCACTATACAGCATAATATCTTGTCTATTTTGTCTCCAATCCTCATTCATGTTGATGATGTAGACTGTAGTAATCTAACCATGTGCATATGGGTTGATTATTCACGCCTATTTCACTACCAGTAAGGATAAGTATTACCTATATCGGTGCTAATTGCATTCTAACAGGGATGTAAGAACATATGCTTACCAGCACTAATGACACATGCTATTTATACAAAAATCTAAATTTTGAAAAAAGTTTGAATTTAGTGAACTCATATCATTACAAGGAACAAAAGTTAATGCTATTATTCTCTAATTAAAATTTCTTAGCTAAATTGATTTTATGGATTTAAATGGGTAGGTCATTCATGCATGTCTAATTGGGATTCTTATGGTTTTTTTTGTTGAGCTTGAGATTGAATTGGACTTTCTTCCATGTGGCGAAGCCCTCACATGCCCTATAACCCTACCCCTCTCATCCTAAACGTGAGCAGCGCTCGACCAATGTCCCCAGTATGTGTCCCCTATCTTGTGTGCATCCACCTTTCAGTTCCGAGCGGGACTCACCCAAATCCCAAGGCATGTGCTCTTTAAGTTTGCAAATTGGTGCAATTTCGATAGCAATGCCATGGTCTTTTTCATGTTGATTTAGGGTTATTCCCTTTTCTATGATTGGGAGGAGCTGCTGAATAACCTTAGCAGCGAAAAAAAATGGTGGATTCATCAATTGTTGTAGTTTGGCTGCGTCAAATAATAGAGCAAGTCAGACCACATGGCAGCGATGGCAAACACATGATTATGATATTATGTGTAGAAACATACTATCTTTATTTTGTTATAGTTGTGTCTTAATCAATCACTAATTAGTTTGCATTCACTAATTAGTTTACATTTTCAAAATTGAACACAATATTAATATTATTAATAACACATCAATAGACTATTGTTTATAAATAACATGCTATGTAAACTCTAATACAATTAGAATAATTGTTTATAAATAACGTGCCATATAAACTCTAATACAATTATAATAATCCTGTCACGCTAGATTTGTGTTATCTATTCGAATGGCTCACAATAACTCGTTAACTCCCTCATGCTGGTTTATTATATATGAAGAGGGAGCAATCTATGATCATTGGGGTGATGACTATGAAAAAATGCTACACTCTTTTGTATTTCTAGAATTTCCTCATGCATGACCATTTTCTAGATATATTTTTACTCCCTTCTATTTGTGTTTTACTTAGATAAGGTTTGAGTAAAAATTTAAAATATTTAATTTTTAAAAGTAAATATCATATACGTATTGAGGTAATTAAATATCATGCAAGTCCAGATCCAAATAAAAAAACATCCATTCTTACTACCTCATTTCCCCTTCCCAACATAGAATAATTTTCTAGCTAAGCTATAATGTTTTTCTAGTGTATAGAGAACATCACCCTTCCAACTTAGAATATTTTCCTCAAATCTAAAAGATTACTCTGCTTCATTCTTTCAACAAACGATCGAGAAGATAAAAAAAGTACTGTTAGCCTGTTGGGATCCTTGGAATGAGATTGAATGATATTAGTTTTCTAGGCCCAACATTTGTTGCTTGCCCTTGAATTTTGAATTGGAATTTAGGTTCCAGATGTTTGTCTAACTAAATCGGTGGCTTGCATGAATTCCTATGTAGAAAAAAGGGAAAGCAATCCCCTTTCCTCTCGACCCCTAACTTCTTGTCTCCCAAACGATTCCTTCTCAACCTGATCTGGTAGTCTCTCCCTTCATCGCCCCTCAACCTCCCGTAGCCCCATCAAATCCGTGTATGAGCCCCAACAAGTGTGTAGCGCCCATCCCTTGCTCCCTTACAACTCATCTTACTCACGTCTCCAACATCATGGTAGCTAGGGTTCCTCGTGCCGACAACTTCCGCTCTCATGTCGTAGCACCTCAACATGATGCAATAGCATCCCGGCGTATAGGGCGAGGCAGAGCAACGTCTCACACTTGAGGCCTTCATATTGGTTGATATTGATATTCCATATGGCCTTCACTGCTCTACATTGGCCACCCTGCAATGGAGTTTGCTTTCATTCACTTAGGTTTTTTGTTCGTTTCCATGAGACAATTTTTGCCGCCTCTTTCCCTAGATGGAATGTGCATGGATTATGAATCTATGTCTTTTGGCTATCTTATGTTTTAAAAATTTTATACTTTCCATCTTCCATGCACTATTTAGAGTTGACTAGAATTCCATAAACACCAAGAAAAATTAATTGAATAAGATTCTAGGCAATTAGTAAATTCTAGCTAAATATTATTCTTACAATCTATTTCTAGTAATCCTCCAAGTAAACTGCCCAACAAAGATAAAAACACTACACTGTGCTGGTCTGTATAATCAGCCGCTCAAAATACCACGTCCATTCACACCATTTTTTACGTTCTGCGAGAATCCAGTTCCAGTCGGAGGGGGCTCGCGAAGTCGGCAAACCCTAATCGCCCCCACGGCCTTCTCCCTCCCTCGCGGCCTCCCCGTCCACGGCGACGCTTTGCTTCCGCTCCAGACGCCGCGCGCTTCTCCTGCCTCTTCCAGCGCCGCCTCCTTCTTCCGCTTCCGCGGCGCAGCCGTGCTCCCTCTCCCTGCGCCCCATGGCAGTTGCCTAGGTCTTCGACGGGCCCCTCGCCGGCGACGAGCACCCACCAGGTATGTCCAGCCCATCCCTTCCCCCCTTTCCTTATTGCTGTCCAAAAGGTAACTGTATTCAGATCTGGTCTTATTACAAGTGTAGGATTAAGTTCGATCCCCTTATTGCAAAAAAATAAAATTGGGTGTACATGTGTAGACCCATGCCCTTTTCTGTGTCCGCCCCTGCGAGGCAGCCCGGCCAAGGTGAAGAAATCTTCTTTCGTGGAGTTAGAGGGTGACGAGATTGGTCAGGCGAGCGGGGTGGCGTTTGCAAGGGAAGCACCACTGGCGACCAAGAACGACCAAGGATGCAGCATCACCCGTAGTCATGGGGAAGATGAAGCGTGGGAATTGGATGGGTGCGTCCAAAGCCAGGTGGAAGACGAGAATGGCTGGGTGGACTTTGGGCACTCGCTGCAGCTGGTGCTGTTCTCGCGGCAGTGGGGTCTTGCTGAAAGTCTTGTTGCTGTAGCAGATCGGCAGTCAATGCTGGATTATGGCCTGTCAGTTTCTCTTGATGCCATATGGTTCTTGAGGACGAGACAAGATCTTGAGGGACTAAACAGTCTGATAGTGAAGATTGTGACCTCAGGGGCAAAAGATTTTGCAAGAGCAATCCTCAGGTCGTCGCTGCTTGCATCATGTGTTGCAGCCTGCCAAAGCAAGGCTATCACTGTAGATAATAGCAAGGAGATCGTCACAGAAAGGTCACATATATCTTATACATATAAATGTCTGTTTCAGAATTTTCTGCTTAATACAGTATTGATGATGTTATTTCTCTTGGTCTTGGAATTTAGATTGAATGACCGTCTGCGAGATTGTCCTGGTGCCGACTATCTAAAAATTGAGGCAGGTGTCAAGGTGCAGAAGTTTATGGAATGGGCTTTACAATGTATTCATATGCATGATTGTTCTGAAGGGACAGGGAGGTACAAATGGAACTGCAACACTCTCCAAGAGGTGCATCTTCATTTATCAGCATTTAGGGCCTTCTTGGATATAGCTGGTGACAATCTCAGTGGCAAGATTTTTACTGAGGCATTTGATGCGGCCTGCTTCCCCCTTACACTCTTCTCAAGTTTATTTGAACCTGGGTGGTCTTCTGGGAGTTCAGCGGTCTCAATTAAGGGCCTTCTATCATTGCTGGTGGAAGGAGGTGCAGATAATGTAAATCAGTGTTTCCTGGAAGCAGCACGCTTTGGAAGTACTGAGCTTGTGCGCATTCTGCTGGAGGTAATTTTGGTTCTTCTAGTTAATCTTGATTTAGAAGTTAACATGTGTATTCAATAAAAATGGTAAATGGGCGTGTTAGTAGTGTTTTGTTTTGCTTTTTTATAGAATTAATTGATTGTGGAGTTGCGGCCAAAATATTATTACCCATAGCTCTAGATTATTTCTCTAGTTTTTTCTCATGTTCCTGATACTAGAAAGGCAAATTTTGGCATGCCATCTAGTAAGGTGCAAATATAATTGTGGACATTTGGACAATGTTTATCGGGGCTGTAAAATTTGGAATCAGTTCCAGTTGCAGTTCAAGATGGTACTTTAACATATATAGTCTGATGGTTGTTGCCACCAAAGTCTCTGTTTCTCGAAGTATAATTAATATTCATAGTGTATTTCATACCGCTGGGAGGATCCCTTCAATCTGGAGGCCTCCACACTCATGGCGGTTCCTGTCCGTACGAGTGGGATGTTCCCGTGGTGTTCCTGTTCCTCCTGCCGTCAGCTCACGTGGTTCTTACGCTGTTGGCTGAACTGGTCTGTTTTCAGCTGCCCATGGGCCTCGGCCCTCCATCCTGTTGGTGCCCTTTGCTGGTATACTGCCGGCCTCCCATGATACTGTTGGAGCCGGCCTTCCACAACCACTCCAGCCTTTAATTATCTGCTTCATGAAAGCCTGCCTCGAAATTTTGACATAGGATGCACAGCCTATAAACACACAACAGGACCAAAAATTAGAAACTATGTACAAAACTAGATAAGAAAGTACAAACCTCCGAAGAACAGCACACACTTGACAGATCAACAACAAACCTACCATTGATACTGAACAGAACATCACAGGGCCCATTTCTGACATAAAGACTAACAATGAAGAGGTAAAGTTCGCTCACCCCAGGAAAGAACACATCAGCAGGGTCCTGGGACGCAGCATCCACATGCACATCAGTGCACTCTGGAACAATGAATTCATCAAGCGGGAGTGGTGCAGCCAAAGATGCACAATAAAACACATTGGAAACGCCAATGCAGCCATCAAGGAACACCAGGTTCTGAGTGGCGTTAAACGAACGTTGAAAAGACATATATTCCCCTGACATGGATAACCCCTGAATCTATAGGAATTTGCATAACTGGACCTATTTTGGATATATTTCAAGAAAAAACCAACATATATTTGTCATGGTTCTTGAGGCGTTGCCTAGGCGTCCAGGCGGAAAAAAACTCTGGCCGTCCGCCGTCGCCTTACCAAAATCAGGGAGAAATAGGTGTGGGAGAAAGGGAGGAAGAGGAGAAGAAGAAATAGGCGCCGGTGGCTGGAGCGAGGGCGGAAGTGGAGTAGCGGCGTCGTGCGTGGGGGGTGGAAGGGGAGCAGCGTCGGTGCGCCGAGGGGCGGAAGGGGAGTGGCGTTGGCGCACGCAAGGGGTAAGGGGAGAGGCAGCGGCGGCGGAGTGGGGGAGGCTGGAAGGGATTAGGGAAGATTTAGGTCTGGTGGTGCTTGGTCTTTTAGTGGGCTGGACAAGGCCGTCTTCCTTCCTCTCCCTTTTCATATTTTCCTTTTCTCCCTTCCCCTTCCCCTTCCCCTTCATCCTCCTTTTCCTTTTCCTCCCTGCATCATCCTCCTTTTCCTTTTCCTCCCTGCATCATCCTCTTTTTCCTTTTCCTCCCTGCATCCTGCTGACATTTTCTTGCTTCACATGTTGATAAGGCGTTGCCTTACCGTCGCCTAGGCATCCAGAAGGTGGTGGAACGCCGCACCTCGCCTTACTGCTTTAAGAACCATGATATTTGTAGTAACTAACGGAATATATATATTTGCAACAATATAGCATACAGATCACATGAAATATGTCCAAATCACATTAAATCTTTTTTTGCAAACATATAGCATACAGATCACATGCAACCATACAAGCACATGACAATTTGAAGCACATGGCAGCAGTAACACGGGGCATTTAATTATTTGCCATCGTTACAATGGCACACATTCGTTTGCCATCCTTAGAATGACACCTACAGAATTGCCAAAGGATAGAGAGATTGTCTAATTATTTGCCACTTTGACCTATGTGGCAAGACAGCGCGGCGAGGACACTAACAGGGCACGAGAAAAGACCACCGGTACCCCCACCTTGTCTCTTCTTCCTCTGTTGTCCATCTGCACAGGGACAACAATGTGGTGGTGTGGGCGTGGGCTGTGTGGCTGTGCTCCCCGACGATCATCCTATCGCGCGGCTGCCCCGACGCTCCACACGCCGCAGTCGGCCCCTCGCTCGGTTACGACCTTGCCCAGACGTGCTGCCGCCATTCCCGGACGCTAGTCAGCCCCACCCCTCGTGCGCCCTCGCCTTCCCCGTGTGCGGCCGCGCCTCCGCGCGTCCCCGCGGGCGATCGTGATGTTGCGAGCTCTCGCTGGCCCACGATGCCGTCGTACCCGTGCCCGGCCATGACGCTGCGTGCCTTCGCAGGCCCCTGCGCCCGCCCGCGATGCCAGCGTCCCCTCGCGCGGATGCGTTCGCTGCCGGCCCCACGTGCGGCAGCGATGCTGCTCCGCCCTCGGCGGCCACCGCTTCCGCTCGTGATGCAACCGTGGAGCTGGAGCAACCCCATGACCAGAAGCATCAAAGGCACTAGCTAGCTACTTCAATTACGCATGCGGCATGAGAATCACCTACAGGCTGTGCAACGTAGGCAACAACAACCCACAGGTCAGGTCACGTAACAGCTTGGACAAAAGGGCACATGCCTGTTTTGTGCTCTTGGTCAATACCGGCCACCATGTGGTGTGCGTCACGGCCGCACGCACGACAGTGTGTTGCATGCCTGTTTTGTGCTCTTGGTCAATACCGGCCAACATGTGGTGTGCGTCACGGCCGCACGCACGACAGTGTGTCATTGCGTCGCGATCCGCGAAGGAGGCAAGGAGTTGGAGCTGGCGTAGATAGAGAGGGGGGGGGTGCCAAAAGGGAGCGACGGGAGGGAGGCAGGAAGAAGCGGAAGCAAAGGTTGAAGATGGATATGACAATTGGGTCCCACATGTCGGTGGAAGAGGAGGGCAGAGAAGAGACAAGGTAGGGGCATGGTGGTCTTTTCACGCTGGACCGTCTGTGTGTACTGCCATGTAGGCGAATGGCAAATAATTAGCTACTTTCTTACTCTGGTAATTTTGTAGGTGCCATTCTAACAATGGCAAAAGATTAGATTGCCCCAAGAACACGTCCAGATGAAACACACAGCATATTCCACTTATTAAATTCTTCCATTCCATTTACGATGCAATTGCATTTACAGAGGATGAAACTGAAGAGTTTACCTAGTATGTGGAGGAATGGATTCCATATCCACTTCTCTGATTGGAGAGCGAGGGGTCCAGCAGCTGCCTGACATTCCTTGTTACGCCGGCCTTCCGCGACTGTCCAGCTCTCCGGCCATGGCAACCACATGGCCCTAGCGAGTCCCCTGTGACAGCTGATAGGCAGAGGTGGAGCCCAGCCCTGGCCAGCAGCAGTGCGGCCCCCGTGACCCTGCGGTTGATAAGCGGAGGCGGAGCCCAGCCCCGGCGAGCATGCAGTCTTCGCGAGCACGTTGCTCTGGCCTCCCGTGAGTGCTGCCCCCTGTGGCAGAACCGCCTAGGTTAACCCGGATTTAGTGCCTAATCACTAGATCCGGACTAACCTTGGTAGTCCTTCAGGATGTGGGTATCCTGACTTGGCCTTCCCATCCGGATCGAGCTTGATTTTTGGGACTGACTCTCGAAGGAGTCCACAGGTTACAACATACACATCACATTTATTACATAAGTTAAAATATTACACATAGGTTTTGGTACTTATTACATTTCGGCTGATAAGTTCCTCAGCCATTAAACAAAAGTAGCATAGTTCTCATGTTCCTTCAACTCACGCACACACCTAACTGCTCAGAGGTAGCCAAGCTTAGATCAGAAGAAATGAGGATTCAGATAAGGGTCCCATTCAAACCAAGTATATTCCGCACCTGAAAAAGCATAGGCAAGAAGCCTGAGTACTAGTTACTCAGCAAGACTTACCCGACCACTGGGTCGAAACCCGACTTCCTAACTCAAGGCCGGGGTGATTAGGTCAACTCACACTGCGGCAGGCCTAATAGTAAATCCTTAGCTTTAGAATTTAGTTCACCCTTTTAGTTATTACCTGATCATACTAAGTTATTCCTATTCTACTAACCCACCAGGATAAGCATGTTATCAAGCATTCATCATTTACAAGATCAATTCTCTTACTACGATGTTGGTCGCGAATCAGGCAGCTGACAACCGGCAAGCCACTAGACGATTCGAATCGGTTTTCTACCTCTCGAGAGGGATACTCAGACACCCGTCATATGTGTGTACACCGACCCCACATACGACAACCATACATCCAGTGCCACCTAGCCGGAACCATACTCACCGAACCCGGGTGTCAGTCCTTCGACACCCGCCCAACCTCCTCCTTCCAGTTGGTCTCGTCTAGTTCCGCGCTTAGGTACAACAGGACGAAAGGCTTACCGGAGCCCGTTAAGGACGGTAAGTGAATAAGGCGCGTTCGGCCCAACCAGGCCACACATCGGACGGCCTTATGCGACACAGGCAGGATCAGGGTCCATAGCAATTAATCATAACATGAAAAGTATGAAAGCGAAACTGATCCCGCCGCATGCCTGTCAATTTATTATCCATCTTATTCTCAACCAAAAACTTGCTGTAAAAGATTTCCTTCCTAGGTTGTTGCCACCTAAGCCTTCTACTGAGCATAGGATTATATGCTGGATAATGAGTCATCATGCTCTAGGGTTTCAATCAACTCCTAACTCTAATGCACGAGCATAACTCTGATTTAAATTAAGAATTTAAGAAAACTGGGTAATGCACCGGGGCTTGCCTTGAGTCACAGGATCGGCCTCTGTCGGTGACTCGGAGTCTCCTCCTGCAGGTATGAAGGATGCCTCGGTCGCACCGGCTTCCGGATTTTCCGTTGCAGTGGAAGACTCTTCAATTGGAAGCGGTGGGACCAACGTGCCTAAGTTGATGACATGCAGGAGTTTTAAATATGAGGATGATCAACCTATTGAAAAAGTAAAATGTACCATTTTCTAAAGAAAAAGGGTGGTGGGGGTTAAACATGGATATTTTTCGAATAAAGATAATTGTCCTAAGCTTTAAATGAATTACCAGGTATTTATATATATTTTAAATAATTTTTAAAGCTTAAATGAATTTTCTATTAATTTTTGAATAATTAAAATGGATTTTTGAATTAATTTTCTATTTTTAATGCACTTTATGAATTTTTCTGCATTTTTAAATAAAGGCTAAAATTTTTAAAATATATAAACTCTAATTTACTTTCTTTTTGGAATTACCACATTATTTATATGAATTAATAAATAATTTTTCTAATTAAATTAAACATATTCATTAAAGCAAAATAGATAAACAAATTAAATTTAAAGGAAAAAGAAAAACAGAAATACTGTTGAAATTCGGCCCGGCCCACAAAAAGAAGAAAGCAAAACGTTCTAATTTCCCCCTCCAAAAATCGCCTCGGTTTCTTTTCGGCCTGGCTCGGCCCGAAGTGGGCCGGCTTCCTGCCTCCCCTACGGCGCGGCCC
Source organism: Paspalum vaginatum (assembly GCA_030272315.1). Lineage (NCBI taxonomy): Eukaryota > Viridiplantae > Streptophyta > Magnoliopsida > Poales > Poaceae > Paspalum > Paspalum vaginatum. The sequence goes on from CM059015.1 coordinate 14,168,341, forward strand.
AGCCGGGGGCGGCGGCCCTCGTGGCGGCCAGCCCACCCGCCACCCGCGCCCCCCCCCCCCCCGGTCAGTCGGCGCTGACAGGTGGGACCGCGCCGGGGGGGGCCCCGTTTTCTTTTTTTTTTTACTTTTACCCTTTTCATTTTTAACCCTAGATTTTGACATTTTTCAACAGGGGTCCAAATACAAAAGTGAAAGGGCTTAATTTAAACTACCCTTTCACATTTTTGCCCCTGGAAAACTCCAAATTTTTAAAAAGGCCTCAAATTTAAATTTAAATCAATTTTTTTGAAAGAAAGTTAGGGTAAATTGCAAATGCACTTAAGTGTTTAAAATACGGAGTATTACACCCCCCGTCTCCCATGATTGGACGCATTCCTAGTAGACAAGGCAGGGGCAAAAAATAAAAGACTTTTCCCATCTGTACTTTCCGTATTCCTTTTTTCTTTATTCGGTAGAAGCTACTCCAGTCCACAGCGTTGCAAATTAAGGTCAGACGAACGATATTGAAAAAACAGAGGCAAACGTGCAAACCCTAAAAAGGAGGGGCAACAGTGTTGTTGTAAAGCAGGGCAGTTATGCAATTTTTCCTACCTTTTTTTGGTAAGATCTTCCATTTTATTCCCATTCAAGAAACTCAATGTGCCTTTGCTGTCCTGTGCTACTACTATGATAATTATATTTTTGTGTTTTCTTTGTCTTTGAGCACTTGGGCTTTTAAATTAAAGTTCTACATTGCATGTCTTTAAAATATTTGAGTGAAAAGAGGGATTTTGTGCTTTCCCATGGAATATATTGGGCCTATTTGCATGTCAAACTAAAAACATTGATTTGGTGAAGAAGTATAGGTTGCTCTTGTGAATTTTAACCATTGTGAAATACTGCTATTCTTTGGGTCATTCCCGGAATCAATAAATTTCCCATCGCCAGACAAGATTGTGGCCATTTGGGAGAACAACTCTGTTGCAGTATTGTAGTTTTGTTGTCAATAGTGATGCACTTGCATTTAACTAATTTTGTGAAAGCAGTTGTAAATAATTCCTCGGACCTGTTGCACTTATGGGCAGGGTTAATTAGGGTTACCTGTATATAGAGATTATTCTTCCTGTTTTCCTTTTGTTGAAGGCCAGTTTTCTTTGTGAAAATCTACTGTGTTTTCCTAAGAAATGCTAAACAAATATTGATCCCCCAAACATCTTTGAAAAGTATATTTCAGAAGTACAGCTTGTCAATTTGTAACCCTAATTTTTGCCCCTTTATGCAGATTGCCTTTCAGAATGGCTTGGCTGTAGATCTCGATCTAGCTCTAGTGTATGCTTCTCATTACTGCAGGTTCAATACAATGGAATGCCTGGTTGATGAAGGGAATGCGAGCTCTTTCCTTGGCCCTCTGATAAAAGCTGCTGAGCGGGGTTGCTTGCAGGTTGTCCACTGGTTTGTCAATCGAGGTGTCTCTGAGATTGAGATGTGCCTTGCCCTGACAACTGCTGCCTCCTGTGGCCATTTCATGGTGGCCTCCTACCTGCTTGCACATATCCCCCAGCAGATCCTTGAAGCCCTCAGCACACAGATCCTCAAAGCTGCGAAGGGCCAGGGCAGCTTGTCGTTTGACGGTGTCGCCTTCCTTCTGAGATCCAACTTCCTAAGAGACGCAGCTGCAACATATGAAGCTGCGGACATCATCGCTACTGGAGGGACCAATGGCGAGCCCCCAGACCTGGTTGCCTTCCTGAAAGAGCACTGGTCCCAGGCTGCCTTCACTGAAGGGGTGCACACCAGTAAAGCTCACTTCATGAACGTCATGAGGATCCTGAGGAGAGGAACGTCCCCTATCAGCCTGGGTGACCTCCCATCCCAGATGGTGCTTGGCATTACGTACCTGCCCCTGTACCGCGAGTGCATGAGTGCGGGTGGGCAGCTGCTGCCCCAGAGGCTGAGGGGGGAGCTGGTGGAGGCGGTGCACCAGCTGGGCGAGCCTGCCAGCACGGATAGCCAGGGGAAGGACCTTGTGCTGGCGCTGGAGCGCCACATGCCATCGTTCTTGGTTGGATCCTGAGATGCTTGCAAGTGTAAATAAGCTTGTTAGCATATGCAGGTTGCGCTGTTAAGGGTATGGACCCATGTGTAGTGCCAACTTCCGATGGAGTGGAAGCAGCAATAATTTTGTTTTATGGTGCGTTACAGGCTTCATGATCGTGTACAGAAATTTTGTTCTTGTTTTTTGAAGTAAGAGAAGCTTTGTTTCTTGATTGCCTATGGAATCCAATCCATGGTGCTTCAAAATTCTGAAGGCTGGAAGCGCCAATGAAGCTATGTTTGAAGGGAAAGCCCTTTCCTTTTTACCATCAAACTATCGTTATGGACAGTCTAATTTTTGTCCTATATCTCTAACCAGGATGTAACCTTAGACATTTTGTTGGTCAAAGGTGTTTTTTTTAATAAATTACTGGTTTAATCTTTAAAAATTCTCATTATAAATTAAAAAATTAAAAAGTATTTAAAATCTATAACTATAACCCATTTATTGATGCTCGGTTGAATTTATTTCGATCTTATTTGTTTTATTCTTAATATTTTACTGCTCGCGGTCATGCTTGATATTTATTTTTTTTTGTTTTGCCATTTCCTTTATGTCAAAGAAAAATTCTATATAACCCTCAACTTTTGCATGTCTACTTCACACTTTCAAAACTAGATTTCTAATACACTAAACTATATAAAACGGGTTAATGTACGTATATAGCCTCCTAAAATATATAGGGTGACTACATCATCCTCTAGGCGTACATTTTTTCTTAGTTTTGATGACAACGTCACTTTACACATTGATGCATGCCTTCCCCTGTCTTGCATGCAACCGGTGGTTGCAGATGAGGAACAGGAATGCCTTACCCTACCTTGCATGCAACTGGTGGTTGCAGATGAGGAACAGGCAGCGATCGGCAAGGCGTGCGACATGAGATGCGTAAGGTGGTTCTCAATGTGCCATATCATCAAAACTAGAAAAAATCTACACCACTACCATGTATATGTGAAAGGGTAACAGTAAACTACCCTGTATCTGGGAGTAAATTATATATATTTTTTCCTCAAAACCACTCACGAAAACCAACCAGGAGATTATTTGCCTATTTTTGCATAGTTTAGAGCGTTAAAATCCGGTTTTGAAGGTGGAAGTGTGAAGTAGATGTGTGTGCAAGCGTTAAGGGTTATGTATACTTTTTCCTTATATCAATCACATCACTACTTAGTTGATTGCATGACATTTGAGTCCTTGACTTCTTTAAAGCAACTACCTTCTTTTTTATTGTAATTATCCAATCATGCAATCAATGTAAATTTAGCGCCTGAATGTAATGCCTAAATATGATTTATATGTTGTGGAGCACATCATAGAGATTAAGGTCGTCTTCCGATTCCAATCTTATGTATATTTATGGTCCACTGAATCATATTGGTCAATATCTAGTCCTAATGTGAAATAATAATTTATAAATAAGCTATTGGGCATGAAATAAGGCATGAAATAAAAGTAGTGTTTGGATGCTGTAACAAAGGGGTGGAATAGAGATATGAGAGAGAAAAAATGTGAGAGTAGCGATATTCCCATCCTATCCCACACTCCTTATTCCATTACCCACACAAACCCTAGGAGTATGAATAAGACACAATTAACTACAAAATAGGGCACAAACAAATTCATTGTTTTTAAAGAAAAATTGCCTTTTGTTTATTTTTTATAAATCGAAAATAAATTAACATGATTTTTTAGACATCGAGTTAGATTTTTTTTAGGTTCTAGCAGTTGAATGGTCAATGATATCTAATTATGAGTTCAGGGATTAAAATCAAACTTCGGTGCTAGTTTGATGTGTAAACTTTGTGTTCACATATAGTTTGATTTAATAAAACTAAACTAATGTTGTAGATATTGATGTATTAATAGATAGTGATCTGTAGTTTGAAATGGAAGGATTACGTGCATAAAAGATGACAAAGCTATATTTTCTCTTATCTACCTAAAGTTAAGATTAAAGAGAAGCTTTATCCTTCCGTCCCACCACAGACCTGACAGGTGGGAATGGTCTCACATAATAAGTGCCATTGATGCTACAAGTCTAAACCAAATATGAATTGAGTTCGATTTTATTCACGAACCTAATTCAGATAGCAAGTGTAGTTCACACTGAAAACGGACGGGTCAGATCGCATACCTACCCTATTTCACGCCCTATATATGGAAATCTAAATAAACAAACTTTTAAACCCGACATATACCAGCCTAAAATTTGCCTGGTGTCAATAAGAATCATCGAAACAAAATAATTTAAATAATCATCAGGGTGCTACAATCAGAGGTTATATAAAAAACAAGCACCCAAGTTGCATACTACCTTCGTTTTAGTTTTCCTTGTGGTTAGAGTATACCCATAACGATGTATATGCATTTTCTAGCAGATTATTAATTCAGCTATTTTAATTCCTTATCTACAGTCAAGTTTTCCTCTACCCATTATTCCGGTGACTTGGATGAAATTAGAAGAGAAGGTTTTATCCAAAGAGAATCTTGTAAAGCTCGTTTGAATTCAAAGGCAGGCCTAGGAATTTGATATTAGGTATTCAAGAATTCAATGAAGATTCAAAATTCTAAAGAATAGACAAAATTTTACCCTTGCAAAATACATGTATACATTGTATTTACGGAAGTTTTGGGATCCCCTATGCCCTCCCCTGTTTGTATTGTGGTTGTTGGACTAGATAGGGCTTCTCCCAAGAGCTCCTGCAGTCCTACCAATCCCGGTCTGAGAAGGTGGCCGTGGGAGGTAGACCTGTAGTGGCAGTGGACTAGGAAACATGGTGGGATCACGAGATGGGAAATGGTGGTAGAGAAAATCAAAAGGCAAGTAAACAAGGAAGAAGACATGACCTTGGAGTGGTTGGGTTAACATCTAAGTAGAATAGAATCCATGTTAGGGGAAGGAAGAGGGAGGGAGAGACAAGGAAGAAGACATGACCTCAAAGTGGCGGGAGGGAGAGACAAGGAAGAAGACATGATCTCGGAAGTGGTTGGGTTATCGTCTAAATAGAAAAGAATCCAAGTTGGGGGAAGCAAGAAGAAGGGAGAGAATACTCCGTATGGGCACATAAAAGTTGCTAGTGTCTATGTAACTAATATACTACCTCCTCCCATCAATATATGACGTTTTCAGTTTAATATTAATGACCGGAGAGAGTACATATTTTAGTGTAAATGTAATATTTAAACTATATGTTATCTCTTTGTCCTTTTGCTCTTGTACATCCCTACAGCTATTTATGCAACTATTTGTACTTGGAAACATGATAAATATGTAAATGAACTCACTCCATGTTCACATTTCCATGGGGTTTTTTATCACCTGCTTGCTAGAACCATTTGGTCAAAGGATGTATTGGGATGGAGCCATTTCATCCCAGATTTGGTAAGCACTAAGAACGAATTCATCGCTTATCAAACAATATTTCTTGAGGTTCAGAACAAATCGAGCCATCTCATTCCACCTTGCTTTCTAACCAAACACAAACTCAGAGGATGACCTATTGACTGTACTCTGTAGCGCCATGGGTGCTTGCTTATGAGGCTAACTTGCATTGCTTTCTTAAAACATTAGCTAGATATGATAACGAAGGTAAAAATAACAATTATTTCAAAACAAAGCCATCCCCCGTTCTTTTTTTATGTGAGGCATGCACTTATTTTAAGATTCAAACCTCATAATTTTTAATCATAACTTGCAAGTAAACTTTAATGTGCTATGCAAAAGCGATACAGTTGGATTCATATTTGAAATCACTATCTTATGGTTATTTGTTGAGAGAAACATTATAGCATAAAAGAAAATATAGGCCAAAGTATAACTTTAAAGACTATGGTAAGGCAAGGCCACGCCTTATATTTTTAAAACACACACACACACAGAGAGAGAGAGAGAGAGAGAGAGAGAGAGAGAGAGAGAGAGAGGAGGTAGGCCCTATTTGGCACGTTTCCATATTTCAGCTCCACGCAAGAACTAAAGTTTGGAGACTAAATTAGACTGGATTGATAAATAATTTTAGTCTAGATTAAAAATAAAATGATTGACTTCAATGCGATTTCTTTTGTCACAATCCTAACTCCACTAATTTCTAAAACTATACCTCCACCAACCCTAAAAAGTTTCTAGAGTTATTAGAGTTTCCAAATAAACCCTAATGAATTCATAGGGAGTTCAATATACAAAATAAAAATATGACAAATAAACAATTATTTTTAATTTATGTCTTTTAATTTTTCATTGTCACCGGGCTCTAAGATGCATCATGGCATTATTTTTACAATCTTATATTTATATATTCATAAAAAATAATGGAGCGTGATAAAGCGCGACCGGGTCGGGCGTAACGAGATGGAGCGACCCCAATCCAGTACAAGCACGTGTCCGCGTCCGTACAAGCCAGTTGAGTTACTTTTTATTCATCTGTAGAGTGTGCGGTCATAATTTGCGAGATGTCATTATCGCGCTGACGTCATCAAAGAAAAGTCAATGTATTCCCTTTCAATAAGCATAACTCTCTCATAGAGCATCCGTTTTCAAATTCGATTGCACTATCGTGTTTCTCGTGACAACATGCGTAAAACAAGACCAATATTATATGTGTTTTGATGCTATTTTATGCGTGTAGCAAGTTATATTATATGTGGTAGTAATTTGTGTATTAACTATGAAGTAAGTTGCACTATGTTTTGAAAATAGCAACTTCTCTCATATGTTTTATAGAAATTTATGCATGAACATATAATAACTTATATAATGTAAGTTGTATTCCGAATTCATTTGCATTATTATTAGCTATTTTGTTCATTGTGATCAGATTTGCAAAATAAGATCAAATTTGATAGATTTTGAAGTTGAATTTAAAACTACTAGCAATTTATGAAGATGTATTTTAGCAACTTATTACAAAATGTGTAACAAGTTATATCAAAGCAGTGGTAACATCGTTTACATGACATGATACATAATTGCATGTTAAAAGCTATGTATCAAACTTACGAAAATAATATGGTAGGAGCTTATGTTGTATTGTTCAAGTCACTACATCGTATAATATAGTTTGCTAAAATCATGCATGTATAATTCCAACTAGACAAAAAAGATAAGGTGCAATATATAGAAAACAACATAAGCTGCTATTCATGCTATGCATAAGTTGCTATTCATGATATATATAAATTATTAGTCACATGAAACGAACTCAAAACAAATCCGATATTGGTCTTATTTTACAGATCTCATCAAAAGAAAGGCAATGGTGCAAACGGATTTGAAAATGGATACTTTAAGAGAGAATAATGGTGATTTCAAGTAAATAGAACTAATATTGTCACTTGCATCATCGATGATGCCATTCAAAAATATTCTCTCCTAAGCTGAAGAAGCAATAATGCATGAGCTATGTCTGTCCACTTTTTTATTGTGCTATAGCAGGCCGCAGGGGTCGCGCGCATGCACACTGGCGCGACCCCTCACTCCTTAGCTTTTTTGAAAATAATCCCTTCGATCATAAAATATATGAATTTTTAATTTAATTTTGAACTAAAAACGTTATGAGATGTTGTAGTTGTAGTCTACTCCATCCGTCCTAAAGGGTAAGGTTGTTTGGATTTTGGGTAGATTCATTCATTATTTCCATATGTGTATTTTGTACATCTGTCTAGATGTTGCCGCCAGATTTTGACCAGGACTGGTAGGCCAAAATGTCATAAGAAGCCCACGGTGAAGGAATCCACTTGACCATAAGTTTGATGATAATTGTGTGCACGAGGCCAAGCCGAGATGAAGTGGTATGCCTAATCCATGTTGAAACCCAATTTATTCGCGAGATTGGTTCGGACGGTAGGAGTAGGGCACACGGAAACAGGCGCCCAGGCCACATACGGATTACGTTTTTGGCGTTCTACGTATAGATGAAAAGCTAAGTAGATAAACTTACCAACTCAACAAGAATCATGTCCAAACACGTTGGGAGTCGACGAGAATTGCCGAAACAATAGGATGACCAGAATGTGACAAGGATTATACGGCATGTTTCAGCTGATATTTAGAAGCTTCATGAAAATCCGGACTGGCGGAAGAAAGAGTCCAGATCATGCTATCTAGTCTTAGAGTCCCTATTGACTTTTAATCTATTAGTTTAGGAAAGAGATTGAATCTATCTAGAAAAAAAGTTTGCCTTGAAAGTCAAGTCATTTGGACTATAAATATATAAATAGGCACATCATCTAAATCATCATCCATATGATCAATACAACTCTCGGCGCATCACCACATCTTTTCAAAGTTATTCTCTCTAATTAAACGTCACATTGCCGTAGCCGAGTCGTCCAGGTTAGCTAGGGCAACGAAGCGCTTACCGGAACCATAGCAGACCATACACTGAAGTGTTTTTTATAGCAAGGTCTGCTAGTTACCTCGGTGAGTCTCGTACTAAGCTTTGCAAATTGTGAGATTCACTGGTTATCTTGATGAATCTCACGCCAAACTCTGCTTGGCGCAAGATCTATTAGTTATCTCGCGTGATATCGATCTACTATTCTGTTTATACTTCATGTTATAGATTGGTACCGTGCGACCAAGCGTATATAGCTCGTTCAATTGCTACATTCCATGACATGCGCCGCAACATGTGCACGCAACAACACGAGTGATCGATATACGCTTGGCACCCTGCTTTACACGTTTTAGTTTGTATCTTCTATTCTAGATGAGTCCTTTGGGAGTTCAGATCGATGTTCATGCGTGTAATCAATGATTTCGTTTGGTTAGATGCATATCACAATCAATCTAAAGTAGTCACATCATCTAGATCATGCTGTAAGTAGGATTTATCTCCTTGCAATTGCTTTATTGATGTACTAACCCACTCGATAGCAAGGAGGCGATCTGCTCGTATGAGCCGATTCACTCAGAGGCCTTAAGTTGATCCACACGATCAGCTACTATTTTACACCCGTTTGCTTGTCTGTGTATCTACAAGATGATCCTCCGACCACGACAACCTCCTCGGCTGGAAGGTCAAGCCAGGTGGCATGCCCAAACCACTGCTTGATCAGGCTTTTCTCAAAGCGGATCGGAGCCGCTCTAGGAGAGATGACCGCAGCACCAGTGAGATCTCCCGGCTCCTCATGTGTTCGGCCGCTGGACGATCGCCGGTCGATTTCTCGCGACAACACTAGATTCATCAACATTTATATTGATGTAGAGGACTAAAACCTTTTATAATTCGAGAACGCTACGACACGAGTGTCCTGGCGCGTGGCAGCTCTCCGCACTGAGGACATGGCCTATAGCTGTCTCCAACGGATAGACCATCCCATTTTGCTTCGTCTCAAAAGTTGTATCCATTTACCACACCCATCTCTACTCTATCACTAAATTTGAAATGGTCAACCAATTTACTCTCGTTACTGGAGAGCCTAACCACCTCCACATGATTTTGTCTTTATCCTCTCACTTTTCCTCTCCCACACCACCACCGGTTCATTTCTATTGCCTGTGCTCTCTCTCCCATAGTCTCATGTGCCTGATGCTCTCTCCGGCTCTCCGAGCGGAGCAACTTGCTGTGCTATCTCTCTCCCCGCCTGATGCTCTCTACAGCTCTCCAAGCGGCGCAGCGTGACTGCGTGGTCAAGGAGGCCGGCGTGAGCGGGAAGAAGTAGCTGAGCACAGGGATGGTGAAGCGCGGGTGGGGCAGCAGCTCAGCGAGCATGGAGGCTATGTCGTCGCAGGGTGCGAGTGGGTGGAGGCGTGGGTCGGAGCGGAGTGCGGGGCAGTGGGCCAGCAGCCGTGCTAGGGCCGTGGCTGTGGCTCATGGAGAAGCTGCCGTTGAGCGACATGGTGCGCGATGGGGCAATGGTGGGGTGGGGCTGAAAGAGAGGGATGGCATAGGGAGGGTGTCGTGGAGGTGCCACCATGGTCGTCGTCCCTTACGCCGACAGAGGTTGATCGAGACAATGCGCAACATGTTTTTTTTTTCCGATGTTGAGAGTGATTCAGTCAAGATTGTCTTTTTTATTTCGATGTTGTAATTTGTGATTTTTATTTTAAGATGTTGCATAGATTTTTCTAGATGTTTTTATAAGTTGGGTTGGTTTGTTTCATGCACGATTCAGTGGATGTTTCAACAGATTTCATGGATGATTTTTAATGTTTTTATGTTACACTTCAATGTTGCAGCTTGCAATTTTAAATGTTGTAGTATGTATGTTTCGAATGTTGCACTGTGTTGCTTATGGATGTTTCTTTTGGATATGTTTTTTCGAGTGGTTTATTGTATGAGATGTTGCAATAATTGATCTGATGTTGCATGAGAAATAAAGCCGGTGATGTGTTGAGATTTTTTTATCTCAAACTAAATGTGTGGTATGATCTGTTTTAACTCTGATTGTTGTTGTTTCAAAAATATATTCTTAATTATATATATGTTGCAAATGATAACTGCTAATGTTGCACAGCGTCTGATGGCAAATGTGTCCCATTGGATGTCTGGGCACTAGTATAGTCCTTTTATAATTTGAGACAGATGGAGTAATTCTAAAGGTCATCTCTACTTGGAACGATATACCATTTTCTTGAACCGTAAGTCCAACTCAGAATAGAAAAAACTTTGACTCTTCAACTATTTCTTATAATTTTTTTATTATGATATAAAATAAAAACAATAGAACATCACTGGTTAAGGCCATGTTTGAATAGCATTAGTTATATATAAGTATCTAACCAACTATAATAAGTGTAAATAGATTGTACTTATATCAGCTAATAATTTGTGTTTGTCCGAACAGACCCTAAAGTGCTTTGGGTATACTGTGCGCTCGAAATTGATGATGGTTTACAATTTCGAAATTTAAAAAGTTTGGCCCCCACCGAAAAAGCTGAAATTTCAGGAATTTCAGACCATATTTAAATGATTTTTTATACTTTTTAAAATTTTTGCCACGGTATCTCTAGAAAATTCTTAAAATTTTGGAAACATTTTATTTTGGACCCACCGAAAAAGCCAAAATTTTGAAAATTTCAAACCGAAATTGTGAACCCTAGGCACTCATACTCAGATCGAGAACTTGAAATCCTCCGGCTATAAGCGGATAATAGCAAACCTTGTGATGTACATTAAGACCAAGGTCACCAGGAAGTGAAAAGAGTATGAAAAATACTGTTTGCGTATTGTACACATAGTGAAAAAACAATGATTACGTACTGTATACAGATGCACTTTCTAATGACCTTGATCTAATGTAGAAGAAGAAGACTACAAGTAGGATGCCGGGTCCACGACCTCGTTCCGGTAACCTGCCGTTGGCATTAACGCCAGCGCCATAAGCACCGCCAGCAACGCGACTGGCACGAGGAGCACCGCCAGCGGCGGCGGCGGGAGCGGCGGCAGGACGAGCGGGAGCACCAGCAGCAGCACGGTGATGAGGGTGAGCAGGAGGCACGACTCCACGGAGAAGTACTTGGCGCAGAAGCCCCTAGGCGTGCTTGGGTCGGCGTACGTGCGCCGGCCGTGAGCCGTCCTCCACCTGTCCGGCGGTGATGTCGTCGTCGTCAGTGACGACGGCATTCACGTGGCGCCGATCCAAGGGCGATGGCGGCGATGGTTTGGACCCTCTCGGACCTGTCGTCGGTTGGTCCCCCGGAACGCTGCTTTTTCAACAAGATGCATGATCGACATGAGAGGTAAGCTGCAGTAGGTTAATATGTCTTGTCTTACCTGAGTTTGTGAGTGTGCAAAGAGAACGAGTAAAATAGAGTAAGGCACACAATCTAGGCAGCGCACATCAATAATGCATATATATAGCACAAGGAGGCTGGACCACGGGAGAGGGTTTTCTCCGTATCTTACGTAGAGTCAGATTTGTTTTAAGCCTCTACGTTAATTTTCATTAGGCGCATTAGAAAAAAATAAATATTAAAAATTCCAATAAAAATCAGAAACATTCAAACCTACCGTCACGTAGTTTTGATAATAGTAGTCGTTAGTTCTATTATATTTTTCTAAAAAATTACACACCATGCTATTATCAAAAATGAAATAAGATAACCTCCTAATTTTATAAAAATACTCACCATGCCATTATGAAATATGAATTAAAATAACTTTCTAAATTTGCATCAAAATCATTTGGCATCTAACTCTTAAAACTATCCACATTTTGCCATCTAATTAAGTTGGTTTCATGTGTGGTGTAAGTGACATAGCCCTCCAATCGAGGATCTATGGCTAACCTGGCGGATCGCTAGAAAAATATCACATTTGCCTCTCTTTTTCCTATCTTTGTCCCCCAATAACAGAGCCTCATCACTACCCTTGCACTCTCCTAGATGTGACCAGGTCCTACATGAATATGGCTAAGGATCAAGTCGATATAGAGTCTAAGCTTAATCCAAGTTAGACTTGAATTTATTCATGACCATGGTTCAGACCACTCCGTAGGCCGCACAAAAATAGACGAAGAACCAAAATATATATGAATTCTACTTTGAGGTATTCTATGAATCGACGAAAAACTAAGAAGATAAGTTTTTTAACCAAATAGATCTCATATTTAAGTTCATTCAGAGTGGAGAAAGATTACCAAAACAAGATAATGTCTAGAATCTATCAAGGTGTTGGCACTTATGTTTTGATCCTGAAGGCCATGCATGACTTAGGGTTGCTCAGCTATCCCTTGGTTGTAGAAATTATTATTTGTCACTGCAGCGACAAGAAGTGATTGTCACCGAAGAGCCTCCCGCCTGGTTTAAAATTCATCACCGAGTTACATTCAAAATTCACTGTAAGCAGCGCCGAAAATGGTAAGGATAAGCTAGCCTATGGGCCCTAAAGCTACTGGCCTATGGGCCCTACAGCTAACTAGCTTGGGATTCTCCTCGCCTAGCTTTTTCATCCACGATCCTCACATTGATGCTTACATTTCTACAATATATTTTGGACCAAAACCAATTAAAATCAAATTAAAAACCAAAACCAGAGGTGTAAAATCCATAAATTTTAATGGTTTTATTCATATGTAAATAAAAATCTGGCACAATGATTCATAGGATAGATCATGTAGAATAGAGCATAAATCCATTATTATATTATGCCAAGAAAGACCAAGGTCAAGATCATGACGACCATAGAATCAAGATCAATATGTTGGTGGCTCAAGTGGATTCCTTGAAGAAGAAGATGACGATCCATACAAACCCAAGCTTAAGTCCTGTATCCAAGAGTTCACCAAATATTTCAAAGAGATCACCGATAGATAACATTCTTGGTTGGTAACAGCTAGTGAAAGTTTAGCAAACTTTTGTGGATTTTACTTCTTTATTTATTTTTTGGAGCCTTTGAAGGTACGGGAAGCACTTGCGGACTTGGATTGGATGGTGTCGAAGCAAAAAAGGTTGAACAAACTTCAAAAGAAATGAGTTATACGGCGAGACCCGGGAAGAACAATGGCATTGGTACTATGGGGGTGACAATAAGCAAGATGGGCATAGGTACAAGGAACATGTAAGATTGGTTGCACAATGGCTCACTTAAGTTTAGTGATTAGACTTTAGAAAGGGTTAAGCATCGATGGCAAGGCTAGAGGCAATTAGATCCTATTAGCCTATTCTACCCATAATTATTTCAAGCTATGTCGAATGGATACTTCATTAATGTACCAGTATTTAAAGAAGATTGTGGAGCAAACACGAGAATTTATAGACACAAAGTTCCCACACCATGTGTACAAGCTCCTTAAGGCACAATATATGTGGGCTTAAGCAAACATCAACGTATATGAATGCCTCAAGGATTTTTTTTTTCTCAAGAATTGATTCGAAGTAGGCAAAAGCAATTGTGCTTTCTTCACTTGCAAATTCAATAATGATATTTATCTGTTTGCTAAATTATGTCGATAGTAATAATATTTGTTTGTGAATACTTTAGTAGGACCATGACCAAGATGTTTGAGATGCACATGATGGGAGATTTCAAAGTTCTTTTTAGGATTTCAAATTAAGCAACTTAAGGAAGGGATGTTCATATGTCAAACAACATGCACCATATAAAGGTTGACGAAGCTTGAGATGTTGAATACCAAATCCATCAAGATCCTCATTAATTGTGACAAGTTGACATCTTGATCTTGATTAGGATGGGGAGGCTGTGGATCAAAAGGTATGCCATTCCATAACTGGATCTTTGATTCACCTTTGTGCATATAGGCATGATATATGCTTTGTGTGTGCATGTGCAGTAGATCTCAAGCCACTCTTGAGGAGTGTCATCAGTTAATGGTGGTTAAGAGAATTCTTATGCAAGTCCATACACTTGACCTTGCTTATGGTATCCTGATAAGGATTCGTCCATTAACTAGATCAGACTCCGATCATGCTGGTTGCAAGGTGAATAGAAAGAGTAGTGCTAAGTCTTTTCAATTTCTTGACTAGTCCTTAGTGACGTGGGGGCTCTATAAGAAACGAAATTCCACCTGTCCTTTTCACCGTGGAGGCCATGCACATTAATTACTGGCAACGCATGTTGTTGTGGATAGCTACTTTATACGAGGCAGACTTTGAGAGACTTTGGCTAGCTACAACTTACACCAAAATCTCTTGGTGCTCGAGGTCGAATGCTTTAATTTCCTGGATTTAAATGACGAAATAAGCAGAACGAAACCATCATCGTCGCAGAAGCACTTACTGCTACTGTTATCCCGTGAATGTATGGATCGAACGGAGTCGATCGGCTAGGCTCTCCCCCGCCCATACATACATACGTTTGCAGAGGGCAGCCGCATGCAGTAGACAGACAGGTAGCATCGGCAGCGGTGCCCTGCGCATGCATCCATGGCATGGATATATTGGTTCATCAGCTGCTGTGTTTTTTCGCATGCGCGCGCGTATCTATCTGCACCCTTGGTCGATCGATCCCGGCTCGGCTCAGGACCCGATCGAAAGGAAAATGAACTGAGATGAGCATGCCGTATACCTCACCTGCTGATCGATGCTGGTGAGAGGACACGAGAAGCGCATCGATCTTTTCAGGTCGTCACGCATCATGCACGCAGATGCAGATGCAGCCGCCGACGATCATCCTGTCGGTTGGTGTAGTTGTGTATGGGCGTATGTCGACGGCGATGGCGACGGCGACGGCGACGGCGACGGCGACGAGCAGAGAACTAGCAGTTGCGGCGGCTAGCTATACTATGTTGCCGAGTGGTGATCGAGCAGCGACAAGGGAAAAAGAGACGGCGAGGGAGGCCAGCAGCCAGAGCTCCCGGTGGTCTGGGTCTGGGTACACTGCATCCAGATGCAGCCCACCAAATGCAGTGCATATCTACTACTAGTAACTGTGTACTGGACACACTACAAGGCCGGTCATCGGTCGTAAGCTGAGGTGATGGCGATGAGTGAATTTTATAAGCCAATATCTTTGGAAAAAATGGGGACACGCGTGCATGCACTCAGGTGGTTCCTCTCCCCTGGACAACAACCGCCCCGTCCTCTTGTTACTGCCTCGGTACCTCCTAATCCTGTGCTACTAACTTTCAAAAAAAAAAAAAAAAGTGCTACTGCTACGACGTAGTCATCCTCTCGCATTGGTAAGCAGTAAGTACTAATCTGCTAAACTTTTCCATGTTTATTCGTGAAATAAATCTCTCCCTATACCTGCTCTTTTCACTCCACAAAACTTTCTCAATTATGTTGTTATTCGCAAGCCCTATGCGATTTCCGTAAAAATCATGCGTTTTAAAGAGGGTCTAACCCTTTCCTAAAAAGTAAAAGTATTTTGTTTACAAAAGAGAGCCTTCACTGCATCATGGACATAGCTCCTATTGTCAATGTCTTCCCGAGGCAACATTTATAAAACAAATTTGCTCCTATCCAATCGCCTGCTCAGCTCTTACTAAAAACGTTTGAAAAAAAGAAAAAGAAATCGGCTATGCACTCCCTCGATCCCATACAACGAACACGTACTGCCAGCGCTGCCTCAGGCATCATATCCTTTTGTTTATCTCGCCCCTTTTGTTTCGTTGTGTCCTCGTTCAACGTTCATGCATGTCACTCGCAACTAAGTGTTGGGGGTTATTCTTGGTGCTGTCCCTGTAACGGCTAATTATTGTGGTTAATTAACGTTATTATAATGCTCCTGTCCGGGCCTACAGCGGGGCTAATAAGTGCGCGCTTGATTCCTCCGTTGGACCTTTGCCTTTTCTCTTGACCACCAACGAGATGGCATGGCACAGACGCACAGTTGCAATGGAACGACGAGCAAATCCTCTCACGTGGCCCTCACGCACCGTGTGACCAATTCACAGTCCGCAGACAAGTCTGATGAACTTTTTGGCACCAGCCTTGAGTGGTCGATTTTTTCCTACAACTTCATTATTCATCTTATTTAAAATTATTTAAACACATAAAAAATACAAATAATACTTAGCAACAAAATAAACTATAATATTATAAAAAAAATAATAAGACGAATGATTAAAGTAGTAGAAAAAGCCAAACACGCCATATATTTATGAACATAGCAAGTACAAATTAGAATCGGATTTAATTTTTAGCCCTCACCCTCTGTCTTGACATTTGACTAGTCATTTTATTCAAAAATAAAGTGGAGATATACAAAAAAAACACAAGTCACACCAAATAAAATGCATCTTCGTAGCTTTCTTCAATAAGATGAATATCCAAATGTTGTGCCATCAATGGTGTCAAACATTTAAAAACAAATATAGTACCATGTTAAATAAAAAATCCATATTCAAAACAAATAATGTATAATTCATGCCCAGTAACATGACCATGTTCAACTCTCTACCTGTATTTCCCACATTAAACCGCTATATGTGGACTCCGTCTCCAATGTATCCACATTCATACATAGATTGAGCGTATAAACAAACCTCAATGGTTCCGTCTCAAGTTGGTCCCACAGAGCCCTAAACAAGTATTATAGGCTAAATAAAAACACCTGGACGTGCATTCAAGACAGGTTATCCGTGCAGCATACTGCATAGCCGAGTAAATAACAACCATCGGTTGTGTTTGGTGGGCCTTTGTTTAACGGTGGAACAAAGCATGCATGTCCCAATTTTTACCTGTTTGAGTTCTGTAACAAATAAATGTAGAGTCCAAGTTAAGGTTCGTAACAGGACTAGCATCACACTAAAGAAAACATGGAAAATGGCAAGAGCTATACAGAAGGATAATGGAAAAGAGTTTTGCCCATAATTAAGCTCAACCAGAATTGCCCTCCTAAGGGTACCATCCACATCCACAAACACCATCAATGAAAGTTTTGCTAAGATCAGCTGGAGAGAGCATGCTTCCAGCTGTTAATACTTTCAGTCGTCTAGCTCAACAAGCTGGGCTCTTCTCTCAGCTGCCTTCTTCCTGACGAAGATACCCCACCGCATAGCCGCCTTGATCTTGAGCCACCCGACAACGGCTTTCCCAGGTGCACGGGTGCGGTCCTCCTCAAAGGGCGTGGAAGCTGGAGGCATATAAGGAGGAAAGTTGAAGCCATCTTCAGTCGTTCCTGCGCCACCCATGCTCAGAATCCGCAACATCTGCTGCATTTCTTCGTTTTCTAGTATCTCATGACTCCTCATCCTGATCTCCTCCATCAGGTAGTCATCAACACTGCCACGGTTCTCCTGCTGCTGCGGCCATTCATCAAAAGGATTCAAGCCAGCCGGCTGCATGGACTGACCGAGTGCTGGGAATTCAAAACTTTGATGCTGTTGCTGCGGAGGTCCCAATGCTAGCATATTGGAGCCTCTTAAAGCTTGAGTCTGAAGCGATGAACCATTAAACTGGTTTTCTGGTGACAGTGCGCTCCTGTCATATTGCATGGTGATGTTTGCAGGAATATTCTGAGTGTTGGATACATATCTTGCTGACTGGTTTCCATTGTATACACTTCTAGTTCCATCGGCTGGGCAGAAGTAATTCAGTGATATTTCAGTACAGCACATGCACGGGGAAATTAATTAATTTCACAGCTATCATGCAGACTGCACATCCATATTCCATAATCATAATCAATATCATGTTTCACTATTCAAATAACAGTTGACTTTGTATTGAATTCAAACAACAACTGTGACTTAGTATTGAAAATAGGTGTTACAAAGCAACAGCTACAATATGGTGCATCATTAATGCAATTCCAGCCAAAGCTATTAATGCCTGATTCTAATGTTGGAGAATGGAACGAGCCTACTT
The DNA here is from genome assembly GCA_030272315.1 of Paspalum vaginatum. Lineage (NCBI taxonomy): Eukaryota > Viridiplantae > Streptophyta > Magnoliopsida > Poales > Poaceae > Paspalum > Paspalum vaginatum. The sequence continues at coordinate 14,186,628 of CM059015.1, forward strand.
GACAGTCCATGTATGGCATATGCAGAACCATATCCTTATTATGCTTTATGCTATCAGAGCAGAATGCAGTGGCAAATATTGTAGAGAAGTAAAACAATCTGGTACAGCACTACAGCGCCAACGCAAAGATCAAGTTGGAAAGTTGCATCCAATGTGTCATGTGGCCACTGGCATAACTATATGGTATTTCAATGTATGCCCTTTAAAATAGTATCTTGCTAACTTTTAAAGAATTTTGGCCACTAAAACTTGGCTAAAATAAAACTGGTGAACAAGAAAAATCAATAGGATAAATCAGGATATGTCACCTTCATTCATAGCACCCGCCGAGGAAGGTTGTCCAGCTTTTGCTGGCAGGGACAATTGTTTCTGCTGAATTGACCGAACCATATGAAGCAGGATTGCTTGTTGAAGCAGCTGCAGTGTCGCTTCTTGTTGTGACGGATTTCTTTTTCTGCTTGAAACTCAAGAGTGCCTTGCCATCATATTCTACAGCGTGCATCCAGTCCTCATATGCTTTCTTTACCAATGTGTCAGCATAGACCTGCAGAAGATGAGAAAGGTGATAAATTAGTCAGTACACCACACCATGGAGGCATGGATAGAGGATTTAGGTTCAAATCCTTAGGGTTTAACTAATAAATTCTAGAAACTCGCAAAGCAATTCCTCTTATCCAAACACCCATTTAATGTTCACGACACAAAACTTCCATTTACTTGATATTTGCCATGAATATGACTCGTTCAGTTAATAGGTACAGTGATGGTTTTTAAATGTATATCAACTTCCAAAGTTATTCTTCAAACAAGAATGTTGATTCTTTGCCCACTGATATCCTCTGATGGTTACATTAGCACAATATCAAACTGATGAAACTAATACAAAAATTCGTAACGGTTTTTGACTTCGCATTGTAGTTCGCAAAGTCAGAGATAAGGATAAGGACACTAGCCTTCTGATTCTCTGTGAGATTTTCAGCTGAAATGAATTGATCATCGGCAATCAAACCAGTAAACTCGTAGATGTTATTGAATATTGCACCCACACTTCTTGCGTCACTAGCATAATATACATAATGCTTTCCACTTAAGACACAGGTCTTTGCATGCTCAATAAGGCTCTCCCACATCTTATTTGACATGCCACTGCCCAGAATCTACAAAAAAAAAAAAAAGGGGATGTTAGATCATATAGGAAACACCATAAATTACAATTTAGTAGTAAGTAGTAACAGGCATCATAGAACTTACGCTGCGTAATCTCTGCTGATCCCTAACAAGAAGCCGGAGGAAATCTTCAACTGTATAGATCCCACTAGCATTTAACTTCTTGTGGAATGCGCCATCCTTGCCAATCTTCTCTAGTCTCCAAACATCATCCTTCAGCGTAGGTGGATAGTGCTTTTTGTACACTAAAAAATACAAAATAAGCAAGCTTGGCAACCGAAGCTAATTCTAAAAAAACACGCAATCTTTATATCATCTAATGGCATGCGTAAATCAACACACACGTACATTCTCCTCTGTGATCCTTAACAGGGAAAGCCTCCGTCTTGGCCTCTCGGACACGAATACCTCCACAAAAACCAGGAGCAATCCTCAGCCCAAGTCTGAATTTCCTGCTTCTTATCCAGCTGGAGTTGTCGGTGAAGGTAAGCTCCCCTATGGTTCCCACACCTTCTTTAAGAGTCACTTGCAGGTCACCTGTCAAAAGAGGTCTCTTCCCTTCACGCTCCTTGACAATGTTACTTTCAAACTCTTCTTCAGTCCAATCCTCATCTTCCTCTTTATTGAAGTCGCCCTCAAGCACAAGGATATCCAGTTTTGCAGACGATTCAGGTCCTGAAGTAACAACACATCCAGTGTTTGCGTCCAGCAGCACAACATGTATAGCTGCTCCCTGCTCACCTTCAACTTTTCCACCAGTAAAGATTGGAAGAGCCAACTGACTTCTGAACTGAAGCTGAAGATTTCTTCCATCAGGGCCTTCAATTCTTTTGGGGGAGGATCTGTTTTTAATTGATATTAGTGTCACATCTCAAAAGCTTTTAATGTGGCCAAATAATGATTGCCCCCCAAGTGTCACCGTAAAGAGTAAGTTGATGATTTTTTACCTTCCTTGAATTCTAGCAGGACCCAGTTTGGCTAAAGCACGCTCTACTTCTTCGCTTACCTTGTACCAGAATATAATGGATCAGATATAAACATGAGGATACACTATACCGAATTTACATATAAACTACAGCAGGTTGACTCACAACTCTTCGGAGAATGGGCTCAAGTGACGAACAAAGCTTCTGCAAACTGTCCATCTTGAGAGCTTCCACAATGACACTGAAAAATGTATCAGTAGTTAAGCGACAAACATACTTGCAATTTGAATGGTAGTAGAGAAAAACAAACTGTAACTTATCTATTAAATTCCACAAAAAATACTTTTATTAATTATCAGTATCTCATTTGACTATAACCACTGCGTCAAATATATTGGCAAACCCAAACTGTGCACCCACCTTCTGTTACCACCATAAACCATATACTACAACGGAACCGACAATGACAAATCTTTTTATTACAAGAAAGATGTGGTAGGCTAGAGATGAAACCCAACATCAGCCACAGAAAAAAAAAAGATAACAGGGTGAAAGGAGAAAAAGGTGGTACTAGTAACATAAATGAATTAGTGACAATAACAAGAGTAGACTAATAGCCTCGATCATAGTTCTGACCTCTGACATGTGGGTTGCTAATTTATTACACCATAAATGAACTATTGATTTCTTTCAGGAGAAATTATCTCAAGAACGGCATGGCACCACCTGCCTGCTATGGCTCTGAAGTTATCCTAGGGTCAACTGTCTGCCCAGAGATGTGCAGAAAAATGCTAATGTTGAACTCTAGTTTCTTTAAGAAATACGTAAGAACTGGATGGATCGTCACTTTCCTCAGCATAACACTTTACTATCTCTGCTCTCAGTGATTTGGTGCTCTGACTGAGCTGGACACCACCAACAGCCAAAAGAGAATACACTCTGCATTCACGAAAAAAACCATCCTTTTGCATGGACCACGGTGCATTTAAGGCTCATAATTATCTTCTCAAGGCACTTCCTTTTTATTAACATTTTCTACCACATCTCAGAACAAAAAAAAAAAAAACATGTGTCCAGTTCAAGCCCTCAGTCCGACAATTAACCGAATCGACCAAAACCAAAGCTCGTTTAGGCGAACTTCCTGCACTCATTGGAACCGATATATACTAAGCTTAAACGGCAACAGCAGCACCATCGCTGGTACTCGCGTCACTCATCTCAACCGAAGCAAACTAAAGCGAAAGGTTTCAGATTTCTTCCCATCTCAAAAGGGCCGACAACCTAGGCCACGCACGGAACCGAAACCCTAACTGATGGCAGCCAAACCCATAAGAGAGCAGAACCAAACATTAAGACACGCGCACCTCGCGAGGGCGGGAACGCGCGGGCGCTTGGGCGCATGGTCGTCGTCGTCGTCGCCGCCGCCAGTGGGGTCCAGCCCGCGCTTGGACCCCGACCGCTGAAGCCGTCCCGGGCGCTGCATCGCGCCGGAACGCTACCCCGAGCCTCCCGTGCCCTCCTCCAGCCTCCGCGGGGGCTCCCGTCAGATCTGCGCCCATTACGAACCCGGGTCAAAAAAAAAAAACCCCCAAAATAAGCACCAGGAGCCCCGCAACGTAGGCCGGAGCGGATCGCGCGCGGTACCGAATCGGCGCCGCCGGCGACGAGGGGGGGGGGGGTGCAAAGCCTCCGTGCGGGATCGCGACGGCCAGAGATGTGCGCTGCGCGGGGGCGCACTGGTGAGTGTGGCGGAGGAGCGGGGTCGACGAGCGCCGGTGTGGTGGCTGGGCCTGGGGTGCTGTGCTTGTGCTCAGCTCCCTCGCTAGCCTCCGCCTTTGTTTACGGCTCAAATGTTTTTGTTTACTTGCCGTGCTTCGCCTACCTGGCCGCGAGCTGCTTCGGCACGGCTCTCGCTCGCTGACCCCCTGGGCCCGCGATACCGGACGGCCAGCGATTCGGACAATGACGAGTGGGTCCCAGAAAATGTGGGTCCAATTGCCAGTGGGTGGGTGCGATAGTACCGGGTTGACGAGGTGGTGGGGTGGGTGCCGACGGCGGCGGCTATGGGGAAAAGATGGCGGGACCAGATAATAGGATATTTCATGCCCGATTGGGGCGTTGTGCACTGCCGCTCATTACTGGAGGGTCACTGACATCGTTGGTCAGACTGTACGGGGCCCGGGTCGTCGGTGAGCGTTGGGAGGCAGCGGCGACATCCTGACAGTGGGCCTCGGGACTGGCGCCCCACCAATCAGTGGAGTGGGTTTCGTGGTTGGTGAAGGAAGACATACACACAGCACAGGTGGGCACCCGACACTGTATCTAGTCAAAGGACCAGGATCTTCTGTGGCCATAGGATCTGGATCCTGTCACTCTGTCAACCGACTTAGTGCAAGGTTAATAAACTCTGTCAACCGACTTAGTGCAAGGATAATAATAGGAGTTTACTGTACGCTATGTCACTATTCTCATATCACATACGTAGCTAACTAAAAGTCTATTCATACAATAGCTCTTTTGTATATTTAATACTTGGCACTAATCTTTCTCTCACAGGATGTCTTGGACTCCGTGAGCAGTCCATTTTTAGCTAGCTACAAATGAGCAGCTTGCTTTCTTTCTTGCTCTATTTCTCTTTCTTTAATGTCACCATAAAACCGATATGGCATCTTTTGCAGTCCCACTTACATCATCTTATTATACTTGTTATACTTGCTCTTACTGGTTCTTGTCTCTGGGAATGGGATATTGGAGTTTGGCCATCTGCAATTCTGCGCTGCTAGCGCCGATGTCTTGTGTGAAGCGAAAAAGGGTGTGGAGTGTGCTTGAATGAAGAAAATTGTCTCAGCAAAAAGTTTCATACTGCTCTGTTTTGTAGGACAGCTTTTATACAATACTATACCAAATCTATCCAAGTACCCCGGTTCAAGTCTAGTACAACATTACTATTAATAGATCCTATTATTACTCCAATTAGAAAAAGTTTTGAGGCTTAGGTTGATATATGTGCAAAACAATGTATATGTACCTGAAGACATTTGTGGAGTTTGAAATATAAGCGTTAGGATAAGTGGACTGCGCATGACTTAATGTTTCGGCGCCGTCTATGATGTGGTTAGGTTGATCTCTCTAGTTCGCCTATCACACTAGCTATATTATAAATTTCATTGTGTCTACAGTGCGTGTATAGTGTTTTGCATATCTATATACATAACTAGAGGATACCCAGCGCGTTACTGCTGGAATTTTATAACGTTAAATAGACTATGATTCATAGATTTAGAAATAGTAAATAAAACATTAATATCATTGAAGGAAATATTCCCCACACGTTGCTATGGGAATTTGAATGATACCCACACATACACCATAGAAAGGCATTGCATGCATGAAGTCACATAAGGTCGATGGAATATTTAAATATAGGTCTTAGTAGATGGTGATGTGGCATTTAACTCGGTAGGCTCCCTACGATGACGTGGCTTCACGCATGTTGAGAGAAATAGGTAGTGGGATTCTCCTATTTAGATATAGAAGATTCGATGACTTCAGCTTTGTGGAAATAGTATTGATCCCTAAATCCTTAGCCTATAGATTTAGAGCAAGAGATCAACAAAGAAGGCGCCATCCTAAGAAAAAAGACAGTCGATGGATTGGCACCAATAAGTCATCGGATAGGAGATGCCATAGTGGAAGTGAGCCACCATGCCATTGACACCTCTCACGACATAGGTAGGTAATCGTGAGGGGTGTGTCCATGGATGTGGGCAGCAAGATTGGAAAGTGCAATAACAGGAAAAATCTAAGGGGAATAGTGTGGTGGAGGAAGGGGCAGCGATCAAATGGCTGGATGAGGGATGAGAAAGCAGAGATGAGGTAGCCATGAGTTTATATACATGAGTAGGAGAGGATGGACGGTTGGATGAATATTTCAACGACAAGGAAGAAAATAGTTTTATTAGGGAGTAGTGTACAAGGTCAAAGAGTAGTTAGGTAAAGAACAGCAAAAAATGGTGTATATGGATGGATAAAATATTGTACACACAATAGACAGAGTGGAATTTGAAATAAAAATAGGTGGAAGTCTTAAGTCATTGGATGGCCATTTCAGCAATTGAGGATGGCGGGTAAAAGAGCTAAAAAAACTCTATGCCCTTTTCTATAAGAAAGCTCTAGGTCCTTTATTGCTTTATAATGCTCAATAAAGATTTGCATACCTTATCTGTGTTTTAAACTTCACAATTTAGCATACATGTTGTTAGTATTTTTAAAAGAAGAAATACATAGTGCAATGTTCTTGTTCCCAAACCATAGTGTGAATGCCGCCGACTTTGGCAACATCTATGATTTCTCCACATGCACACAAGGTGGCCCGATGATACATACATTCGACAGTCTGATGCGTGCAATATTTGAATTTTCCCTTGGCGCCAACTACCCATTATACACACCGGGCTGGTACGGTGCTTGCACACTGGATGGTACGGTGCACGCAGTTTTGAATACACAACAATTTACAAACCCTCTGTCTATAACGTCCGGTATCCTGCGCATACAATTTAGCACTAGGACACCAAATACAAACTCTTGTGTATATCGGCTAGTGAACACACCGGGCAGTATGATGCGTGCATTTTGCACAAGACACCGGACGGTTCGGTGCATTATAAAATCTGTATTTTTCATTGTTTTTCAATCCGATCGAAACGGTTTTGATGAGCTAAGTTCATCTTACAGGAGATCAAGTTCCCACAATCACTATTTTTTCTTCAATACTTGCAGAATCAAATGCACAAGTTATGAATGTTGATTGCACCCTTGGTAGGTGCTTGGATGCTGAGAACCATATAACATTCCAGCTGGTAGTTATATCCATAGTGGCAGTCAAAATCAATGCATCAATTGCAGGTGGTGTCGAAGGTTTGTTGTTCAAGGAAATCTATTGTAAACTTACATAATGAAGTTGCGTATAAGTTTATAAGTGTCAAAACCAGTACAACCGGACAAGATCGAACCGGACAAGTTTATATAATGAAGTTTCTTATAAGTGTTGTATTCTTCTATTATATAACTGTTTTTCTGCAAGTATTGAAGAAAAAACAGTGATTGTGGGAACTTGATCTTCTACAAGATCAAAACAGTTTTCATGAGCTCCATTTCAATTTTACAAGAAAAACGCAGAAACGGGAAAGATTTCCCATGTTCCAAACAAGACCTTAGACTTCCCTTTAAATTTTAATTATTCCCTTTACATTTTAATCACACACGTCATCACAATGCATGAATGCAAAGATGAATCAATCATGAATGCAGATCGCTTATTGATGCATTAGATGAAAATGGAGAGTATATAGAGAGAAGTATAGCTTTGATTAAAAAGGAGAATGGATATAGGAAACCACTAACTCAATCTACTAGGCTACATGCTGCTCCAGGAAACAATTAGACTTTACGAAGCCACAAAGAACAGCCAGAAAAAGTGAAGCAATTAAGCAGAAAGCATAGAAAATAGAAATCAACCTTACATAGAAAATAGATATCAACCTTATAAATAGCGTAGACTATACATGTAAAAATCTGCTAGGTAGTAAACCTAAGAATTGACCCATGCACATAATCCTCACTGATCCTTCAAAGCCATGATGAGAACACAAAAATATTTCATGAACCGATTGTTGCCAGTAAGAGGATGTCATTAATTTGTGCCATTTAATTAAATTTAAAAGTTGCCTCACAGCTACAACAAATGGATCATTTTATTCATAGATCATCTCAACATTGGACTTGGATCCATTAAAGTTACTAAATCACTGCAGATAATGTTAAAGAAATATACAGCCTGTGGAGGTTCAAACCATGATAAGGAAACGGCATGCAAATATGAAAGGGCATAACACATTGTAACTTCAGGGACAAGTCGACTATCCCATTTTCCAGATTTTCATTTCCTACTTCCTGTTGGAAACCTTTTGGGATCGTAGTACCAGATATTGTTGAAGCACCTGGTTCTTGCAGTGTTCGCCAAACCTCTTCATAATGCTTCTTTCCTCGTGGAATGCCACTGCCAGATTCAGCAGGGAGTGCAGAGCTTCCCTCCTTCACCCCAGTATTTTCATCTTTCCCTCGGTTACTGCTAGAGCAGCCTCTTGATTCCTCTTCCTAGGATTATGCTGGAGCTTGTGCGCATTCTGGTGGCCACCTAAAGCCTGAGCACTCTGGAACTCCTTAGGACAGTAGCTGCAAAAAAATATTGTTGGAAGACTTGGAGGATATGCCTGATGGAGTGACAAGTTTAAGTTGAGCTTATCAGTATCCATCTGCACATATCCATGGGTTCAGATGCACCTAGAATGATATGAACAAACTATCAAAAGTGGCTGTTCCCTCTAGACTTGTAAGAATATAAGCAGAAAGCTGGCTTGCAGAGAGTTGGACTTCATGGTTGGTGATGCATGAGATGCTTGCTTGTGTTGGTTATTTTTGTGCCCTTTTATTCTGGTCACTTCAGAGACACTTTATTTGTGCTCAGACTCTGAAACTGTTGCTTCATGTGTTCTACTTCTGCATGATACTTTGCTTGCTATATATAGAGGGGCCAAAATAAACACAATGCTAACCTGGCATTTATTGCAACCTTTTTAGGCAATAAGATGACACTGTCCTACAAAACAGCTTGGGAAGGATACAGATTGCATGGTCCTGTCTAGTTATATTGTTGTGATCAACCTAACTAAAGCTGGTTTGACCTGGAAGCCTGTATAACTTAATAATGCAACGGTGATGATAGACCATCCACTTATATGAATCGGTTGCTTGGCTCTATCCAATTATTTCTTGAGTGTTAATTTCAGTCAAATAAGAGAACTCCCATAAACTAATTGCTTGGCTTTCTAATAGACATCATGTAGCCAAGAAGGCAAGACCCCAAGCCTGATTAATCCACCTAGCAATGGCTAAAACAGTCATGTTAAGTTACGAACTGATGAATCACATTTTATTCAACCAAAGCACCAACCTATAGAACCAATTGTTCAACAAAGGAAAAAGGAGCGCACTAAGCAAGTTAGCCACAAGCATTACTACCCAGAAATCTTGCCAGTCTCCAATCAAGCCCAACATATACGAAGTACTCTTGAGTAAACGATCCATCATAACATCACTATGTACATGTCTAGTTCTACAACCAAGGTTCTTCTAGTCCTCTTTGAATCGAATTTGGGTGCCTAGTTCTTCTAATTTACAATGCCATGTAGTTCCTCTTCCTCCTAGGTTGGTCCAGATTCATTTCTACAGCCCTTGAACTGTCTATACAGACAATCCAGGAGTGGACATTTGGTTATAAATTTCGCTGTACGTGGTGACACCAGTGGAGGGGCGCTATGATGAAGTTAAGGGCACAGAAGGTGGTGGTCCGTTGAATTGCCTCCAGAACTGTTCAAATAAGACAGCTCACTTGTTCAAGTCAATGGATTATTATGGCGAGAAGCTCCAACTGATCTGGTTAAGAAAGAATTAAAGAAAGCAGGTGAAACATTGGATATTTTGCTGGAAGCTTCAGTAATGGAGTTTTGGATTAAGGTATGTTACCTGTTCCCTAGCACAGGATTTCTTCAGTGATAGTGTGACTGTGTGAGACAACACTGCTTTGAGTGTGATAGATTAGTAATATCAAAGCATGTTTCAGTCACAGATAACAATTAACATCAGAAGCATCAATCAGTATACAATTAAAGTAAAATGTACAAATCAGTTTTGAACAGAAACTTATTCATTTTTTTATATATTGAACTGAAATGTTAGGTCCAAGCAATGATGATCGACTCTACTTTTCAGTTTTGATCCCTTAACTATGCATTATCATTGATCGTACTAGTCCATTTTCTCTCGAGCAGTAATAGGGCCCATTTTTATTCACATCTTTACAAAAATTGCAACTAACAAAAACTGTATCTTGATGACAGATCTATTTAATTATGTTACTACAGCAGCAAAACACCTCTTTGTGTAGAATTGTTAGTGTTTCGGTAAGTTTACTTCACATAATCAGACCAAGTGGCATTTAATAATTAACCCTGGTGCTAATTTCAAAAGAGCACACATAAATTCTTTCATTTTTTGTATAGTCTTTAGTCTTTACCTTCAAATGATCTCATGAACATTTTGCTGAGCACTATATTCTAGTCTAGAGATACATCAATTTCAAGTATGTGCATCATTGATCCATGTATGGTGGTTTAGCAAGTGCAAGCCAAAAATACTTCAACTGAAAGTTAGTCCACATGTTCTGATGGCATATTACTGTTGATAGCATCATAAGCACCAGTCTGGTCACTATTGAAGTTTAAAGCTGTTGATTGACTTGATTGTATACTGTGCCAACTGGATCATTACCCCAAAAATGGAAGTTTCACTAGGAGCATTAAATTGCATCAGTGCATATCTGCAGGTTACCAAGCTTCAGTTTAGAAGCATCCAAGAAGGCAATAACTAGTTTTTGATTCCAGATATCAAAACTAGCCAATGACGTCATTTGCTTATTTACAACACGTCTGTTCCAGACAAGTTTAACCAACTGTGCTTTGTGTTGCAACTTGCAACCAATCTAATTTACATGGCTTCTCATAATCTCATCCATTCCTTAATAACGCAAGTAAAAGAGTCTGAACCTTTTACACGGCGTGTCAAATCCAACGACCAAAGGGGACATTTCATCGAACAGGTCATGGACACACACACACCCCTCTTCCGTAAGGAGTCATGACAAGAGATCAAGAAGAGGAGCGCCCACCTGACTAGCTCTCCGTCGGCTCGATGCCAAACACGCCGTCCGTCCGTATCACAAACTCGCACGACTGCTCCGGCAGGTGCGGCGCGAACGCCACTCTCATCCGCCTCCTTGCGCTCCCGCCAGCGCCATCCCCATCCGCCTCCCGCGTGAGGAACAAGCGCGTGTTGACGCAGTTGGCCCAAGCGATCCCTAGCGCGGGACTCACCCGGCGCCCCGACGACCACGCCACGGTGTTCCCGGCGTCCCTCTCCACCACGTCCACCACCTGGTTGGTGACCACCACCACGCACTTGTGTCTGTACGCCAGCTCCTTGAGCTTGGCCGATATCTTGAAGAAGAGCGCGGACCGGCGCCTGAGGTCGGCGGGGGAGGCGTCGAAGTCGGCGCGGAAGAGGGAGGCGATGGAATCGAGGAGGATGAGGCGGATGGGGCGGCGGTGAGGTGAGCGGGCCAGGGTTGGAGAGCAGGAGCTGGGCACGGGCGAGGAGGGAGAGGAGTTCGGTGGGGGAGTGCGCGGCGGCGACGAGGACGTGGTCAAGGATGTCGGGGCGGGATTTGGGAGCGAGACGGCGGAGGCGGTGAAGGGGGAAGGGGAGGTCAGAGTGGAGGAAGAGGGAGGAGGCGGAGAGCGGGGACTGGGGCGCGAGGAGGGCGAGCTGGAGGCAGAGCTGTGTCTTGCCGGTGGCGGACTCGCCTGCAATCTCGGTGACGGAGGCGGCGGGGAGGCCGCCGGAGAGGAGGCGGTCGAGGAGGGGGCAGCCGAGGGAGAGCTTGGCGGCGCGGCAGGAGGGGAGAAGGAGGAGTGGGTTCTCTGGGCGGGGTTCGCGCCGGCTGTAGGAGGAGGAGGAGGCAGCAGGAGGAGGATTCGGCGCCGGCGGCCGCATCGCTGGCTAGCACGCCGTCAATGGGATTGGGGTTTCGCGCGGAGGTATTTCTATTTCCCGCTCGGGAAGAAGGAAAAATTTTGAGGTGGGGACTTCTTGGCTCAATTTTGCGGCGGAACTTCGACAAAGTTGAAGCCCAGCGTTGTGTTTGCTTCAGACTTGGCATGCCTTGCATTCAAAGAGCTAGAGAGGATAAAGGTATGTTTGGAATAATAGAATTTTCTCTATTTATGTATTTTATGTAAAATTAAATTATTCTCTAAAAAGTTTCTTCGTAATTTTTACGAGATTCCTATGTTCCTAACTGACTTCTAAGACTTTTCTCACTGGCACGCACAAACCGAGGCTGCCCAAACAATAAATGCAGGGTAGCAGTGAGAGTGCTCAGATCTGCAACAGCTCTTTGCGCCGCCGGATGCGCGCACAAGTGAGAAAAGCCTAAGGTTGTGCTCATGCGTTAGTGCTATGCACGTCCTTGGCCCGTTGGATACGTGGGGTTTTCAGCGGACTATGAGGTAGGAGTTTTTTCTTAATGAACGGATAAAAATAGACCTAGGATTAGATTTGTCTTGGTCCAAAATCACGCTGTCAATAGGATCGGTATTTTTCTTGGATGTGGTATTCGTATTTCTTGTTGGGAGAAGGAAAAAAATTGGAGGTGGGACTTGGGCTCAATTTTACGGCGGAACTTCGAGCAAAGGTTGAGCCTAGCCCAATGTTATGTTTATTTCATACTTCGGCACTCTTACATTCACAAAAGCTACAGAGCCTAAGTCCTCTTTAGAATACGAGGAATTTTTCTCTATTCATTATTCTTTAATGTGAAATTAAATTGTTGTATGTAAAATTTGCATGTGATTCTTTTAAATTCATGTGTTCTAAACAAGTTCTAAGGCTGTGCTCATGCGTTAGCGCCTTGTGTGGCCTTGTTGTGCTAGGTGCCTGGGATTTCCATTAGCCTATGAGGTAGAAGTATTTTTTTTCTAATGAATCAGCAAAAACAGATCTAGAATTGGATTTAGCTTAGTCCAAAATCTAATTGGACTTTAGAACGTGAACTCTATTGGATTTTGACTTATTCGTACATGGAAGTCCATTTCTTTAAGATACTACAAGTTTGGATTTTGTTAGACAAATATCAAAATAACCCAATGGGGACGCGGAGAAAGGCCATTCATTGCTCATCAACACAGTCTTGTCTCTAGTGAGCCCCATACATGCCGCATCCACTCTCTCCCGATCACATCATCAGTAGGGGGAGAAGGCTGCCTGCTCCATGATTACAAGCAGAAGAACGGCGATGACAACGACGAGTACGCATCCTCATCCTCACACCAGTAGCAGTTGAAGAAGAAGGTTACCTCGGCGCCGAGCAGCAATGGCGAGCATGTGCCCTTTGGCCCCAGCACCCGCGGCAAGGAGAAGGAAGATAGGTTAGTGGCCCTAATGATGTCCACAACCACTCTCCAATACATCAAACTATTGGTTGCAACAAGCAACATAGATGCACAACTAGCCCCTCTTCCCGTGATGAAATTTGAGGATATTTACAACTAACAAATCAGAGTGGAATAATCAACCCATAATACTGACACAATTATTTACGTGGAAAACCTTCTCCAATCGAGATGTGAGCGAAAACCACTCTTCCATGATATTGTAATTATGGATAATGGAGTCCTCTTTGGAACATGCAGAGGTGCAAACATCAATAACAACATCAACAAGGCAACTCCATTCATGGTACAAGAGCAATAGCAACAAGTCTAAAGCAAGAAACAACAAGAGATTGCACCGGTGGCTTCACCCAGAAGCTTTTAAGCCCTTTGGTAACTAGTTCTTACTATCTCTCAACGAGTGGACGCACGTAAGTGATGAAGAGGAAGAACTTTGTTGGAAATTGAAATCCTTCTCGCCATATGGTCATATGGCAAATGATGAGAGAATACCTAGTTCTCCACGTGTAAAAGATGTGTCATGTGGTGTGGGCCTATATCGAGGTCTCATACATATAGAACTGTAGTTCAGTTGTCAGCGGACTAGAAAAAATACAAAAGAGTCTCCGATGGAGGAAGAGAGAAAGAGAGAAGAAAGTGGTTGGAGATGAAACTTACAAGAGAGCAAAGGGAGGGAGATCAGTTTGTTATCCATAGACCACAGACCATAGGAGATTGCACGCTAAAAGCCTGAAATTGGGCTACAAGAGAGCCACAGGCGAAAGCGACCGATGAACTTTCCCAGCAAGAAATCTAAAAGCCAGTTTCTTAGCAACTACCAGTATATGTATTAACCAAAGAGTCCGTCCGGTAGCATGTATTGTATTCAATTAGTTCCAAAAACAACTTAGATAGCGATTGATTCAGAGACAGGAGGGATGAGACAGTCCCATCCCTAGTGGTGCTTGTTTGGTTGGGGGACATAGCTAAAGGGATTTGAGGCATATGGGCCCCTGCTGTCATCCTCTCAGCCGCCCCTGCTCCGGCATCCCACCCCACGCTGCCTCCGCTCTAGCGGGCTGCCTCGCTTGCGTGCGCCATCTCTGCTCTAGTGCGCCGTCTCGCCCAGCTCGGCACCCCTCCTCGCCCCGCACCACCCGCCTCCACTCTAGCGCGCCGGTCTCGTGTCGCGCGCCGCCCTGCCGGCTCCAGGTCCCGCACGAGAGAGAAGGGAAGAAAGGCACTCATCCCCGCACGTCCTCCTTCGTCCCGTTTTTTCGAGAAACATCACCATCCCGGATATCTAGGGAATATTTCCTAGTGGGATGACTCTGTCCCACCCTGTCTCCAACCAAACGACCTCAAAAGGAGGCTCGTCCCATCCCACTTGGTCTCTCTAACCAACACTGCGTTAGAGATCATGCTGCATCATATACTATCTTTTGTTTAACCGTTCCAATTCCAATCGGCGAGCCTAGGACCATCGATCCAGGAGGCAAGGCTAGAGTTTTCGGAGCTCAAAAGATCCTGGCATGCTTACTTCACGTGGTGCGTAAAGGTATGTTTGGAGAAAGTTGGCATGCTGAAATTGTGACGCGCGGGTCGGAACTTGAATGTGCAAGTCAAGCAGAGGATTGACTTGTTGCATCCATCGATCGTGAAAACTCCATTTGGATTTGTTTAGCCCTAGCCGTGCGTCTCATGACCCTCGTGTAGCGTTGGCTAATTTATTTGCCGGCCGGACGGCCCCGGTCGCCGTCTTGTGGAGAATGGACGGGATTCATTCAGAAGTCAGGACCGGGGAACATCAGTTCCGCCCGTATTCAGTTAACAAGAGAAGAATGCATGCTGAGGCTACCTAGCTTCTATCACTTCATTATCATTAGGGACAATGATTCCCGCAGGCATGGTACTTCTCCCGGATTAATTGAGTACAAGTCGCGTTTGATTTTCTTTCAAAACTTCAAGCGCCGTTTTTGTTATTTGAAAAAATTGTGTAAACGTCTATTCATACTCAAACTTTATACGCCGAAATTATAAGTTTTAATAAGGCAAGCAATTTTGAGGAAAAAAACAACCGTGACTTATATATTTATTAACTAGAAAAAAAAAACAGTATATGACACGCCACGTGAAAAGTTCAAGTTGGCCCTTGCCGCCGCTGGCATGCATCCGGCCCGCGGGAAACGACGACGGTAGAGGGCTGACTAGAAACCACTCCACCACCGTGCACGTTTCGAAAGGGGAAAAACGGAAGAAAGTTCTTCTCCTTCACCGCCGGTACGTATGACGTTGACATCCAGCTCCATGCGTGCGCAGCATGGGCGGACCGCTCGCCTCCGTCCGTGGAATGGAATGGAATCTCGCGCGCGGTCTTGCCGCCGCCATTGACCACGCGCGCGCGCGGCGGCGGGTCGATCGGTCTCGCCCTCGCCCTCGCCTGCCCAGGCGATCCACCCCAGCAGCAGCAGCAGCAACACCGCCTTGGCCGCCACAGCTTCTCGGCGCCTTCTCGGCTTCTCCTCGCTCTCCCTCCCTCGCAAACGTACGCACGCGCATACGCCTCTCTCTGTCTGGCTGTCTGCTGCCCCCGTCGTCACGGCATCACTCCAAGTCTTTCATTCCACGCTCCCTGCTCTTGCCCTCCCCGGCCGTCTGCACGTATATATAGGCTCCAGCTCTCCGTGCTCCAATGCTCACACTCCTCCCGGCCCTCGCACTGCACGCACGCTTGCCTTGCCAGCCCGGGGTCTCCATCCATCGATCACCATGACGCAAGGCTCCGACCAAGCCGGCGCCGGCCCCGCGAACTCGTCGTGGCCGCCTAGCGGCGCCGGCGCGGCCACCGCCGGCGCCATGACGCTCGGCAGCATCCTCACCGTGGCGGGCATCCTCATGCTCTTCGTCTTCTTCGCCGTCGCCCTCATCTCCCTCCAGTACTGCTTCAACGCCTGCGACAGGGACCGCCGAGACCACCAAGGCGACGCGAGCGCGCGGCGGCGGCGCCGCGGCCCCCGCGGGGACGACGCGATCCGCGCCGCCGCCAGGGGCGTCGACCCGGACCTGCTGCGATCGCTGCCCGTCACCGTGTACCGCGCGGCGCCGGGCTCGGACGGCGCGCTTGACTGCGCCGTGTGCCTCGCCGAGCTCGAGGACGGCGACGAGGCGCGCTTCCTGCCGCGCTGCGGCCACGGCTTCCACGCCGGCTGCGTCGACGTGTGGCTCGCCTCGCACACCACCTGCCCGCTCTGCCGCCTCACCGTCGCCAAGCCCGACAGCGCGCCGCCGGCTTCCGTGCCTCTTCGTCCCGTCCCGCACGAGCGCGCCAACTACGCCGACCTGCTGCCCGCCAGCGTGCTCCTCGGGGTCTCGTCGTCGGACCGGCAGGGCGGCGCGGTGGGCGCCCCCTCGTCGAGGACCACCCCGTCCACCGCTGGCAGCACCGCCACGGCCGGCCTGGTCATCGACATCCCGGAGATGATGGCGCCCGTGCCGACGACGACCACCCCGCGTGACACCTTAAAGTCACCGGCCTCGGCGAGGCTCAGGTCCATTAGGAGGCTCTGGAGCTTCGGGAGGCAAGGGGCGCCGGGGCCCAGTAGTTCCTCCACCTGCTCCTGCGCTGGGGCCGGCGAAGAAGACGACTTGGAGCAGGGTAGCAGCGTTCCCATGTCCATGCCCAAGGGGGCTGCGGCGGCCGGTGCAACCCGGGGGGCCGCGCTGCATAGCGTAGCACCCGACGGGACATGATCGAGGACGACCGGGCGGAGAGTCACACCAAATTTCTGAGCTCCCTGCTTTAAGTACAGAGATGTTAGATGTACAGTCACTATACCATTTCTTTATTTTTTTCTAGCAAATGTACATTCTTCGTAAAGAAATTATAGCACTTATTGCTTCGGAGTATTGCTCATTGTTCTAGTTTGATCAATCAAGGAGTACTGATAAGTTGAAAAAAAGTATTTACGGAGTATATCTTTGTGTTGAATGTTTGTCGCCGACTAGTTTTTTTTTTTTTTTGAAAAAAAGTCTTAAACTTTTTTGAGAAAGTATTTTACGTGAACATGCGGATTGCATTTTTCATTAAAAGGATATCAAATAAGAGTATACACCTTGGTAAGTCTAGGCTAAACAAGGGAAGGTAATGCCAAACTAAACCAAAAAGGAAACAAAAGACTAATTTACATCCTAAATTTGCGACCTATCTAAAACTACAACACCTAGAGAAGTGGCAAACGAGGAAAGCAAGGGCGATAGGTCAACAATGGCAGAAAACCTGCCAATGGCGGAAGCTGAGCTTTAGCAAGAAGTTGTGGGAAGGAATTGTCCCTGAAGAAGTGTTTGCACATGTGGCTATAATGGAGTAGTGTTCTTAGCTCTAGCAGCAGAAGGTGGCTGGGAAGTACACCATATGTGTCGGTACCCAGCTAACCGGGTACCCGCTTACACTGGACGAAGATCACTATGTAGGTAACTGCTGCAGTACAAGGAGGGCCTAAGGCCGCGTACAGATGGGCCCGGCCCACTCCTTGGGAAAGCTAGGGCCACGCACCCGGCCCACAGGGGAGGCCCCGGACCTCCTTGAGGACCGAGCCTCCCCCAGCCACGCGAGGAGAGGTCCGGACCTCTCGGGCCGGAGCCCGGAGCCCGTACCTTCGCCGGCTCCGGACCTCCCCGTGCTCTGTGGGCACGAGGCGGTCCGGAGCCGGCGCCCTCAGTGGTCCGGGGCCGCCACGTGCAGAAGCGCGTGGAGGACCGGAACCAGCGCCCGCGGTGGACCGGGGGCGCCACGTGCCCGCAGAGCGCGTGGAGGTCCGGAGCCAGCACCTTCGGTGGTCCGGGGCCGCCACGTGACCACCGGGCAAGGGAAGGTCTCGCGTTGCCACATGCCCACAAGGCGCGTGGCGGGGCCTTCAGACGGGCACCTCGCCCACCTGCCGCATTTATTGCGGGCAGGTGGGCGTGCCCGATGCCGCTGACACCGCCGCTGTCAGGCTGGCACGCCCCAATGCCGCTGACACCACGAGTGTCAGGCAGGCGTGCCCCCGTCGCCCGCCGACGTTGTCAGACAGGCGTGCCCCCGTCGCCCGCCGACGCCGCCGCTGGCAGGCGGCGGCGGCGAGGCAAGGGGGCGCGCCTTACCAAGGCACGGCGGCGATGACAGAGCACTACAGTTGGTTTCCCCAGCTACACTGGGGGCTATATTGAGAAAACAAGTACGCTGTACTCATCATGAGCCGCGCCACGCACGGCGGCCGCGCTCAGCCTAATACTAGGCAGCGGCGCTACAACGCTGCTACGGGCGCCCTGTCCTGTGGCGCGTGCGCGTCCCCTGCCCCTCGGCCTCTGAAGCCTCTCAGCGGGTTTAGCAGCCGATGGGACAGGACGGCGTGAGGCAGGACGGCGCGGCGCCGTATCCGGGCGACAAGACGGTATGGCGGGCTTCCAGGCCATACCCGGTCACGACGGTGGTACAGGCACGAAGCATGGAAGCGTTGGACATCAGACACAGAATAGAACTGTAGCATAGAGGAAATGGCCGAGACCACCTGTCGGGGCCCGGCCACCATGTACATGCCCCCCTTGGGCTATAAAAGGGGAGGCATACGCAACACAAAGGACAGATCCAGACAGACTCAGACAAGCTCGAACTAGCCCACGAAATACAAGAACACACCCACAGTGGACGTAGGGTATTACGCTCCGGCGGCCCGAACCACTCTAAATCCTCTCGCCACCATCGTGCCGCCACCAACTTAGCTAACAACGATTGCTCCCCCTAACTACTCCCAGTACTTAGGATCTTGGCCGGGTGCGCTCCGCCACCTGACCAGGAGCACTCCCGCTCCGACAATATGGATGTAAAATCAGCTTTCTTGAATGGTGATATTTCTGAGCAGGTGTTGGTGCATTAGCAACCAGATTTTGTTGACAAGAAGCTCATGAGGGAAAGGTGTTGAAACTGCAAATTTTGTGGCTCATGGTGCACTTCCCAAACAAATTGTGTTGCCAGGCCAACAGTACCCTCACATATTCCATTCTGGCTAGATGTGCAAACACCTCTTCATAATCAACCCCCTTGGTGGTGCTAAGCCTAACCTTTTGGCACCAAGCGAGTTTTGTGTTTTAAATGTTGCCTGGATATCTCTTCACCTTGAACACCCACTTCATCCTATTGCATGACTTCCCTTTGGAAAATGTGACAGGTGCAAGGAAAATGGCATCATGTGCCATATTTCCATGGTTGTATTTTGGTGATTGATTGACAACCAACACTTGAACTAATGAAGTTATCTAGATGCACATTCTCATGTATTTAGGTCCAAGGGATGAAGAAGAAGAAAAGACGAAGGCAAGGCCCGAAGGGCCTCCCCAACGGGGGTTCCGTTCTGTGAGGACCGGACGGTCCGTTCTGTGAGACCGGACAAAGCTCCAGACCAAGTTTTCCGAAGGGGTAAAGAAACTAGAAGCCAAACTAAATGTGACGACCGGACAGTCCGAAGTTAGGCCAAGTGAACCGTCTGGACAATTCTAGCAGAGGGTGGTTGAAGCGACCGAGAAAACAACAGACCGAATGGTCCACTCTAGAAGACCGGACAAAGGTCCGAACAAATAAACCCAAGGCTATGCACCGTTGAAGAATTCCAGTGGACAATAGACCAAACAGTCCGATGTGTGAAGACTGGACAAACCTTTAGACATTACGACGGCTAGTTCAATGGCCAGTTCAACGGCTAGTTAGCAGATACATGGACCGGACAGTTCGAAGTTGAAGACCAGGTAAAAGTACAGTGACACATTGCTTCAGTGACCGTTGGAAAGTGAATATACCAGATTGTCCGAATTTGGAAAAATGTATGGACCAGACAATCCGAAGAACACTGTGTCAACAACCCTTGTTTGCAACGGCTAGTTTGTGTTTGGGGGCTATATAAGCCACCCCACCTATTCATTTGAAGTGAGTTGGAGCCACTGAAGTTGAGAGCAAGTGTAGATGTGTATTCCAAGCATATCCATCACTACAACCACCACATGAGATCTTAGTGCATATCCAAGCTAGGTTAGAGCTTAGAGTGAGCTTGCGAGCTCTTCATGAGAGTAGCTCTTGCTTGAGCTAGAGGAGAAGACTTGGCTGCGGTTAAGCTACTTGTACTCGTTGCTAGACCCTCATTCTTGGTGTGGAGTAGCGGCGACAACTTATGCGGGGACGAGGAGTGTGGCGGAACCGCCGATTTAATCCGAGCTAAGCACACCTGCCACCTCTGGCTTGCAATGTGATTAGGCCGAACTAAACCCTGGTCGTCCGTCGAGAGTCATTTGACCCCCGATAACACCAAATCCCAGAGGAACCGACATCATACGCATCCAGCCCACGATGGAACCACAACAGTTACATCATCACATGCAGTTGAAATAGAGTACAACTAGATATACTTTACAAACCGGTTCGAAATAAAATACAAGTTTCAACATAATGCCATACGAAAGGACAAGTTCAAATCAAATAGCAGAAGCGATTTCAAAAACATCTCGCAGCGGAAACAAATTACTTTAACAACCTTCATACAAAGATGATCGAGGCAAGCAGCACCGAGCCCACCGATACTACCCTCCTCCAAGCACTTGTCTAGGTGTCGTCGGTACCTGTACTCAAAAGGTGGGGGCAAACCCTGAGTACTAATTAATTACTCAGTAGGACTTAATGGAATGGCTTACGGCTGACGCGAAGCCTGCTTACTAACAAGTGGGTCCTTAGCCATTGGTTTTAAACAATGGTATATCAACACAGAGTAACAAGTTTCATCATTTGCATATAACTCCATAATAATAAGCTTGCAGAAATATAAGCAACACAGTAGTACAAGCATGTAGTATTTGAAAACATGGGTAATAGATATATTATATTTAAGTAATTACTATGAACGACATAGGTATTGGCATTCCCACACCTGGTGGGCATCAGCGATTCGAATCGATTTTAATTCCTGGGAATAACTATCATGCTAGGGGTATATGCTTACTAGCCGCCGCGTTCCCACATATAGCTCCAATCTTAACATGTTTCGTCCCAAGTTCGATTCACTCCCGCCTAGCCCCCGGGTTGTGTCCCCATGACGAGCCTACCGACATCTCGGTCTCCCCGCCATGAGTACCAAGCTCCCTTGGGCCACCTCCTCTCAACCAGCGAGTAGGAACGTGTCTCTGTGCTTCGGACGAGCCCAGAAAAGTCTTTACTGGTCCTATTCCTCGGTTAACCATTCTATCAATTTTATGCCGACCAATAGGCGAACAGTGGACGGGCCTTAAACTGACTCGGGCGGAGCCAAAAAGTGCAACAACACACACCCCAAAATAAAATTATTCTCCGCCCGGTCTCCATTTAAATTATGAGCATAATATTAATTCCTCAATAGTAAAAGTTCTGTGATTTTTGAAATCACCTACACGACTAGTGACTCCTTTCACTCATGTCTACTCGCACCTAGCAAAGCCTAGGCAACTCGTCCTACGAACTCTATATATAGGTGCTACGGTTAGGGCGACCAGAGAATCTAATGCAAGGGTTTTCAATCAACTCCTAATGCGGATACGTAATCATCAATCAAGACAATATTAGCTGGGAAATTCATGGTCCTGCCTACCTTTGCTTATTTTTATCGAGAGCAACAAACTAATTATGTTAATTTGTCGGGTTGTGGGCCTTTGCCCAAGGCAACCCCTTGATCACTTGTACCTGCTCCTCCTTCCAAATACCACTTCATGGGGTATCCATGTGGTATTTGGGTCTTAGTTGGTCTTCTGGACACTGTTATTTGAAATAGCTCCACGCATTTGCTTCTAGATCACGTATCTGCAATATGCGTCACTATATGAATGTTATGCATCGATGCGATGTAGAATATGCATGGAGATAGAGCACACACGTAACAAATCACTTCATGGACAGGCAGAAAGGTGGTTGATAAGGTACTTACGAGATTTACGTAGAAAGTGTGTGTTACATTGTGATATAGCAAACTAATTATACCAAGTAGCATATACACGACATTACAGGCTCACATGTGATCACACATTAACTTCCTTGTTTCATTTTCTTTATTTTATTATTATTCTTTTAAGCTTATTTAAGTAACTACTTGCAGACCACTAATGTAGCAACATCTAAAATGTATGAAAACTCACATAATCATAGTTGTACAGTAACATGGCTGCATGTATTTTGGTGGCATTTTGTAACACATTAATTAGCACTTTTTCTATTTTATTGTTTAAACCATTGTAGCATTTGTCATTTCAAATCAAATCAGCAAGCAATGTGCATGAAAGCTTTCCAGGAGACTAAATTGAGCTAAGTATACATAATATAATTTATGTAGATTTTTTTGGATATACTTTATGTAGCATGCATTGTCATAATTCTAAAAATACACTAAACACAAACATAGGGGCATAACGGTAGTTAAACAGTGTAAGCTAGGGTTGTACCAAACACATCAGAGCCTAAAAATCATGTTGAAGCCGCTATCCAAGTTTCATATTTTTAGGAGCTCATTTACCCAACGTTTGATAATTATTTACTAAAGCAATGCATGCACCAAGCAGGAGCAAAACGGTCATTTCATATAGCAAGGCCTAACCCACTGTGTAGATCTATTCAAAATCAATCCAACAAAACAAGTTTCACATTTTTATGATTTTTTTACAAACTTATAGAGCATTTCAAATTCATATGCCAAATCCGGAATGCATGCCAAATCCGGAATTTCAAATCTATATGCCAAACCCTGTAAATGGACCTATGCGTAATTAACTCTAGATTCCAGGGAGTAGCACATAATTGCTCACAGACTCATAAAACAGTGTGTGTGAATGCCGGAAAGCCAAGGGCTAGATCTGCAAAATTTCAGGACTCGGGTCAAAGTGCGAAACACTAATAGATCTAGGGGGTTATTCGTAATTCCTGCAGGACACATTAGACAGTGAGATAATAAGTGTAAAATTGAAGGGGCTTTCTGCAAAGTGGCGCCTCTTTCTTCTACCTTGGGCTGGCCAGGGAGTTCGCGCGCAGGGGGTTTCGCGGGCTGCTCCGGCGCGGGGAGACACGGCATTGGAGCCGAGCCACTTGCTGAAGGTGTCCCCGGCGTAGGTCTTTGTTTTCCCCAAGACGGAGGCGCTTGAAGAGGGTCGAGGGAGCGGGGAACGGGCTTGAACCGAAGGCCGACGGCGTCGAGTCCGACGACGGTGGCTCAGTCTGATCCCGCGAAGGGGTGGTGGGGCAGGGCCACCGTCGGGTCCTGTGAGTTGCGCGGTGTCGAAGCGAATCCGGCGCAGGCGGTTGGGGCTATGGGGAGGCACCGGAGCAGCCCGTCCACGATGAGGTCGGCGACGCTCTGTGGCTCCCCGGTGGCCGTGCGTGGAAGAAGGAGAAGGAGGTGCTCGAGGCCGGCCATGGAGATGGGGAGATAGGTGGAGGGGGTTGACGCGGTCGTGGGGCGCTCGCTGCCTTGGAGAGAGGAGGATGGAGGCTGGCCGGGAACGGGGCAACAGTGAGCTTGAGCCGAGCCCAACAATGGCGGCCGCGCGCGCAGCTCTGCTGTGTAGGGGGCAGTGAGTGGAGCGCCGAGCGGAGGCCGAGGGAGAGGGCGATGGGAGTGGAGTGGGTGACACGAGGGTGAATGGCGAGGCGCTGCTTGCTCCCTCCCCTTGAAGGTAGGCTGGGGCGGCAGGGCATGCTGGCGGCCATGGAGGGGCGCGCGCAGAGCGCTACTGCTGCGTGCACGCGAGGGAGGAGAGGAGAAAGGAGGTGGCGCGCGGTGGACTAGGTGCAGTGGACCGATGACAACAACTCAGTGGGGCCGGGGAGAGGAATTCAAGGAGACCACTCGTAGACCGGGTGCGCGGAGAGGTGACTGGTTTTCCAAAAACCGGGGCAGACGATAGTTTTTTGGTCCACTGGATTCGAGGGCTGATGCACGGTTCCCACTCGTCATAGACACAAAAACAAGAAAATAAAAAGGGAAATGATAAACCCAGTTTGACTGGTTAGACCTCTTTTTTAAAATTCGTATTTTTGAGGGACTTAAAGACTGATTTAGAAGGAACCCAAAATACAAAAGTTGTTCTACTCTTAAAGCTCTACAATTTTGTCAAAAGTCATGGTATGAGGTTTTATTCAAATTTTGTGAGTTTGGATGAATTCAAATCAGGAGCTCTAGTTTGATCAACAAATCCCCAGACATTTAAAATTCGGTTAAATCTATTTGGAGGCATTTCCATGAAAAGTGAACTATGCCTAATGTTGTTTAGAATTTTATGAACTAAAACTTTGGTATTCACACCATGGCATGATTTGAATTTTTGTTTCACAATAATTTGAATTCACTAAACAGGTCTCAGTTTGACTAGATTTCACTAGAAGATAGAAAATGATCTAAAACATCATGCAAATCATTATGCATGTCAACACACCAAATACCAAAGTTGTTACTCATGAAATGGTCCACAGGTTTGGCATAGAAAGTTTAGCTTAAATCATAATAGATTTTGAAATACAAACATAGATGTGTTCAGAGGTTTGGTCAAAATGCAGGCTTACTCTATGTGGAGTATTTCTGGTTTCTAACTTTTGAAGTACCAAATAAAGTCCAATCATTTTTAAGTCGAATGCATTTGGAAGGTGATAAGTTTAATTTAATTTCATAGAAAGGAAGATTTTGAAATTGTATATTCAAATTCGAAAGTAATTTCAGAATGAAATTTGGGAAGGAGTGTCGACCCTAAACTTAGCAACATTTCCTGAGCGTAGCCTATCTGGGTTTGGTTTGAACTTTTGAGCCCCTTAACATTTGATTTTGAAATTGATCAAAATAGCAAATTTAAAGGTAACCTCCTGAACTAAAACTTTTGTATTTGATGACTTGCATAAAAATGTATAAATAGTCTAACTACTCAACCAAGTAACGCAAAGTTTTGTATATTCAACTTGAAAATTTTTGACGTGGTGGTTTATTGATCTAGTTATTACTCTTCTCAAAGAATGATTAAGTCCAAATCCTTAATTAACACTAATCAAATCGCGTGGCAAGGCTTTTGAGATGCCGGGGGCATCACAAGGAGACTCTACAAACTCCGTAGTGAAGCATTCGGTGACTTGTGACCGAGAGAGGCGGTTGCGGTGGCCAAGCCTTTGTGGCTTGGTGTCACTTAGCCTTTGCTTGCCGTGAGCCTTGGTAGTGAGCGCAATACGTGATCGGAAGAGACTTGGTACTTGGCTCGAATTTTGCCTTCAGTGGCGAGCCTATGGAAGTAGCCCTTAGTGGTGAACCACGTTAAATCTCCATGTCTTCCCAGAAGTTTGCATCCCCCTTCTTTACTCTCTTTACTTACCGTATTTACATTTCCACATTTATGTTCCTTGTGTGCCCTTAGCTTTCCTAGTTAGTTTATTCGGTTTGGCTCTAGGTAGTAGGTCTTTTGGGTAAGTTAGAGAGCGCATAGATAAACCTTAGACTTAACTAGCATGTGTAGGACGCGATAAGTTTATCTTATGCAATAGAATGCCCTAGGTTTTAGTTGTGCGATTAGCGACCCAATTCACCCCCTCCCCCTCTTGGGTCGGATACCGCGGCACGTTCCTTTCAACAGGTTCCAAGTGTTGTTCTCATGTGTTGCCTCCAATTCAGCTTCCACTGCCTCTTGCGGTCTTGCTTGCCAATGCTTGCTCAACACAACTTGGCTCATATGCAGCCAGGAGACACAAATTACTATACTTAAAACCAAGTACCTTATGTGGTGCATCATATAAATTTGACAAAGTGTGATAGAATGGTTCCACTCCATTTGGATTAGTTCCTCCTCAATCTATTCAATAGAGTTGCCCACTATTGTCCAAGTGTCAGAGATGTTGTAGCAGGTGACTCGATATCCATCCACATCCACACAACACTATTATGAGTAGCAGGTTCAACACTGTCATTTAGAGCTTCTTTAGTTTCAACCATTGTTCAGTTATTCAGCTTTCCAAACAAAGGGACTCACCTACATTCTATCCGCAACATACTGGTATCCATATCTTTTGTTGGGAATATCAGATTCGTACTGGTAACTGAAGAATATCCGAAGCAGCCTTATCCGACTGATCCAAGTCTTATCCATATCTGCTAAAAAGCGTAATTTTGCAGAAGTCAGCCCAATAAATATTCTTTTGAAATGAATAAACAACTAATGGCTACCTCAAGGCCTCTTCGAAACCCTTACAACTAACTGCCTTCTCTTTTACAAAGAAAGATCGTGGGAAAACCTTAATAATGACCAAAGATGACTTCATACTCTACTAAAAAAAGTCTCTCGACTACTACGACTCTGTTTACTCTCTCCAAGAAATATCATCTTCTTGGACTAGTCAAGCAACTTCCTTAAGCCCAATAGTCTTCACATGAACCAAACATCCAAAGATGATGCATTTTTTATATCCTTGTTGTACCATGCTTCATGGACATCAAGGCTTCTTGTTGGTGCCTGCTTCAACTTGTACACAATAGTCACCACTCACCATTGCCTCAAAACTATTGGCACCCCTTGCTCTTAAGCATGCACCTTGCCATCTCCACCATGGTCTGGTTTTTATGCTCAACCATACCATTTTGATGTGGAGTCTAAGGTGTGGCAGTATGACACTTGATCCTACCCCGCAAAACATAGTGAACATGTGTGAGTTGAATCCACCGCCCTAGTCTATCCCCACTGGCTTGAGCCATTCACCAAGCTCAGTTTATACACTGCCTTGACCTTCTTTAGATAGTGTATAGCTTGATCCTTGGTTGCCAACATCTTCACCCACATGTATCAACTAAACTCATCAGCCACCAATAGGAAGCGGTGCTTGCCGTCAGGCGTTGGAGGTGATATCTAGCAACACAAGTCAGTATGCAGCATTTCAAGTCCACACTCAACCCTGTATGTTTCATCTTTGGTAATGGGATGTCATGTTGCTTGCCTATGACACCTATCACACACCTACTCAACGCGGTTGATCACCAAAGTTTCTTCCACCATGTTCTTCATGCCAAGCTCATGCAAGGTCCTAAATTTTAGATGCCCATACCATGCATGCCAGAGATGCTCAGCAAACCTTGATTATTGCCTTTGGAGAGGTGACACACCAGGGACACCACAACTAGTTTGAGGGTGTACATTCGGTTTTTGGTGCGTGATGCCTAGAACAACAATGTGCAGTCCCAATTTGTGGGTACCCATGTACTGGGTACCCTGGTCAAGCAAGATACAATGACCAGGCAACCTTCCCTTCCAAGGTTGACACGAGATGGAACCTGTCGACCTCCCCAAAGGGATTGACGGCAAAGTGTGCTGACCTTTCCTGTTGAGGTCGGCACAAGGTGGAACCCGCCTGACCCTGGGCAGGAGTCAGTGCGAGGCAGAAGCCGCCGAACCCCATGCAGGGGTCGACACGAGGTGGAAGCCGCCAACCCTAGGCAGGGGTTGGTAGGAGGGATCACACTAGAGAAATCAACATACACCCTATTTAATGTAGGTTGTTTTCTCGAGCAACGCGTGTCAAGGATTCGCGTAGCATGCCACCCTCATGAGAGGCCTAGACCCAAGTCTGTGGGGGCACATAATGACAAACGCAACACCACCCTGTGCCCCCAAGGCTGCTCCCATCAAAATAGCCGATGCCACAAACATAC
Organism: Paspalum vaginatum; assembly: GCA_030272315.1. Lineage (NCBI taxonomy): Eukaryota > Viridiplantae > Streptophyta > Magnoliopsida > Poales > Poaceae > Paspalum > Paspalum vaginatum. The sequence goes on from CM059015.1 coordinate 14,214,537, forward strand.
GCCCCAACCTCACAAGAGCAGTGGGACCTTCCTTGGGACCTAGACGAGTAGTGCAAGATTCAAGGGTGGTGCATGAGCACCAAGACAGGGCATGGTGCCTAGGATATATGCACCTAGATCAAGGGCAGCTTAGCCCCTAAGGTTAGGTGACCATCATGCTTTTAATGACCGGCCACATAGTTGTAAGCCCTACCCCCTAGCCTATATAAAGGAGGGCAGGGCACCATGCAAAGGGACCTCTTCTTCAACCTCCCTGCTCACTTGCATACCATCTGGCTAGCTTGTAACATGCCTGAAGACTCAAACTCTCCTTGAAGGCAATAATATCATCAACAATACACTGGATGTAGGGTGCCAGCCCAAACCAGTATAAACCAAGATCTCGCTTAATCTCACCATTCGAAGAAGCTCCATGTGCTCTACTCTCCCTTAGACCTACAAATTCTACTTGCTGGAACTCAAAACTCTAACCCCATTCAAGCAAGGTGAGCACGCCATTCTCCAAAACCACATTGTAGCCCCCTCTTCCAATTGCCTGATGCTAAAGATGTTGCTCTTCAACTTGGAAATGTAGTAGACATCACTGAGTACTTTGTGTTTGTGAGAGCGGCCTTCGATGGCCATCGATCTATCACCAAAGCTCACATTGCCATGCACCATATCATCAAGGTGAGCTAGCTAGGGCTGCACTACAGCCTATCATGTGGTTGCTCGCCCTGGTATCTAGATATCAGGTTGCCTCATCCTCATAGTCCATTGGGCACACTTCCTTCTCATTTAGATGAATGATGTGCGATGCCGTCACCACCTCAATAATTGTCATCGCCATCTAGACCGCTGGTTGATCAATGTTAGCCTTGGCGAGGTTAGCCACCTCACATTGCTACAGATTTGGCTTCTTTGTGGCGGAACCACCGATTTAATCCGGGCTAAGCACACCTGCCACCTCTGGCTTGCAATGCAATTAGACCGAACTAAACCCGGTTGTCCGTCGAGAGTCATTCGGCTTCCGATATTACCCTTTCCAAGAGGAACCGACATCATACACATCTAGCCCGCGATGGAGCCACAACAGTTACATCATCACAGGCAGTTGAAATAGAGTATAAATAGATTTACTTTACAAACCGGTTCGAAATGAAATACAAGTTTCAACATAATGCTATACGAAAGGCGAGTTCGAACCAGATAGCGGAAGCGATTTCAAAAACATCTCGCAACGGAAACATAATACTTAATGAAGTAGTCTTCATACAATGATGAATGAAACGAGAAGCACCGAGCCCACCGATACTACTCTCCTCCTAAGCAAGTGTACAGATATCATCGGTACCTGTACTCAAAAGGTGGGGGCAAACCCTGAGTACTAATTACTCAGTAGGACTTAATGGAGTGGCTTACGGCTGACGCAAAGCTTGCTTACTAACATGTGGATCCTCAGCCATTGATTTTTAAACAGAATTATAATATCATAAAGTAACAAGTTTCATCAGTTGCATATAACTCATAATAATAATAACTTGCAGAAATGTAAGCAACACAGTAATACAAACATGTAGTTTTTGAAAACATGAGTAATAGATATATTATATTTAAGTAATTACTACGTTGCCCGACAGTGATATTGGCATTCCCACATCTGGTGGGCATCAACGATTCGAATCGATTTTAATTCCCGGGAATAACTATCAAGCCAGGGGTATATGCTTACTAGCCATCGCGTTCCCACATATAGTCCCAATCTTAACCTGTCTCATCACAAGTTCGATTCACTCCTGCCTAGCCCCCGGGTTGTGCCCCCATGATGAGCCTGCCGACATCTCAGCCTCCCCGCCATGAGTACCAAGCTCTCTCAGGCCACCTTCCTCTCAAGGCAGCGGGTAGGAACGTGTCTCTGTGCTTCGGATGAGCCCTAGGATAGACTTTCATCGATCCCATATCCCGGTTAAGCACTCTAGCAATGTTATGCCGATCAGCAGATGAACAGCGTATGTGCCTTAAACGACTCGGACGGAACCAAATAGTACAACAACACACACCCCACAATAAAATTATTCTCCGCCAGGTCTCCATTTAAATCATGAGCATAATATTATTTCCTCAATAGTAAAAGTTCTGTGATTTTTGAAACCACCTACGCGACGAGTGACTCCATTCACTCAGTGTCTACGCACCTAGCAATTCTAGGCAACTCGTCCTATGAACTCTATATATCGGTGCTAGGGCCAGAGCGGCCAGGGAATCTAATGAAGGGTTTTCAATAAACTTCTAATGCGGATGCGTAATCATCAATCAAGATAACATTAGCTGAGAAATTCATGGTCCTGCCTACCTTTGGTTATTCTTATCCAAGCCAACAAACAATACTAGGTTAGTTTGCCAGGTTGTGGGGCTTTGTCCCAGGCAACCCTTTGATCACTTGGACGACTCCTCCTTCCGAACACGACTGATGGGCTCTCTAGGTCGTGTTTGGGGCTTATTTGATCTTCTGGACACCAGTTGATCGATGTAGTCCCACGCACTTGCTTCCTGATCACGTATCTGCATTAAGCGTCACTATATGAATGCCATGCATGATGCCGCGAATGGGATGTATGAACATCAAGCACACATTTGGACAATCATTTTATGGATAGGCAGAAAGGTGATTGATAAACTACTTGAATAGGATTTACTTTTGTGCCTAGGGCAAACTTATGTTAGGCACTGAATTGTTTAACCACCCAAGTAGGTTTAAGCAGAAGTGTATGTTTCATTGTGTTATAACGTTTCCATTACGTTGGGTATAGTACAGAGGACAAATCACGAGCCTAACTAAGCACATTGACCTTCCCCTTTTATTTTCTTTACTTCCGAGACTTATTTAATTTGCAATGTTAGACTTCTCTGTAATACAAGCCATAAATTTATATTAGAGTCAACTAATCATGTATACACACTAATATGGCTGTAAGAAGGTTGGTAGGATTTTTGGGAGCCTATTAAACCCTACTTTCCTATTTTATTAGGTTAAATTGCATAGCCTTAATTAATTCCCATTCACTCAGCAAACAACAACTAATGCACATGAAACTTTATTTCTGGTCTATACTAGACTAAATGAGCTCAATATATCTACTAGGGATTTATTTGAGCACAAATCATAGAGCATGCATCTTATTATTCAATAATTATCTAAGAGTGGACCCTAGGGGTAGATTTGTCATTCTCTAGTAATAACTAGGGCTACCAAAAATATATGCGGCAATACTTGACATAAATAGTGCTCAGTCCAAATTTCATAATTTTTGGAGGTTGTTTACTCTACTTTTATCATTTATTCATTTTTAACATGCATACAATAATCTAGGGGTAAAATAGTCATTTCACATAGCAAGGCCTAACCCACTGTGTAGACCTATTCAAAAGCAATCCAACAAAGCAAGTTTCACATTTTTATGATTTTTCTACAAATTTATAGAGCATTTCAAATTCATATGCCAAATCCGGAAGATGGTTAAATATTCCGCTGAAATCTGGACCTTTATGCAAATAATCTTAGTTGGCAAGGGGTAGCAGGCAAAAAGCCCAAGACACAATAAATAGTGCATCGAATTTGTTGTACCCTAAGGGTTAGATCCGCAAAAATGCAAGGCTCGGGTTAAATGTGAAGAACCTAATAGATCTAGGGGGTTGATGGCAGTTTTCACAAGACACAGCCAACAGTGCAATAATAAACCATAAACGCAGGGGGATTCATGTAAAAAGGGCCCGTCTTCTACCTTCGGACAGGGAGGGGTGCGCGCGGCCGCCGGGTTCTCGCGCGCGGCGCGTCGCGTGGGAGCTCGCGCTTGGAGCCGAGCCGGTCCGGGGACGTGTTCCCGGGACCGGGGAAGCTTTTCCCCAAGGCGGCGTTGTGCGGGGAGGTCAGGAGCAGTCCGGGAACGCCGGTGAACCGGACGTGGAGCCGGGCGACGCGGAGGATGGGGCGGCGGCTCGATTTGGTGGAGGAGTGGGGGAGTGGCGCCGCGGGGCAGCGCGCGAGCTGCGTGGTGGCGTGGTGAGTCCGGCGCAGGCGGTGCACCGACGGTTGGAGGCGCGGGGGTGGCTGGACGGGGCTCTCCACGGCGAGGTCGGCTCGGCGCGGTGGCTTGTCCCGGTGGCCACACGCGGACGGAAGGTGGAGGAGGCTTCAACGCGCTCCGAGGGTGGCTGGATTCGGTGGAGCGGAGTGGGGCGGTGCTGAGGCGCTCGCTGTTGGGATCGGATGAGGCCTGCGCGCGAGCTCGGGGCGAGCTCCAATGGCGGGCGGAGGCGCTGTGCGGTCCCAGGCACGGCGAGGCAGGGAGAGAGCAGGGGACTCGCTGGTGGAGGGCGGAGGCCGAGGCGTTCGGCTTTGGGGAGAAGGGAACCGGGAGCCCGTCTAGATGAAGAGGAGGGGTGGCCGGCGCCATGGCTGGCAGCTCCTGCCTGCTGGGTTGGCGAGCGGAAGCAGGGAAGAAGAGGAAAGAGGGTCGGGTGGACGCGGTCCGTGGACCGTGGGACGCCGACAGGTGGGACCGGGCGAGGAGAAAAGGATTACGGTGCACTGGACCGAGTTCGGGGAGACGAACGAAGGCGGGAACCACCGGCGTGACGTGTCCCAACCGTGTGAGGAGGAATCCAATGGCCTTACAGGTGGGGCCCACTCGTCATTGACACAGAAAAATGGAATAATGCTCGAAAATAGGAAAATGGAGTTTGACCAGGGGATCAGGTTTCTGAAATTTGATAAAATGAATACCCAATTGGAGGAATTTGGTTAATGTATAAATACAAGAATTTCTCTAACTTTATCCCTCTACAACTTTGTTATAAACTTTAATATCACGTTATGTATAAAATTATGGTCAAAATTTGAATTTGATTAACATACCCCGGTTTGACCAAAATAACCCACCAGTTTGGAAATTCTAAAAACCCATTTTATGGTCATTTTCATACAAGGAGTTTTATACTGAAGTTGTTCAGAATTGATGAGCTACAACTTTCTCATATAGAGTTTTCCAAGATTATAGTTGTAGATCAAAGAAAATTTGAATTTACTAAGCAGGTCAGATTTGGGCAGATTTCATGTGCTGACAGAAAAAGGCCTAAAACACTATGCAAACCTTAATGCATGTCAAAACTCCAATTACCAAAGTTGTTCAACATGAAATTGTTTACAAGTTTGATATACAAGTTTAGCTTAAATCACAATAGATTTTGAAATACAAACGCAGATGTGTTCAGAGGTTTGGTCAAAAAGCAGGTTTACTCCATGTAGAGTATTTCTTGTTTCTAACTTTTGAAGCATCAAATAAAGTCCAATCATTTTAAAGTCGAATGCATTTGAAAGGTGATAAGTTTAATTTCATTTCATAGAAAAGAAGATTTTGAAGTTGTATAGTCAAATCGAAAGTAATTTCAGAATGAAATTTGGGAAAGAGTGTCAAGCTCTAAACTTAGCAAAATTTCCTGAGTGTAGGCTAACCTGGTTTGGTTTGAACTTTTGAACCTCTTAACATTTGATTTTGAGATTAGTCAAAATAGCATATTTGAAGACAACATCCTGAACTACCACTTTTGTATTTGATGTCTTGCATGAAAATGTTTAAATGTTTAACTACTCAACCAAGCTACACAAAGTTTTGAATATTCAACTTGAAATTTTTTGACTTAGTGGTTTACTGGCTATAGTTGTTGTCCTTCTCTAAGCATGATTTAGTCTAAATTCTTGATTAATATTAATCTAATCGCGTGTCAAGGATTTTGAGATAGCCAGAGGCATCACATTCTTGCACTCTTGAGCCTAGTGACCCAAGATGCCACTATTGCGGCAATTACCTTTTTCCCGCGGGGTTCGTTCATTTGTCAGCTTCACAATGTCGTCAGCCTCTCAGTCTGCCTGCCGTGGCCTTTTCCTTTGGCACCTGAGTATTGCCTAGCGTGCCTCTTGCCACCCGCCAAGGATTCAAGCATCAATTTTTGATGATGCTTGGCTAGCCAATCCTCCTCTACAAGCACCAGCCACCTAGCTTTATCCATGATAGGGCTAGCGTCATTGAGTTGATCCTCCGTCGCTCATGGCCCCCCAACAAGCTCCTCAATTGACAATGTGTCAAGATCGACCAACATTTCAATTGAGATTGCAACTTGTTTGTAGGCATCCAATACAACCCGAAACATCTTCACCAGAGACTCACCAAGTGCATGGATGTCCGTGGCAAGGTCGAAACTCCCATGCGAAAATCGTCAGCGGCCTCACCTTCGTTGAAGGGAATGTTCTCAAAATGCTGCAGGAGCTACTGCACGTTCGCTGCCTTAACGCGTTCCACACCTTGGCGCATCGTCTCGATCAACTGTTATGCCTCATTCACGATCTTCTTCTTGGCGAGCAACGCACGCATCTCAAATGGCACGACACACAGCAGTGGGGCCAGCACCATACAATCATCGTGCCAATCAACCTCATCAGACTTGATTACCTCCTAGAGTCCCTGTGCTTTGAAATTAACTTGCATTACCTGGGCACGTTTGTTGTAGTTCGTCTGTTTCAGTTGGGGTGCATGACCGTCGCGCCTGATTCCTTCACCACCTGGTCGACTTAGACTTGGTACGATTCCTTCACCACCTGGTCTTTCCATGAACTTTCTTGTTGCCACCGACACGAGCTAGAGGAGGGGATGGACTGTGACTGTCCACCATCTTCGCCTGTGCTTTTCGTCTACCATAGCTATTGCATGATGAACTGAATGAACTCGACGCAAGAACACACACGCAAGCGAGAATGAGAGTGGAGTATTTCTTCAGCTGTGAAACTGTAGCCTTTGCCTTTGTTACCGATCCTGCGATTGTTATGGAGTGCAAGAGTCCAGGGATCGCGCCACACCACACATGGTGCGTGAGGTGCCATTCTTCTCGGCGGCGTCCACAACTTGCTGCCATGAATCTTGTGGTGCTCCCATGCACAAGACTCGGGCCACGGCTGGCCACAAACACCCGTGATACTGCAAAACATGGACTGCATGCAAGGTAACATACTATGCAACTAAGATTAGCAAATACAGAAATTTCCTTTTCTGTTAGAATTGTTCGGTCAAGAATATATCTAATCACTACTATTGTTAGAAGCTGCCCAATATATGACTAGATGTTTCTGATTTTTACGGCGATAATATATAGGATTTTTATAGCACGTTTCGGCTTCAATCAGTAAATACATGGGTAAGATAAGCCAAAGTGAGCGAGTGACGCATGCACATTCAAATTCTTGATACACTAGCTTCCTTGCTAGGTTGTTGATTTTATTTGGAAGCGATGTGGCGAAATTATGCTGGTTTTTATTCAGATCATGCTCCGAAGCCTTTCGGAAATTAAACAGACTGAAATTCAAGCTTGGAGGACAGTTGGACATGATCTAGGAGGAGATACCAGAGTTCTACCTAGAGGCGACCACAATCATAGTTGGCATCAAGACGGCGATGCAGGCAAGCCTCGTGACCGGCGACCGCGAGCGCGCCACCACCACCAACCCCACGACGAAAGATTCGAGAGACAGCCACGCCAACCGCAGCCTCCTCTCCCTGATGTACTCCCCTATTGCCTTGCTGATCATCTCCTCCTGGCGCGCTTCGCCGCCGGCGCCCACGGCTCGTGCCAGCGAACTGGCGAGCACGATGGCGTCCTCCAGCCCCGACGAGCCGCCTTGGCCGATGAAGGGGCCCATTGCGTGCATTGCGTCGCCGGCGACGGTCACGGTGCCCTTCTGGAAGCTGCCGAAGGCGACCTCCCACGGCGGCCGGTACCAGAACCTGGTGACCAAGTTCAGGGACTCGGGGTCCGATTCGCGGACCAACTCGATGATCTCGGTGGGGCATTGCAGATCCTTCAGCGCGAGATCCCTCACCTTCTTGGGGTCCCTGGTGAGCTCTGTGGTTCAGGAGGAGAGGACAGCGTCAGGCGTTGTCGGGCATGGTTAGCTGCTCTTCGATTCTTCAGTTAATTCTTACCTGTGGAAGAAGGATTGGGCATGCCTACGAAGAAATGGACGAGGTTGTCAGTCATTGGCAATCGGCCGATCAAGATGTCTCCAACTCTGAGGGCAGGAACTCGTTCTTGAACGGGCGTCCATGCGGGTATCTGGTGAACCCCCGTAGCACCAGGCGAGGGATTGTTCTCAACGGAGACAGTCCCACATGCTTGGCCACCACTGAGCACGTGCCTTCGCAGCCGATCAGGACCTGTGCTTTGACAGGGTTTTATTCTTCAGACAGAGAACCGAAAGCCTGAAACCAATATAGTATCTGCTAATACTGGGTGTCTTGAACTGGGCAAGAACAAGATCCGGCTATGCGAGTACCTTGGCCTTGATGGTAGTACCATCCACCATTGTAAGAACAGAGCCATGGCTGCAGGGATCCTCATGGACGGCAGCAACCTGGCAGCCGAATCGGATTGTCCCTGCAGGTAAGTCCTTGGCCAGTGCCTCGATCAGATCTTTCCTGTTCAAGCATCGCATCTCCGTCCTGGGGAAATCAATCAATCAGTCAATGCAGTATGATATGTTTCTCCAAAGTCAGTAGAACATGCTGATTCCCTATGTTCTTTTTTTATTTGACGCTTCTTAGTTTTAGAAATGAACCGGTCGGCAACAAATATACGAAAACGGAAGTAGTACTAATTAACCTACCTCACTGGATACTGATCCTCCCGGGTGATTTTGTTTCCCTGCAGCCACACGTCATGAAACCTGAAACAGCGAAATAGTAATCTTTTGCATTTGCGCGCGTGTTATAGTGGTGATTTGTCAGTCGGTCCAGGCTAGTAGGTGAAGCATACGCGGTGACAGGAGGATGTGCGGTCTCCCTGAGCTCTGCAGCGACGCCAAGCTGCTCCAGAACACGCCACCCGTTGGCGTGAACAGCAATGGCCGCTCCCTCTGCTCGCAAGGTCTTGGACTTCTCCAGCACAAGACTAGCAATCCCTTTCCTGGATGCAAGCCAATGAAGGCTAGTATTGATTTCATAATACAAACTCCATATGTATGATACGGAGGTGCGCAGGTAATTTAATCAAAGAGCAGGGAGAAGGTGAGCTCGCCGGTGAAGAGCAAGAGCGGTGGCGAGGCCGCAGATGCCACCGCCGGCGATGACGATTCCATGGGCCTCCGCGGCCATGTCGTCGCCGATGGATCCTCTGCTTCCTCCTCCTTCCATCCTTACACTTGTACAATATTTAACAACCGAGTACAAAGCATAGGTGGTATAGTTCTCAAACTTAGAATATCAGGAATCGAGATCACTAAACTTAGTTCCGTGTGCCGACGAGTTCTAGGACCGCTTTTAAACTCTCTACAAAAATGGTTTCATGTTTAAGATACATGCGGGGCTCACATACACGATCCACATGAGTTTAGTGTATATATGATGTGTGGGAATCAAAGTGTAAATAGTTTTTTTCTGCTTTTCTTTACACCTTTTCCATGTCGTGGCCGCTTGCCGTTATTTTCACGCATCGTCCATCTATTTAAAAAATAAAAACATTTTCACTTGCGAGTGTGTCCTGCATGTCATAGATGTGGAAAATAGGAGATAAAGACCTTACATGTACCATAAACTCAAAACCACTTTTAGAGGGAGCAGAAAAATAATTTTAAATCTAAAAGACACTCAAAACCAAGTATAAAAACCTGTATTTCTAATATTTCAAGTTTGAAGACCTAGAAAACTCTCGATAAGTTTAAGCATCGTATGCTCATTTATCTCCACGTGTGTGGGCGTGACGCGTCCAATCCAAGTCCAGGAGGGAGACAACATGGAACAGAGACTTCAATGTCCGATCGGATCGGACACGTCTATGCATTTTATCTCCACGTGCGTGTATAGTAGTACCTCACGGACACGTAGGTAGATAGCATGGAACAGAAACTTCAATGCCCGATCGGACCGGATGCGTCATTGCATTTTATTTCCACATGCGTGAGCATGACGTGTTCAATCCAAGCCCGCTGCCTCGCGGACACGGAGAGAGACAAACATGGAATGGAGACATCAATGTCCGATCGGACCGGACGTGTCAACCTCAAAGGCATCAACCGGCGCCGACACGCCGGTCGCAGCAGAGTTTTGAGTGCGAGCAGGCTTCCCTGGGCCTTCATGTGAACAATGTGTGCATATGGTCATTTGCTCATTGATTCAATGATAATATGTGTGCTAGTGTCACCAAATTAAAGGTATTTCATATTAGAGTGAAGTGTACCGTTTAGGCCCATAAACTATTTCTGTATTTTTATCTGGTCTCATGATCTCTCAAACTAACAGAAGCATGTCTGCAATTTATTTCGAACTAGACTGTGAAGCCTAAGATTTAATTCGAACTAGAGAAATGCCTAACATTTATTTCGAACAAACAGAAGCATCTTTGCAATTGAATAAAAACGAACGAGTAGAATCGGAAGCTATTTTAATGAGAACCGAAAGCAGAAGAAAAATGGGACATCATCCTAATTTCAGTTGAAATTTGGGTGGAAGCGCTGGCTAAATCTCCTCCGGGAGGCACTACCACCACATGGATCGGAGCATGTGGATGAGATTCCATACTAGTATATGAGGCGGCGAAGGTTACACCTCTATTGACCATAAGCATTGGCACAATGGTATTATTTACCTAAACGTGTTTAAACTATCGTCAACGTGCTTGCTTGCTAAGGCTTGTTCGGTTGCCTTTGCTGGCTAACGCTTGTTCGGTTGCCCTGATTTAGAAAGAGATTGGAGAGGATTTAATCTCTTACTAATCAAATTTAAATAGGAAAGGATTAAATCACATCCAATCTCCTTGGAAAATCCCCTAACCAAACAAGGCCAAAGTGTATTTGCGACATACATAAAATTGAAACAATTTGTGAAGCCTACAGACATAATATGATTTTTTTCGTTTCCTCCCAGTTTTCACAAGTCTTTGTTAGTGGTTTCGTTTTTCCAATTATATATGCCAGATGGCAAATACCATGTCAGAGATGAATTATCTAATGCTATAGTGTGTAATTCATATGAAAATTTAGAGAGTTATTTTAATTGATCTTTTATAATAGCATAGTTGGTAATTTAATGCAAATTTAGAAGGTTAGTTTAATTTTATGTAGTTGTAGTAATGATAAGGTGGTAACTTTTTAGAAAATATAATAACCAGTCGTTTCTATTTTTTGTGAATTTTCAAGAATTATCTTTTTTAGCCTGTCTTGTAATTAGTGTTTCTTTTGTAACATCTCACTAACAATAATAAAATATAATAGATCAAATGGTAATTATTATTAGAGGTTCCCTAATAGACAGTCATATGTTTCTGATTATTTGGAAAAAATATCTATAATATATTTTTCTATCGATTTTCATGTTTAGTACTTTTTTACTTCTAATTCTAAGCTAGTATAAAAAAGAATAAAATTTCTTGGTCCGTCTACTCAAAAATATGATCAGTGTGACCGACCTTACACGATACGGTTAATCGATATTATAAGTCTAATCTGAATCTAGATTAAATTTAAGTTTACTCGCGAGACCAGTTCTGACAATAGAAATAGACTTAGACGTCCAGATCGCATACGAATCCATTTTTGATCTTCTATATATATAATGATGGAAAGCTAAAAAGATAACAATTTCAACTCAACTGACACCATCTTAAAATTTGCTCAAAGTTGATGGGAATTATCAAAACAAAATAACATAAATAATATGTCATTGTGCTACCATGCATGCCACATGAAAATAAGCGTCTACATTTGCTTTGGGCATTCTACACATCGACGGATAGCTGAGGAGATAAACTTCCCATCCAACTAACACCACTACAAAATTCATTCGGAGTCTATAGGAATTGTCGAAATAAAATGGCATCACAAGCTTTTCTTTTGGCAAAGGATTGGCGTGTTACTCTATACCATTTATGGTATTCTCTATCATTGTTTGTTACGACTTTTTTCAGATATTATGATCGAAAACATAGCTATTATTATAGACTAAAATTAGAAAAACACATTAAACCCATGTATTGAGAAAACATGTTGATACATTGCTCAACGCGAGGCATATGCACCACTTGCGGTGATTATACCTATAACAAACTACGGACATTTTTGCTAGTTAGTAAATAAATAAGATGTGACGACATGGTGTAGGTTTTTTTTCAGGTCATGTACCGAACATACAACATATGATGTGCTTCGAAGCCTTTCGGAGATTAACTGACTGAAATGTGCTGGGTGGGATCCGCTGGGTGGGAGTGCGCTAGAGGCGACCACAGTCATAGTCAGCATGCTTATGCGACTTTGTACCCAAGAGTATCAACACGGCGACGCAGGCAAGCGTCGTGAGCGGCGACCGCGAGTGCGCCACCAGCCCCACGACGAAGGACTCGAGAGACAGCCGTGCCAACCGGAGCCTCCTCTCCCTGATGTACTCCCCTATTGCCTCGCCGATCATCTCCTGGCGTGTGCCGCCATCTTTCCCAGCACTGCCGCTGACGCCCATGGCTCGTGCCAGCGACCGGGCGAGCACGATGGCGTCCTCCAGCCCCGACGAGCCGCCTTGGCCTATGAAGGGCCCCATGGCGTGCATTGCGTCGCCGGCGATCGTCACGGTGCCCTTCTGGAAGCTGCCGAAGGCGACCTCCCACGGCGGCCGGTACCAGAGCTTGGTGACCAAGTTCAGGGACTCGGTGTCTGATTCGCGGACCAACTCGATGATCTCGGCGGGGCACTGAAGACCCTGCAGATCCTCTAGCACGAGATCCCTCACTTTCTTGGGGTCCCTGGTGAGCTCTGTGGTTCAGGAGGAGAGGACAGCGTCAGGCGTTGTCGGAACGGAACATGGTCAGGTGTTCTTCAACTCTTCAGTTAATTTCTCTGAAATATCTCCAAGTTGGATCTTAATTCTTAATTTCTTACCCGTGGAAGGATCGTGCATGGTTACGAAGAAATGGACAAGATTGTCATTGATTGGCAATCGGCCGATGAAGAGATCCCCAACACTTAGATGCAGGAACTCGTTCTTGAACGCATGCCCGTGCGGGTATCTTGTGAACCCCCGTAGCGCCGGGCGAGGGATCGTTCGCACGGGAGCCAGCCCCAGGTACTTGGCCACCACCGAGTACGTGCCTTCGCAGCCGATCAGGACCTTGGCCTTGATGGTGGTACCGTCCACCATTGTAAGAAGAGCGCCATGGCTGCCGGGGTCCTCGTGGATGGCGGCAATCTGGCAGCCGAATCGGATTGTCCCTGCAGGTAAGTCCTTGGCCAGTGCCTCGATCAGATGTTTCCTGTTCAAGCATCGGAGCTCCGTCCTGGGAAATCCATCAATGCAATAACGTTGGCATTGCTTGGCTGTATATATACTACGTTTCTCCTAGTACTGACTAGCCATATGGCCCGCGCAAATAGCGCGAGAATCTAGTTTTCTTTGGTATTTTGGTTTTGCTTGAATTTATATTTTCTAAATATTTTTGTTACTCTTATATTTGTATTTTTGTCTCTTGGTCTTCAACGATAAAATTTTCCTAGATTTTTTGCTATGTTATTTTTAGAAAGTGTTTTCAAGAGTTAACATAATAAGGTATTTACCAATATTCTTAAAAACATATTTTTTACTACATTGATGTATAAGATCCAAATATCTCTTTTTATTGTAGGTATATAGATATATAATATTAACTTTGGTATTTTGGAGTCTTGTTTTTGTGGCATATAAGATAAAAAAATAAAACATTTTTTATTCTGCTTCATATATCATATATGTACTTTTTATGTTGAAAATTTATTATAAGTAAATTTCCCTTGTACTATACTAATAGTGCATATTTTATTTCTTTTCACAGATTAACATGGTAAATTTGAAGTGTTGATATAGATTAATACTGGTTTAACAATAAATTATGGAGATTTTCCCTTTTGTAAAATCCATCCCTTTTATTATTTAAATTTGGTATACAATATTTAGATTAATCTGTATTGTTCAATGTTGATAATAGGTGGTGTTGAATAAAACTACTTATGTTAATGTATATCATTATATGTTCTAAGATATATTCTTATACTTTAGTTTTTTCTTTTTTCGTTAACTTAGTAATCTCAATGAATAGGGTGGCATTTTTGAACATCGATTATTAAGATAACATCTAGGTGTTGGATATCACTGGATTTCTATGAGATTCTATTATTTTATTAATTTTTAACGGTTCATTATTAAGACAACAACTACGTTCTGGAGATCATTGTCTTTCTATGACATTCTATTGTTTTATTACTTGTATTTGATAAAAGAGTAAAATGCACCGTTAGTGCATTAACTTTTCTGGTTGTGTCAGTTAGTTTCATCAAGTTTCGAAGCGTATTTTAGGTCCATTGATAAGAGGTTCACCGTAGTCCCGTAACCTTTCATTTTATGTTTTATTTTCTATTTAGCCCTTGGATTTTTGTTGTCTATGTCCCACATATGCCGTTCTCCGTCTCTCGCCTCGCCGCTTGCCCTTTCACGCCAACACCAATAGTAGCTTCGACTGCCACCAACTTCGCCTATCGCGCACCTCCTCCTGCACCACCACTCCCACACTGCGCTGCCTGTTTGCCTCCTCCTCCGCGGGCTTCATGCGGGGCTCGGGACGAAGCTGCACGATGGAGGACTCGTCGTCGCCGCCAGTACTGTGTGGAGCCGACCTTGAGATGGGCGGAGGCGGCGGAGTTTGAGAGGGAAGAGAGACCCACGAAGATGGAGGCCATGGCAACAGTGGTGTCGATGACGGCGGCCACGAGTGCTGAGGGGTCGGCAAGGATGCCCTCGGGGAGCACACAATTGATGGCCAGAGGCGAGCTATGCGGTACAGGGGAGGGGGAGCAGGTGGAACCAGAAGGGGAGGTTGAGGGACATGACGAACGTGCATAGACGGTCACCGATGCGGAGGAGCACGTCGCGGTTGGGGTCAACGCTGGGGAAGGGCATATGTGAGATGTGGACAAAAGTTCAGGGGGCTAAATAGAAAAAACATAAAACGAAGGGGTATTGACCTATGGTGAACCACTTAAAAATTAATGGACATCAAAATACATTACGAAAGTTGATGGACCTAATCGACACAATGACAAAAAGTTAATGGAATAACGGTGCATTTTACTCTTAATAAAAATATTTGAATGAATGGATGAACCACCTAAAAATTAATGGACCTCAAAATACACTTCGAAAGTTGATGAACCTAATCGACACGACAAAAAAAAGTTAATAGATTAATAGTGCATTTTACTCTTGATAAAAATATTTGAATGAATGGATGATGATAACAACCAGTTATATATTTCTATTGTTTCTTAGAAGAATTTGGTATTAATATTGGATTTAATATAGATGGTTAGATGTCATGTATCTGAGCCATACCCGATCCTGATACTATTCTCTTGCTACCCGACCCACAATTTGGTACCTTCCAATACTATTCTCTTAGTACCAACTATTTCTAACCCTTTAGATTTTGCTCGATAGAGGTTCATTTTTTTTCAACCATAGTAAGGTTTGTATTAAAAATCAATATGGTATTTTCCCTTTTTTAGTTGCATTTGTTATATGATTTATTTCTTCTATATGCAATTCTTGAGAATATTGCATATACACTCCACTCTGACTGAAGAAAACTTTTACGTGGAACACCATCCTTTGGTTTCATTTAGGGCGTTCTTAATAACACTCCTAGATACGTAGCTATTGAGTTAGCATAAAGAGAGAAAATTAATGCCACACAATACATACTATTCATTGCCTTTGTATCAAAATCTAGCACAATCTCTTCACATGTGTTCTCTTTTTTTTCTTGATGCACGTAAAATATCCTACTCTCTAGTCAAATTGAACTAAAAAACTATATATTATTGCAAGGAGACAATAGTTATCTGTTGGCGCTAGATGACACTCTCCTATCTCATTTTTCTCTAAAGTCACATTCGCAATATTATTATCATGTTCTATTGTATTTCACATTGTTGCCAGATTAAAACATGCATGTGGACATATTTTTTGTCTGCATTTTGTTTTATTTCTGTGGATCAAATTGAATCTGTCGTGCAAAACAAAAACAAATGCCCATCGTGCTTGATTGTAGCATCTCTATTTTAAACATAAATTAATAGCTTCTTAGGAGTAGAGTGCGTGCTGCATGATCACGTGTTTGATGAGTGATTAGCTTGTGTCGCGGACAGTCACGGATCGGACTTCCAGCGATCATACGGCAACTCCGTGTTATGCTGCATGAGGATAGGAATCGGCGTACGTTGGCACAATAAAAGCTGTATCCATCTTTTATACGCTGAACAGATTAGAATATTTTTCCAATCTTATACCTTCTGAATTTTAGACTGAAAGTAATATAGATGGAGAGTAATATGGACCGTTAGATGTTCATAAAATCCAATGGTGAAAGTCTTTTCTTTTTTCCGATTAACGTGAAATTTTTTTGACTCTCTCGGTGAATTTGATGGCTTCTTTTAACACTGCTATAGTTATTGTTATATAATAGATAGATAGATTAACCTACCTCACTGGATACTGAACCTCGCGGGTAATTTTGTTTCCCTGCAGCCACACGTCATGAAACCTGAAATGAAATAGTAAGTACTAGTAATTTTTTTTCCATTTCCGCGCGTGTTATATTGTAGTGGTGAATTGAAGCATACGCTGTGATAGGATATGCAGTCTCCCTGAGCTCTGCAGCGACGCCAAGCTGCTCCAAAACACGCCACCCGTTGGCGTGAACACCAATGGCCGCTCCCTCTGCTCGCAAGCTCTTGGACTTCTCCAACACAAGACTAGCAATCCCTTTCCTGGATGCAAGCCAATGAAAGTCTACTATTGATTTCATAATACAAACTCCATATATATAATTATATAATGATACGGAGGTACACAGGTAATTAATTTAAGCAGGAGCAGGGAGAGGGAGAAGGTTAGCTCGCCGGTGAAGAGCAAGCGCGGTGGCGAGGCCGCAGATGCCACCGCCGGCGACGACGATTCCATGGGACTCCACCTCCATGTGGTCTCCGATGGATCCTCTGCTTCCTTCTTCTTCCATCCTCTCCTCCCGAGGGCGTGTATTTATTCACCTTCTGGGCCAGCGCAAGTTCGTCTCCGCACGCGTGACGCGTCCAATCCAAGTCCACTACCTCACGGACAGCACGGAACAGTACGTTGAATTTCTCGCAACTCTTTTCTCTAAAAAAAATTTCTCGCAACTCACATCATCCTACTTCAATGCCCGACCGGACGCGTCAATCTCAAAGGCGTCAACCGTACCGACGGGGACACGCCGATCGCAGCTGCCAAGAAAGATTGCGAGAAGGCTTCCCTGGCCCCTGTGGGCATTCATCAATAATGTGTGTAGGGATGGATACGAATGTAAAAATATCCGAATTATCCGTATCCGTATCCGGTAAAAATGTCAATATGGATATCCGTATTCGTATCCGATTTTAATATGGATACTAAATGGATGTATCCGAATCCGTTTTTCATCATTTTTCTCTATCCGATTCCAGATCCGTATCCGAAACATTCGGTACCATCCGTATCCGTAAAACATACATTATATTATAAGCCATCTAAATGTTATTTATATGACTGGTAATTATTATAAAATAATTTTAATTTAATATATGTTGTTGTGTATCATTTAAATCATTCAAAAAAATATTTATATGGATATATTTATTTAATATTAATTATTTTTATGCATTAAAACTTTAGATATTTATTTGAATCTTTACTTATCAATTTGTATTTTACGCTTGTGCTTTAATCTTTACTTGTCTAATAATTTTTTCTACTAAAACCACCGTAAAGCATGTTGATAATCATTATTGTTAAAACGAAGTAGATATCCGAATTTAAATCCGTATCCGAAGCAACCGTTTTGTATTCGTATCCAATGACATCCGCATTCGTATCCGAATTCGAATAGAAATGTGGTAATTAGTGACATCCGAATTCGAATCCGTCCGTATCCGATCCGAATCCATCCCTAAATGTGTGTACATGGTCCGTCATTTGCTCATTTGCTTCAACGATAATCCGTGCTAGCATCTTCAAAGGGATTTCGGAATAGAGTGATGTACATACTAGCTTCTTAAACTGTTTTTATTCTTTGTGTGGTTTCATAAACTCTCGGAGCCTAATTTAGGTAATTTTTGGATTACAGCGGTTTGGTGAAATTGGATTGTGTTTACCACAATATATCAAAATCCCCTCGATACATCTCAATCAACTCCAACCCTTCAATACAAGAGTGCCCAAACTAGACCCAGCTGATCATTAGATCGATACTCATACTCGGTCTGTCCGCTGCCGTTGCCACCATACTAAGACTTGTGTGACTTCTAGATTCGTCGCTTGCCAGTGGCTCGCGTAGGTATTATGGAAAAAGAGGTGTCGGTCTGAGGTTTCTCTGTTTTCGTTCGTTGGTGGGTCTCCAGTTCTCTTTTTATCCATCTACATTCATATAAATGTTGATGAATTTATACACACATTGAACATGTATATATGAAAAAATGAGTAAATCTAAAACCGGTACAAAGGGAATATATCGATTGAAGAGCAAAAGAGCAGGAGGTTAGTCAATGTGGAGGTTAAGGGCATAGACAAAGAGAAACCTGGAGGTTAAGGGCATAGACAAAGAGAAACCTACCCAAGAGTATTAACGTTAGATTCAGTCAATGAACGTCTAGATCCACCCACCACAACTTAGGCCTTGTTTGGGTGGGTGTGTATCGGCGTGGATTGAGCCCAATCCATGTGTTTCGTGGATTGTTGTCCACGCGGGGGTCGAGACCTAGGTGTGGCCCAAAATTGCATTTAGCACGATGTGTATTCGGGTGGGTGGAGCCCAAACCCCGTGTAACGCCCTGAAAATTAGCCTCGGAAAATTTCTTCTAAATCTAAACCTAATTCAAAATCATATTTCAAAAACCTGGGTTGTTGCTTGTTTTGAGTGCGCTAACATGAGCTCAATATTTCAAAATATATCCTCTCCAATAACCATCAAACACCCCTACCAAAACCTACCCAAAATTCCCAACCAAAAGTCCAAATCCAAATTCAAAATTTAAAAATCCAAATTTAGGAAAGCCCCCTCTCCCTTCCCTAGGCCGCAGCCCACTCCCTTCCCCCCCCCCTTGGCCTGACCAAACCGGCCCAAGCTGATCCCGCCGGCCCAACTCCCCTCCCTTTCCCTCGGCCTAGGCCAAGCGGCCCAGCTCCCCCCAGCCCGCTTACCGCCTCTGCCCGACGCCCTATCCCGCCTTCTCTCTCTGCCAAGCGGGCCACGCCCCACCACCCACTGACCCGTAGGACCCGCCAGTCAGCCCCCTACATCCCCCTTCCTCCCCAGCGCGCCGTGCGCCATGCCCAGGCCCAGTCGCACTGCGCCCAAGCCTCCGGTCGCGCTACGCCCGGACCCCGCCTCCGCTCCCACCGCATTGGTACAGCTGCGCACCGCGACCCGGCCCTACCTCCGACCACACCGCGTCGCGCATCGCATCGCCACCTGGCCTTCGCGGTGCTTCACCACGCCGCTGCCGCACTGGGCTCGGCCCCCCAGCCCGCTCGCCTATAAAGGAGCATCGCCGGCGAGCCCTACGCAACGCATGCCGCGACCGGTCCCCAACACGCCTGGGCACCGCTAGCCGCAGACAAGCCCTCTTCCCCATCCACCGGGTTGCCACCTTGTCGGAGCCCTCTCCCCACCGCCACCACCAAATCCACCCCTTACACACCTCCGAAGCTTGATTGCTCGCTCCCCGAGTTCCGCCCCGACCTTCTCCACCGCCTAGCCCCTTACCGCCGCCCACCAGAGCTCACCACCACGTGCCCCCCCTTGCCGGCGTGCGCGCTCTTCCCACCTCCGACCACACCCGCGCCGCCACACATAGACACTCCTCTCCGGGCCTCAATCCAACCACCAAACCCCGTCCCCGCATTCGTCCTCCCCTCCCGGTGATCACACCGCCAGACACCTCGCCGGAACCGCCACCACCGGTGAGCGTCGCCGTCAAACAACCCTCAGGCCGACGCTGTCCGATTCGACCAAACCACCCCGGTTCACCCTGACCTAGGCCGAACCGGCGCCATCCGCCCCCCCGATGCCGTTAGCCCTTCTGCCCCTGTCGCGTGGGCTCAGCTAACGGCGTTGGCCGCGCCGTCCCCCGCCCCTTGGGTAGGCCCGCCTCGACCTTCTACCCCACGCGCACCGCGAACTGGGCCGAGCAGGCCGGTTGGGCTGAATTCGCCCCTGGCCCAGGGTTCCCTACCCACGGGCCAAATCCCCTAGTTCCTCGAGGAAAAGGTCCAAATGCACCCCTAAACTTTCCAGAAAGTCTTTTACTACCACCTAGACCCTATGTACCCCCTATCTACTTCGTTTCAACTCCGATTTGGGTAATTCTTTCACCTAAATTCATCTAAAATCGTGATCTATCCATCCACACATAGTCTCTCCTCCTGGCTGGAAGCCGCCGTTATGCCACCACGCCGTCCTAAGCCCAGACAGTGCTTCGCACCGGTCGCACCAACATTGTGAGCCTAGTGATCGATGCCTTTGACCTCCTATTACACATAAATCCTAAAGGTTCATGTCTTGGTCTGTCCAAGCTCTGAATTCAGATGATAACGATACCAAAAATCATCTGAACATCATTGCTCTCTCCATCACTCCACAAAAAAACCTCTTCCCACCGAAACATCATGCGACCGCCACTCCTTCGGCGTTATCGACCCCGCCCCTCGCGTCCACTACCCCTACCTTGGCATCTCCGTAACTGTCATTACCGAGCCCGCCAACTCGCCGGAATTCTTGCTACACCCCAGCCGCTTGCAGAGATACCACCAATAAGGATCCAACAGGTTCACATCACCTCAACTCAAGCTCCACACCGCCAAACATGTTGAGCTCATATTATGCCTCGATTTGCGTGTTTCTTGTTTATGCACGTAGGAAGCACTAGAGAGACCAAGCAGTCCAATCATTGGGACATTCAACCATGAAACCGAAGAAAGCATACTGACCATACGTCAGCACCTCACCCTTCGAGTTGTAAGGCAAGTCCACTGGAATCCCCACTTGATGCATAAATTTCTCATGTTTTACAAACACAACCCTTGGCTTGTTAATCGCATAAAACTCGCATGTTTTGCTTGCTAAGGTAACCCAGCAAAATATACAGCCACCTAAGCCTATTTTAGATATAGCACGCATAGGTGGAATCGCTCATTTAATTATCTATCATAATCTTGACGTTATGTTGGACTATGGATGTGGAATATGGTGGGTATGGGAGAGTGGATGTGTGTGTGGTTTTGAAATAAAATGAGGAAGAACTCCGGCAACCGACCTTGTCGGAATACGGCTACGCGCCAAAACAGCTATAAGGGTAGGGTATGAACGGGTAACTTAGCGACTCGCGGTTACCCTATGTCCCGGGATTCATGGAGAATACCGGGTAGATGGATTGCTCGCGCTGCCGAGCATTGGAAAGTGGGAATGGTTCTACCTGAGCTCTCCGTAAGGACCGTTATGATTTTCATCTTGTCTAACTCTTTTAGTACAACCATTCGCTCTGTATGAGGCATTGGCCAAGCCCGAGCCAGAGTGAATAGCCTAGTAGCTTCTGTGTTGGCGCACAAGGGACTAGGAGAAGGGTGGGTGTCAACGGAAGTACCGCGAGGTACTGGAGTGACTCGGATGCCCGAATCCCTAAAGTTATGCTAGGTGATGAAACAAAGGCAACGGCTTAGTTTGGAATTTGGGCAGTTACGACGGTAACGAGCTGCTGAGTCCAACTTATGGGAACTAGTACAGCCTCTGATCAGAGTAAAACCTATTCGAATAGTTCGTGTCCACTGGTATGGGTGAGTTATGGCTCGATTCTTCAGTTGGCAGTTTTCATAAAATAAAATGGAATTGGTGTGGGATTGGATAAAATGGTTTTTGGTTTAGCAGTGGATGCTGGATGTATAGAAAAGTGTGTTGGCTGAAAAGCCATGAGCCACTTTGGACCGGCAAGTCGGGTGGCAACCTCTTTTGGAAAAAAACCTAATTTTCAGAAAGATTAAAACTTAACAACTAGCTCAAAATCTGCATACAAATACTTTTCTGCCAAACTATCATAAGTTCTAGATATATCATGCATATAGAGTTAGCCTTCCCTCAACTCCTTATGGAGGAAGGTGGGCTGCTGAGTACGTATGTACTCACTCTTGCTTTGTTGTTGTTTTTCTCGGTGCTATGGACATATATTGGTCCGAGAACGAGTAAGGGTTATGACCTGCTTCCCAACTATGGTGTGAGGAAGATGGGCCTACGTTTTATATTCCTCTGCTTAGATTTTCAGGACTGCGCCCCTTGTTTTCGGACCCGTTTAGGGTGGATCTGTATCACTTTGATATAAGAATGTGATTACCAAACCCTAGGATGGTAATAAACATTTTAGTCCAATTATGGAAACTGGGACGCTTCACCCCGCCGTCCCCGACTCATGGACCAAAACTCTCAGAGACGCTCGGTGCCTCGTCCTCTGTCTCCCTCACACATCGCCCACCGCCGCCGCCCCGCCCCTCGACGTTGTAGCCTCAGCTCCGCTCCTGCGCTGCTGCCTCCAAGGATGGCGATAGGTATGTGCTTCTCCTCCGAATCCTCTAGCCCATCTCATCCTCATCCCCTCTTCGTTTCCCCTCATACTCCAGATCCGCTCATGCCCTGCCTTCTTTCTAGGGTTTGAGCAGTGGTTCATCTTGGTCCTTCTCTTGGCGATACGGACCAGAGGTTCTTCAAGCGTGGAGGACGACAGCAGCAAGAAGATCGATCAACTGCTCTAGGTGTCAGAGATCCTGTGGTGGCCTGCTCTAGGTGGCAACACACGACAGCAGCTGTGAATCCCTCCGTCTCCATCAAGAACCCGCACAAGGTACCAACTCCACCCTCATTTTTTACTCGATTCTATGCTAGTTTTGGACGATTTGAGCAGGGATTGGCCTTTGTTAGCCTTACTTTTTATACCTCAGGTTATTACCATTTCTTGACCAGAATTTGACCCTAAGCTAGTTTCTAGAATGATAAGAACAATAGTTTCCTTACTGTTGTTGATGAATGACACTATCTAGCTATGCTAAGTTCTTGTTGTTTGCATATATTGCCTGCTCTATATACAACAGTTATGATCGGTCCTTATCAGTGGCGGCGGAGGACGGAATAAAATTGAGGTGTG
This sequence comes from Paspalum vaginatum, assembly GCA_030272315.1. Lineage (NCBI taxonomy): Eukaryota > Viridiplantae > Streptophyta > Magnoliopsida > Poales > Poaceae > Paspalum > Paspalum vaginatum. The sequence continues at coordinate 14,237,824 of CM059015.1, forward strand.
GGGAGGTTGAACGTGCGTAAAAAAAAAGTAAGACTCAAAATTAAAAGAATCTATTACATGTACAAATGTAAGTCTATAGTTTTTGTCTTGTAAATAAAGTATTAATTGCAATAGGTTATGGTACTTGCTTCGTCCTTTCTATTTTGATCCTTGTTTTACTTTAATGCTTTCACCAAACCACGGTGCTTCCTAAATTAACCAACGATTTGCTAATGAAATAAATGGAAAATTAGCTTAAGTAATAAAGAAATAAACCAATATATCATGTGATATTCAACCATTTACAGTAATGCACATTCACTCTGCAGCCAGCACAAGTTCTGGTTCTTTGTTGTCTAGCTGCCTAGGCCTCTTTTCTCGCGCTACTGCTACTCGCATTGCTCCTGCACACGCTCCAAGAGCTGAAGTCACACACATGGTCTGTTGACGGCGACAACGATTTGACTCCACGCTGATATGTTTTCCTCATCTTTCTACTGCCACGTTGCTTCTTTCATAGGCCATGGAGGACGTTGCAGAGTACAGACCATGCCAGACAATAGAATATAGGAGTATACATGTGACCGATTCACTGATTTTAGGTATGGCGCACGCCATAGGCCGCCATAACAGGTACTCCGCCGCTGGTCCTTATTTGGCCTTTTTCTTATGCTGGTTTGGCTTTGATGCCATTCTAGGCACCCATAATAATTTAGAGACTGTGATGCTTAGAGGATTGTTTTGGCTTCTTTGTAAATTTACTTTGAATCAATGTGTTTTTATACATTGTTAGTCTGTTACTAGTATGTTGCTGCTCCTCCTCATCTTTAATATCTGAAAACTGTAGGAGTGTTTATTTTTGCATAGTAGATTAATATATGGTCCTGTTTTTGTATAGATTCTGCAAGGTCACGTACTAGGTGTTGTTCTGCTATTCTGTTCTCATTCGATCACCATTGATATTGCCATAGAGAGGATGGATAAGCTAATTAGAAAGAGAAGAGAAGAGGAGGATGAGGAAATCATGCTATTTCTTTTGCCTGCTCTTTATCTAATTAGTAATGGAGGGAGAGTAAAAAGAGCCAGGCATAATTCTAAGCTGTCTGGAAAAGAGCGACTCAGAGAGATACTTGAAGGACATGAGAAGAATTGTCTCGTTGCATTCCGCATGTAGCCTAGTGTATTTAGAGCTATAGCGACATTTCTTAGAGAAGAACACCTCCTACGTGACACAAAGGGTGTTAGTGTGGAAGAAAAATTAGGAATTTTTCTTTTCATGTTGTCTCACAATGCTAGTTATGAGGATTTGCAACATGAATTCAAACATAGTGGCGAAACTATCCATCGACATATTCAGTCTGTTTTTAAGGTGATCCCAGCTCTTATGTATAGATTTGTAAAGCCTGCCACTAGATTTGGAATTCACTGGAAGATTAGCATCGATGAACGGTTTTTTCCTTACTTCTAGAATTGCCTCGGACCTATTGATGGAACACATGTTCCTATTACCAATTCAGCAGAAAAGCAAGCCCTTCGTAGGAATCGAAAGGGTACCCTAAGAACGTGCTACGTTGACATATGCACAGAATTGTTTCCTAGATTTTTCTAAAAAATTCTTGTGTTGTGTTCATGTATGTGTGATTGGTTGGTAGCTAATTATTTCTGTTTTATTTTTAATTTTAAAGATCAATATTTGTATATTTCAAAACTTATATATATATTGGCAAAGCTGGATATCCATGGTTTACACGTGGGTTTGTATGCGAATAGGACAGGAGCAGCAGCCTGCGCACGGGAGCCGGACGGGCCGACGGGGATCGCGGGCAGGGATGGTACAGCAGCCTGCGCACGGGAGCAGGACGGGCCGATGGGGATCGTGGGCAAGGATCGGGTGGCCGGACTGGTATTACCGTTCCACGCGTGGGTTTATTTCCACGTGTATTCAATCCATGAACAATCCACGAATTGACAAACGAGGCCTTAAACGGGGGATGAAACACGTGGATATTGGTGGGGACGACATAAGAGGTGTGATTCGCAGTTGCAAGTGGGATTGTACGCGGCTGTCCAGCCGGCGCGCGTATGCAAGAGCCACGCGAAAGAGCTTGCAGGCGTATACAGCGGCCCGCATAACACTGCTCTGCTTTTTGCGGGGCTTCGCGGGAGCCTTCTAGAATCCGCCATCCATAGGAAGTCGTAGGAAGTGCTAGTACTCCACGGCACATAGCACAAGGACATGCCGTACTGGTTCATCTTCAACAAACAAGTACAAACATGAACACATAAGATGACTTAGATTTTTTTTTTAAAAAAACATGACATATGCATAGACTGCTCAGCTCCCCCCGCCCCTTTTGTTGTTTTCAATGCCTAACAAAATATATATTGCTGTACCAGAAAAGACCATGTATAGGAATATTCCGATAGGACATTTTTTATACAACGGCAATATAAATTGGATTCTCAAAAGCTTCTTTGCTATTCCTCCGCTAGAAAAGGAAAATTTCTGTTAAATCTGTGTGTGTCGCACGTATATGTGTCCACTGATAGTTCAAACTTCAAATGAATCCTGAATCCCATTTTACTATATGTTTTAATTAGGAGAAATGTGGTTTAGATTAAAGTCAATCAAGAAAAGAAAAAGGCCCAAAAGTCAATGCAGCTGGCACCTTAGGCTGTCTCCAACAAGGGTTGCCATTTCGGGTTGCCATTTGCACCGTTGGCACCCGTAGGCAAATTGGCAACCGTATGCATTTGTACCGCGTCTTCAACAAGGGTTGGCAAAATACGGTGCCAGGAGCTGGAGTCGTTGGCTCCCGCCGCCGCCGGGAAGGCAGTGGCCATTATCGCCTTCGTCCGAGATCCAGCAACCAAGGTGCATACTCGCTCTCTCCCATCCATCCTCTGCTAGATCTGGTGTCTACAGGGTGGAACCGGTGCCTGCAGGGTGTTGGGCGGCGAACAGGAGGCGGCCGTGAAGGGTGGTATTGGATCGACGCCGGCGACGACGGTCTTCTGTCGGCCTGCCGCTGAGGACGCCGTGAAATTGCCAGGTAAAGCGTGCATTGCGGCCTAAATTCAGTTGACCAAATAGTGTAGCTGCATTATCGTAAGTTGTAGTTCATTTGTTGTGTAGTGGTGTTGTGTTGTCATGGCTTGGAGGTACATAAAAATGGCGATGTGCGGAACGGTTGCAGCAAGGCGTCGAGAAGAGGAAGACTTGCATGCCGCTGCCATTGTATCATGCATGGATTTTGGTAGCAAACGGAGGTGGGGAGGATCTGTACCCGGGCATGAGGTCAAGAAGCGAAAAAGGGATGAGATAAACGAGCAAATCATGCGAAATTATTTCAACAATCCACCCTTGTATGGCGATGCTTTGTTTCGGCGAAGGTAACTTGTTGATTGAGTCATAGTTTTGTTGAGTCATACATGTAATCATGTTTCCCAAAAATTTACATCTAAGATTGTTGGCCTCGTACCACTTGTAGGTTTAGGATGCGTAAATCTCTATTTCTTCGCATTGTCGATGAAGTCACGGCAAGGAACAGATATTTCGTCCAGAAGATGAATGCTGCCAACGAAAAAGGTTTTACACCAATTCACAAATGTTTAGTTGCCATGAGAATGTTGGCCTATGGGGGCCCTGCTGATGCTTTAGATGACACCTACGCAATGGGAGAGAGCACTGTCATCGAGACCCTTTTCGAAATTGTGGAGACGATCATAGACCTTTATGAGAAAGAATACTTGAGGCCACCTAGGGCTAGGGAGCTGGAAGTAATTCTCAAGCAAAATGAGGCTAGAGGTTTTCCGGGCATGATCGGAAGTATAGACTGCATGCATTGGCAATGGGAGAACTGTCCATCAGGTTGGGCAGGTATGTACAAGGGACATAAGGGCAAACCAACTGTTATCCTTGAGGCAGTAGCTACTCAAGATCTCAGAATTTGGCATGCATTTTTTGGACTCCCCGGGTCTCACAATGACATAAATGTTCTTCAACGTTCTCCAGTATTTGATGAGCTTGCATCAGGGAGGACACCAGAAGTTGAGTATTGGGTAAATGGAAACCCGTACACTATGGGATACTACTTGGCTGACAAGATTTATCCAAATTGGGCAACATTTGTGAAGACGGTGAGCGCTGCAGCAAGCATGAAGCACAAGATATTTGCAAGCATTCAAGAATCATGTAGGAAGGATGTGGAGAGAGCTTTTGGAGTACTAAGAAAAAAATTTAAGATCATCTATAACCCAGCTCGGATGTGGAGCCACACAAAACTGAATGCAATCATGCGTGCTTGTGTCATTCTGCACAACATGGTGATAGAAGACGAGCGTGATATTTACCAAAACCCAGAGGATACACAGGGATTCGAAGGGGCTGATGATCCACCTGTGAGCCAGAGTAGAGATGTTCCAGCGATTGATAAGCTAATTGACACATATAACTGCATCAAGAGCAAAGAAACGTCCACCCAGTTGCAGCAAGACCTCATTGAACACATCTGGGGTCATTACGGTGCTTCAACTGGACCGTTTGCAGCAAGGTAGCCTTGTCGAGGATCAACTCTCACCTAACTGTCCACCTTTTGTACGCTGCAAGCTGATCAATGCAGCTTTTGTAATATGGTAGCATGATGTAGGAATGTTGCAACACAAACTGATTCCGGTATTGTAGTAGTAAGTATGATGTGCTAATTTTGCAAGACAAACTGATGCATGTTGAAGCACCATGACGTACTCAAGTTCGGACCATTCATTGAAATTCAAACATTACAAACAAGTGCACAACATACTTAAAGGTATATAGCAGTACAGGTTCATCTAGAGACAAACTGGTAAACTGTTCTACCATTATTACACAACATGATACAAAGTTCCAGTAACAAATCTGGTACACTACTGAGAGGTGCTACCAGGAGCAGACCGAATGCCATGACGCTCCATAATCTCGCGCTGGATGGTCAGATAGTATTCCCTCAAGTGTGGTGCTAGCTTCTCAACATCCTGACCCATGAAATGAGCTTCGGCTTTCATCATCTCAACCGTGTTCTGCTGTTTACGCAACTCAACCTCCTCCCTAGTCAGTAATAATTTTTCCTTCTCAATATCGTACCTCTTCTCCATGTCCTCGTGCTGCATTGCAATCAAATTTTGTTGCAGCTCAATCTTGGCATCCTTCCTCTCAAGAATTTGAGCCATTTGTGTGTCTTCCTTTTCATCCTTCTGTTGCCCACGTGCATTCATAGCAGACAGCACCTCAATCGCAGCCGAGGACTGAGAGTCTGCAGCAGATGCCCTTGCCTTGCGCTTCTTTGCATTGTCTCTACCTTCGGGGCGTGCTGTGTTGTCTGCATTTTCACCTAGCAACGGATCACCAACAGCATCAACAGCCACACGTTGATTCACTCGTGTACACGTGCCGATCGTGTTGAGCTCTATCATTCTATCACTCCACTTCGGCTCATATCGCAGCATGTTCCAGCAGTGTTCAAATGTCCATGACTCTTTCTCCTCATACAGTTTAGCTGCATCATTGATCTGTGCCAACAAATGCAGTCACGAAACATCAAACTGCATGCTTCATCAAACAACGATAATTAAACTTGATGTACTCACCAGGTCCTGCTCATTTTTGCCACTCTCATTCAACCTTTCAGCTGTTGAGAAATGGCCACAGAAAGTGTTAACTGCCTTTTGGATAGCCAGCCAACGAAGCTGGATGGCTTTGACACTCCTACTGGAAGGTGCTCCAAGGTTCTCATCGAAGTAGTCATGCATCCTTTGGTAATATCCTCTACTAGATTGATTTGTTCCTGACAATATGTATATGTGATGAACAGAAATTTCTTATAGCAACGTGGCAATAAATCTGATAATTGAGAGAAAATAGTGTACCAGTGATTGGGTCCTTGCTCACATTCAACCAAGCAGAACATATAAGCCTATCTTCTTCTTTGCTGAAACCTTTGCCTCTTTGACACACTTTTTTGGCCAATTTTTTTGTTGTCTTCTTTGGTTTCGGAGGAAGCATCTCCAACACTGCATCAGTTTCATGAACATCGGACTGTGCTTGGTTGTTTGGAACAAAACCATATTCTCCTTGGTGCATTTCAAAATTCATTCCAGAATTTGCCACAGAAAACTAAATAAATACAATCAGAACACAACAATTAATCAGTTAATCGAATATTGCAGGGATGTAGACGTGCAGTTCGTCTCACCTGAGGATTTGTAGCTCCGGCAATCTCATCCAAGTTTGCAACCAATGGGAACTCCCACTGCTGTGTCTCAGCAGATGCCTGAGAGGTTTCACCATCACATACATAGGGATTGAAACGGTTCTCCATCCTACAACATTATCCTGATCATATAACGGGGGTTGAAGACATATGGGAAGCATTAAAACACAAATGCATGACATGCACGCCTGAATTAAAACATAGTTCAGTACATTACTTCACACGACAACATAGTTCACAACATACGGCAACTAAGCGAAGGATCGACATTGATCACAACATAGACCAACAAAGCTAATTTCTGACATTGTTCCAAACATAAACTAAGACATTAAGGGATACATTTCATTTTTGCCCTCGAGTAGCCCATGACATCTAGTCAGAAAAGTTTGGCATGGCATCAGAGTCATATTCGACACCCCAGAATGTCTCGATATGATCTTTGCGAGACAGGCACTCAGTCCAGTGCAGTTCAGGTGAGGTCGCCGGCCATGTCATGTCCGACGGCACACCATCGTCAGACTCCACCTCCTTCTTGGCGGCATCGGCGGCTTCCTGGCACAGTAGCGAATCCTGATCCAACCCTTCAGCAATTGCTTCGAGGATTTCACGCAGCTCCTTGACCTCCAGGACATTCAATGTCTTCCCGATGTGCAGCTTGTCCTTGCAGACTTGAAGTAGCTGCTGCGCGGTGGTCTACATGTTGCCAATGGTGATGTCCAGAATTGCCTCGATATCGCTCATCTGCAAAGGCCCACAATCGTAGACGGACTAACCGCGATGAAGTGCGGCAATGAAACACAATTAAATTGGACGACAATTAACAACAACACGGTTAATCTGCAGCAACACGGGAGGGCAAAGGGGCAGCGTCAAGGCAAGGGAACGGCGGCAGCGGCAACGCAGGGGAACGGCCGGGCGAAGAGGCCCCGTCACGCAAAGTCCAAGCGGACGCGCCACGCCGGGGCAGCGGCGCCGGAATCGGCCAAGGATGGGCCACCGCATACAAGATCCGGCGATGGGAACCATGGATCTGTACAGATACCCATGTTCCCCTTCCCATGCAGTCCAAACCGAGATCCAAAACACAACCACGTCGAGAGGAAGAAGATGACGAACCTTCACACTGCGGAGTCGCCGGAGAGGGTGCTTGCGTCGTCGCCGGGGAGGGTGCTTGCGTCGTCGCCGGGGCGCCGGGATCTGCCTCGGAGCCGCGGAGGGGGCTTCGCTCTTGCTGTGACGGAGGAAATGACCGTTGCCCGGTTGTGGAATGGCAACCTCGGGGGAGAAGGCAATTTGGCTATCCTCTCTCCACCGACGCAAAATGGCTACCGTGTTTGGGGGCCTTGTTGGACTCGTGTTTCCGCTGCTACAGTCGCCAAAAGTTGCCATTTTGGCTACTCCAACCCAAATGGCAACCCTTGTTGGAGATAGCCTTACTCAGGGTTTCAGGGCATCAACTGGTCATGTACATGCCCTCAACCTCAGATGTTCTGTTTGGCCGGGGTTGCCATTTGCCAATTCGGTGCCAGCATTTTGCTGGCTAGGTATTGACATATACCTCGAGATTAAACTTCGAATGAATACTCCGTATCTCTTGCTATACCCCTTCTGTTGACCTTTCTCTATTTGTGATCTATTCTCACTCTAACTTTGTTATAATTATTTAGATATCCAATTGGTCCTTTAGTGTTCATCGTTCATTCATCGGTTTTACCTTTGGTTTGCCAAATCTATTAAAACTAGTTAGTATTAGTTTAACCCTTGATTTTTAGTATTTTAGTGTAGTTTATCACAGATTGGCAAACTTTGGGTGGAGTACTTATGAGACAAGCTACTTTGATACCATGCGCTTGCAAAAACACCCATCTAAGTAAAAAGCTTAAAGAACCATTTGGGCAAAGTAGAGCAATGTTCTTAGAACCCGATCATGAATATTACCGAGGACCAAATTAATTAGTGTCAAATGGCCTCCTATAGATAGATGTTTGCTTATCAAACCGCCCCATATTTGCCTTTCCAACTCCTTAAATGCATCTTAAATCATTCCTTAACTTTTTCCTAATATGATTTTCCTAGTTTCTTAAAATAATGAATTGGGATGCATGGTCAGTTGAATGGGAACTCTCCAGCTTTGTAGCAAGATATCTCCATGTACTGAGCATTCAGGGTCAAGGCATCACCAATGTAATATAGGGCTTGTTTGGCAGGGCTCCAGCTCTTCCATAATCAGATCTAGCTCCGGCTCCTCTACCTTCTTGGCTCCTCTAGAGGAGTCAAATCCCTTTTACAAATCATTTGGCAACATCTCCTGTATTTTTTGAATGGATGGAAGAGGCAAATATTCATAGTTGTCAAGGGAGCCGGTAGAAGCCGTGGTGCTCTGGCTCCCAATAGGAAAAAGACTCCGGCTCTCCTGCTCATTGGCTGAAACCATTTTTTACACCATTTGTTAATGCGCAAGGAGTCTTGCCAAAAGGTCCTGACTCCCACAAGTTGGACTAAACGGCTCGTTACCGTCGTAACTGCCTGAATTCCAAACCAAGCCGTTGCCTTTGTTTCATCACTTAGCAGAACTTTACGGGTTCAGGCATCCGAGTCACTCCAGTATCCCGCGGTACTTCCGTTGACACCCACCCTTTCCCTAGCCCCTTGTGCGCAAACACAGAAGCTACTAGGCTATCCACTCCGGCTTAAGCCTAGCCAATGCCTCATACAAAGCGAGTGGTTGTACTAAAAGAGTTAGGCAAGATGAAAATCATAACGGTCTTTACGGAGAGCTCAGGTAAAACCATTCCCACTTTCCAATGCTCAACACCGCGAGCAACCATCTACCCAGTCTTCTCCATGAATACCGGGGCATGGGGTAGCCGCGAGTTGCTAAGTTATCCGTTCATATCCTGCCCTTATAGCTGTTTCGGTGCGTAGCCGTATTCCGACAAAGTCAGTTGCTGGGGTTCTTCCCCATTTTATTTCAAAACCACACACACATCCATTTTCCCATACCATTCATATTTCACATCAATAACATCAAGATTATGATAGATAATTAAATGAGCGATCCCACCTATGCACGCTATATATAAAATAGGCTTACGTGGCGGTATATCTTGCTGGGTTAATTTAGCAAGCAAAACATGCAAGTTTAATGTGATTAACAAGCCAAATGTTGTGTTTGCAAAACATAGGAAATTTATGTATCAAGTGGGGTTTCCAGTGGGCTTGCCTTTCGTTTTGTTGATACAGATGATGCATCGGTCGATGGTGACGAGGGTGTATCGTCTGCCGAATGCGTTGGTGTACCATCATCCTTCAGGCACGTTGGTATACCAACTGCTGGGCGCGATGGTGTGCCATCCACTGCGTGTGTTGGCACATCATCTGCTACAGGCGCCAGTTGCTTTCTTCAAGCGCGGCGAAGGCCCTCGCGAGAGGTATACCAACTTAGATCGCTGATACCACCTACGTGCATAAATAGGAAAAAGCATACACACAACGAATATAACATGAGCTCAATACGGATTTTAGGTGCGGTGAGCGAGAGATCTGGGGTTTATTTGGAGGGTTGGAAACTTACTAGAGGTGGTGGCTCGGGGTAGGTAGCGAGGTGGGGTGTGGTGCCGGTCCCGCTGGCGGGCAATGTGACGGTTATGGCGATAGTGCCAGGGTAGCGAAACTGAGTGGTAGGAACGAGAATGTCGAGAGGGCGGCCTCATGGTGAGGTGCCAAGGGTTTGAGTGGGACACGCGAGGGAGCGATGATTTTCAGATGATTTTTGGTATTGTCGTCATCCGAATTCAGCGCTCGAACAGACTAAGACAGGAACTTTTAGAATTTATGTAGAGTAGGTGGATAAGGGCATCAATCACCAGGCACACAAAAATTGTGGGACCGGTGTGACCCACTGACTGAGCGTAGGACATGACGGCGGCTTTCGGCCAAGACAAAAGATTATCCGGAGTGTATGGGTAGGTAGAGTTTGATTTTAGATGAATTTAGGTAAAAGAATCACCCAAATTGGAGTCGGAACGGAGAAGATATGAAATTTGTATATTCGGGAAAAGAAAAAGAAAAAGGAATATTCTTGAAATATTTTAAAATCTGAATATTTAGAAACTGGAGAATAAAATCGTACTTTTGGATTATGGAGGAACAGAAAATATTTCTAGACAGCTTGCGAGCGGAGTTTCAGTGTGGTGTCAACGGTCCACGAATGTAACACCGGCTTGTACACGGTTCTGTAACCTTCTAAAAATCATGAAATTAATGTGGACGGTAGATATTGATTTTTGATGAATTTAAAAAGAAGAATCGATGGAATCGGAACTCGTATGGTCGAGGGATTAAATCGGGAATAAATGGATAGAGGAAAAGATACACAATTGAACCATCGGCTAGCTGATGTTTTTTGGTGGGAACTTCTAGTGATTAAGCTAATCATGTTTTGATCTGACTCGATGCTTTTGGCGTGTGCAGCGCATAGGTGCGCTCTGCTGGGAGGAAGGCTGGGCCCACCTGTAAGACCAAGGATGGGAAGGGATTAATCAGAAAGACAAAGCAGGGCAGCCTCGAGCGGAGCAGCAGCTCGGCTGCTCGCTTTGCGCCGCCGTGCGCAGCGGTAGGGAGTCACTAGAGCTACGCCAAAGTAGAGGTTTCAGCCATCATTTTGTGATCCGAGGCATGGAAAAAAAGATAATGACAAGGGAGTTCAGATCCGGTGGTTGTCAGCGTGGTGGAGGTGGTTCTCTGTGCTAGTTTAATTGGACTGAGATGGCTCCGTTGTGGAGAATTTTGCGGTGAACTTGTTTGCGGTCAAGAACAGAGAACGAAGAAATTGGAGCAGGATGGAAGGTGTTCGCGGTGGGTAACGCCCGAATGAGCTGGGGCTGGTCGCATCGGTGGTGAGCTCCGCGTCGGTGGTGGGATAGTTGTGTATGGAGGCATGGGGGTGGGGACTATTTATAGCCTGTGGAGGGGAAGGCCGATGACGTGTCGTGGAGATAGAAGGTCCAAGTGGCGCGGAGATGGAGGGTACAAGTGGCGTGGAGATAGAGGATCCAAATTGCGTGGGGATTTTGGAATTGAATTTTGGTAGATAGTATTTGCGATATTTGAAATTTTGTTGAGCTCATATTAACACGCTCAAAACAAATAAGCAACCATTCAAAGTTTTCGAAAATTGGATTTTGAATTAGGAAGAGATTAGAAGAAAATTTCGGGTTCTAATTTTCAAGGCGTTACAGCTTGCCGCCGCATAGCATCCGCCGTGGCCACTTCAAGTAGAGAGAAGAGGGAAGTGAAAGAAGAAGAGAAAAAGGAGGAAAAGAAGAGAGGAGAGAAGGGGCTGCGCCTCCATACCTTGGGTCGCTGCCAGCAAAGTCTGAGCTCACCGACGCGCGTGCAGGTAGGCCGCCAGCGTCGCGCATGAGCTGCTCGCCTCGGCTTGGGTCGTGTCCTAGGGCAAAGCCTTGCTGGGCTGATTCGGTTGGGCCGGGAAGAAGGAGGGAAAGAAACAGACCGAAAGGTCACTTGGGCCAATTGGAAAAGAGAAAAACAAGATGGGCCGGTCTGATTTCAAATTGGGCCGAGCTGAATAGAGAGAGGGAGAGGAATTAGACTAAAAAGATAAATTTGAGGAGCAAACCAAAACTTTAGTAGAACAAATTTTTATGGGCTTGGGGTTTCTTTTAATTTTGATTTTCTAAATTTATATTTTCTTATTTCAATCATTATAATTTAAATTCTAAAAGAAATTATGTATTTCTTTTATTTTGTTTTGAAATCTTTAAAGTTTATTTTATTTCTAATTATTGATAAAAATAATTAAATAATTACTTTATTATTTTGAAAATATTTTTAAATTTTTAATAATTCATTTTGGCTTTTAAAATTTTAGGATTTATTCTAAAAATTTATAAAATTATTTTTTATACTTATTTAATTCTAATAATTTCTTTCGAGCTTTTAAAAATACTAAGAATTATTTTAAAATCTTAGAAAATTATTTTTAAAACCTAGAATATTATTTCAACCTTAGAAAAATTATTTAAACTTAGGAAAAGGCTTGAATTTTGATTTCAGTGCCCCACCTTTTCTTTTTAGAAACATTTATATTTCTTTTAAATACATGTTGATCATCCTCATACTTATGCATCATTTATATCATGCATTTAGATACGATAAGTTGAGTAGATCGCCAATGAAAGAGTTCAACAAGGAATCTAAAGGCCGAACTCTGCAGAATGACAACAGTACAAGGAAGAGCATTGCTGATCAAGATACTAACTTTCTATGCCTCAACCCTTGGAGTAATCCAGGTAAGTCCCGGTGCATTTGCCCCTTTTTATTTTGAGTCTTAATTGATGAGTTATGAATGTGCATTAGAGTTAGGAATTGATTGTAACCCTAGTGCATGCCGAATTCATGATTCGAGCATAATAAATCCTATACGTATTAGATTAGATGCTTAGCCAAGCTCAATGATAGGTCACGTTCAATTTTATTTTGAGAGGAATTCAAGAAAGTTTCCTGAGGTATTAATTGGAGATATTGGACGAGATCAGTTATGCTTTTGAGTATGGTAATGAGGAAAAGTTAAGGAATGAACATGATTGAGATCATGATCCTGTCTATCTCGCATAAGGTCGTCCGATGTTTGGCCATACTTTCGGCCTTCGAACGCATCTCATTCACTTGTCGTCCTTACCGCGGGCTCCGGTAAATTTCTCATACATTGTACCTAAGAGTTGGAACTATACGAGACCAACTGGAAGGAGTGAGATAGACGGGTACCGACGGACTATGCACCCGGGTTTGGTGAGATGGTTCCGACTAGGTGACAATGAATGTGTAGACTATCATATGTGAAGTCGTTATACACACATATGATGGGTGTTTGAGTATTATTCTCGAGAGTATAAAATCGATTGAAATCGCTGGGCTTACCAGGTGTAGGAGCTTGATCACGACCAACATCGTAGTTAAAAAGGATAATGTTTTTTTAAGTAATGATATTGCAAAGTGTTTGTTTTGTTTGCCATTAGAATAGGTATAACCTACTATAAATAGGAACAACTAAAAGAAAGTAATACCTTAAAAGCTAAGGATTCAATTGTAGGCATGCTGCGTGTGAGTTGACCTAATCAACTTCGGCCATTGATTAGAAAGTCAGGTTTACACCCAGTGGTCGGATAAGTCTTGCTGAGTAATTAGTACTCAGGGTTGTGGCTTAACTCTTTTCAGGTGTGAAGTCCTAGCTTATCCTTTTTCTGCAAGAAGGCATTGAAGCTCTATGTTTTTCTGATGGCTTTCCTATACCTCTTAAAGTTGAAGAAATAAAAAAACCAAATGCTCAACCTTCCTTTACTATTCTTAGATTCGTCTGAAATGAAACAACACCAGTGAGTTTAATGTTGATTTCATGTAATATAGTAGAGTTCCATCATTTGGTTCTCGCCTCCGCTGTAAGTTTTTACACTTCTGTTATATAATTCATAAAAATATTTGTTCTTATCTGTTTTGTTTTATTAAAGTCTATTGTTAAAACTTCTTGTATTGGAATAATCCAAGACTCTTTAGGGATCACTTGGTGTATATCGATCTTGTCTAGCGTAGTCAGCGCCTTTTAGGACCTGATGGACTACTGGGCTTAATCCGGTTTAGGCGCAAATCTTGTATTATGTGCTTAAACTAGGTTAAGTTGGTCGGTCCGCCACAATCATTGCTACAATGCTACCCATAGGGCCACATGAGGACGCGCGCTCTCCCAAGTCCCACCTTTTGATGAACCTTTTCTTCTAGCAGCCAACTCCGTTTGCTAAGTATATTTAGTACATTGTTGAAGCGCTACATTCGGATTGCCTACAAGCTATAGTTATCAAATAGATAGATCCGCATATTCAATGCATTTTTATAGCATAATATCTAAGCCCAACTAATATAGTTAATGCTACACATTCTTACTGCCATCATGGATTATCCTTTAGACGATAACAACAGACAAATTAAACTAGCTATGTACTATATAATATCGGGTTGACACCGTATATCGTGATATGCTCTAGGCGTAGCCAGCTAGAGACGCTGAATTGTGATCCAATTCTATGAGACGGCCAAAGTGGAGGCCCATCGTCGGGAGGCGGTACGAGTTAGGGTTTGATAAATAATCTTCTTGTAAACCGCTAGAAACATATGGCGTTTTGTAAATACTCCACGAAAATAGTGAAAGCTGTGACTGTCTGGTGCCCGTGGTTTTCCTTTCGCCTTGGAGGGTTTTTCACGTTAAATCTTTGCGTCTGGTTTTGATCTTCTTTGCTGCGTTTATTTCTTGTCGATCTTTAACAAGAGAGAATTACATGATTTGTATAGATGCATCAGTGCTTCCTTTTCCATACCTTACATTGCATCTCCTTTCCGTTTCTTTATTCACACAAGGACGCGGAGACGTGCCAACTAGAGCGCATTACATGAAAAAAGGAATGAATCTATATAAAACTAGAATCCCTTATAATTTAGAACGGATACTATTGTTTATTTCACGCTTTGATTTATGCATGCATGGCAGGGAGCTCCTCTGATCGAACAGTATATATCTCAACAAGATCGTACGTCGTCATCACCAAAGTAGTCCAATAGAGAGCTGCCTTTTGACCAATGACATATATAGTCATGTACATGTACTACCGTAGAGTACAACGGCCGAACCTTGGTAGCCTGCACTAATTAACGCATGCACGCGGCTTTTGTAATTTACCGGCTGTTGTGCGCAATCACGGTATGCCATGTGCATGGTGCCACGCCCCTCTATTTTGACTACCGTCACTGTCTCAAAGCATGCATGCACTCGACCACCTAGTTAACCAAACCTAGGGAAAAAATTAGAGGAAAAAACCCACGGATACTGACCCCCCTGCCTTCCAAGTTATTCCAACGAAAGAAGACGCCCACACGGCCACACCACAGGTAGTCGCTATATATAGACGTGCGCTGCTAGCTAGTACGTAGCTCTCGATTCTCGATTCGATTATTGTACCCCGACCACGGCGGCGCCATGGGACGGGGCGACATCATCGCCATGGCCTGCATCCTCCTGCTGTTCGTGCTCTTCGCCGTCGGGGTCGTCGCCCTGCAGTGCTGCTTCAACGAGTGCCACCGGCGCCGGCGCGCCCAGCAGGCGGCGGCGGCGGCATCGTCGTCGTCGCGGAGCAGCGCGCGGTGGGTGGCGGACGTGAACCATTACCAGACCCGCAAGGCCGGCGGCGATCCGGAGGCGCCGCCGATGCGCCCGCTGCCGGCGGCCAAGGTCGTTCGCCGCGCGGCGGCTGCGGCTGCGGGCTCGGAGGACGCGGCCGTCGTGGAGGAGTGCGTGGTGTGCCTCGCGGACCTCGAGGACGGCGAGGAGGCCCGGTTCCTGCCGTGCTGCAACCACGGGTTCCACGCCCAGTGCGTCGACACGTGGTTGGCGTCCCGCTCCACCTGCCCGCTCTGCCGGGTCTCCTTCGCAACCACCAACGTGGCACCGCCGCCGCCGCCCGCCTCGGCTCTTCCTCCGCCGCTCCCGGCCGGACGGGTCTCCCGCATCCGACCCGCGGGGCGATCAGGTGACCGTGGCCACTTTGTGGAGACTGGACCCTGTCCCACGGCACCACCGCGGTGATTGAGATCCTGGGACGATTGGCCGTGCCGCCGGCCACGCCGCATGCGATGCGATCGACGTGGTGATGTCCTCCGGATCGACGTAGCTGAGGAGGATGTGGACCGGCCACCTTCGGAAGGCAAAGGGGGGGGGGGGGGGGGCGCGGGGCTGAGTTCCTCCTGAATGCCATGCCGGACTAGCAGCAAGAGCCGTCGACTCGACTGTTATACTATAATATTGGTATGGTATATCAGTGTTACCGTCGCGGAGGAAACACTGCAACTCAGGGAGCCACCGTACAGCGCCGGTATGCATGGGACATGCGGCGGGCCGACCAGCCGATTAACTATACTCCCTCCCTCCCTCCATTTCTATTTGACGCGGTTGATAATTTTTAAACTTCCATCGTTCATTTTATTCAAAAATATTATTCAAACATATGAAAATACAAGTCATTCTTAAACTACATCTAATAACAAAATAAATGATAAATAATAATTTTAATAAATAAGACGAAATATTAAAGTTTAAAGAAATCAACAACAGTCAAATGAAAAAGAATGGAGCTACTCCATATAACGAGTAGGAGGTTTTTTACGGTGCTTGGTTGGGCGGAATCGGAGGTTCCTCCAAGTTGCTTTATTACGAGCGGTCCATCTCAAAAACAAAAGATTCATTCTGCCAACGAGGGTATTTGTAATTTCTACTGCCCCTAGGGGTATATTTGTAATTTCTGACCGACTTCAACCATGTCTCACGACACCTTGAATTGGAAGAAATAAATGCAAAAACGTTATCCCGCGGCCCTCCCGCCCCGACTGCGCGCCCCCGCGCGGCCCATGGCCCACTAAGTGCGGGCACCGTGCACTGCCACCACCGAGCTGGGTTTATGTTCAGGGCCAAGGAGTGGGGTTGGGAGGGGGTTGTGTTCACTGGACCTAAAGGAGGGGGTTGGCGGAGGTTGCCGATTAGTGGTGGAGGCGGTCGGGGTCGGTGCACGGTGGAGCGGAGGCGGCGGGAGCCGCCGGAGCCAGGCCGTGGAGGACGGCCGGTGGGTGGTGGAGGCAGCGGGCAGAGGGGGCGGAGAAGAGGCATGCCGATGAGGTTAGTGGCAGCCACTCTCACTGGCGGTGACGGATGCGGCGGTAGCAGCTGGAGCTGGGGCTGGAGGAGGGGCGGGGACAACAAATCTAGCAAGGTTGGTGGTGGGTGGTGGAGGCGGATGCGCCGAGTCAGGGGTGGAGGAGGCGGCAGGGGCGAGAAGGCAGAGAATTGTGGTGGAGGTGACAGTGGGCGGCAACGGATGCAGCAGAAGCCACTAGAGTCCGTGGGAGGCACCGTCGATGGGGCGAGGAGATCGGCGCTAAAAGCGGAGACGAGGAAGGCGGCCGCACGGCATGGTTGGGGAGGGGGTGGTCGCACGCTCGTCAACGTCTGACCCAGTCGCACGTTAACATTCCCCGATAAATGGATCAGCCTTTCCCCCATCCGCAGTTGCCGGTCACCACTCCATCTGCCAAGCCATTCCCGTCCACATCCACCGGCAGCGTGCACAAGAGCGCAAGTGCGTGACTCAACCTTCCACAGCAATATGTCATGTGCGCAGGGGCAGCCGCAGCCTGGACAGCCGCCCCCTGCTGCATGCTGAGTCTCGCCACCACCGTGCACAGGTGAGCTAATGAATTTAAAAATGAGTTCGCTACGGTCTGTAGCCGCATTCTTGCCGCAACCACAAGGACCAAATGACCAGCAGCCTTGTGGAGCTAACTAAACTTTCAGAACTTCTTTTGCCCGTTGATGGACGTTCTCATAATGATTACGCTTCACAAAGAAAGCCTATTTTCCATTGTCGTTTGTGCTAAGTCAGCTAGCAGTAACAGTACCATGGAGAAAGGATAAGGCTATCCGCAGTCGTGTGCTAGAAATGTTACCTAAAAAATTTAGAGTGACCGGTAGCCTGCAGCGGAGGACTGGATGTGCTGCTGCACCTCCCCCGAAGCCGTGTCCTACCCCAAATCTGGGGTGGATGGAGTGCCTACTTTATCGAGGTCTCTCTCTTCCCGTTGGACACGCACAACTGCCGAGGACGAATGGTGGCTCGTTGGCGCCATAGAACGGAAGAAGCAGAGGCTGGCCGCTGGCGGGGGTCCAAGGCGCCCATAGATTGACGGTGCAACGGACAGGAGGAGGAGGCCGGCGCGGAGTCCGGTGGCCATGGCGGGGAGGAGAAGCCAGCAAGGAGGCGGGTGGCGCCGGATCTGGCGCGGAGGGAGGCTGCGCGCGGGAGCTTGCGCTTGGGAGGCGAGCCACGGCAGGGATCCGCCCTCGACGCCGCCCGTGGTGGACTCCAAGCTCGGCGGCGGCGCGAGGGAGGCGGGGGGAGTTGGCCGGCGACGGGGGCTGGGCGGAGGATGCGCGCTAGATGGAGGAGAAGCTGGATCTGGACCGGTGCGGCCGGTGGGCGGCGCTGTGGCGGGGAGGAGGAGCTGGTCGAGGAGGAGGCGCCAGGTGTGGAGGAGAGGCCGGCTCCCTCCGGCGGCATGCGACGAGCATGGTCGCCGCGGCGCCGGGCGCGTCTCCCTCCGGCCCGAGCGGGAGAGGAGGAGGCACGGCGTTCGGGGGGGAGGCGCAGCCGGCTTGGGAGAGGAGGGCGGCGCTGCGGCGAGGGGAGGACGCCGGCGTGGGGGTGGGTCCAGATCCAAGGGCCGGCGAGGAGGACGGAGGAGGTCTGCGGGCGGAGGGGGAGGAGAGGAGGCGCCGTGCGATGGAGCAGAGTGGTTGGGGAAGGAGAGAGAGTGAGCAGAGAGGAATATAAAATTATAAAAATGAGTTAGTTGGTATAGGATAGAGTTATAGAGTAAATATAACTGCGGAAGATTGCGATATAGAATAGAGAATACTGCTGACTAGGATAAAATATTTTTTTAAAGTAAAAAAATCGAGCAAAGGTCAGTGCGGATATGTGCCGCAGCCGGAGTCATGTGTACGAGCGACACACTGGTCTTGACGAGGGAAGCCGATCCGCTAACGTGTGTCCCATTGCCGTTGACTCACTGTCGGGTGGGATTGGGCCTACATGTGGCATAGGACTGCGGCAGCGGAGACTCGTCCCTTGAGGAAGTGTGAAGGGGTGGTGATAGGCCGCTCAGGCTTGGCGACGATGGACAGTATGCCGCGCATGAAAACGCTAACGCACGTTTTAGGTCCGTTTGGAACGAAGAAAAGAAATAGAAAAAACGTAGAAATATAACGTGGATGTAGGTAGAAAACAGAGGATTGAAAAATACAGAAATTTTGTAGTAGCTGACGTTTAGAACACAGAAATTGAAATAACATAATAAGTTGGCAGTTAGCAATAAATCTAATTACTTAAATAACACATTAGGATTTCTTTCGTAAAACACTTCTAATTAGCGATCAGAAAAAGAATGGAGCACCGACACAGGAGCCAACTGATTTGATGGGCCCACCTGCTAGTGAATAAAATGTACTAGCCTTATCTGTTCGTTGTTCTCATCCAGTCATTTCTTCTCCTACTGCTGTTCCACGCACACACTCTCTCTTTGGTTCGGAGATCCCCCAGCTTCTCCGTGAGCTCTTCCATATCTACAGCAAGCATACTACGGGGAGGGGGGCAGGTGGCCTTAAGCTTCTACGGCAAGGCGAGAAGCAGGTGAGCTTGAGCTACAGTTGGGAAAAGATGCTAGCAAGCTCAAGCTGCGGGTAGAAGAAGAGACCGACAAGCTTATACAGCAGCTCGGCTGCTCGGGTAGGCAGACAAGGCATCTCGATTGCTATTAGTGGAGTCTTTAGCTCTTCGAGTTCTCAGTTCGGACACAGAAAAAATTCCAAGAGGTTGAGGTGGATGTTTCGTTTCCTCCGTTTTGTGCAGCGAAGTTCTTATAGAGGAACGGGAGGTTTGCTTCCTTCGTTCCAAATGCATGGTGACGTAAGCAAAATGAAGGAATCTCGTTCCTTTGAAATTCCTATGAAAAAACTCCAATCCAAACATGGCCTTAAATTTGGTTAAAGAAGTTCTTGGCCATTAATTTTAGTTCCGGTCCACAATATTAAAGAATTGCACACATATTACCTATCTATTAGCACCTGTAGTGTGAGTAGTTTTTAGCAAATCTTAGAATCCTAAGTCACCTCCACCTAGGACATCGCCCGTGTGACTTTCACTACCCATCCAAAATTTCAAAAATTGACAGGTATGGCTTATCATTATCGGCAACTCGTAGAAACTAAAAAACTTTATCATTTGATTGATAGGTAAGTTATGTGCGTCTTACAGTCCTACTTAGTTTAAGTAGAAATCTTTTTTGTTAGAGTAGAAACACTAATTTTCAGTAATCTTTCTCATTCCATTTATCCATCGTCAAGTTGATTCGTTTTGCTCATACTCTACCGGTTTGTACTGTGATAACCGAGCATGCATTTTCTGCAATGAAATATGTTAATACAAAACTAAGAAATAAAATGGAAGATGGATTTCTGGGAGATTGCATGGTGATCTAATATTGAGAGAGGGAGATTGCTCTTCAAACTACGGTAGATTCAACTATTGATGATCTCTATGCAAAGAACTGCAAAGTGGGGAAAAACCAGTTTTCTTTTTTTTTGTCTTTTGTGATCTTTGGTGTGCTAATATGGTTCCTGTTTCCACGTAGAAACCAAGAATATATAGTGTCAAATATTAGTCAAACACTATATTTTCACTCATTTTCTAATATACTGCCGTTGTCCGACAATAAATATTGTTTTAGGATTAGGATGGATGCATGTGCCTCTGATTAATAAATTAATCTTTTCTTTTTTATATATGCATGCATGCAGATCGTTAACTTATTAGAGGCTACTGATCTTCTATAACAGGGTGGGACAAATTTTGAATCATAAAACGACACTTGTTATGGGACAAAGAGAGTATAGTCTTGGTTTGGTAGCCCCTATGAAACATTATAAGATGATGTATGTAGACTGCAAAAGATACCACATCAAATTTGTAATAATGAGGTGCAAGAAAGAAAAAAAGAGAGAGAAACAAAACCATCTGAAATCACATAATTTCATAATTATTATCTAGTCCACCTTATTCTCTCATAAAGGTTCTAGTTTGTAGCCATAAACGCGGAAACCGAGAAGAGAGAATAAGGTGGACTAGATAATAATTATGTAGGTTGTAAAAAAACAATCTATTATACAAACAAGCTACTAGTTGGTTATACGTGACATTATATACAGCTAGGAGCGGCCTTTTGTTTTTTGATAAAATCGAACTATATTATTAATCTTACCCTAAGAAATGGTGGGTTGCGGATACCGGATTGGGTGGCAAGGCGTTGGTAGTCATGGTAGCAGCAGGCCGCGATGGTAGATCCCGGGTGCGCTAGAGTGGTTTGGGAATGGGCTCGAGACCTGGAGTTACACGTACTATCTCTACAACCAAACCTTCCCGTTCGGTCATTCATGTCTTCAAACGTCATACCTAGCTATTACTGCAATACAAATTTTGCATATGCATATATAGCGATTACATTAGTGGCTATTGCATTAGCACGGTAGCGTTTATAGGGACGCGGTGAGCCGGCTTGCCGCTGGCCGTAGGTAGCGACCTGACACTGCACATGACATGCATGGCTGAAACGAGCTACCAATTTAATTAATGCTTGTCGCGATGCAGCTGTTCATTGCAGGCTATTACATTGCTGTCTGCTTACTTTAACCCGACAGTCTGTATATGCGTATTTTATACGTTGATAATTAATAAAATAGATTATGGAAGTGCATGTATTTAAGCAGGGCTTGCAGCTTACTCATTCCATTCTTCAAATCTTTGATGTTCAAGAGATTTTCACTTTAAATGCAAATACTTGATGTTAAAGCATCTGTAACTCATTTTTCTCCCTTTCGAGAACTTTGAAAGGTGGCATAACGGACCTAGGGACCAGCGTCACAACCATCTAGCTACCATCCTTTTGTGTTTTGATATGGAACCATGATCTATTTATTTGAGGGGCGTATAGAAAAGAATAATCCTATTTAATTGCTCTTTGTATTGGGAGATCATGTCAAAAACATCAAGTATTTGAAGATTGGATGGAGCAGTAGTTGTACCACTTTATTACATTCTTAATGTTCTAAGTTCAACTCTCATGCATAGCTGTTGAAAAAAATGTAACCGTGGGAGCACTGCTGTTTGCACCCACGTACGTACTCACCTGCCTTGCAACTTGAATTGTTGATGAGTTGATTGCTCCTCGCGTCGGTGTCTCCAGATACATTAGAACCAAGCCCCTTCTTGTACTCCCTCCTGTTATCAAACCATGTCATCCCACCATCGTCCTCGGTTTGGTGGTTTGTCGATGGGCATTCGGTGTTTGCATATTCAAAGGGATTCAACTGGATTGTGAGAGAGAATAAGGAGGATTTTGATCTTCTGCAAATTTAAATCGACCCCAATTCCCACAACCCTCTCAATCCTAAAGTTGTCAAATTGGGCTTCTAACGTCGTTGGATGGCGGTGGTAACCAGCGCTAACGATGACAATAGGGACCTAGAGGGTTTTTGTTTGTATTATAGTGTTTTTTTGGTCCTTATGGTAGAAGTGGGGATGTATTGTGCTTTCTTTTAATATAATTCTCATTTTCGAAAAAAAAAACTCATGGCACAAAATGATACTACTCCTAGCCTCTTTAGACAAATGAATAAATTCCAGTTTCTGTTAGTTTACATACTAGTTTTAACAAAACAAATATCAGGTTTACAACTAGAAGATAAATAATCATTAAATATCTATTCACTGTTGGAAAACAAGCAATCCATTCCGATACGAAATGGAACCGGTATTGATAGAAGAATCAGTCTTGATTCGAAATGTAATATCCCTTGCAGAGATTTTAGTCTGGGTTGGTGTTACCAACCGGGACTAAAGGGTAGCCTTTAGTCCCGATTGGTAATACCAACACTCTTTCCTCACTAACCGGCACTAAAGCCTTCTATGCACTTACAATAAAAGAAATGTATCTGTTTTGTATTTAGTGGTGACAGTGAGTTACAGTGATTGGATAGATCTCGCTGTTGGTTTGAGTTCGAGCCCCAATGTAAACTTACTTTTTCAGTTTTTTTACTGACCATCAATACGGCTCCTATAACCGGGACTAAAAGTCTGAGAGCATTAGTCCCACTTCTATAATATTGGTTGGGAATCCGGGACTGAAAGGGGGTCCCAACCAGCAGGACTGATGGGATGTTCTCCGGTAGTGATTCTTACTTTTTCACGGATTGTTAACAAAGATATCAACAACCTCCAATACCTTACTCGCCAAGCAGATAAGCTCTCTCTCCATTTTATTCTACTTTTAGCTAACACCAACTCTTCAAAGGATGAGTGGTGTGGTGCTTAGACCGACTCCAGTAGATCATCCATCCTACTCTTCTATCCATTATTCCAACTACCTCCTTTCTGTAAACAGTGTCGCTGCAGTGTTATTTTGTACTGCACACGACCATTTACACGATTTGCTGGACTTAGCCTTATGATTGGCCCCAACACAGTAACACATATAGCCATGCTGAGAAATATTTAAATAAAGGCATCATGCTCAAATCACTACGAAGTGGTAATGTTTCAAACTTTCAATGGGCACTTTAGAGCATCGCCGTTATTTTGCTTTAACCGTAAGATTTGATGCTAAGGCCATTCTCATTCTCAGTGAGGTTTCATCTAGTTCCATCCTCATTAAATGCTGCGGTACATCAGCGTATTGGTTGACATGGCATGGTAGTTATGAAAAGAGATAGAGAAAGTTTCATTGGAAGGTGAGAGAGTCACGTAGATGAAACCCAAAATACATGGTTACATAGACATAACGGAAACGCTCTCCATAGCGCGTCCGACCCGGAAAAAAAGTCAAACGCAGGTCCACGCCAGAGTTTTCAGTTGCTCCTTGTCCACTCCGTTCTTATCCATCAGCACACGCACCGGCATTCTTTGTCTTCCACCCCACGCCTCTTCTTGCCCTGCGCGCCCTCTGCCGGAAGAACAAGAGAGAGGAGCACGATGGCTCCACACCCACACCGACGTTATCCGCACGCCACCACGAGCTGCCGCTGCTTCGACGAGGGCTCCGTGCCCGAGACTTTCCTCAAGCTGGGCTGGAGTTGGGTCCCCAGAGTGCTGCACCACCACGAGCTCCCGCTGCTCCGATGAGGGCTTCGTGCCCGAGACTTCCTTGAGATGGGCTGGAGTCAAGTCCCCGGAGCGCTGCACCACCATGAGCTGCCTGCTGCTCCGGCAAGGGCTCCGTGCCTAGATCTAGCATGTCCTCCCCCGCGCTCCCCAGCCACCTCAGCCATGGCCAATGCCGACGACCCCGAGATGAAGCACGAGCGGCGACAACTCCGTCGAGGGCCTAGATCCAGCCCTACCACATCCTCCTCCGCCTACCGGCCCCGCCAACACCTCAGTCGTGGCCGGCGCCGGCACCCGTGAGGTGAAGCACGAGGACTCGAACGAGGGAGAGGACCCCGAGCTGGACCCTCAAGCAGAAGCAGGCGAGTCATATTGCAATTTGTGAATTGAGATGTTATGTTTTGTGATTTGAGATGTTGCATGAGATTATATGATTTCATCGGATGAATTTTAGTGTTGCAAGGTTGATTTTCTGATGTTGCAAGAATTTATCTTCTAATGTTTTATTGATATGAGGTGTTTTAGGAGGAAATTTTGGAGATGTTGCGTGAAATGATATGAGATGTTTCATCGGATGAACTTTTTGTGTTGAAAAGTTGTTTTTCTGATGTTGCAAAATTGGTCCCCGCCCTATTGTTCAACAATCTTTTTTTCATCGAGCTCCACGTGCTGTGAACCAATGTTTGTGGTTGGATTTTTTTTTCCCTTGAATCAGATGCACATGGTGGTTTTTTGGTCTAACTATTAATGTTACATAAATTAATCTTCAATGTTGTGTATATTATTATTTGATGTTAAGATTGTATGTTTTTTGATGTTTCAAGGACCGTCCAACGCCAGCACCTGGATAGGACGTCTGGGCGCTAGCAACGCCGTAGACATAAGATGATGCGGCACTCCTGGAAACCTAGAAATAAAACTCCCCATTAATTAGGAATGTAGCTCTATAAACTTGACACGTCATTTACAACAATCACTAGAGTTATTCATACAGTAAGTGAGCTGCAAAGTTGGCTATTTGAATATGATTCTCTTTTTTTCTCTCTTTATATTTATTGTATTTTCTTGGAGCGCGTGAGCAGGCTCTTGCATGACTGCCCTTCTTTTTTTACTTGTCTCGACTGTCTTTTTTTTTTTACTTGTCTCTCCTCTCCACCTAAACAAAACTGTCATGTTGCTGTACTTGCTTTAAAAGTGTCGTCCCTTTTCCTCCCGCCACCACCCTGGCCTGGCAACACCCCCACCCCGCGCCCCACAACACCGTGTTGCAGGCTTGCCGCTGACTCGTCCGCGCATGCACAGAGTTGACAAAGATGAGAAGATGCTTGGGAAATGAGTGGACGTCGTGGTCTCTGTGGTCGTGGAACCTGCGCAACCGATCGAGACAAGTCTCGCGATCAAACTTGGCTGCTGCGATGCGATCGGGGGTCGCGCGACTCTTCTTCCCGTGAGCCAGTGGACTCGGAACGGACGCGTCACCACGCGTGGGCAGACAGATGAGCTTGGCCCCGAAGAAATGCGTACTCCTCTCCTCTCCTCTCCTCTCCTCTCCTGCTGCCACCACACTGGCGTCACAGCTGCCGTCTGCCGCAGCGCCACCTGTGTGCCCCCCTGGAGCCGGAAGCTGGCGTTCGAGGAGGCGCGTGGCATACGACGTGGCGGTCGACCAAGCGCAACCTGGCCAGCTAGCTGCGACGGTTCAAGGGTGACGTGAGCTCGGAGCCCCGTATAAGTACATGCCCACCCACGGGGGCAGAGGATGGAACAAGAAGGAAGAAGAGGATACAATCCATTATCCATCGGAGATCGATCGACGACATGGAGTCGCATGGAATCGTCATCGCCGGCGGTGGCATCTGCGGCCTCGCCACCGCGCTTGCTCTTCACAGGTGAGCTCGGCTCGATCGAATCGATCACCTCCTCCAGCTCCTAAGTTAATTAAACAGCATTGCGTCACATAGCTACTAGTAGTAGTACCCTGTTGTTGATCTGTTCCGCTCCCAACTACATCCACCTCATGCGTGATGCGTGGATCGGAGCCTGCATTCTCAAATCAACAACCACTACTACTCTTACATCGTCCATATCACAACACAACACAAACCCTGCCAGTGCCAGGCACAGGACATTGCTGCTGACTGCCTTTTACTTGACGCTTTTGGATGCAGGAAAGGGATCCCCAGTCTTGTGCTGGAGAAGTCGAGTACCTTGCGAGCGGAGGGCGCGGCATCGGCGTTCAGGCCAACGGATGGCGTGCTCTGGAGCAGCTTGGCGTCGCTCAAGAGCTCAGGGAGACGGCCGATCTTATCACCTCGTATATATGCTTGCTTTTCACCTTCTAGCATCATCAGCACAAATTAACCTTGCACCACCTCGATCATGGACCTATTACCAGTATATATGTAGTAACACGCAAAAACTACTCCACTTCAGGTACCGTGACGTGTGGAAGCAGGAGAACAAGCAGAGCACCCAGGAGGATGAGTACTCAGTGAGGTACCTCCGATCCCTGTCTGAGTCTGATATAGCATTAGAGAAACACATACCGCAACAACGATCATATATGCATATCTATTGAATTGGTTTCATTTCACCCCCCCCCCCCCCAGGACGGAGATGCGGTGCTTGAACAGGAAGGATCTGATCGAGGCACTGGCCAAGGCCATACCAGCAGGGACGATCCGGTACGGCTGCCAGATCGCCGCCATCCACGAGGACCCCGGCAGCCATGGCGCCCTTCTCACAATGGTGGGGACGGTACCACCATCAAGGCCAAGGTCCTGATCGGCTGCGAAGGCACGTACTCGGTGGTGGCCAAGTACCTGGGGCTGGCTCCCGTGAGGACGATCCCTCGCCTCGTGCTACGTGGGTACACCACGTACCCTCACGGGCATGCCTTCAAGAACGAGTTCCTCCGCCTCAGGGTCGGCGACTTCTTCATCGGCCGGCTCACGATCACCGACACCCTGGTCCATTTCTTCGTCACCATGCCCACTCCTTCCACGGAGCTCACCAGGGACCTCAAGAAAGTGAGGGACCTCGCGCTGGAGGATCTGCAGGGTCTTCAGTGCCCCGCCGAGATCGTCGACATGGTCCGCGAGTCGGACCCGGAGTCCCTGAACCTGGTCACCAGGCTCTGGTACCGCCCGCCGTGGGAGGTCGCCTTCGCCGGCTTCCGGAAGGGCACCGTGACGGTCGCCGGCGACGCAATGCACGCCATAGGGCCCTTCATCGGCCAGGGCGGATCGGCGGGGATGGAGGACGCCGTCGTGCTCGCCCGGTCGCTGGCGCGAGCCGTGGGCAGAGATGGCGCCGGCGGCGAGGCGCGGCAGGAGGAGATGGAGATGGTCGGCGAGGCAATAGGGGAGTACATCAGGGAGAGGAGGCTGCGGTTGGCGCTGCTCTCTCTCGAGTCCTTCATCATGGGGGCGTTGCTGGTGCGCTCGCCGTCGCCGGTCATCAAGCTTGCCTGCGTGGCCGTGCTGATTCTCCTGGGCAGCAAGTCGCTGAGGCATGCCAACTATGACTGTGGTCGCCTGTAGCTGTAGCTAGAGCTCCAGTTATCTGTATCTCCTCATAGTCATAAATCATGGCTATCTCACTGCCATTGTGTGGATGCTTGCTAGTTTCCCAGAGTATTCATAATATGATGTAAGTTGGGTACTACAAAGGTGTGTGTGCACATTGCTACCAAATAGTAAAACCAATAACCCTCGCAACTGTGCGAGTATCACTCTTATGGCTCCAGCTTAAGGCTTCTCTTAATGTCGCCCTTCTTTGTATCTCCCCTATGTCTTCTCCCCGGGGTGGACATATAATCACATAGCTTGAACATTTCCCGTATTATGATCCAAAACCAGCTACAAGCATGCAGTATGATAAACCTCACTGATTCTAGCTTTCTGCTTGAGAACATACGAATCACGCATCAAAAGGCAAATTCTGGCCATGTGTTATGTGTACCACCACAACCAGTAGGTTTCATCTTCCAGCACCAGCAATCCAGCATAATCACCACACTCGCAATGTAGGTGGTCTGCAAAAAGAAGCCAGCAAAAGGGAATAGCAGAGATTGAGCGGGAGAAAAAAGGGCGGGCTACCCTGTCCTGTCAGTGTAGCAGCACCCAGCATTCCAGGACTAGTAGTGGCAACCAAATGCACAAGCATTGCCAACCTACAAGCACAGCATGAATCATACTGATTGAGCAGTAGCTATCAACCCTCCTCTCCCTAACCTCTGCACATCACTATTTAATTACCAAGATATGAAGCTATAATCGAGCTACTGCGCTTTTAGTAGACATGCACGAATCCAGCTTGCTTTTTGCCCGTAGCAATACTAGGGCTCCTTTCGAACGCAGGATTTTTAAAACACAGAAATAAGAATTCAATCCTTTGTTCAAAAAATTCCCTATAGGATTCGAATCCTACAAAATTCCTCCATCTATCCCTTGTTCCAAAGGAGGCCTAAGATTGCATTCTAAAGCTGTTGAAAAATGGGCAGAGTTAAAGATGAAAGGACAGTCATACAACACAGAAACAGAGTTCGGAGAGGACCAAATGAGAGAAAGCCACTGCCTACCATGCATTTGGGAGCAGTGCCACAAAATGTGGAAAGGAACTTTGAAACTTCAGAAATTGTAACAGGACTGCTGCTATGTCAGGAGTCGCCGGGTATATGATTCTCCAGCAAATGGATATGATACAAATCAGCTACACGCTTCACTCATCTGCGGTGGTGGTAGTGCCTGCTGTCATGCCTGTCTCTGTCCCTGTCCCTGTCCCTGTCCCTGGAATGGCGTGACGACATTTCAGAGCTTGAGCTATAGTGGGCCGAGTATTGCCTGCTCGGGTAAGAGTGCGGGGCCCAGGCACCATCATCTGCTGGCAAATTCTCATATCGGGATGGGCTTCTCCACCCCCTGTCTGAGTGTGGCCCATGGTCGTGGGAATGGTATCTTGATGAATAATGATCAGCACTAGGAGGGCCTCTATCGCGGTAATCCCTCGAATCCGATGAGTGGTGGCGGCCTGAGGACTGGGGTGGGGTGCTGCCCCACAGCCAAAGGTCGCCATTCTCTGGAACGGGGGCATTTATTCCAGGGAATTCCACTGTCATCTTTTTACGAGGCGGGGATGGTTTGCCTTGCTCTGGAAGCTCTCCCTCCTCGTACTCCAATTTCACCTCGCCATCTCCAAATATGGTGATACCAGAAGGTTTGTCTTCATCATCGTCCACATCTAAAAATCACAATCAGTGAGCATTAATATCTTGATAAAAATATCTGCTATGAAACTTAAACAATACCTAATGTTAACAAATATACACAAATCTTTGAATTCATATGCCATCATGTTGGTGATGTTGTTCACTGTCTGACTTCCGTACAGGGATTACGCTAGTTGGATTGCAAATGTAAGACAAAAGATACTCATTCCATTCTGGAGTATAAGTGTGGGTAGGGTACATTAACACGCAATTCATACACTGGTAGTTGGTTTTCCCATTAATGTCCTTGGGTTAGATGAGAAGACTTAACTCCTTGAACATTTGTTTCTTGAGTTATTCAAAGACTTTAATCTAATGTTAGTACGGAGGTTAGCTTTAATGGGTGTAGATGCATCATTTCTCATCTAACCTAAGTTGTCTTAAAAATAATTGGATACCTTATATTCAAGATGGATGGGAGTGTTTTATTGATCACTGGCCTAGTAAAAAAATATGGTTTAAAGATTTAACCCATTGCAGATTTGCGATTTTTCAAACTTGAGTAAGTCCATAGAGCAAACTATGAACATCAGAAACCAAAATCTGCATACTATGCACGAAAAATATTCAAAGGTATACTGAAGTTCTCAGCTTACCTAGGTAGCCTGGAGGGTAACCTAGCTCACGCATTCTATGCAGCCAAGGAGGGGGGTCATTTTCCTGCAAAACAACATTGTACTCAGAAAGTGATTCTACCATTCCGAAATTTCAATAATCTTCACCCAGTAAGGTCATTTGTTTCTAGAAGGTGAGAGATCATTCAGTCCTCAAAAGGTTCAAAATAACAGAGGACTAGTACTCCTATAGCAAAATTAAAGGAGCATGCTCAGAGGGCTACCAGAACATCAGGTGCAATAACAAGGCTTAAACTTGCAGTGTTATTACTACTTTGTTGAGGCTTCTTGCATCATTTGCTAATAGGAAAGTGATTACAGTAAAACCTTATTGCATTTTTTGTGCCAGCTGGCCTATACATCAAATGCATTAGTTGAGTAAACATGATGTGGATCTTCTAAATATAAATACGGAAATCTATTAATCATGGTTGATAATAAACAAGTCAAAGGTATTGCAATCAAGACAAAACAACTTAAGCTTAAACGACAACAGGAACACCATGCAGCCATGCATACAATAAACAAAGACACCTGAATGTTGCTATTTCGACACATCTATGCTATTTGATAAAGACTAGTACAAACAGGATGTGAAAAACTAACCAAACTCGAATGGTAATGTACTGAGTAATAAACTAATGAATTTCATATCATGAATGCATGTATGTGTGGTATTTCTGTAAGCTAATAGGGGTACAGATAAATGTCATTTTATCTCATTCTAAATGCATTAGAAGACTGATTAATGTTGGAAGATAAGGTAGACAACCATATTATCAATAAAATCAGAATTGCTAAAGTTGACCGCAATTGATAGTCATTACCCCAATCCCTAAGCACTCTCTAGTCTCTGGTCCCAGTACTCCAGCTTTCAGATCATCAAATTTGCCAGGCGTTTTCTGGTAATATCGGTTTTGTACACGGTTAACATTAGATTGGTTTCTTTTCAAATTATGTTGCTTGCGGGCATTGCTAATTGCAACATTGTCCCGAGGCTTTGGGCAATCCTTCAGAGCATGGCTATAAGAGCCACAATTGAAGCAGCGGGAATCATCCTTATCTGCCCTGCTGTCAGAGAAATAGGTACCTCAGTTGTTAGTCCATTTGAAAATATAGTTACAGCATTAACAACGAGAACTATCATCAAAAGCAAAATGGGAGTATAACTTTGGAAGAAAAATAATACTACCTCCGTTCTCGAATATTTGTCACTCGCTAGTTCATTTTTGAACGAAAATGTGACAAATAAAAAAACAGAGGCAGTATTAATTAGTGCAGATATCGTATCCAACAGTGTGGGCATCCCCATTAGTGAATTTATTTATCTTGTTGCAGTGTCTCAAAAATTCACCCAAAAATATGAATGCAGTACACATAAAGTTAAGCATATCTGCAATAATTCGGTTACAAACTCATCCTACATGTCAAAAAATAAAGCAGTCAATTTAGTACTGTCATCATGTGCTGACAGTAACACTTGTGTGTTTTTTCCAAGTTTATTGAACTTTAGTGTACTACATACATGATTTTGATAAATTTTGAAACATTGCAATGGGTTGGGTTGACTACATTTTGGTTTGATGGGATTACAGGACACCTGAACCCCAGTATACCATTGAGTTATTTATAATCAGACAATGGGGAAATCACATAACGCCACAAGAACTATTATCAGATATAGAAGAACCTTTTCTGTCATAGTTTTGTACTTTATCTTGTAATAATGTGATATGTCATGTATCAAATACATTATACAGAAAAAAAAATGAGTTTTAGTTAGTCAATAACAAGGAAATCAGATCCATCACAATATAAGCAAATGAGGAATAACTAGTTTAACCATTAGGGAATTTGAGTGCAAATACATTCATACTCCCAAGATTTTTCTCCAGATAAGTGTAGGATAAATTCCGACACTATATTAACATAACCAGATAGATCAAGATGCAGTCCTGTAACACATAAATGGTTGATGAATTCCGAGACAGAAATGTCTAAAAAGATGATAACCACCAAACCCCACGTGGAACGAGGAAAATTCCCAACTAATTTATTCATTAGCCTATTGAGTCTAAGTGCATATACACAATCCCAACATTTTTCCTCTAGATAACTGTAGGATAAGTTTCAACACTTATTTTTTTGACCAAAAAGACTGGGGGAGGTCCCCACAGTAAAAAGGTTTTTATTAAAGATTGAGAGCAATACTATATTAGCACAGGCAGATAGATTAAGATGCAGCCCGGTTAACACATATAAAAGTTTGATGGATGCCAAATATCTAAAAATTGACAACCACCAAAGCCCCCAAATGGAATAAAGGCAGACTTCCAGATTCATGTCAAAATTGAACAGTTTCAAGCATATGCAGAATCCTGTCAAAATTCGAGCATTCCAAACAGGTTCTAGATGAACATAAATGGCAATTTCTTCACAGTGACACACGTGAGTTCATATCTGGGACAAAGAAAAAGGATGTTGACAGGCTCCAAAGTTTTCTCTACACATCGGGCTATGCTAGTAACTTGACCAAGGACAGTATAGATATACACTAAGCAGTTAATAATAACTTGTACCTTTCAATGTTTGATGAATTGCCCAGAGGAGTTGAGCCCAAGGTAAACTCCCGATCATACAGTGGAACAGAACCATCATCCACAGTAGCACTTTCCCTTGCTTGATTATCCACCCAAAATGACTTTTTAACATAATAAATGAATAAAACAAAGCAACAGGGTGGATCGTTATATTTCAGTTAAGTATATACCTCGAACAGGTACGAAAAAATCACAAATCGAATATTAGGTGCATATTATCAATCAATACAGTACTGAAGGACAAAAAAACTAGTCCCGCATTACAACGCAGTACTAAAATGAGATGTTTCAAAGGAAAAGAACAAAAAAGTATAACCATAAGTGGCAATGGAAACTAAAACTGGATTCCACAATTTATGTTGAATAGGAACACTGTTGTACGTATAACATATCAGACATTCTGGGACGAAATAAGATTTTAATTTCCAACATGCCTTCAGAGTATCTAGAGATGTCAATGTAACAAAATAAATGGAACGACAGAGCAAGGCCCAAAAACATTATACTAGTCCCTGGTCTGAAATTAAGATTCTTTACACGTTTGGAGAATAGTTTTCAAATTAACAAAATCAGAATTGCACTATCTGATGCCAATAAGAAACATGCTCACATTAGCTGGTAGATAAGGCAAGAGTGATAGCTTAGCAAGAAACAGAATTCCTCAGCAAATTTAAATAGAAAAGCTAAGTGAGAAAAGAAAATTTGAAGGCAAGAATACATTAGTTCTCACATTAAATAATTAGATTTTTTAGAGAAAAATTTAAACCTACAACTATTTTAACATATGCGGCAAGAATCTACAACTTCCAAAGCCCATGGCAGAAACCTACAACTATTTTGACATTGATGCTGATGCTGATGCAGATGCAGAAAACTACAACTTTCTCACCAGACCCATTGAAATCATGGACCCACCTGCTAACATGCTACGGAGACTGATAGGTGGGTCGATGGGTCCATGGTGATAAAATTGAAGATTTTTGCAACAAAGCATTGACACAGTTGTAGGTTTCGGCAATGAGCACCAGAGGTTGTAGCTATCTACAACACGTCAAATTAGTTGTAACAAGGATTTTTTTTTTTAGAACAAACCCAAGACCTCCAAGCCACAAGTGGAGAGACTACTACTGCGCTAGGCAGGCCCGCTCTTCCTCCTCATTACGGGAAAAAAGAACAGAATAGATCCTACAATGCATGTAGTCATCAAAAGTTTGACCACCTATGTATATCTAATTTCTTAGAGATTAGCAGATGTTCAACATAACGCATGTACACTATAACTTTTAAAACTTTAACAAGGCATCCCAGTACAGTTAGTGGTAAAAGATTCAGGACATGTGTTGAAGGCCATGCCGATGTCCAAACAATATCCATTCGATACCAGAGCATAACAAAAAAGAAAGACAAAAACACAAAACAAATCACCAATGAAATATTCAAACTATTTATATATCATTGCTTCCAGACATTGCCAAGTTGATGTCAATATAACGGCAATACGACATACATACCACAGCACAAGATTTCTCAGAGCCAACACGTAATGCTGGATAATACGTCTCTTCACCACTTTCTATGATATCGTCTGCAGCTTCCTGTTATTTCCAGAAGGAAAATAAACATCACAAAAAGGAACTTCAATTCTATCATTTCTATATATAGTTCTTTCTGAATACATTATCTTCATTGTGATTGAAGCAATTACAACAAATAATCTTCTAACTAAGGATGTTCTATTAAATACTAAAGGAACGTGAAAGTTTCAAAACTATAAGAAATTAAGAACTGGAATGGGTTTGGTTATGTTCATTTTTCTTTATCTCTATTCCTGCATATCCTCACAATAGAAACAGCCAAGACCCATTATGGCACTGTCAAAGAGTAACATACAAATAAAAATGGATGGAGGCACATATATCAGAAACAAACATAACTGTGTGGAATGGTACCTTCAAATTGTGCTGCCTTCTGGCCTGCCACTCAGACCACTGTTGCATCAATTCCATAAGTTTTCTTTTGCTTTCCCTGAAATATTAAAATACACAGTACCATTACAAACAAGCAAACGGTTTTAAAATCTTTTCTAGTGCATCAAAAGTGTCAGCCACAAAACGCCATGGAAAGTATCCTGTAATTAACCTTGTCAAGTCAGTGTAGATGACACGAACTGAAGGATCCTTTGCTTCCACACGGGCTCTTTTAACTCCCCTTGCAGCTAAAGTTGCCATATCAAGGAACAGCAGCAGCTAGAAATTTACCAATTCACAGTAACATGTTTGTAGTCCCAGGCCAGGAGGCCAAGTAATAGTCCGCACTTCTTATGTGAGCACAGTTTCCAGGATTCAATGGAAACAGATGAATCTTCAGAAAACATAAACATGCTTGCAGTCGCAAAAGTACATTAGCAGAAATATATAAATAGTCCATAATTTGTATTAGAGAGGATACGAATTTCTTCAACAGATATGCTGTTTGAATCATAAATTCGTGCATTTTCGGCCCCAGCACCCTTATCCAGCTTGACATCAAAACCAACTACAGTCTGTACAGCTGCAACACTGACCTCATGCTGAGCGGAAGCATCTAACAGCTGATCCTTTGTGACCACTGCTACATCATCATCTGCGAGGTCCATATCTTCCACTTGCCCCTCTTCAAGATCTAGGTTCCCATCAGACGGCTCAGGGTTGCCACCCACGGTACCAGCTTCCCCCTCTGGTTGGATTTCAGATGCCAGAGGCTCCACCCCACTCACATCAGGAGCTTCAACCTGAAGATCGCCCCCTTCTGCGTCTTTCGTATCAGCCTCGCAGGGTGCCTCAAGGCTGATGAACTCGTCTGATGCCATACTTCCGCGGGGCAAATACACCACGTCAGGGGCGGAGCTATAGTGATTCCTGGGTACTCCCAGGCATACCCAATAATTTGAGCCAAGAACACGACAGATCCACCTATCCTGTAACGCTTTGCGGTCGCCTTCCTTAGAAGCCGGTCAGATGAGAGAACAAAAATGCGAGGTGGAGGTCTGCCTTGCTCACCGATGTTCCTGGCTCCCCGTCGAGTCAGAACCAGGGGGGCGGCCGCTGGCCAAAATTTCGCGTAGATGCAAGGGTAGCCCGGGAGGCGGGCGGCCGGGGACGGGGGACGGGGCAGCCCTGTTTCCTTCTGTCGCGAGATAGGGGAAGGTCCTGGGCACAGGGGACCGGCCGCGGACCGCTGAGTCGCGTAGATGCAAGGGGGGCAGGGAGGCGGGCGGCCGGGTGGGCGGTTGCGGGGGAAGAGGCGGCGCTTCTGTTGCGACTCGCGAAGAAGGAAGGGGGAAGCGGCTGCCAGTACATGGAATAGTGACGCCGTTGCAATAGTACTCTCTACAGCCCGCGGATGGGCGTGCAGCCCATTCACGCGCCAGATACCGACGGCACGTGTTTTCCGGCAGCAGCTTGCATTAGACTATGGTTACCAGCTGGGCCATCGAACGTGCAACGTGCAATTGCACGGTGGCCTAACTCGTCACCAGGTCGGGCATCCCGCCTGTGCAATTTGCCCTCAGCCTCTTTCCCCGCGCGCACACGGAAATTTCCCACTCGTCCTGTCCAAAACGCGACCCGAGTCCCGAACTCAATCCGGTCCCGAGGTTATGTAGCCCGCCCGAGCATTCGCCCTCCTCCGATTGCTTCGCCGCTCCATCCCCGAGTCCGGCCGGTCCCGAGCTCCGAACATTGCTTCGCCGCTCTGCTTGTTCCGGTGATTGTTCTTCGCCCCGGCTGTGGTAGCCTTTCGCGGCAATGGCGGCCCTTGCTCCGGCGACGTGAGCTTTGTGCGGTCTCCTTCATTCCCCTTCGCCGGCAAGACCACAAGGTATAGTCCAAGCTCCTGCATTTCTGCATTGCTACTGTTCATTGGGGATCTAGGGTCGAGGTGTCCATCAGCGGAAAGCTGGAAACGCACTCTGGCCCCTGCTCCTGCCGGATGAGCATGAGATTTCAGATTTCCATAGGAACCCAGACCACTGAACATTAATGGTCCCAATAAATTGTGCTTCATAAGCTGATGCCACCGAAAAGTCTCCATTGGGCGTCCAAATCCAGGAGATCTGATCCCTCTCCTCGTTTAACTGAATGCCTCTCAGAGCGCAGCACAGTGTGATCACTTGATTCAATTCTGTCAGAGAGTCAATTCTGCCAATGAGCCTTAACCATTTGTGTGCCGGCATCATGTAACTCACCGGATGGTCACCATTTCAGTTTGTATCACCATTTCAGTTTATCCTTTATTCCCTGGATTTATATCTCATCCATCCAAACTCCGATTCCATTAATTCTTCTTTTCTAAATTCATCTAAAATCAATATCTACCACACGGATTAATTCTATGATTTTAGGAGTTTCCAGGGCCCGTCTACATGTCAGTGCCACGTACAACACCGTAGGAGTGGACCGTTGACACCAGCACGTAGCTCTGCTTACGAGCAATCCACCAATATTTTCTGTTCCTCCAAAATCTAAAAATATGATTTTATTCTCCCGTTTATCCAAAACTCGGATTTTGGAATATTCTAGAAATATTCCCTTTTCTTTTCCAAAAATATATATGTTCAAAATTCCATATCTCTTCCGGTTGAACTCCGATTCTAGCCATTCTTCCATCTAAATTCTTCTAAAATCAAGCCCTACCCATCCACATAAGTCATCACAGCATGTCTTATACAATGATGCAAGGCAGCCTATATATTTTTTTAATCCTACTGCTCAATTATTTATTGCAGGTTGCTACTGAGCGCAATGGAGTCCGGAATGAACTGGGTCATGCCAACTCCATACGGGCTACATCCTATTGATGATTGCTGCGAGGAAGAGGAGGCAGCTTTTGCTGCAGCAATTGCTTTGGGCTTTCTGCCACTTCCTGGTAACGGGGCACCGCATCATCCACGTTAAAGCGTCCGGCGAGTCATGGTGAAGCGCAAAATTAGGGAGACTTGGCTGCGTATTTCAGCCGATCACTTCGATCCTGAAAAGGTGTACCCCGATGCTTACTTTCGGAGAATGTGAGCTTACCATCCATCCTGCACCCTATTATCTGTTGTTTTTACCACAACAATACACATGTTTATTGGATTTTGTAAGCAGGTATCGTGTTTCTCCAAGACTGTTTCGACGCATCGCAGATGCAGTTACCGCCTTCGACGACTACTTCCAAGAGAAGGAGAATAATGCAGCGAAGACTGGCGCCAATCCATATCAAAAGATTTTGGCTTGCTTCAAAATGCTTGCAACCGGTTTACCACCTCTAGCACTTGAATGTGAATTTGGCCTATCAAAGGCGGTATTAGCAGAAAGCTTGAAGCGCTTTATTCGGGCTGTGGTCACCCTCTTTGAAGACGAGTACCTGCGCGCTCCTAACCAGCAGGACATTGATTCTTTGCTTCAGGTTGCAGACACTAGAGGGTTTCCAGGTATGATCGGTAGCATTGACTGCATGCATTGGGAATGGGAAAATTGCCCAGTACCTTGGGCCGGTGAACATCGAGGACACACCCATAAGGCAACCATGATCCTCGAAGCTGTGGCAGGACCCAACCTGTGGTTTTGGCATGCCTTTTTCGGGCTACCGGGATCACTGAATGACATAAATGTTCTTCACAGATCCCATGTGTTCGATGACTTAGCAGCCGGAAAAGGGCCTCCTGTTTCTTTTTCTGTAAACGGCCACGACTACGACATGGGTTACTATTTAGCCGATGGGATTTACCCAGATTGGGCGACATTGGTGAAAGGTGTCCCCCGTCCCACCAATCCGAAGGAGAAGCTGTTTACCACTAAGCAATCAGCATACCGCAAGGATGTGGAGAGAGCATTTGGTGTTCTACAAGCCAAGTTCAAAATTGTTAAAGAGCCGGCAAGAAGTTTTTTCGTGAAGGAAATGAAATACAGAATGAAATGTTGCATCCTTGTGCACAACATGGCTGTTGAGGACGAAAGGGGGCAGCCTATGGCACGGGTTCATGACTTTGATCAAGGAACTGAGCCTCATTTGGGTACAGGCCATGAACCATCTGTAGCGGAGTTGATTTAGAAGCACAAAAAAATCCAGAGCACAGTCGTGCACTCAAGGCTGCAAGCCGATCTGATGGAACATGTGTGGTATAAATTTGGGCCCGGGAGACATGGTACTATATGAGTTACTTCGTTTCTGCAGATGTTGTGTCGGTGTCATTGTGTGTTCTCCACCAGCCTAATTGTCTTGTTTTTTATACAGGTGGTTGATCAAGCGATATGAGGATGCTTGCAAGACAACGAAGGTTCAAAGAACCGCTTTGTTGCAGGGAGAGGGATGAATTATTTTGTGGCGCCTTGCAGCTGCCATCATTTTGTGATCAGCATGAGTTTGCATGCTGTCGCTGTTTTTGTAATTAAATAGCAGTGAACATTGACTTAATGCGAAGCTATATAGTACACGAATTATTTTGTGGTAGCATAGTCTACGAACAAAACAATGAATTGAATCAACCATGGTGGATGTAATATGTTTATGCAGTTGAACTATGGTGGATTTTGTAAGCAGGCATCGAAGCCCTCTCCCTCCATGTGTTTCACAACCTCCAGTTTGCCTTTAAGTTGTTCAATAGCAAGGTCCAGCTGATGTTCTTAGAAACTGCAAATTGCACAAACTACAGTGAATGTTCATATAAATGATAAGCATGGAAGCAACATCATACAGTACATATATTGTCAACAACAATTGAATGGTCCAACTGAAATCACACACTGGACTCGATGATCTACAAGACTTATTTCTAAGTTCACAAACAGGACACATGCAAGACATGGATAACATAGTACACTCGATGACACTCTCTGCGCTACTCTATTGATTGTTAGAGGACCCTACTCGGTGTTGCCATCGGAGAATGTCTCGCTGGATGTTCAAGAAGTACTCCTTCGCAGTGTCTGAAACGTTATTAAGATCCATGAGCATTATCTTGTTCTCATCCTGGAACCTTGTCCACTCTCATTGCTGAAGTTGTACCTGGAACTGCTTCTCTTGTATCTCAATCTGGCGCTCCTGAAATGATTTGGTGTCCTGTTGCTGCTTCTCTTGTATCTCAAGCTGGCGCTCCTGAAATGATTTGGTGTCCTGTTGCCATTGGATCTATAGCTGTTGTTTCTGTTCGCTTGATGCCGCCATTCTTTGGAATAGTGACACTGCCTCAGATTCGGAAGTAGGTGTACCACCGGAGCTGCGTATCTTTTTTGCCTTGTCCCTGCCAATAGGCCTAGGAATTTCCTGAGGAGAGTCTGTGTCCGAGGTAGCAGCCAAGGAATCAGGAGAGTCGTTGTTTCTTTTGCGTTTGGCATTGTTTTTTTCAACATAATCTTCCCACTTCCTTGTTCCACGAAGAACACGCCAACAATGCAGGAACTGGAAATCCTTGCCCTTTTTCAAATCCTTGAACCGCTCACATGCCGCTTTGATCTGTGTAAGGCGTGAAAAAAAATGAACCTGATGTATACGAAATGCATGAGTATGTAGACAATGGGAAATGCAACAGTTACGTACCCGATCATCTTCCTTTTGGCCACTTTTTTTATGCGATCAACAAAACCCTTGCAGCTAACAAAAAAGGAGGTGTCTGAAGCTATGCTTCGAAATTTCGAATTCAAAGAATCGCAACTACGTTCGGGCCAATGCTTTCTGTTCTCATTGTAGTAATTGGTTATGCGCTGCCAGTAAGTTTCAGAAGTTTGGTTCGTACCGACAATAGGATCACGACTCACATTAAGGTAAGCAGCACACAGCAATAGTTCCTCTTCATGGGTGAACGATGCACCCCTGCTGGAGACTCCTTTCTTTTCTTTGCCTTTTTTTCTTAGAACTAGATGGAGCTGGGTCAGTAGGCGATGTGG
This sequence comes from Paspalum vaginatum, assembly GCA_030272315.1. Taxonomy (NCBI): domain Eukaryota; kingdom Viridiplantae; phylum Streptophyta; class Magnoliopsida; order Poales; family Poaceae; genus Paspalum; species Paspalum vaginatum. The sequence goes on from CM059015.1 coordinate 14,278,269, forward strand.
GTGGGATGGCAGTAGGAGGTGGCATCATACTAGTAGCATATGCGTACTGACCATACTGGGAGGGTTGGGACAGCATAGGGGGGAGCATTTGCCCTGACTGGAACATTTGGGGAGCATGGAGTGGCAGAATCTGGATTGGACGAACATCGTCGATCTCAATGGGCTGGGCGTCTGATCCCCAAGCGGCAGTTTGGGGTGGTTGCATGTAAGGGTTATCTGACGGCGGCTGCATGCTGTATGGTGACCTGAAGGAAGTTAAAATTCAGGAAATTACATAAAGGGATGATGTATAAAAAAAACTTATCTTACTAGCGGAAGAATTCATGTACAAAATATAGGACAGACAATGTGAAAATACAAGGCTATGGTTCTATACATTTATTGCAATATTGGAATGATGGATTGGAATGATTTGTGCCCAACAAACCCTGAACCTGCCCATCTATCTAGAGAATGATTAGGAACTAATGCCACTGATAGGAAATACATAGGCAGTAAGCGGATCAGAGCCAATTCTCTCTTTTCTAGCACTTTTGAATGATTGTGTGTCTCCATATGACTGACCATTCAAGTTTAGACGGTTGCCATTGGCAACGGTCGATGCTTATATGTTGTCACTACTGAATAGTGTGAAGAATGCATTGTCCATTGACGTGTGCACACTAAGCTTTTCCACATTCTATTATCCATTGCAATTTAGAAAAGGACTGTATGCAGGCAGCCCGCACACAAGTACTGGGATAATGATATGAGCCAAGTAATCGATTATTTGCGATGCACCACGGTTTGCATGTCTACTCATTCATGTGCGTAGGCCATGCTACATTAATATTGTCTATATGCACAGAGAGATTATGTTCTCTATCAAGGATCACTGAAATCTGCACCCGTATATGCCTCAAGCGGGGTGACCATGCGCGACAAAGCAATGGTGTCTATCTATTAAACATGAACTAGGCACATGTAATCACCGTCCCAACATTGGCATCGTTTCCTACTTGCACCTCAACCCTAGATCCAAAAGTTTCATGGACGGGACAAATCTGAAATAGTCCCAACAAAGGAGAGCACAAGATTGAAGGAAATCCATGAAGGGGGACGGAGAAACCATACCTCGCCGAAGGAGAAGACGAAGAAGACTCGGATCCAGGAGAAGGGAGACGCGGTGGATCTACGTCTTGAGGCGGCCCGCAGTCACCGCTGGAGTCGCTGCTAGAAACGACGGCGACCTCCGCTTCAAGGACGCATCGCCTCCTTTTTTGCCGCCGGAGGCTCGGACGGCCGGTGTCGCTGTCGCTGGACGCCAGGACGCCGGCGACGGGATGCCGGGGGAGGGGAGGAGCGCTCGCGTGCTGCTGGGTTGGGGGAATACGAGAGGCGACAGTTGAGTGGGCCGTTGCCTATTTTTTTACTGGTTATATGCCCGACCGGATGCCCGACCTGGTGACGAGTTGGGCCACCGTGCATTTGCACGTTGCACGTTCGATGGCCCAGCTGGTGACCATAGTCTTAGCGGTGGTGTGGTGCACCGCGTGCATCTACAATTGTATCATTTATTTTAAAATTTAGATTTTCTTTAAAATGGAGAAAAAATTGAAAATATTCAAATTATATAAAATGAAAGCTATGAAGCATTGAAATCTATGTTACTCTAGCCCGCGGAGGATGGGCGTCAATCCAGCCCATTCGTGCGTGAGACGCCGACAGCATGTGTTTCTCGGCAAGAGCTTGTGTTGCGTTGGTACACCATGCGTGTCTGCAGTTGCGTTATTTATTGCAAAGTCTAGGTCTTCTTTGGAGTGGAGGAAAATAAATAAATTTTAAAATATGTGCGGAGGATGGGCGTCCATCCAGCACATTCACGCATCAGACGTCTGCAGCACGTGGTAGTGTGGTACACCATGTGCATCTGTAGTTGCGTTATTTATTCCAAAGTCTAGATCTTCTTTGGAATGGAGGAAAAAATAATTTTAAAATATTCAAATTCTGTGGAATAAGAGCTATGAAGGATTGAATCCTATCAATTTCATTGAAATTTCTATTCATTGCATCCTCCATAGCAATTTTACTTTCTACAGCTCGCGGAGGGTGGGCGTCCATCCGGCCCATTCACGCGTCAGACCCCGACGCATGGACTCCGCTTTGCGCTAGCTAAAGATCAGGCCATTGCTTGTCGTGTGCATGACCCCTCAGCACGTGTCTCCCGGCAGCTGCTTGCGTTGGTGGTAGTGTGGTACACCGTGTGCGTCTGCAGTTGCATAAACAAATTTTAAAAGATTCAAATTCCATGGAATGAGAGCTATGAAGGATTGAAACATACCCATTCCTTTGAAATTTCTATGGATGGCATCCTCCATAGCAATTTTGGAGAAAAATAAGCGTTAGGTTCAACCTCATATTTTCTTTCCTTTGTGTCTTGCATTTCTGTGTACTTTCCTGTGAACAATCCAAATACATCTTTTGTGAATTTCCTTCTTTGCCTTCTCCTCAAACATCTGTCATCGGCCCCTTCCTCACCACCGCCTCCCTCGTATGTTGCCTCCCTTGCGTACTGGTGCGCGAACATGGGGCCTAGATCCCCAGCCCTTCCTCCGTTGTCATCCCACCTGTTTCCTCCCCTCGCTTCTCGCCAGCGGCCATGAAGGTGTTGTCATCTTTCTCGCCCGCTCCCTCGGGCCATGGAGGAAGGGCGCCGCCAAACATATACGGCAGATCTAGGGCACCGCCTTCTTCCTCCGCTTTGGTTTGCCGTCGGTGCCACCCCTACGACTACGCCGCCTGTCCTCGCGACAGTCAGCCTTGCCTCTCCTCTCGATGGTTGGCCGCACTGCCTCTCCTAGCGATGGTGGCCATCCAACTCCATCATTTCCCTCTGTGGCCTGGCGTGAGGATGAGGCAGTTGGGTCGCGAGTACTATTATCAACACCAGGCAACTGAACTAGCGTGCATGTAAAAACCGACGATAGTGCAGTGTGAAAGGATCAAGATGTCCATGAGGGGGGGGTGAATTAGACTTCTAATTTCGAAACATGAAATTAAATCCTATCGATCAAGTCCCAATTCACCCTAGTGTCTAAAAGGTGACTAGAGTTCTACACAATACAAAAGTTTTGCAACCTATAGCCAAGCATGCAATTCTAAGAATGTAAATTGCGGAAAGTAAATTGCATGAAAGTAAGTGCGGAAGGTAAATAAGAAGAGAAGACACGGCGATCTTTTTGCTGAGGTATCGAGGAGTCGCGACTCCCCCCTAGTCCTCATTTGGTGCCCCTCGCAAGGCTTTGCTCTCGCGGGCTCCTCGCAAGGATCCCAGCCCCAAACCTCGCAAGGAGAAGGGTTGGCAAAGTGACCTTCGCAAAGGTCAAGCAACCCCCTTGATCCGCGGATCAAGTGCTCTCTTCGGGATGCCCTTCTCCACTCCGGAACGGTGGGCTCCGAACCGCTCACAACGCCTTCGCAAATGCCTTTCTCCGCTTCTCCCACAATCTCCGAGGAGCTCGCAAAGCCGTCTAGGTGATCGCGATCACCAAGAGTAACAAGCCTTGGTCTTCACTTGAATCAACTTCAACTCAAGAAGTTCTCTCTCTCTCAAGTCTCTTGCCCCAAAGCTCAAGATTAATGTGGATTTTGGTGCTTGGGTGACCTTTGGTGTTGTATAAAGTGTTGCTGGTCTCAAAGGTAGTAAGAGGAGGGAGGGGGAGTCCTTTAAATAGGCTAAAGGTAAAGAATAGGGCACTGGAAGCTCTCAGACGTCTTCTGCGCGACCATGGAGACGGTCTGATGTACGTAATTTTCAAATCCCCCATTTTTCGCGCCACTGCCCGGAGACCATCAGACGGTTTGATGCATGGTAGAGCCCAAAACACGCAGTGACGACCCTCCCTGTCCAACTGGTCCGATGGACCATCAGACGGTCTGATGGACACAAAAACACTGTTTTTGGACAGTTTTGAATGGAGAAGAGATCTAGGGAGTTTTCGACGATCGTAACTGAAGGGGTGAGTGAGATTAGGGCACATTTTAAGTGTATGAGATTTAGGACAAAGATGCACTCGAGTTGGATCGAACATTTAAGCTAAAGATCATCAAGTTACTCACCTTGACCCATCTTGATAGTAAGGCCCATCTAAAAACTAGCAAAAGAACCTCTAAGCGCCCTTCTATCACCTTTGCGGAGCTTAGAGCTAGCGATCCTTTATCTTCATGCTACAAAGGCCGAATAATATAAGATCTTCATGAAATTTGAATTGAGGAACCTTTTCTTAATCAACCGATGAGCCCATAAACCCTTAAGTATCCTTCATGTCATGAAACTCGTTAGTAAAGGATTAGGCTTGTCATTAATCATCGAAACCTCTACCTCTTAGGGTCATGTTTCTCACACAGTGAAGCACGCTATCTGCTCCCAATGGATTACCCGTATCATAAGTTGTGCTGAATTCATAGGATCGTCTATCCATTTCAGAGTGGAATAAACGATCTGCTAGACTCAGCCTAGCGACCATATCAACAATCTGTTTGGTATTGGTTTAAAGACACCACGGGTGGGTAGAAAACCCGAATCCAAACCCGAAATTCTATGTGCTAAATCGGGTGTCAAGTCTAGATACCCGAAATTAATACAAAAAATTCATGTTTGGAGTCCTGGTACCCAAATATCCCGTACAACCCAAAGCTTGCCTAACTCACTTTTTAGCCTATCTATCTCCTCTATCTGATGAGCATACTTGCTCTTCTACCCACAAAGGTCAGTCATCAAAGACTCGCAGGTAGGGCACTCAATCTCACTAGGCTAGGCTTGCACACTCCTCAACTTCTCGTTCTCAGGTAAAGCATCAGCGAGCTTGGCTTTCAACTTTTACAGTTTTTTGGCTACCTTCTCTAGCATCTTATCCTGGGCCTTAGGTACTCTACTGTTCTCCTCTAGCATCTCAAGAATCTCAGCTTACTCAGGAGTTGGAGGAGCTTAGGGCTATACCTACGCTTTTGGGTGCGTGCCTACTGTGAGAGCTGAGATTAAGCAGTTAAGAGCTGACCTTGAGGTGCTTTCAGCACATGCTCACACTTGTGAGAACTATATCACTTTAAAGTTTCAATTGGTGGAGAAGGATGCCACCATTAGGAAGTTGGAGAAGTCAGCTGCCCCTATTACCTCTTTAGACTGTGAGTTTTGTGTTGCTCAGACTTCAGTCATTGAGGGATTGAGGGGGGACAAGCTTGACTTAGAGGATGAGAACGCTCGTTTGTGTGAGGTGTTGAGTTGGGTGTACGCAAGGTAACCCTAGCTGAATATGATAATTGAGAGCACTAAGCGACGAGTGGGTGACGTAAGTGTCATTGTGTTTGGAAAGTGCAGTACCTCAGGAGAGAAAAGAGCCCTAACCAAGCTTAAGACTGTCTCTCCCCAAGCTACTGTTGATGGAGTTTTCTATGAGCCACCTAAGGCTGCCCCAAAGAAGTAGTATTGGACACCCAATGAAGCGTCCCAATTTTCATAATGGGACTAAAATGTGCTTTATTACCATCACAGTGTTTGGTAATCACATTTTTACATCAGAGTGATACAGATCCGCCCTAAATGGGTTGGACAACAAGGGGCGCTGCCCTAAAAATCTAAGCAGCGGAATATAAAACTAGGCCCATCTTTCTCACACCACAGTTGGAAGCAGGTTGTACCCCTTACTCGTTCTCACACCAATATATGTCCATAGCACTGAGAAAAAAAACAACAAAGCAAGGCTGAGTACATACGTACTCAGCAGCCCACCTTCCTACAAAGGAATTTAGGGAAGGCTAACACTATATGCAAGGATATATCTGGAGCTAAGGATAATTTTTATAGAAAAATAGTTGTATGCAGGTTTGTGATAGTTGTCAAGTTTTAATTTTCTAAAAAACTTAGTTTTTTCCAAAAAGGTTTGCCACTTGACTTTCCGGTCCAAAGTGGCCCATGGCTTTCCAGCCAACACATTTTCCATACATCCAGCATCACCTGCTGAACCAAAAACCATTTTTATCCAATCCCAAACCAATTCCATTTTATTTTATGAAAACTATTAACTGAAGAACCGAGCCGTAACTCATCCATACCAGTGGACACGGACTATTCGAATAGATTTTACTCTGATCAGAGGTTGTACTAATTTCCACAAGTTGGACTCAGCGGTACGTTATCATCGTAACTGCCCGAATTCCAAACCAAGCCGTTGCCTTTGTTTCATCACCCAGCAGAATTTTAGGGGTTCGGGCATCCGAGCCACTCCAGTACCCCGCGGTACTCCCGTTAGCACACCACACATCCCCTTGCCCCTGTGCGCTAGCACAGAAGCTACTAGGCTATCCACTCTGGCTCGGGCTTGGTCAATGCCTCATACAGAGCGGGTGGTTGTACTAAAAGAGTTAGGCAAGATGAAAATCATAACGGTCCTTACGGAGAACTCAGGTAGAACCATTCCAACTTTTCAATGCTCGACAGCGCGAGCAATCCACCTACCGGTATTCTCCACGAATCCCGGGACAAGGAGTAACCGCAGGTAGCTAAGTTACCTGTTCATACTCTGCCCTTATGGTTGTTTTGGCGCGTAGCCGTATTCCGACAAAGTCGGTTGCCGGGGTTCTTCCTCATTTTTTTTCAAAAACCACACACACAACCACTCTTCCGTACCCATCATATTCCACATCCATAATATCAAGATTATGATAGATAATTAAACGAGCGATTCCACCTATGCGCGCTATTACTAAAATAGGCTTGGGTGGTTGTATATTTTGCTGGGTTACCTTAGCAAGCAAAACATGCAAGTTTTTATGTGATTATCAGGCCAAGGGTTGTGTTTGCAAAACATAGAAAATTTATGCATCAAGTGGGGATTCCAGTGGGCTTGCCTTTCACTTTGTTGAAGCGGTTGATATAACAGTTGCTGGACGTATTTGGCGCAGACCATCCGATAAAGCCTAGTGCACAAACAAGGAAAACACACAAATCGAAGCATAATATGAGCTCAACGGGTTTGGGTGGTGTAGAGCTTGGATTGCGGAGATGAGAATCTGCTGGGTTCTTACTGGTGGTATTACTGCAAGTGGTTGGGGTGTAGTGAGTTTTCAAGTGAGTTGGCGGGTTCGCAACGTCAGTTACGGAGACACCAAGGTAGGGGTGCTGGACGCGAGATGCGGGGTCGACAACGCCGAAGGAGTGGTGGTTGCATGTTGGTGTTTTGGAGAAGATCTTTTTGTAGAGTGGTGGAGATAGCAATGATGTTCAGATGATTTTCGGTATCGTCATCATCTGAATTCAGGGCTTGGACAGGCCAAGACAGCATCGATCATCACCTTTAAGATTTATGTGGAATAGGAGATTAACGGCATCGATCATTAGGCTCACAATGTTTGTGCGACCGGTGCGAAGCACTGACTGGGCGTAGGACGGCATCATGGTGGCCTGACGGTGGCTTCCGGCCAGGACAAAACATTATTTGGAGTGTATGGGTAGGTAGGGCTTGTTTTTAGACGAATTTAGACGAAAGAATCACCCAAATCGGAGTTGGAACGGAGAACATATGGGGTATATAGTGGTTAGGGGGGTAGCAATAAACTTTTTGGAAATTTGAGGGGGTGGGTTTATACCTTTCTAGCGATTTTGCTCTGGGATTCGGCCTGTGGGCAGAAGAACTTGGGCCGGGTAGTAATTTGGCCCAACAACCTGGCCTGGTGGGCCCGACTGCGGCCTGCGGGGCCCGAGGCCGAGCGGCCTGTGCAAGCAGGCCGCCCCACGGGGGGAGGGGGGAAACGGCACGTCCTAACGCCGTGGGCGCAGGGCCCACTCGTCAGCGGTCAGGGAAGCGGTGACGGCGTCAAGGGGGTGGATGGCGCTCCGGTTCGGTTGGACCGGAAGGATTCAGGCGGCCCGGGCAGCGGCGGTCGAGGCTCGGCTCCCCGGCGGGTAGCACTGGCGAGGGCGGTTTCGGCGAAGAGGCCGGTGGTGCGAGCACCGGGAGGAGGGGGCGAGCCGGTTGGTGTGGTCGGGTCATGTAGTAGGTGGTCGGAGATGGGGTGTCCACGGCACGGTAATGCGGGTTCACACGGCGGCGAGGGAGGTGCGTGCCGTGGCGGCTCTAGGGGCGGTAGGAAGGGAACGGCGGGGGCTGTGGGGCGGTGCGGCGAGCTGCGCAGAGGGGAAGGGTCCTATTTATAGTCGGCAGGAGGGGGTGACTGGGCTCGGGGCGGTGTCATGGCTGCGCGGTGAGCGTCGTGCGTGTCGTGGCGGTGCGGTGGCCATAGTGCGAGGAGGTGCGGCGGGGGTCAGGTGCAGGCGTATCCGGGGCCAGCGCGGCGGTAGTGTGGCGAGGAGACGCGGCGGGGACCGGACGGGGATGGGGCCGGTGCGGGGCCAAATGGCAACGCGATGAGGGCGCACTGCACGGCACGCTTCCGCCCAAGGTAGGGGACGACGACAGCGCGGCGCCAAGTGGCAATGTGGTGCAAGGGGTATGTGGCGCATCGTGGCCGAGACCTGGGTGCTGCGTCACGGTGCGGATGGCGCTGTGGGACTGATGGGAGTAGAAGAAGGGGGGCGGGCGAGCGGGGCTCGGCGGGCAGTGGAAGGTGGGGCGTGGCCCACTTGGCAGAGGGAGAGAGGAGGCGGGAGAGGGCGTCGGGCGGATGCAGGGTGGCCTTAGGCTGGTTCAGCCAGGCCGAGGCGGTGAGCGGGCCAGGAGGTAGTGGCGACGGCCTAGGAGGGAGGAGAGGGGCGGTTGGGCCGTGGCGAGGAGTTGGGCTGCTAGTGGGGGTGGCAGCCCGAGGAGAGGGAAAGGATTTTCTTGTTCAAAATTGGATTCCAAATTTGAATTTGGATGTGAATTTGAAGGGGTTTCTATGGAGGAAACTTTGGGGAATATTTTGCGGGGAAATAGTGGAGATTTTGTTGAGCTCAAACCAATACACTCAAGCAAGCAACCAGGGTTTTTGAAAAGTTGATTTTGAATTAGGGTGGGATTTAGAAGAAAATTTCCAGAGCTAAATTTCGGGGCGTTACATTCAAGCCCTCATAGGCTAAGGTGGACAAGATAGTAACTGAGATCCTTAAGCCTCCTGTGAGCAAGGAGAGGACCAGCAGCCTGCACCACCTAAGGCCACACTACCGCACCAGAAGCCCAAGGCTCAACCCTAGCCTATGACCAGGTAACTTGTCTACCATTGTAAGTTTTGCCAGTGGAATAATCACTTGGAGGAGTTTTGCTTTAGGAGGAAGTGGGTTGAGAGGCAAGAGAGGGCTTGGGGAAACCAGGATCAGTTCTACCAAAGTGGTAGGTAAGGTCCTCCCCAGCGTGGTGAGACTAAAGAGTGCTTTGATGGTCGTGAGCGAGGAGCCGGCTTTCAGGCTCGTGCTCCTAGTGGTGAGAGACGCTTTGCCGACCGAACTTCTAGTCGGTTTTAGCGCGGTTATGGACCTTATGACTGAGGCTTTGTTGGAGGGTTTGTGAGTCCGTGCTTTGGAGGTCATGGTTACCCTAATCGTCGTGATTATTACTCTGACTATGCTTACCCCACTTTTAAGCAGATGGATCAGCACTAGTTCAGGAGTTTTACTAACCCCAGTGCTGGACTGTTTGCTCACTCTCGCTTTCCTTGATTTTGTAGGATCAAGGCCTGGAGGACATATGGATCATGGACTCCGGCTGCTCTAGGCACATGACATGGTATCGCAGATGGTTCTCCACCCTTAACCCCGTGAGAACCAAGGAGTACATCACATTTGATGATAATGGTCAAGGTAAAGTGTTGGGTGTTGATTTTGTCTCGCTTTCTGCCAAGATTTCCCAGAGAGAAGTTGATTTGGTGAGGAATTTGGGGTTCAATTTGGTTTCTATTTCGCAACTTGTCGATGAAGGATTTGAGGCTCACTTTAAGAGGGGTGCGTGTTGTGTTCTTGACACAGAGGAGACCCTTGTTTGTTTGCTTTTGCCCTATGGGTAGGTTTTTAGGGTTGATCTCTCGTCTGTTTCTAGCCCCTCTCGGTGTTTGGTAGCTAGTCCTTTAGCTGATATCAGGAAGTAGCATAGGAGGCGAGGCAGTCTAAGCTTTGGTCTGCTTGTCAGGTTGAGGTCAATGGGTCTAATCCAAGGATTGTCAAAATTGAAAGATGGAAAGGACTTAGTTTGCCACCCGTGTCATCATGGCAAGATGGTTGTCGCCTCCCATGCTACTGTTAATTAGGTTATGACCTCTTACCCAGGTGAATTGTTGCATATGAACACTGTAAATCCTGCTCGGGTACAGTCGGTCAGTGGGAAGTGGTATGTGCTTTTTGTAGTAGACAACTTTTCTCACTTTTCGTAAGTGTTCTTCATTGATTGCAAGGATGAGGCTTTTTCTTTTGTTCGGGATTTGGTATTGAGGTTGAGAAATGAGAGTCATAATGTCATGAGGGCAATCCACAGCGACAATGGTGAAGAATTTGGAAACTCTCAATTCGAAACCTTCTATCGTGACCTTGGTCTTGAGCACCAGTTCTCTTCTCCATATACCCCCACCACAGAATGGTGTTGTGGAACTCAAGAACCGCACACTCGTTCAAATGGCATTGACGACGCTCGATGAGCATAGGACTCCGAGGTGCTTTTGGGCGGAGGCAGTGAATACAGCCCGTTACATTGCCAACCGGATTTTCCTACGAGCTTTCTTATGGAAGACTTCATATGAACTACGTTTTGGTAGGCAGACCAATGTCAAGCACCTGCGAGCGTTTGGATACAGATGCTTTGTGCTTAAGAAGGTGGGGCATTTGGACAAGTTCTAGTCTTGCCGCTTGGATGGTATTTTCCTTGAGTACGCATCTAGCTCTAGGGCTTTTAGAGTGTGGATCCTTGATACCAAACAAGTGGTAGAGACTTGTGAGGTTTCCTTTGATGAATCTATACCTTGCACAACCCCTACTTTTGAGCTTTCAGGTGATGATGGAGAAGACACTCCCATCTTTGAATATGGGGAGGGTGCGGAAGATGTTGGTGATGCTGGAGCCTCTGCACTAGCTGCAGCTCCTGCCCCCTCTGCTATGAGCTCAGATGATGAAGATGGACCTACACCTATGACATCCACTTTGATCCCCAAGTCAAGCTCAAGCAGAGGTTGGCTCCACTGAGGACGCAGGAGAGGTGACCTCCGAGAGAGTTCCCTACTCTCGACAGGTCCAGTGGGATCACCCTCTACAGAGGACGATTGGAGAGCTCCATGAGAGGGCCTTGAGGTCCAAGACAGGTTCTATCGCTTTCTTCTCACGTGCTGCATTCGTTACCTCCTTTAAGCCAAAGGATGTTGTACACGCTCTTTCTGACGATAATTGGATTAATGCCATACATGAGGAGTTAGAAAATTTTGAGAGGAATGAGGTTTGGGTTTTGGTAGAGCCACCACCACAATGCAATCCTATTGGTACAAAATGGATTTTCAAATATAAACAAGGGGAGGATGGCATTGTTGTGCGGAACAAGGCTAGACTTGTGGCTCAGGGTTTTTGCCAAAAAGAGGGGATAGACTATAAAAAAACGTTTGCTCCGGTTGCACGCCTAGAAGCTATATGTATCCTCTTAGCCTTTGTAGCTTCCAAGGGTTTCAAGCTTTACCAAATGGATGTGCAGTCTGCTTTTCTAAATGGTTTCGTTCAAGAAGAAGTTTATGTAAAACAACCCTTTGGATTTGAAAATGCTAAATAACCTAACCATGTTTACAAATTGCAAAAGGCCTTGTACGGTTTGAAACAAGCCCCTAGAGCCTGGTGTGATAGACTGAAAACCTTTTTACTAGACGAGGGTTTCAAAATGGGGAGTGTAGGTAAGACTTTGTTCCTCCTCAAGCATGATAGTGACCTTTTTTTTGTCCAGATATATGTGGATGATATCATCTTTGGTGGCTCGTCTCACTTTCTTCTTACCAAGTTTTCTAAGCAGATGTCGAAGGAGTTTGAGATGAGCATGATGGGAGAGTTGTAGTTTTTCCTTGGACTTCAAAACAAGCAAACTTCGGAAGGCACCTTTATCCACCAAGCCAAGTACACAAAAGATTTGCTGAAGAAGTACAGATTTGGAGGAAACTTGAAGCCAATATCAACTTTGATGAGCTCCTCTGCTGCCTTGGACAATGATGAAAATGGTGTTGCTGTGAAAGAGAAAGAGTGCCGAGGGATGATCGAATTGCTACACTACCTAACAGCGACGAGGCCTAATATATACAGTTCGTTGTGTGTTAGTGTGCACGCGACCAGTCCTCGACATGAGAGTCACATCGCCAAGCAGTGAAAAGCATATTCAGATACCTCACTTACACTCCTGAGTTCGATATGTGGGTCTCGCCGGGTTCAACCCTCTTTCTTAGTGGGTATTCGGATGCTGACTTTGGCGTGTGTCGGATTGATCGCAAGTCAACTTCCGGAACCTGTCAGTTTCTTAGTTCTTCGCTTGTGTCCTGGTCTTCTCGCAAACAATCAAACGTAGCCCAATCCACCACAGAAGTCAAGTTTGTAGCTGCCGCTAGTTGTTGTTCCCAATTACTTTGGATGAAATCCACACTAAGAGACTTTGGGTTGACCTATGGGAGAAGGCCAGTATACTATTGTAAGTGCAACAAGACTCCTTAGTGGTTTTGGTGTATTGAGTGACAACGCGATTAAAGGTCTAACTTCTTTGTGAAGTAACTTGATAGATATTCACATATTAACTAATTGAGCTCTAATGTGAAAGAATGAATTCTCTTGTATATATCTAATGATCAAGCATAAATATTCTCATGTGTTGAGAATCAAGGGCTTTCGTTGTATACTATTCTCATGTTGACACTAATGGATCTATATTGGATATCTATCCTTAAGCAAGGATATTTGGCCAAGGATCAACCCATTGTTGGATATACTCATGGATCATCACATTGGCCTTATCATTGTTGCATTTGTTCACTATGACTTGGACACTCACTTTGTTGGCTATATATATGTGTCTCGGTGAAAGTGATTATATCAATTGAATGCATTGTCTTAGTGCTGGTCATCATGGTTTCCTATTCTTGATGCACTTTGAGGCTCTTGGTTATCATATTGAGTAAAGTGACAAAACCTATTTCCTCCATTTGAACTTCACTATATTAATTGGACTCTTCACAAATGACAAGTGGATGATCATTAAGAATCTCTATTGCATACCTTAGCTACTAAGAATGAAGATCAAGTATATTGAATGGTTAATGAGCAAATGTGCTCCATCTACCCATGAAAGAAGTTTTCTATATTGAAGTTCAACTTATTCAGCTCAAGAGGGTTGTTCTCAAAAGAAGCCTAGCTTGGTTGTCCCTCTCTACTAGAATTGAACAAAGACATCATTGTACATCAACTTCAAGACTCGAGAGGATCAGCTATATTTGTACTTTGATTTTGAGTATAGGTATACCACACTATCAAGAGGGATGCAACATTGGATATTTTAACAAGTCTCAGTGCTCAAACTAACCAAGCTTGTGTGCTAACTTGAGAGAAACACTTGTCACAACACTTTCACTTGATGGTATTGGAGCTTGCTCTTAGTTGGGTTGGATAGCTCTCTAAATAAGCTTTCTGAAATGTCCAAGATCATCTAAATCGGGTTACGGAGTGAGAAGTTATGGCCGTTTTAGTGTCTGTCGACTCTGGTGCCTCACCGGTGGTCCGATCGGTGGAACCGATTGGGCATTCTAGCACCGGTCTGCCGGCTCCGCTGGCACACTGGTGGTCCGACTGATGGAACCGATCGGGCACTCTAGCACCGGTATGCCGTCTCTGCTGGCTCACCGGTGCCACCGGTGCCCCATCAGTTCAACTGGTGGGCACTGCACAACACACTAACGTCTAGTTTTTGAGGGGTAGGTATTTATACCCCTTCACCCCTTCTTCCATGGTTGCTCATTCTCTTCCATGGTTGCTCACTCTCCCCACAAGAACACTCTTTTAGCAGCCATTGGAGCTCTCCCCTCTCCCTCTTTGTGAGGTCCCTTGCCAAATCTTGTGAGTTGGTTTGAGAGAGAAAGAGATTGGGAGTTTGTGAGCACAAGAGAGCATCACCCATCCCTTGAGCATTTTGTGGAGCTTTTCAAGCATGCTTGGAGCATTTGTTACTCTTGGAGCTTCATGCTCCTATGCGGCTAGGCGTCGCCCATCGAAGCGCCCATCTCCTTGTGGTGTGCTCTGGGAAGTTTGTATCACCCGCTCTTTTGAGCAACTCATAGTAAGTACTCTCCGTTGGTCTTGGTGATTGAGAAGAAGAGGAGAGGGCTTGCGAGTCCAACCCTTAGTGGGTTCCTCAACAACGAGGACGTACGGACACCTTGGTGGTGTGCCCGAACCTCAGGATAAATCCTTGCCTCTTTTTGCTTGCTTGTGTTCTTCATGTTCTTGGCTCTCTCACCTTGTTTTGGAGAGTTTTGTGTGGATCTCTTGTTTGTGCAGGAATCAAGGCTAGCCCCTCTCAGATCTACAAGAACAATCCTTAAGGAAGTTCTACAAACTTACGGTATCAAATTTGCTTGAGTAGATTTAGAGATCAATTCAGTTCTTTCCGTTGCCCACCAGTTCAACTGGTCCGACCAGTTGAACCGGTGATCTACTTATTTCCGCTTTTAGTTTGTGTTATATTTCAGGATCATTCACACTCTCTAGGCGATATCTAGGTCCTTTCAACTATGAGAACCCATGTCTCCATTCCAAAACCAAGCACATTGAGGTCAGATTCCACTTTGTGAGGGACAACTATGAGAAAGGAGAGATTTATTTAGTCCATGTGGGAACTGAGAGACAACTACCTGATATCCTAATCAAACCCCTAGAGTAGAAAACATTTGATCGTTTGCGAGGGGAGTTGGACATTTTTTACCCATTTTAGTTTGGGGTAGCCTTGAGTTAGTTTAGGTTTTATTTTGTTTCTTTTTTGCTTCTTTTGCATTTTGTATCATATCATGCGTTGCATTCATCTAGCACATTTATGACATCTTGCCTAAATTTGAAATCTGAACTGAAACTGTTTATAAGTGGTGCCTTATGAGCTGAGTTGAAAGGATCCAGGTGGGCTTGCTTGTCACACTGACTCAGTCGTGACAGCTTGCTTTTGCACTTTGGCATGAACTTGGACTAAGCTGTGAATGACTAAAACCTTGTCTTAAGCTTCTGATGGTTCTATGAACCTAGATTTGGCATTGGTTGGTAAGAAGTGGCTAGACAAATAAATAACCCCTAGCAATAAACTGGAACTTGCTTATGATTCACAAGTGATTAATTCTGAAATTTGCACGTCTCTAAATTGCTTATGGCTTGCTGTAAATGCTTTGGTTGAGAGTAGCACACCTTGTATGCATTACTAGCGCATCTTGCTGTTCATGCATACCTTGCTAGATGCTATTCATGGTGGTGATACTTTTTTTAAACAACCCTAAAAAACATGCTCCTGATCTGCATAAGATAGATTCACTTGAGCTTGTTGTATACTTTCTTACCCTCACTTGCTATGTATGCTAGAACTTGTGCTTACTAGTTTTTCATCCCTGCTGAGGTCTTCTTGGTACACTTCCTGCATCTCATGGCATATTTTGATGGGGAGTTGTCCAGTTTAGGGGGAGTTGGATTCTGTGAACCCTTGATGTGTCCATTGTCAACAAGGGGGAGAAATGGTTAAATGTGGACAAAGGGTGAGAATTCTAGAGAGATCCAGTAGAGGGGGAGCTTTTGCATTCATTTTGCATTTGTAAGGATGCATTACAGGGGGAGTTGAGCTTTTAGCATGCTCTTGCATCAGTGCGTTGAGCCATTTGCCTCTTTCTAGAGGAACATATGCTTTGCCTAAGCATGACTGTGTTGAGCCACTTTGCCTATTATTTGAGGGGTCAGGCTTTAGTTTGATCGACCACGTTGAGTGGTTTCCCTTGTCATAGGGGCTCGATCTTTGGCTTTGGTTTTGTTGCTTCAAATTGCTCTTCTTTGTTTGAGTTTGGCTTTTGGGCATTTTTAGCAACTTCTTCTTTTCTTCTTTATTTTTGGTTTTACACTTTTCTTCTTATCTTTGTTCTATTTCAGGTTATAGGTTAAGGGTGTTTATAATGCACTCATCAAGGAGGGGATTGAGAGCCAATGGACCGGCCCCATTGCTCTCATGGTGTGATGAGTGATTGTCAACGAGCACAAGTCCTCCGATGGACAGGAGGCCCTTCAATGGACTAGAGGTAGGAGATGAAAACTCGGATGGACATGGGCAGAAGTCCTCCAATGGACCGGAGGCAAGGCTCGGCGCCGTTTGGTCACATGAGCTCGGTACACGGAGGGGCGGAGTCACAACGGTGGTGTGAGTCCTCCGATGGACAGTGAGGCAATTCCGATGGACTGGAGAAGCCGGGTGTATCTGTGGTGCTCCAACTCGAGTGCGTGGTGCAAAGACGTACGAGAGACCTTTGGCGGCTTTGGCTCAAAACCGTCATCCAAGTTACCCAAGACTTGGCGAGTGGGCCTAACTCGTCAAGATAGAAGATTGGGCCAAGCCGACCCAAGAAGATGGAAAAATAAAGTTTTCCGGTTTCTGAAATCAAAACCGCGTGCGGGATTGGACTACTGGCTACGTGGTGCAAATCCAAGCAAGGCGTGGAGAAGAATAATATCAAAGCGTCATCGTAGTCATCTAAATGTATCTTTTCCATTTCAGCCCCTCCGGTATTTGTAGCATAAGGGTCTTAGTGTTAATTGGCGTCGTTAGGCCTAGGGTATAAATAGACTAGTGGTTTTTCTTAGATAGGTCACTTGGTTGGAACCCTAGGCTTAGTACTCCCTAGCAGCCAAAGAGCTTAGAGAGAGAATTGGGGATTAGAGCTAGGTTTTGGAGAGCTTAGAGCTAATCCTTTGCATCAAGAGGGAGGATAAAGGGAGATAGACTGTAGGAACCTTGTATGAACCGATTTTCTACTTCAATTCAAGCAAGATTCGTCCTCAAATCAAGTGCATGTGCGCAGCCCTCTCCTTCCCCATTTCTAGTTTGGATTTTGGATGAAACTCAAAGGCTTTTGGTGATTTGTGTTGCTCGCGAGTTAATATTGTTCTTCTGGCTGTTTTGGACTTGCTAGGGCGTGAAGATTGTCTTAGAACATCTCAATCCCATAGGATTATCATAAACAAGTCGTTTTTTAGTTTTCCCTTTTTTGCCCAAGTATTTTCCTCACCGCGAGATCTGAAATTCTCTCTAATCCCATGATCTTTTTGGAGTTAGGATAGC
The DNA here is from genome assembly GCA_030272315.1 of Paspalum vaginatum. NCBI lineage: Eukaryota > Viridiplantae > Streptophyta > Magnoliopsida > Poales > Poaceae > Paspalum > Paspalum vaginatum. Next base: position 14,295,530 of record CM059015.1, read on the forward strand.
CTGTGTCAAATCTTGTGAAGTTTGGAGAAGATTTGGACAAGTTTTGAGTTTGAGAGCTCAAGAATCGGAGCAATTCCTGGCTGTATCAGACTGTCTAGTTCAACCAGCCGAGCTGTCCGGTTCAACCGGAATATCCGACGGGTCACACCGGACTGTTTGATTCAACCAGCAAGACTGTCCGGTTCAACCGACCAGACTATCCGGCAGGTTTAACTGGACTATCCGGTGAAATCAGTCTACTTTGCCTTTCTTTGGTGTTTTTTGGTTCTATGCTTTTGCTTCGACCTCACTTGGTTGTTCCTCATTGTATGCCCATACTCTTAACTTGTTGTGAACCAGTGAGGTGCATTTCGGTGCGTTGAGTTAGCTGGTGCGACACTTGCGCATGTGTCATTGTCTTGCTTGCCATGCGATCACTCTTTTGGTTGTCGAGCCAAGTTTTCTTCCGGTGGTTGGCTAGGTACGTAGCTGTTCAGTAGACGGTACCTAGTGCTCCGTTTTCAAGTCAGTTTTGAGTCGAAGTTTGAATTTGAGTTTTTCGCTGTTCCTATTCACCCCCTCTAGTTGCAGCCTATGGTCCTACAACCCAAGGTAAGTACGAAGGCCTATGAACACAATAATATCCTATTCTGGTCAACCCATCCTAGAGAACGTGCCCATAGCACGATGATGAAGTCCTTCGGGTGTGAGGACACGAACCAGGATTCAAAGCCGCTCTCGTTGCATGATGGCAGCGACGTTGGTCGCTAGTTCTAACATTTTTCCTCCTCTCTATTTGTTCCCGGGTAATTTGGGAGTACCGAACCCGAAATATCAGGTAGGCATATGCATATTCTGGGATACTTCTCAGGTATGGTTTCTCAAAATCCAAACTTTTAAAAACCCAAAATTTTCGGATAACCCGAACGCCCACCCCTGATAGAGACAGAGTGAAGTTTAAATAGAATGTTTGGTTTGAGAAATCAAACCATTCTAAAGGTGATACACAATGGAGTGATTCTATGAATTTTGATGGGATAGCCACGTTCTCCATTCTAGTACTATTTAGTATGACGACGAAAGTATCATTCCTTGAACCAATTATGAAGTGTACTTTTCTTCACACCTAGAGCATTCGCAAGATCATGGAAGGTTGTACGATCCTTCAAATCCACGGATTTGATAGCTTCCATGTCTATTTCAATATTTTTATGACCACAATTTTTAACTAACTTGTTCACAACACCATCTATCCCACCATAGTCCTGCCCATTACGCCAAATAGTCTGCACAACTTTAAGTGGCACATCAAATTTCTGAGAGACATGCTTTGAAACACCACGCTCTAGTACAGGAGGTTTTGTCAACGCTAGCAACTCCAGAGATATGGCGATCTTTAAGTCATCTGGATAGAACCTCCTCTTCTTCACATTTGATCCTACGATGCACAATAAAAAATTAAAAATATCCAAAAAAAGAATGATCAGACGTACATGCATGAATAAGTTTGGACCTCCATCATTAGCGCTAGATCCTCCATTGACAGAGTTGGTTCCTCCATCACCAGCGCTAGATCCTTCATGCACAGAATTAGTCCCTCCGTCACCAGCAGTAGATCCTCCATGCACAGAATTAGTCCCTCCGTCACCAGTGCCAGATCCTCCATGCACAGAATTAGACCTTGCATCCGCAACCCCATGTTCTCCTGGCAGCACGATGGAAACAAAAATGCATAAGTAGCAGAGATGAAGAACACAAACAGAATGGCAACATGAAAAAGAGACCTTGCATTACCTTCTCTTCCATCCGCCCACACCATGTCATAGTGTAGTTGGTGAGCAGATCCTTCCCAATCGCCAATACTGTCCCAGTCTATGGGAGGATCGACGTCAAGATTTAGGTCCGGCACCAGTGGTGCCATTGTTGCCAGTGATGCAAGCAGTAGGAGAGGTCACTGGTTAGCCTTCCTTGAACCTACGGCACCTTATATAGAGCCATTGGACTACTGAACTTGATCAGCTTTTGAAGTTAGATTTAGAAGCAGCCTGTGTGGGCAATGGCGGGAAGGCTTGAAATTTTGATATTGCGCGGGCAAAGAAACTTGGCGCAGTAAAATTAACAGGACAATAGGAGCAAAACAAAATTTGTTCCGCGCCAAGGAGCATGCAAAACGAACTTGGCATGCAGAGCCCTTAATTTGTGTGCGTGGCCCTTAATCTCCGTGGCAGCTGAACGTATGCTATTATTAAGCGTTTTAATTCTGCATGCAGAGCCGGCCATGCATGCGCCACTGATAAGGACGCGAGGCTATCTCTCTGTTCTACGCCCAACTCTTGTATGACGATCACAAGTGGATGGAGCGAGTATTAACCAGTGAGAAATGAGGTAGTGATAGAATAATTTATTCTATTCTATAAACCAAATGAAATTTTGAGGAGTGAAAAGATGATGGTCAATTCCACTCCTCCAACCAAACATCTCAGAAATAAAAAGTGAGACAGAAGGTCCGGTTACGATGACTTTATGTTTAAAACACAAAAAATACAAACAAATCTCTAAAATTTACAGAAATAATTCAATTTTCATAGAAAAAATATGAAAACAGAGAAAAATTCCTATGTTCTTCCTATGAGATTAAACTATTTTCTATTGAAATTTTAAACGATTCTCTAAAATTTCAATTCATGTTGTCTGCTCTCCAGGAAGGGTGCATAGTACAGGCACTCCTACACTGCGGGTGGCAGATCTCCGATTAATGTTTGGAGGTGTAGTTAGGGCTGAAAACGAACCGAGCTGCCGGCTCGATGCGGCTCTGAAGGTGAACCAACCGGCTCAGCTAGTCAGCTCGATTGTGTTGTGAACTCGGCCAACCGGCTTGGCTCAGCTTGTTAGAGGCTCGCGAGGAGCAGCCTCCCGAGCTGCAGCTAAATAGCCACACTAAATTTAAAATAAATTAATTTATGTACATAATAATAATAATTATATGGTACATATTTGTCACGTATACAAAATGCCCTCGTCGAGTCGTCGGCAGCGCAGCTGGCTGGCCACCGGAGGGGCAGGCCAGTGTACCGGCCTCTTTGTTTAGGAATTAAGGCCCCAGTATGCCGGCCTGGAATTAAGGCTCCTTTAGAAATTCTAAAGGATAGATGGATGAATTTTGTAGGGTTCAAATCTTATAGGAAAATTTTCTGCGTGGTCTTTCGGAATAAATGATTGAATTTCTACCAATTCTATGAAATTTCTATGGAATGACTCATTGCATTGAGATTTTAGTGGAATTTTAACATGAGATCTAACATATTGGAAAATTTTCTTTGTGTCTATCTTTCTTCTCTAATTTCTGTAATTTTCCTACACTGCATCCAAACGTTTCATTAGAAACTTTCAAACGTTTTCAATTCTTGTAGGACCGTGAGTGATAAGCAGCTCTATTCATGTGTTTTTTCTATTTCTTTGTTTTAGAAATCACGCGGTCCAAAGAGGCTTTTGGCCTTTTGGCATTGTATTGTGATAGGAATGTGGGAGGGCTTATCTGAAAAAAAAAAAGGCAACGACACCGTCAGTGGGGGATCTCTCGGCCCTGGATAGATGGTAGATGCTTGCTCGATTGCAAGAAAAGGACGTTGCACAGCAGTTGCCCCCGAACAACAGAAGGGAAATGACGAATGCAGTAGCAGGGTGCGCGAGGGTATACCGGTATAGCTCTTTTTTCCTCTCTTTTTTGGTACAGTACTACATTTAAGAGTTATTTCGTCTTTTTTTTGGGTATTACATTTAAGAGTTAATTTCGTCAAAATATAAACTATCCATGGTATCTTTTTAAAAAACTATTCATGATATTATAATAAGCAATAAGCATACAACTTTTCCTGAACATTTTATTAAAACGAAAGGTTGCACATACATGTATGATTTTGTATTTGTGTGCAATACCCAAGTGAGTGACATATCGGTAGGAAGACGCGACGGAACAAACAGTAAACACAGAAGCAATATCATTTCTAAAACCACGATTATATGCCTCTGGTAGCAAGGAACAAAATATGTTTCGGTAAAACATGTGTGTTTAGCTCACAGTGGGAACGCCCGATCGGATCTGATGTGATGGCTCAAATTTGGTGGCACTATGACAAGCGGTACTCCGTCTAATTTTAAACGTACCAGTAGACGCTCTACCGGGCATATTTATCGAAAGGAAAATGTATATATAACCCTACAAAGCATCAAATGCTAGACACATAACACATCAAATTATGAAACCAGATATTTTGTTAAATTTTCGAAAAGCCGGACAAATAACAACCCCCCCCCCAACCCGAAGCGTATTGGAGGGTGGTTTTGACGTCTGTATACGTGTTGTGCATCAGTGTGGTTTGCCATTGTCTATGTATGACAGAATCACAGAACATATAACAATGCATAAACACTACATTTGCCTTTGCTTACCATATGAAATCCAAAGTAACCGACTATCAGGCATAAAACCAACACCAGAGCTTATACACAACATATATGTAACCACACTATTGCGTCGAAGAACTATACAAAATGCAGCAGTACCAAGATACTAAGCATAAACATTTGAAATGATAGGACATACATGTAACCACACTGTTACAACCCAATTCTTTTAAATGACTCGATTTTGAGTAAAAGTGAGTACCGTTACCAAATGTTATCCGTAGATTATTCAAAGGCCAGAACACAGATTTAACTAATAAACATATTAAACAAAATTGAAGCCAGATGGAATCGCCTCAAATCTTCTATTAACTTCCTTTTTACTTCCTCTTGGTGACTCTTTCAGTTTATATTCAAGTTTCATCAGCAATCATATTCACGTGTTGAAAACTGTGGTTTTCATATCTGGTTCAGAGGTTGCACTGCTGTCTGCTGCTACCTGCATGTCGGCATGTCACTTTACCATGCTCTTGTACTCCTCAACTCAAGTGGATATGGATCTGCATGTCTGCAAGGAATTTTTTAACAGAAAATGTAAGACAACAAATCCCTTTTATTCCAAGAACTGATGAACATCTGACAAAAGCTCCATGCAAAAGATAGATATTCAGCATTAAGAAGATGACGCCAACGAAGATGGAGTACGCTGTACGCCATCACGAAGAACCAGAAAAAAAAACACAGGGACCCATAACCCAATGATACTGATGGTAGAAAAATCAAGCGAACTTAGAGATAATGCATACTTAGTTTAGCAAAACAATAAAGCTAAAAGTATCCAGAAACTAAAAAAACAGGGAGAATCGAATAGCACAATTGTTTGCATCCTTTGTTCATATAATCATGGTCAAGTTAACGTTCTTTCTTGAGCTCCTGTTGAGAACAAATTGTAGCTTCATAGCTGATTCATGTCCCTAAAAACTATAGAAGGGACCATCCAATGCAACATTTGATTAACAAACAGACCAATAAAAAATGGAACGCCTTATTTTTGGCTGGAATGGTAATCATACATTTCCAAATTAAGGACATTTGAAAGAAATGACAGGTTATTACCAGTGTTTGTTGATTCCTTGCTTTCCAGGTTTCAGAGGAAGCAGGTGGCGAGCAGTATCTGCAGTAGATCATCTGCTCATCATACAGCCAATTCCGTTGCTACGGAAAATCTCATGATATCCAATTGTACTTGATTCAGGATCACCGCCACAACACTGAGAAACTCCAATCACCCTCACCTATGTGCATTTCAAGGACCTAAGGAGAGAACATAGTTAATAGCAGAACAATCAGGCACATGGATACATTCATGATCTCAATAACGAACAGAAGAGTGATTCCCACCATCGTACTCATTAAAATTCATTATGAGCCTACCCAAAATGTTAACCAGATTGATTGCAAGATGGCAGCAAGCAGGCCCAAAATGATCATCAACTGCTTCAATTCCAATAACACGTAACCGTGGTTACTCATGGAGCAACCAATTCGCATAGGCATGCCAAAAATCCCATAGTGAACTATACTCCACTGGAGTATCCGCAAATCTGTGGAGGAGATTTTGCAGGTATGTATTCACAGACTGCTGGCATGGCCGAGGACAATGGAATTTACCAATGCGGTTCAGGTGTACAGCAGCATGACGTTCACTCTGCGACACGGGGTGCCACACCAACCTAGTGGAACAACCAAAGAGCACGAACTCCAGGCCACATGCATCTGCAGCAAAGCTCCTTGGCCATCACAACGAACTCTGTGCTTCAACGCTGCTCAAGGGAGCTCAATCGGAGCTGCTCCACTACCTCCTACACCAGCCGACCCTCCACCAGCCATCAATGTGCTCAAGGACGCCGCTTGCATAGATGAGATCCACCGCCGCCTGGGTCATCAAGAACTCTCAGCTGTTTGGGCTGACGCCTCTACTCCAGTGTGAGGAATGCCGGATATGGACGTTGGACACCCACAGTCACCGTGTGTCCGTGCCTAACCTGCCTGTGTCGAATCTCTTGGAGCATATCATCACTACAGTGGAGATACATCATAGCAACATCACTACCATATCTGGCTGCTGCATTCCCTGATTTTCCAGTTAGTTTCCTCCAATGTCTCCTGTAGTATGGTGAGCACAGATATGCGACAGACACATCACAAAATGACGCAAGAAGCACAATGGAATCTACCTTGGCCAGGAGCCCCTTCATCAGTGCGGTGGTGGGAGCAATAGAGATCGGCGATGGCAGGGCAGGGCAGAGCATGCGGTGTGCGGCAGATGCAGTTGGGTGGGGCTCAGGGAAGCCATGAAGCAGCAGTTGGGCAGGGAGTGTGGTGGCCACCGCTACTCGAGGAGGGGGTGTGTCTGCAAGTCTGCAACGGATGCAGTCAGAGATGGCGCACGGTGGTGGCTGGGCAGGGCAGGGAGTGCGGCAGCAGCGGCTGGGCAGGGATCGAGGATGGTGCTGCGGCAGGGGCTGGGCAGGGCAGGGGGTGGCAGCTGGGCCCGGAGGGAATGCGGCGGCGGCAGAACCCGGTAGGCAGTGAGCAGGGGATGGTAGAAACTTTTTAACGAGTAGATATGATGATTAAGAACTACCTTTTCATTATTATAGCTTACTAGCTTTTGTAAGAATGTTTCCGCATCACTAGTTAGCATCAATTTAAAGCAAACAAGCTTTACACGCATCTCACCTAGTGAACCAGTTAGCACAAATTTGGCTGATTGCAACACTAAACATTAAACCTTCTGAGATAGATGGTTATAATATGCCGTGCAGGTGCAGTACAAAGAACAAATAAATTTGAGAGAACAAATGATTGGTTGTTGAACTAAGGAAGTTAACCAAATGAAGAGGAACAATGCAAAGGTAGTTAGGTGATTTACCAGAGTTCTCTACTGAATTAAGCTAAGGTTGAAATCCATGCATCACTGCGTAGTTCACAATCCTAAATGTCCATCAGACCATCATCGCCATTTCCTTCCTTAACTTGTCCATCATCTCATGGTCTTCAGACTTCTCATAGGCACGAATAAATGCAAGGTACACCTCTGTACCAGCATTGAATCCTTTTCCAGCCATCTCTGCCTGGAGTCTGATCGCCACCTCCATGTCCCCTTCATCACAAAATCCTTTTATCAATGCCTCGTAAGTCCCCCGAGTTGGCACAAACTCTACCCTCCTCATCTCCTCCCGCAAAATACCCAAGCCATCCTCAAGCCTCCCGTTTTGACATAATACATCCAGCAATTCCTCAACAACCTCCGGTGCCAACCCAAACCCCCTCCTCCTCATGTCTGCACGCACAAGCATTGCTGCCTCAGCATCCCCGGCCATACAATGCCCTCTAACCAACCATTCGAATGTCGTAGCAGTCGGATCAATCCCACCCATCTCCAGATTTTTAAACATATCCTCTGCCATCCCTACCTTCCCAGCACGGCAATACCCACTAATCATCGTATTGTACGCAGTTACATCAGGCTGGATCCCTTGGTGAATCATCTCATCCCACAGCCCTCGTGCCTTCTCCACATCTCTGCCGTCACAGTACTCAGCCATCCTAATGCTGTAGGTGCACACGTTATGCTTGCAGGAAAATTTGGCCATTTCCTGCAGCACAATCTTGAATTCATCGCACTTACCTTCGCGGTGGAAGGCGAGGAGGAGGGAATTGAAGGTGTGAACGGTCGGCAGGAGCACCATGCCATTGCTCCGTGGACTCGGACGCGTGTAGATTTGATGGTACATGTCGAGCGCCGCCGCGGCGGATGGGAGGGAGCGAAGAAGAGCGGCGGCGGTGGAGGGGAGCGGCCGGGCTCCGGCGGCGAGGATGCGGCGGGCGACGGAGGCCGCGGCGAGGGCGTCGCGGCGGGAGCGGAGGTAGGCGAGGAGGAGGAGATCGAAGACGAACGGGGCGGAGGCGAAGCGGCGGTAGGTGGCGGCGAGGGCGTTGAAGATCTGAGCCGGCGGGTAGTGGCGGGAGGCGGAGGCGAGGACGGCGAGGGCGGCGCCCCGGAGGCGGGAGGCGGCCGCGACGTGGGTGGCGGCGGCGGAGAGGACGAGCGGGGGAGGGGAGCGGGCGGGGAGGAGGCGGCGGAGGGCGAAGTCGTGGAAGCGGAGCGCGGTGCGCGGGCGGCGACGGAGGAGGAGGAGCACGGCGGCGGCGGCGGAGGCCGGGAGAGGGGACGGGACGGGGACCGAGGAGAGCTGGGACCACTTGGACTTGGCGCGGTGGGAGGTGAGCGCGGTGGCGGCGGCGGCAGCGTACGGGTGGGCCGCGTCGACGAAGTACTGGGATGAGGGGTCGGTGGTGGGGTCTCGGCCGCGTGCGCCACCGGCGGTGCCGCCGGAGTTCATGGAGAAGGACAGCGGGTTGCCTCTAGTAGTCTAGTGTGCGTTGGTTGTTTTTTTTTTTCTCTCTCTCCAGCCAGTGGTTGTACTGTGACGCAGCCAGTAGGTGTTGGATCCTTCGCTGATCTTTGCTTTGCCTACCCACCGAGCAAGGCAAGGAGACGCAAGGCAAGAAGTCAAAAAAAAAAAAAAAGAGTTGTTTGGTTGTTTGTTAGCGTGACAGGCGGTCCACCATTCATGCCATCCGAATTTTATGATAAAAAAAGAGTCTGATGTCAGAACAATGCAGGTCACAAGAGACCTTGCCGGTGCACGAGAGTGGATTTGGCTCTCCTCGCCCGGCAAGAATTTCCTTGCTTCAAGAGGCAAACTAGCCTAGCAAAGTAAGTTTTTTATCTACTGTCAAACACATCTCTTTGCTTAGTGAGACTAGGTAAGGTGGAGCAAAGGATCCAAACATGCCATTTGCTTAGCAAGACTAGGCAAGGTGGAGCAAAGGATCCAAACATGCCCTTGGTTTTTTTTTAACATTTAACAACAAGAGATTGATTACCAGTACACGGCAAAAGTGTAATATTTCCTCCGTCTCAATCTACACACTTCGTTTGAGATTTTTTAACATAAAATTTGGCTAACTCGTTTTATTCAAAATACTTGTAAAAATATAGAAAAAATTTAATTCAGAGTTAAAGTATATTATATACCGCAATAAATCACAATAAAAACAAATAATAGTTAGGCGAGGAAATAAAGCTTAGTATAAAAAGTCAAACAACCTATATATTGAGATAGAACGAGTATTTGTTAGCTAATCAAAGCACCGCTTCTATTATCTTTTGTCTAGGAGAGTCACTCTTTTTTTCTTTGGGAGTATAGGGTCTCCTTTGGAACAAATGGGTAGATGAGTTTTGTATAATTCAAATCCTATAGAAAATTTCCCTATGTGGTTTTTTAAATAAAGAATTAAATTTCTACCAATCCTATGGAGTGGCTCATTGCATTGAGATTTTGAAGGATTTTTAACATGAGTTCCAACCTCTTGGAAAATTTCTTTTGTCTATTTTTCTTCTCTAATTTATGTGTTTTTCCTACATTGTATCTAAACGCTTCATTAGAAATTTTTCTATGTTTTCAATTAATGTAGGATTGTGAGTAACAAATAACTCTCATGTGTGTTTTATAAATCATGCATTTCCAAAGGTGCGCTAGGAACTTCGAGACATGCACCGGCGCTGATAGCGTGCAGCTGCAAGGTAAAAATGTGGTCATGAACAAAAGCAAAGCAGTAACAAAATTGCATCCATCAATATGAGTGACAAATCTTGACTGGTTTTGGCATATTACGGATCAATTAACGCTCCTTTATATAGGACTATACAATTCTGTTTGCACATGAACATTTTGTTATGCTGAACAGTAGGGTTAGGCAAGAACATGACTCCCTACGTTTTTGTCGAACGTTTTGTAGTTTTTAGTTAAAAATAAACGAGTCGGCGTGAACATTAAAGATCGGAGGTAATATCACTCTATGGAAATTTAGAACATGGTAGCACGCACATCAACTAGCTGTGGTCATCAATTAGTACGCTGTAATTAGATGCAGGAGTGATAAAGAACAAGAGACAAGAGGCTCCCCTGTCCACCGGCTTTGGGGCTCACTAAACTGCGAGTGATTGTAACCTTTTTATATAATTTTAGATATATGAGTTATATAGACAAATGTACGATGGTAGCTTTATAAGTTATAATCTATAGATAAATATTCCATACAACTATGCAAAATATTTTTGAAAAAGAATTAAAAAGCAAAGTAAAAGAGAAAAAGTACTACCTAAAAAGAAACGTGCACAACTATCCAACTTTGTGTGGTTAATTGAAAGTTATAAAAAAGAAGAGATTTATTCAACATCAGGTGACTGATTGATTTATGCAAAATCATCAGTCACCGGAGAAGAAGGGGGAGGGAGCTGATCGCGCCGTTGCTGAGGAAGAAGCTGATCGGGGTTGGGGGTCATCGGTGGGATCCTTTTCCACCTCCGCCCTTAGAGGGAGGGTCGGGGGAGGCCAGCCGGCCCGGCGGTGGTGGCGGGGTGGCCGGCAGCGAGGACGCCGCCGGTCGAGTAGGGGAGGACGACGGTTGGGGAGGGTAGGCGGCGGGGGCGTCACGCCGGCTTCGCTGCTTCGGCGAAGCCGGATTAGCTAACGGCAGGCGGCGGGGCCGGATCCGACTGTGACAGCGGCCAGAGACGGTGTAGGAGGGCGGTAGGCGGGGGCTCGGCGCTAGATTCGCATGGGCCGTGGCGGAGGGCGGCGGCGGAGGCGGCGCTGCGCCGCTGGAGCTGGGCGGGGAGGGGCCGGAGGCGGGGGATCTCGGTCAAGGAGAGGAGGAAGAAGAGAGGGGCGATGGAGTAGACAAGGTGGATGTGAGCCGTTGGATGGAGATCCAATGGTTGATAAGGGGAAGAGAGGAAGAAAAGAAGGATAAGGGAGTAGATAAGGTGGACGTGAGCCGTTGGATGAAGATCTAATGGTTGATATAGGTGACGGATAAAAAAAAAATCAGTTGAAGGAAAAGAATCGGTGGAAACGGCTGCTACGATCAAACGGCCGGGGTCCATCATATGCATTGCACCGACAGAACGGATACAGCTGGAACATGCTGTGGATCGGTCGCTGCGTTTACACATCCCCAAGCGGTGCAGCGACCCCATCCCCGCCATGGCGCCATCCTTCCCAATCACGGTAGATTAGCGCACCTTTACACAAGGGCTGGCTGAAAGGTGTTGGACGAACCCATTGTTTAAGGGTTCAAAGTCAAATGCACCGACAGCAAACTTAGCAAGGTGCATTTACGTAACATCCTGCAGTCTGGCCACCAACAGCAACTTATCAGGGAGACATGGAGGAGCCCCATGGCATCATCATCGTGGGTGGTGGCATCTGCGGCCTTGCCACTGCTCTCGCACTTCACCGGTAACATCCATCGCCCATTTGGTTTCCTCCGTATAGCAGGATTTCAGTTCGTTTGTCCGGTTCCCCTTTTCTTTTTTCCTGTTTAGGCCTAGTTTAGCGACTTCTAGATTGAAGATTGAAGGGACCGGGTTCGAGTGGATTGGAAAGAATTGAGGGGGGATTTGATCTATCGTGGATTTAAATACACCCAAATCCCTTCAATTCCCTCTAAGAATTCTCCAAACTAGGCCTTAGAGTAGCAGTACTTCAGATTCTGTGTCTGTATTACAATATCGTGCTGTCCTGTAGTTACATCAAATCTCTACCTGGAGATTTAGAGCTTGAATGCATCTTTGAATTGAAGTTTTGATTTATGAAGTAGCTGTGGACAACAAAACAATCTGCTGCCGATTTGCATCCAGGAAAGGAATCACTAGCCTTGGTGTTGGAGAAGTCCGAGACTCTAAGAGCAGATGGCGGGTACATTGGCGTCCATGTCAATGGATGGCGCGTTCTGGAGCAACTTGGGATTGCTGCAGAGCTCAGGGAGACGGCCAGCCTTGTTACCGCGTAAGATTCTACCTTTACAAATTCTATTCAGTTCATAGCACTACTTAGCCTGCAATACCAGCTAGTAGGCAGCTAGTATGACATGCAAAATCTTCAGTAATGATTGTTTAGCGACTGCCATCATTTCAGGTTTCACGACGTGTGGCAGCAAGAAAACAAGAGCAACCTGGTACCCGTCAGGTACTGAGTACTGTCTGTCACAAACAACCTCATTTGAACCAGCAGAGCAGAAACCCTGCAACTGCCATTCCGATCTCTGCTAGGAAGGAGCTCCGATGGTTGAAGAGGAAGGATCTGATCGAGACGATGGCCAAGAATCTACCCGCAGGAGCGATCCGCTTCGGCTGCCACATCGCAGCGATCCACCATCGAGCGGATCCTGGAAACCATGGCGCGGTTCTTACTACACATGACGGCAGTATCATCACGGCCAACGTAACGGGGACAGCATCGTCGTCGATCTTAATTCCTTTCCTGCATAAACGATCCTCTTTTCTTCCTTCATCTTGCCCTGAACTCTGAACTCTGTGTTGATACATCCTGCGGCAGGTCCTGATTGGATGCGATGGCTCCAACTCGGTGGTGGCCAAGTACCTAGGCCTGTCTGCGCCGAAATCCACCCCTCGCGCGTTTTTGCGTGGATTCACAAGGTACCCGCATGGGCATGCGTTCGGAGACCATTTTCTGCGCCTAAGGGGCAAAGGTTTCTTCGTCGGTCGCTCACCGGTCACTGACAATCTAGTCAGTTTCTTTGTAGCCTGCTCCAGCCCCCGTTCTGCAGGTATATAAATGTCTCAAGAAACAATGGCTTCCCTTCCCCTGCCCTTGACCTGACGCCGGCATGGTGCAGATGTCACCAGAGACGTGGGCGCCATGAAGCAGTTGGTGCTACGAACGCTGCAAGACTCCGAGTGCCCCGCCGAGATCACCGAAATGGTCCGGCGCTCGGACCCCGAGTCGCTGAACGTGGTGGCCAGCGTGTGGTACCGGCCGCCGTGGCAGGTCGCGTTCGCCAGCTTCCGGAGGGGCGCCGCCACGGTCGCCGGCGACGCGATGCACGCCATGGGGTCGTACATCGGCCAGGGAGGCTCGGCGGCGCTGGAGGACGCCCTCGTGCTCGCGCGGGCGCTGTCGTGGGCCACCGGAACCGGAAGTGGGCGGCGCGTGCTGTGCGAGGAGGTGGCCAGCGCGGCGACCGGGGAGTACGTCAGGGAGAGGAGGCTGAGGGTGGCGAGGCTGTCGCTGGAGTCCTTCACCGTGGGGACGCTGCTGCGAGCCAAGTCGCCGGTCGCCAAGCTCGCGTGCTTGGCCATCCTGGCTCTCCTGGGCACGCAGGCACTCCGCCACACCAACTACGATTGCGGTCGCCTGTAACAGTTCCAAGCCGAATGGATCATCCCGTTCCCGAACTGCAAGACCGTGGATGTGATGCTCAAAATTTTGGTAAAGATTTTATATTTTTATATTTTAAAATAAAATGATTATGAATTTTTAGTGAATAAATTAGATTTTGTTATTTCAAAGAACATAAACCGCTTTCAAAACCAGCTAAAAGGTTTCAACTTTGTCTCTCATTATAGTCCAAGGTGCTCGATGTCCGGGGTTTCGTAGTTCATGGTGAAAATCGGATGACTTGAATAATATAAAGTTGTGAAATGGACTTTCCTCATTTTATTAAATACAAATACGAGTAAAAAACAAGTTTACACTTATGGCAAGCAAGCAAAAGAAAAGACAGATAAAAGCAAAAGGACACATGAGAAAGAGACGGGGATACAACCCTGCTACACATACTCGTCCAGCTTGACAACCAGCTCAAACTAAGTCGACTAAATTTCAAAGACTACAAGTATTTTACACCTTTAATTTTGCCAAAAAAAAAGAAACTACACCTTCTAACACCCACTGCAAAAACATACAAGTATTTTGACACTTTATCCCACGGAAGACACTGACTTTATCAGCATTCACCCACACATATGCCAACCATGTGCATGTGCTCCCTCGGTCCCTCCGTTCCAAGGGCATGCACGGTACAGTCTGACCTAAACATCTCATTCAAGCTTTAATTTTAAAAACAATTAGAAATTTAAGAAAGAGTCAATTGATTACTTACATTGTTTTATATCCCCACATTCACTCTTGAGTTTATGCTCGTTTCCAAACAACCTGTATAATAAGTTTAATCAAATCCACCTAAAAACATATATTGATGATGCATTCATTTCGCATTTAGCATTTAGATGTTAATATGTTTTTCCTAGAAACTTAGCAAAGTTAGGCGAAGCTTAATTTAGGTATCAAAATAAAAAGAGCCATAATTTAAAACTAAGATAGTAATAAGAAAGTTGTAGTTTTCCCTAGCCGTAGGTTTTTTAATGGGCATCAAAACCTGTAGTTTTGTAACAATTATGTTTTTAAAATTTACTTTAAAAGACAGAATAGACATGCAATTTTTGTTTCAAGATCAGAAGCACGAGGTTTTGATTTGATGTAAAATGGTAATTACAACTTGATCTACTGGCTCTCAAATAGTTTTACTTCAAGATCATGTGATTAAGTAGTGCATAGAGTGATGAAATGGCATAAGATCATCTGCATGTTGGTGCTCATATGAAAATGCACATAATGTATCTTATTGTATTTGGGAGAGATATTAGTACACTGTGGGTTCAATGAAAATTTAAAGCTGCTAATAGTTTGGTCTTAAACTGGTTTTAATGGATTGGTATTGGTTTATTATTTGGTTTGGTGGGAAATAATGTGAAGTACACATTAGTGTGGTGCGTTTTGGTTTAACGAATGCAACAATCTAGACCAGTTTGGTTTGGACTACTCACTTGTACCACATTAATAGTAAATCATAAGTCAAAAGTTGGATCTTAAATTTAAAACATTGTGTTAATACCTTAAAGTTTTATTAGAACCGACTGAAATTGATTAGCTACTTCATACATATTATTGTGGCTATATCAATATGTGATTCCATGTAAATAACGTGTTCACACCTTAATTTGACTTTGAAGTCTGAGAGAAGGCCTTTTCTTTCTATTAAAAGATCACACATCAAAGGGGTGATCCTCAGTCTGAATCCTCCACTAGCGTCTGATTTTTTTAAGAGACTACCGAAATTGACTCCCGAAAGGTAACACCTTAATCTTTTTATCAAAACCAACTGAAATTTGCTGTGGATGACCTAGCGTGTTAATCATCTACTTCGAGTAGATTATTGTGACCATATTAATATGTGAATCCCACGTCAAAAGTTAGACCCTAAAAATAAAATATCATATTCACACCAATTTTTCATCAAAATTATATTGAAATCTATTACAGATGACTTGGTTTGTTGGCCATGTGCCTTATCATCGTAGCTATATTGATATGTGGGTCTATGTTAAAAGCTGGATTCTAAAATTCAAACCTTGCGGCCACACCTTAACTTTTAGCGAAATCGTGTTAATCGTTTACTTTATGTAGATTATTACGATTATATCAATATGTGGGTCGCACGTCAAAAGTTAGACCACGTAATTAAAAACCTCACATTCATGTTTTTTAATTTAGAAAAAATTAACCAAAACTTATTGAAAATGACTCAATAGCTAAATCATGTAGATTAGTGTGGCCAGATCAATACGTGAAGTCATTTTATTCTATTTTACGAATGGATACATACGGAAGAGAAATCTAACACCTTTTGTTGAAATGATTTAGAACTATGTTTTTAATAAGTGGGTTGTTCTGGTTTAAATAAAATCATGCACACAGTTTCATTTGTTTTGGTTTTGAAGTGTAAAAAAGTTGGTTGATTGGATGAGATAATATGTTTTAATAAAATTTCTAGTTCAGCTTTAAGCTTGCTACTTGCTTTAAATGGAATTCAACCACTCATTCCTCTAACACACATTGAAATATAAACTCTTAACAATACACCGAGTTAACCATTTGTTAATATGTTACTAAATGTCCTCAAAAGAACATAATCCTACTACAAGAACAACTAATATTTTAAATAAGATTAACAATAAAATGTTGGTTATCGAAAACAAAATGACTAGTATTTTCGAACGGAGAGAATATTATTTTCTAGAGTGGAGGCGCAGATTTTGATGGCATGCAATTATGTTTTATTATTATTTTCAACTTGACATGGGTTTAGAACGTGCTAGTTGAACAGATTTTGATGATAATTTTCTATTTCACTGACAAATACTCCCTCCGTCCTAGAAAACTGTTCATTCTAGGTTTGTCCTAAGTCAAATTTTGTAAAATTTGACCACATTTATAGAGAAATGTGTCTACATTTATGACACTAAATTGGTACCTTTATGAAAATATATGTTACAATGAATCTAACGGTACTCATTTGATACTACAAATATTTATACTTTTTTATATAAAATTAGTGAAACAAATGAATCTAACGCACTTGTTTTTGGAGTGGGGGAGTAATATTATCAAATTATTGGATGAAACAAATGGCAAATGTAATAATTTTTTTTTGAATTGTCTTGCGTGGACAATTCCTCTCCACGCACCACGCAGGATCCTCGCGCCGCCGCTCCTCTCAGTCCGCCTCCGCCCTCCGCCGACCGCCAGTTCGCCTCCGCCCTCCGCCGACGGCCAGTCCGCCTCCGCCCTCCGCTCTCCGCTGACCGCCGACCGCCAGTTCTGCCTCCACAGCGCCACTCCTCCATCCACGGCCTGGTGGACCGGAGATCCACCAGTCCGGACGTGGATTTGTTTCTTCTTTCCTTGGTGAGTAATCCATCCCACACCTTGCTTGGATGGATTCCCAAATATTTGTCTCTCTTTCTCTGTTCGGTTTGTGGCAGTTTTTTGTGCTGCGAGATGCCCTACTAACCCAGTCCAAATCCATCAATCCGTGGTTTTGGGAGGTTTTTCTTTTTTCACTAGCGCTCAAGATTGACATTCAATTAGCACTGCAGTGTTCTGTGTACTCAATTAAGGCGCGAGTGCAGTTTATGGCCTAAAAAAAATTGGGGTTTCAATGCCCTACACAAACACCAAGTCAGCCCCTGCGATATGTTGCAGATGGAATTGTTTGCAGCCAGTGATCTTTTTGCTTCTGTAGTTGATGATAAGTGAACTATAAAGCCATATAGGCATCAACTACCTGGAACTAAAAAGGAACATAAATCTCGCCAACTTTATGATTTTCGTGGGTTTGTTATCAGCATGGAACTTTGATAAAGTCCATGGTTGTGCAATAGCATGTGTCAATGGGTGTATGGAAATTATGTGTTTTTTGCTTTAGTATTTACTGTATGTCAGTATGTGCGATATAACTTTGCGATAATTATGCCTCAGTTCTAAAAAGGTCTGCAATTATGCAGTTTGAGGTTTCCATACATCGCTCCGGAAATGCATCCCCCTCTGACTTTACACAGGCATCCTATGTGTGCTGAGGTAACTTGCTAATTTTGTTGTGCCCTTATTCAATATATTGTGCATCCAGATGTCGCATTACCCCAGTAAAACTTACCATTTTATATATTTCTCCAGATTATCGAAGAATTCCAGAAGTGCCATCTGGATCATCCTGTCAAGAAATTCTTTGGAGAATGCACAGACCTTAAAATCAAGTTAGATCGCTGCTTCCGACAGGAGGTAGGTGCTTATCATCCCTTGCTTCTATTATGTAATCCTAAACCACAGCCAAGTATTTATTTCTTAAAACAAACCACCTTCTCCTAAATGTCACATTGTACATAAAACCAGAAAGCTTTGAAGAGAAAGGCAAACTTTGAAGAGAGCAAGAAATTTAAAGAACAGCTGCAGGCTTACAAAAGGGAAATTGCAGAGGAAAACAAGGAATAAGAACTTGGAACAAAGGACAAGGCTCTAGAGATGGATACTCTTAATCTGTGATGAGCTGCCCTCAGTTTTGTGAAGGATATGTTGAATGCTTTTGAACTGCATGTTTCTATTCCATTCTTTACTGAATAGGAGCTAAACCTCTGCTTGACTTTGGAATATGTTTCTAGTTTGTTCATGCATGATTGTGCAACAGGTGAACCAATGAAGCTCTGTATCAGATATGGACAGCTCACTCTTATTGCATAATATAAACAGTTATGTTGGCAAGTTATTTTTAACTTCCACCATTTATTCTATGTTGATGTGATTGGCACAACATTTGAAATCGTGTATCCAAATTGTTCTATAGACTACTCCGTACTTAGTCTTTTTTTGGATGTCAGATGTATATGTACCAGTAACACACCCAGATCTAGATGTATTTTAGTTATTGTAGGAACTCCTTCCTTTATCAATTTATCCTGTGTGAGAATTGTTCCTATGAAATCAAGAATAAGGTATTGTAATTTTCAGCTCATTGAGATTCTCAATGAAAATGAGGAGGCTGGTCAGCACCACTTTGTAAATATCCCAGAAGTCCAGGAATAGTGGCCACCATGTCCCAGATTCGACAAGAATGCCCTAGAAATTTTCTTCTTACCCACACCAGAAGAATAGATGTGGATTAACAGATCAGTTTGACTGGTGTAATGGCAAAATGAGTCATGAGATGCAAACATCTGAGGTATGTACGGTGGTGCTATCCCCATGCCGAAGTCATAGCCATGCTAACAGAAAATGAACATACATCATATATAATCTGATATTTCAGTCTTTCACAGTCTGAATGAATTAGTTGGCAGATAGGATTAAATTTTGTTTTGATTGTCTCATTCTTTGAAAATCATTTTCATAATGCTGTTGTCAATCCTACCAAGATGCTTCTTATTGCAAAAGACCATGTCATGGGAATTCCATGGTGATCAAACCCTCCAGAAAGTTGACACCTGCAAAAATCATGTGCCTTTCTAGGATAGACCATCCTGGCATCCTGTTGCCTTTCCACCAGAGAACATTTCTATGTTCCTTTTGGTTAGTGGTTACACTATTAACATTCATGAGTTGGCTGGGGCTCAGAGTGCAATATCTGAGGCGTTGTTGATCCTTAGTATTATCTGGCTGGAGACTGAACTTCTGAAGTACACATTAAAGGGTTGCCCTGATCTGCAACTTTGTCAGACCTTATTTGCTACTGGAGTATCAGACCACTGACAGGATGAGTGTGAAGGTCTCTTTTCTTGGTAAGCACTTTGTTATTTGTTCAGGCATCTACAGCTGAGGTGGAGGATTTTTGCAATCCTTATTCCTTACAGATGCTCCGTTATTCTTATCCATGATAGAGGTTAGCTTATGTGGCTATATGTATTCTTCATCAAGTGGATTCCTCAAATTATATTTGATTAATCCTGAGTGCTACATGCAAGGGTTTGACTGTGATTTTGAATGTGCCGTAGGCCCGTAACATGTTTTTTTTGGTCATATCATAACTGCTATGTTGAAAAATCTGTAGTATGTGAAAGAAGTCTTGTTTTGTTTTTAATCACATGAACCAAACTAGGCTGGCTTTAATGTGTGTTCATAATAAATTGAATTCGTAGTGGCAGATTTTTAGGCTACTTGTCAGACCCCAATATCATGTTTTCATGGTAGATCTGTACCAATCGGTCGTAACACCAACTGTTTAAATGACTGATATGCTTATGCGGAGGAGAGAATCACCGGGAGCTTGAAACACTTAATTGCAAATTTCAGGTTCAAGAACAAAGCAGCCAGTTATTTTTCTTGATTGGAAAGAAGATAACTGACTAGACGGCCTATATCAAACCGACAAACCATAATTTGGTTGTTCCAACCTCATCAGTGCCATATTTGTTTTCTGCACCGAGTCCTGCCCGGAAAGTTGGCGATATACTCGTACGAAAAGTTTCTAGTAGAACTTTTCAAGCTCCCACCAATGAATTGTCTACTCTCAGTTCTATCCAGAAATTTTCATCACGGAACTGGAGGTTTCGGCTGTGTTTTAAGTATCATTTCAGTATTTGCGCCTGCGAAGACTTTGTTTCTCTGGTTCTCACTCTGCGAGAGGGAGGTCACAAAGTTGAGCTGTGGAAGGTGTCCATTTCTGCATCTGTGGTCGTTTTGGCCTGAAGGCTAAATTACCATGGGCACAAGGCCAACTGCCCTGCCGAATTCCTTTGCAGCAGAAGGATGACTGGATGATGATGCATCAAAGCACATACTGTATGTGACATTGTGTGTAACCGTGTATGCTAGCAACTAGCATTGACTGTGTCGAAGGGCTAAAAAAAGGTCGACACGTTGGCGAGGTTTTCAGTGTGCCCGCTTGGTTCGGCTCTGCATGGGAATGCAAAATCAATCGAGTCCACCAAATCACAAATGGTCCTCTCGCCATTTGCCACTCTGCTACGCTGGCGACCACGACGACAACGGAGCCGAGGAGGAGCAGGGCAGGCGCCGCGCCATGGAAGCAGAACCGATCCCGCTCCTGACGCCCTACACCGTGGGGAGGTTCCGCCTCTCGCACAGGTCGGTCCGTCCGCCCTTCGCCGTCCACCCATCCCACCATGCATCACTTCACCGCCTTGTTTTCTGAAGCCGCGCTACCATCGCTTCACTTTCCATTCCTCAATCAGCTCTCTGTCTGCTCACGCCTTACTTGCAACAACTCATTGCTCTGCTCTGCTCTGCTCCCGCGGATCATATACGCCGAGCTAGGCTAGGCCGATCACTCCGTTCTCTAGACGAGAATTCTTTGCGTGGTGCTTCTTTCTTTGTCCCAGTGGCCTGGCCAGCGCTTTAGGGTGAGCGCGCCCACAAGGTGCTCGATGAATTGCCCCCACCCCACAGTCTGCACACCTGCTGAGCTCCTGATGTCCGGAGGCTGCAGGTCGGTTTCGTTTCTGCCTGTACGAGCGGCCTGACAGGACACCCACCTGCTGTTCCTCTTCATGCTAGGGTTGTCCATGCGCCGCTCACAAGGTCGAGGTGCTACGGCAACCTTCCCGGGGAGCACGTCGCGCTCTACTACTCCCAGCGGGCCTCGGAAGGCGGCCTCCTCATCGCTGAATCCACGGGGGTCTCGGAGACCGCCCAGGGGTACCCCAACACGCCTGGCATATGGACCAAGGGCCAGGTGGAGGCCTGGAAGCCGGTCGCCCAAGGCGTGCATCGCAAGGGTGGAGTTTTCTTCTGCCAAATCTGGCACGTGGGGAGGGCTTCTACTTATGGTACTATCACTACTCAGGATAAGATATTTATGATGCCTTTGCAGGTTGATACATGTTTACAGTGAATTATGCATAAAGTTGTTCTCTTAAGAGTTATAGCCTTAAGATGTCTTCACAGAGGGCTATAGTAGTTTACAGTTTACTCGTATCTAGGCCAATACTACAGAGCAGTCGTAGGATAGGCTGCTACATTATGTTGTTTCACTGTGTTAGCCATCTGACAAGGATAGCTACTGAGTCCACAACCAATTTTCAATTCGAGTACCAAGTTTCTTTGACCTGTAAGAGCTCAAGCTTATAGTGGACCCACTCAAATTATTGAAAACCGCATCTTATATGTTGGGTAGTGCGTTCATATTGAATCTATACAGAACATGGCATGCCTTGTTCGATTATAAGAACTTGAGGTTGTACTGAAACCGGAGATTAGGTTGTACTGAAACCAGAGATTACTAAACACCACACACTTGTGATGTTCTTCTCTCAAGCTTATAACAATAGTGATTTTTATCCACACATAATGATACTTGCTTGAATGTTGAATTTCATGTCGTTGTCAGGTTCACCTGAAAGCTATTTCACAATTATACATTGCAGATTATCAGCCCAATGGACAAGCACCAATTTCTTGTACAGACAAGCAGATCATGCCTGAGGTTCAAGACGATGGAACTGTGGAGGAATTCTCTGCCCCAAGGAGGCTTAGGGAAGACGAAATCCCCCAAATCGTTAATGATTTTCGGCTTGCTGCTAGGAATTGTATGGAAGCAGGTAATTCCACCTTATTGTTTTACCCTTTCACCTGCATAGCTAAACCCCACCTTCATGGTTGAGGATTTGCACATTCAATTACCCAATATTTACCTTTTAATTGGTGTAACTAAACCATTCATCATAGCACTTTTTTTTTTGAATTAATGAACTTTAGGCTTCGATGGAGTTGAAATCCACTGTGCATTTGGCTACCTAATCGAACAGTTCATGAAAGACAGTGTCAATGACAGAACTGATAAGTATGGCGGAAGCATGGACAACCGATGCCGCTTTGCGCTAGAGGTAATCCAAGCTGCCATTGATGAGGTCGGAGCTGACAGGGTTGGTGTCCGTTTGTCACCATATTCCAACTGCCTGGACTGCTGGGACTCAGACCCGGACGCCCTTGGCCTGTACATGATCCACGCCATGAACAAGCTCGGCGTGCTCTACTGCAGCATGGTTGAGCCTGAGGTGGTCAAAGTGGACGGTAAGGTGCATATCTCCTACAAGCTGCTTCATTTCAGGAAGGCATTTGCTGGGACTTTCATTGTTGCTGGAGGATACAATAGGGAAGAAGGCAATAGAGCGGTGTCTGAGGGCTACACGGACCTGGTGGCATATGGAAAATGGTTCCTGGCGAACCCAGACTTGCCAAAGCGGTTTGAGCTGAATGCGCCTTTGAACAAGTACGACAGATCCACGTTCTACACTCCTGACCCTGTTGTCGGGTACACCGATTACCCTTTTCTCAGTCTTTCTGTGTGATTCCTTGAGAAAAACTTGGTGCAATGTATAGCTTGCTCTAAGACATGAATCTCAGTGAAATAAAGTCGTTGAACTGGTTGAACAGCATGCACTCCTCTGGTGCCGCCAATGAACCTTGGTAAAACATTAGTGGTGGCTTTTTTTATTGAATTTGAAAACACTTTGTGACAGGTTTTATTTCTCACTGAACATACAGAGTTCTGTAGTTTAGTGCCGCTGGCGTCGCATTGTGTTCTCTGACTACGCACAGCATGACACCATCTCTTGCGCTTCAAGAAACGAATTCACTACACGTTTGGCGCATATAGAGTTTGCTCTGAAGTCTGTAAATCTTGTTTGGTTGGAGCTGCTGCACCTACGGTGTTGAGTCTGTAGATGCGCACACATTTTCCTCCTTTTTGTGGTGTCTTTACAACCTGCCTCGTGTACACATGGGTGCCTTTCTCTTCTCCCTGCCAGGCTTTCCAAGCCTCATCTCTACCACTGCTATTATACACATGGATCAAGAAAAGCCCGACTCTTGGCAGCCCCGAGCGCTCGCTGCGAGGCGGCGCATTCGTGTGTGTTGATCTAACGATCTTCCACCACTGGTCTCGCCTCTCTGTTACATACACGAATGCTCTGGTCTGAGTCCGAGGGACAGACCATGGAATTCGCCATTTTTCTGTGTGTGGTCAGTAGTGGTGCCTGTTGGTCTTCTCCTTCTCGACTCGCGCCTTGCGCACCGCCTGCTGGATCTGCCTCTCGTGCTCCTTGAGCATGTCCTCCATGTTCCCGCCCGGCGGCACCAGCGGCCCCGAGTAGTGGATCCTCTTGTTCCTCCCTCCGAAACCCTGGAAATGTTTGCAGAATGCGATTGGCGTCAAAAAAAAAAAAAAAAACCCCCGTCAAGAATGGCTCGGCTGGTCGTTGGTACTCGGTACTGGTACTCACGGCCGATGTGTCCCTCATGGCGAGGTCCTTCTGGTGGGAGGAGCCGGGGCGGCCGACGGCGCTGGCCGGCTCGGCGACGTCCAGGCGGTTGTACCTGGAGTTGGCGTTCCTGGCGGCGGACGCGGTGGGGTGCAGGTCGGTGCCCCGGGCCTGCGCGTAGGACCGCTGCGAGGGCGCCCTGACGGAGCTGGACGTGCGCGGGACCGCCCCCCGCTGCAGGTCGCTCCTGTACCACGTCGACCCGAACCCGGCGGTCTGCATGGTCGCCGGCCCGCCGCGCGGCTCGATGCGGAAGCCCGGCACGCTGTCCTCCTGCGAGCTGTAGTGGTGGCTCGTGCTCTTCTGGTTGGTGCGCGCCTGCCGCCTCTGGTAGTCTGCGACGGCGGCGGCTGGCGCGGCCTTGGCGCCGTCTCTCGCCGGCTTGACGGACATGGAGCCCTTGCCTCCCATGGCCGTCGTGTTCTGCCTGCTGCCAGATGCGCGCGTGCAGGCGGCAGGGTGGTGGATGAGTAACCGTAATTACGGATGAATTGAAACCAAGATCGAGCGGGTCTCGGACCAGGACGGTATGTACCTGGAGGCCTCCTGGCCACGGATCTTGGCGTCGTACTCCTTGCAGGGAGGGTACTTGGGCAGGCTCGCCGGGTCACACGCCAGCGGCTTGGTCCTGAAGAACTGATCGACGACAGATGGAGATGCAGCGGCGTGTCAGTGGCTACTGGTAGCGTTAAAATAGTGTCAGAGGAGACACGCCATGGGCGGCTCGTGCCGCCTATTGCTACGTACGTACCTCGCCGTCGAGAGCGGAGGCCGCCGTGCCCCGGGCCGACGGTTCGATGGCGAGCAGCGTGTCCAGGAGCGCCAGGGCCGTGGGAGAGAAGTCCTTGAACGTCTCGGCGATCTTGCGCCGGTACGGCCGCTGCGGCTTGAAGAGCGTCACGTCGGGCAGCTTGGCCTTGGCCCAGTAGTCCTCCGACGGCGAGCCGCAGAGCTTGAAGATCTTGTGCAGCTGCTCGATCTGTGGCATTGTGTTTCCTTTATTGATTGTTTTTTTTTCTTGAAGAAGTGCATATATACTATCGAACCTCCGTCTGGCCGGGCATGATGGGCTTTCCGGCGAGCAGCTCGGCGAGGATGCAGCCGGCGCTCCACAGGTCGACGGCGACGCCGTACTCGGTGGCGCCGAGCAGGAGCTCCGGCGGGCGGTACCAGAGCGTGACGACGCGGCTGGTCATGGGCTGCCTCTTGCCCGGGTCGAAGAAGGTGGCGAGCCCGAAGTCGGCGATGCGGAGCACGCCGTCGCCGTCGATGAGGAGGTTGGAGCCCTTGATGTCCCTGTGCAGGACGCCGCGCGCGTGGCAGTGGCGCAGGCCCTCGAGCATCTGCGCCATGAAGCACTTGACCTGCGGCTCCGTGAAGCGCTGGCCCGAGAGCGCCGCCAGGCCGGCGAGGTCGTGCTCCATGTACTCGAACACCAGGTAGAGGCTGTGCGAGAGGCGGGAGGTGACGATGCCCTCCAGCTTGATCACGTTGGGGTGGTCCAGGCGGCGGAGGATGTGGATCTCCCGCGCCATGAACCGCACGCTCTCCGGGTCCATGTTCACGAACCGCACCCGCTTCAGCGCCACGATCTTGCCGCTCTGCAGGTCGCGCGCCTTGTACACGTTGCTGTACGTGCCCTGCCCGATCTTGTCCAGCCGCTCGAACGTGTCGGCGCGGCGGGGCAGCCAGCCCTCGACGACCTCCCCGGCCACGGACGTCAGCCACGACGGCCACCCGGCGATGACGTGCTCGCCGGAGAACCCCTGCGGCACGCTGGAGATGACGGCCTCCTGCGTGGCGCAGCGGTGGTGCGTGGGCGCGCCGGCGGTGCTGTAGGACTTGCTGAGGGCCGTGATGACGACGACGGGAGGCGCGGTCTTCTCCACTGCGGGATGCTCCTTGCTGGCCGCCTTCGCCGCCCCGGCGTCCTCCTCCTTGGCGGTGAGCGTGATGAGCTGCTTCAGCGACTGGCTCGGCGCCTTCTGCAGCTGCCCCACGGCGGGGTGGGGCGGCGCCTCCACGACGCCCTCCTTGGAGCAGAGGCCGCCCATCGCCGGAAGCGAGAATCGGCGGCCGGGAAGGAAGGGAAATCAAAGAAGAAGGTCGTCAGCAGCTAGGACCGGAGGCCGGCCTGGATCGAGCGAGGAGAGAGAGGCTGTTGAGATGGAGGAGGCATGGCGGTTGCAACCGCCGGGCACCGGGCACGCGGGTATCCGGCGCCGGGGCCGGACACAGCTGCGCGCGCGCGGGAGCGGCGGAGAGCAAATGGGGGCGGCAAGGCACGACCCGCTACTCGCGAACAAGCGACGACGGGGAGGAGGCTGGCGCGATTCGCGGCGGGCCGGTGGGGCCAGGGCGTCAGTGACCTGGAGGCGTAGTGGCGCGCACGACGTGGGGGACGTGCGCTCCAATTAGGCGCACCTGTCACCTGTGGACTGGACGTAGCGCTGACCCCTGATGTGGTGCAGCGCTGGCGCAGTGGCGCTCGTTGGCTCTAGGCCCAGAGGACCTAGAATTTATTATTTTTTTTGAAAGAAATTTATTATTAAACACAAGTCAGAGTACAAAGTCCGATTAGAGAGATTGGAATGAACAATTTCAAAAAGGCACACACCGTTACGTTCCACACTTAAACACCTTGTTCATCGTGGCTGCGAGCCTGCGACTTTGCCATGCAGCCAATACCCGCCTATCCACAACCTTGTGCGCCTGTTGGCTCTGGCTGTTGTGCGCCTTGTTTTTTTTGGGGAAAACGTCCAGAGGACTCAGAGTTTTTTTTTTGTGTGAAAGAAATGTATTATTAAACACAAGTCAGAGTACACATAAAGGTCCAATTAGAGAGATTAGAAAGGCCACATTTGAACGCCTTGTTCGTCACAATGACACGTTACTAAGAGAAATCTCAATCATTGATTGTACCAAAGACATTATCATCATGGGTGAACATCTAAAAAATTTGCAATGATTTTTTTATAGTAGAGTCGGTGGCCATTAACTATTGGCTAACACTAAGTAGTGCTTGCATTCGACCTTGAGCAAGAGCAAGGGCTTGCCCGCTGCAGCAATGTGGGCGCGCCATGCAGAGGCAAAGCATGTCCTAGTGTGAGAGAAAAGAGGGAATAGAGAAGAAATAAGAGGAAGGAAGGTATGTGTTA
Source organism: Paspalum vaginatum (assembly GCA_030272315.1). NCBI lineage: Eukaryota > Viridiplantae > Streptophyta > Magnoliopsida > Poales > Poaceae > Paspalum > Paspalum vaginatum. The sequence continues at coordinate 14,322,620 of CM059015.1, forward strand.
TGAAATATTTAGTTAATGATCTCATCCTAACTGCTCACATACAAGAGACAAAGACAACGATTGGATATCAACAAAAGGACACCTATTCACCGGCGTACGGACGCCTCTACGCAACAGTTCGGCGTATGGACACGGCGGTTAGGATAGTTTCAGAATGCAGTTTCTTCTACTCTCTCCCTCTATGTAACTTCCAATCAAACGAGCGGACACTAATCGCGTCCATTCACCATGTATATATATGTATGAACATCAATGGAATACAATCTCTGGGGATTCATTCTCAGTTCCTACAATCAGTTTTCATTTTCTACTTCAACACGTTATCATGCACTCGCTCAACCCTGAGTAGAAGAACAGAGGGGAACTTGAAGGAGACGAACAGAGAGCGAACGAAGGTAAGTGAAGATGCCTGTGCTCACTGTTCATCGCGCGGTTCCGTCCATCTTCTGCGCTGTTCTTCGCGAATTCAACCACACCATCAACAATGGTGTTCTGGACCATGGGAGACTCCGCGCCGCCATCTACGGCGGCATCCTACGCTTGAACGGCACGGGGATATGGCTTCCCCGAGGCCGTGTTCTTCTGCGTCGTGGTCGTCCTCGCCGTGGCCCTTCTCGCCTTGGAGTTGCTCGCCAGGGACCTCCTCGTCGTCGCGCCGCCACCACAGCACCGGTCGTCGTCGACCCACCAACGCAGGCACCGCAGGCTCCAGTCCCGGCACCAACAGCGCCAGCACCGGCACAAGTGCCAGCACCAAGTACTGGAGCGACGGCAGTGTTCCTGCCGGGCTATTGCCCTTACCATGGTTTTGGGCCCTGCTCACTCCGCGACGTCAGCCTCCTCGAGGCAGCCATCGGTGCAGGCGCCATCGACTTATCCATGCGAGAGATGCTCGCCACCCGCGCCGCCTCCAACCTCCCGGCATCGACGGAGGAGATGCCTCCCTCGCGCTGGAGGCCCCGTACCCCGGCGCCTCCGGGATTTGGCCCGCCTCCAACACGGGCGGCTCGGAGTGGCGCCGTCCCCTTCTACACCGACGAGGACGTCGTGGCGCCACCTCCCGCGGTGCTCCCTTCTCCGACCCCGGCGCTCCTCACTCAACGCCAACACGCCGGAGCCGTGGCGGCTCACCGCCCCGGGCTTCGCATCGCCGCCCACAACGTGGAATCTTCCACCAACGGCGGTGGCCGCGAACTCCCCAACGGCGTAGGCAACCGCGGGCTACCCAACGGCATCGCCGGCTGCGCCGGCGACCACGGCCCCAACTCCCCAGCGTCCTCCTCCTCATCGACAGAAGAGGACTACATCCTCCTCTAAACAATGGAGGGTGCGGGGAAGGGGGGAGAAGGGCATAGCGGCGTCGGACCGGGCTCTGGCGGGCGCGGATCTGAACGACGGTGACGGAAAATCGGCGACGGCTGCGGCGGAGCAAGCTAGGCGGCGGCAGTGGTGGAAAACGGTTAGGGTTCAGTGCCCTAACCGCCGACGCGCCGGCCTTTTATATGGCCCGGCCGACCGACCGCCATGGGCCGAGCGGCGGCCCAGCCACCGGCCCCGTCCAGCCTCTCCCACCACGCCGCCCTGGGCCGAAAATTGGCCAAAGCTTCGTCCCTGGCAAAGTCCGAAGAAGGCCCTCCAACAATTACAAAGGCTATAACCCCCTCCTTGACCCATTTATGTGTTATTAAAATATTAGTTTGCATAATTTCTGTAGCATTTATACTATGTATTAGTCTGCTGCAGAACATCAGTAGCCTATTTAGACACTGATGTAACATCTGACTTGATAATATATGTGATGTATATAGTGTTTTATATATATCCTTGTGTGCATTTTATGTATGTTCTTTTATTTTACATACTTGCTATTTTATTCTTGCAATTTTATCCTTGCAATTGAATATTTTACATACCCTTATAATGATTAAACTTAGTTGTCTTAGAGTTTTTTATGCCTTTAAAAACTCACATGATTAAGTTAAGGGTAGAAAATGCACATATAACACATAAATTGGTGGAAAATATGTTACTGCACATACAACTTGCTTCATTTTAAAGAATAAACATAGGGTGATGGAGACTAGGGCATTGGCTGCACTTATTCAAAATTATTTTGAATATTTCTGCCTAGAGACCATGCCTTTTGAGCAGCAATTAAATTGCACATCACTGAGAGGTCTACATCATGCAAAATGATGATTACCTACAAGTGTTTATCTTAAAATAATACCTTTGGATGCTTGGTCTACTTCATTTTATGAAGATTACCTTAATTATAAGATTATTCTTGATAAAAGAAACTTATAATTTTGAAGGATATATAAACTTCCAACATCCAAATTAAAAATATGTGTAGTAAAAGAACATATTACAACACTTCCATTAAGGTTTACAATTTACCAAGTTGGTAAATTAATAAATCGATGGATATAACTTGTAGGAGATATGCAAGGCGTAAAAGAGTCCGAGGAACTCGCCCTAGATGGGACTAACTATCCCGACTGGGCTTCTGATATGACGATTGGCTTTGCATCTCGTGAATTTTTAAGTACAATTGATCCACCTATTGAAAATGGTACCGCAATCACTGATATAATGAAGTACACTGCTTTACTCTTGTTGCGAACCTCTGTCCATAAAGATCTCAAAAGGGAGTATCTTTTGGAAGAAAATCCTAGAAATTTGTGACTTGCACTTAAAGAACGTTATGAACAGAAAAAGGAGATTATTTATCCTGATGCTCAGCATGAATGGAATCATCTAAGACTACAAGATTTTAAATCAGTAGAAGATTACAATCATGCCGTTCATAACATTTGCACACGGTTGAAATTTCGTGAAAAAGAGCCATCGGATGCAGAAAAGATACAAAAGACTTTAGCAACTATGCATCCGACGGACAGGGTATTGTGTAATCAATACCGCAAAGAACAGCGACAGTTATATTCCCAACTTATTCACTTTTTGACTCAGTCAGAGAGACATGATGAATTTCAATTAAAAAATCATCACTTGCGCCCTGTTGGTTCAGCGCCTTTACCTGAAGTTCATAATGTCCAGAATAACGTTGGCAATAAAAGGAAATCAAATGGACCTTCACAAGGTTACCAAAAGAATTCCACTGGTCGCAATGGTCGAAATTTCATTAAAAACCGTGGACACAAAGCAAACAAGAGAACACGTGGGAATGCCCAACCTCCCCGTGGAAAAGCAAGAATTTGCCATAAATGTGGTTGTAACACCCATTTTGCTGCAATATGTCGTACTCCTAAACATCTAGTTGATTTGTAATTAAAGTCCATAAGGGATAGCAAGCAGAAGAACTCAAAATTTAAAGCTCACTTCAACCAGTCTACTGCGCCTACGGATCATGCTAGTTTGTCCAAGGTTCTCACAGAATCGCCGAACAACAAAGAGCTTACATCTACAACCGATGACATGATCATCCAATACAATTCGGATGACATGTATGGAGATTTAATTTAGATCTTCACAATAAGATCTTTGATATTATACATTATATGTGTTGTAATAATTCGAGTTAAAAAGTCATTTGTAAGATAATGATGTTAAAAACTTCTTTGTAATAAATAAGAGTTAGTATAACTCATTGGTGATGTAACATTGTGTCTAAACACAAATTTATTATATGTATGTGAATCTATATGTGATGAATAAAGATACTTATTAAAATCAATTCTTACTATAGATGCCTAATGATACCAATCCATCTAAGGAATTATGCCTTGTGGACAGTTGTACCACTGATACTATACTAATAGAAATAAAATATTTCCGAACTCTTAGAAAAAGAGAAGGAAATGTTTTAACTATTGCGGGAAGAGATGCTTTGATTGTTGGTTCTGGAAAAGCCATAATCATTCTTTCAATGGGTACTCAAATTGTAATTAAGGATGCTCTATTGTATCCTGATTCAACTCATACCTTGTTGAATTATAAGGATGTTCGTAAGAATAGTATTCATATGGAAACATATGAAAAAAATAATGAAGAATATCTTGTCTTTACCAAACTTACTGGAAATGGCAAACAAATTTGTGAAAAAATTCCAATCTCTCGAATCTGGATTGTACTATACATACTTTAAGCCCAATAATTATGTTGCATATAAGGTAATTTTTCAAAATGTCAATGCATTCCAAACTTGGCATGACAGACTTGGGCACCCCGGTATCAGGATGATGAGAAAAATTATCACTAGTTCTATTGGTCATGAGTTGACTACTGCAAAATTTCCCCAAAATTCAGATTTTGTTTGCACTGCATGTGCTATAGGGAAATTAATTTTAAGACCATCACCTCTTAAAATTCGAGCAGAACCATTACAATTCCTTGAAAGAATTCAAGGTGACATATGTGGTCCAATTGAACGAGCTTTTGGACCATTCAGTTATTTTATGGTTTTAATTGACACATCTACTGGATGGTCACGTGTATGCTTATTGTCTACTCGAAACCATGCTTTTGCTAAAATAATGTCTCAACTTATTAAGCTAAAAGCGCATTACCCTGAACATCGAATCAAATCAATTCGAATGGACAATGCTGGTGAATTTTCCTCCCATGCTTTTAATGATTATTGCATGGCTTTAGGAATTGAAGTGCAACATTTTGTCCCATATATCCATACTCAAAATGGTTTAGCAGAATCTTTAATTAAAAGAATCAAGCTCGTTGCAAGACCATTATTAATGAACTGCTCTTTGCCTACATCGTGTTGGGGTCATGCAGTATTACACGCTGCTGATCTTATCCAACTACGACCAACTGCATACCATGACTCATCCCCTATGCAATTAGTACGAGATCCACCAAGAATTTCCCACTTGCGTAAATTTGGATGTGCTGTATACATACCAATTTCACCACCACGGCGAACCGCTATGGGCCCCCACAGAAAATTAAGGATCTATGTGGGGGATCAAACACCGTCTATTATTAAGTATTTAGAACCTTTAACAGGGGATCTATTTACTACCTGGTTCGCTGACTGTATTTTTAATGAGGAACATTTCCCGGCATTAGAGGGAGATTTCGAGTACAAGAAAAGAGAATGACGAGAAATTGATTGGGATGCGAAGAGTATCTCCTCCTCTGATCCATGTACTACAGAAACTGAACTAAAAGTTCGGAAAATAATAGGTTTGCAAAACATTGCAAATAACTTGCCAGACGCATTCACTAATTACAAGGGCATAATGAAGTCTTTTATTCCTGATAGAAATGCACCTGAAAGAGTGGAGGTACCAAACAGAACCACTCCAACTCCCGTCACTGGTAAAAGGATCAATTTGCTTCTAAACAGAGAAAGACAGTGAATGCAAATCAATCTTTGATTGATAAGCCCCCTAGGTGGGCCTGACCCACAACCCTCTTTGAATGTGCACATGGTTGAACCAGGTTTATCGGAAAACTCGAGGATCATGGATAAGGGAAATCTTGATGAATCCTTAAGGGTGAACGAATTTGCTACAAACTACATTGAAACTGAAATATGTTATGACCGAAAGGCTACCATTGTCGACACTTATTTTTCTGACAAAATTGCTGACTCCATAAATGATCCAGATCCTAGATCAATGGCGGAGTGTAGAAAACGCTCGGATTGGAATAAATGGAAAGAAGCAATTGAAACAGAAATAGCCTCGCTTTATAAAAGAGAAGTATTCTCGGAAGTTATGCTTACACCTCGTGGCATCTTTCCTGTAAGATACAAATGGGGTTTCATTCGAAAACGAAATGAAAATAATAAAGTGGTGAGATGCAAGGTTGGTAGCATAAGGTTTTACGCAAAAGCCCGGTGTTGATTATAATGAAACTTACTCTCCAGTAATGAGTGGCATAAACTTCCGATATTTAATATCACTGGCAGTACAAAATCGTCTATCTTTGCAGTTGATGGACGTAGTGACCGCATATTTATATGGGTCATTGGATTCAGAAATTTACATGAAGGTTCCAGATGGAATCAATGTACCGAATCCTATGGCAAATCGCAACATGTATTTTGTAAAATTGCAAAAGTCACTTTATGGCTTAAAGCAATCAGGGCGGATGTGGTACAATCGTTTAAGTGAATTCTTATCATTAAAAGGATACACTAAGAATGATGATTGCCCGTGTGTCTTCATTAAGAAAACCCCATCTAGTTTTTGTATCATTTCAGTGTACGTTGATGATCTCAACATCATTGGAAATAAAATTGATATCAATGAAGCACGTCATCATTTAAAGACGGAATTTGAGATGAAGGACTTAGGTCAAACTAAGTTTTGCTTAGGTTTACAACTAGAGCATTTACCTTCAGGAATTTTTGTATACCAATCAGCTTATATCCAGAAACTTTTAGAGAAATTTAACATGGATAAATCGTATCCAACTAAAACTCCTATGGTAGTGAGATCTATAGATATGAACAAAGATCCTTTTCGTCCAATGGAAGAAGGAGAAGAAATTCTGGGTCCAGAATTTCCATATCTAAGTGCAATTGGAGCACTAATATATCTAGCAAATAGTACCCGGCCGGACATTGCTTTTGCAATGAATCTACTTGTAAGATATAGTGTATCTCCTACTAAACGCAATTGGGATGGAGTAAATAATGTCTTGAGATACCTAAATGGTACTCGAGACCTTGGACAAGAACAAACTTTAGTTGGATATACAGATGCTGGCTATTTATCTGATCCACATAATGCCAGATCTCAAACTGGTTTTGTATACTTACAAGGAGGGACTGCTATCTCTTGGAAATCTTCCAAACAAACTTTGGTAGCTACCTCAACTAATCATTCTGAAATAATTGCATTATATGAAGCTTCAAACGAATGTGTTTGGCTTCGCAGAATGATTAACCACATACCTCATCCTTGGGCGGCCGTTTTTGAGCACAGCCGATGCAACAATCGACGTCGGACAGCAGGAAAAGGTTCACCTAAACATTAATGGCAAGAAGGAAACATTTGACTTCAAACCAAAAGTGGAGCAATGCAAAAAGGTGAAAACTTTCAAGTGCCAGGCCAAGAAAGATGAACACAAGGTCAAGACCGGGACCAATCAGTCAAATTCAAAAGAAGACAGTCTCGTGGCATTTATGCTGAAGAAATTGAAAATCGAGACTGGGATTCAATAAATGGAGTATGTGAGGGCAATGCAAAGTAGAAGATCGAGGAGCCAAGAGACGAGGTGCCACTAGGCCCAGAACTGCACCAGGAGGCAAAGATCCTAAGAAGAGATACGATGCTGAAAGCAAATTGACTACGCCAAAGTGGCCAACTCAACCAGCACCCGAGAATAAGGTCGTCGTCGAGGATAATGTGGCTAACCCAAGGCGACGCAGAAGAAATAAAACACAATGGAAGGCAGCCCCCAGCTACAGTTTCTATGAAACTCTGAAGGGCAAGACATGTGCTCCCCTCGCCAAAAGGTAAATTGGCACACTACCCATCGACGGCATATTTAATTTTCTCACCAAATTTTAATTCCCGCGTCCCACTGCACGTTTAATTTTGGTTCAGTTAAATTTTGTATTTAGGCTAGTTTCCTGAAAACTCTGCATTTTCGGAAAAAAAATTTTGAGTGGCCGGCTGACCACATCATGTGGCCGGCCGACCACCCCCTGCCTCTCTCCCTTTTCCTCTTTGCACAGGGCAGCAGCTGCACCTCCCTTTACCTCCTCCCAATGCAAAGCAGGAAGATGCTCACAAAACACCATCATATGGCCATCCACTCACTCATTTTGCTGCCCACCGTCCAAAAATTCTGCACCACACACGTCCCCTCTGCACTCTACGAGCATGCAGGGCTGTTGGTGTGGCGGAACCGCCGATTTAATCCGAACTAAGCACACCTGCCACCCATGGCTTGCAGTGTGATTAGGCCGAACTAAACCCGGTCGTCCGTCGAGAGTCAAAACGACTCCCGATATTACCTTTTCCCAGAGGAACCGACATCACACACATCCAGCCCTCGATGGAGCCACAACAGTTACATCATCACAGGCAGTTTATAGTAGAAAATAAGTTAAAGTGCTTACGAACCAAATATAGGTAGTCAAATACCTATTCAAATACAAAACGGAAGCATTGTTCAAAATAAATCTCGCAGCGGAAACATAAAAACTTAATGAAGTAGTCTTCATGCAATAACGAATGAGACGAGAAGCACCGAGCCCACCGGTACTACTCTCCTCCAAGCAAGTGTCCAAAAGTCATCAGTACCTGCTCAAAATGTGGGGGCAAACCCTGAGTACTAATTACTCAGTAGGACTTAATGGAAGAGCTTACGGCTGACGCAAAGCTGGCAACTAACAGTTGATCCTTAGCCATTCTTTTTATAGTAATTAAAAGTTAACATGTAATTATCATCATCATCAAAACGTACATCATCATAATATAACTTGCAAGAATGTAAACATACAAATACAAACATGTGGTATTGAAAACAAAACATATATAATCATAAATACAATTAGATTGTTACTACGTTGCCCGTGTGTGACCTTGGCATTCTCACACCTAGTGAGCATCAGCGATTCGAATCGATTTTTAATTCCCGGGAATAACTATCATGCCAGGGGTATATGCTTACTAGCCATCGCGTTCCCACATATAGCCCCCATCTCCACTCGTCTCATCCCAAGTTCGATTCAATCCCGCCATTCCTCCGGGTTTTCCCCTCTCAGGAGCGATACCACGGCCGCACCGGGTCAGCCCTCCCTCAGGAGCGATACCACGGCCGCACCGGGTCAGCCCTCCCTCGAGTACAAGCTCCCCCAGGCCTAACTCCCTCCAACAAGAATGGTAGGAACCTGTCTCTATTCTTCGGATGGCACGAGTAAGACTTTCACCGGTCCATTATCCCGGATAAGCACTCTAGCAATGTTATGCCGATCAGCAGGCGAACAGTGAATCAGGCCTTAAACGGCTCGGGCGGAGTCCACCAAACCATCCACATCATTTTTTCATCTTAATATACCCAAATCTCCGCCCGGCCTCAATTTAGTTCCATCACAATCATGTTTAAAGTTTTCCATATATTTTGAAAGCCTTTCCTTTGAAAACACCTATACGACGAGTGACTCTAATTCACTCGTGTCTACTCGCACCTAGCATTTCTAGGCATACTCGTCCTACGTACTCTATTGTAGGTGCTAGGGCCAGGGCGGCCAAGAAGTCTAATGCAATTGTTTTCAAACAACTCCTAATGCGGATGTCTAGACATCATTCAATATCATATTTGCTGGGAATTCATGGTCCTGCCTACCTTCCTCACTAGGGTTAGTAGCTGCTTCCTGAGCGAAAGTCGGGCCCCTGCTGCTGGTCTTCCGGCTCCTGATGCAGCTCCTTCTCGTGCTCCTCTACGATCGGTTGGCCCGGCGGATATCCTTCGCTTGCGGGATCTATATGCATGACATGGTGCAATCGGAGCATGTATTAGTGCAATGCTTTGCTTCATGATGCGAGTGCGATGCAAGGAATCATGATTTAGGGACTAAAGTTATGCATTTTCGTGATGAAACTGGTTTAGCATTAAGAAATCGTACAAGCCATCACCTACGGTAACTTAGCTTATCACATATAACAACGTGGGGTGTGTGACGAGGTAACATCGTTTTATGTGAGGCAACCGAAGTTTACTTAAATAAGCATTATGCCTACCATTTTCAAAATAGGGTCAAACCTTACATGCACAGTACCCCATTTCAACAGTGAGCTATTTATACCACAGGGAGCACAAATAAAATGTGTAAAACCCCTTTAGAGCATAATTTTTAATATGGTTACCTTTTCCTTATTTATTTTTATGCTAAAATCACATGCAGGGGTAAAATAGTAATTAAAAGTGAGCACTTGAGCTACCAAAAATCACAATGAGCCTATATACCCTAACAATACTGCTGACCAAGTTTGGCAATTTTTCGAGACCATTTAGTCCACATTTCCCAATTATATTGATTTATCAAGCATGCACAAAAACAGGGGCAAAACTGTCTTTTCATGCCCAACCATCCTATCCATTCTGTAGATTTACATAAGAGGAGTACAATGCAACAAGGTTTGTATTTTTCTGATTTTTATTTGATTTATTATGAATTTTCAAAGTTTCAGCCGAATTAGTAATTATTTAGATAAAAAAAACCACAGATCTAGGACCCGTGCGCAAATAACCCTAAACTTCAGGGGCTAAAACGTTAGATCCGCAAGACTCATTCAACAGCGCGCGGACTAGAGTGTAAAACCCTAATGTCTCGGGGTCGGATTTGCAAAACCGTCGTCTCCTACCTTCAGCCCGGGACGAACCGCGCGCGGGGAAGGGGAAAGGCGGCGCTCTACCGGCGGCGTGGGGACCGAACTTGAAGCCGAGCCACTTGCGGAAGGTGTCCCAGGCGTAGGGCTTGCTTTCCCCCAAGGTCGCGTCGCGCGGGGAGGCTACAGTGGCCGAGGAACGCGCGACGAACCCGCGGTGAACCCGGCGACGAGGTCCGACAGCGCGCTCCTCGGTCCGGCGGGGCTCCGGTGAGGCGGGGGCTCCGGTGAGGCGCGCGAGCTGCGCGGTGTCGAAGCGAATCCGGCGCGGGTGATTAGGGCTACGGGGAGGCACCGGAGCGACCCGTCCACGGTGAGGTCGGCAGTGCTTCTGCGCGTCTCGGTGGCACACGCGTGGGAGGAGGCCAGAGGTGGCAGCGGGCTTCATGGACACGGGGAATCGGTAGAGGAGAATGGGGAGAAGCCGAGGCTCGCGTTAGAACTGAGGAAGGGGGTGTAGAGGGCGAAGGCGTGAGCTCGAGGATGAGCTCCGGCCGGGGCGGCCATGGCGGCAGTGTACTGGGGCTTGGGCAGGGAGATCGGAGAGGAAGCTGGGGATGGGTAGCGGGCGCGCATGCGGGATCGAAGAGCCGCGCCTTGCTCCTCTCAGATGGCAGGCCGGGGCACGGGCAGGGCGGCCAGGGCGGCGCGTGGCCATGGCGTGCTGGTGCCCGTGGCGTGGCGCGCAGACTTTGGCCGCCGCGTGGGCGAGCGGGAGGAGAGGAGGAAGAGAGAGGGCGCGCGGTGGACTAGGTCCATGGACCGGAGGTCGCTGACAGGTGGGGCCGGGGTGAGGAGGAGGGTGAGGGGTCTACGGACCGGGTGCATGATGTGAGGAAGGCAGTGGGGCCCACGTCAGCTGTCGTCCGACCCTAGGATCCGAGGCTCCGCCACGTGGGGCCCGGCTGTCAGCGACTCAAGGAGGAAACAAAATTCGAAAAATAGAAAAACCCCTGTTGACTGTAGGAAGACCTGTTTGAATCTTGAGTTTTTGAGTATTCTAGAGTCCGAATTTGAAAAGGACCCAATAGAATGAAACGTTGTACCTTTCAGGATCTACAACTTTGTCAAAAGGAGTAATACCAGATTCCAAGTATAAATATGATTTAAATTGAGTTTAACCTGCTGCCCCCAGTTTGACCAACATAATCTTCCAACTTAAAAATTCCACAAGTCATATTTTTATGCATTTTCATGGTAAATGTTATATACCAATGTTTTTCAGTTGCTCAGGACCTACAACTTTGATATACAAAGTTTTGCAAGATGTTGACTTTTGTTTCACAAAAATTTGAAATCTCTATTTAAATCAAATTTGGACAGATTTATCAGTTTTACCAAAAATGACCTAAAACTCTATTCAAACCTCTATGCATGTCATGACACAAAATACCAAAGTTGTCAATTATGAAATTGTCTACAAGTTTGGTATGTATAGTTTTATCAAATTCACAACAGTATAAAGGTTACAGGGCAAATGCAAATGCAGTTGCAGAAAAATCGGTTTTAACTCGCTTCAAAAGACTTAATACACTCATGTCCCTAATATGAAATGTTCATATAATGATGCAATTTAGCTAATGATGCAAATGTAATACGCTTGAGATGCCTGGGGCATCACAGTTGGGGCCTCAGGCCATGGCCGGCCGGCAAGGCTTGTTGGCCGCCCGGCCACCTCAGTTGGTCGCCCGGCCACCTGCACTGCCCCTTGCTGCTCCCACTCGCCTATAAATACTCCCCTTCGCATCCTAGCTCAGTGCACCAACCAGCAATGCAGTTGCACTCTCCTCTCCCTCTCTTAGTCTCCCATTTAGTGTTTAACTAAGTGTCCATGCTAGTAAAAGAATGCCCGAATAAAATTTGGTTAGCCAAATAAAATTCTGGCAACACTCTCTCTCAGTTGTGCAAAAATGAGAACGCTTTGTGGAGGCTCTACCCCACAAGGATGCTGATTTTTTTTCGGACGACTAACCCACTAATGCTAATCTTTATTGTCGTCTGTCCTTCGGGTATCGTGTGTTGTTTTTACTCTGTCTTGCAGGATGAAGAGTGTGCTCAAGAAGGTGAAGAAGGCCGTTAGCAAGGCAGGACATCACATTCGCTGGTCGTCTTCCGACGGCTCCGGCCCCGCTAGCCAGCATGCTGCCGTCCGAGAGGATGTCCATCAGCACAGAGGAGCCTGAATAAATCCAGACGTCATCCGTCCACCGGCCCGTACTCATCCTCGAGTCGCAACTCGTGCCGCGTGGTCAAGAAGAGGCCAAGGCATTAAGGCTTTTGAACCAAAAGAATTAAGCCTTGACCAAATACTTCGAAGAGGATCTCCTCGTTGACACCGGCATGCTGGGAGGAGTTCAACGAGGTGTTCCAGGCCGTGGGCTGGACTAACTTTGCAGAAGTCCCAGAAGGAGGAATCATCCTTCTCACCAAGGAATTTCTCATGACGCTCCACACCGACACTCGAAGGGAAGGTACATTTGTCTGGTTTCTGCCTTTTCAATACTGATTATGAGCTTACGCTTGCGCCAGTTTAGCAACTTGCTAGACTTCTCAACATAGTGCTATGTGGTTGAGGATCCTACTGGTTTTAATTCACAAGAGTTTTGGAAAGAGCTACCTGGTCCTAATCCTCCTAGGAAAAAGACCATCACTTGCATCACACGCCCTACCATGCGGTTTTCTTGCTCGCTGGCTGACCATGGTCGTTTTCTCACGGGAGGATACCCGCTGTGTCACAGTAGAGGATATTATGTGTCTTTATGCCATGTGGAAGAAGAAAAAGTTTGCACCTGTTGTTAGCATGATCCGCCATTGGCAAGGCCTAGTTTCCAATGTTTCTACAATTTCTATCACTTCATTTGTGACTAGGATTGCCAATGGGTTAGGAGTGCTAATGAATGCAATGTCACTTTCATGCCTAATGATCCCTCACAGTGTGGTTAAAGATTCACACTTCATCCATGCACACTTCCTGAGGAAAGACACACAGGAAAAATATTACATGACATATAGAGGTTGCGATATTGAGCTTGCCGCTCCCAGCACCGCAGTTCAAATTATACTCTGTGAGGACACTAACCGTGCAGCTAGAACCCGCACCTGCACCGGAACCTGAACCAGCAAGAAACAGTGTCGCCGGAGTTATGACTCGCGCCCAACGACGTCAAGCCGAAAGAAAGACTCCGCAAGGCCTACGAGGAAGCACAGGAGCCAGGTGCCGAGCCTGCTTGGGCTCATCCAGGCGCTGGACCCTCCCAGTTTAACCCAGGAGGCACACCCGCTTGGGGAAGCCAGGCAGAATCATGGCACAGTTCATGGAACTCCTTTGTACCTTCAGTGAACCTGACGCTATCCTACCACGGTGGAGGTGAGCCATCTTATGAACAAAGTGTAGGTCCATCCCAGTCTGCCCGTTACACTGGTGATGGGTACACGAGGAACATCAATGCCCTCTTCGGGGCAATGGACCTCCAAGAGCACTGCACCTTGGGGATGATGGACAGCATCAGCCAATCCAGGAGACACAAGAGGTCGACCACAACATGCTCTTGGAAACAAGAGCAACTGTGGAACGCATGCAAGAGCAGAACCTGAGCTACTACAACTGGATAGGGTTCTACCCCAACTAAGCTTCATTGAAGCTTTGGGGGGAAGAACCGCATAAGCATAAGGTATGTCTCCCATCTCGCCTCTTGTTCGTCTCTGTGCTCATCTATAAGCTGTGCCACACAAAACGTCATTTCTGCCAACTTATGAGAGTAGTGCCTATGTATCTTTTAGTCCTAGTTTTCTAAAAAAAATTGTTTGTATCTTAAATAACTCCCATGCTTAACTGTTAAATTCATTTTCTAGCTTCATTTTGGAAATGATGAATAGTTGCTCTATCAAGTGAGTGGTTTAATTCTTGCATGACAACTTATGCTTAGTTTAGTCCTATGTCGGTGAATAAAGAAAAGCAAGCATGAGCTTTACTTTGTGGATGCCATTTGTGATAACAAGCCTAAGTTGTTGTGAGATAATGATATGACTTAGCGTGGGATAATTCTTTCAAGTTCCTAGTAAGATGAATTTCTTAGATTTTTATTTTGAAAAATGACAAAATAAGCTCCCCATGGTTTAAAAATCCTACCAGTGCCAAATATGCTTCACACGTTCAAAACCAGCTACAAAGAGCTGCTTAGATATGTTTTAAGCTTTGTCAAATTTTGAGTCTCTTTGAGTAGAAATATCATCTTCTGTTAATAGCTGGAGTACAAAAATCAAATGCAAATGATCCATTCCGGACTTTGCATCCACCAAAAGTCTCCAATTACTTCTCGTAATCCCATAGCCTTCAAATTTCAAGGAGTAAGGGTATGGAGCCAAAAATAAAAAGCATGCAAAAGCATGTCAAAAGAAAAAAAAATGCGTGCAAAAGCACGGTAAAATGAAAAGCATGCAAGTTCAAGCCTGGCAAAAATAAATAAAGGCTCCATATCCCCTCCAATTCCATACAAGGCTATAGGCATGAAAATCTAGAGAATGAGACAATTTATGCCACCACTCATACTCCAGTGATCAAACAGAAGAATTGATAAAGTATACTCTTTGGTCCAATCTTTGGCTTAGCAAAATAAACATTCTAAGTGTGCCACATTTCTTCCCCACCTAAAGCTCCACAAAGGCTTTAGTGTAGGAAAAATGTCGGCCAAAATCATGGCCATTGGTAAGGAAACACTTCTGAGCGATCGAGAGTACCAAGGGGAAGCTTCTTTGTTTTGAAAATCTTGAAAACACCTGAGAAGGACATCCAAAAAGAATGAGTTAGAATTTCTCCCACAATAAAGTTGTTCTGTCTCCCAACCTGCCCATGGCAAGGTAAACAAAGAGATTGCACCACAGGTATTGTATACGGTAAGCTTTGATTATTTTACTACTTGGGACAAAAGTTTGAGTATTTAGTTGCATATAAGAATTCTCTTTCACTTCGATACTGCAGCAACTCCTGATCCACTTTCAGTCTTAGCTTTGCTCGAGGACGAGCAAAGGTCTAAGCTTAGGGGAGGGTGTTGACGGTCGTAATCTCACGATTTCAACCGTCAATTGTCCACCAAATGTAGCTAAACTTGTGAAATATATGGACTAACCCTTGCTACTAATGAGTTCCACAAGAATGTACATGAATATTTGGATGCAGGTACCAAAAATCACTCAAAAAGGTTGGAAACACACCAAATTCCAAAGATGGGCAACAATGGTCGACAGGCCATGGCTGGCCGACCATGTGTGGTGGCCGCCCGACCACCCTCCAGGGTGGATTCAGGTCCACGGCCACGTGGAATGGTCCCTTGACCACTTCATGTGCCATGTCATCGATCCGGTGCCAAACAAACACAGAATGGTGAAGATCCAACCATACATGAGAGCATCCAATGTATCCAAGGGTCAAAAGCCGTTGGGATGAGGATTGGTGATGTCAAGGATCCGAGGGAAGTAACATGCAACAAATCAGGGGCAGACACGTGGCCGCCCGACCACGTGCCATGGCCGCCCGACTACTCCTCGGCGCATTTTTCACGTGCAACTAACCGCCTCAACTGCCAACCGACCTAGGGGAGCAATATCGAGCGTTGGATCTTTGAATTCGGTGCATCAAGTGGCCGCCCGGCCATGTAGGGTGGCCGCCCGGGCACCCACCTTGGCCGCCCAGCCACCGACCTACCCCCTTCACCGACCTAGCACACCTACAAATACCCCCTTCACTTTCTAGGCTATAAATAGACCCCGAGAGCTCATTTGTAAAGGTGTGGAGTGGAGTTGAGTTCAAGTTCTATCTTAGAGTGCTACACCATTCTCTTAGTAGTTAGGATAGTCCTGGGAGTTAGAGTTGAGTCGAGCTTTGTCTCGGAGTCTCCGGAGTTATCTTCGAGTCTATGGTAAAACTCTTGTATCTTTTGGATTCAGATTACCTTCAATATAATTTCAGTTATATTTTACTCTAAGTCTATCTCCTGAGAGTGTGGTGTACCTTTCTTTTGCACACTTGCTAGGGATAGGTTGTATTTAACTTTGTCATTCAACTCTTGTTATTCTTGCCGGTGCTATAACTCAACTCTAGACTTAGACGCTAGGCTCTGGCTAGATCCTCTCCTCTGATTAAGGACGATCCATCGTTGTTCAAGCTCCGCTTGAACACGTTTATAGCGTGCCATCCTCTCCACTCAGCTTTGCTTGGTAGCCCCACTCGGTGACAGCGTGTGGTGTGCCTGTGTAGTCCAAGCCCGCCATTCGGGAGTCCCGTAGGTGTTAGCTAGACTCTCCTTCGGGACTAACTATCTACCCCTGGTACCCTCGAGACTCTAGAATTTCGCTCGACGCAAGACCCTGGCTGGTTAATTGAATTTCTTAGTTATTCACGGATAGCCTTTGCAGCCGATTAGAATTAGAGTTTGGTGACTTTTTCTCACTCGTTGTCCTCCCAGGCAACTATACCTTTTCTATGGATATCTTTGATAGACTTACCTCTCCCACCATACACCTATCTTTATCACATTTACCCCTGTGTACTACTAGTTGGTATAATTTATCTAAGTTTACGGTTTATTCGATTTGAGTATATTCAATTACACTCTTGAGCCTACCGCTTCCCTATAGAAATTTACGATACTCGGAATACTCTGAGTGAAAAGGCTACAGCGAATCTCCGTGCGCTTGCGGAGTAAAATCTGTTACGCTAAGAGACGTCAACAATGATCTCATCCTAACTGCTCACATACAAGAGACAAAGACAACGATTGGATATCAACAAAAGGACACCTATTCACCGGCGTACGGACGCCTCTACGACGGCGTACGGACGCAACAGTTCGGCGTATGGACACGGCGGTTAGGATAGTTTCAGAATGCAGTTTCTTCTACTCTCTCCCTCTATGTAACTTCCAATCAAACGAGCGGACACTAATCGCATCCATTCACCATGTATATATATGTATGAACATCAATGGAATACAATCTCTGGGGATTCATTCTCAGTTCCTACAATCAGTTTTCATTTTCTACTTCAACAGTATGACCACTTGTCAATGCTAATGCCACATTAGACAAACCATCCAAAAACCACTTAGGAGTATTTTCTGACCGATTTTGTATAGTTCGATCTGTCCAATTTCTAGTTTGAGTAAAATGCACCGTAGTTCCATTAACTTTTCGCGTTGTGTCGATTAAGTCTATCAAATATCAACGTGCATTTCTGGTTCCATCAACTTTTTAAATGGTTCACCGAAGGTCCGTACCCATTCGTTTTATGTTTTTTTCATTTAGCCCATAGAGTTTTCTTTCAATTTCTCACACTGGTTCCTTCGGACCCGCCGCCTCACCGCAACCTCTTCCAAAGCTGGTGCATCCGCCTTATCTGGCCGGCACCTTGCAGCCACCACGCAGCAGTCGCCGGCCGGCCTCGGCCCCTGCCAAAACCGTGCGCCCCTCCTTAAGGTGGAAGCCATTGCACTCCCCTCACACACCCTCAAGCTTTCCTCACTCGCCCTCTCTCTTCCTCTTGCACAAAGCGCCGCCTGCCATAGCCGCCATTGCTGAGCTCGCAGCGAGCTCTGCGCCGCTGTCACATCTGACCCTCTCCCGCCTAAGCGTCGCGTGCGTCACGCCCGCGGCATGTCCCTCTCGATTTCCCCTAAGCTCTCGCACCACTCCTCGCTCACAGCACCCCTACTGAGGAGCATTGTAGCGCACCATCCACGCTCACCCGTGCCTCGCCGTGGAGGACCACCCTTTGGCGCCTCTCCCGCCTGAAGCGCTCTACCACCGGATTCGCCTCCTCCCCACGCAACTGGTGCGCATGGCATCATTGGACCCACTGTGATGCCCCCGGCATCTCAAAAGCTTTAACACGCAGTTAGACAAAAGCTAATTATGAGTTAGGGCTTAATCATGTTTAGGAAGGAACAATAACTAGACAAATAAATCACGAAGTCAAAAAACTTTCTAGTGGAATATGCAAAACCCTGTGTTGTTTGGTTGGATAGTTAAAATCTATACGTTTTCGTGCAAGACAATCAAATACAAAAGTTTAAAACAAGAAGGATTTCACATAAAGTAGAGCTGCAATTTGACCAAACCTTTGAATATATATGTGCTTGTAGTTCAAAATATAATGTGATTTAGACCAAACTCTCTATAGGAAACTTGTAGCCAATTTAATGAGGAGCAACTTTGTTATTGAGTGTGGTAACATGCACAAAGGTTTAGGTGGAGTTTTGAGTCGATTATTGCAAAAATCAGAAATCTGCCTAAACTTGATTTGTATGGTAAATTCAAATTTCTCTAAACTAAAAGTCCTTACCATCCAAATCTTTATATATAAAAGTTATAGGTTATGAAAAACTGAACAACTTTGTTATGATGCATCACTTATAAAAATGGCCACAAAATAGACTTCTTGAATTTTCAAATTTGGAGTAAACCTTGGTCAAACCGGGATCAGTAAGTTCAATTCAAATTTAGACCAAAATTTGATATATAAGATGGTGTCAAAGTTTATAACAAAGTTGTAAGGTGTGAAATTTACTACAGTTCTTGTATTTTCACCTTAACCAAATTCGTCCATTTGGTTGCTCAAAAACAGTGGAATTAGAATAGATGTTTCTGCAGTCAAACCTGGGCTTCTCTAATTTCGATTTTCGTTTATTTCTTGGAGCCTATGCCACGCGGGCCCCACCTGTAAGGCCTCGATACCAGCCAACCGAAAACCACACTCCGCCACCAGGTTTTCTAAAACCACCCGTACCATCCGTAGACTTGGTTCCACAGACCTGCATCTCCATCCGTCGCCTCGGACCCACATGTCATCGACCTAATTTGTCATCCGGTCCATGGACCCTAGTCTACCGGCACGCCCTCCTCTTCTTCCCCTCTCCCCTGCTCCCACGCGGCCATGGCTGCCAGCCGAAGCTGGGCACGCGGCGTCTACGCCCAGCTCGCCTGCCCAGCGCCCCTGGTTCTCCTTCGGGTGGAAGCGAGCCGCGCCCCTCGCTCTCACTCGCCCCTCACTCTCCCTACCCTCGCTCTCCCGCTCGCTGCCTGAGACACGCAGAGCACGCCCACCATGGACGACGCCACGACGGAGCTCAAGCTCACGCCCCGCCTCCTCCGTTGCTCCTCTCGTTCAACGGTCGCAAGCACCACACCCGCGCCACCATCCTCCGCCGATTCCCCACATCCGTGACGCCCTAAGCCACCTCCAACCCACCCTGTACCGACGCGCCGCCATGACCACCAGTGCAAAGTCGGCATCGCCGTGGAGAGCCACCACAGGGCCATCCCCGCACCTCCTCGACTCCACCGCTGGACTCCCCTTGTCCCCGCGCATCTCACACGCTCGGCCCCGGCCTCCTCCCTCACCGGGGCGGAAAGATCGAGCCACGCTGCCATTGAACTGAGCACGTGGTTCACGGCCGGTTCGTGCGCGTTCCTCGGCCGTCCAGACCTCCACTAGGCAACGAGACCTTGGGGGAAATGCTCCTCGTCGCCGGGAACACCTTCCCAGACCTCGTCGGTGCTGATTCTGGTCCCCACACCGCCGGCGCGAGCCCCGCCTTCCTCCCTCCCTGCGCACGGCCAGAGGTAGAAGAAGAAGCGATGTTTCGCAGCTAAGCCCCTACTGTTCCTGTGTATTATGTGGCTGTTCATTCTGTCTTACGAAATTTGCAGGTTAAACCCTTAGATCTATTGGACTTTCGCGTTTTGACCCGACCCTTGGTATATTTGCAGATTTGACCCAGTAGTAGGTGGGATTCACACATGCTGTTCACTGAGTCTAGGTTTAATTACTTGCTAGCCCCTGCATAGTATGAATAATCACATGTAGGTCTAAGTACAGGGTTATATTTTACTATCTTCCGGATTTGGCATATGAACTTTAAAATGCTCTGAAAATTAGTAGAAAAATCATAAAAATATGAAACTTGTTTTTGTTGAATTGCTTATGAACAGATCCACACAGTGGACTAAGCCTTGCTGTATGAAATGACTGTTTTGCCCCTGATTGCTTGCATGTTATGATTTCTTAGATAATTAGCAAAACTAAAGTTAAACACCTTCAAAAATTATGAAACTTGGACAGTAGCTTTTATATGATGATTAAGATCTATGGTGATTTTTGGAAACCCTAGCATGCAATGCTTAATTCCTGTTTTACCCCTATGTGTGTATTTAGTGTATTTTTAGAGTATGAAAATATATACCACACAAAACTTGTCTAGAAAAATCCATAGAAATTATATTGTACTCATTTGATCCAATCTAGCCTAGAAATAATGTTTTGTGAGTTTTTCTTGCTGTTTACTATGTGTTTTGAAAATGATAGGTGATAGGGTGATTTAATCAATAAAATGGAAAAAATGCTATTCAATGTGTTGCAAAATTCCATCAAAACTCTTGAAGCTATGTTACTGTGTAAGTGTGCTTGTGAATTCCTTTCATGAATTTTGGTTGCTGTTACTTGAGGGATCCATTAATAGTCATTTTATTAGGTTTAGAAGTAGAGAAAATAAAAGGGGATACTAATATGATTACATGATGGTATAAATGCATAATTGCTCTATGTACACCATGATACTTCTTAAGTGATTGTTCACCTGTGTGCCTCATTTTCATGCATTGCATCATGCATATCATTCATATAGTGGCGCTTATTGCAGATACGTGATCATGGAGCAAGTGCGTTGAGCTACATCAAGCAACGGTGGTTCAGAAGACCAACTAAGGCCCAAATACCACCTGGAGGCCCCTGAAGTGGTACTTGGAAGGAGGAGCTGTCCAAGTGATCAAGGGGTTGCCTGGGGCAAAGCCCCAACCCCGGCAAACTAACTTTAGTTTAGTTTGTTCAAGTTATCAACAACAAAGGTAGGCCCCTTAAGCATATACACCTACCTAGGTAATCTCACCGCCCTTTATTTGATTGTGCATTTACGTTCAGGAGTTGTTTGAAACCCCACCTACATAAATACCTTGATATCCTAGGTAGAATGGATAGGTCGAAGTCTATGCTTAGCCATGCTTAGACGGTAGAAGTCGAGTGAAGATATTCACTCGCGAGATGATAGGACTCAAAATGTTTTACAAAAATTTAATACGAGAGCAATATGATATGATGTGATGAAAAGATGAGACCGGACAGAGATATGGGTATATTACGATGAAAAATGATAGTGGATGGTTTGGTGGACTCAGCCCGAGTCGTTTAAGGCCCGTCCGCTGTTCGCCTGCTGATCGGCATAACATTGCTAGATTGCTTATCCGAGAAGTGGGACCGGAGAAAGTCTTACTTGAACCATCCGAAGAACAGAGACTTGGTCCTACCATAGAGCCTGGGGGCGCTTGACTCATGGGAGGGCTGACCCAGGATGCCGTGGTATCGCTCCATGGGGGATAAACCTAGGGAATGGCGGGTTGGAATCGAACTTGGGATGGAACAAGTGGAGATGGGGGCTATATGTGGGAACGCGATGGCTAGTAAAGCATATACCCCTGGCATGATAGTTATTCCCGGGAATTAAAATCGATTCGAATCGCTGATGCTCACCAGGTGTGAGAATGCCAGTATCGCACACGGGCAACGTAGTAATAACTTTAATATCTTGTTCTTTTAATCATGCTTTTTACGTTACTATGTTTGTACTTGTATGTTTATATTTCTGCAAGCTACTTTATAATGATATATATGTTGAGATGATGAGACATATGATTTATGGATCGTAATGATAATTATAATGGATCAAATGAGGCTTATGCTTTAAAAATGGATGACACTTGAAAGTAAGGACTCACTTTTAGTAAATTTGCGCGGGTTAGAGTCAAGTCCACAAAAAGCCTTGCATACTCTCAAATAGTGTCGGGTTGAAACTGCCCACGGGTAAGTCCTACGAGTACCTCACGTACTCACCCCTACGTTGTTGATATTTTTATTTCAGGAACTTCATGATCGAGAATGATAATGGTGGGCTCAATGTCATGGCTCGATGTTTTATTTCCGCTGCAAGAGTATATCGGTATTACGTTACGGTTTCCGCTGCGAGATTATTTTGGAACTCTATTTCAATATGATTGTAGCTCATTTTAAGTAAATATTTTCAAACAAATCAATCTATGTTTGTATGAAATGATGGGTTGTTGTAATTGCTGTGGCTCTTTCGAGGGCTTAACGTGTGTGATGTCGGCATCCCTGGGTGATGGTTGCATCGAGTGCCCTTTTGGGTAGCTCGATGGACGACCGGATTTGATTTGGTCTAAATACACTGCAAGCCAGAGGTGGCAGGTGTACTTAGCCCAGATTAAATCGGCGGTTCCGCCACACCCACCACCACGCCACACCACTATCGTCCATGCGTTCGCCTCCGTAGTAGGCCAAGCCGGGCCGGAGGAGGTGGCTGCGAGGCGGCAGCCAGAGGAGGTGGCGTCAGGGAGAGGTGGACGTGCCGGGCCTAGAAGGTTGCGGCGAGGCAGTGGGTCTGGAGGAACTGGCGGCGGGCATGGGCGGTGAACCAGCCAGCGAGGGAGACGGATAAGGTCATATGTGAGAGGTTGAAAGAAAATTTTAGGGGCTAAATGAAAACGCATAAAAAGAAAGGGTATGGATCAGCAGTGAACCACTTTAAAAAGTTGATGGATCTAGAAATGCATATCGAGAGTTGATAGACCTAACCAACACGACGCGAAAAGTTAATGAACCTCCAATGCATTTTTCTTTTATAGTTTTATAGTTCAATATTGTAAAAT
This sequence comes from Paspalum vaginatum, assembly GCA_030272315.1. NCBI lineage: Eukaryota > Viridiplantae > Streptophyta > Magnoliopsida > Poales > Poaceae > Paspalum > Paspalum vaginatum. Next base: position 14,345,716 of record CM059015.1, read on the forward strand.
AAATAACCACGATAAATATAAAGCTATAAAATAGACTTTATGCTTGTATAAAACCCACCCTCGGTACGTTGCTAGCCTGAGCTACTGCTCAGCTGGGCAAGGTCGCCAATTCTGACCTTGCTGTGTTAAATTTGGGCTAGCTATTTGGTTTCAGATAGATGAAATAGCTCCTGGAGGCAAGGTTCTAGGGAATCGTTTGGTTCTGCAGCAAAACAATAGCGGAATCCATCGAGGTTATCGGTTCGTTTGGTTCGTGCTCGGCTTTTTCCTGCTTGAGAGCCGAGCGCGACTTTGCCATCAACAGCGATCAAAATTGGCTCTCCTTCATATGCAAGGTGTTCCTAGCCCAGACTCATGTTGGCCCTTGAAAGTGAGAAAATATGGACACTTCCAGATACCCCACGTTACCTGTCAAGGCTACGATAGTTGTTGCCGAGGATCCAAACACACTGGCGGGCGGCGGCCTCTGCGATGAGTTCTTCCTCTGGCCATCAGGCGGCGACCTCCACGTGCCAAAATTTTTGTGATCCAGCTAATGATATGCGAAACTTTCTAAAAGATCAAAGAGCCCAGGTGGCCGAACTATAACAGCCTGTGCGTGGCCCAACAACAATGGGATCCAGACCACCGGTCGGTCACGTCTTTTTCCCTTTTGTTTTCAACATCCCACGATCAAACTTCACTGTTTTTTATTAGTTTACAATTTTAGAACCTATTTGGATACACAACATTTTAAATCTATAATTTAGAAATACTATGGTCTATGGTGGCCATGTCATCATTATGGTTTTAGTGAAATCAAGTTTACCGTTTGGCGTCATTGTACTTTACGTGCTAAGCCAAAAACTTTGGTCCATACCTAAATTTTCTATACTCCAAAGCAGTACAATAGCGCCAAAATAATGGTTTCCTAAATAATTTTTTTTTCAGGAAGCTATAAAGCACTTTCTGGCTTCGGTGTTCTTTAACACCACTAGTATTAGCTAGAAACTAAGAAAATAAGACGCTTCCAAAAGGGTCCTTAACTTTTGTGTTTGCTCTACATTTCAAAAAACTTATACCAACACCCATATAAAATGTTTGAATCGGTGTATTGAAAATCTTGTTTTAAAATAAATAGATAAATAAATAAATTACTTTCATATACGATCTCATTTTGTTATATATGCAAGTTGAAAAACGACCATGTTTTGAGAGAATATTATATTTGCAGCCTAACTTTAGATAGAACTTATGCACCCATTCCTCAACGAACGAAGGCAGACACCTATCCACACACCAAGAACTCAACTAATATGTCGTTGCTTGAGATAACGTAGGAGTAACATATTCAGTGCTGGAGTCAGGAATTTAACAAGGGGGGGGGGGGCATTGTCGACAAAATGACCATGAACAATGGACACAAAGAAAACGACTATCATAAATATACACAAAGAACTTAGTATTATTAGCTATGATAGTGCAAAAGCAAGTTACGTATTTGTGTTATTGAAATTAGCTCTTACGACTACCAAGTAGAACAAAGGACTTAATAATATCATGGGAGCTTAATCTCATGTTTCAAAACTATACCAAATTTGGAAGCAATAGAAGCATTGGGCAATTATCATTACACATCCACATCACATCAACAAAGAAAAAAAGCTACCTCTGTTAACAAATATATGACGCGGTTGACTTTTTCGACAACTTTAATCATTCGTTTTATTAAATAAAATTCAAACATATGAAAATATAAGTCATACTCAAACTACATTTAGTAGTAAACCAAATGATAACTTGTGAAAATTTTTGAGTACGATGAATAATCAAAGTTTTAGGAAAAAAACAACCACATCATACATTTGTGAACCGAGGGAGTATTTATTAATTTGCGGGTTCATATTAGGACTTACCCAAATCAAATACCCCTTCTGTCTTGCTGGTTTGCCAATAGGCGAAATATCGCCGGTGCCGAGAGAAGTCGAAACGCATCGCTATAATTACCTCTATTTCCAAGGGTGGTAGTTGGATTTGGGAAAGCAAAGATGGGCTAGTAGTGGCCTGGCTCTGGATGTATGGGGTAGCTCTTGATAGGCTTTTACCTTTGGCTTTTGGGATTAACGGAAGAAATCAAGGGAGCCAAATGCAACTAATTACCAAGATATGATGAAAATTAGAGGAATTGTTGTGTGATTACATCAGTATTAGGGGGTGCTTGGCCCCCTAGCCCCCTGTCTCCGCCTCAGGTAACATTGACCAAGGGCGAAACTAGATTTTAGGGTTATATTCAGCTGGACGCATAGGTTTAACCGCGAAGAGTGCATATGTTGGATTTTGTATTTGTACGGTGTGGGTGCATACGTTGGATTATTATGCATTTGTCGCTTAGCCTCTGACAGCATATATATCACTCTTAACAACTTATATGTCACTTTTGAATACCTCTATTTTCTCGTACATGGCCATTCCAAATATGTATCCTCTCTAGTTTTCCCACCGTAATTCTAATATACCTCCAAAACATATTTGATGCATACTCTAGATTTGAGGAGATGGGGGGAAATTTAGGATGCCACTAAATATAGAAATACATCTTGGATAACGGGCGGAAGGTAGATTTTTACTGCTAAAACAAAAAATAAAACATCGTCAGAACTCTCAAGTATTCCACCAAACTTTCTTTTATACACCAACAAGGCGTGCACACGTACACATGGTGAAGGCAGAAATCTTTGCTGCAACATGCTGTGTTTCACTACAAGACTAGCTAAATTTGCCCACAGTTTTCCTTGCAAGTAGCTAACAGTTTATACTATAGTACTCTCTCCATATATAATTATAAATCGCGGTTGATTAAAATTTTAATCGCTCGTCTCATTAAAAAAATTTATAATTTGTTTTGTTATGATTTGTTTTATCATTGTATAGAGTTTGAGCATGACTAGTTTCTTATATGTTTACACAAAAGGTTCCTTTACACAAATGTTTTGAGGCACTAGTGCCGCTGTGCCAGCACAGCAAAGCACGGTTAGATGGTTAGCTAATCGTGCCTAATAGCACCTTGCTTCATAGTAGTGCCTAGCTAGTGCAGCTGCTGTGCGTTTGGACTTTGGACGTTTGGCCGTCTATATGGATCGTTAGTGCTAGCTGTACAGCCACTGCTGCTGCGGCTGCACAACCCAGTAAAAAGAAATACTTCCACCATTCTTTTTTATTTGACACGTTTGTTTTTTTAATTTTGATCATTCGTCTTATTTAAAAAATTTCATTACTTATCACTTATTTTATTATTATTTGATTCATTATTAGGTGTACTTTGAGTATGATTTGAGTTTACATATATTTGCATAAATTTTTTGAATAAGATGAAAGATTAAAATTTTGAAAAAAAATCAGTCGCGTCAAATAAAAAGGAATCGAGGGAGTAGCTATCAGCTACAGCCTTTTTGGCTGTACAGCCAAGAGCCAACTGAAAAAGCTCAAACGATGACACCATAACCGCTAGATAAATAAACGATACTGCTGACGTTACCAATTTTGTTATCAATACGGTTGTGTATTTATTACGTAAGTACGTACCAATGCAATGTAAAATGGGATTAGCTGTCAAAATTCAGTTTCAGATAAGGTGTCTTTGTGTGGGCATTAATCTCCCGGATCCGAACAAGATGCATCGCTGTTAGTACTAGCTGGGCCGGCAGCGTTGCTTGGCGTCCTTGCATTCCACGACTAATTAGAGCACACCTGCGGCCACAAGCTAGGCAGTGAGGGGGAGGCGTCGGCCGCGTGGCTGCCATCTATCCTCGGCTAGCTTATCGCCATCTTCGCCTCCGTTCAGCTCGATCCACTGAATAGCGAGTCGATGTTGTAGAGCTCATCTTGGATCTGATTCGATTCGATCTCTATGGAAAGTGATTCTCTAATTAATACTAGAGTGATTCTTGGCGGTTCTTACCTATATAAGTGGGCAATGCATTGCATATATGCTTACACTGTTGATTAATTGACCACTGGTCGATACAGTAATTGTGTGGCAGCACACAATGCGAGCCTGCAGCTGCAGCTGCAGCTGCAGAGAGGCGTACGTCGTTGTTTTGTTGGTGGTGGCCGGGCCGGCGTACGTCTCATCACATCACACGTGTTGGTGACCGAGCTAGAGTCCACACTACTGAAACAGCGAGCGAAGAGAATCGGTTGTCAAAAAAAGATCAACCAAATGAGGCACAGTCAAGGGCGACAGTAATTAAGCTCATGGATGATGGGCTCCGTGACAGCGAGAGGTGATCGACGAGGAGGAAAGGGACAGAGCCTCGGCCTCCACGTACATATTTTTGTAACGATACCTGCTTCGAGAAAGCAATTCATTTCAACAGGACGGCACAATCATCGATGGATCAGCACACAGATTTCAGATAAGCTTCAAACAATAAAATTGAAGAGGCTGGAAGAAAGCTGAGCCGAGAGGGGTTAGTTCATTAATTTGCTGCGGATGATCGAGGATTTGGAGAGGAGGCAAAGAACGAAGTTGCTGCACTTGATATTTTAGGTGCCTGCCCCTGCCTGCCAATAATATCTTGCGACTGTCTGAACATTTACGACACATCCGTCCGAGCTACCTAGTGAGATGATTGATTGCATTGCTTGCCTGCCTATAGATGGACACTGTATATAGGTAACTGTACATCTTTCTCTGTAGTCGATCTGTACCTACGCCACGCATATACAGCATAGACTATATATATGGACTTCATTCATTCAGGTGTCGGCAACATACACGGTCTTCATCTATCCTCCTCCTAGCTCTCTTTCCATGCATGCAGTGATGATTATAATAACTCGCAGCAACAGCGAACGCAGCTACCTCTCGCTCCATCCGTTGTCATCCATGGAGATCGATGAGATCGAATCTCCCAAGATTGCGTTGCCCGGCCGGCCGGGAATACAATGCATGCATGCATGAGCATGGCCATCAATTCTGCGATTGCGAGCTACACATATATGTCGATCTGGCATCAGCTCATCGTCTGGACCCAGAAGGAAGGCCGTGCGTGCCGACGACCAGCGCTAGCGCATCATCATGGGTGAATGATTGGCCTGGTGGTGGTGGGACTCTAGGAGTGGGATCGCCGGATCGAGCTCTGCTACCGGGCATCGCACTGCCCTGTCAGCTGTCACATCCATGGCATCCATTCCTGATGACCCAATGATTAGAATCGGATCTCTGCAGCAGGCAGAGACCGGGCCGGTACGGCCATCTGTACCTCGCGCTCGATCCATGCGCATGCAGTGCAGGGGATCGATCGCCGACGTGGATAGATGTGGTGGGGGTAGGGATCGATCGATGATGCAGTCAACAGTCATACAGCTAGCTATCTTGCCCGAGATCGACCTCTCTCTCTTTGCCGGTGGTCAGTTATGTACTACCCCTCCTTGCAAGCTGTCACCTCCATCGCCGGCTTCATTTTGCCCGGACGGCCGGCCGGCGGCCGCCACGCCGCGCCGCCGCACATATACACACACAGTGCAGTAAGCTAATTAAGGGGCGGGCCGCGCGCGGCGAAGAAGGTGAAGTTAGCAGGTGACGATATACACGACTCGTCTAGTCGGCTCCATCGGTTCGGTCAAAATATTGTGCACCGATCAAATCATGGCTCATCATCCTTCAATTCGGTCTTGCAGTATACTACATGGCGCCACAACTCAAATAATGGTCCGGTGTACAATGATCGCTTCTATCTAGATCATCGCAGCTGAATCCATATATGCTCCATCCGGCCGACACCTGATAATCTTACTGTGTGTGGGACTGGGCACTCGATCATCTTTTGACGACCTCATATATGTTTGTCAGGTGATCTGCACCATAAGTCGCAAAAAAGGACAACACCACGTACAATCCTTGTTGTTTTTATGGTACGGTCTCTCAGAGTAAATCCGGTTCCTTCTCTAAGGTCACTTTTGGAGCACAGGATTTCTCAAATACAAGATAGGAAAAAACACATGAATTATTAGAATCGCACGTCACTTGTATAATCCTATACAAATTAAAAACACGTACAAGTCTCCCATTTAGTGTTTGGATGTATAATCCTATACAAATTAAAAACACGTACAAGTCTCCCATTGAGTGTTTGGATGCAGCATTTATAGATGGCATGGGTAATTCTTGTAGCTAGTGGTTGACTATGTATACTGTAGGAGAGTCAATCTAGGGCTCTTCATTCGCAATATTTATGTTGTTAGGCCATCTGCCATTACTTTAGAACAGGCATTGGCAAATGGTTGTGATTGCGATATGCATTCCTAGTAGTTGTGTTCCTTCATCCTATGCCAAAATAAATGGGTAAAATCAAATATGATTTTGTCTTCAAATAAATGTACGATCATCGTCAAGATAATAGGATATGCTTTATATAATTCAACTAGAACAAGTATGTGAGTTGAGTATGAAGTTAGTAACAAGATACATATGGTGAAATATGAATATAATTTATTTTGGATTTGGATACGCCAACACAGAGCTGGCATCGTTAGGGATATTGTGTTATCCTTGCTAACGAGCGTCGAAGCCTGCCAACACAGATACCATAGTTGCTCTGATCTAAACTGATGGTTGGATAATCAATATGATTGAGATTAATTAATCTTCTATCTCTAAATAGGTAAAAGCCCCACTACATAATTTCTCTTGTCAAGCGTGAAGCCACATCATCTTAAGGAGCCCAATAAGTTACATGCCACGTCACCATACACTAAGAACTATATTTATATCTCTCATCGATTCTTGGTAGCTCCATGCATGCAATGCCTTCCCATAGGCATATGTACGGGGTGCCACTTAAAAACTACAGCAACACATGGGGAGTTTCACAGCAACGTGCGGGTTTCATCTAGTAACTGCTATGGATGGTGTGTTATGCAACAGCAGTGACTCGCAATGGATTATATTGATCACTACTAGCTTAGCTTTGCTTATCCTTTTTTTTATGAAGGGATACTTTATTAAACTTTCCAACACATTAAGTTGATACAAGGTCTTCGAAAGGACTCCCACAACTCTCTACCTAACACAAAGCACACATCTTAAATTTCAAAAGGGATCACGCACACTCTAATATTAATGACCATCAATTTTTAGACTAGATGACCACATATGTGCTTGGGGGGGGGGGGGGTCCTTGACCAACTATTTGTCGCAAAGTCGCCACCAGATTCGGAAGGAAGTCCAGCAAATTATTGCATAAATAAATCACCAAGGAGAAATATTTTTTTTTCAAAACTAATTAAATCATTCCTACTTAACCAAGGCGACCAGCATATAACTGCCACGCTCTTTGCAAGATTACGTATTTCAATTTTTTTGGGTCAATTCTAGGTAACAAATTCTAATGCATAGTTAATCCATTATACGAGGTTTGGTTAAACCTAAAGGCAAAGCCATCTGTACCAAGCTTCACTGCACAGTTTGTGTGTGTCCACCCAGACCCAGCCCCCATGCCACCACTGCCGCTGAGCCGTGTTTTGCCTCCCCATGGGTTCAATGGCGAAGCTAGAGCATATTGGAGGGGTGCACAGTGCACTTGCTTTGTGGGTGCATATACATCAGCTAGAAAGGGTGCAAATATGGTAAAATTTTGGTCTAGGTAATTAGTTTTATTTTGTGTGTGTGTGGCAGTAGAGAAAAAGCTGTTTTTGGCAAAAACTCATTTTTCTTTGGATTTGAAAAGAGAATGAACTAATTTTTTTATCAACCCCCTCCATTCCACTGCATGTCTGGTAGGAAGTGGTTAATCCAAACCAAAACGTTGACAAAAATTCGCGGTAGAACCGATCCAGTGCCAGTAACTAATTTGTCGTGTTAAAGCCGTAGATGGGGAAATCAAGCTAGGGGGCACGATGACAAATTAACATTATTGTGGTTAAAGCCATGACATGTTAGCTTTAGATTGCTATATATGTATTTGTGTGTGCAGTATTCATTAGAATCATCCCTAATAAGCTAGAGCGCGTGCATCACATCTATCATCTCCGGATCAGTTGCGAGATCGTTTTCACGCGACTGATGATAGGTGACAAAAGGTTCCTTGTGCTAGGTTCAGGGGAGCATCTGTACGACGCAGGTGATATGGGCCGGTATGGAGATCGGAGAAGGACGTTCCATTCCATACGGCCTTGGGTTGGACTAGACGTCCCAGGTGCTGCCAAAGTGCCACACATCGCTCTCCTCAGCTCCATCTATCAAAATGATCCACACGCTACTGCTACTTGCATTGCATTATACTCCGTACTCGATCGTTCGGTTACACCTGCAGTATATATATATATGCAGAGAGGCCGTTAATCTTGCAACGAATTTTCACATGCATGCATGTCGTCGTCGTCTCATCTGATCATCTCTGCCGGCGACCTATCTATCTATCTAACTAAACTGTTCCGGAAACAGTTTATTAGGAGACCGATGAGTGAGAGGGTAAAGATCCTCATCAGTAGCAGTCTAATAACAGCGTATCGGCGCTACACGTGTGACGACTGACGACTCGTCCGTCGCTACCACGCACGCCCACTGGCAGCGTCCTGTCGTGTCGTCTCACAGTCTCAGCCTGTCAATTGCTCGCACAGCGTTTCACCATGGCGGAGGCGGACCAGTAAATTGGAGGGCAGCTTCCATGCATGCATTGCATGAACAGCCGCCACTCGATCCATCGATCACCGCTAGCTGCACTATATAAGAGCGCCGAGATCACCCGCGATCTGCACTGCACTTGCACCCCACTGCGAATTGAAGCGAGCTAGGTAGCTGACATCTCCGATCCTCACGTACATTGTGGTGACCGAGTGCTCGACCACCAGCAGCCATGGACAACCACCACCAGCAGCAGCCGGCCGCTCCCGCCGCCGCCGGCGGTGCCACGAGCGCGCCGCAGTACCGGGGCGTGCGGCGCCGGAAGTGGGGCAAGTGGGTGTCGGAGATCCGGCAGCCGGGCACCAAGGTCCGCGTCTGGCTCGGCAGCTTCGACTCCTCGGAGGCCGCCGCCGTGGCGCACGACGTGGCGGCGCTGTGCCTGCGCGGCCCGCGCGACGCGCAGCTCAACTTCCCGGGCTCCGCCGGCTGGCTGCCGCGCCCGGCCAGCACCGACCCGGCCGACATCCGCGCGGCCGCGGCCGAGGCGGCCGAGCGCGTGCGCCGCGAGCCGGCGCTCGTAGCCGCCGACGCCGACGACGCCGGACGGGCGCCCGTCGGCCGCCTCGACCTGCCCGTGGGCGACGAGTTTGACGACGACCTCGAGTCGCCCAGGCTGTGGACCGAGATGGCCGAGGCCATGCTGCTCGACCCACCCAAGTGGGGCCCGGATGGCAGCGACGGCTCCGACGGTTCCGGCTCCCACCATTGGCCACAGGGCTCCCTGTGGGATGGATGCTAATCGCTAAAGGCTGCCTGCAGCTAGCCAAATAATTTCTGCTATTACCTGCTAATTCGATGGTCTCATGTGCGCTTCCTTCGCTGCTTTTTATGTTTTTGTTTTCTGTCGAGGTCGATGTTTATGGATGTTCTATATGTTTCAGAATGCTTTAAGTAAAATTTCCGGGTCGGAAAACGAGGATGCCAATGTGCAACAAGGATCGATCAGTCTGCTTTCTGCAAATCTTGTACTCCAGCAAATATATATGTATGTAGTGTTTGAAGCATAATTATTTTTTTTTCAAAAAAGTACTTGAATCATGCACACACAACATCTGATATCTTTAGATTGACAATAAATCGAAATCACCCTCAATCCTGTTTAAATATCAAACTGGGTGTGTAACACCTTGCGGTCAAGCTCGTGTGTTCCTCACCTGATCTTTCTTTTCTGTGGGGAGACTTACCATTTGCATAAGGATGCAATTTGGCAGCGTCAATCGGCAATTTATGCCAAAAAAGCATACATGAGAACAGAAATTTTCACAGCGATATACAACATTAAATAACATGTTTACCCTACTCAATTGATTAAGCAATCAAACTTGTCTTTTACAAAATAAACTACGTAGAAAAAACCAGCAGTATTGCTCAAGTTTATTCTGACCGAGAATTGAATGACAATATGTTCAGTGACTTCACTTTGCCTAAAAGACAGTATGACACTCGTATGTGGCGTTCATGGTTATAATACATCCTTTATCAAGGACAACTAAATTATGGAGTACTAGTCGATTAACAATTGCTCCTACGCAGACTAGTTATTCTAAGAGACATGATTGTGAGAAGCTCGTCGATGAACTTGGGACTCACAACTAATTAAATGTGTTTATATATTTTTTGCTATTTTCCATTTGTTTTTATTACAATTGCACACATAGAGATTCTATAATCTATATCCAATTCTATATATTCTATATGACTTTCCATCCGTATGCATACTTTCCCCTTTTTCATCACAACTTCTATTTATGTATGAGCACGAACTAAATGTTTAACATAGAAATAGACATGCTCATAACTTTGGGCATCCATGTATACAAGGTCCACATGACAACACACGTCATGCATATACACATTGAGTTATTTTTTCATATTAACAATAGTAGAAGTAGATAATTAATATAGGCATATACAGAATTGCTTCTGGAGATATTGTTGCATAATATTATATGTGGATATTTTAGATTGTAGAATGCTTTACATTATTTTTATAAGAAGAAATGGTAACTTTAACTTAGAGAAATTTAGAATGTTACTTTAGAAAAGTTTTATAATGGCATGTGTGAGGTAATTTAAAACAAAGTCTAATAGTTTAAGTTAAGTCATTTTTTCATAATATCTAAGGTGGTTAGTTTTATATAGATTAGGGGGTATTTTAGATTACTTTTGTATAATGGAGGAGCTGGTACTTTCTAGAGATAAACCGATCTAGCGGTTGTAGCTGTCAAGCCTATTGAATTGATGGCTACATGTTCCTGTTTTTATGAGAAATTTTAGGAATTATCCTTTTTGCAACATGCTTTGTGAGGCCTAATATGTAAACTCTAAAATGATTCTATATTATTAGTATACAATTTTTACATAGGTTGGAAAAATTAAGAGCCGTCCTGCAACTGCAACTGCAACTGAAATGCTTGGAGTACATGTGTATTTAATTGGTTGTCCTTTTTTTCGTTTTTTTTGCAATGCAAAGAGAGTACAATAGATCAATTTTCTTGTCTGGAAAACCGAGTTTTCCACCCACAAACGAACGAGCAGGCAACTCCCGAGGCCTAGAGCAACCGGTGCGGACGCAGCCCGAGGCCTGTTCTCGACAAGGGGCAGAGCCCAGGCGATTTTCTATTCCGGAACCCAAAAAAGCCCAATAGGCCCACGGGGGCGTCGAACGGTACGCCGGCGAGGGCGAGCCCCGCCGCCATCAATTCGAACGTTGGAGGGTGGCCGGAAGCATTTACTAGCGCCTCCTCCTCCTCGAGCCTCCGAGCCGTTAGAGTAGTCCCCCCCTCTCCGCCTTCTCCTCGCCAACGCCAACGCCGCCGCACTTAAGGGCGCGGATTCACATCCATCTCCGCCGTTACAGCTCGCTCCCGCTCCCTCCCTCGCCTCTCCTCCCCCATCCTCGGCCGCGAGCTCCCCGACCAGCAGGTGAGCCCCGCGACGCCCGCTCTTCCATTCTTTGTCTCTTTCGACCGACCGGCCGTCCGGTGGACTTGGCTCCTCGCCGTCGCTCTCGGTACGATCCGGGCTCTTGATGGGTTCCCGCGAGTGCTGCGGTTGGGGCTGGGACTCGCGCGGGGGGTCGGTTGGTGCAATCCGCCGTGCGCGTGCGTGGCGGACTGGCGGTCTTGCTTGATGGGATGGGGGGTTGCTAGTGCGCAGGCGCAGCCGGGTCTCATGCGCCGCGCTTTGGTGCCTTGGATGTTCCCCTTTCTTTGGTTTGGGCGGGCGTTTTCTTGACGTGGACTTGCCGTCTCCCGTTGGCGGCCCTGCTTTTGTTTCGGTGTGCTCTGGAATTGGTGCTGGGCTTCAAGGCATTCCGGCTGAGAAGCAAAATTCGCGAATTTGGGGGCTTCCGGCATCCCGTTTCTTGTTTCAATCTGGCGCGTGCGTTTGTCTCGCTCATCCGAAAACCGTGGTTTCCCTCCAATGCTGTGCTTACATGATGGTAAATTCGGTGCTGCAGATATTCGTACATTCTTTCGCTGCTGAGGCCTGCTTAGGTAGGTGGTAGCAACAGCAGAAGCAACAATGGCTGCCTGATGTTGGGCAGCGATTCAACGGCTGCTGGTCATACTCGGATTTGCCTTACAACGACCACAGTGCGCAGGTTACCTTCTGCTTTCCTAATAGTTCAATCCTCTGCATTTTCCCTTCTTAGAATTATCGGTTGAAGTACTGGGCCCGTGTAGTTCCCGTATATGAGACTGATGCTCTGCTTGGATCCAGTCTTTGTATTAGTTCCTTATATAGTTATATGTTTTTCAAAAGTCTAGATACTGGCTACATGTATTGCTATTTGTTGTTGAGATGTTTTGGTAAAAAGAAAGAAAGAAAGAAGTATCCTGAATTCCGATTTTTCTTGTGTCTGGTCTTCAGGATCCTTCGATTCAGCAGATGGTGCTCAACCATGGGTCCGTATCATTTGGTAGGTTTGCTGCAGAATCCTTGTCTTGGGAAAAGAGGTCAGTGTTTGACCACAATAGACGCCAAGAGGAACTAAGAAAACTCACAGCACCCGGTTTGGTCGCACAAAAGAAGGCGTTCTTTGAAGAATATTACAAGAGGGAGAGGCACCTCAAGGCTCAGGGAGGAACGCCCCAGACCCAAACCACAATGGATCAGAGGAGCGATGACAGCACTGTTGACCATAGCAGCCAAGCCGATGAATTGCCTGTGGTTATGTCTGAAGATCCAGTGGCTAGTGCTGCTCCAAGTTCTGAAGATCCAGTGGCCAGTGCTCCAAGTTCTAGTTTTGAGCCTTCCACTGAAGTTAGCTCGTCAGATGAGAGGAAATGCCAAGATGGCCATGGGCTCGGGTACTTGACATTTAATCCTTTGTTTTCTCAGACAGAAGGCCTGCAAAACATACAAGACGAGGAGAGATCTAACTCTGGTCAAAAGCAATACTGTGACCAGGAATTCCCGTGCACAGCGCAGACAACTAGCAATCATGGATTCAGCTCTGAAGCTATTGAGAGAAAAGTTCTTGCACCAAGACATGTGGTATCAAATGAGAATGATGAAAGTAACATTGTTGGATCAAGGATTGTCTTACCAGTACCAAATCTACAATCAGAATGTCAGAAAGTTCATCCTGAAAAGCGTGGGGCAAGAAAAACTATACCTATTGTTAATAGGATAGCTAAGATATCAAAGGTAATGTGTCGATATTCAATGTCGTGAACAATTTTGTTTTGGTTTCCATTATACTGGCATGTCGGATCTGGAATTATGAATATTTGGCTTTCTTTTTTAAAACTTCACCACAAGTGCACTATAATAAAGGTGTTGCTGCATGGCGCGATGCTGCAAGATTTGAACATTTGTCCTTATTTATTTTCTTCAAAATTTCAAATCCATTAGCAGCGCAGATCGTGCTTAAATATTGCAAGATTTGGATAATGATTTACTCTGTTAAGGTAGATAAATAAAAATAACAAACATTAGGAAGCATCATAAAACACATGTATTTTTTCTTACTTCAAATACATTATTGATGCAGATATGGCATTGAGTAAGTGCTGAACTTCCATCCTTAACGTTGTAGGGAGGGTATGATTTCCAGAATATACTATTCTGTATATGAACGTGAAAAAACTTGGCCACTTTCTGAATGACACTAAAGAAAAGTTTCATGCCATAGACTTGCCCCCCCCCCCCCTTCGTTTTGATTGATATAAGATACTGTGGAGACTTTTTTTTGACTGATGTATCTTTATCTACGTTATCTCAGGACTTGCCGACTTCTGTTATCAACGTCCCAAGGGTAGATTTAAGAACGAATTCAGAAAACAGGCCCTCTCAAGACTTGAAGGATCCATTCCACAAGAGAGTTGAGATGAAATTGCGTGCTTTATCTGATAGGATGGATGCTGATAGAACCACAGCGTCTTCTAGATCAACTTCTTACCAGCCTCCCGAGAGAGCTATGACCTCATCTAGATCTTCATATCAAAATGCTGATAGACTTGCCACGTCTTCTAGATCCAGTTTGTGTCAGAACACTAGTAGTAGAGCCTTGGCAACTTCTAAATTAGCTGCTCAAGCTTCTCATAATTATCTTAAAGGAGTGAAACATTCAGATGCCCTTCTTGGTGGGATTTCCTTCAATAAAGGATCTGTTAGCAACAGTGCTGCTACTGGCAAATCAGTTGCCAAGTTCTCGGTGATGCCCAGTTCATCTCAAGTTAGTACAAAACCTTCCAAGACTTCTCAGGTAACTTTGCGCTGTCAACGAAAAACCACCCTGCTATGTGTGCCTAGTGCATTTGAGAAATAGAGTTTCAGTTACTTTCTGCCACAATGGGCCATATTATTTCTTTTTTGTAGTTCTGTAAAGTGCCAGATGGCTGATATCCTGATAAGTTTGCTGGCAGCTAAACTTTGTTGATTCAAACATTTGTAACAAGCTCAATACCATTTTGCAGGTTACATTAAAAAGAGTCTCAGGACCTACAAGCGTGAAAAGTGTGTCACAGAATAAAAGGTATTTATTCTCTTCTCTGTCCAACACATTGAATGGGAATCTTACAGAATTTTTACTGATATTTTGTCCTGTTTGAGCTGGTCAGGAAGCACACACTGACGGCATTGGATGAAAAACGCCACCCAAAGAGAGAATATGTGTGCACATCGGCACCTCCAAGTGCAAGGTATCTCTAGCTTCTTTCAGTTCGCTGAATGATTTGGTAAGAGGCATGCAGTGAGTCTAAATCTAAGCTGTGCTGATCTGTTGTGCAGAAGCAGCTCCGAGAATCTGCCCCCTGCTGCAAAGGCACCTAAGATTTCAAATGCAGCCAATGCAGTGACCAAGGTAAAACCTTTGAGAACCCAGGTGGTGGTGGTCCACAATATCCCCTTTGAAAGCAATGTGGATTCAAACTGATTAGCAGTTTGCATTTTTAATCTTTTTGGTTATTGGGTGCTTTGTTTTGGTACTTCATTGTAGACCGAAGTTGTCCAGAAGTCAAGATCGGCTAGTAATCCTGTTGGAGGACGAAATGTAATGTCAAAGCGCCCTGCAAACTCCAATGAACAGAACAGAAAGGTTGGATATTTCATTATTGGGCACTTCCCTTCCATTAAGTTCACAGTTCTAGCGTTGTAGTTGTAGTATTGGCCAACAATCTGGAAGTACTAGCTTTATTGGTGCATGAGCCTTCTTTCATTCTTTTCTTTTTTTTTTAACTAGATGCTAACTTTAACAGAACTCGATCCATCTTCAGTGCTGCTAAAGTTTATTTTTCCTCGTTTTTAGATACCAACATAAACCAAAGTTGTCTGGATTTGTTCATAGGCGATTGCGTCACGCACTGGGAACCGGGCTGAATCTAGCATGAGGAGCAATCTGAAGGGTGGTCCGTCACTGGCAAAGAACAAGCCAAGGTAGGTCAAGCCATCTGAGATCTGACCATGTCTACACTGACTCCATCATGATCAAGATATGATGTCTTTGTGTTCCCGACAATGCACATGTATCCTTTGGCAACCATCACGGCATTCAGTGTTAGCTTCAAACTGTCAAATGTCTTCACCTATGTAGCTTGCGATTGTCAACACTAGCTGACCGGCCAATTTTTTGCAGGCAAGAGAGGACCACGGTGGCGATGAAGCAGAGAGAGAAAAAACATAGGTGCAGTTGGCCCACGCATAGATAGATCGCCTGGAGCTTCAAACTACGTACTACTACTTGTTGGCTGTTTGCAAACTGCAACTAGCTAGAAGGCCTGTAAATGACACGAAGTTGAGACAGCGGCCGTTACTGGCAATCAACAGGACAGGAGCTCAGTACAGCACATATAGCAAGAAGAGAAGAGACATGCCTTGTCTTTGTAGTTGTGCAGGTCGTCATCGTTGCATACAGTGATGCGCTGTACTTGGGCTGCTTGCTGTGCTGCTACGCCTGAATCTCTTGGTGTTGGAAGCTTTGTTGTCGACAATACTGTTGTAATCCAGTGTCTCCATATATAATACGATGGATTTGTTTCTGGTGGGTTGTTCGCTATTCTTCTTTTTTCACCGTTGTGCAAGGCAGTATTGGAGGATGCGACATTTGGTTTGTTGCCATTTGGCGAAACGGATGCAACGAGAATAACTCTTTTTTTTTTCTGTGAACGGCAAGTGTCCTGTGCATTATCAGGATCGCATATCTTGATTTTGATAAAAAGAAAAGAAAAAAAAAGCTTGCTGTTGCAGTTTGCAGGAATCACAGGAACATGCAACAGCTATCTATCGGCATGGCTCGCCGGAGCCGCATCGGGAGAGCGCCACGTGTCCGCAAGATACACCACGTCGGCGCTGCTGTCTTTCGCCGGACCGTTTAGATTTTTTTATCCACTCGGTGGAAACCGCCCCACCCCACTCGTGAGGGCTTTTTTCCCAGGAGAACTTGCTCTACGGTCGATGACAGTTGGGCCCCGATGGCAAAGTACACCTGAAGTGCCCACGCGTCAGTGAAACCGGTGGGCTCCACCCTGCGTGAGCAGTAGCCCCGCGCGCTTTCTCGTTATCCGACGGCCGACGCACGCGGCTGCTACGTGCCGCGCTCGGGCCCTCCCCCGCTCTGCCTTTTTGCCCGCCCACACCCTTCTTGTCCCTGCCAGTTGGGTCCCGCCGCGGCGCGGCCCCACCTGCCTGTCTCCTCCCGGGCGCTGCCCCCACGCTTTAGCCCGTCTCCTCCGGACGCCGAAAGTCCCAACTCCCAACCCCGGGTTTCACCCACTCCCCCTTGCCTTGCCCCCCTTCCCTTCCCGCGGAAGAGGACGGCGGAGCCGCCACGCCGGCCATGGAGGACGCCGCCTCGGAGATCAGCGACTGGGAGGTGCTCTCCGCGGCATCCGGATGCGGGGGCGGGGACGACGTCAGCGAGGTCCTGGCCGTCTCCGGAGGCGGCGGCGACGTCCTCCACGACCACTTCGCCCTCGCCCTCGCCCCCGACGCCGACACCGCAGCCGCCGATTTCTCTGGCGACGGCACGTTGCCTGGGCCCGGGGACGTCTGGGAGGGGCTGGGATCGTTGGGCGGATTCGATCCGGTCCCGCCAGCAGCTTTCGACTTCGCTGCTGGGGTTTCGAGCGAAGCAGCCGCCGGTAGGCGGCGGCGGCGGCGGCGGCGGCGAGCATGAGGCTGGACAAGAGGGCTCGATTCTCGCAGCCGCCGTGGTTCGTGGTGCGACCTCGAGTGCTGACGCAAAAGGAGACGAGGCTGGCGACGCCGAGATAGAGCGGGGGAGTAATGCCGTGATTAGTCGCGGCGAGTTGCGCGCGGAGGTGCAGCCGCCGGCGCTCTGTGCCGTGGGAGAAACCCCGGGCTCTGATGCAGGTGAGAGTCCCCGCGTGCGATTGGATGGTGGAGAGATCGGTGAGGATGCTGTGCCAAGCGATGGGGTTCGTGGCGAGCAAGGAGAGCAGGGGCAGGGGGGCAACGCTAACGCTGCCTCCGGATGCGATGGAACCGATGGGGAGGCCAAGGACGCTGATTCGCCGCGCACTGGAGAGGGAGATAAGCAAGTCGCTGTCTGGTGGAGGCTGCCGCTCCGGCTGCTGCACTTCTGCGCTTGGAAGGTGAAGCCGGTGTGGTCCTTCTCCATCGCCGCGGCGCTGCTCGGCCTGCTCGTGCTGGGGAGGAGGATGTATAGGATGAAGCGCAAGGCAAAGGGCTTGCCCCAGATTAAGATCGCATTTGATGATAAGGTATGCTGTTCGCTACAGTTGAATACACTTGTTGCTATATAGTACGTGTTAGAATTAAATCATGGACCTCATTCTGGTTGTGGTTTAGTCTAGTACTATAGCACAATGGCATAAGTTGCATGGTCAGGGGATAATAAGACAGGATGAATTATGATCAATATTGTGTCACTAACCCAAAACATTGCAACTAGTGAATATAATGTTCAGATAGAAGTATATAACAGGATAATTGCGAATCATAATTTATGTCTATGCTGTAAAAGCGTTAACTACCTGTATTCTCTGTTATCTTTCGTGAAAGTTGACCTTGCTCCCGAAGTAGATGGAAGGTGATCAGAGCTCAAGCACAATCAGTACAGAATTATCAGCCCAACAGTATAATGAATAATGTAACTCATATACAGAGTAGGAAACTAGTTTTTTTCTAAATAATTTCGAAGGAAAAAATGGTGCATGAGTAAATGTGAAGGGAGTTGGTTTTTCACCTTTGTATTGTCAGTGGGTTTATATAATTTCCGAGGATTTGACTCTCTCGTGGGGATCATTGTCTTAATGAGCAAAGCCCTTTCTGAAATCTGAACAATTCTGATTTTGATTCCTCTCCTGCTGCCTTTGGCAGCCTTCAGTAGAAAAGGTGAATTCATTAGCGACTTTCAGTTTCTCACACTTGTCTCAAAACCAGAGGTCTTTCGCATTGTTTGGGTTTCTCCTGTTGGTATCAAAGCAAAAGTCTTCTTTCCAGATTTTCTCATGTTCAGTAAGAATTTGTTACTGCATAATATGATCATAATTACCACCACGTGTTCAGTAGGAAAGTAAGGCATTGCCCTTCTTGTAGGGGATGTATTAAAAGGCATTGAATTAGGATGTGTTTAGTCATTGATATGTCCTGGCAAACCAGGACCAATATTGTCGTACTTCAATTTGGATACCTTCGTGACATTTTTTCAGAGTGGAAGTCATGGCTCTGTAGATAAGTTGCATGGCGACCGCACATGGAAGTTAAAAGGAGAACAATAGTACCTACACTACTTCCCATAGTGTCCACTCTCACAATGGAGAGTTTTATTATTTTGGAGGTGCAGTGTCAAAGCACCTTTCTGTCCATTTCAAATTAATGTGACGATGTGAAAGAACACCGGGGTACAGTTATTGTTAAGCGTGTAAAACAACAAGCTAGTAAAATTACTTGTGCCTAAGCATTCTGTTCACTCGCTTTCTACATTTCTTAAGCGATAAGTCAGTAAGCATAGTTAAATTGCGCTCCTGACCACACTTGTCTTTCATGTAACAATCTAACCATGTTTTTTCTGCTTTTTTGGTGTGAAAAATACAGAGGGCCTCCCAGTTTGCAGATCGAGCAGGACGTCTCAACGAAGCCTTCTTGATAGCGAGACGTGTACCTCTGCTAAGAACTTCCGGTGCCTTGCTTCCATGGTCAATGGTTCAGGAGAGATGAGCCAACCTGCTCAAAGCTCCATAAGGTTCCCCGAAGCAACCATTCTGGATGATGAACATC
Source organism: Paspalum vaginatum (assembly GCA_030272315.1). Taxonomy (NCBI): domain Eukaryota; kingdom Viridiplantae; phylum Streptophyta; class Magnoliopsida; order Poales; family Poaceae; genus Paspalum; species Paspalum vaginatum. The sequence goes on from CM059015.1 coordinate 14,365,091, forward strand.
AGCGCAAGCATCTTAATTGGCCTTTACCTCGATACTTTTTTTCTTTTAGATGACGCACCGAGGAGGATGCCAATGTCTATGTCAGTGGTCTCTCTCTTTGTTTTTCTTGGGTTCTTCTTTCTTTTTAAGGAACCACTTCTTGTGCTCCTGGTTCCCACTTTTCACCCTGCTCGTGTTAGTTCCTGGTCAGTGGTGGAGTCCTGAATTTATAACTGGTACACACATATGTTCTTTTCTTGTTAATTTGGATGCGAGACTGCTCAGTTCTCATGTGCTTTTTTTGTCGTTGTCGTTGTGTACTTTTCTTTCTTGCACACCGGTGATTATCAGTGCCAAAACAGCTGTGTATCTAGTTCTAGTGAACTGGGTGTCTCCGTGCCTGTACTGCCGTCTGTTTTCAGCTGGTCCGCCTGGCCGATGGTGGTGAGGTAGTGTGGTCTTCTGACTGTGGTCAAAATTGTCATCGGTGGCATATGTAAGCTTGTATACTGAGAGAACCCAAAACGGTGTGTTCGTTGCTGCTATCGGATGAAACATGGATATGTTCTTTCATTTCGTCTGATCATCTGAAAGTGTGAATATAGTGTAATGATGCTCTGGGTGCGCAAAGTTTAGAGGATTAGAAAGCGAGGATGTGTGCCCGTATCAGAGTTACTGAACTGAAAATTTTGGTTCAGAGGTTTCGACGGAGCAGTGTAGCTATTACTGTGCCGAGTGAACCGGTGAGGTTATCGGCGATGAATAAAACAGCGTTGCGATCAATATTACAGCGCTGTGCTGACTGCGAGTGACGTTCCTTTCAGATCAGACCAGCTCACTGACCATGCGCTGGTAGAGGCAGCTGTGCGTACTGTGTTGTATCAAGGCTGAGTTGTTCAGGAACAAGCTTGGCCTTGGATAAGTAACCGCATGTCAATTGTCAGATGATCCCAGAATTACGAATCACCAGTTGGACGTGGTTAATGTGGGTGCAATCAGTTTGCAAAGCAAGCGATATGTACGCGTTGCTCAGGCAAGAAAACTTTTCTGAAAATTCAACAGCAATCTAGCACTCCTAGTCGTTACCTGTGGGCTGTGGGAGGACTGTGCTAGGGTTTTTTTTTTTGGATAACCGAGGACTCTGCTGGTTGCCTGGGTACAAGAAATGTGCCTCAGGCTGGATCAGAAAGGAGGGTCTTTTCGTCGAGCGTAAAGGGGTCAAAGTTTGTAGTTCGGTAGTGTTTCACTGTTTCTGCGTCTGTGTCCCGTCATTTGTTGCGGAATTGCCTGCCTGCACCGATCAGCATCCCCATAGCTGGACTTGGAGTCTTGGACAACCATATCAAGTTCATTAATTACTTGCCTGGAGTTGCACTCACGATTCTTGGCTAATACAGAACTGTAGCATGGTGAGATTACCACCACGTGCGAGAGAAGTCTTGCTAATACAAGAAGCAGAGCGTATTTGGAACGCAGAAATTTCTCCATCACACGAATCGAGAGACAGTTCAATTCCATAGAAAAACACAGGAAACAAAAACAGGCCCTGCAATCGACGATGACAAAAAGAAGAAATTTCAATAAGTATCATCGATCAATGGAACAAAATTGTAGTACCTCAAGAACAAGAGATTATCATCCAGCATCACCATTCACATTTCACAACCTCCACCATATGGGGGTACGTACGAGGTACGACTGAGTAACAAGGAAGTAGGGGAGAGGAACCTTTTCGGGTTTTTTTGTTTCTTTATTTATTCATGTGTTTCTTTCGTTTCACCTCCAAAAGTCAAGTCGGCCTTTGATTACCGGTCAGCCGCCGCTGATGGGCGGTATGACGGCGAGCTCGTCGCCGTCGGCGACCGCGGCGGAGTCGGGCGCGTACTCCTCGTTGAGCGCGAGCACCACGGAGCGGCGGATCTCCTCCAGCCTGGGGAACTGGGCCAGGACCCGCGCGAGGCAGTCCCCCGCGGTGCTCCCGGGCGGCACCTCCACCGCAGACTCCGCCACGCCCGTGAGGTCCCGCGCGCGCGCGAAGAAGAGCACCTTCACCGTCGCCGCTGGCGCCGGAGGTGCCGGCGCGGCCGCCGCGGGGCTCCCCTCCTCAGCATCTGCTGGCGACAGCGGATGGGACGTCGGCATCAGGTGGGGAGGAAATCGGTCGGTGGTTCGCTGGTGATTAGTAGGAGGAGGAAACGATCGGGGATTGGATACCTCTGGCTCTGGGATTCTCCGCCATCGCCAGACGGAGTAGAAGAAGGGGGTCGGCCACTCGGGCCGCCGCCGCTGTGGTCAACCTGTGGCCGGAGACGGAGAGTTTGGACTTGGCCACTTGGGCGAAACGCCTAAGCCATCAAACCTATCGGATCGGAGCTGGTCTTGGTCAAGAAATTAAGGTTCTGGAAATCCAGCACAGAAGTGGTCGTGCCGGAGTGGTTATCGGGCATGACTAGAAATCATGTGGGCTTTGCCCGCGCAGGTTCGAATCCTGCCGACCACGGTTTTTTCTTTTCTTTTCCTGTTTATTAATACTCCTTAATTGTTTTGCAAATTCCGAAAGTCAGGTTATAGCCGGAACGGAACTGCCACATTCAGGAGTGCTAGTGGAAGAAGGATCATGATACTGATGCATGGCCCAATCATAATTTATTAGCAGATCGAACACCGAAGAATGTAGTAAAACATATGCGGAAGGCAAGTTAATCGATAACATTTGCACTAACACTAGTTATTATTTTCCTACTTAGCCTCCTTTACTGTTCGTTTGCTTCCCTAATCAGACAACTAGTGTCCTAACCATATTACTAATTGATAACGATTTACATTATATATTTTGAGGCACATTATTAATATATTTCATATTTTTAAGGATACTGTTAATTTTGATAGTGAAATTATTACTTATCACATAGACTAGCAAACACGTTTTTTTCTTCGTTAGCTTCTCAGGCATTTCTTCCGATGTGGCTAGTCACGGGTGGGTTTTTATCAAATTTCGAAACAATTCACACCTGACATTTTTTTTATCAGGCAAATCGTCCATGCCTCGTACCAAATAAACCCGATGCTTTTCCTGACTCTTGGGCAGCTAGCCTTTTCATCACTGCAGGTGTAACTGCAGATCCTACGGGTAACACTGTAACAAGGCGCCTGCTTGTTGGTTGCCTTGCTGGTGATGAGACTATTTAACTTTCCTGAGCACTAAACTACTCGGTTTGAGTCGTACCACTACGGGTCCATCTTCTCAGTGAATATGGGAACTTTCCGGCTTTTTTTGAAAGAGAAACATAATTAACTGCGTCATGGGAATGAACGGTCCAGCCCATGAGTGCTAAAGATTCCTTGATGATAAGTGTTTGTGTTCCCCTGAAACAGTGGCGGAGAGAGAGAGGGTCTAGGAGGGCCAAGCACCCCAAGATTCTAAAAATTACATAGCATGTGCTTCTATTTTTCATGCAAATGATAAATTTTGAGTCCATTTTTCTACTAATCATGGTTTCTAGGTATATTTCTTACTAATATGTTGTAGTAATTAGTAGTTATTTATTTATATTTGTATAACTGAATAATGTAATGTTTGTTATCTTCATGAAAATGGAGCTAGTCTTTCTCTTTATATTTTTTGTTGCTTGTCAACATTGGTCCCCTAGGTCAAATTCCTAGCCCCGCTCATGCCCTGAGATACGGTCTTTAACGGTATTTCCCCAGACATATGAAGCAAACTAAGTGATTGCAAGCATCTTTTTTCTATCAGCCGTCTGGGAAAAAAAAGGTAAAGCAACAATGCTCCAAATTACATGTCATTTTAGTTTTGTTTCAAGTTAATTAATATAATTCATGTAGCTTTGACCTAGTTTGCGCCAACACGAAATTGATTTACTTAAAGTCTACCATGAAATATGTCTTCATACCCGTATTTATTTGTACGGTGGAATTTGATATGTTTGTCTAAAAACGCAGTAAAGGTTAGGGAAAACTGACTTATTAGTACGCTAATAACTAACAAATGGACCGGTATGATTTAGAGAGAGGGAGTACACCTGAAGAAAAGATTAGTCATTATAAGTATCGTTGTCAACAGTCAGCTGTGGTAACAAGTGGTAGTAGTCGGAGACAAGATGAGGCTGCGTGAGATACTTTTATGGTCAAGCTTTTGTCAACCACTGTAGTGAGTCGGGCTGCTCCTATCGATGAATAGTACTGCTAGTACTAACAAGTAGTCTAGTCCGGAGCACTGCCTACGTAGTATCTAATCTACTATAGGTAACTGTTGCTACGTGCTGCTAGTATCTAATCCAATCTACTGATGTTAACAGCGCTGGTTGGCACTCGTGTCTAGTACTGTAGTGGGGTTTGGAAGGGCCCTTGTGTGGTTGAACGGTGGTTTTCAGCGTCGGAAGCCGGCATTTTTTGCTGCGCACCGCACAGTGCGCACTGATCTTTCCTGCAGCAGGACCAGGAGGAGCCGAGGGGAGGTAGAATCTGGGATATCTGATCCAGGTCCTGTGGAAGCAAGGACAGCGTTGCTGCACGCAACGCAGGCAAGCTGCATCCGCTGTTCCGCTTCACTGAAACGATCCGAGAGGGACCGGGAGGAGGAGGAAAACGAAAGCAAGGCGACGACGCAGGGGCCGGACCGTAAAACATCACCAGGATAGTTTCCCTCCTCTCCTCCCCCCGCGGCCCATCCGATCCCCGCTGCCAGGTAGCCACAATCACTGACCAGCGGGCCTTCAAGAAGCATGTGGACCCACAGTGTCAGAGACTTCTGTGCAGCTCAGCTCCGGGGGCGCAAGCGCGCCGCGGGAGCTAAAACCCTCCGGTGGCGCAGGGACCAACCGTTGCGGATTATTTCGTCCTCGCTTGCGTCCCGGGTCGCGACACGCCCTCCGTGCCCCGCCTGCCCACGCGCGCACTCTCTCTCCCACCCCCCCCCCCCCGGGGCACCGCAGCGCGCATCTCCGGCGACGGCGTGCGCCCCTCGACGGGCGGATCACTCGTCCTCCGCCCGAGGTAGGAGTCCCCACCGCACCGCCGCCTGTTTGTCGCGCTGTCGCGGGGGGTCTGCGGGTTTCCTTACGCGGGGGGCCTCCGTTTTCGCGCGCAGGAGACGGAGAAGATGTGGTCGTCGAGCCAGGCGAGCACGAGGGGCGTGGTGGAGATGGGGAGGGTGGAGGCCGGGCCGTCCCATTTCCCCAAGAGGCCCGCGCCCCGGAATTCCACCAGGTATGTATATATCTACATGCTGCGGCAGGATGCGTGGCTCTGTGTAATACAGCTGATACTGTCGATGCCAATGCAAAAAAAAGGAAGTTAGATCTGCCTGCTAATATCTCTCTTCTAGGTGGTTCCGCGCTGATGACGAATCGACGATCGATGACTTTGTGTGCAAATGAGCTAGTCTGGCGTTAGTATTAGATAATCATGCTGGTGCGGTGTGCGAAACGTAACAAGGGATACCTGTACTGTACCTACCTGTATCTCTTGGGTGCCATCTTTACTAGCTCCCATACCTAGAACCGGTGTTCCCATTCTCTGTATCACACCTCTCTCTGTTCTGCAAAATGCGGCACTGATGATAATGATGCGTACAGGCCGCATTCTTTTCGCTATGACCACGTGATGCCATCGGCAGTGTTATAGCTAACATAGCTACTGTGTGCCTGACAGGGTCAATCTATCAAGGACACATGCCGTTAAACCTTGCGCAGCTGGCGGCCGCTCAGGAATTTCAGTGAAATGCAACTTGGGATGGTCTTCTCAACCGTTGCCTGACTCGAAGCATCAACTTAGAGGATATTCGTCTGCATCAGAGGCGGTTCTCACCTCCCAGTCTGAGTTGAGAAAACTTTTTGTTGGCAATGAAAAGATTGGTGTTCTCTTGCTGAATCTTGGGGGGCCAGAGACTCTTGACGATGTGCAGCCTTTCTTGTTTAATCTTTTCGCAGATCCGGTAATTACCATACTGAAAAGCAATGGTGGCTTCTCAGTTTATGTTTCTTTTTCATACTTTACCTTGCAGATCTAACAATTCTGGTGCAAAAAAAGTTACTGTTCAGCTACTTAGATGTTTACTGAAACGTGCAACAGGTTCAGTATATTGTATATGCACAGAGTCCAGTTATATACTTCTAATTCTGTGACTTCCAATTGTGTTCGTTAATCAATATTGGAGCCTAACTTTGCTAGCATCATTTTATGAATGTTTGAGCTAGAAAGACAGAGTGGCTGCATATTACTACTGAATCTGAGCACATCATAGTCCAAGTTTGTTCCTCGCACTAATTATATGTACCATGATGCATGATCACAGGACATTATCCGTCTTCCTAGGCTTTTTCGCTTTCTGCAGAAGCCACTGGCGAAATTCATATCAGTGGCGAGAGCACCAAAGAGTAAGGAAGGTTATGCATCCATAGGCGGCGGTTCTCCTCTCCGACAAATTACTGATGCACAGGTATATTATGACCTTCTGTTGTCTAATTTGCCAATTGGCATGACTGCCGTGCACTGAATCTCTTAGCAATCTAGAGTCAGAGAAACGATACAAAAGGAAAACTGATTTTTCTCTTAATTAATTCCATAGCCAAAATTCTTGTCAGATGACGAATTAACCCATCCATTAATGCTACAGGGGATCTTCATGGGACGTCAAATATTTAGAACTAATACTGCAATATCAATTCCGAACATGTACCGCATACCTCACGGGGCATGTGCTTCTCACTTGTTTAATAAATGATTATCCCAACAATTGTGTTAATATTGTTACGGATCATGGGTTAGGCCTTGGAAATTTCCTGGTGATCTTACACTGTGAGAAGACGCATAATCTTATTTGCTATGAGAAACAATATTTCGGAACTTACTGCCATTTTTGCCGGTTATCTTTTACATTAGACAATGATATCAATCATAGGATTCAAATGTCTGCATGCTGCTATATTGCTTGAAATTAGTAGTCTAGGACTCTAGGGAATAGTTAACGTTTTCCCCACTTTTCCTACAATGCCTAAAATATTTCTGAAACTGCACATGAGCTCTCATTTGATGGCTTTTATGCATTGTGCAGGCTGAAGCACTGAGGGAGGCATTATGTGAAAAAGATGTTCCGGCTAAGGTGTATGTTGGAATGCGGTATTGGCATCCCTTCACTGAAGAAGCCATAGAACAAGTAGGGGCTTGACATATATCCAAAATAGTTCTGTCTTCTGTTGGTTTTTTTTTCCAGGTTTTCATTTCTTAGCAATGAAATCAGCTTGTAAATTCGCATTTTTAGTAATCTTTCTAAGTACCTATTGTTTTTTAGTAATGTAAGGCAACATCAATCGATTGAATTGACCGTTGAGTTGAAGTTTCTTTCTAACAAGATTTTTATTTCGTGGATAATATTTTTCCCTTGTAGCATTTGCTGAAGAATATGATTATATGAATCTACATTGCAATTTGAATACTTCTATGTAACTGCAGCATGAATGCTATTCTATTCTAGTTATGAAACCATAAGCTAAGTGACATATTCATGGCATCTTATTCATGACACCATTTGTGATATGAATACTGTTCTAGACATACAAATAGGTACTTTCTAGTGATTCAGTGTTCATATATATCAGTTTGAAGAATAAACATTATATTTATGTACTCACTAATTTTGTTCCTGTTGCATTGCAGATAAAACGGGATGGCATCACTAAACTTGTTGTGTTGCCTCTATACCCTCAGTTCTCCATATCAACTAGCGGTTCAAGTCTCCGTTTATTGGAGAGCATATTCAGGTAATATTTGAAACTAGAAATACATGTATGTCTGATCCTTAGAAAACTGATACTTATGTGATTATGTCACATTCAATTTCCTTTAGAGAGGATGAGTATCTTGTGAATATGCAACATACAGTTATACCTTCCTGGTATCAACGTGAAGGATATATCAAGGCTATGGCAACATTGATTGAGAATGAACTGACAAAATTTCCAGAACCCCAAAAGGTAAGAAGTAAGAACCATGGATTCAAGCACCTGTAGGTTCTCCCTTGAGTCAAATGGTAGAAGGTTGTTAATCTTGGTGGGCATGTACTTATGTGTTACTAGTCATTATACAAGGCTATCCCACGTAGAAGAGTAGCCATTATGTTTTTTCCCCATTTTTTCTAAACAAGCATGTTTCCATGTCCACGAAGCTGCCAATGCTTACAGAAGGCTCTTGGTGCTGCTAAAAAGGGTAGAATATAAAAAGAGAAAAAGGGTAGAAAGCTTGACTTCTTTAGACACCAAGCAATTTGTCATTCTTTCAAAAATTTCTTTTCTCTGGGGAATACCTCCTCAAATAATGTGGCAATGCTTGAGTGAAAATGGCTTCTAGTAACAAAAAATATTGTCTAGGCCTGTTTCGTTTATGCATCCATTTGCCATGCAAACCCAGGTGCACCTTGTTCTTTTGAATTGCTGAGTTCTTATGTTTTTTTAAAAAAATCTGATAAGAAATCAACTGGCAGGTTATGATATTTTTCAGTGCTCATGGAGTTCCTCTGGCATATGTTGAAGAAGCTGGTGATCCATATAAAGCTGAGATGGAAGAGTGTATCGATCTAATCATGGAAGAACTTGAAAAAAGAGGAATAACAAATCCATATACACTTGCTTATCAGGTCTGTGCTGCTCTCTCTATATAATGGCATTAGCCACTTATGATGCTTGCTCTTCTTTTACTAATTGTTTTACTGAATCTACAGAGTCGAGTTGGACCAGTGGAATGGCTGAAACCGTACACTGATGAGACAATTATTGAGCTTGGGCAGAAAGGGGTAAAGAGCCTGCTAGCTGTTCCCATTAGGTATTATTTCTCTTAACTTGGATCTTGTTATCTTTTATTAAAGTTATCTTCTAGTCTGTCACACTTCTTATGACCCTCACATCTGTCATCTTGTTGATGACTGACAATTTAAGTTGGATAATCTTCACATCTTTTCTCATGGTCTTCCCTGTTCAGTTTTGTCAGCGAACACATTGAAACTTTGGAAGAAATCGATGTGGAGTACAAGGAGTTGGCTTTAGAATCTGGCATCAAGCACTGGGGACGAGTTCCTGCATTAGGTTGTGAACCCACGTTCATTTCAGATCTTGCTGATGCTGTTATTGAAAGCCTGCCGTATGTTGGCGCAATGGCAGTTTCCAATCTTGAGGCTCGGCAGGTAACAGCTAGCAAATGGCAAGTAAAGAAAATTCTGTATCTCTATTGCATGATTGGTAAAAAAATTGCTATTTTCTCATGTTTTGTGTATGATTGTTTTGTGCCTAACTCTGATGGTTACTTCAACTATGCATGCGATTTATTTATATGAACAATATGCCAAATGCAAATTAATTGAGCTTTCCCACCTGTCCAAGTTATTGGCTGACACATTGAGATTGCATTTAACCATACTCTAGACTAGCTTCATTAGATAGAGCCAAAACAAGATAAAAGTTTTAGGACAAGAAGGTTCGTTTTGTGGAAAAAAAGGAGAATATGTATAATGTGCATATCTTTTTGCATTTGACATTATATAAAAGGAGACACCACAATATCATGTTTTTTGGACATGATCATGCTCCAGCACCTTTTACAAGTTTGTCTTGCAACTTGCCCATCTCAACAGAAGAATCCTGCTATTATTGAATGAATAATATATGTGATGTAAATAAAATGCTTGGTCACTGAACAACACTGACCTATGTGGCATGCCTTTTAAAAAAAGAGACATTTTACGATGGTTGGAAACGTACCCACTGGTACCAGGCGGTACCACTCCATTTTAATTTTTGTAGCTGAATTATTGAATAATTAAAATAAACAAGAAAAGGATATCGGTACCGGTTTCACTATTTTTAGTACCGGACCTACCTATTTGGTACCGGCTGGTACTGGTACCGTGGTACCGCCTATTTCTGAACCGTTAGATTTTGCTCGATGGACGGCTCTTATTTTTTTCAACCACCGTAAAAGTTGTATTAAAAAAATACTTTGTAGTTAAGACAATGCCCTGTAAATGGAAATATTTCCAAATTCAATGATATGCTGTGACATCACTTAGTTCGCATCACCACCCACCCTGCGAGTTTAAAGTGACGTGCGGTGGTTTTGCATTTGCAGTCACTCGTACCCCTTGGGAGCGTGGAGGAGCTGCTAGCAGCATATGACTCAAAGCGCGACGAACTGCCTCCTCCGGTGATTGTGTGGGAGTGGGGCTGGACGAAGAGCGCAGAGACCTGGAATGGCCGCGCTGCGATGCTGGCCGTGCTGACTCTCCTGGTGCTGGAGGTGACCACCGGCGAAGGGTTCCTGCACCAGTGGGGAATACTGCCGCTGTTCCGCTAAGCCGACGGTTCTGTTCATAATCGGGTCATAGTTTTTGCTGCATCTGATGGACATTATGATGCTGTATATGAATCGATTTGCCTTCGCTCGTGTCAGGAAAAAAAAGGAGAATATGGTAGAATATGGACTGAATTCGACGGCACAGCATGTTATATACTGTACCTACCCACAAGGGACATGAAATGGGACGCAGACAATCAGTATGGAATACATACCAACCTTACACGTGTGAACACTTGCTTCCGACGCTATATTAACTCATGTTTGTTACTAGTACCCTTGCTGCGTGTTGTTTTGAGGATGCATTCTCGAGAGAACAATCATGCATGTGAGCCATAGAGCCTCTGGAATCATATCGTGCGTATGGTTGCTATATTAATCCAGCTCGATGGTTTTTGGGTTGGCTGAAGCAGCTCAATTATATGATTGGATTTGGAGGGTTGTGATTGTACGCAGGGACAATTATCACAACCTTCATCCACACGCAAAGCCACTCGAGCTTTCGTCGCCCAGTCGTACAAAGTGGAAAAATTGGAAGGAAAAACACCGACAAGGGAGGAGCTGGAGTTTTCAAATGGATGGTAACAAAATGTTCAACGAGACTCTAAATTTATACCGCTCCATCACGCAATAAAAATTTCTTTAGATAGATTAGTAGTCACTAGAAATAACGCAAGCGTTCATAATTAAAGTTGTTTATCAGCCATACATTTTAATAAAGCTTAGATTACCCACTAAGGTCACTCTTAAGTCTTAACGTGACTTTGATTGCATAGCTATCAACAATCCCATATCAACTTTTTTGTCATGGTAATTGTATATCCTGAGACCTCTATGAAACTCTCGTTAATTTTATTTTCCATGTCACCATCTTTACTACAAAGGATATTATTTAATAAGGTTGAAACTCAAATAAAACTCCCTGCTACTCATGATATCTTGTGAGAGAAAAAAAACATGCGAACAATCAATGAAATGTGCCGGCTGTGGGGCCCAGCCGGTTGGGAAGAGGAAGAACCGAAGATCATAGACAACGGCGCCGTGGATGATCGGATGGACATCGGACGGCTACGGTTGGCCGGACTGGAATTTAGCATTCCCCCGGCTTCCAATTGACTAGTGGGGTGGGACATGACACCCTGTTTCCCGCGGTCGGAGTATTTCTTTAACGATATCAGGTTAGGTTAGAGCTGAGGCCATGAACGTTAGGTAGCAGCTATATATATAGCACGAGCTTGGCAGTTCAGCAACGAATTAAGGAGGAGAGGGAGGGTGTCACGGGGCCGGCGATGCTCCGTTTTTCCATCATATCTCTGCATGATTCCGCGTGTTCCACGCTACGCGGGCGCTTTGTCTGCACTCTATATGCTGTGTGTGCATGCTATCGACATACAGTACTTGAGCAAACCGGACCAGACGTAGCACGTGCCAGCGGCCCGTCGATCCGATCCCGATCCTCCGGGCTCCACGAGCAATGATTCAATGAACGAACTCAAGACGATCCATCTGCCGGCGTGGTGTATTTAGTTCATCGACCCACCTCCGATCCACGTCCATGGTATCGCTGTCTGCATTGAGGGTCTCCGATTGATGGATGGATCATGGATACATACATTTCCGTGTCGGTACGTACTACGTGGCGTCCTCACTGCCCACTCAATTATTTTGGATTATATATATGCTCGGTAACGACCACAGCGTGAGTTTTTTCTTCTAATGTTAATCATTTATACATCACGCCGTAATTGTAAAATTGGTATAAGGGGGGTTATTTTATTTCGCCACTGTGCTACTATGTAAGTATAGTACTCCCTTCCGTATTTAAATATAAGTCGCGTTGATTTTTTTTTCAAAATTTTGACCCTTCGTCTTATCGAAAAAATTATAATTTGTTATTTTATTTTGTTGTGATATGTTTTACCATTGTAGATAGTTTGAGCATGACTAATTTTTTTATACGGGTTATACAAATTTTTTGAATAAGACGAAGGATCAAAGTTTTAAAAAAAAAAGTCAACCGCGACTTATATTTAAATACCTGAGGGAGTAATTAGTTATCTAGTGTAGTAGTATTCCCTAGGAGCTGAGGTTTTCCAGTATGATTATTCGTGGAAAAAAAGGCAATTATTATCCGAATGTTCAATAATTGCCTACCTCTTCAAAAATTTGTTCAAATATGTTTACAACTTCAATCATTCGTCTTTTTCAAAAATTTATTCAAATATGTGAAAAAATGATTTCTCAAAGATAAATCAAATGACAATAAAATAAATGATGACTTATTGATTTTTTTAACAAGGCTAACAATTAAGATTTTGAAAAAAAATCAAACGTGTCAGTACGTTCGTGAACGGAGGGAAACTGAGGTTATCCAAATGATTACACTGTGAAAAAAAGCAATTATTATTTGAATGTTCAATAATTGCAGCCCTCTTTGAATACCCTAAGGCTAAGTCCAGTTGGGGGATATCTTATTCTTTCATTTCAAACTTTACTACGTGAATAGTGTCATTACAGCGCAGATTCCGTACTACTGATCCTACTGCCTAATGTCGTCTCGCTTCCATCGCACGCCGGAATCTCTCAGAACATATTGACACATCAGCCGTAAAGAATAAGAATCTCTTAAAATAAAAAAGGGACCAGAAAATTATTAAAACGTCTCTCTCAAGTGCTACTGGATTACACATGGTCACGGATGCATCCAACGAGACCACATGATTCACGTAGCACGGCTGCGGGGCCGAGCATGCAAGTGACAGCCAATGAGAGCCTTTTTCCGTTTCAGAGAAACTATTTATTTAATTAGAGCTTAGCCCAGTGGAGAAATAAACGTTAAGCGTGCGTTTTTTTAACCCAACCCAACCCAGCACGCAAGTTACATGACTATATACAGTAGCGATAAACAAATACGTGGGTGGGCCGAAATGTACAATTAAATAATAATGGACAGCGTTTGGGCGATGAGTAGGACAATTGAATGTCTATGCAATACACAAACGATTGTGTTTGCTCGTATACACAGTCTATTAATCAACGGTACATGCTACTCCTACATCTCCAGTCCATTCTAATTTATAGACCAGTTTAGTTTTTTAATACCAAATTTGATTTACTCATCTTAATTAAAAAATTCTATAATTATCAGTTATGACTTATGTGACTATGACTTCAATTTTTCCATATTTTCAAAAAAAATAAAAAAGCGAATCGGTCAAACTTATATGAAAAAACAAACAATTTATGATTTGGGACCGAGTAAGTATCATTCAGTCGCCGCTTCTCCTCGCCTGTCCTTTCATCAGCACAGCATAGCACGGCCCTGGCCTCGCCTTGTATTTTCTTCTGAAGCCTCCCATCGAGCCCTGTGCTATTATTCATCATCTTCCAGTGGGGCTATATATAAAGCTGAGATCTAGAGAGAGAGAGAGAGAGAGAGAGAGGGCAGAGGCTCCCAAGGATTGGAAGAACTGATGATGGGAGTTAGCAGCAGCTCCTGAAGTGGATAAGTTGGAACTACCTTTGGCTTATTGCTGGATCAGTATAGTCGCTGATCCCTCAGCGCTGATCGATCTGCAAGCAGGTAAGGTAATTTGGAACCTCCTGGAAAAGTGGAAAGTGCATACATATGCTTCTTCCTTGCCTCAAGCAACCTGCTTTTGCAATTCTGGCTGCTTCCAAATGGTGTAGATTAAGCATGAGATGCTTCTCCCTTGTTGTTGTTTGGATGAAACTGTATATCGCCTCTTAATCCTTTTGTTATTTCTCTTTGAGGAGAGTTCTGTGTTTATTTTTTTTGCCCCATTTGCTGGTGCCGTTGCTAACTGAGAAGCAATACTAGTAAATCAGCGAACCCTATTTTTAATAGGTTCCATCCTTGGTGTTGGTCTTGATCACGGGATGGTTAAAGGTTAACCACCAGCCGGCTATGGGGGGCGAAATAGGAAAGCCAGGCTGGAGCCCACGCCGTTCACGAGATGATGTGGTTCTTACCAAATCAACGCTTGTGTCCCAAACCAGCTGATCCTCCGACCTCAAATCCGGAGTTGATTCCTCTTTAAAAAAAATTTGTATCCAGTTTTGTTCTAGTCATCGCCATAAACTTAACGATGTGGATCACTGACGAGACTGAATGCACGGGCCGTTTCCTTGTCAAAGCGAAACACGGGGAAAATCAGGCCCTGACAAATCGTGGAATTTTTCGGTGGGCCTGACAGCGACGATGGCTGGTCCCGTCCGAGCTGGAGAGCCGGGAGCCATGCGTGCTGCGTGGACACGGGCACACGGCTGCCGGCCTGCCGCCGCCTCCGGCTCCGCCCCGGCGAGAGCCACTCGCTGCAAAGCTGGCGGTGCACAAATCATTTTCAAGTCTCCGCGGCGGCACCACGTGGCATCCTGGGCCCCACGCGCCACGCTTCATTCACATTCAGCAGTACCAGTGATGAAGCGTTAGTACGAATCTACTACAGACTGGGTGGCCGAAAATTGAGTTTAAGTTCTCCCCGACGACTAGGGGTATAATCAGATAATTATTCGATAATCTTTTTCATCCATAATAAATAAATAGGACATATAATTCTCCGTCCAAACTTGTATTCTTGTTTTTGGTATTAAGATTATTAATGTACATAAAAAATTGAATCCTAAATCTATTCTATATTTGCTAAAATAGGATACGGATACTTTTTAATCTTTTTCTATATTGGAAGAAAATGAGACTAGAAATTTTTTTCATGCAATTTTATATTCCTATTTTTTATAATAAAATTGTTAAAAAATAAGCACAAAACTCATTCTATATCTATTTAAAAAAATCAAATTTGCTCCGACAAACAATTCGGCATTTTCACCCCTACCGACGACGCAGCGGAAAGATCCTCGAGTGCGTAGCAGCGCCAAGTTTCAGTTTTCCCGCCCCCCATTGTTTATTGCAGCATATGCTAATGCTACTAGTAACGTGTTGACCCGACAACCTTTTCTGTTCTCGTCACTGGAGTAATTAGCGCGATCCTAATCATTTTCAGCTTTATCGTCTGACCCTGGATTTCTTTCTTTTTATTTAGGCTTTCTTTGCGTACTAGGCTGCGCCGCGCGGTTCTTGCCTTTGTTGCCGGCGTCTGAGGAGGGCTGCAGGGGAGGAGGAGATGGCAGGAGGGGAGGAGGCGCAGGCGCAGGCGCGGGCAATGGACGGCAGCTCGCCTTCCTTGCCTCCCCGGCCGCCGCCGCCGCCGCCGGAGCGCGAGGGGAGCCACCACAGCTACGACATCGAGAGCATGGACGGCGGCGCGCCGTGGCGCCAGCACAACGGCAACGGCTCCTCCGAGGCCCTGCTCCGCTACGACGACGGCGGGAGCATGCGGGAGCCGCTGCTGCGCAAGCGCACCATGAACACCACCTCCCAGATCGCCATCGTCGGCGCCAACATCTGCCCCATCGAGAGCTTGGACTACGAGTAATAAATACCATTCTGTCCTCCTCCCTCTTCTTTCCCCCTTTCCTTTTCCCTTTATTAAGCTGTTTATTTATTAGGAATCTTCCTTCGTTTGATTATTTTTGGGTTTTTTCTTCTGCCTTTTTGTTAAAAAAAATGCTTTTCTTCCTCTTACGTATTGATTTGTCCTTAGCTGGATTAGTCTTGTTGCGCTGGAATTGAAAGTGCTAGTTGCTTGTTAAGTGGTTTACTTCGGCAAGAGGAACTAGCAACCATGAATCCATGATTAGGATTCCTGTCCTTGTTCTTCATGGTTGAGAGATGACTCGGATCAGCAGTAGGGAGACTTTTTTTTGGCCTAGGAATGTCAGTTCTCGACAACTAGTTCCTTAGCAGTCAGTGTTCGCATCTTTCTTATTCATGCCAAATTTCTCTGACTGCTACTTAATACATTTCTTATCATTCCGAGTCAATCCCAATCTTCTTTTCATTAGTAAACGGGAAGTAGGTTGGTGCACAGTATATTATTACTAGTTCCTAGAAAGCGGTCCGGGCCTTGTTCTCTGGAGACGAATTATGGAGGCTAAAGAGGTGCCACTCTCCTATATGGCAGTTCATGTAATGACCCCCATGGCCCCATGAGTTGTTTAGTTGTAATCGAATCGCACAAATAAAGCAACAGATGCGCAGATATACTCACTCGTGCGCCTTGGACGCTTTAATCTGTTTGTTACATCTTTTACCATCTTGCATATTTCAGAGTCGTGGAGAATGACCTTTTCAAGCAAGACTGGCGATCAAGAAAGAAGCAGCAGATATTTCAGTACATTGTCCTCAAGTGGAGCCTGGTGCTTCTTATTGGCCTCTTAACTGGACTTGTTGGCTTCTTCAACAATCTTGCGGTTGAAAACATTGCCGGATTCAAATTGCTGCTCACGAGTGATCTTATGCTCAATGGGAGGTGAAGCTTCAGTTTCCTTTGTACAGACAAGTTGCATTTTGTTGTTTTTCGTATTCTACTTTGTCATATATTGCTTCATCTCCTGCAGATAGCCAACTCATTGCTGATTTGGTGTAAATCACTTATTACAGTATTGAACATTTTACTGTGATGATACTTGGAAATGCTGCC
Organism: Paspalum vaginatum; assembly: GCA_030272315.1. Taxonomy (NCBI): domain Eukaryota; kingdom Viridiplantae; phylum Streptophyta; class Magnoliopsida; order Poales; family Poaceae; genus Paspalum; species Paspalum vaginatum. The sequence goes on from CM059015.1 coordinate 14,381,992, forward strand.
AAGTTCAGGAAATAATGAAGTTCTTTTTGTTGCAAGCTATAAAGATTTTTCATACAATAAAAATGCGCCCGAGAGAATTAGGGAACATACACTGTTGATATTTATTATTAAGAAATGTTTTATTGGATTAAACATGCCAGGTGCTTTGAAGAAATTAATAATGATTATCTCCTCCAGTGCAGATATATTAGAGCATTTTTTGTGTATGGAGGCTGCAATCTAGTCTTGGCAGCTGCAGCAGCAGCAATCTGTGCTTATATTGCACCTGCTGCTGCTGGGTCTGGTATTCCTGAAGTTAAAGCATATCTTAACGGAGTTGATGCCTATTCTATATTAGCTCCTAGTACGCTCTTTGTTAAGGTAAGTTCTGACTTAAAAAACTGTATCTGTAACCAATCTCATGTTCTAAACATTTTTGTTTACACCATGTACATTTTTCTGATTAGTTTGTGGAACAGGATCATGGGATGAGTAAGCTCAACTGAGTGCTATTGTTCTTGTTCGTATCTTTTTTTTTCCTTGAACGCAGGAGAGCCACGTATCATTATTGATAGACAAGCATATGGGATAGGCTATTTGGGGCAATTGCTATGCCTGTTGGGCTGCTGCTGGACTAGCCTCTCTAGATTGGTAGAGTTCGGGTAGGACTCCTAGTATGGTTCTGCCTTCATAAACCATATGGCAGGATGCCCCTTGCCCATATATGTAACAATAATACAATATGTTTCTCTATCAATCAAAGCCACGCTTAGTATCAGGCTGGTCGACCTCTGACCAGATACCTTTGCACAAACCCTAGCTGGTAGCTACCAGCCTCCTTATGTCTGCCAACACCACCTCTGCTGCCTCTTCTCTCCTCCCCTCTACAGTGCCACTGCTGCAGCTGAGCGTGGCCCAGGAACTCGCCGCTACAGAGGCGGACGCAAAACTGGCAAAGGACGCCGAGGACTTTGGAATGCAAAGTGGCCTCTGCTCAGGAACATGCAACGCTGGACCACGTTGGCAATTATGAATTACAAAGATTACCGTCCATGCTATTTTATATGGATGTCCACGTTCTCCTTTTTTAAAAGAACGGTGACTGCAATAGATGACCAGAAACTGATGGCATTAATTTGTTCTTAAGATGGTGTATGTTAATAGTGACCCTAAAGGTGCTCCCTTTGTGAAAATTAGGTCGAATATTTCTGTTAGAAAATCAAACATGAATGTTTACATATTTAAAATGAGGGAAATGTTCCTTGACTTGGCAACATCATTCTACTTTGGAAAATGAACAATAAAATTTTACAAATACCGGCATGGATTCTACTAGGTGGTTTTAGAAATATTTGATTCGTTTTTTTTGTGAAAAGAAATATTTGATTCTGAAATCTCCTACAACTTGCAGATTTTTGGTTCAATACTTGGAGTTTCAGCTGGATTTGTATTAGGAAAGGAAGGCCCTATGGTACATACAGGGGCATGTATTGCCAACTTGCTTGGCCAGGGAGGATCACGCAAGTATCGTCTTACTTGTAACTGGCTAAGATACTTTAAGAACGACAGGGATAGGAGAGATTTGATCACATGCGGATCTGCAGCTGGAGTGGCAGCTGCCTTCCGTGCACCTGTTGGCGGTGTTCTGTTTGCTCTCGAAGAAGCAGCATCATGGTAGTACCTCTTTCTATGAAAGTTAGCATTTGTTCTTTGGGATAAATATTTTCTATTTTCAACATCTTCCATATTTGGATCGGCACAATATTACAGACGCAGTATCTATGAACTTTCAATAGCTATCCGCTTTTACCTAATGTTGTTTTGGTGGTATGCTTTTTATTATTTGACAATAGTCATTAGGGCATGTGGATACAATAGGTCGACCAATTGATGAAATTGGAAAAAAAAATAAAAATGATATTAGCATAGTATTCTGCAATTAGTTTTCATACATTTTTTTTTTCAATTTTCTGTATGATGGAAGACAATGTTTCTATACACCATTTTACAGGTGGCGAAGTGCTCTTTTGTGGAGAACATTCTTTACAACTGCTGTTGTGGCTGTGGTATTGAGGGCGCTGATTGAGTTCTGTCGCAGTGGAAAATGTGGTCTCTTTGGGCAAGGTGGATTGATCATGTTTGATCTCAGTTCAACTGTTGTAACCTACAGTACTCCAGACCTAATTGCAATTATAGTCCTTGGGATAATTGGTGGAATCTTTGGAGGTCTGTTCAACTTTCTTCTGGACAAGATCCTCCGAGTTTATAGTATTATCAATGAGTAAGCACTCAACCAAACATGTTTGCCTAACTCTTCGATTCACTCTGCTTATTTTAAGGTGTGATAGCATCTGTATTATTTTATTTTCAGGAAAGGCGCTCCATTCAAGATCCTTCTCACTATAACAATATCAATAATCACATCGATGTGTTCATATGGCCTTCCTTGGTTTGCAGCATGTACTCCATGCCCTGTTGATGCTGTGGAGCAGTGTCCTACTGCTGGTCGGTCTGGCAACTATAAGAACTTCCAATGCCCAGCAGGACATTACAATGATCTTGCATCACTCTTCTTCAACACAAATGATGATGCCATCCGCAATCTCTTCAGCAATGGCACTTCGAATGAGTTCCAAATGTCATCTCTTTTCATCTTCTTCACTGCTATTTACTGTCTCGGACTAGTTACTTATGGTGTTGCTGTCCCATCTGGTCTCTTTATCCCTGTTATTCTTGCTGGAGCCACATATGGGCGCATAGTGGGAACTCTTCTTGGATCCATAACTGATCTTGATCCTGGCCTTTTTGCCCTTCTTGGCGCAGCATCTTTTCTTGGTGGAACAATGAGAATGACTGTGTCAGTTTGTGTAATCCTTCTAGAGCTCACCAATGAGCTCCCCATGCTCCCTTTAGTCATGCTTGTTCTTCTCATATCCAAGACCATAGCAGATAACTTTAACAAGGGAGTTTATGATCAGATAGTGGTCATGAAAGGCTTGCCATACATGGAGGCTCATGCTGAACCATACATGAGGCACTTGGTTGCTGGTGATGTGGTGTCTGGCCCACTAATCACCTTTTCAGGTGTTGAGAAGGTGGGGAACATTGTTCATGCACTGAGGATAACGGGCCACAACGGGTTTCCTGTGGTTGATGAGCCACCCATAACGGAAGTCCCAGAACTGGTTGGGCTTGTGACTAGGTCTCATCTATTGGTTTTGCTGAACAGCAAGAATTTCATGAAGGGGCAGATTAAAACGAGTGGTAGCTTTGTTCTGCGAAGATTTGGGGCATTTGACTTTGCTAAGCCAGGGTCAGGTAAAGGTTTGAAAATTCAGGATCTGGATTTCACTGATGAGGAGATGGACATGTATGTGGATCTCCACCCAATCACAAACACATCACCTTATACAGTGGTCGAGACGATGTCACTGGCAAAAGCGGCAATCCTTTTCCGGGAACTTGGGTTGAGGCACCTTTTGGTTGTGCCCAAGACACCAGATGTAAGAGCTCTCTCACTTTCTTAGTTAAACACAGTATGCATATACATGAAAACTGATAGCAACTACTTAGACATGTAAAATCGATTATTCAAGTGCCTAATCATTCAGTTTCATTATTTGTTTACATCACTGATTCATTATATGGATACTTGATATGTATTCTGGCTTTAGATCTATTAAAAGCAGTATACTCATTCTAGGTGCTTATTACATCATTAGCTGTCATGCTCAAAGAACAAAACCATTTGTTCTTTGTTTGATATCGTCTGTTTTCTTGAATGTTTACAATGTGTTTTTAAGTAACCTAGTATTTGTTCGGAGCAACCTTAACCCACTTATTATGCCTTCAAAGTAATTACTATAATTCAGCTATTCATTTTCGTTCTTTAGTTTGTGAAAATTACCATGCCTGATGGTGGAAGTCTCTGTTTCTTGTTGAGTGCAGAGACCTCCCATAGTTGGGATTCTCACAAGGCATGATTTCATGCCTGAACACGTTCACAGTCTGTTCCCGAACCTCAATCCTCACAAGTACCATTCAGCATCAATGGCTGGCTGACAATGAAGCCTTTTCCTGCTTCCCATCTATGTAAATTATTCTGGTGTACAGTTGGAGAGAAGCTCATCTTCTGTGCAGGGCTTGGTTTGAGTGGATTTTGTAGCATATGTTCTTTTTGAATAAAAATGTAGTTATTTGGCTGGTGATTTCATATTGTGAGTCTGCGGCAAGAAATGCTCTGCTATGGTAAACATTCAAAACTCCAGAGTATGGAGATTAAGTGTATTGCAAAATTCATGTAAAGCATGTTTAGAGAACTTAAAACTCTTGAGGCTTAGTTTGGTAACTCTTGGATTGAGAAGGAATAGAGTGGATTGGGAGGGATTGAGGGAGGTTTTCATTTATTGTGGATTTAAGCCCACCCAAATCCACTTCAATCGAAGTTGTCAAACAAGCCCTGAAGATTTATTTATACCATCTCGTGCCAAACTTGGGAGATTGCACTGTTTTGGTGCAGTTTTCTTCTGATTGCAAGATCTGCTTGATCTCGTGCCAAACTTGGGAGATTTAAGGTACATGTTGTTTATTTGCTAAATTCCTTAAACGTTCCTCTCTTTGGGATTCGGTTAGATCATATTATCACTTACATGGCATTTATTAGGTGTTGATTCGTACAATCGTATTAGACAAATTGCACCCCCCCCCCCCTCTGTATTTTTGTTCCGGCTCCGCCACGTACGAATATAGTACATTACCATGGAATACACCAAAAACTGATAATGTATATTCATGCATTATCATGGAATACACCAAAAACTGATAATGCATTCTTCCATACTGATATTGTCTACGTACGAGCTGTTGATCTATTTCTACTCACATGAAGGTTTGCAACTCTATAGCTAAGTTATTTTTCATAGGAGTCCTTTTCTTTCAACTTAATTGCCGAGCAGTTCAGAATCGAAACCCTCTCTTATGGGTCAATGACATTTTTGCAAATAAATCATGTATGGTTTTTCAAGCTTCACCGCCGCACTCTATCTCATTGACACCATATCCACTCAATCCATCATAAGATCAACTCTATCTCGACATACAGTCAGAATTCAGGACAGCAGCACATTGTTGAGCATATTTTAAGACCGTAGCGGTGTCAAATGAAGTTTGAAGACCAAAGTTGCAAATCTTTTCGAGCTTTACAATTCGGAGTTCGAACTGGTATTATTTGGACATCACAAGATTGAGTTATGCTTGAAATACAAAAAGTGCAGAATAAGGAAAGTGGGATTTCGATGGAAACAAGACTTCAACTTTATCTCACGCATTTGGCACATAGCCAACCTTCTGCATCACGCCCATTACCCTCGTCACCCCTTGAATGCAAATACAAGCTCAGAACTGAGAATGGATGTTGGGCACTCACCTAAATCAGTATAAACCCAAGACACACAGTAACGATTTGAAGAGAACTCCAACGCATTTTCAGGTATTTGAAGCTCTCTACCGAGCTGGTTCTTTGGTTCTCTTCAGCTTCCACGCTCTTCTTGTGAGGTATAAGGAAAATGGGCCCTAAGTCTTGTACTTAGGGAACGCCGACGGCGCCTAGCTGCTGCCACCGCTCGGCTGTCGCCACCCGCCTCTCCCAAGCCGCAAACACTTGGCCACCACTGCCTGTCTCTCCCTTGCTTGGCGACATGTGCAGCTTAGCTCCGACGGTGGCCAAGGCGAATGGGACCGGTAACTACCCAGATCCGACGATAGAGGCCTAGGGGAAGAGTAGATCCAAGCCCGTCGACTACTTCTGTGCAAATGTTGCTTGACCTTGTATCTGTTAGGAGCCGATGGTCTCAATCGGCTGTCTCGTCAACACTCCAGCATTGCATGCACACCCGGCAAGGATGGGGATATTGGGGAAGGCGTCGACACCCTGTAGCTTGGCAGGAGTCTCTGCATCACCTTGCACTTGAATCCGTCTGGCGCCTCAACTGGTGGGAAGTCCACCTTGCAGCCTTGCATCTCACCTGTCTCTGTGACGAGGGAAAGGAGGAGGGTCATCAAATGACCAAAACTCATATGCAGACCAGTGGGTGTCTTCCTACTCTCTCCACCTTCTCTCCTCTCGCTCCATCCTCTCAATCCGCTTTCTCTTGAAACAAAACTCTGCTAGGTGACCACCCTTTGGGTAGAAAATGCACTGGTACCTCCCCTTAAGCTTAGGAGGCTGTTGTGGTGCCTTGGGTTGGTTATGGGCCACACTAGGCTTAGGAGCTGCCTTGGGCTGAGGTTCTGCACTCTCTTAGGAGGAGGATTCCCAAGCAGTGGTGGCTTCTTGGGAAAGTCCTCTTGGGCAGCCGGTGGAAGAGACCAATATCCTAGGGCTCGAAAGATGCAACAAAAGATGAATGTGACAAAACAGGACCTGGATCTTGTAACTCTTTCGTTCAAGCCATCAATGATGTTCCTTGAAGGGTGATCCCATTGGACCATCCGAGATGGTTGTCGATCAGAGGTCACTTCCCATGCGTCCTCAGCAGGCCCAAGTTCCTAGTGATCTTAAGGAGCGTACCTATGATCTAGAATCATAAGCCACTAAGCAGTTGACGGACGACCCTGAAAACTCATAAAACTCAAGTCCACTCGATATAACCGCCATAACTTCTTCTAGGGGACTTGGAATCTTGGGATCTTGGGCTTGTTGGAAAGCTAACCGAGGGAATCACACCATGGGAACTGGAAATCAAAGCGGAATTGACCGTTGGTGGTTGGTAAAAGCTCTAGTTGGTAGCCACTCCCTTCTCAAGGAACCGTACGTAAGACTTCCACATCATACGGCTCCGTCCCGAGCTTCCGTCGTCGGCCCTTGTCATTAGACCACTATGCTTGTCTTTTCCGCCTTGACTCTCGAATCTTCTGCTTCTCGGGTGGTGGCAAACAATGCAGCTTGCGTAGCTTTCTTCTCCTTCCACCACACTACGTACTTAGCCGAGTGAGTCCACTCCACCCAACCCAAAAGACGGTGTGTTCACCGAGCCACCCATGCTTCCCCCAGCTGGTGGAGCTGGCTTGCAGCGTGTTGGCGCCCGACGAGCTGGTCAATTATACATTCTCGTTCTTTATAGTTTGTGAAAATTACCGTGACTGACGATGGATATCTCTGTTTATTTTCGAGTGCAGAGACCTTTCATAGTTGGGATTCTCAGAAGGCATGATTTCATGCCTGAACACATTCACAGTCTGTTCTCGAACCTCAATCCTCACAAGTACCATTTAGCATCAATGGCTGGATGACAACGAAGCCTTTTCCAGCTTCCCATCTATGTCAATTATGAGGTTTATTTAGGGCTTGTTTGGATGAGCTAAACTAATTTTTAGTTGGAACTAAAAATTAGTTATCTACTAATTAGCTGGCTAAAAAATAGCTATACACTAATATATGGTTGGATTCTTAGTAGATAAGCCATTCCCCACCAATAGCTGGAATTAACTGGGTTCCATCAGCTAACAACTAATTTTTAACTAATTTTTTAGCTAGAGGGTGGGTTAAAAATTAGCTGCACATTAGGTAGTGAGTTTGATACAACATAGCTAATTTTTAGGAGCTAATTATTAGTTAGGGATATACAAATATAGCCTTATTTATTTGGCAACGTATCGTGTGCAAACGTTGCACCGGTGGCTTCGGTTACACAGTATATGGTGCCTATTTATAAAGCCCATGCTGCAGTGCAAGGCATGTCTGCAATCTGCATGCTAGCTCTGCCGCAACGCGGGAACGTTCAGCACACTTTGTACACGGCGATGCGTGCCCCCGGGACCCGTGACACTAGCACGAAGAAGTTGGCGTTCAAGTCTGACGAGAGTGCTGTTTCGGAACCGCCGATTTAATTTGGATTAAGCACATTTACCACCTCTGGTTCGCAGTGTATTCAGACCAGACTAAATCCGGTCGTCCGTGGTATCGCTCCTGAGGGGGCAAAACCTAGAGGAATGGCGGGATTGAATCGAACTTGAGATGGGACGAGTAGAGATGGAGGATATACGTGGAAACGCGATGGCCAGTAAGCATATACCCCTGGCACGATAGTTATTCCCGGAAATTAAAATCGATTCGAATCGCTGATGCCCACAAGTTATGGGAATGCTGATAATGCACACGGACAACGTAGTAACTACTTAAATATATTATATCTGTTACTAATGTTTTCCAATACTACATGCTTGTATTGTATTGTTTACATTTCTGCAAGTTATTATTATGATGTTATATGCAAATGATGAAACTTGTTGTAATACTCCGTATTTAAAACACCCTAAGTACATTGCATACTACCTTAATTTTCTTTTAAAAATTTGATTCAAATTTAAAATTGAGACCTTTTCAAAAATTTGGAGCTTTCCAGGGGCAAAAATGTGAAAGGGTAGTTTAAATTAAGCACTTTCACTTTTGTATTTGGACCCCTGTCGAAAAAGTCAAAATCCAGGCTTAAAAATGAAAAGGGTAAAAGTAAAAAAAACAAAGAAAGAAAGGGGGAAATCCCCGCGAGCCCGGCTGGCCACCCCGCGGCCACGCGCCCGCTGGGCGAAGCCCAGCCAGGGGCGGCGGCCCGCGTGGCGGCCAGCCCCCCCCGCCACCCGCGCCCCCTCTCAGGCGGCGCTGACAGGTGGGACCCGCGGGGGGGCGGGGTCTTCTTCTTCCCCGCCCAGCTGAGCAGGGGAGGGGAGCTCTCTGCTCGCCACTCCCCGCCGCGCCCGCACCCCGCCGTGCCCGTGCCCTGACCGCCGCTCCGCGCCACCCCGCCGCTCCACTGCCGCACACCCCGCTGCTCCGCTCACCGCCGCTCCGCGCGCCTCACCTCCGCTCCGCCGGCGTCACCGAGGTGAGCGCCGCGCCCTTCCTCCCGTCCCCACCCCGCCGGTTCCCCCTAGCCCCGGCTAGCAGGCGCATCTGGTGCGCCACACCCGCGCGCACGTCGCGCGGGGGAGGGTTGGCCCCGATGGCCCCTGCCGCCGCCGTGGGGCAGCCTCACCGCCGTGGCACGGGCGAGCGCCTTGGCCGCTCCGTCCGCGGCGGCCGGCGTGGGGCAGTGAGAGAGAGGGAAGAGGGGAAAGGAAGAGGGAAGCACGCCGTGCTCGAGGCCACCGCCGGCGAGGCCTTTTGGCCTCCGCCGCGCCGGATGGTCGCCCGCGCTGCCGGCGCGTCGACGCGCCGAGCGCGGTGCGCCGGGCAACCGGGCGAGGCCGGTCCGCTGGGCCGACATCCCAGCTGGGCCGCCGGCCCGGCAGGCCGGCCTGCTGGCCCAATCGGCCGCTGGGCCGAGCCAGAAAGAGAGGAGAGTTGGGCCGCGCCTGGGAAAAAGGCCGCCGGCCCACTCGTGGGCTCGGGCAGGCCGAAAGGGAGCCCATGCGATTTTTGGATTGGGAAATCAGAACTTTTTATTTTGTTTTTTTTGTTGGGCCGAATTTCAATTTCTAATTATGTTTACTTTTTCTTATTAATTTAAATTGATTATTTGTTTTACTTTAATATTAATCTGTTTATATTAATTATTAAAATGATTTATTAATTCATATAAATATTTCTGGTATTTCAAAAAAGAAATTAAATTAAAGTTTATATAATTTTAAAAAGTTAGCCTTTAATTAAAAATGCAGAAAATTTCATAAAATGTATTAAAAATATAGAATTAATTCTAAAATCCATTTGATTTATTCAAAAATATTTCTAGAAAATTCATTTAAGATTTTAAAAATATCTAAAAATATTGAAAAATAAAATATAATTCATTTAAACCCTAGGGCAATCAACTACACCCAAAAATACAGATGTTTAACCCAACCACCCTTTTTCTTTAGAAAATTGTGCATTTTTCTTTTTGAACAGGTTGATCATCCTTATACTTTTAAACTCCTGCATGTCATCAACCTCGGCACCTTGGTCCCGCCACTTCCAGTTGAAAAGTCTTCCACCGCAGCGGAAACTCCGGAAGCCGGTGTGGCCGAGACGTCATTCACACCAGCAGGAGGAGACTCCGAGTCACCGACAGAGACAGACCCTGTGACCCAAGGCAAGCCCCGGTGCATTTACCCATTTTTCTTTGAGTCCTTAAATTAAATTAGAGTTATGCTTGTGCATTAGAGTTAGGAATTGATTGAAACCCTAGAGCATGATTAATCATTATCTAGCATAAAAATCCTATACATAGTAGATGGCTTAGGTGGCATAAGCCTAGAACGGAATTCTTTTACAGCAATTTATTGTTTAAGAATAAGAAGGATGTTAATAATTTGACAGGCATACGGCGGGATCAGTTTCGCTTTCGTACTTTACATGTTATGATTATTTGCTATGGACCCTGATCCTGCCTGTGTCGCATAAGGCCGTCCGATGTGTGGCCTGGTTGGGCCGAACGCGCCTCATTCACTTGCCGTCCTTAACGGGCTCCGGTAAGCCTCTCGTCCTGTTGTACCTAAGCGCGGAACTAGACGAGACCAACTGGAAGTAGGAGGTTGGGCGGGTGTCGAAGGACTGACACCCGGGTTCGGTGAGGATGGTTCCGGCTAGGTGGCACTGAATGTTGGGTTGTCGTATGTGGGGTCGGTGTACACACATATGACGGGTGTTTGAGTATCCCTCTCGAGAGGTGAAAAAATCGATTCGAATCGTCTGTGGCTTGCCGGTTGTAAGCTGCCTGATCGCGACCAACATCGTAGTAAGAAAATTGATCCCGTTAATACAGAATGCTTTGGCAAAATGTTTGCTCTTGTTGATTAGTAGATTAAGAATAACTTAGTCTGGTCAGGTAATAACTAAAAAGTGAACCACTTCTAAGAGCTAAGGATTCACTATTAGGCTTGCCGCAGTGTGAGTTGACCTAACCACCCCGGCTATAGGCTAGAGAGTCGGGTTTCGACCCAGTGGTCGGATAAGTCTTGCTGAGTAATTAGTACTCAGGCTTCTTGCCTATTCTTTTTACAGGAGCAGAATATACTTGGTTCGAATAGGATCCTTATCTTACACCTCCCTTCTTCTGAAACAAGCTTTCCTACGCCTTGAGCAGAGTAAGAGGTTGTTGGAGAAAAACTTGTGATCTATGTTAACTTTTGTTAAAAGGGCTGAAGAACTTATCAGCCGGGATGTAATAATTACCAAACTCTATACGTAATATTTCAACTCTATGTAATAAATGTGGCTGTGTATGTTGTAACCTGTGGACTCCTTCGAGAGTCGCCCCAAAAATCAAGCTCGATCCGGATGGGAAGGCCAAGTCAGGATACTTACATCCTGAAGGACTACCTAAGTTATTTCGGATCTGGTGATTACGCACTAAATCCGGGTTAATCTGGGCAGTTCTGCCACACTTGTTACTCTATGTTGATATAACACTGTTTAAAAATCAATGGCTAAGGACCCACTCGTTAGTAAGCAAGCTCCGCGTCAGCTGTAAGCCATTCAATTAAGTCCTACTGAGCAATTAGTACTCAGGGTTACCTCCACCTTTTGAGTACAGGTACCGATGGCCTTTGGACAAGTGCTTGGAGGGGTAGTACCGGTGGGCTCGGTGCTGCTCGCCTCGATCATCGTTACATGAAGACTGCTAAAGTATTTCGTTTCCATTGCGAGATGTTTTTGAAATCACTTCCGCTATCTTATTCGAATTTGACTTTCGTATGGCATTATGTTGAAACTTGTATTTTATTTCGAACCGGTTTGTAAAGTAAATCTACTTATACTCTATTTCAACTGCCTGTGATGATGTAACTGTTGTGGCTCCATCGAGGGCTAGGATGTGTATTGTCGGAGCGTGTGTGCTCCGGTCGGGTGGCGGAATGCACCCGCCCGAATCCTAAGTACTAAGAGTAGTTAGGGGGAGCGATCGTTATTAGCTAGGTCTGTGGTGGCACGATGGGGACACGAGGATTTAGAGTAGTTCGGGCCGCCGGAGCGTAATACCCTCCGACATTTGGCGCGCCAGGTAGGGGGAGGCTCGGCCCTTGCCGAAGGAGTTCCGGGATCTCCCCTGTGGGCCGAGCGCGCGGCCCAGTTCTTATAAGGGGTAGGCCAGATCCGCCTGTACGTGGCCTTAGACCCTTCCTTTACTGCGACACTTGCCGATATTGGAGACCCTGCCGAGTATAGGCAAGCCAGCCCTTGTGCTGTCCAAGGGAATAAACCCAGCTTGTCAGGCTGCGTGGAGCCTTACTAAGGACTGTTTACTAGACTTTGCCTAGTATAAGTGGGTACCCGGTTAGCTGGGTACCGACATGTATGATGTCGGTTCTTTTGGGATTTGGTAATATCGAGAGCCGAATGACTCTCGACGGACGACCGGGTTTAGTCTGGTCTAAGTGCACTGCGAGCCAGATGTGGCAGGTGTGCTTAGCCCGAATTAAATCGGCGGTCCCACCACACAGTGCCATGGCCGTTGGTGTCGAGCGGTGACTTGGGACAACTCCGTCTCGTCGATCAGCAGTGGCGGAGAGAGGGGTCTAGGGGGGCCAAGCATCCCCTAAGACCCCCAAAGTTAGCGTATACTCAATTTTTTCTACAAATGATGAATTTTGAGTCTAATTTTTCTACTAATTATGATTTTTAGGTACATTTTCTACTAATATGTGTAGTAATCAATAGTTATTTACCTATATTTGTATAATTTAATGATATAATGTTTGTTATATTCATAAAAATGGTCATTCTTTTCATATTTTTTTGTTACGTGCCGCCATTGGTCCCCCTAAATTCAATTCCTTGCTCCGCCCCGTCGATCGGGTAGCCGTCTGGCCGACCCCTTCCTCAGTTCCTCGTATCGTATCCTTGGTAGAACATCTTGTCGCCCACCAGCTTGTTGTATTCACGGTACTGGTGGTGACGGTAGTGTTGCAGCAGGGACAATGCCTTATGGAGTAGATGGAGCCATATGCCTCGCTGCAAACAAGACCTTTCTGCGGAACGCACGTGCAATAAACTAAAGATCCATGCACCACCAGATAACAGCAAAAGTTAGGCACAGTGGTTGTACTTTCACCCAAGTGAGCGTGCCAAGAGTTGCTGATAGCCTAATACAGTATCAACATTGAGTCAAAAAGGAAAAAGAATGTAACATGATAAATACAGCTAAAAAACAGGATAAAGGAAAAGTGCAGCATTGCTCTAGTTACCGCACCGTTTAGGCTTCGTAGCAAACAACCAGACAACTGCTTACACTAAATGACAGGTCAAGTGGTCAACACATGATAATGTTGTCGAGTTAGCACACAGCGAAGGAGCTCAGTGACAGTGGCCCCCACTGAACAACATAAGGATCAGCCCAGGTTTCAGATTCATAGCTGCACCAACTCATTCAATGATGAGAATTCATCATTCACCTTCGACGCGACGTCCTCATCAACATCCAGCCTAGTGCACAGCTTTGGGAAGGAATAGCGCCACACTACTGCTGCAGTTGACTCTTGATCACTCGGCTCAACCTCCATCCTGTTTGACTTGTCCATGGAGGAACCATCATCCTCTTTTCCAAACAGCTGGTCAATAAGATCACGGCAAGGCTTCAAATCTTCCTCACACCGTGCTCTTGTCAGCTTGCCAAGCAGCTCGTTCATCTTTGCAGTTCTCTCCATCTTCTGCTTCGTGCTGAACTTCATTGGGTATGCACGATCGTCTTGATTCTGATCAGATGGTTTGTCATACTCGCAGGCATTTTGACTCTCATGTAGTTTCTTCAGTTTCTGGTCCAAGACAGTGGCAAGCCTCTCCCTGAAGCTATCTGCATTTTCGTTATCTGACTTCAACCTCACCTTTACCTCCGAAACCAACAAGTCCATCTTTTCTTCTTCTGAAGAAGCTGATTCAGCTTCAGTTTCAATAGCAGCGTCTTCTGCAGGACAGAATGTCTCCTCAAGTAACCCAACATTCTGTGTATACCTCTCATATGCTTCATTTTCAGCATCAATATCCCCTTGCATGTGTTCCTTTAGCTTCATAAACCTCCACTTGTTTATGCTTGCAACATCCTAGAACAAAAATTAAGTTAAAATAGCAACTAAAAATGATTCAAAACAAAATGAGTGGGCGAAGCAGACAATAACCTTTTTGGTAACTATCTTTTTTGTTCGGAGAGAATTCAGAAAATGGTGGGGAAGCTTTTGCAAGGAAGCAAGCCTTGATGATGAACTGTGGCAAATGGCAAGCAGACATTATCATCAATGCAGTTCTTCGCAAGAGATGGATCATCAGCCTATGTTTTGGTGTATGAATTTTACCCAGTTGCAGCTGAATTGGTAGATGCCTGTTCTGTCACAGGAGCAGTAGTAGGTGATGGCTTGTCTGGCAATGTGGTGGTCTGCTTCAGAACTGTTATGTCCAGTAAAGCAAGTTAACATCAGCAGTGTTCAGAGTAGAGTAAAAAAAAGCTTAATAAGATACAAAAAATGGAACTGAGAAGCAGATCGAGATTGAAATATCATAAATAGAACATCAATGCTTATGAGAAATTATTCTAACACGACCACTAAGGCTGCTTGGCTAGACTGGATGTCTGGACCTACAAAAAATCCCAAAACTTCATGTTTTTTTTCTTCACTGGCCTCTGCCCCCATTTCTTCATAAATCAAGATGAGCATAGCTCCATTGATGATTAATGCGAGGTCTAATCAATCACCAATCTCACACTTCCTCTCCACAAATTTGGCATGTTCCACAAAGCAAGGTAGGGTCACTGCATCCACATATAGCTGGCAAGAATTCTGATTTTTTTTTTAAAGGAAAAATCCCTTATGGCATTCCATTGCTGTTGGACAAATGGTGCTTGCAGTTTGTCAAGATTTATTCCAAAAGATTGTTCCAAACATAATTCTGGATGGTAATATCTAACAATCATAATTCATAATCAATTCAATTGTCTAAGAATTTGCCATTATAAATAAAGAACAAACAAACACCAAGGCAGTGCTATGATCGGTAGGTTAAATTTGCTAGCTTGCACCTCTAAGATAGCTCATCTCGGCTACGAAAACAAATGCACCCCTAAATCATAACGTTAGAAAAATCTGGAACAACTGCAGAATGAAAATGAGGCTAATGCTTTGTTTTGATATAGATATTGGCTGCGTTCGTTTCCCCCTCCGTTTCCAGGGTCAAACGCAACTGCGCGCGTCGCAGCCAGGTACAAGATCCGGTTTGTCTCGGAACCGGAGCCCCAAAAGAACGGAGCCATTGGGCTCAAGGAATCGAATTGGAGACCAATACCAAAAGAGTTCTACTGTTTGGATGGCATGTGTGAAGTCGTAAGATGAATTTGAGCCGAGTTCATTTTGGAATGTTGTTTGGTTGCATTGTTTTTTGAATTGCCAGGTTAGGAGTGGATCGCGTTATAAATCTATTCCAGGGGGTTCTTTGCATATCTACTAAGACACGGAAGTTATGGAAAGAGTTACAAAAGAAGTATGGGGGCTTTTCCGCAGATCAAGCTTCTTCTCCACGGGATCTTCATGGCATGCAACCAGACGCGGGCCGACCAGCGGTGAGCCTCGCCGAGTCGCCGGTAGGGGGGAGGCAACTGGAGGCGCAGGCAGACCGGCGATGCAGGGCCATGGCCGCTGGTGGTGCATGAGAACTAGTGCAGCGAGCGGGGTACGGGGGCGAGCCGCCAGAGCCAGAAACACCGTGTGCCAGGCCCCAGGAATGGCGCAGCCTTGCATGGCGCCGGTGACGCCAGCGGGAAGGAAACTGGGAGGGCAGTGTTAGAGACAACTCCAACGGACCACGTGTGTATCCCCTTCCCGCGAGACCTGCGGGCAGTGGCCAGATCTCTTGCTGTGTTTTCTCCTTGAGGCTAGCCAATTCGGCACAAAACGGAAGGGCAAGGCTCAGCGTCATAAGGAAGAGGGCGCAGGTGTTATGAATACCGAGCTGGTATTGGGTCTGCTTTCCAATTCTGAATTCATAAACGTCCAAACAGCTGTATTCAGTGGTAGCCAATACCATTTCCCAATATGGAGACAGAATCCCTACATCCAAACGGGCAGTAATGGAAAAAATAGCACTCTCCACAAACCACTTTGCTGACATACCACTCCCCAAACTCAGTTTTCTATTTAAGCACACAATTCCTTTACTGTTTTTTATCTGCCCTAGCACTCTGAAACCTGTTGTCTTTTTCCATTCCTTCTAGTGGTCTAGTGGAGAGTGCTACCGAAGAAATTTTGCCAAAAACAAATATGGAGGGAAAAGGGAAAGTGATGCCTGGCAAACAGGTCATACCAGATACATAATCATTCAATTATTTTCATAGCATATGACCAAACCGCTTGAGGGTCACTAACTACAAGCACAGATCAGGGTACAGGAGCATCGCACATACCATGGATGTGGCAAGGGTTCTGGGCTTTGTAGCAGCAGCTCTTGCAACACTGGAACGGGCACCTGAAAGGCCAAGCGAAATCACAGACGTAGTTATAATTCACAAATCAATCGTCGAGACAGCAGCCTATCACATAACAACGGTGACGGTTTCAGTTGCCTCTGAATTGCCTTCGCACACCAGTCCAAGAGTAAGGGGGAAAGCAATTCTGTCTGTGTCTAGTAAGGAGAAGGCTCTATAAACTCCACCATCTTACCGGGAGCGGGCGACGTTGCCACACTGGATGCACTTGGGCTTGTTAAGACCCCGAAGGTTCGGCTTGGGCAGGTCGAAGGCGGCGGCAGGGATAGGCGGCTTCTGCGGCGTCCCATTGCTACTGGCCGCCGCCGGCGCAGGAGCAGGCGAGTCTCCAGGCGCCGCCTTGGCGCCGGCGGCAGCCGCGGGCTTCACGTCCGGCATGGGGGTTCCTCAGTCCAGCGAGCCCCCGCCAAACTTGTAGGGAAAAAAAAAAACAAACCGCGCCCGCAGGCTTCGGCGGATGGACCTCGCGCGCTGGAGAACAACAGGAGGAGGGGTTCGGATTTGTTTGAGGGTAAAAGGAATTGGAAGAGAGGGGGGGAATCACGCGCCCAAGCAAGCTAGGGTTACGCACAGGCACCAATTGAAGACGCAAGGGCAATCGAACCCCCGCTCCCTCCACGCCAGGACTGGCCCCAGGTGGGAGGCGGGGAAGAGAGCTACGCCCCTCGGCAAGGAAAATCGGTGGGAGAAGACCTCGCCGGCGACAAGGGTGGCTGGCAGCAGCGGCAGAATCGGCGGCGAGCGGAACAGGAAGAGGAGGAAGGGGAGACGGGAACCCAATTTTGGGCCCGGTCCGGGCTGGGCTGACGCAGAGGAGCGGTCACGGCCTCACGGGCTGTGTCAGCCAACCTAGAACTTGGTTTGGTTTGGGCCCGTATTTTTTCAGTTTGGGAATTGGCGTGTTGAAATTCAACGAAAATGGCTTTCTTTCTCGATACTCCTTCCGTCCTGTGAAATACTAAGACGTGTATGTATTTAGCACGGTTTTTAAGGTAGAAGTTTGACTATTTATTTTAAAAAAATATAGCATCAATAAATACTAAAATGTTATAATCTTAAAGTATTTTTGAATACAAATCCAAATATATAACATGCATACACTAAAAATATATGTTTTTTACTAAATTGTTAGTCAAAGATTTTAAAGTTTGACTTTTTCAAATGCATGCACGCCTTATTTCATGGGATGGAGGGAGTAGTCCATATATATAATTAACCGCATAAAATGAATTGAATTTTTTACCAGGGACATGAGGCCATGAAGGGCATCAAATCAAACCTTCCTGTGGATTAGGCAAATCCGAGCACCTAGAACCATTTTGCATGCTATTTATTTCCCTCCATTAAAATGATATTTTACCCTGCTATTCATGCTAATATTGTTCCTTATAAGATTTATTAAACTTATGATAGTTTTACTATCGTTTTACTAAGGCCAAACCAAAAACCATAGCAGTAGCTATTCCCTCTGTACCAAATTAGTAAGTCGATTTAACTTTGTCCTCAACACAAACTCTAGCTTTGACTAAGTATATAAAAAAAATGCACAAGAACATCAAACACATGTTCATTGGACACTCCGTGAATATACATTTGATGCATGTTTATTTGATATGGTAGATGCTAATGTGCTTTTTTATAAATCGAGTCAAATTATATGAGCTTGACTTTGACTTGGTATAGAACTAAAATGACTTATATAATTAAAAAAGAATAGAGTACTTGAGAATTGTGCTTCGTTGTATATTGTATATGCTCTTTTTTGAGATATGTTGGCCTAATGTATGGCGTGATTTAAGAAAACTGCACTTGGCACTAAAAAATTCTCCATCTAATCTATTTTTTTGTATGCAAAGCGGTTTAAAATTGAGCTAGTTGGTGTAAGAACTAAGAAGGAAGGATTGAAGTAGTATTTTCAAGAGATATACTCTTAGGCTGAGTTCAATGGCTTACCTATCCTTCTACCTATATTAGTTGATATACGTACCCTTAGTATTTTCTAAGTAGAATATTAGTTAATGTATTATATTCTAAATAATCATGGCACTAGTTTCGTATTTTCTGATTTTTTTTATTTTTTAGATGGTAAATAAATTATTTTTTATTATTTAAAAATGGAAAGTGATCCTTGAAGCCTCCCGTGAGACCAAATATATTCAAGATACTCGGTTTTAGAATTTGATTCCAACCCCTGCGATGTTTTGATAGATTTCTTGATATAAAAATCCCTGTCCGGGTGGGGCTGGACCGCTGGAGGGATTCCCCGCCACAACCACAGCCACGAGCTCTGGCTGGTTGGTGGAATTTCTGTCCCCCTTTCATAGGCCCTGCTCCTCCGCTCCCCACCACCGGCCGTCCAGCAGTCTCCAGGCCGATCCAACCTCGTCGTCGATCATTACATGGCTACCAACAATCCACACGCCCACTTGCGGTTCGGATTAACTAAACTAATCCTCTCCCTCTCTGGTTAAACTAATCCTGCTCCTCCTGTACTGGCAGGCTGCTACTGCTGCTCACGGCAGGCAGCATGCATGTCCTTGTCCCCCGCCTCTCTGCAATCTAGCCCCTTTTTTTTCCTCTGAAACTCCAATCCATCCCCAAGCTTGACTTCTGAACTGCAGCGGCTAATGCTAATCACAGCCGCTTGCCTCTTGTCTCCCCCTCTCTCTTGACCGCGGCCAAACACGTTGGGGCTACTCTGATTAATCAAACGACGCTGCTTGGTGCACCCCACGGTACGCACCCAAGACCAGCAAGAGTGAGGCAGCTCGCGGTCGCCATGGGTTAAGGTGAGCCATCAGCATCTAAGCCACTAGGTAGCTATAGCCTAGGGGGTCGTCTTAGGTCGTTGCGAGTGCGTGCGTGGAAGTGGTGCACATCACATTCCTTGTTTGCCTTGGACTTTGGGACGACTTGCCGAGTCAAATAAGGCAATAATGCCATTGGATATTCTTTCTCATTCTTTGGTGAACCACAATTGAAAAACACGAGGTGAGTGGTCAGGTTATTCTTACCACCCACTACTATTTTTCTCGGTCTTTACGATGTTAACTGGCAACTTGCGACCGGATTTACACGGGGGAGGCGCGTCCAGACGTCACTCTTTATTTACCGTAGATAAAATGCAGTTTGAATATAGACAGCTGAATAGACGATCTACTGCACTTAGGTGTTTGGATCCTCCGGCTAAACTTTAGCCCCCTTCACATCGGATGTTTAGATGCTGGTTAGAAACATTAAATATAGTCTAATTATAGAACTAATTACACAGATGAAGATTAAATGGCGAGACAAAATTATTAAGTCTAATTAATCCATGGTTAGCAAATGTGAGGCTACAGTAACCATTCGTTAATTATATATTGATTAGGTTTAATAAATTCGTCTCGTCGTTAGTCCTCATCAGTGTAATTAATTTTCTAATTAAACCGTATTTAATACTTCTAACTAATATCCAAACATTCGATGTGACGTAAGACTAAATTTTAGCCACAGTCCAAACACCCCTGAGATGCTGTGCGTAGCTTTGGACGCGTACCCGCTCCAGGAACAAAATGCAGCAAAAAGGCCAGGCAGAGACCTCGCCGAAAAGGAAAGGATGCACGAGCATCTGTGCCCCCGGGGGGACAGTCACCAAAACAAAAGGTCACCACCCCTCGTGTTTGAGTTTGGGACAGTGCAGTGCAGCAAGGCTTGCGCGGAGGAGAAGGGAGCGCAGATACTGTACCTGTACTACCCCTTAGATCTAGAAATAAGTGGACAAGGACTGGCTGGCCATGCACTATCCCGTTCGCTCCCTTTCCGTGGTCCTCCCTTATTCTGTCCCTGTCTTTGGCATCAGCGTGCCCCTTAATCCACATGCTAATTCCAGGCCAGGACTGCAAAGTTGCCAAAGACAAGACAGGGAAGACCAATTCCAATTTCTAACGGATCGTGTATATAACTGTCTATAATACGAAAATAATAATGGATCTACATTGTAAATATAATAAAGTTTGAATATAAATGATAGAATAAACGATTCGTTAGATTTAACCTAACTCGTATGACAGCGCTGGTACGTGTGGTGAGATTTTCGAGATTGGTTAATTAGAGTGGAGCCTAGCTAAAACTTGTATCGAGGAAGTACATGCAAGCAGGAGTGTGTTTTTTCTGTTTATTGTGTATCACATATACTGTTGCAGAAAAAAACGCAATGACCAATGAAGGCGCAGAGGCCTGCGCTGTGTCATTGTGTGCACTGCGAACGCGACTGGCTCAAAAAAAAAAGCTGTCCCATCGTGAATAGTACACGGCCATCTCATCTCATCGCAAACATGTTGACCGGCCGGAGCAGCTGGGCATCACGTGCCGCCATCCCCACACCCACTGACCCACGCTAACACAGCGTGCCGCTGAGGGGTGGGCCCCGTAGACGAAGTTTTAAACGGAGCAACCGGCTGGGCTGGGCTGGGCGCGGCAGCCCCAGCGCGGGAAGTAACGGGCGGGGTGGGCGGTGCCGCTGCCGGGCCGGCAAGGGACACGCATTAAACAACCACCCCGTGCCGCTGGCCCGCGGGACCGGCGCCCGGCACGTGATCCGCCCAGCGGACTTGACGGCGTCAGGCGAGAAGGGCACGCGGCCAGCCTGGACAGGAGGCCGGAGGATGGAGCAGAGCGAACGGGTCGGGTTCGGGTATCGTCGTGGCACCTACTGCAACGGTCCGGATAAGTGGACCGAACGTTCCCGCTTCGCCTCGAGCCCAATCGTACAATCATGCGTTATACTGCTCCATTTTGCTCCCTGCTTTTTTTTTACTCTACTATTACTAGCTTATTTCAATCACGTTTTTCTCCCTTCTAATGAGTAGACTTTATCGAGCGCTTTGACGGAGACATTAATCTACCTAATAAAAAGGTCCAAAGTGATACAGTAGTTTTGCCGATCGAGAAACGTGCGACACGAAGTAACCGTGTCTGGAGTGCTCCAAAAATTCCTCCTGTTGGCAACGCTTAGCCATGATGCCCCCGATGCGAAGGCGTTTAAAAAAAACCTTCCAGCATTTAATCAATTCCGAAGAAACGTGAGACAGAATTATTAAACACGTCGTGTATGGACCGAAATGGCTTATATCGGATGGAAGTTGCTGGGCTCAAACAATAGGTCAATGCTACTATAGGAGCACAGTATTGTACATTCTTATCTTGTTTATGAAAGCGACCTGAAACATAAATAGAGAGACACATGCGTGTTGTGTGAGGGGCTCCCAAGGTTAGATAGGAGTATCATACATCCACAACATATAAGAGAGACGAGTGACTCTGAACCTAGACTTAAAATGGCAAATACAATGACGGGTGTTTTGCGGGAGAATGCTAACTAAAACCAAGAGCACTTGGTTTGTAGCGGGACAAACCTTGTAGTTGCAGCCCGCAAGTGGCGGGCAATGTGATGCCCCTGGCATCTCAAGGGTTTAATTAAATGGTTTTGCATTAATCATCTATCATAAGCATCATTTCATAGTCATGAATGTGGAGCATAGACCAAATTTGGGTGAAGTATCTTTTTATGAAGTTCTGTTTTCTCCTTTTGTTTTTAAGGTTGCTATCCTAAACCCTTTTTCCTTTGAGAAATAGGAGAAGCTCATATTAGAAGAAGTGTAGATAAATATGTTACAAACAACTTTGTATTTTGGACCATGGTCAGAAAATGGTGTTTTCATGGTGTTTAGGGTTAGTCTTGATCAACACAGAAAACCAACCCAAATCGGTCCTTTTTAGTAATCTCAAATTTTCTCCAACTTAGAGCCATTTTCATGGGATTCTCCCATTGAATAAGTTTTAGGGTATGAAATTTTGAACAATTTATCCAAAATGAGCTTTGGGAGAAAGGGCTTGGAAATGTGACTTTTTGTTTTTCTAATCAATATAGTTTCCTGTCCCCACCAAATCCTACCACACAAATTTGACTTTATTTCATATTTTCATTCAAAATCTGGAGATGCTCCTTTTGACAAAGTTATAGATCTCAAAAAGTTTAATATTTCATATATTTTGAGTTTTTCCAAATTCGGCCGTTAAATGGGTCAAAAATGCGATTTACGGTGAGGGAGAAAACACATTTCAAAAAAAAGGGGGGGGGGACGCTGACCGGTGGGCCCGCCGATCCGCGCCGCGCCCACGGCGTGAACCGGCGAGCGCCACGCGGCTCGCCGGCGTACCGGGAGCAGGGCGAGGCCCCGGCCGCGCTCCCCGACCCCGCCGCCTGGAAGAGGAGAGCGCCCGCTCTCGTTTCCTCACTCGCGCCACTCCCGCCTGCCCCGCGCCCTCGCTCCCCGTTCGCGCAGAATGTTCCCGCCGCCGCCGCCATTAGAGGGAGCTCGGGTTCGAGCTGCGCCCGCTTCTCCGCCGCTCCCCGCGTCTCCCCATCACCACGCCGTCCACCCTCTCCCTCCCCTCGACCGGAAACCCTAGACCTAGCCGTCGGTTTCACCTCCACCGCCCCGCAATCCTCCGCCGAAGTCGCCGCATTCCGAGCTCCGTCGCCGGCCTCCCTCCGCCGCTCCCCACTGGAATAGAGGTGAGGGGTGAGTCCCCCGCGTCCTCCCCTCCATCTCCGACCCCTGCGGCGAGCCGCCGCGCCCCGCCGGGCGAGCCCCGACACGCGCCGCCGCCTCCCTTCCTCCCGGTCGCGAGGAGGAAGACGACGGGAGGAAGGAGATGGTGACTTTGCGATCTAGCCCCTAGGTTTTCCCGGTTTCCACGATTCATCTCGCGCACTGCTCACTGAGTCTGTGAAATCTTACGAGCTAGCCCTCGGGGTCTACGGATAATTCTGTTTGAACCCCTGGATCTGTGATTTTCCTTTATTTCTTTAAATTTTCGGCTGAAACTTTGGAAATTCATAATGAATCAACAAAAAATCAGAAAAATATGAATCCAGTTGCATTGCACTCCTCTTGTGTAGATCTACCTGTTGGGTATGATGTCTGAGTAGGAAAAGTCAGATTTACCCCTAGATCTTGCATGCATGGATAAATCTATGAAAATACCTAAAATAGGTTAAATGATTTTCCAAAAATAGGGAAAACTTGTGAGAGGCTTTGTTTTGACATGGTAACGCTGAGATAATTTTGGTACCCCTAGCACTTGCTGTTCAAAAAGAGTTTCACCTTTTTGATGTCATTTATGCATTTTTAGTCCTTTATTTTGGTCTTCCAAAAAAAAATCTGCCCAAAATAATTTTACAATATTTTTCCTAAGTCATAAATAATGTTGTTGGTTCTCTGATGGAAAATTAGGCCAAGCATTGTTAATTTAGTCACTGTTTTGAAAATAGTAAAATTTTCCATGTTTATATAAATAAAAGGAAAAGGTGATTTAAATAATCTCCAAAAATTTTCAAAATTGGTCAGTACTGTTTTTATGGTGAATAGGTCCTCTGAAATTTTTGGTAGCTCATATGATCACTGTGTAATGACTGTTTTGCCCCTGCATGTGTTTTTAGTATAAAAAAAATAATAGGAAATGTGGCTAGAGTATTTAATAAATGCCATTTAGGGTCATATTTTGGGACATAAGGGTAAGTCAATCTTAGATTATGATTTGAAATGCATTGCAGGTTCATTTTCAAAAATATAAAACTTTACTTGTGTTTTTCTTGCATCGCATCCACCTCATGAAGCGAGCTTTTCAATAATGCATACTTCTTTTGCCCTATGGCATGCGTATAGACCCCGCGAACGAAGGACACCCGCCGGACCAGCCGATAGCAGAGGAGCCCGAGGAAGAGCTGCAGCAGGAGCTAGAGGATCAGCAGCAGAGCCCCGGCTTCGTTCAGGAAGAAGATACTGACCCCTGTGAGGAAGGTAGGCAGGATCATACTATTCCCAGCAAACAAATTAAATATGAGGTGATTACGCATATGCATTAGGAGTTGATTGAAAACTATTGCATTAGACTCCTTGGCCACCCTGGCCCTAGCACCTATACTAGAGTTCGTAGGCCGTGTTGCTTAGAACTGCTAGGCTCGGGTAGACACGAGTGAAAGGAGTCACTCGTCGCGTAGGTGTTTTCAAAATATCAGAAATCTTGCTTTTGAGAAAAGGATATTATGCTCATGGCTTAAATGGAGACCGGGCGGAGAATTTATTTCAGTATTTACTTTTCTTGATGTCGCACTCTGGACTCCGCCCGAGTCGTATAAGGCCGTCCGTTGTTCGCCTATTGGTCGGCATAACATTGCTAGAGTGCTTAACCGGGAAATGGGACCGGTAAAGTCTTACCTGGGCTTGTCCGGAGTTTTCGAGGTGCTGCCCATCCACTTGCTGGAGGCCGATGGGCCCGGGGGCGCTTGTACTCGAAGGAGGGCTGACCCAGTGCGCTGTGGTAACGCTCCTGAGAGGGCACAACCCGGGGGTTAGGTGGGGGCGCTTTGAATCTTGGGACAGGACAGGTGGAGATCGGGACTATATGTGGGAACGCGATGGCTAGTAAGCATATACCCCTGGCATGATAGTTGTTCCCGGGAATTAAAAATCGATTCGAATCGCTGATGCCCACCAGGTGTGGGAATGCCAATACCATTGACGTTCAATGTAGTAATAAACTTAAATTCTCTTTATTTAAGACTCATGGTTTTTGAATATTACATGTTTGATATCGATCTGTTTACTTTTACTGCAGTTCAATATTATATTGATGGTCATACAAGTAATGAAAGTTTATTCAGTTATGTTATTCACGTTACTATTTAAAATATATGGCTAAGGATCCACATGCTAGTAAGCAGCTTCGCGTCAGCCGTAAGCCCTTCCATTAAGTCCTACTGAGTAATTAGTACTCAGGGTTTGCCCCCATATTTTGAGCAGGTATTGACGACATATGGAGAAGTGCTTGGAGGAGGGTAGTACCGGTGGGCTCGGTGTTGCTCGCCTCGATCATCGTTGCATGAAGGCTACTATTGTATTTCGTTTACGCTGTGAGATGTTTTCAAATGCGCTTCCGCTATCTGATTTAAACTTGCCTTTTGTATGGCATTATGTTGAAACTTATATCTTTATTCTGAACTAGTTTGTAAAATAGGGTTACATATATCCTACATTCAACTGCCTGTGATGATATATCTGTTGTGGCTCTCTCGAGGGCTAAATGTGTATGATGTCGGTTCCTCTGGGAAATGGTAGAATCGGGGGTCGAATGACTCTCGACGGACGACCGGGTTTAGTTTGGCCTAAGTGCACTGCGAGCCAGAGGTGGCAGGTGTGTTTAGTCCGGATTAAATCGGCGGTTCCGCCACAGATGGTATCAGAGCCGATCATACACAAATAACAGTCATATCATCCAGTTTTAATTTACAAACCTATTTTTGAAAATCCTTTTCGAAGTATTTGAAAAATGAGAGTACCGATATGCCCATATTAAGGATGTTAGCGTATTATCAGATGACATCGCTAACATTCTGACCTAGATAGAAGTCATATGCATATTCGGCGCTTTGGGAAGCAACACTTCGGCCATAGCCATCCCCAGTACTGGTGGAGCGCTATTGGGATTTGCGGATTGTTGTGAACCCTGCATTCATGCTGGCAGGATAGAAATTTAAGGGGGGTGGTCACCATTTGGGTGTTTGTGACCATTCTTCTGTTGTGACGCGGCAAGATTCAATTTGCTGGCGTGGGTACCAGCCTGGTCTAGCAGAGGACCATACAGATGCGTTGTCCACGCGGCGCAAATAGCGTGGATGCCACTTCTAGGTCTAGAGTGGTAGTGATGTGAGCATGCATTTTTCTGCAGGTACACTAACCACGTGCGGAATTAAGAACGAATAGAGAACGGCTAGTTGCATTAGGGAGTGACGTGCATACATGTCACCGGTTACTCGCTAGATATACAAATTATACATAAGGTGTGTGATGTGAGGCCAAATAGGACGAATCATGCATCATGGCATCTTATCTTGTCTCACATGCCTTGCTTTTTATTGCTTGAAGAGTGACTAGAAGCATATTGCATTTAAGAGTGTGACAATACTGTGTTGAAATGTAGCTCAAAATGCAAGTAGAACTAGCAGAAACAAAGCAAGTGATTCGGGTAGTACACTTACACCTAAGTTATGGCAATTCTTCTACACATCGCTCACTATAGGTCCAAGTGGTTCAACGAATGCAAGCCAAATATTTTAAACATGCCATTCGGTCCAAAATCCAACTCTTCACAAAGTTTTCAAGGTTAAAGTGTGTTTCAACCTTGTAATCCACATACGGGGATTTTTGTGAGGACTTTCTACACCACCGAGGTTGAGTATAGACTAATGCACGACTATCATATCCTGAGTTCTTTAGAGTCCATTGCTCGACCCTCAGAAGTCTAGCTGTAAGCCACACACATGTAGAAAAGAAGTATAGCCTCGTACCATCATCTTGCGATAAAATCACTTATTGTCATATTTTCCCAAGTACGTAAACACGAAATACACTATGACCATACCAAATCTTCAAATCCCCTCGACTTATGGAAGCCTTGATTTCTTGCTATAGATGTCACAGCCCTTCGATTTATGCCCTGATCACCCCGAGCCCACGAAGGCTAGAATAACAGCACCTGAAGGTCACAAGAAGAAGAGAAAAGCGGGAGGATCTTCCACTAACGCGGCTTCAGTTCAACATCTGCGACCTGGCATGGTTCTATTGAAGGGATTCGTCAAGCCGGAAGATCAAGTCAAGATAGTTCGTACGTGTCGACAACTAGGTATTGGTCCAGGGGGATTCTACAGGCCTAGTTTCAAAAATGGAGCCAAGATGAAGCTATGGATGATGTGTTTAGGGAAGAATTGGGATCCAACCACAGGTTTCTATGGGCCAACGCGTCCGTGCGATGGTGCCTACGTCCCTGCGATACCAGAAGCTTTCAAGACAATTGCTCAAACTGCAAATTCGACGGCAAACAAATTTCCTCAAACCAACCCTGACATATGCATCGTCAACTACTACAACAACATCGGAAAGCTCGGACTCCATCAAGATAAGGATGAATCAGGAAGAAGCATTAACCGAGGTCTACCTGTCATCTCGATTTCCATAGGCGACACGGCAGAGTTCCTGTACGGCGATACCAGGGACAAGGACAGAGCGGCAAGGATCAACCTCGAATCTGGCGATGTTCTTATACTCGGTGGAAGATCAAGACTACTATTCCATGGCATCTCCCATGTGAAGCCTAACACTGCACCGACATGGCTGAAAGAAGAAACTGGTCTTCAACCTGGACGCGTCAATCTTACGTTTAGGCAGTACTAACTGAGTGTCGGATGGTGGGGTAGTGTCCGAGTCGGACTTTTGTAATAAGGGAACCTGACTCTTGTAGATCAAACAAACTTCGTGTATCCAACTCTGAAAATTTACAAGTGTCTCATTTTCATGGTCAATGTACTCCTAGCATTACTATCGTAGAACTTCCGACTCTAGTAGTTCTCATGTCCAGAAACCCTCGCCACTCATGCACTTTAATCCTTGTAATCAATGCAACCCTTATTTATTTGCATTGTGTCTCAATGTTCATGATATTTTTGCTATGAACCCTTGTAAATCGAGGATTCCTTACCTCTTTGATCCATAACACTCAAACATTGAGATTCGCGTGTTATAAGCTCATGTATCACACATGTGTCTCATTTTCTCAATACCTTACCATGATCTAGTAATATTCGGGTCTCCTCGGACTGGATGGTTACACCGCTCTTGATATGTTGATTACCTAAGCAGTCTTTGGTGCCGCGACGGAACCTAGGGTCCTGTGTGTACGGCCGTCACATGGTTGTGCCATTAGGTGCGCGCAGGTATCGAGACATGTGAAGGTATAACGTCACATCAAAAGTGGGAACATTCGTATCCAGAATTCATTTCTTAGAGTTATCTTGCTATTCTTAGTTCGTAAAGGTGATTGATCCCATCTTCATTACCTTGTTTATATCATGTCGTTGCCTTGTTTAACCTTGCCTTTCTTGAGTTGTGGGGATAGCCAATCTCCACCCACTGCCTACTCACACCCTTTCTTTGCTTCGGTGGAAGTGATCAGTCTCATTTCCACTATCTCATGGCATCCTTCCATTGCCTGGTTTCACCTTGCCTCCTTGACCAGTGAGGATGGTCCGCCTCGATCCCACGACTCATTCATATTAATTCATACCCTTGCTTGATCTTGCCCTCGACAATTAGTGGGAGCACTCAACTACGCTCTCACTGTCTCCTTCGATATTTTTCCATTCCTTCGTTAAACCTTATTCTCTGAGGGTGTACCTCACGAACATCCTCCTCCCTAGCTTTTTGTTCTCGGCTAGTGCTCATGCCATATCACCATCTCCCTATGAATTATTCTCTTCCTCTTAGACATTACCCAAAAAGGGAGCTTACCAATATTCCCAATTGTTTCATTAATAAGAACATGTCAGCTACTTTCATTTTCTTGGTCAATCCTGACCAACGCTAAGAAATCGTACCAACCATCACCTTATCTAGGCAAATACAACCCAACTTCTTCCTCTCGTGCCTTTCTTATCGCTATAAGCAGGATGTGCTATACCTCCCCACATCTTGCTCTTGATGATATTCCGATTTGATATCTTATAGGTGTACACAGTCCCTATCAAATGAAATGAATGCATCTCCCAAAAACACGTCCAATGGTATTCCTTTGAATCATGAGATTCTGCTCTGCTCGATTTCCAACTGTATGCACTCTCCTTTCATGATTTGGATAAATCAGGTACGCCGCAGGTCTCAAACGTTGGTATCAAGTCAGGAAGTAACTCCTCTCATTTGTGTCTACCACATTCACGGGCTCACTGACCAC
The DNA here is from genome assembly GCA_030272315.1 of Paspalum vaginatum. Taxonomy (NCBI): domain Eukaryota; kingdom Viridiplantae; phylum Streptophyta; class Magnoliopsida; order Poales; family Poaceae; genus Paspalum; species Paspalum vaginatum. The sequence goes on from CM059015.1 coordinate 14,411,238, forward strand.
ATCCTCTTCATGGTTTGTCCATTTGTTCTCCTATATGACACGATTTGTCGAGTACCTTAAAGAGACCACCCAAGCCTTGTTAGATGATGCTCTGTGACTACTTGCGTAAAGTGGGTGCTAACCATTCGCAAGCTAGTTGGCAAAACCAACGGGTAAAATTTTGATGTTGCCACGTGCACTTGAAAAGACCCGAACCACGATGCCCGTAATCTTTGCAAAACAAGATAAGTTATACAGTCGTACCTTCCCCAAATCTCGGGACGAGATTTCTTTAAGGGGGGTGGGTTGTGATGCCCCTGGCATCTCAAGGGTTTAATTAAATGGTTTTGCATTAATCATCTATCATAAGCATCATTTCATAGTCATGAATGTGGAGCATAGACCAAATTTGGGTGAAGTATCTTTTTATGAAGTTCTGTTTTCTCCTTTTGTTTTTAAGGTTGCTATCCTAAACCCTTTTTCCTTTGAGAAATAGGAGAAGCTCATATTAGAAGAAGTGTAGATAAATATGTTACAAACAACTTTGTCTTTTGGACCATGGTCAGAAAATGGTGTTTTCATGGTGTTTAGGGTTAGTCTTGATCAACACAGAAAACCAACCCAAATCGGTCCTTTTTAGTAATCTCAAATTTTCTCCAACTTAGAGCCATTTTCATGGGATTCTCCCATTGAATAAGTTTTAGGGTATGAAATTTTGAACAATTTATCCAAAATGAGCTTTGGGAGAAAGGGCTTGGAAATGTGACTTTTTGTTTTTCTAATCAATATAGTTTCCTGTCCCCACCAAATCCTACCACACAAATTTGACTTTATTTCATATTTTTATTCAAAATCTGGAGATGCTCCTTTTGACAAAGTTATAGATCTCAAAAAGTTTAATGTTTCATATATTTTGAGTTTTTCCAAATTCGGCCGTTAAATGGGTCAAAAATGCGATTTACGGTGAGGGAGAAAACACATTTCAAAAAAAAGGGGGGGGACGCTGACCGGTGGGCCCGCCGATCCGCGCCGCGCCCACGGCGTGAACCGGCGAGCGCCACGCGGCTCGCCGGCGTACCGGGAGCAGGGCGAGGCCCCGGCCGCGCTCCCCGACCCCGCCGCCTGGAAGAGGAGAGCGCCCGCTCTCGTTTCCTCACTCGCGCCACTCCCGCCTGCCCCGCGCCCTCGCTCCCCGTTCGCGCAGAACGTTCCCGCCGCCGCCGCCATTAGAGGGAGCTCGGGCTCGAGCTGCGCCCGCTTCTCCGCCGCTCCCCGCGTCTCCCCATCACCACGCCGTCCACCCTCTCCCTCCCCTCGACCGGAAACCCTAGACCTAGCCGTCGGTTTCACCTCCACCGCCCCGCAATCCTCCGCCGAAGTCGCCGCATTCCGAGCTCCGTCGCCGGCCTCCCTCCGCCGCTCCCCACTGGAATAGAGGTGAGGGGTGAGTCCCCCGCGTCCTCCCCTCCATCTCCGACCCCTGCGGCGAGCCGCCGCGCCCCGCCGGGCGAGCCCCGACACGCGCCGCCGCCTCCCTTCCTCCCGGTCGCGAGGAGGAAGACGACGGGAGGAAGGAGATGGTGACTTTGCGATCTAGCCCCTAGGTTTTCCCGGTTTCCACGATTCATCTCGCGCACTGCTCACTGAGTCTGTGAAATCTTACGAGCTAGCCCTCGGGGTCTACGGATAATTCTGTTTGAACCCCTGGATCTGTGATTTTCCTTTATTTCTTTAAATTTTCGGCTGAAACTTTGGAAATTCATAATGAATCAACAAAAAATCAGAAAAATATGAATCCAGTTGCATTGCACTCCTCTTGTGTAGATCTACCTGTTGGGTATGATGTCTGAGTAGGAAAAGTCAGATTTACCCCTAGATCTTGCATGCATGGATAAATCTATGAAAATACCTAAAATAGGTTAAATGATTTTCCAAAAATAGGGAAAACTTGTGAGAGGCTTTGTTTTGACATGGTAACGCTGAGATAATTTTGGTACCCCTAGCACTTGCTGTTCAAAAAGAGTTTCACCTTTTTGATGTCATTTATGCATTTTTAGTCCTTTATTTTGGTCTTCCAAAAAAAAAATCTGCCCAAAATAATTTTACAATATTTTTCCTAAGTCATAAATAATGTTGTTGGTTCTCTGATGGAAAATTAGGCCAAGCATTGTTAATTTAGTCACTGTTTTGAAAATAGTAAAATTTTCCATGTTTATATAAATAAAAGGAAAAGGTGATTTAAATAATCTCCAAAAATTTTCAAAATTGGTCAGTACTGTTTTTATGGTGAATAGGTCCTCTGAAATTTTTGGTAGCTCATATGATCACTGTGTAATGACTGTTTTGCCCCTGCATGTGTTTTTAGTATAAAAAAAATAATAGGAAATGTGGCTAGAGTATTTAATAAATGCCATTTAGGGTCATATTTTGGGACATAAGGGTAAGTCAATCTTAGATTATGATTTGAAATGCATTGCAGGTTCATTTTCAAAAATATAAAACTTTACTTGTGTTTTTCTTGCATCGCATCCACCTCATGAAGCGAGCTTTTCAATAATGCATACTTCTTTTGCCCTATGGCATGCGTATAGACCCCGCGAACGAAGGACACCCGCCGGACCAGCCGATAGCAGAGGAGCCCGAGGAAGAGCTGCAGCAGGAGCTAGAGGATCAGCAGCAGAGCCCCGGCTTCGTTCAGGAAGAAGATACTGACCCCTGTGAGGAAGGTAGGCAGGATCATACTATTCCCAGCAAACAAATTAAATATGAGGTGATTACGCATATGCATTAGGAGTTGATTGAAAACTATTGCATTAGACTCCTTGGCCACCCTGGCCCTAGCACCTATACTAGAGTTCGTAGGCCGTGTTGCTTAGAACTGCTAGGCTCGGGTAGACACGAGTGAAAGGAGTCACTCGTCGCGTAGGTGTTTTCAAAATATCAGAAATCTTGCTTTTGAGAAAAGGATATTATGCTCATGGCTTAAATGGAGACCGGGCGGAGAATTTATTTCAGTATTTACTTTTCTTGATGTCGCACTCTGGACTCCGCCCGAGTCGTATAAGGCCGTCCGTTGTTCGCCTATTGGTCGGCATAACATTGCTAGAGTGCTTAACCGGGAAATGGGACCGGTAAAGTCTTACCTGGGCTTGTCCGGAGTTTTCGAGGTGCTGCCCATCCACTTGCTGGAGGCCGATGGGCCCGGGGGCGCTTGTACTCGAAGGAGGGCTGACCCAGTGCGCTGTGGTAACGCTCCTGAGAGGGCACAACCCGGGGGTTAGGTGGGGGCGCTTTGAATCTTGGGACAGGACAGGTGGAGATCGGGACTATATGTGGGAACGCGATGGCTAGTAAGCATATACCCCTGGCATGATAGTTGTTCCCGGGAATTAAAAATCGATTCGAATCGCTGATGCCCACCAGGTGTGGGAATGCCAATACCATTGACGTTCAATGTAGTAATAAACTTAAATTCTCTTTATTTAAGACTCATGGTTTTTGAATATTACATGTTTGATATCGATCTGTTTACTTTACTGCAGTTCAATATTATATTGATGGTCATACAAGTAATGAAAGTTTATTCAGTTATGTTATTCACGTTACTATTTAAAATATATGGCTAAGGATCCACATGCTAGTAAGCAGCTTCGCGTCAGCCGTAAGCCCTTCCATTAAGTCCTACTGAGTAATTAGTACTCAGGGTTTGCCCCCATATTTTGAGCAGGTATTGACGACATATGGAGAAGTGCTTGGAGGAGGGTAGTACCGGTGGGCTCGGTGTTGCTCGCCTCGATCATCGTTGCATGAAGGCTACTATTGTATTTCGTTTACGCTGTGAGATGTTTTCAAATGCGCTTCCGCTATCTGATTTAAACTTGCCTTTTGTATGGCATTATGTTGAAACTTATATCTTTATTCTGAACTGGTTTGTAAAATAAGGTTACATATATCCTACATTCAACTGCCTGTGATGATATATCTGTTGTGGCTCTCTCGAGGGCTAAATGTGTATGATGTCGGTTCCTCTGGGAAATGGTAGAATCGGGGGTCGAATGACTCTCGACGGACGACCGGGTTTAGTTTGGCCTAAGTGCACTGCGAGCCAGAGGTGGCAGGTGTGTTTAGTCCGGATTAAATCGGCGGTTCCGCCACAGCGAGCAAGGCAGTATCAAGAAAACATGGCACGTACAAAAGTAGGAAAAAGGAATATTTGCATGCTGCTTGATTTTGTGTTGTATGTATTCCCCCTTTTTTCTGTACATGCACAAAGGCTTTGGATGGTGATACGGGGTTGGCTTTTCATAATAAGATACATGGTTGTGCTCAAAGCATTTTTTTCCAAAAAAAAAACTTGACCTTCCAATTCGTTCTAAAGTAACAATGAGTCATAATGCTATAGTTCTAAAGCTTGACTAGAGTTTCTTTTTTGTCTTCCCTTCTGCCACCGTTTGTAGCACATTGATCTAAATCTAACAGTTCACAACCATCCACCGTCTCCCTCTTCCACATTGTTACCTTCTTCCTCTCGCACCGAACCTCATGTTTCTCACACGCCCTACACACCCTCACCACCACCCGCGACCACCACACTAACCTCCACGACGCACGACAGGGGGTAGGGCCCTCACCACCTGTTGTGCGACCTTCCTATCATTCCCTTTGAGCCCACAAGCCTCCAAGTAACCCTCAAATCCCCAACCCTAGCCCAAATCAAACCACAAACACTCAAAACCTATATCCAAATTGTAGTACACTTTTTGTCGTTGATGTAGAAGCGAGAAATTAGGCTACTGAAAAGGAATACATATGTACAAGTATACATATATATGGGTAATCAATAGGGCATCGCATAGTTAGGAGGATGGTATAGCACGATGGGTCGCGGCTCGCGTTGTTGCGTGGCTTCTCCTCCCGTGCCTTCCCCGCCACCTTCGCCGCTTCTCGACAAAGTCCCCCCCTCGGTACTGGCCACCAAGTCACCCTAACCATCTCCTCTAGGTTCCTTCACCGGGTGTCCCAACCCTTTTGTAAAACCACCCCCTTAAGGCTCAATCCAACAGCTCCCACATACTCTATCCCATATCATTATTCTAAATACCCCTCTCTCTATCTACGGTGCAAAACAGTTCTGTAACAGTGCGGCATTTAATTTGGAAGAAGCTATATGGAGGAGCCGCTAAATTCAGCCTAACCCTAGCAGTGTGCGTGGTGGAGCCTGTTCCAACCCTAGCGACACATAAACATAGTTGGAGTTTGGCGTACAAATGGTCTCATGCCTTACTTACCGACTCCCTCCATTTCACTGCGGTTGTCCACGGTCACAAGAGAATACAACCATCGGCGGAACCAAGGGGGGCCCAGCAGGGGCCATGGCACCCCCAAGATTTTAGAAAATTTTTAATCCCCTCTCATCAACCAGGCTAACTAATATGTTCTTCTAAGATGCAAGTGAATGGATGGTCCATGGCAAGACAACTGGCCTACGTAATACAGAAACGAAGAGCAACTCTAGCCTGCATTGTTTAGTAAGCAGCCCACACGGCTAATGAAATGCCTAACCAAAGCCTCCATCCAATTCTTTTTTATTTTGGTAGGGATTTCTGTGTTAAGTGTACAATTAATCATGTATACCTAATTTAAAAATCATATTTCTCCTTGACCTTTGTTGGAAACCACGGTAGAAAAAAAAAGACACAAACACGTATGCCTAATTATTAACAATCTTTGTGCAAATGACCGCAAAATAGTTAAAAATGGGAATGTACTAAATTATATAGTTATAAAGGTAGCTTTTATAAATTATAGACAATTAATTCGTGATTGCATGTGTGAACACAGAAAATAGCATGTTTGGTCTACGTTCAACATCATCTTATCCTGCATGCATCTGTAATAGGTTTGCGCGGAACTAGCTTGCTGGGAGCACTATGTAGGATGCTTTCAGTCTTCATGACAGACTACTTTAATAACTCACGAAACAAACCAAATGACTCCTATGTTCGGTATTTTGTGATCAGATGATGACGAAAATCCCGTCATCCAAATACGCCAATAGTCTAAGATACATTTACTCAATATATTATCTAATCTATATATGTTGATTTTGGTATTCCGACCCTCTTAGAAAATTTTCTGATTCCGCCGCTGAATACAACCCACCGTGCAAAAGCACGCAAATGAGCACACATGTCGAAACAGAACCCTGAATCCATGTGCTAACGTCCAAGTCCAAGACAACAAAGCATGGGATGGATGGGAGCGGGCCGGCCGGCTGGGGCTGGGCCCCTTGCACACTCCACTAACGGCCGCCGTTACCGCGCGCTCACGCCTTTCCTGTCCTTCCCGCGGGAAAAATCGCCCGGAAACCCGGACGTCGCACCCATCAAGAAAGGAAGGCCATTTTCGAAAATAAAAAAGAAAAACCCGAAGTGCAATCCAGTCCTCCAGCACCTCAGACTCAGAGCACGGGGTCCCTCCGTCTCCCCCCTCACCCACCCGCGGCTGCTGCCCTGCCGGCCTCCGCTCCCTCGCCTCCTCCACCGCTCTACTCCGCCGCGCTGTCCGTCGCGTTCGCGCTACTGCTCCGCCAGTAAAAAAACCTGCGCAGTGGGCACGCCTCCACTCCATCTCCAAGGCCAAGCCCAGCCAGCCAACCAACCCGCCCCGAGCAGCAAAGCACAGCCTCCCGAGCTCCCAGCCTCCCGCCTCCTCCTCCCTGCCCCCGGCTCCCCGGCCGCCTCCCGCCCTCCCCTCGGCCTGCCTTACCGCCCGCGGAGCCGTTCGCGGCCGCGCGCGCGCGACCTCCCCTGCCTGCTTCTCAGACTCAGAGTAAGTTCCTCGCGCCTCCCGCGCTCCGGCGCCCCCCTCACCTCCGAATTGCGCGGGCTCGGGGCTCTAACGGCTGCCTCGCTGGTGCTGCGGCGGCAGATCTGCGGCGCTCGCCATGAGGTGACCGGATCGGGGGCGCGGCGCGCGGCTCTCCACCTCAGTTCTGCTCGGGGCTCGTCTCGGAGGCCGCGGACATGGTCGGCGCCGGTGCCGGCGCGGCCGCCGGCTCAGGTTCGGTTCGCTGCGTTTCGGCTGCTCCTGTCCTGCTCCTCTGCGCTCTCTCCTCGCCTCGTGTTGCGTATTTGCTTGGGCTGGGCCTTTTTTCCTCTCTCTGTGTGCGTGAACTGCGAAGATGGTGATGACTGCTGAATTGGCGGGGAGAGTAGAGCAGGAGGGTGGACTTGGGAAGTTGACTCCTCCGTGTGACTGAGGCAGGAGGAGAAATTCTGAGAATTGGGCACAATTGGGCGGCCACGCATTTTTGTATAAACACAAAAGTTTTTTTTTTTTGTTCTAGTCTCGTGGTTTACACTGTGGAGCTGCTATTTTTTTACCCATTCACGGGATAATCTGCAAGTATTTGGCCAGTTTACACCGTCAATTACTGAGCCGACCGTCTCTCTCGATTCTATGCATGCAGAATTTTTTTGCATCTGTGAAAATGGGGGATGTATTGTCGTTTTAATTATGGATCTGGGAAACTGATTTCTGTTGCAATCACGGCTGCCTTCCGTTGTAAAATTTCCGAGGTTACCGTACCCAATTGGTTCTACCACGTAGATGATCTTTAATTCTACTAGTATTTAGGTCAGAGGATTGTTGCTTTTGCAACAATGTTGCAACTTTGCAGGAAATTATTCTCGGTTGGTCATCTGTTGTTTTCATGCAAGCAAAACGGGATCTGCGGAATTGGGGTGGGCTGGAGGGGAAGACGTAGGATTGTGGATCTGTAAACTCTAAACTGAATTTTGTCGATATTGGTAACTGCAGTGCCCCCCTTCGTAATTTCTTTTATGGTTTTGTGAACTGGATTGTACCACACATAAACAAACAGGAAATTTGAAGGATCTCATCGTATGAATTGTTTCATCATGAACATAGGCGTCTTTGCTGTAAAATTACGAAGTCAAGCGGGGGGGGGGGGGGGGGGGGTAAAGAATCCCTTCAATCGGATGTTTGCCTTGTTCTCACGGACATTTCTCCTTAACCAAATCTAATGCCTTTGAATAGGGAGTTCCAGCGATGCGTTGTTCAGAGAACTTTGGCATGCTTGTGCGGGGCCCTTGGTCACAGTGCCTCGCCAAGGCGAGCTGGTTTACTACTTCCCGCAGGGTCATATGGAACAGGTATACCACCTCGTCTTGATGTACCACAATTAATGACCTGCCATATCTCTTGTTCCAAATATTAGAATAGTGGTGGTTTGTTCTGCAGAAATGCAGTTCTTTTTGTATATCTTGTCTTGTCATTCACTGATGATTGCACTGTTTCTATAGCTTGAAGCATCCACAGATCAGCAGCTTGATCAGCACTTACCATTGTTTAACCTGCCATCCAAGATCCTATGCAAGGTGGTCAATGTAGAACTTAGGGTAAGTCCTTTTCTTTTAGTTTGTGTAGTCCCCCTTAAGTGCAAGCTTTGCTGGAACAGTCACTAATTGAACCACTTATATCACTGATATCCTGTACTTCTTCCTCACTACTTTACATATGGAATGCAGGCTGAAACTGATTCCGATGAAGTTTATGCTCAAATTATGCTGCAGCCAGAAGCAGATGTGAGTAGACTCACTTATATAATTTTCTTGTGGGTCTTAATCCTTTCATTGTGCTATTGTTTATCTCACATGATGGTCTTCTTTTCCTGCAACCGAATTCTCTGATTATATTGCATGGTCATTATTATATGTATAGTGCTGACTTATTTTCTCTGTATTCAATTAATTAGCAAAGTGAGCCCACCAGCCCAGATCCTGAGCCACCAGAGCCTGAAAGATGCAATGCCCATTCCTTCTGCAAGACTTTGACTGCTTCAGATACAAGTACCCATGGTGGATTTTCTGTCCTCAGGAGGCATGCTGAAGAATGTTTGCCCCAACTGGTTAGCATCATACTTGTAATGTGCACGCTGTCTACGGATAGCTTTTGTCGTACAGCTTATCAAATAGTATGATTTTACCTGTAGGATATGACTCAGAATCCACCGTGGCAAGAACTGGTGGCTAAAGATCTTCATGGAAATGAATGGCATTTCCGTCACATCTTTCGAGGTTAGTTTCTGACGTCAACATAATGGTTAAATCTGTTTCTAGTTTCACATTGTTACATTGTTGTTCTTAATAATTTTGATGTGGCATTCATTTCGATTGAATTTACTTAGTTTTCCGCTGCTTCAAAAACAAATTTCCCTAATTAATTAAATTGCAAAGAGTAATTCTTTTACAGTGATTTAGTTGCAAATGTCTCATGTAGTGTTGTTCGCTGTTTGTTACTTTCTTTCAGGACAACCAAGGAGGCATCTACTTACGACAGGTTGGAGTGTTTTTGTTAGCTCAAAAAGATTGGTTGCGGGTGACGCATTTATCTTTCTGAGGTGTGTGATAGAATGAATGTTAAATCCATTTGACACATCTACATCTCCTGCATACTACTCACTCCAGTTAAGTGGCCTTGATCATACAGAGGTGACAATGGAGAGCTACGAGTGGGGGTAAGGAGGCTCATGAGGCAACTAAATAACATGCCCTCATCAGTTATATCAAGTCACAGCATGCATCTTGGAGTCCTGGCAACTGCATCTCATGCCATCTCAACTGGAACTCTCTTTTCCATCTTCTACAAACCCAGGTTCAATTCTTTTCGCTTCAGACCCTCCTTTGGCTATCTATACTTGAGGCATTATCTTTGTTGCATACACTATACGACTAACTGTGCTATCATTAACTATCGTTTTCCTTGAGGTGGCCAGTTTGATGCCTATTCAACTTTACACATGGGATGGTTTTCTTTGTGCGCTTATGTTTTATAGCATTACATTCAGTCCCTGTTTCTATATTATTGAATGAATGTCATGTTACACATCTTTTAGGCATTGTCTCGAATGCTAGGCATTGCTTCTTGCGCTAAAATTATTTTGTCCTATTAAATTTGACATGTGGAAATTTACATTCTTTATAAACTTGCACTGGAAACTTACATAGTCCATCTAATTTGGTCCACAGAACGAGTCGGTCGGAATTTGTTGTCAGTGTAAACAAGTACCTTGAAGCTAAGAATCACAAGATGTCTGTTGGTATGAGGTTTAAAATGAGATTTGAAGGCGATGAATCTCCTGAAAGAAGGTATTCCATAAATTGATATTTCATCTTAGGCTGCATAGGTGCCTGTCATAACCTTTTTCATTTATTGCTTACAGATTTAGTGGGACAATTATTGGTCTGGGAGGCATGTCAACTAACTCAACATCTCCATGGGCAGACTCTGACTGGAGATCTTTGAAAGTAATCAATATGTTTTGCATTTGTGGGCACAATTCAATTTTTACCTTGCATTTGCCACTGAAATATTTAGTTTAATTACAGTTTCATGTGTCTTCCAATATCTCAATCCATGCTTTCACTGTTGACAGGTCCAATGGGATGAACCTTCTGCTGTTCTGCGTCCAGACAGAGTTTCACCATGGGAACTAGAACCACTGGATGCAACTAATCAACAGCCACCTCAGCCTCCTTTACGAAATAAGCGTGCACGGCCTCCTGCTTCACCTTCTATTGCTCCAGAACTTCCTCCAGCTTTCGGTATGCAGTTGCTAAGCTGTCGGGCCAAATTATGACTCTGATTCTTCTGTTCTCTTCACATATTGGCTCCCTGCAGATCTAATCTCTTCTATGCATATCTTAGGTTTTTGGAAATCTCCAGCTGAGCCTACCCAAACTTTCTCATTTTCGGGACTTCAGAGAACTCCAGAACTATACAATTCAAACCCCAATTCGATGTTCTCATCATCATTGAATGTAGGATTCAATTCAAAGAATGGGCATTCCATTCCAACCAACAATCAGTTGTACTGGCCAATGCGAGACATGAGAGCTGAATCCTATTCTACTAGCATTAACAAAGCTCCATCTGAGAAGAAGCAAGAACCTGCAGCTGCTGGCTGCAGATTGTTTGGCATTGAGATAAGTTCAGCAACATCACCAGTGGTTACTGTTGCTAGTGTTGGTCAAGACCAACCACCTGCTTTGTCGGTAGATGTTGAGTCTGATCAACTCTCGCAACCATCCCATGCCAACAAAACGGATGCCCCAGCAGCAAGCAGTGAGCGATCTCCTCATGAGACTGAGAGCCGGCAAGTCAGGAGCTGCACCAAGGTGATAATTTGTTCCTAGACTTTTGTGTTGTTTCTTCTATGGTGATGCAGTGTAATTAATAACTGTTGTCCCTGCAGGTAATCATGCAAGGAATGGCGGTTGGCAGGGCAGTGGACTTGACAAGGCTAGATGGGTATGATGATCTTCATACCAAGTTGGAAGAGATGTTTGATATCCAGGGAGAGCTTTGTGCTAGCCTTAAGAAATGGAAAGTCGTGTATACAGATGATGAGGATGATATGATGCTGGTTGGGGATGATCCTTGGCCGTATGCACCTGTTCTTTTGTACTTGATTTTTAATAGTAGAACTTTTCACGTCTTGACTTTCCTAATTAACAAAACTTGGGATTTTTTTTTGGTTATTGCAGTGAATTCTGTAGCATGGTGAAAAGGATATACATTTACACCTTCGAGGAGGCCAAGTCTTTGACTCCCAAGGCAAAGCTACCGGTCATTAGTGACGCCATCAAGCTGAACCCAAATAAACTGTCACCGGAATCTGACAACATGCCACAGGGTGACACAAACAACAACACTCCAATTGCCGCCGATAAGGACTGATGGATGCTAACTTGGCTGGCTCTACCTTTTCTTCCCTTTTTGGATGTTGGACATGGGAGGCAATGCCCATGCTCCTTGAGGCTGCTAAGAGTTATCTGTTTGTTGCTTTGCGGGCCCAAAGGACGTTGCCCTGCATCTGCCTGACTGCCTTGGTTTGGAATGGCTGCTGTTGGACCAGCAAAGGATGACTGGGATGGAATGGCAAGCAGGTCGCGTGCTGTTCATGTGTCACTCGTGTTTTTGTTTGCCGCTTCTGGTAGAAGGCATGGTGTATTGCCAGGTACTTGGTTTTGGAGACTGCCACTGACTGTTGTTCTCTAGCTGGGTTGCGCGCCTCACCTCCAGTAAATAGGGCTTGTGTACAACTATTTTGTAGCTGCAGTAGTGTATGTATATCAGCGTCATGTTCGTTGCCACATAACATATATCTATTGCATCTGTAGCTGCTGTTTTCCCAAGCATTGTATTGTATCCCCCCGGGGGCTTTGGCATCGGATGCTCTGGTATGGTGTGCAATGCCTATGTGCTTGTTCCGGCGGCATGCTCTTTTCCGCGCGTGCTGCTGCTCTGGGTATCATGTGTGCTTTCGGTTGGGACATTGCTGCTACCACCCGGCATTTGTGCTTGCTTTCTTGGTGCTGCCGGCCTGCCCTCCTGCGCAAGGCATCTGTATTCTGTTCCTGTGCGTACATGGACTAGTTAGTGGCTCGTGTCTCCTCATCATTGTGTAATGCCTGGGGATATCTGGTTTGACGTGACGCTGATGCATGCGGGCATGGGGCTTTCTAGCTTTGTGCTTTGCCCGCGTGGAAGAGGCATGCGCCTCGTGATGCTGATGGGCCTGATGGCCTGTCTGTACTACCGGTGTCCATTCCAAATGGTAAAGATTTGATATAATCAATTTCAGAAGCCAAAGAGGGGCAAAGGGTTGGAGAATTTTGCAAAATTCAGATACCTCTGATTGCGTGGAAGATAGAAAGCATGGCCTCCCAAACGTTGGCAATGCCCTTGGGGTATGAGGGAGAGCTGGCTAAGTGGCCTAAAATATGAAAGTGTTATTTGTGCTAGCGCCTAGGGCTACCATGTACGTAATCATTTGTGTGCACTAGCACGAGTGCAGAATCAGTTGATGGCGATGGCATGTTGGCGTGCGGTGGTTAGTGTTGGTGTCAATGTCACGGTGGTTGTTTTGCTGCTGCTTCTGCTGCTGGGCTATGGCCTATTTGTTTAGTTTTTTTTTTGGTGTGATGCCATATCACCACACCAATGCCGGTCAGGCCACTCAACGGTTGCCTCATTTTGAAAATTTTAGCATCGTTTGACACTGTTTACATTACAGAGTGATGCTTGAAATGAAGGATGAGGAAACTGCTCGAGATAGCCTCAGTTAATCACATCATTGCACACTGCATTTTTGATTCACCGATGCTCCTCATCCAGTTGAGCCTGCCTAAGTGGATAGGCCTTTTTAGAGCTCATGACTAAGATGTCTGTCCGGTGTCCAGTACACTTCCATTACTACTAGTTTTACATTAGGTTGTAAAAATTCCAATAACCATATCTGCCAGCCCCGGCAATCGTAGGGCGTTCAAAAACTGTAACTTTATAACACCTGTTGTACCTGGCACTGGCAGTATGGTTCACCAAATGGACAACAGGTCACTAGTACTATCTAGGTTATGTTAAGTACAATATGTATGAATACATAATATTTCTCCAGCACTGAACTCTTCCTTTTTCCTTCATATGGCCAGTACGCATTAACAGCAATCTTGATGAGTTTATCCTTCCTGTTCAGCTAAACATACAGTGTTCCAGGAAATACAGTACATCAATAGCTATCCTTATTTCTTCGCTTTTACGGGTTGGCAGGCTGTACTTGGTGACTCTTCACCGTAAGCTTGAGGCTCAGCGACAACCCTGACAGTTGCCAGTTCAACAACATCATTGCATGGTTCTTCAGCCTGACCGCCGCCAGCTCCACCTTCGGCTGCCTGATCTCCCTGTAGCATGTTGCCATCAGTGAGGTCCTCCTGGTGATGTACATTCAGAGGCTCCTCTACAGCAGCTTGTGCTTCCAAATCCAGGTCGATGCTGGTTGCTTTGGGGGCTGGGAGGAGCGAGACTCGACAAAGGGGGCAGGTGGTGTTTGTAGAGAGCCAGTGGTCGATGCAATTGATATGAAAGGTATGGCCACAAGGAGGTATCCTCTGAAGCCGCTCGTCCGGTTGATAGTCTGCTAGGCAGACAGAGCACCTGGCAACCATATGATCAAGTGTTCAGAAGAAAAACATAAATAACAAAATACCAATGAAGGGAAAAATGACATTACAAAGCCATAATATGGAAAGGTTGCTGTTATGTTTCTTTCCTCAGCAATGTTGAATTGTCTGCATACTAGAAGCAACATGCCTCTGCATTTGTGGACAATGTAAATGTACTTCCAATTGATTGTAGTAATAAAATTGCTCTGTCACTCCAAATATAAGCCTTTCATACACAGGGATGTCTACTAATGTTTGTTTTTAATTTTTTTTAACCAGAAGAATTCCTTCAGTATTTTTTTTTTTTTTGCAAAAGGTCATGAATTCTCCTAATATAGGATCCAGGTATCAAGATGTCCAAAAAAATACATTCAAAAAAATAATTCACAGACTGCATTTGAACCTAAACTTTCTATTAGATACTGATCGCTAAAAGCTAGTGCTACCACTACCTATATTGGAAAGTTACCACTGCCTATGGAGATAATCAGATAATTGATCTTGTTTTGCAGAGAGGCAGGGATATATTGAATATTTCTCTCTAGTTACCAGAATTAGGACTCTGTTATCCATTACCAAGTTGACGCTTAGGTTACTTGATAGGTAAAAGAAGCAGAAACTCAGCAATGAATCTACTACAAAACTAATACAGGATCAAGAGTTTCGGAATCGATCACTGACTGTGTCTCCCTGATCAAGAAACTCTCTTTGAAGATAACAACTGGCAACATTTCCCGCATCTCCTTCTTTAAACCACAGTCCAGCTACGAATGCAGATTTAGAACAGAAAGAAATCGAGCGATTAAGATCCTGAACACACTGACAACTTGGAGAAATGAAGAACATGAAGGCTGACTTACTCTGGTGTTATCTCCCCGTATCAAATTATTTGTCCTCATCCTCAAGGACTGCCAATTGGCCCTGCGGCGCCTCAAGTAGAAGATGTAGAAGAAGAGAAGCAAGACGAATGTAAAGAAGACAGGCACCGAGAAGATGAAGGCTTGGTACAGCTTGAGCTCAGGTGATTCAGCTGAGCAGTAGTTCGGTGGATCTGGCGAGGCGCAAGACATCACGAAACCACAATGTCCTGCCGGCGAATAGCCAACACAATCTACCTTCTGATCCCAGCTGGTGCAGAATTTTGGCGAGAACCTTGGTTATCCTAGTGAGATAAAGCTAGCCAAAAGCGACTGAACACGCTTGGAGGGTGCGAATCGGCCAAACGGCAATAACATTTACTACGGGAAGAACAGGGGCAAGAAGGCAAGAGATTCTCCTGATCTCCCCAGATTACAGCAACCACATGTTAATGAACTGATGCCAGGACGCGAAAGGAGAAGGGCTCAAGGTCAAGTAAACAAGACTATGCACAAGCGACGGTGTCGTTGCCAGCCACTAAACATCAACGGAACTGATGCCGGCACTGCCAGTGGATTTTCTCTTACTGTCTAGACTTTGTAGAATGAAATAAACAAACCATACCTTGGCGGATCAAATATACTCTACCTAATTGCTCTTGAAGTATTAGGGTCGACAGAGAGAAACAAAACGGAGGGCCCTCTGCGCCTTCCTAGTTCCCTTCCCACTATCTAGAACTGGACAGCACAATCCTCAAGAACGGGCACGAAGATAAATACTTGGAGCTAGTGGCATTCAGGGCCGGACTCAAACTGCTCGGAATGAAGCGAGCTCGGGATCACGGCCGGGCCACGAACGGAGGAGCCGAGATCAGGGCGGAGAGGGAGGGATGGGGTCGCCGGAAAACAACAGGGGAGGGCGCAGGTTTCGCGGGGTTGGGGGGCGAGCAGGCCGGATCAGAGGGCGGCGAGAAGGGTTGCCGCGAAGCGAATGCCAGAAGCTGCGGCTCCCGGGGCCGCCGCCGGCGGGGATCGGGCTTGAAGGGAGTGGGAGTGGGAGGAGGAGATGAGCTGGCTGGGTTGCGGTTCCGAGTATCGGAACGGGGAATAAGAGGAGTGCTGGCCGCTCAAGACTGTTTGTACGCGCCACTCCACTCAAGTATGAGTAGTCAAGTCACTTGTTCGGGGGTTTTTTTTTTCTGCCGAGGGTGTTTATCATTTGATTTATTTTTGCCGGCTAGAGTAGGACTTTAGGCATCACACGCCTCATTTCTAACGAGGTGTGAGGTGATTGTTTGTGTTTTGGTTGTGTTTGTGTAGAATGTGTTGATTTATCACAACTTTAGTCTTCCCACGCTAATAATTAGTACTGACGGTAGGATGGATCCCATCAAAATCTATAGAATAGACTCACCGATGGATCAACTCATATTGGATATGCTCAGCTGGCCAAAAAGACGGGGCCTTAGACCATCTCTAACTCAACGGATAAAGTGACGGACTATAGTACGAATAACACTGCTAGCGCTACTGTAGACAAAGAGTGTGGTAAGTTGGAACTAGTGGATAGGACAAGCCTTTTAGGCATTGGGTTGGAGATGGTCTTAGCGAACTTATTCCATAGAATCATATGCACTACATACACGGTTGGATGTCATCGCCGATTCAAAGTTAGGGTGGGGGGGGGATGTCGCCAGTCCATAACCACCGACTCTAAAGGAGGTGGTCAATGTTTTTGCAACACACACGATTAAGGTGAAAGTGATGTTGTTGAGACTGGCAGTGAGGAGGGACTAGTCAGAGCTCAGAGAAGTAGTGTAAGAGAAACTTAAGGGGTACAAAGGTTAGTGATGGCGGCATAGCTGCATAGGACGGTGATGCCTGATCCACAAACCATCCTAGAAGCAACTGAAATGAGTGGG
The DNA here is from genome assembly GCA_030272315.1 of Paspalum vaginatum. Classification (NCBI taxonomy): domain Eukaryota; kingdom Viridiplantae; phylum Streptophyta; class Magnoliopsida; order Poales; family Poaceae; genus Paspalum; species Paspalum vaginatum. The sequence goes on from CM059015.1 coordinate 14,428,023, forward strand.
TGGAATGGACCTCAAGCTACTCAGTGTGGTTCTAGTTGCTTAAGCGATATTGAGCATGATCTATTTCTTCTGCCCTATCCATAAAATATCACAAAGGTCAGTCGTATTCGGTTTGAATAAGCTAATATTAACTAAATTTCAAAAGCTACCCCTCCGTTTCAAATTACAATTCGTTTAATTTTTTATACCAAGTTTTACCGCCTTGTGTATTTTAAAAATATGCAAAAAATTCAAATCACGATTAAAGTATATTACATGATAAACTAAAATTATAACAAAAATGATTAATAATTATAAAATAAAATGAATAAGATGAGTAATTAAAATTTGGTGTAAAAAATTAAACAAGAACGAAGCAATAATTAGCGGTTGCATCAAACGTGCCCTTATGCCTCGGACCATCTCTAGCGGATTGTCTATCCATTTTGCGTATCACTGTTCTCACGCTATTTATATTCTATCTACAGTACGAATGTGGAACCGTAAGTTCTTTTCAGCAAAATGTGTTGCGCCCTCAGCCACCACACGGCACACGCCGCTTTCCATGGACAGCACGCGTCGTGCGGTGTGCGGATGCAGCAGCCCAACGGCTGGCGACCAGTTGCCGGAGCAGCAAAGTCAACTCCAGCGGCAAACGCCACGGAGTCCAAACGTGGATCGTCGTCATCTTCTATCCCACATGTGTTGTGCCGTTCCAACGCATGTTCTTTTAAAAAAAAAAATTTCTCCCCTTTTCTCTGAATCTCGAGGGGGTCGCGAATTCACGACTCACAAAAGATCAGAGCCCGGCCCATTTTACCACCCGTGAGGTCCGTTTATAAACGGGCCAAACGCTTGCGGCCCAAACACAGGCCCATATTTTCAGAGAGAGAGAGAGAGAGAGGCCCAAACGCACGCCTATTCCACCGCCGTCGTCCGGGCCGCCGCGATCGCACGACCGGCGACTGGGCGGCAGCGAATCGAGGAGCTCGCCATGTCGGCCGCGGCCGCGGCCGGTGGCAGCGGCGCCGACGCTCCCGCGGGGGCGGCAGCTGCGGCGACCAGGAGGGAGAAGCGGCGGGAGCGGAAGAAGGAGCGCCGCCGGAGGGCGCGGAGGGAGGCCGCGGCGCGCGCGCGGGCGGCGGCCGAGGCGGAGGCGCTCGCGGCCGACCCCGAGGAGGAGCGACGCCTCCTCGAGCTCGAGGAGGCCGAGTCGGAGCGTGCGCGGCGCGCCTTCGAGGACGCCGAGCGCCAGTGGCTCGAGGCAGCGGCCGCCCGGGCCGCAGAGAAGGCCGCGGCCGCTGCGGCGGAAGCGGAGGCCAGGGCTGCGGAGGCTTCCGCTCGAGAGAAGGTTGTCTCTCTGCGCCCTTAACCCTTAATTTCTTAGCCGCTTCTACTGAACAAGCGTACTACTATTTAGCAATTTCACAACCGATGCATTTGCTACTCCTTTCCTATTGCTGGCATGAACTTTCTGTGCTATTCATTGCTAAAAGGATGTCAGTTTCTATAGTCATCGTCAAAGGCAAGTAACACCGTCACCTATGTAAGACGCCGAGCTCTTATTTCTGCATCTGGATGTGTATGTTTTTGGTAGCTTGAATCTATCTATTATACTACCTGCTCGCATAATTCAGATGCTATCTTTGAATTCACTAGTGCATGTTTTGAAAACCAACTTGAATAGACACACTAACATAGTGATTTGATTACCAATTTATCTTGCCTCTTGCAGTCTAAAGGTGACCAAGGAGACGAGTCAGAACAAGATGGTGAATGGGAATATGTTGAAGATGGACCGGCAGAGATTATATGGAAAGGAAATGAGATCATTGTTAAGAAGAAAAAGGTTAAAGTACCAAAGGGGTCCAAGGAAAAGCCGCCAATTCAAGAGGTCACAATTCATTTCGTTACAAAATCTGTTGTTTCCTTATGCTGCTTGTGGGTCAAGGCTTTTTGACATATTATCAAGAAAGGTTACCCTGAATGTGTTGCAGGAAGATAGACCTACATCAAATCCACTCCCACCGGAGTCTGTAGCTTCTTCTTCCCAGAGGAGAGAGCCTTCCTTATCTGCTCAAGAAGTACTTGAGAAAGTTGCTCAAGAGACACCAAATTTTGGAACAGAACAGGCACGCTGCGCCATTCTCTTTTTATTAGGACATGAAATGTCTTGCATACATTTTTTTGTTACAACAGAAAGAAAACACAACTTGTTCTCTACTTGAGAACCTGTCTTTTCCTGTTTCTTTTATTTGTAGGATAAGGCCCATTGTCCATTTCATCTCAAGACGGGGGCTTGTCGGTTTGGAGTGCGTTGCAGCAGGGTTCATTTTTACCCTGATAAGTCAAGCACATTGCTTATGAAAAATATGTATAATGGTCCAGGTCTTGCTTTGGAGCAAGATGAAGGGCTTGAGGTTTGTTAAGAGGACATTCTCTTATGAATAACTTGGTATCCTTAAAACCGTTATTTGTTTGAGTTTAAGAACACTCAATTTTGGTTCCATGGGCGGTGTCATTTTATACTGTGGTAGATCCATGCTTAAAAGGCTAAAACAAGCCGATAACAAAATGACAAGTATTTCAGTTTGAGCTTTTAAGCCTGTATAAGCAGCCATGAGTATAAATAGCTGACTGCTTGCAATTAATTGATCTTTTGTAATCTACTGCTCAAGGTAACCCTTGTTCAAAGTTTTTCTTGACATGCTGTCTACTCTCAGACCTGCAACAGATTGCATGTTCCTTCGTGTTCTCCTCAGAACTCCGACCTGAGGCGTACAGTGATCGTGCCAGTTGGTTTCACTTGATTGAGGACACCTTGAACTTTGATCTTCTTATGTATCCTAAATTATCATGGTCTTGCTGACCTTTTTGATGTTTTTTCCACAATTGTTGAAAATGTATCCACTGTTAAAATTGGAAAATGGCTTGGGTACTAGTAATTAAGTAGTTCCTTGACAATATTGCTAGTATCTGGGAATTTTAATGGTGAACTATTGAGGAGTATTTATTTGATTGGACGTCTTTGATGACCATTAGCGTGACAGGTGAATCTATTTGAACCCCTTATGTGCAGATAATAGTTCTGTTTGTAAACTAGAGCTAAATAGATCCCCTATTTTTAATTCTCTGTTTCCCATTTTGCATTTCCTACTCTTAGTTATATTGGTTAACGATACGATGTTTGTTTTCTTCAATTGATTGGACACAGGCTAATAAGTAATTCTTTAACATTCTTCAGTTCACAGATGAAGAGATTGAACAAAGTTATGAAGAATTTTATGAAGATGTACATACAGAATTTCTGAAATTTGGTGAACTTGCAAACTTCAAGGTTCTTTGTGCCTCCTTTCCTCCTGAGCTAACCTTATTTCCCTCAGCCAATGCTTCATTTGCTGTTGCATTCACTATTTTCAGTTCGTTTCAACTTCTCATGATTGTTTCTCTCGAAGGATTATGATGTCTTCTTAGGGTTGTGGTTGCCTTAGTGAGGGGAAATTAGATAATTATTTTACAGTTAAATTGATTATGGTATGGTTGATCAGTATTTTAAAGCTCCTAGGTGAGGAGACTGGTTCACTTTAGTAATTCCCTGCTACTTCCTGCGCTCCAAATTGTAAGGGGTTCTAGCCCTCTTTTTATCCGTCCACATTCTTATGGATGTTGATTAGTATAGACACATATTGATCACACATACATGGAGTAATGAATGAACCTAATAGAGGCCTAGAACCCCTTCCAATTTGGGACGGAGGGAGTACTAGATACTAGAGTGCCCTTAACCTTTTGAAGAATTAACCTTATCTAAACATTTTTGTTCACCTTGCAGTCAACATATATAATCAATTGTTGGGCCTCTTTTATTTTTATCTTTCTACTTAGCAGAATGCGCATCAGGACCATAATACCGCTGGTTACAATGGGCTAAGTTAAAATTAGACAATACATTTTGAACAAAACTGGCTTTAGGGCGGTAGCCACTCAGTGGTGACTGGTGTTTACCCCTGCGAATCAGATAGGCAACTCTAATTGATGTTTCCTGGTTGGAGTTGATACACTGTTTTGCATTTTTCATAAATTTAGGCTCAGGTATAATTTTTGTCCCATATAATTATAGAAATAATCCAGTTAATATGTTAGGTATGTAGAAATGGATCCTTCCATCTTCGGGGGAATGTGTATGTGCACTATAAATCGTTGGATTCAGCTCTCCTTGCCTACAGCAGCATGAATGGACGCTTTTTTGCGGGAAGGCAGGTAATTGCTTTGGTTCATTCCTCAAGTATTATTGAGAATAATTACTATAGGTTAGAACATTGTCAGAAATCCTTGCGTTATGTCACAGAGAATCCTTTGTCCTTAGATACTCCTGTGTTAAATTAATACACATGCTGCTTTTTTTGGGGGTAGCCTAAACTTGTATTTTTCATGTGCTTTTTAGATAACATGTGAATTTGTTGCTGTGACAAGATGGAAGGCTGCCATATGTGGCGAGTTCATGAGGTCAAGGTACAAGGTACCTGTGTTGTAGCTTTTTTCTCCTCTCTCCCTGATCAATTTTGTATTGATTCTATAATAGGTGTGAAATGTTTTTAGGCGCTGATGTTTTTTACAGGACCATACTCTCTAACATATGAGAAATTGGCTCAGGGTTGCTAATATAGTCTGCATTTTCCATCTGTCCTATGTCACAGACGTGTTCACATGGAGTTGCGTGTAATTTTATTCACTGCTTTCGCAATCCTGGAGGAGATTATGAATGGGCTGATTGGGACAATCCTCCTCCTAGATACTGGATTAGGAAGATGGTTGCTCTTTTTGGTCCCTCAGCTAGTACTATGTATGAGAAGATGAGTGATACCCCAGATGCTAAAAGTTCAGAAGGCTCGGATAGGAAGAGACTGAAAAGTTCCAGCAACAGGTACATGCTCAGTTATCTGTTAATCATTTTACTTGTCTGTTTCTGTTACACCTAAGTATAGACTGTTTAATTTTCTGATGTTGATTCAATAGGTATGTTTCAAGAGGATCTATGGATGATAATATGCATACACGGCACTCTTCCCGAGAATTTTCACATTCTAAGCAAGAACATAGTAGCCACAGAGTCAGCTCTGAGTACAGTCGGCATAGAAGAGATTCTCCAGCAGCTGATAAGCACCAAAGGCGAGATATTGAAGATACAAATAGCATACAGTTTTCAACCATGGAAACTGCACTGTCGGTCTCATAGGCACAAGCATGAAGACAAACATACAAGAGATCATGGTAATGGAGAAAAACAAGATGATAAAATTAGCTCTAGGAAGCACCATTCTGATCGATGTGGAAGTTTGGAGCCTGGATCTTCTGACTGGCCTTCAGACTTCACTGATACAGACATCAGCAAGGGTTATTCAGGCAACAAGTCCACTAACAGGCACAGCGATGCCAGAAAGAGCAGGAGGAGATCATCAGAGCATTACTATCTTGAAAGACATCACTCTACAGCTCAAAAACCAACAGGAAAAGAGCACAGCACTACAAGGGGCTCAAGACATGACATAGGCGATGACTATCATGGCAAGAAAGATGGTGAACGATGCAAATCTCAAAAGCACAAGGATCGCCATGGCAACTTTAATGATCGGTGGGTAGCCACAAATAGTGATGTTGATTCGGATGCTGATAGATATCAGAGTTCGAGGAGTAAAGGCACTAAGTTGGGAAGGAAGGATGATGCTCATTCAGATGCTGAAGCTTGGCATCAGAGGTCAAGTAGAAGAACAAAGGATGACGAGAGAAGGAAGCAACACAGTGAAAACAGGCAGCACAGCGGTACTGAAGAGGATACTTCAGATTCCAACGCTAGAGATTTGAGCTCTGAATCATTGAGTCGTAGATCGAAAAGCAGCGAGGAAAATATTTCAGCACACAGATCAAAGAGGAAGCAAAGTCGGAGCAAGGAGAAGTCAAGTAGTTAGACAGACACACATGCATGCATTAAGATATTCTGTTTTGCTTTGATTTTGCCCTCCTGTGTCACTATGTTAGGCTGACATTATATCTAATATCTCTATATGCCTTTGCGGTCTTGCTTACAAGTTCTGTTACCATGTACTGTGCCTCACGGCATTTTTCAAATCCACACCCATTTAGTTGTGTTCTTATGGGTGTATGAATCGGTGCAATATCGTTTGGAATTTTGATCTCAGGCAAACAACCTCACTGAAAAATGCAGCACGCATCCTAGTTTGTGAGCATAATCATCTGTAACCGCACCGATAAATGATCAATTGTCTTTTAAATGCCCATATGGTCCCAACGCGTTACAAGTTGAATTAAATTGGCCCATGACATATCAGCCATTCAGCATGGTTGTGTGCACTCAGGGTTCCAATTGCCTCAACAAGAAAAAGGAGCACCACGGCGGACAGAGCAAATGGAATTTGATTCCTTTTAAAGATATTTGGCTGTATATACCATCATGATTCATGAGCGAGTATTGCTATAGACTCTAGCATACCATGGATCAGGTCACACGAACTACAAAAGTGCCGTCTTAAGATAGATTACATAAGAAACCTCATTGTCATGTAACCGTCGTTTCTTCAGTAAGCACAAAAACAATGCACAAAAGCGTTTTCCACCAACAAAGGGCAGGGATGGGCGAAAATAAATATATAACTCATTGTTCAAAACTGTGGTAACAACTACTAGACATCTGAAGATCCAAAAGTATCATGAAACAATCCTGGGATTGTATGTATTTTGCACATTGAAGCATCGACCAGGCCTTGGATGATCACGGTAAGCTTCAGCTGATCAGCTCCCCTACCTACCTCTTTGTTTTGTCATATACCTCGATGTATCTTTTCGGAACACCATAATGGTCAACAAGGTGCTTTGCAAGGTCGTCGATCACTCCACCTTGTACCAAGACCTCATACTGCCCTTTCTTACCTGAAATGGTTATGTAGGTGCAGTGTATTAGATCCTTCACACCATCAATAGTCTGCTCAAGAACAGAAGATGAACATAGATGTAAGGCAAGTTACCTGGAAGCTCAGCTGTTGTAGTGCTGCAAGCAAATTTTTTCTGCAGTTCAGAAGCCAACGAGTCAGGATCCATCAGAAAGCATTCTAGACCAGAAAGCCGAGTCATTTTCTTATTTCCCTGTCTTCTTTCTGTCATGATCTGAACAGTTCTTATGGCACCCTTGCGTATGACCTCCTGAGTTCCTCTTGATACTTTATGGTGAACTTGCATGCGGTTTAAAAATGTTGACCCCAAATCTTTCTTGTGGATTTCAGTTGGGTATGCTGAGCCCTTTTTGATAGCTCCTTTGTACAACGCATCACATAATGTAACATCAAGAATCACCTTGGCCCTGTCTGTAGGCTTAACCAAATTTTCCTTTTCAACATACCTATGCAATCAGATGAAATGTCAATGAACTGGATATCTTACATTACATAAGCACAGTATTAGCTATTGACTTCAAAAGAATCAATCACTTTGTCCCACAAAAATAGTTGTGGAGGGTGGAGAGACGAACCTGAAGACTATATCAGAAGCCTCTGATGCACTGTAATACTTCTCCATGTCAGCTTCGACAGCCAGAAATATGGGTTTAACATGAGAAGTTGGCTTATAAATCTCTGAAACCTCCAATTGTTTAGTGACACTACTTTCAGTGACAGCCTTTTCGCGTTCAACAGGCTCATGTACCCTCTTTTCTGGTTTAAAGGCCACATAGTCTGGATGCTTACGATTGATACCAAGCAATATAACTTCCTTCTTATATTTGTCCTCCTTTGCTGAAATCTGAAAAAAAGGCGGGCTGCATTAGATAATGTTTGAGCATGTGAAAACCTACCCATCATTTTCTTTCAGACTGGGTCTCAACATGCAAAGTAATGGAACCATGTGCAGCTTTGGTCATGTTTGAAGTAAAATTTTCCAATATGGTATTAGTTTGACATAGCCATGGTATTTCCTTTCCCCACTAAAACCATAGTATTTTAGTACATGCTTGGTTTCATAGTCATCTTAACTAGCATAGTATAGTTTTACTAGTCTCTTGCTCCCTTGGATGAGAAACTTTGGCATGGAGTGGAGTTTAAAATACTCCAAAAATATCATGTTATCGAAAACAAAGTTTATTGAAGAGCAACCAAACACCCTTCGGGCTAGAATACTGAATACCATAGTATCCCCATATACTGTCGTATTGCATTGGAACCATGAAAATGCATAGTTTTGATTCCAAACATGCCCTAAGTATTACTACCATTTCATTATTCTAGCTTTATGGATACATTCAGACGAACTTTTTTGAAATGCTTAGAAAATATGATTGAAAACTGATATATGTAGTAAAGAACAACTCCACCAACTGGAATAAATCATCAGACACATGAAAAATTAGCAGACTTACAAGGTCAGATGAAGATTTTGATTGTAACCACTTGGACAACTTTTTGTGTGATGATTTTTTTATATCAAGAGTAATACCAGGAGGCCTACAAGGGAGTATGTGATTTGACCTGCATGAACAATAAATATACAATCGAATTAAGCCCAAGAAATGAAAAAGGGCAGAATATGCGAGCCATAAGCTGTTGAATACTCCCTCCATCCCACAATAACTGCTGTTTTAGCAAAATTTCAGACAACTAAGTGATGGTGGGCAAAAATGCATGCGCCCTGGTTATTCCCTTTTTATTTGATAAATAGCTAAAACATCACTTACCTGTGGGACAAAATTTGAATCCCAATTCCCAAAACAGCAGTTATTATGGTTATGGGACGAAGGGAGTATCTGACTAAAGTCACCTGGGTCAGCTGTTCAACTTGTTTTAAACATGTTTCTGCCTAATCAAAGGCGGCACATATGCCCTGGTGAAAAATTGATGAATCTAATGAAAGCTAGCTATATGATTGTGTACCATATGACAGCTGCTAAAATACAAGAACTTTAAAAATAAATGGAATAAACACGAATGTGAAAAATATGAGTTAAAGCAGATGGAATATTAATCCAGATGTGAACTGGAACAAAATCTATACCATACTGTACTTCCTGGCATTGGAAGGTCCTTCTCTTTTATGCTTGTGTATAGCGCTTGCAGAAGGCATTTGTCCAAGAGAGAATCAATTTCTTCAGTTGTCAAATTATGATGTTCCATTTCGTCAGGTGCTTGCTCCATGGTTTTATCTTCAGGCAGTTTTAATTCGTTGACACCTTCAGTTATCTCTTCCATTGCTACACTATGGATGCCAGGATCAGCAGCATTGTCTGAAATATCAACTGCTGCGTCTTCAGAGGAAACGCCACCATCTTGAGTGCCTTCAAGTTCTTCAGCAGAATCAGGAGACTGAGATGTTGAAACGAAATTAGGATCCTCAACAACAATGTCTTCAAAAAATCCTTCATTGGGGACATAACGATCATCAGTTGAATCCCTGCAATGGTATTAGAAAGGTTAATTACCTAAGAAATGGCTAAAGTCGTATGTATATTCACTCCTGGTCAGCGTGCACTTGCCATAACATATCCCTGTAGTAATGTAAAATCTTTAATGCCTTGCCACGTAGCCCTGCCTTTATAGCTTCAGTACTACTCATAGTTGTGGTCCCAACCTGTGTAATGCATAATGGCACAAAAAACACGATTGATTTGAACATAAATGACAAAACTCTAGCATTTAAAGACTCAGGGCAAAACCAGTTACAAGGAAATATATGAAACTTACAGCAATTGGAGCAGGGTTACCAGGAACTTTTACAGCCCATGGTTGGCCAGCTTCAAAAGATGGAAACCCTTCTGGAGGTATGCTGATACCAGGAAACATTAGATCAGCGCCACCAATCACATAACGTGAAACCTCACCACCCTTAAGTATAAAAGCTGGCAACAGATGAGGGACCTTCCAGAGTGCATAAACTGAAATATTTGCAGCACAAAAACCATACTCAATTCAATTGAAATGCACAATTGTTAGTTATTAAGTGAAAAACCTTAAACAGTCAAAAGGAAAGGAGTCCATTGATCAATTCATATAGCTCTATTAACTCAAGAAATGTCTAATAGAAGCAATGCCTTTTAGCTTTAGTTATCACGGAAGTAACATCGATACCCCATTGTGGTCACCATATGCTCAAGCCAGATTGAGTACTTTGGTACTTTTCAATATATGGAACAAAAGGGATAAGTTAAAAATAAGAAAACGAACATTGCTTAGAGCAGAATTACAGTAAATCAACCACCGGCTTTAGTAATTAGAAATATAAATAATAAATAATGATGATCACACTCAATTGCAGGAGGCAGAGGCCTCTGCTTGTTCTCTATCCCTTTTCATTTCTGTGCATACTCAACCAGGAACAGCAAATATCAAAAGCAGTAATAAAATAACAAGAATTGTAGCACAAGTAACAAAAGTTAGATTAACTAGATGACAGGAGAAGCACAAATATGAGGATGGAAATAGAAACCTGTTGGAAACAGTTCGTGGCCTCTTGCGTCAATGTTGAAAATCATTGGGAACTCCCCCTCTATGCCATATACAAGAGCATGATTCGGGTACTTAGCAACTGTAATCTCAACCTATACAAAAGCGCATCAGGACAATAATTGAAACAAATGTAAGTCCAAGTATATAAAGCGGTAAACAATACATAAATCAGCATATTATTACTATAAGAGTATAAGTTCATTGTCTGGTACTACTGATAAATATAGGAGTGAAAGCAAGCTGTTAAAGGGAAAAAAGTTTTACAGGTTGAAAGTAGGTTACTATCGGTTCACTATGCCTAGAGCTCGAACCATGCAATATGTCAAGGTGACGGTGGGCATCCAACCAATAACAACTGAAATATAATATGATAATGACCTATAGTGCCATTAGGGTAACTTTACATGTTATTGTCTCATACTACAGTACTACACTAACATCAACAACAAATTCTCTGGTCCAGTGGAAGTTGAGGTAGGCTAGATATGAAACCCAGTTGTCCAGCTATTAACATGTAAAATTACATATTTTCTGTCAGACACAGGTGGTGATGGTGTAAAAGAAAACGAAAGAAAAAAAAATCATCACCTTGGGAGGAAGGATGGCATCAAGATCAGCATCAGATGCCTGTGGGAACCTTTCCTTGGCAGTTCTTCTTAGCTTCTTTTTGTCTGCCCCAGACAACCGCTGTATAGTTTTCACATCAACAGGTTTCTTGAACATGGCTGATTAGACCCCAGAAACAAGCTGAGATGCAAATAAAGGTGTCAAACCCCAACCACAAGATGGACTATGATACACAAAAATTTGATCGAAAACTGAGCAACCAAAAAATAAATGATGAAACAATCAGCAAGTGTGCAGTTCATCTTTAAAAAGTAGGATTAGCAAAATATAGGAAGCATACTAGGAAACACTGTAGGCTCCTATTATCACACTCATTGCCTACCTAACGGTTGTTTTTAATTGCCCCAACTACAGAGTTCTACATGACACGATTCATTCTATCATAATTCTACAAACTCAACTCAGGAACCCCATTGTTTCATATCCTCTTCTTAGAACAACAATGTCCAGGTAGTTGAAATTAAAAAAATTTCCTTTCAACCAACCAGCCGGCACATACTTTAGCAGCAAAATTGCCAAGCCCCTTACAGGGGAAACAGCGATCCATCCTTTATCCCTACTCTCTCTAATACCATGTTTTTGGGGCGCGACAAGAACCCAAGACACGATAACAGACTAGAAGCACATCACAGACCAATCCGAGGACACAGAAGCCTAACTGTGGAGTAAGAAATGGCAAACTTTTCCCACTGTATCCGGAAGGGCAAACGAATCGAGGGGCCGCAGATGATGGAGTAGCCAACGCAAGGATAGGGGTAGAGGCAGAGACAGGCTTCCTTACCGCCGTCGGCGAGGGTGGAGTCGGCGCGAGGGATCGGGAAGGTTCTCGACTCAGTTTGGCGGCGTCTGCAGCGTGCAGGTGTCGCTGCGGTGCGGAAGGGAAGGGAAGCAGCAGCCGGAGAGACGGCGCCGTGGGTGGGCCACTTGACCTCCGGCTCGGGGGCCCGCTGCGGCCTATGGGCCCATCCGCCTTTTTCGCCCCGAGGAGGATCATGGGCTAGGGTGAAACGGGGCTGCGGCCCATGGGCCGATTTCGCTGGAAACATCAGGAACGGGCTGTTCTGCCTCCGACCAGGCGACCACACGGGCCAAGCCCCACCACAGCTCTCGAAGCATCGAGCGGCGCCGCCGAGCGGGGAGAGCATGACGGCGCCCAAGCCCGGCGGGGGAGCGGCGGCCGCGGCGCGGGCTGCGGCGGCGGGGCCCAGGACGGTGCTCGTCACGGGGGTCAGCAGGGGGCTGGGCCGGGCCTTGGCGCTCGAGCTCGCGCGCCGCGGGCACGCGGTCGTCGGCTGCAGCCGCTCCGCCGAGCACCTCCGCTCCCTCGAGGCAGAGATCACGTCTCCGTCGCGCCATTTCTTCACCGTCGCCGACGTTGTAAGGCTCCGGTGCTCGTTAGTACTGATAAGAATCAATTTTGTGCCGCGTGTGGCGCGCTGCTCTCTAGGGTGTGAGCTGTGGTGACCTAGTTCTCCGATGTTCATTTTTGCTTGCTTAGCTGACGCTGTCCGTAGTTGAAACTCAGCGGAAACTCAGTCGTACTTGGTTTTAGTGTCGTGCTGGTATATTAAGTTCTTTAACCATGGAGAAATCATGTCCTTTGCTCAGAACATTGGGTGATTGTTCCATAGATCGGTCAACTTCGTTGTTTGATTGGTAGCTTGATTACCTGGGATCCCTGCTTCTTGAATTCTCAAGTCATGCGGGTCACTGGTGTATGAGTTGGGATGCATGATTAGTTTTGTAATTTGTCATTGAGTTCATGAAAGTAGCATCATAGAATATTGTAATGTACTATAGTTTTTTGGAGTTGGAATGTGAGTTGCTGGAACATTCTCCACATTGAAGAATTGGTTTTCGGCTTACAAAGAATGTTGTGGCAGTGGGGTGGGGATAAGAACTTGTGCTTTTAGAATTTTTGCTGGTTGAACTTTTTTTTTCCAACTTTGACTATCAACAGATAAAATATTAGTAAATTGATAACATAAGATCTTAGCTAACCTCTGTGTTGGATGTTTGTGAGACAAAGTGGATCATTTATTGTCTTATTGATGATGCATTAAATTATTTTTTCTAAGAAACAAAGCATAAGTGTTAGACACACTTTTAAAATTTCTTGCTATGTTGAAGCAATTTATTAAATATTGTTCCATGCTTCTGCTGCAGAGGTCTGACAGCAGTGTGGCTGAGTTGGCAAAGGCTGCTGTGGAAAGGAAGCAAGTTCCAGATATTATAGGTTTGTTATACTTTGTGTTCATATGCAATGTGTATGAAGTTTATTACGAAATTACATATTTGCAATGCTCTTTTCAATATATTTGCAAAGAAGATTTCCTGGATTCTAACTAAGGTATTCTGGCAGTAAACAATGCTGGTACAATAAACAAGAATAACAAGACATGGAATGTTCCAGCAGAAGATTTTGATATGGTGGTTGATACAAATATCAAGGGAACAGCGAATGTGCTTCGCCATTTTGTACCACTTATGATAGAGAAGAGACATGGGATTATAATCAACCTGTCCTCTGGCTGGGGAAGATCTGCTGCTGCAGAGGTCAGACAGATAGCGAATACTATGAAAGTGGGTTCTTTTTGTTAAATTGAAATCCTCAACGAATACTAGATTGCATATTTTCGTTTCAGGTTGCTCCATACTGTGCTTCAAAGTGGGCGATTGAGGGCTTGACACGCTCCTTAGCTAAGGAGTTGCCTCCTGGATTGGCAGCCATTGCTCTTAGCCCTGGTGTTGTGAATACTGATATGCTTACTTCATGCTTTGGAAGCTCAGCTGCATTATACCAAACTACTGAAGCATGGTAACCTCTCTGCCTTATGTTTGTTCTACCTAATGCACATATAAACATATTGTTAAGTTGTTCACTGTTTTTTTTTATCTAAGATGGAAATAAAATATGAAAAAGATGGAAGGGGGTTGGAGGGTTACTTGAGACTTGAGACAGAGGTAGCCAGACTGCAGAGACTAGGAGATGGGAGATTACAGTTCCATAGACACTAAACTATTAGCACATTAGCATTGTCTGATGACACATAAATGAGTTTACTGGATCACCCTCCCAAGATAGTTTTCTTGAGCTGATTATTTCAAAGATGCGCCTATTCCTTTCCCATCTGCCTTTATTGTGGCTGCTAAGTCCTATCGCTGTACCAGTGATTCCAGAGATATAGGTCATCTTCAGCCTTCTACTGTGTGCTTTCAGTGCCCTGTTTCTACAAGTCAACCAACATTTTTCAAACGCTGATGGGATAGTTAACCCCACTTTGTATGCTCTCCAGAATTAAAGTATTGGATAGGGAAGCTTAAATGCTGAGTGGCCTGATGTTATTTCTAGAAATCTAGATTGGAACCATTTCACTTGACAAACTCTCTATTAGTAACTCATAAGTCTTGCCACTTACAGGATCCTAGCTTTGGGTGCGTCCAGTAATTGAATAGGCATATCTGCATGGCGGTGTGAATAATACTCACAAGCTGTTGTAAAGCATTAGCTTTGTGTGCTAAACTGGAATGTTAGGTTGCTTGGGTGTTGAGTAAACTAGCATTTAGGGTTATGCTATGTCCCCTCCCAGTGGGCTCAGCGTGCTTCAGTTGCAGTTTGTGATCAATGCATGCTCTGCTGTTTTTCAGGGCGCCCAAGGCAGCTACGATGATACTAAGCCTTTCCCTTGACGACAACGGTGCCTCACTGACTGTATGATGACGTGGTGAAAAAATTGTGCTAAACTGATTGCTGATGGATTCTCTTGTAACCTGATTTCGTGGGATTATGGTGCTGTAAAATAGTGGTGGTGATGCGTGTCTGCACTCTGGTGTCCCTAGGTTTGTCTGAACATTGGCCACATATCGTTGCAGTGATATTTTTAACTCTGGCCTATTCCATACACTCTTCCTTCAGTTGATCCCTGGCAGCTGGAGGCGTTGCTTGTTTTGCTGTTGCTCCTGCAGTCCCCACACCTGTGCGACACGGATCCGTTCTGGCGCCTCAAGAGGCTCGTCACCTTGGTGGGGAGCCCCGTACGCAGTACGCCTGTGTCTGACACGATGCTGCAATCAATTGCGCGGATCCATCCAGACTGCAGCTTGGTTCTGCGGTTCCTGTAAAGCACTTGATAGCGTAATTTGCACTGCAAGAGGCAGAAGTCACCGCCCATGAATCCATGATCCCGGAAGAGTGCTGCCTGTAATATGCGATCTCAAATCCAGAATCGTTTGAAAAGGACGTCCGATACTTAATATGCGAACTCGAAAAGGGTCTGCCTGACTACAAATAAAGTTGGGTCCACTTTCATGCGTACTGATGTATAATCCGGTCCTCGGTACCTCTAACACAAAAACCTTAATTTGCAAACTATCTGATTGTTGTCTTACGCCTTTTTATTCTATGGTGCACCATGGCACTACTTCAACTCATTTGTCACACATGTCGTGTGCGGTGTGCCCTACCACCGGGTCAAGGGTGGTAACTTTGGTGTTTATTGGCATAAACATGTGATTTTTGTTTTTTAGGTTTTGCTTCATATCTCTTTGGCCATGCTTCATTACTTCAATGCACTTCTCCGGTTCATCTTTATTTTGTGGTGCTTATTTTTCAAGTCCGTCACTTTGCTTTGCTACGTTTTAGCCCTTGTGTAATAGCAAACATTATTAGTTCTATTGATTATGTTATCACTCAACTATTAAAATCATATAATGGGATGTTTGGGTGCACCCAACTAGAAATTAACTGCTAAAAATTAGTTATAAAGTGTCCAAACACTTCTAACTAATTGGTAGATTCTGTCTTAGCTAAAAATTAGCTAAAATCTGTTAGCTAAAAATTAGTTGGGTGTATCCAAACACACCCTAAACTCATAGTTAGGGTCTCTTTGGTAGAGATCACAACCTACTCCACTCTATCTCTAGTAGTTTGGTAAAAGTGAATCTCACTGTGAAGTGATTCTTAGATCTTATGGGTTGGAGAGTGGGGAAAGGTTGGGAGGGAATGGTAGGTTTTTTTTTTCTCCCACTTTAGTTACAAAACAAAGATCAAATTTTCTCCGCTTCCCTCAGCGGAGCAGCTCAGATTTTTGCCATTTAGCTACGCGGAAATGATTCTTGTTGAAAGCGGAGCCATGGGAGCTCTGCCAAACGCCCACCTTAAAAAATCCATGGTCTTTACACGCATCAAGCAGGAAAAACAAAGAAAGAGATGAGAACGAAGGAAGACCCTGTGATTTTAGATTTTGATCGGACAATGGAGAATTCCGAGTGCTGGAGAGGGACTCGAGTTGTTTCTTTTCTTTGCAGTCTTGCCTCCACTCCACTTAGCAGTCTTACTCTTGCGATCGCCTCTCATAACTGAACATGAGCCCGAGCCCCCAAGCTGCATGTTTGGCTCAATTCCATGAAGCGGCTCGCGGCAGAGAGGCTCGCACCGATTTGGTCTGCATGTTTTTTACAATGATCAATAATTCATAAACTTAAGTATAATTGTTCACATCATAATTTACATATCGGTAATAAAAATAATAATGACGGTATTTTTGACACAAACCAATCATCTTTGACCTTATGTACTTGCCAAACTAATTGGATATTATTCTATTATAAACATCGGATAATCCGTGTTCAAATATCGGATACTCTATATCCGTCGGATTTCAGTGATACCATATCCTACTCCGCATCCGCAAGTAAGTCGGATTCGGATTATCCATATCCGCATGGATATAAAAACAACTCATCCATATCCTTATAATTAGAATTCGGATCGGATCAGTTCGGATAATTATCCACACCATTTGCACCCTTGTGTTTGGCTCAATTCCATGAAGCGGCTCGCGGCAGAGAGGCTCACACCGATTTGGTCTGCAAGCCAGGTTCGTCATCTTTATTACTCATATCTCTTTACTTTATAATAATTGGTAATAGCTGTATTCCCAGAAAGAGAACATAGTTTGTGCTAACGCTTCCGACAGAAAAAAGTACTACGCGCACTCAAAGAAGCCGCACTAAACCCTGAAGCAGGCTACATGCTGATAAAATAAATCCCTTGATGCCGTTTGCATTTTAATTCGTTTTCCTTTTTTTCCTTCACAGTGTATAAAAATAGTACTCTATATGTCTAAAACTATAGCTAAAATCGTTCAAAGTCATGCAGTTTTAAGTTTAATTATAAATAGCAGAAGACTGTAAAGTTTGACAGCGTATGGTGAAACCAACTTTTTACAATATGTAAGCTTTTCTATTTGAAATGAGTTATTTTTAGAGATATCATTGGCCAAAGTTGAGAATATTAGACTTTAAATAAACCTAAAAATCCCTATATGGACTATATTTTTAGGACGGAAAGAGTGGAGCTTACGTGAGCGTCTGACTTGTATTGTATTTGCAGATGGCAGGCACAATTTACGGCTGCCTGGCCACCTGGGGCTCTGCAGATCCTCGTGTCGCGGCACCAAGGCCCAGCATGCAGGCAGGCAGCACAGATCGCGCCTGCAGCGACGGTGTGGGAAGGGATTCAATGAGCACATCCCCCGGCCCAATCTGCCGCAGCTGCCCAATCTTCCTTCCTCCTGGGACTGCCGGCCGGAGCGGGCACGCAACGCAAGATCCGACGGGTAGGGCCGAGTTATTGCCGCCATTGCTGCGATCCTGCGTTCTCGGGGACGGGGGGCAGAGAAAGCCAGGATTTGCAATCACCGCGCCGGCGTACAGGCACAGCGGCGGAGGAGATCCTCCGGCCAGAGGCCATCCAATGGCAGCATCCGGTCGTAACTCGTACGTCTCAGCGCAGCCGCGCTGACTGAGACTGCTCAGTGCTCACTGCTCAGCGCCGCGTTCAATGGGCTGGCCTTGGCATGCAGCCCCAGACCAGAGCCGGCCGGCGCTGGCGCCGCCATGCATGCATGGTCCATCATGGAGGTTCTTCG
This sequence comes from Paspalum vaginatum, assembly GCA_030272315.1. Taxonomy (NCBI): domain Eukaryota; kingdom Viridiplantae; phylum Streptophyta; class Magnoliopsida; order Poales; family Poaceae; genus Paspalum; species Paspalum vaginatum. The sequence continues at coordinate 14,446,063 of CM059015.1, forward strand.
TCGTGTGCGCTCGTCGGTCGGCGTGCACCGTGCTGCGTGCGCATGCAAGAGCAGAGCGGTGGAACCGCGTGGTGGTCCTGCTCATGTTCTCCTTGAATTGAACCGACGACTCTTCCCGTCTTGCGTCCTGTGTTTGTGCCTTGCGAAGCGTACGCGCCTGGAATCTTTCGTGGTACGAGATAACGTACGTTGGTCAGGGCTCTGATGATTCTGTCCAGTTTGGGGATGTGATGATCTAGGACAAACGTGACTCTGTCCAATTCCATTGTTGATTCAGATAGTGATTTTCAGATGCTTGTGAGCTGCTTTTATTTAGTGCCTCTGTTGATTTCCAGGGATGCATATGGGCGGATTTGCCTGGGAACCCGTAAATATGCCATTTTTTTCACAGGTTTCCGAAATCAACACACATTTTGACATTTTTTTGCTAAGGATGCTTTCGCAGATTCTTTTGTCAATGTTAAATCACTGCATTGACATATCATGTTAGCAATTATATGGAATATTTTTCGGGCACTTTGGACCTGAAAATGACATACTTCAGAAGTTAAAGTGTTTAGAGATGTATTTTTTTAGAGTTTATGGACCTAAGTTGCATATCTAAGTTCATATTGTGTGTTTAAGTGTGTGTGTGTGTGTGTGTGTGTGTGTGTGTGTGTGTGTGTGTGTGTAAGCCAAACGAAATCCATTTTCCATAAAAAAGGCATTTGTAGGATCTGTAAATTCAGATGTCGACGTTGTCCTTGAGCGAAAAAGGGTATTCCAAACGATACCCTCTTTGGAGGCACCTTTATGGAGATGGTCAAGCTAACGGCAATGATCTGGGATGGTGCTCGTGCTCCGTCTTGTTGTAGCTTGGTCGATTAAACTACTCAAAGTGAAGTTCAGGGTTTCGGCGGCCAAACCATTTGTTTCCCACTCGAGATTATCGACCGCTAAAGGAATGGTGGAATTCAGATGCATGCGATGTGTTTTAGGCGCCCCTTTTGATTGCTTCCTATTTGCATTTGCAGGGGTGACCGAGTTTTGGGGAATTATTAGGCCTCCTTTTGGATTAGAGGATTATTTCCTAAATCCTGCGTTTTCCACGTATTTTTGAATTGTTTTATGTACAATTACTATGTGGTTTCTATGAAAAAGTGATTTTCAGTTTCTAGTGCACAAGATCACAAGCAAGCTTAACGGCTGGAATGGAAGAAACATGTCTGTGGCTGGCCGGCTCACTCTTGTCAAGTCGGTTATCACTTCACAAGCTATTTACCTCCTATATGCCCTTCGGGAACCTAAAGACCTTCTGCAGCTCATCGACTCTAAAAGAAGGCAATTCCTCTGGGCCGGGGCCGAGAGTCTCATGGAGGGAAGTGCAAAGTGCAATTGGATACGCTCAGCAAGATGGAAGGCTTAGGTATCCTCCATTTGGGTAAGTTCACAAGGACGCTACGCTTACGTTGCTTTGGCAAGTCTGGACCTCAAACAATAAAATAGGCTTCGGAACTTCCTTTTACCAAGAAAGATCGTCAATTTTTTGCAGCTGCCACAACTATCTTGTTGGGCGATGGAAAAAAGTGGTTTTTTGATTGAAGGTTGGACCGATGTCTAAGGAGAGTGAATTAGGATTTTTAAAAACTATAAGACACCCAAAAACTACAACACTGAGTAAAATCTATGCAAGATAAATCTAACTATGTGCCTTGTGGTTTTGCTAAGTATTGCTAAATCTACCGTGACCAAGACTTGCAACCTAGTTCCACCTAGAAACTAATCTACCAAGCTAGTTTAGAAAAATAAACACACAATTGCAAAAATATAAATGCGGCAGCTAAAAAATAGGTAGAGAATGCAAACTCCCGATAACGATGAAAGCGATGGCACACGGAGAACACACGACGATATTTTTCCCGAGGTTCGGGGAGATTAACATGCCCTCTCACCCCCTACTCCTCGTTTGGCGCCCCGTAGGCTTTGCTCTCGCGCAATCCTCAAAGGAGTACGGTCTCACCCACGAAGGGTGGAGGATGGCAAAGTGACTTCTGCAGAAGTCAAGCAACCACGCTCAATTTTCAGTAAGAGGGGATTTCGGTGCAGCATTTAATCGAGTTTTGCCGACTTTGGATGGAGGTGCAAAAGGTGCAATTGCGTTTGGATACCCAGGATTCCATACATTGGAAGTTCACTGCAGACCGGCATTATTCAGCAAAATCTACCTACCAAGCTCAATTCATTGGTTCCTCGCACACGAACTTTCAGTGGATCATCTGGGAAACGTGGGCGCCCCGAAGTGCAAGTTTTTTACTTGGCTGGCAATCCAAGGTAGAATTTGGACAGCAGACCGTTTGGCAGCGAGGGGCTGGCCTCATAGTGTTGCCTGCGTGCTCTGTGGACAGACCTTCGAGAAAGGCCTGCACCTCTTCGCTGAGTGTCGGTTCTCCAAACGTATTTGGGGAGAGGTAGCACACTGGGCAGCAGTGGACGGACTAAAACCAAGCGACTGGGATCATCACGAGTCTGTCGTCCGGTGGTGGACTTCCCTAGCGATGGTTTCAGCTTGTGATAGGAAGGGCTTGAGGAGTCTTCTGTTGATTGTCAGCTGGAGGTTGTGGCGGGAAAGGAATGCGAGGATCTTCGATCGCAAATACTCTAGCTGCCAGCATGTTTTCTCCTCAATCAAAGAGGAGGCTGTTACTTGGATGTGTGCGGGGGCCAAGCGCTTAGCTAGTCTCTTGTCTTTGTGCTAGTAGTGCGAGTGACTGCTTGAGTGGAGGCGGAGGTGTACCTTGTATGTTTCTTGGTTTTTGCTTTTGTCTTGGTGCTGTGAACCGATGCCCCTATGTGCTTTCTCTCCTTTTTAATATAGCGGGCATATCTCCTGTCGGTTCGTTTCAAAATGAAAATACTGCGTTCCAAAAGTAGGTCCTTGTTGTGATGATAATAGTTTCTAGTACAGCAACCATGCTCTCTGTTGTTTGGGAGCGTAGTTGATGTCGCTTTTGTGCCCACTGAATTTATTTCATTTTCTTTTGTAAACTTCATTTATTCAATATAGTACAGCTCATTTATAAATCTTAAAGAAATGATTTCTCCCGGTACTAGGAACCTGCCGCGCCCCTACACTACAGCCATTTGTTTGCTCTTTTTTTGGAAGCCAATCCATTTGCCAGTTGCTATCACAAAGATCTGCTTGGTTGTCCAGCTAGAAGATCCATGGGTACTGGTGAACTGTATATGTTGAGCCAATGAGTACGTACGCGATCAGCATCAGTAGACAAAGATTACACTGACGACTTGACAGGCATGTTGATTGCAACGCTGATAACATTTTCCTTTTTTCACCTTAACAAGGCCAAGCCCAAGATAATTGCGGCGTCATATCATATCCTGACGGTCAACTCGTGTCGTTTCTTTCACTGACGCGCAGTGTATGTAGTAGTCTTGCGACTTGTGAGGCTCACAATTCACAGAGCAGCAGGTGAACACGTCCGCGTCCGCCCACCAGCAGCTAGCGAAACGGTGGAGATTAATTAGAGAAGCTGCTGCTGTGTGCTGTCTCGATATGCTGGGCAATTGCATCAGCAGATCAAGCCAAGATCTGGATTAATTACCAAGGGCATTAGATACCCTCACCCACTCACATCACCATCACCACCATTGCCTTGCCTTGCAAATTGCATTGCCGCGGTTTTCTCCCAGCTAGCAAACAATAATCTACTAGTAATAACACGTACACTGTACCTAAAGAAACATCTGCCGGTGAAATACGTACTCCCTCCGTTCTTTTTAGTTGACACGGTTGAATTTTTTTTCAAAATTTTAATCCATCATCTTATTCCAAAGATTTTATTACCTATTATTTATCTGGTTGCTACTTGGTTTATCATTAGATATATTTTAAGTATTATTTGAGTTTTCATACATTAGTTTAAAAATTTTAAATAACACGAATGTTTAAAATTTTTAAAAAAATCAACAACGTCAAATTAAAAATAACGGAAGAGAAGAAAGGGTAGCGAGGTGAGGTGGAAGAGAACTAATAAGTAGGTCCTCATCTCATGCTGCCTGGATTACAGTGGGGAATTAAAAAGGGAAGGAAGGAAAATAGAAAAAAAATGAATGAAAAGCTGCTCTGCTTGCAACAACAACAACAACCTTGATTAATTAATTAGTTACAGTGCTGCAAGGATCCATCCATCCATAACTCCACACATGGCTAGCTGGGTTTGGTTGAGGTGGAGGGAGGTGTGTGTGAGTCGTACGTCATGCCGACCAGAGGGAGAGGAAGGAGCCATTGGAGCATCTGTGCAGGAACTTGCCGAGGCAGAGCACGGCGTAGGCGAGCAGGGCGAGCTTGACGAGGAGCGGGAACTGGAAGTAGTGCGGCAGCTCGGTGCTGCTGGAGCCGGAGCCGCCGCCGGCATTGTTGAGCGCCTGCGCCTGCGACTGCGACGACGACAGGAGGACGCCGGCCTTGCTGCTGCTGCTGCTGCTTATGCACGGAGCGGCGGCGCCGGAGCAGTTGCGCAGGCGCTGCACGTCCTCGGACCGGAGGGGCTTGAGGATGAAGTCCTTGGCGCCGGCGGTCAAGCATCTGCTTGAATTTATTGAATGGGACGAACTCGAGTCAGAGCAGACAGCGGAGAGGTGGTGGTGGGGCTGCCGTGTCAGCGAGCGAGCGTGTCGACGCGCAATGCAAATCGAAGCCCTTCTTCTTCTTTTTTATTTAGATAGAAAATAAAAGATATATAGAGAGAGGAAATCTTGTTCTGAAAAGCCGCGCAAATCTGGCTTTCAGAAAAGAACACGGCGAGCCAGAGAAGACGCAAAAGCGGCTTTTTTTTTTCTCTCGTGTCGATCTGCTTTTTTTGCGCAAATATGGAATATATGAACGAATATATATGGTAATGGTATGATGTGATACGATAATAAATGGAGGGGAAATATGGTAGTGGTCACCTGCTGATCCGCTGGGGCTCGTTCTCCGACGACATGACGACGACGGGGATCGGGTTTGGGGACCTCAACGCCTGACACAGGCAACATGCATGATTCCGAGGTAGGTTTAGACAGTAATCCTAATCCTGCGTGCTGATATAATTAAGCTACACGTACGATGACGTTGATTAATTTGATTCTTGGAAGACAGGACAATGAAATACTGCTGTACTAGCAAATAGAAATGAATCCACCACCACCTTGATGGCCTTGAGAACGTCGTAGCCGGTCATCTCCGGCATGCAGTAGTCCGTGAGCACGACGTCGACGGCCGGCCCCGCCGCCTCCGCGGTGAGCCCCGGGAGGAGCAGCTCCATCGCCTTCTTCCCGCTGTCCACCGCCGTCACTGCATGCGCACGGACAGACACATACACACACAGAGGGAAAGGATTCTCTCAGTTAGACCGAGCTCTTGTGACCATCGCCGTCGTTAGCGCGTCGGTAGTTCAGGCTAGCTGCCGTGTGCTGACCGTGGAATGGCGCGGCGCCGGCCTGCTTGTGGTTGCGGAGCAGCAGCTCCACGACCCTGCGGTCGACGGGGGAGTCGTCCACCACCAGCACCCTCACCGCCGGCGGCGGCTTGCCTTCCGCTCCCGCTCCCATCCTCTTTCTTTCTCGGGGAGTGAGTACGTGGTGGCTAGCTGGTCGTGCTGAGGTAGACGAAGCCGGCCCTCCCTTCCCTTCCCTTCCCTTCCCTCCAGTAAAATAGGCGTCGAGAGGGAAGGGTCGGAGGAGCTCGTAATCCGTCCGGCCGGGTCAGTCACAGTCTCCTCACAGTGCAGGAGGGCTCACTGGAGAGAGAAAGAGAGAGAGAGGGGGGAAGGGGAGGGAGACAGAGCACCGAGACAGACTGGAGGAGCTCTCCTCTGCAGCCGCCGAGGACGAGGGGCAGGCGGAGGTAGGAGAAGCCGAGGGAGGGGTGGTGGGCCCGCGGAAATGCTTTCCTCCGGATTTGCTTGTCGGGGGGGAATCTCTCTCCACGCTCGCATGCCCTTTTTTTTTCCCCCTCCCTCCCTCTTCCTTTAATTTTTACCCGAAAAGAGCAAGGAAGAAAAATAAAAATCAAATGGCCGTGCTGATAATGCAGCTGACCGAGAGTCTGTGAGGTGGCGGTGTGAGTTGACACTGACCTGATCTCGTCTTAATTGCAGATACGCTGCCAGATCGCAAGGCCCGAGCTGGTAGGGCACACGTACGGTGACAGGGGAACTGATGGGCGTGGATCATGGAGCGCATTTTGATCTCTTCGTCACTCCGTGCTCCCCCCCTACAAACGCTGGGGCTGGGGCTGGGGCTGGGCGGGCTACCCTACCATACCAATGCGCCGTCGTGTCATCTAATAAGTACAGTACTTACTCCGTTCCTTCCAAAATAAATTTGGTCTATGCAGGATGTATTTGTAGCTTTTAATTAGATCGGCTGTTTAGGTTTATTTAGTTGATTGATGATTGCATCTCTTTTTTTTCTCTCTCTCTCTTTTCATATTGTGTGCGCGTTTAATTTCCATAATAAAAAGTATGCGCGTTTTATTGTTTAGGTTATTTCACTGGAGAAGACACGCGCATTTATAATTGTTTTATCCGTGGGAATCTCGTATCATGGAGATGTGCGAGATTCATTATGCTAGATATGATATCATAGTGCTATCCAATTACAATTCCAACAATTTCCACACATAAGTATTGCTAAGGAGCAACAACATCAAGGATGGACATATACTCCATCCGTCTCAATTTATAGGTTATTTGATTTTTGTTTACTTTAAATTTGACCAACTCGTCTTATTTAAAAGATTTAAGAAGAAAATATAGAAAAATCAAAGCCATAGTCAAAGTATAATATATGCTAAATTAAATCACAATAAAAATAAATGGTAATCATGAATTTTTTTTTATATAAGTCAAGGAAGTACAATTTAGTGTCAAAAAGGTCTAGGAGAGTTTGTGTCGCCATATAACTAGCATTATTTTCCTTTCTTTCAGGGCAACAAGGCATAGTAATCATATATAACTCGGATTGGAAATAGCCCAATACTAGCTACAAGAATTGTCCCTAGAAATTCCCTGGTGCACAACAGTTGGGTGCACGTACCGGAGCGCCTATCGGTTGGTTCCTGGCACAGGCAGGTGTACAACTGGCTCTCTGTTCAAAGCCACGCGCGCTCCAACAAACCGCGCGAGCAAATCGAGCGCACTTGCAGCCGTCCATCCGGGGAATCTGACGGCCCAGATCCACGGACTGCGGCAGGAAGCGTCCCAGATTTCAGGGAAGGGTGCAGATCGCCGCCGAGATCTCGCCGGGCCCACATGTCAGGAAATCACACCCTGTAGCTATCACTATCACCGGCATCTTTCGTTTGGATCGTCTCCTGGTGCAAATGGACCGTGACACCAGCATGTCCTCTTACACAGGTGCACCGAATTCGTGATCTGCTGGATCCATGGCCAAACGCAAGCAAAATTAAAGGTGTACTATGCACTAATTAAACCCTATGAATTTCAAATCCTTTTTCTCCAAAGATGATTAAATTGATGTGATGCTTTGTCGCTGGCTTAAGCTTAAGCACATGGATTATTGGAGCTCCGCTCCTGCCCCTTGGACTTTTATCCAGCCCTTTTTGCTGATCCTGTGCAGCCCATATGGGTCGCATATATCCCCCCATATCTTTTTCACCACAAGTGTTTTCTTTTTTCGGTTAGGAGATCTCCTCGTGTATCGTCAACCGAATAAACAATTTCAGCATGATTGGATGGCAATCTCCCCCAAATCCCAACAGTTCACTTAAAAATATGCAGCTTGCTGCAGTGGCCTTGCTTCGGACAAGCAAGCAAAGCCTGTAAAATAATCGTGCCCGGCGAAGTTTCTCATCCCCGTTTTCGCTTCTCGGAAAAGAAAACTAGGAGTAGCAAAGTGGTTGGCCAATTTGGCTCTAGTCAGACCCATGACTTGAGTTAATTATACGGGTATCAGGCGGCATTTCTTGTTTTTTTTTTCAACACAATCTTCTATCTATAAATAAATAGTGCAACCCACCGTGAGGTTTCTCCGTACATACATGGAGCCACATCGTCAAAGAGATCTACTAAGTGGCATGCCACGTCACCGTCCATTGACTCAGCTATTTATAACTTCCATCGATTTTTCTATGGTTACATGCATGCAATACTATTACGTGACATACGCACTGTGTAGTACTTAAATTTCAACAGCAACGCGTGGCAAATGCATCTAGTTCTCTTACCTCTCTCCCCCCTGTTGGTAGAATAAATGTTGATTCGATCGATCGATCTAAATGAAATGAGCAAATGTTGATTTGATGGAGCGATGTAAATGAAATGCAATCTAAAAAAATCAAGAGGACAACGAACTAGTGGGAAATGTCCAAATCCAGCTATTTACTAAAATTCCTACAATCGAAATCATGGGTCTAAACGCCATAAATTTAGTGGAGTTGGTGGTTGATTGGCAATATAACCAAAGAGATAACATAGTTTTCTAGCACAACAACACCCAATTCACCATGGATTTTAAAAATTCTTTTCAAAATTAAAACCCCAAAACTCCTCCAAAAAATACCCACCTAGTTCCCTCAAAATCTCCATCAAAATCCTCCCAAAATTCTCTAAAAATCCTTCCAAAATCCAAAAATCCAAAAGGAAAAGAGAAAAACACATTCTCTCTTTCCTTCCCGAGCCGGCCCAACCTAGCATGCCAACCTCCCCTCCCCCTGCCCACGGCACGACCATCGCCTTGGCCCGGTGGCACGACGTAACTTCCTCCTTCCCTCCCTTCGTTCATGAGGACGACCTGCCGACACCCATCCCTCACTGACCGACAGGGCCCACTCATCGGCCCGTCTCCTTCCCTCCTCGTGCGCTTTCTCTCCCGCGACCGCTCCATCCCCACCTGTCAACCATTGACCCCCTCGGTTGACGTCTTCCTCCACCCTTCCGTACCCGTGTGCCACCTCCCTCGTCGGACTCCGGCCCCACTCCCGCCTTCACTCCCTTTACCTACTTGCCAACCCTCACTACCGCCACGACCTCCGCCGCCGATAAAAGGTCCCCACTCCCTCCGTTCCCTCTTCACCCCACAATCAGAGAGCCCCTCTTCTCAATTGATTGCAAGAATAAAAGAAAGTTTTTTTCCTATTGCCTCAACTCAATTGATTGTGCCCCTTTATATTTATAGAGTTTAGAGGTCTTGCTTCATTAGGAGTAAAAACTCTTCCGAATCACAAGTCAAACTGTAACCCTAACTTGGACTAATCTGCATCCTGACTATGCTGGATTTCTAGACCATGGATCTTCTCATATCTATGACTTTTCCATCCAAACTCCAAATTAGGCAATCTACATGTGCATTTTGATTGTCTCATTGAGAGTTTCGCAATGGTGGATTCCAATTTGTGGCCTGTTTTTAAATAAAAATGAGTAAGACGGTTTAGCAATTCGGCTAAACCATATTTTCCCCAGTCTTGTTGGTTTTAGTTGCAAATAAAGTCGGCGTGCGAGAGTTTGTACTTTCTGCCCTCTTTACATTCCACGTTTTCATGATTGTGTCTTGTTTGTATTGAGGTTTTACCTTTTTTCTAGCTAGATTAACTCGTACGCTATTTGGAAGGATTAGAATGCAGAGTGCAAAACATTTTGTACATGGAAAAGGCTAGTTGTGCATATCCTGATAGATATTGAATTTTTCAAATTTTGATTCTATGTTATAAATCATGCCAATCAGACATTTTTAACAATATTTGAAATCTAATTTCGATAAATTGGAGTGGAATGTTTCTTTTAGATTTTGTATCCGCAAAGTGAGCCTTTATGTATTAGTTTTTGAATTGACCACAGTTCACCACCCCTCGATCCCTCATTAGATGTCCCCGGTCCCTTCACCTGCGTCCAAACATACTCTGGTGTCAGTATTAATATTAACATTAACATTGCAAAGTAGCCAGTTAGGCATATTTGAGCTTGCGGGGCATTCACTCAAAGGAATCTGGAGGGAGGTCGGAATATATGCATGTATGTCAGCCGGTGGGCAGGCAACTGCACCTCCATCGGACCATCGCCAATGGACAAATGAATAGTACTGTACTGTTGAGCCCCACACCACGCCCGCTTTTCGCCGGATACATGAACGTACGTAGTACGATCCAGTTTCTCAATCAAGGCGGAGAATAATTGGAGGACAGCATGTCCCCGTTCAGAATTGAGATCTCCGTCAAACGGTCTCTACCGCTCCCCAAACAGTAGGAATGTCCATGTGCTCCAAGAATGCTGTACGTACGTACTATCTTCTCTGTAGCATATCATGAGGCAGGTCACAGAGAGGATATGCTGTCGCTGTGTCATGGATGCTAATTCACCAAACTATTTACTCTCTTCATTCTAGGCTATCATCAGTGGAGGGTGTATTTGATACGCAAAACATTCAACCTGCACCGCATAGAGTTTAAAATATAGATGGTGGAATAGACGGGCCGGTGAGGTCAGCCGCTAGTTATCCTATTTAAAAAGTTCCATAAAAATACTTAAAATATAAATCTTATTTAAAATAGTTATGTTGATAGATCAAACCATAACAAAACAATAGTATATACATAGTTTTTTTAATAAAATGAATAGTCAACATTTTAAACTTAAAAGCTAGCGGTGACTTACATTTTGGAATGGAGGGGGGTATATTTTCGTGTGGGTGCATGTGTGAAAGTAAATAGGAAATGACCTATTTATATATGGCTCGCTATCACAATAATATTCCAGATTTCCTCTCGCGATACGCGATAGCTTCAGCTGTCGTCGATCCCTCTCAACGGTAGGCGTGAGGCCCTTTTAGAATCCACTTATCCAGCCTGCTAAGGTTTCACTTTCTTCGGTGTCATGAACACTATCTTCGGCTTCAGCTTTACAATTGGTCCTTAGATTATGGAAAGTAATATAAGAGTGTGGCGAGAAGTTGACACATGCATATTCTTCCTCTCACTTCAGCTTGTTGTAGTATGTTTTTTCTTCGTTGTTCTCTCTGGCAAGTGACTGAAGGAAGATGTGAGAGAGAAACTAATCTAACCTTTTTAGTTGTTCTCAGAATTAAAGGCCACGCATTGCTTAAGGGCGCATTTGTAAAGAAGAATATATAGTGAAGTAAAGATATGGTGCATGATCCGTCGGAAAGAAACGACTGGCACCATCAAAACTTGCTTTAAAATCTAACCAATTGACCTAAGCAAAAGCTTTATAATTGACCCTTATCAAGTAGAAACAGACAGCACGGTAGAATTATGAAAAACCTTTCGGTTTCCATTGAATAATCATGAAAACTCAAACAATAAATGTTTACTATATGTGAATTGATTGTAGCTCGGCTGGTTAGATTCCCTCTTCTGTGTTCGAATCCTCGACTTGTTGTTCCCCAGATTAGACCAAGTTTGGTGATATGTAATCTTCCAATCAATCTAGTTTTAGGATTCAAGGTAACTACTAACTAGTTTTCCAATCAATCTAGTCCGAATACTCTGTTTTTCTTAGGCAGAGGCCGGAAGTGACTCCAAGAATTTGTATTATCTCGGTATAATACTACTGGTGTCCAATAAGAAACTTCTTTCATAAAAAACGCTCTTTAGCATAATCTATTGTTAAATCTCCATATCCATTGTAGTAGTTTCCAAAGTACGGGGCTTGCACACAAGTTAGGGTCTATTTGAGAGAGTAGTATTTTGAAGTTTCTATGCAATACTATGATATTGAAAACACTGTGGTATTTAGGCCAAAAAAGTGGCAGTCCACTGAAAACATTGTTTTAAAAACTATGACTTTGGCAATACTACAATATTTTTGGTGTATTGAAAATTTTGGTCTGGACCAAAATTTTTGGCTCAACACACAAACTACAGTGACACCAAACAGGGAAATTGTATAGTTTGGTTTTTACTGAAACCACGGTAGTGTTGTGACCGTTGCATATTACGATATTTCTAAACTGCAATTTCATAATACAGTGTCTCCAAACTGAGCCTTATTGATCCTCCCCTTTGGTAACATCACCCAGTGTAGAACCTCCTTGTGTAGCTGCACCAGTGAATTTTGATCTCCATTATATTAGTTTTAAAGCACGACATGCGCAGAAGTTCTTGAACCTCTTTACACAACCTAACAATATATTAGAAATTCCCACCGAAATTTGGTACTTAGCCTTTTTCCATTTTCTTGTAATTAACTTCGACTATCCCAAGTAATAAAGAATCATGACAATATATAGTTAAAGATATGCAACGGCAAGTCGGCAACCCTAAGGTATTGGATACCGCTCATATGATCGTTTATCCTATATAACCTATAAACTTAGCATAAGATGTAAATTCAGAATAAAAAAACTAGTTCTCTCCACTTTAATTTGTTTCGTTGTATGGTTCGTGAGGGTCAGTGCTGTGGTCTTATTTATTTTATCCCTTTTTTCTCCCTAGGCTCTCTTTTTGTATCTAATGTCATATTTGGTTGCACAGTTTTTCAATACTACAGTTTAGAGATACTATGGTTTATGTATGTACATGACACAAGTACTGCAGTTTTAAAATACTACAGTAAAACTACAGTATTTTTCAAAACTAAGACCTGTTTGGTTCCATAGTATTTCGGCTCCTTTCTCCCCTCCACCGTCACAGCCTAGATCCAGCGCTTCCTCTCCTCCACCGCCCTCTCCCTCCACCGCGGGGACTGCGCGCACAGCGGAGCCGACCGCAGCCGGCCACGCGACACGAGCCGGCGGGGCCAGCGCGCGGCCGCGGAGGGAGGACCACCGTGGGCTGTGGCGAGAGGGAGGCAGGGGCGTCCGGCTGTCTCCTCGCCGCAGTGGCCCGACCGGCGGCGGGAAGGCGGGGGGGAGACAGGGCTTGCGGAGGGTCGCCGCCGGCAGTAGAGCGGGGAGGCAAGGACGGCGGCGGGAGATGCACCGGCGGTGTGTCTGGTGGGGAGGCAAGCCGGCGGCTGCGTGGGGAGGCAGGGCAGCCTGCGAGCCGGCAGCGCCGCGGGAAAGCGGGCCACGCCAGCGACCTGCCGCGGGGAGGCCGGCCGTGCGCTCGAGGAAGGGGCTAGGATGAAGCGCGGCGGCCGGTCGCGAGGCCGGCGGCAGGAGGCCGAGCGGGCGCCGGGGGCGAGGCCGACAGGCACGGAGGACCGATGGTGCAAGAGCGGCACGGCCGCGTGGGACGAGGCATGAGGGCGGGTCGCGAGGCGGAAGGCTGCGCGAGAAAGTGAAAACTGAACTATAAAAATACTATGGCATTGACAATACCACAATTTAGAATACAGTGTTTTGTATGGTGCTACCAAACGCCCTGAGACTAAAGTTATTATGGTTTTCTTAATGTATTCTTTAATACTCCAAAAATATTTCCATACAAACAGGTGTGTAATGTGCTCTAAACCGATGTATTCACCAATAGGATGTTATGCACATGATATATGCAGATTATCACACCTAAGCAGGGGTACGGTGAGCTTAGAGAAAGGCATCAATTATAAGGTTCCGTGGAAGCTACCCTTGTTTTCTTGCTCTCTTAACGCCTTCAGAAAATGGGTGGATGCCCCCGCAGGCGCCATGGATGCTCCGGAGCTCAAAGCAGCTCGACCAGGAGGAACCTAAGAATCGAACAATGGGTTGCACTACTAGATTGAATTGGCTAGAGCAAAAAAAAAGTTTTGGAATCGAACCGCGGATTGGCTTACATACAGAATGCAGTTCATTGATTCACAACGAACTGAAATAATTTGAAGGTACGGAGTAGAGGAAGGGTGGGCAGGTTCGGGTTTGGGTCAATTTCTTGAGAAGAAGAATAATACTGCCGATTCTCGATCGCTCGGGGTATTCGCAAGTTACACCAAATTATTATTATCGTCGCATGTTGTGTGATACTTGTAATAATTTATGGATACGACAGTAGCTTCGGTTCCAAGTTTGCCGCCTAATATATACGGAGTACTAGTATGTGGCTACTGCTGCTTACAGGATAGATTGGTCGCTCGTAACGTGATACTAGCTGTGGTAGAACCGTCCAGATTAATCCGGATTTAGTGGTTAATCATCAGATTTGGACTAACCTCGGTAGTCCCTAAGGATGTAGGTATCTTGACTTGGCCTTTCCCATCCGGATCGAGTTTGATTTTTGGGACGACTCTCGAAGGAGTCCACAGGTTACAACATACACATCACATTTATTTCAAAATGCAGAAAAATTCATAAAAGTGTATTAAAAATAGAAAATTAATTCAAAAATCCATTTTAATTATTCAAAAATTCCCAGAAAATTCATTTAAGCTTTTAAAATTATTTAAAAATATTTAAAAAATACCTGGTAATTCATTTAAACCATAGGACAATCATCTACATCCGAAAATATCCATGTTTAGCCCCAACCACCCTTTTTCTTTAGAAAATTATACATTTTACTTTTTTAACAGGTTGATCATCCTCATATTTTAAAACTCCTGCATGTCATCAACTTAGGCACGTTGGTCCCACCACTTCCAGTTGAAGAGTCTTCCACTGCAACGGAAACTCCGGAAGCCGGTGCGACCGAGGCGTCCTTCGTACCCGCAGGAGGAGACTCCAAGTCACCGACAGAAGCAGATCCCGTGACTCAAATGCAAGCCCCGGTGCATTACCCACTTTTCTTTAAGTTTTTAATTTAAATCAGAGTTATGCTTGTGCATTAGAGTTAGGAATTGATTGAAACACTAGAGCATGACTACTCATTATCCAGCATAAAACCCTATGCTCAGTAGATGGCTTAGTTAGCATAGGCCTAGAACGGAATTCTTTTACAGCAAGTTATTGGTTAAGAATAAGAAGAATGTTAATAATTTGACAGGCATGCGGCGGGATCAGTTCGCTTTCGTACTTTACATGTTATGATTATTTGCTATGGACCCTGATCCTGCCTGTGTCGCATAAGGCCGTCTGATGTGTGGCCTGAGTTGGGCCGAACGCGCCTCATTCACTTACCGTCCTTAACGGGCTCCGGTAAGCCTTTCGTCCTGTTGTACCTAAGCGCGGAACTAGACGAGACCAACTGGAAGGAGGAGGTTGGGCGGGTGTCGAAGGACTGACACCCGAGTTCGGTGAGGATGGTTCCGGCTAGGTGGCACTGGATGTTGGGTTGTCGTATGTGGGTCGGTGTACACACATATGACGGGTGTCTGAATATCCCTCTCGAGAGGTGGGAAATCGATTCGAATCGTCTGTGGCTTGCCGGTTGTAAGCTGCCTGATCGCGACCAACATCGTAGTAAGAGAACTGATCTTGTTAATGAAGAATGCTTGGCAACATGTTTGTCCTGGTTGGTTAGTAGATTAGGAGTAACTTAGCATGGTCAGGTAATAACTAAAAAGTGAACCAAATTTTTTTAAGAGCTAAGGATTCACTATTAGGCCTGCGGCAGTGTGAGTTGACCTAACCACCCCGGCTATGAGTTAGGAAGTCGGGTTCTGACCCAGTGGTCGGGTAAGTCTTGCTGAGTAATTAGTACTCAGACTTCTTGCCTATTCTTTTACAGGTGCGGAATACACGTGGTTTGAATGTGATCTTTATCTTACTCCTCCTTTCTTCTGAAATAAGCTTTGCTACGCCTGAAGCAGATTAAGGTGTGTGTATTGGAGAAAAACTTGTGAATTATGTTACTTTTGTTTAAATGGCTGAAGAACTTATCAGCCGAATGTAATAAGTACCAAACCCTATGTGTAATATTTTAACTTTATGTAATAAATGTGATGTGTATGTTGTAACCTGTGGACTCCTTCGAGAGTCGCCTCAAAAATCAAGCTCGATCCGGATGGGAAGGCCATGTCAGGAAACCTACATCCTGAGGGACTACCGAGGTTAGTCCGGATCTTGTGATTAAGCACTAAATCCGGGTTAATCTGGGCGGTTCTGCCACAAAAGTGGGGTGAGCTTTTCAGAAAAATGGACAGGTTTATTTTTGGACACTCAACTCTTGCATGCCTAATTTTGATCCCCGCACGATAAAACCGGTATATTTGGCACCTCAAGCATCAACACCATTGAATTTTGACTCCAACTCCAACCCATGTTTCGGTGGGTCTTTCGGATGCTGGTTCGGCTTCACTGAGAGGCAGTCAGAATGTAGCTCCAAGACCCACTCCGACACTTGAAGCATCTCCTTCTGAAGGTACGATGGCCAAGGCCAAGAAGCCTAAACTTTTTTGCTTCAGATGCAAGTGTAGCGGACACTAAAATGAGACGTGCATAGCTGACTTAGACTGTGTGATCTGCAATAAGAAAAATAACCATGTCGCATCAAGATGTCCTATACTGAAGCTTCCTAGGCCTGATGCTTCCATGTTCGGCTTCGGAAAGAATGAACTTGGTTTTTTTCGCATTCCCGCTTTTGACCTCAAGCTGGAAATACCAGAACCATCTCCTTGTGGGTTGATCAAAGTGACGGGAGGAACAATCTCAGCTGAGGTGGTCCAATCTGAACTTGCACGTTTGATCACAAAAGAATGGGTGTTGGAGGCACTCCCTCATAGTGAAAATTCCTTCCTTGTGGAGTTTCCATCGATAGAGGATCTCAAGAGATTGGCAGATATTGGTTTTAGCCTGAACAAGCACGGTGTCACAATGACGATTGTCGAGTGGGAAGCTGCAGTAGATGTCTTACCTTCTTACAAGCTGGATGAAGTCTGGGTACATGTCACAGGAGTGCCTCATGCCTGGAGACATTTTTTGGGCTTTTAGGCTTTAGGATCAGTCATCGGAACAACACTAGAAGTGGACATGCTCACCTACAGGAAGAAGGGGATAATTAGGCTGCTGGTCGGGATGATGAACAGGGAGCAACTCCCCTTCTCTACTGACATTGTCTTCGACAAGATGGCTATGACATCACTTTCTCATTGGAAAATCATGACTTTTCACCGGCTATACCTACCAGTATCATAACTGATCCTCCCAACAGGGGAGATGATGCTGACAGAAATAAGGACAACCCTAATAGAGATGAATCTGACCAGACTGGAAAAAAACCAAAGAGAGACAATAATAGCAGCAGCTCAGAGGCACCGTTTGGAGGTGGGGGAGGGAATGGCCCCTCTCCTATGCAGGTTGCAAGAGTGCCTTTTGGTCCCTATCATGATCGCGCTATGAATCGCCCTATCATATTCGACATGGATGGCAGGATATCTCTCCCTAAGATTGCTGTGATGCCCCCGGCATCTCGAAAGTCTTAACACACGATTAGATTTGCGGTAGTCAAGGATTTGGCTTAATAATGTTTAGAGAAGAGCAACAACTAGGCTAGTAAATCACGAAGTCAAAAATTTTCTAGTGGAATATGCAAAACCCCTGAGTGCACTTGTGACTATAGTTCAAAATATAATGTGTTTTGGACCAAACTCTCTATAACAAACTTGTAGAAAATTTCATGAGGAATAACTTTGGGATTATGTGTGTTGACATGCATAAAGGTTTGCAAGGTGTTTTAGCTCATTTTCTATCTTCTAGTGATTTCTGTCCAAATAGACCTGAATGGAAAATTCAAATTTTGAGCAACCAAAAGACATGATCATGCAAAACATCAAATATGAAACTTGTAGATAATTAAAAACTACACAACATTGGTATAATACTCTTTCTCTGAAAATGAGCATAAAATAGACTTTAGGAATTTCTAAGTTTGCATTAAACCTTGGTCAAACTGGAGTCAGCAGGTTAAATTCAAATTTAATCATATTTAAACTTGGAATATGATATTACTCCTTTTGACAAAGTTGTAGATCCTAAAAGGTACAACGTTTCATTCAATTGGGTCCTTTTCAAATTCGGACTCTAGGATACCCAAAAACTCAAGTTTCAAACAGGTCTTCCTGCAGTCAACAGGGGTTTTCCTATTTTTCGAATTTTGTTTTCTCCATGAGTCGCTGACGAGTGGGCCCCACCTGTAAGGTCATCGGATTCCTGCTCAAGCGGTTGGGACACGTCGCACCGGTGGGTCCCGCCTTCGCCCGTCTCCCCGAGATCGGTCCAATGCACCGTAATACTTTTTCCCCGCCCGGTCCCACCTGTCATCGGTTCACGGTCCACAGACCAAGTCCACGCGCTGCTCACCTTTCTCCTTCCCCGCTCCGGCACGCACACGCGCTGCTCGGTCGCCCTCTCCCCACGCCAGGCTCCTTCGGGCTGAAGGTAGCAGAGAGCGCTCCCCTCTCCTCCATTTCCACCAAGCTTCCACTCCCCCTGCTCGTCTCTGCCTGACAGAGCACGCCCACCATTGCCGCCGTGAAGCTCGAGCTCGGCCTCTCCGTTGGCGACCCACTCCGAGTGACCTCCCTGCTCCAAGATCGACACCATCGAGCTCGCCGTCCAGCCGCGCAGCTCCTGCACCCCCACGATGTCTCCAGTTCCCCGCCTCCACGCTCCTCCACCCGCCCTGAACGACGCGCGCAGCGCACGCCGCGCAAACCGCCGACCCGCGCCGCGGAGAACCCCCTCCGGGCCGTCCCCTTACCCCCATAGCTCCACCATCAGAACCGCCACCACCCCGCGCAGCTCAGGCGCTCTTCACTCCCTCGATCCGCCTCCCCTCCGGCCGGAATCGCCCCGCGCCGCCCCGAGCGCCGTGTGCCACCGCCGCCCAGCTCACCGGCGTTCCTCGGCCCCTGTCGCGACCTCGCGCGACACCGTCTTGGGGGAAAGAAGCCCCGTCGCCAGGAACGCCTTCCCAAAGCCCGACGGCTCCAAGCGCGCGCCCCCACGCGACGCGCCGCGCGCGAGAACCCCGGCGGCCGCGCGCCCCTCTCTGTCGGCCGAAGGTTGAAGAAGAAGGAAGTTTTGCACAAAACCCCCTGCGGTTTTGATTATTCATCTCCCTGTTTTGACTACTATGCACTGAGTCTATAATCTCTTCCGTGCAGGTCCCTGGGAGTTTGGGAAATAGCGTTTGAGTCCCCAGGTCTATGGTTTTTCTATTTATTCTTTTAAAAGCGGCAGTAAACTTTAGAAATTCATAGTAAATCAAGTAAATATCAGAAAAATACAAATTTTGTTGCAAAATACTCCTTATGTAGATCTACATAATGGATATGGTGGTTGGGCATAAAAAGACATGTTTGCCCCTGTTGCATGCATGAAAAACCTTAATAAATAGGAAATGTGGGTAAAATGAGCTTCAAAAATTATGAAATTTGGGCAGAGGCCTTATTAACATGTGTAGGCTCTGTATAAATTTTGGTAACCCTAGCATTGACTCTTTAATTACTATTTTGCCCTTGTCTTATATTTAAGCATATATTTAATTTAAGAAAAGTTTGCTATGGTGGAAAAATGCTCCAAGTGACTTTAGGGGCTTGATATGAGCTCTAGGTTATGAACATGACTCATTGCTAGAGTAGGAGGTGGTGCATGAAAGGTTTTGGCTCTGATTTGAAAATGGTAGATATAGTGCATAGTTACGTAAATAATAGAAAATGCGAGGCTAGTATGTCAAATAAATGCCACAATGGACCATATTTGAAAGGAGGCCCCTGAAGTGGTATTTGGAAGGAGGAGCTATCCAAGTGATCAAGGGGTTGCCTGGGGCAGAGCCTCACAACCCGGCAAACTAACTTTAGTTTAGTTTGTTCAAGTTATCAACAACAAAGGTAGGCCCCTTAGGCATATACACCTACCTAGGGAATCTCACCACCCCTTATTTGATTGTGCATTTACGTTCAGGTGTTGTTTGAAACCCCACCTGCATAAATACCTGATATCCTATGTAGAATGGATAGATCGAAGTCTATACTTAGCCATGCTTAGACGGTAGAAGACGAGTGAAGATATTCACTCGCGAGATGATAGGACTCAAAATGTTTCACAAAAATTTAATACGAGAGAAATATGATATGACGTGATGAAAAGATGAGACCAGGCGGAGATATGGGTATATTACGATGAAAATGTCGTGGATGGTCTAGTGGACTCTGCCTGAGTCGTTTAAGGCCCGTCCGTTGTTCGCCTGCTGATCGGCATAACATTGCTCGAGTGCTTATCCGGGATATGGGACCGGAAAAGTCTTTCCTGGGCTCGTCCGAAGCACAGAGACACGTTCCTACCCGCTGGTTGAGAGGAAGGTGGCCCGGGGGAGCTTGGTACTCATGGCGGGGAGACCGAGATGTCGGCAGGCTCGTCATGGGGGCACAACCCGGGGGCTAGGCGGGAGTGAATCGAACTTGGAACGAGGCAGGTTAAGATCGGGGCTATATGTGGGAACGCGATGGCTAGTAAGCATATACCCCTGGCATTATAGTTATTTCCGGGAATTAAAAATCGATTCGAATCGCTGATGCTCACCAGGTGTGAGAATGCTGGTATCGCACACGGGCAACGTAGTAATAATTTTAATATCTTGTTCATTTAATCATGCTTTTTATATTACATGTTTGTACTTGTATGTTTACATTTCCGCAAGCTCCTTTATGATGAAATATGTGTTGGGATGATGATATATATGAGTTATGGATGATGATAATAACTATAATGAATCAAATGAGGCTTATACTTTAAAAATAAATGATACTTGAAAGTAAGGACTCACTTTTAGTAAGCTTGCGCGGGTTAGAGTCCAGTCCACAAAGAGCCTTGCATACTCTCAAATGTGTCGGGTTGAAACTGCCCACGGGTAAGTCCTACGAGTACCTCACGTACTCACCCCTACGTTGTTGATATTTTTATTTTAGGAACTCCATGAACGAGAATGACAATGGTGGGCTCAATGTCATGGCTCGATGTTTTATTTTCCGCTGCAAGAGTATATCGGTATTACGTTACGGTTTCCGCTGCGAGGTTATTTTGGAACTCTATTTCAGTATGATTGTACCCCATTTTGAGTAAATATTTTTAAACAAATCAATCTATGTTTGTATGAAATGGTGGGTTGTTGTAATTGTTGTGGCTCTTTCGAGGGCTTAACGTGTGTGATGTCGGCATCCCTGGGTGATGGTTGCATCGAGTGCCCTTTTGGGTAGCTCGACGGACGACCGGGTTTAGTTCGGCCTAATCACACTGCAAGCCAGAGGTGGCAGGTGTGCTTAGTTTCCGATTAAATCGGCGGTTCCGCCACAGCTGGTATCAGAGCCGATCATACACGAACAACAATTATAACAATTTTATTTTGGTTTCGAAAGCCTATTTGCAAAATCTTTTCAAAGTATTTGCTGAAAACGGGAGTATAGCGTATATGCCCCTCTGCTAGTAGTGGAAGGTTCAGAGATAATGCTCGTTTCAGCAAAATTTTAAGAACTGAACAGCAGCAGCAGCAAGTGAGTGCAGTCGATCGGCTCAGCAGCAGTGTACATAATCTAAGTAATACTGATTTGTTGATCACCTCCGACCGCATAGCAGTTTCAGCAGGGAAAGAGCATTCTGACACCATTTTGGTGCCGAGGCCTTCTCCTGTACCTGGGACCAAGGTATGTGCTGACCCCATTTATTTTTCTGAACCTGTTAATCCCCTTGCGCCTTCTAATGTAGTGGTGCTGAATCAGGTTGGCAAGGGAGCTAAACCTGACTCTGACAAAACTGTTGCTAGCAGACTGCCAAATAGCTCATCTCCACAAGTTTCAGTTGGAAAGGTAGGAGAAATCCTCGATTCTCCTACATTTTTCTCACAAGGAAATTGTATTCAGTACCCTGATTCAGTTACCTCTCAACAGGAATATTGTTTTGGAGGTGTAGACCAGATCTCTAGGGGCCAGGAATATATCTCTAACACAAAAACAATATCAGGTCTGCTCTTGTTTCATTCCAGTGAGACTCAGATTTCTGAATTTAGAAGAAGTCCACGCATTAATGCTCCCACTTTGGATGGCATATATGTTGCAGATGAGGATATGACTGCCAAGGCAATGAAAATGGCAGCTGCTAGGAATCTTGATGGACAGCTTGACAGGGTGAAGGTGGATGTCTTAAAGAAGACAAACTCGCCCTCCCCATCTCCACAGCAAACCTTTGGTATGTCAAGTTCAAATGCCCTCTCTAAAATAAACTCTCTATCTAATACTGCATGTTCAGATAGGCTCGGCAACATAGGTTTTAAGTTGGGAAATGACAGCTCTGTAGTTGATTGTTCTATAAATACTCTCAAACGAATTGAAATGGACAAGTCTAGGGTACCAAAAAATAAATCTAAATCCCTTTCTTCCAAAACCTTAGCCTTGGAGCTTTGTGATGATCCTTTTATTACTAGTGATGACGAGGTCGATGCAGTTGACAACGACTTACTCGCACACTTATTAAAAGATATTTCTGAAGTGGATCTTTATGAGGTGGAGCTAGACACAAAAATCTGTGATCTGATGGCTACCTCCTGAAAATCAAAGAAGTCCGCAAAAAAACGCAAAAACCACAGTTCAAAATGAAAGGTTTTTTTTGGAATAGCAGAGGTCTCTCAGACTTGGCTAAATATCGATACATCTCAGAAGCAGTTAAAGAGCACAACTTAGATTTTGTTGCTGTTATGGAAACTGGCAAACAGGATATGTCAAAGTCGAGTTTGGCACGACTCTCTGGAGGTGTGAATTTTGCTTGGCATTGTCTCCCACCTAGAGGTAGGTCGGGATGTATCCTGTTAGGTGTAAGAATTGATACGCTCGAGTTGTCCTTGATTGCAGAAGGGGAGTTCTATGTGAAATTCCATCTACGTAATAAGGATGACAATTTCAAATGGATCTTGATGGCAATGTATGGACCGGCCCAGAATGATTTCAAATCAGCTTTTCTCTCAGAGCTAGTTCGGGCATGCCAACACAACCCACTTCCCACTCTAATCGGAGGAGACTTTAACATCATGAGAAATAGCAAAGAAAAAAATAAAGATAACTTCAACAACCGTTGGCCATTTCTCTTCAATGATGTCATTGACAGCTTTGACCTAAGAGAAATTGATCTATCAGGACGACAATTTACTTGGGCAAACTCCTTGACTAACCCTACCTATGAGAAGCTAGATAGGGCTCTAGTAACGACGGAATGGGAATTCAAATACCCTTTAGTCTCAGTCCAGGCTCTAGACAGGGGGGTGTCTGATCACACCCCTTTGCTACTAGACACAGGAACTTCGGCCTTCACCGGCAACAATAAGCCTTTTAAGTTTGAACTTGCCTGGTTCCATCGCGAAGGCTTTGATGACCAGATCATTGATATTTGGCATACAACGGTCAAAGGTCGGAATTCGGTCCAACGATGGAACAACAAGCTTAGTGCCCTACGTCGCTTCTTACGTGGTTGGGCTGCAAAAACAAATGGTGATTTCAAGAAAAAGAAACAAGAGTTTCAAGATACTATTTGTGTTCTAGATACCACGGCCGAGACTCGAGAGCTGACCGATGAGGAGCAGAATCTTCTAGCTCATTCTCGGGATCACCTAGTCAAACTCCTTAGGGAAGAAGAGATCAGATTTTATCAAAGAGCGAAAGTAACAGATACCCTACTAGGGGACAACAATACAAGATACTTCCAATTGATCGCTAATGGACGACACAGGAAAAAAAGAATTGTTGCACTGGAAGAGGGGAATAATAAGATTGAGGGGCATTCAAACCTTAAGAGTTACATCACTAATTTCTACAAGGGCTTATTTGGTGATCCGGACGAATGTCAGGTCACTTTAGATGAGTCAAGAGTAGATAATATACCTCAGGTATCTAGGAGAGAGAACGATCTCCTCACGACCGACTTCACAGAAAGCGAAATTAGGGAGGCGATTTTCTCTATGAAACACAACAAAGCGCCAGGTCCAGATGGTTTCCCGGCAGAATTCTATCAACACTTTTGGGAAATTATCAAAGCTGATATGATGCAAATGTTCCGGGACCTATCTAGAGGAGATTTGCCCCTTTTTAGCCTCAACTTTGGTGTTATAACTCTGCTCCCCAAGGTTCAAGACGCGAACCTAATTCAACGGTACAGACCGATTTGCTTGTTGAATGTAAGCTTTAAAATATTCACCAAGGTTGCCACGAATAGATTAAAAAATGTAGCGGATAAAGTGATTAGCCCGACTCAGACAGCCTTCATGAAAGGACGAAATATTCTTGAGGGGGTCGTGATTCTCCACGAAACCATCCACGAACTTCATCGGAAGAAGCAGAGTGGGGTAATTCTTAAACTAGATTTTGAAAGGGCATATGATAAGATACGATGGCCATTTTTGTTTCAAACCCTTCGTATGAAAGGATTCTCAAACAAATGGATCTCCTGGATCAAGACTTTCATATCGGGGGGCAGCGTTGCTGTCAATGTTAATGATGATGTTGGGCCCTTTTTTCAAACAAGAAAAGGACTTCGTCAGGGTGATCCACTATCCCCATTGTTATTTAACATTACGGCAGATATGCTTAAAGTGTTAATAACTAGAGCAAACCTGGATGGACAATTGGAAGGCGTGGTCCCCCACCTCGTGGAAGGGGGATTGTCGATTCTCCAATATGCAGATGATACTATACTTTTCATGAATCACGATCTAGACAAAGCTCGCAACATGAAGCTACTTTTATATGCTTTTGAGCAAGCTTCAGGTCTCAAGATCAACTTTCATAAGAGTGAGTTGTACTGCTTTGGTGAAGCACATGAGTATGTGGACCGGTACAAAAATCTTTTTGGATGCAATGCCGGTAGTTTTCCAATTAATTACCTAGGCATTCCCATTCATTTTAAGAAACTTAGGAATTGTGATTGGAAGAAAGTAGAGGAGCGCTTTGAGAAAAGACTCAGTAGCTGGCAAGGGAAACATCTATCTGTCGGGGGACGCCTAATTTTAATTAATTCGGTTCTTAGCAGCCTTCCGATGTACATGATGTCCTTTTTCTCATTGCCCAAGGGAGTACTTAAGAAGTTGGATTACTTCCACTCTAGATTTTACTGGCAGGGAAACGAGCAAAAGAAAAAATATAGACTTGCTAAGTGGAGCATCCTGTGCTTGCCCAAGGACCAAGGAGGACTTGGTATTTAGGATTTAAACAATAAGAACATTGCACTGCTTAGCAAGTGGTTGTACAAACTACTTACTTCTGATGGGCTTTGGCAACAGATTCTTCGAAACAAATACATGGGCTCAAAACCGTTGGTTCAAGTGGATTGGAAGTCTGGGGACTCCCACTTCTGGGCTTGTTTAATGAGAGTAAAACATGACTTTCTTCGTTTCGGGGCCTTTATGGTCAAAGATGGATCACAAGTTCGTTTTTGGGAGGACTCTTGGCTGGGGGGAACACCTCTAAAGGATCAATATCCTTCTCTCTATAACATTGCCAGACCAAAATTTATTACAATTGCTGAGGTTCTTAACTCATCACCTCTAAACCTCTCTTGGCGTAGGCAGCTCGTCGGTCCTAAGCAAATTGCTTGGAATGAACTGAGAACTCGCATAGAAGATATTGTCCTATCGCAGGACCATGATGTGTTTTATTGGAACCTATCTTCTAATGGCAAGTTCTCTGTAAAATCCCTTTGTGATGCCCTTATGATGACAAATCTCCCCAACATCAATCAAAGCCTGTGGAAACTAAAAATACTGCTGAAAATTAAAATCTTTTTATGGTACTTGCGACGTGGTGCGGTACTCACGAAGGATAATTTGGCTAAACGTAACTGGCATGGAGACTTAACATGTTGCTTCTGTCACAAGAACGAAACGATTAACCATTTGTTCTTTGAGTGTCGTGTTGCTCGCTCTGTCTGGACTATTATCTATTTGGTTACAGGAAAAGCTCAGCCGCTTAGTATAGATCATATGTTTGGTGACTGGCTTCATGGTCTTGATAAAAAAGGGAGATATCTTTTTATGTTAGGAGCTGCAACAACATGTTGGTCTCTTTGGCTGAGCAGAAACAACTTGGTCTTAAAAAAAAAGAATGTGTTTTCTTCGATGCAGGTTATTCATACAGTGGCACAATGGCTCTCAAGTTGGGCTATCCTCCAACGACCAGATCTGCAAGAGTAGGTTGTGGAGGGATCGCAACGTTTGGTGCAAACGGCCAAAGTGTTTTTCTCCCGGGTACATGGGTGGCGATCTAGTCTACGGATTAAAGACCATTAGTGTGCTTGCCATTCATCAAATGTGTTTTAGGCTGTGTGCGTTCTAGCAGAGGCCGGAAGTTAAGCCAAGACATTGTATCTTCTTAATGTACTGCACTTGGTCTTAATATGATGCTTCCTTTTTCGAAAAAAAAAATGTTTCGGTGGTTTCCATATGGCTTGGGCCCACTTGCCATACTCGTCCTCTTGAGGAACTTCCCTGCAGTTCTCCTTTTTAAAAGAGTATAATCTAAAACTGGATCAATTTAGTGCTAGACGTGATCGCTTGGAGACGAGTGGGATGGGTGAGGCCGTTGTGTCATATCTGAAATCTGAAGAGTGTGCCATACAACTGGAATCTGGAGCGTCAGAAAAGGTGGTGAAGAAGATGAAGATGCAAGGTTGGGTCAATCTGGAGCGGCCGAAGTCCGTGTAGTAGATGTTCCATTCCATGTGTTCTCTGCTTCTGTTGTCTTGCTTTTGTTAGGGTACTGGTGACGTCAAGCTCGCATGGTTAAACTGTTCCTATGTTTGTCCTGCGGCCGGGGCCCCGTGAGATGTTGTAAAACGTAAACCGTGTCTGCCTGAAACTCTAAATGCTAGACGCGGCCATGCTCAACCAAGTGTAATACATGTATGGGAAGCACCAAAATACCTTGAGTGCGAATTGTCCTGTTTAGAACGCATGAGTTTCAAATGAATCACACAGGCTTTTTCTATGAATCACGCAGGCTTTTTCTAAATGAATTGCCTGTTCGTAATTCTATATATATGAGTAAACACACGCGTACATCCTACCGGCGCGCACAGATTGCCTATCAAACACATCGCCGCACTTACAAATCACAGATACTACAGCAATGACAAATCGTATGTCTGGAATTCAGCATCCCTGAATAAAGCAAGATCATCATTCGCAAGTAGGACTGTGATAGAGAGAGAGTTAACCATCACCGCATGCTGTGATACCGTACTACCACTAAACACTACTAATAATTTACAGATACGAGGTGGCGGCGTGGCGGCGTAAGTTTTATCTGTTGATTAAGAGGGCTCGCGTCTTATAGTAGATGAGTAGGGCAATCCTAGATGTGCCCGAATTTCCTAATATATATGTCGCTATTGCCTATAGGATAGCACACTTGCTGCTCTGAGCCATCCTCCGGAACTCCTCGTTCTCCAGCTGAGCCTTCCTGAGGCTCTCCTTCAGCTTGTGGATCTCCTCTTCTGATTTCATCCTGGCTTCGTACGCCACCTTCTCTGCTTTCAGCCTTGCGTTCTGTTCGTCCATGAGTTGCTTCTGCAGCTTGTCCACAGTGCAGTTTAGCTTGTCCTCCACCTGTGAACACATACAAATCAATGCAAACAGCTTGTAAGAACAAGGTTCAGGTATTCAGTTGTCATGATGAGTATACAAATAGAGAGCCAAGCAAACTTCCATACTAAATACTACTACTGATTGCAATTCTGGGATACCATATTTGATAGTCTAGCTGAATCAAGTCCTATATAATAAGCAACAGTTTCCAGTCTTTCAGCTAAAAATGTTATGTTTGATGACAGGTTATACAGAACTAAAGCTGGCATTCCAAGAAAATCCCAACAGCCAAAGCTCACTCAAGTAGATCTTGAGGCTCTAGAAAGTTACACATGATGCACACATTTGGCTTAACTCGGATGTTGCAGGCACATTTGAATGCCCGATGCCATTAAGTAGCAAGCCATTCTAGATGAGTCTTAAAACTTTGAAATAAGTTTCGAATATGATGGCTCTTACCATACTGGTAATGTGCGCAAGTTGTTCGTCCCGAGTTCTATGAATCTCCTTCTTCAACTCAGCTATCTGATCCTCAGAATATCCCATGATGTGTACCTCTTTTTCCCTGTCATGCACCTCCTACACAAAGCAAGAGACATAAATAAGAACTAAAAAATCCAACTTGAATATCGCTCAAATTAATCAAATCAAATCACCTTAATGCGAGAGAACATTTGATCTGAAAATGGTTTTCCTCCATTATTTGCAGTAACTGAGTCTACCACATCAAGCAGTTTGTCAAGTTGCTGTGCTTTCAGCCTTCGGTCAGTGGTCATGTTATCAAAGAGCACAACTCTGTTTTGGCATAGCTCAACAATTTTCTGTTAAACAAAACAAACACACATTAGTATTTGGCTATTTGCACAAAAACTCATGATTTAGGCGATAAAACAGAGGCGAGAAATCGATTTATTATGGCATGACATTAGAAAACAGGAGAAAAGGCTAACCTGGAAAGACTCTGGGGCATTTTTTTGCATGCCCTTCATTCTAGACTCACCAACAATATCTCCATAAGTAAAAACTAAAATCATGTGGTCAACAATCTTTTCCCCAAAGAATCCCTTAATGGTCTCAATTGTACTAGCATCTTCATGAGAAAACCGATTTATGGCAGAAAAAACCATCAGAACTGCATGTATCCCATCTTTAGCCATGTTCATGCACTTGACAATTTCTTTACCAGCATCCTCGGTTGTAATGTTCACATCAAATAAACCTACAGTACATTGTAGTAGTTAGCCAAAAACAAAACATGAATTGATGTGAGATAAAAACTTACCATCGTCCAAGTGAATTGATGTGAGATAAAACTTATCATCGTCTAAGTGTTATACATACAATAGAAATATTGTTTATGTATTATCTGGCTTTGAAAAGGTACACACAGCTTTCATATCTAATGACATTCACTATATAGCATATGAAGTAACGTTTATACCTGAACATGAAACAAAGCTGATAGATTATGACAACAGGGAATTCTTACCAGGTGTATCAATGACATTGATGGTGCGACCGTCCTTCAGGGTTGTGCTTCCCATCTGACAAGTATTAGTGACACTGGCATGGGAGTATTCTGACAAAAATGCTTCCCGTCCAAGGATGCTATTTCCAGTTGCACTCTTGCCGTATCCAAGTTTTCCAACAAGAACAAGAGTGATGTCAGCACTAGGCAACACCCAGTCATCGTCATACTGGCTTCCACCCATTGCAAGAGGTGATGACAATGTCCTACAAGGAATGTTTAGGAAAATCAGGACATCAGGAGTTCATTAAGGTACCGATTATCTTAAATGAGTTAGTGAGTTACCACATTCAAGTTATGTAACAAAATTAGCAAATGAACCAATGAAAGAAAAACATGATGTCGGAATCTAAATATTAAGTATAGTTGATGCAGTTTAAGTTTCATGAATGCTTTGAACCAGTGTGGCCGAATTCATTGTTTAACATAGGTTGACTCGAATTATTTTCTTAACGGAAATTCTAATTTGAATTGTATGAAATAATAATGTTATGAAAGAAAAAGCACTAGCTCAAAAGTCCAGTGCAACATGAAAATTCAAGAAAGACTCAAAATTCCCTAGATTAATATTATTATTCCTGTTTATAATATTCTGATGGGACTTGAGAAAAAACACAACATGGCAGGTCAAACATGGTAGGATTACGGATCCTACCGGGGATTGAGCGCAGGGAATAGGGATGAGGAGCTGGGAGGCGATGAGGGAGACGGCGCTGGGGCGCCGTCCTTGCTGCTGGTGCGCGCAGGGAGACAGGAAGGCGAGGGCTAGGGTTCTCCCGGCTTCCTGAGGGAAGCCGGCAATAACAGATTGCTCTTGCTTGATTATCCTATGGTCCTATTACAAGTATATATAATTCTCTAACTGGGCTGTCCCTAATGGGCCCAAATACTCATAGACTCGAAGACTTAATGAAACCCTAAGATAATCAGGCCCATAGGCCCCTAGACCCTTATATGACGTCTAGCCACTTTGGGCCTGCCTCCTTTGGTACTGGATGCCGGTCATAACATCTCTCCCCGCCTGCGCAAACAGCTCGTCCTCGAGCTGGAAGTCGGGGTAGAGGTCGCGGAATTCTTGGAGCACTTCCCATGTTGCTTCCTCCGGAGGTTGGCCCTGCCACTGCACGAGGAGGTGCCAGGCGCCCCGACGGAGCTGCGCACGGAGGACGGATGCCGGCGCGGCCAGCAGCCGACCCTCAAGCACCGGAGGCAGGGGGCCTGACTCGGCAGGAGGGTCGCCTTTGTGTGGCTTCAGCAGGCAGACATGGAATACGTCATGCAAGCGGGCGCCTGCCGGGAGCTGCAGCCGGTAGGCCACCGCCCCAATGCGCTCCAGCACGCGGAACGGCCCGGCGTAGCGTGGACCCAGCTTCCCTTTGGTCTTGACGTCCAGAGATTGAGCCGTCCGGTGCAGCAGGCGCAACCAGACCCAGTCGCCCACCTGAAACTCCAAGTCACGATGCGCGGCGTCGTAGTACTTCTTGGAGAGTTGCTGCGCTTGGAGCAGGCGTTGGCGTGCCTCCGCCAGAATGTCGTCGCGGCTGCGGAGGAGGACGTCGGCCGTCTCCGTGCGCGCGCTCCCCGGCGTGTACGGCACAATCGGCGGCGGCGGCCGGCCGTAGACCACCTCAAAGGGCGTGGTGCGGAGGGCTGTGTGGTAGGCGGTGTTGTAGCAGTACTCCGCCCACGGTAGCCAGTCCACCCATGCGCGCGGCCGATCGCCTGTCACACAGCGGAGATACATGGCAATGACCTTGTTAACCACCTCCGTCTGTCCGTCCGTCTGGGGATGGAATGCCGTG
Source organism: Paspalum vaginatum (assembly GCA_030272315.1). Classification (NCBI taxonomy): domain Eukaryota; kingdom Viridiplantae; phylum Streptophyta; class Magnoliopsida; order Poales; family Poaceae; genus Paspalum; species Paspalum vaginatum. The sequence continues at coordinate 14,476,757 of CM059015.1, forward strand.
CTCATGCGCAGCTGGACGCCGGCCATCCGGAACAGGTCGCGCCACACATGTCCGGTGAACACCGGGTCCCTGTCGCTGACGATGGAAGAGGGAAACCCGTGCAGCCGGACGATGCCGTCGAAAAAGGCACGCGCAACGGATGCCGCGGTGTAGGGGTGGCCGAGCGCGATGAAGTGACCGTACTTGGAGAATCGATCGACGACGGTGAGGATGACGGACTTGCCACTGACCTTGGGTAGCCCTTCGATGAAGTCGAGGGAGATGTCGGCCCACACCTGGGACGGCACCTCGAGGGGCTGCAGCAGTCCGGCGGGGCGGAGTGTCTCCGTCTTGTTCCGTTGGCAGGTCGTACAGGCCTGGATCCATGCCTGGACCAGCGCGCGATCACCCGGGATGTAGAAATCAGAGCGGAGCCGGTGCAGCGTCTTCTGGATGCCCTCATGCCCGACTGAATGGGCGAGGCGTAGCACCTGGGAGCGTAGGTTGCCGTGGTCCGGCACGAAGACCCTGGCAGCGTGCAAGAGGAGGCCGTCGTCTAGGCGCCACGGGCCCTGCAGCTCGCCGGCCTGCAGGCGTCGCAGAAGGTGCTGGGCGTCGCTCGCGTCCCGGACGGCGGCGCGGATGTCGTCGAGGAAGGCGAAAGAAGGGCCCGAGATGGCGCAGGTCGCCACCCCAGCGGTCCCCGCTGGGATCTGCACGTGCTCGGCGTCACGCCGAGAGAGAGCGTCCGCCACCGTGTTCAGCCGGCTTGGGCGGTACTCGACGACGAAGTCGAAGCCGAAGAGCTTGCTGATCCACTGATGCTGCGGAACCGTGGACAAGCGCTGATCGAGGAGGAACTTCAGGCTATAGTGGTCGGTGCGGACGATGAAGGCGCGCCCCCAGAGATAGGGGCGCCAGTGGCGCACAGCCTGCACCAGGCCGATCAGCTCGCGCTCGTACGCCGCCAACTTGAGGTGGCGGCCAGCAAAAGGCCGGCTGAAGAAGGCGAGGGGTCCCGCGCCCTGGTGGAGAACGGCGCTGAACCCCACGCCGGACGCATCGCAGTCGACGATGAAGGCCCTGTCGAAGTCCGGCATCTGGAGGACCGGGCCTGTGGTCAAAGCGCTCTTGAGCACCTGGAGGGCCGCGGCAGCCTCGGCGTCCCATGTGAAAGAGTCGCGCCGCAGGAGCCTGGTGAGGGGCGCCGCGATGACGCCGAAATCCCGGATGAACTTCCGGTAGTACCCGGCAAGCCCCAGGAAACCGCGGAGGCCCCGGGGGGACCGCGGCACCGGCCAGGACGCCACGGCCTCCACCTTGTCGGCGTCCATGGCGACGCCGTCGGCCGAGATCACGTGCCCGAGGTAGGTGACTGACGGCGCCCCGAACGAGCACTTGGAGCGCTTGAGGTGGAGGTGGTGGGTGCGAAGGGCGCCGAGGGCGACGCTGACGTGCTGAAGGTGCTCGGCCCACGAAGTGCTGTAGATGAGGATGTCATCAAAAAACACAAGCACGAACCTGCGGAGGTACGGTCGAAGCACATCGTTCATCAAGGCCTGGAATGTGGCCGGGGCGTTGGACAGGCCGAACGGCATGACCAAGAACTCATAGTGGCCATGGTGCGTGCGGAACGCCGTCTTCGCGATGTCATCCGGGTGCATCCGCACCTGATGGTAGCCCGAGCGCAGGTCGAGTTTGGTGAAGAAGCGCGCTCCGTGGAGCTCATCCAGGAGCTCGTCCACCACCGGGATGGGAAATTTGTCCTTGGACGTCCGGGCGTTGAGGGCGCGATAGTCGATGCAGAAGCGCCACGACTTGTCGGCCTTCCGGACCAGGAGCACCGGGGCGGAGAAAGGCGACGTGCTAGGGCGGATGATGCCCTGTGCCAGCATAGACGCACACTGCCGTTCCAGCTCATCCTTCTGCAACTGAGGGTAGCGGTAGGGGCGCACCGCCACGGGGGCTGTCTCTGGGAGCAGGTGGATGCGGTGGTCGTAGGGCCGGGCCGGCGGCAAGCCGTGCGGCTCACGGAAGACGTCCTCGAAGTGCTGGAGGAGGGCGTCCAGTAGGGGTTGCTCGCCGGTGGCGGTAGCCGCGTGCACTGTTGGCCCCGGCCGAGGATCACCACAGGGCCGGAGGCCGTTCCAGTGCACACGCCGCCCGTCGCGGGTGAAGGACAGGCGCATGTCGGCGAAGTCCCACAAGACGGGGCCCAGGGTCTTCAAGAAGGCCACCCCGAGGATGAGGTCGAAGGTCCCGAGGGCGATGCCGTAGCAGCCAATGGTGAACTGCTCCTTGTCGACCGTCAGGGTCACGTTCCGGGCCACGCCTTGGCACGGCACGCGATCCCCGTTGGCCACCAGCACGCGTAGCGATGGGCGTGGGTCGGTGGGAAGCTGGAGGTCGCGGATGACGTCGGCGTTGAGGAAGTTGGACGTGGATCCGGAGTCGAGTAGCGCCACGCAGCGGCGGCCCTGGATGTGCACCGGCAGCAGCATGGCCTGCCCGGTGCGGATCCCGGCGATGGCGTGGAGGGAGACCGTGGGGTCCGGCGCCGCATCGGTGGCGTCCCCGGCCACAGCCGCCGCCACATGTTCCCCGGTTGGGGCTGCGGCCGAGGCGCCCTCCGCCGGAGGCTCCTCGTCGTCGTCGATGTAGTCCGCCGATTCAAGATAGAACAGGCGCTTGCAGACATGGCCCCGAACGTACTGCTCGTCGCAATTGAAGCAAAGGCCCTGGCGACGGCGCTCCTGCTGTTCTGCCGGAGACAGGCGCCGGAGGTGGCGCTGGGGACCGCCTGGTGCTGCTGTAGAAGTCGTACCAGCCCCTGGCGCGGCCAGCTGCTGTGCTGGAGCGAGTAGTGGCGCCCGGGGCGGTGCCTGCAGCCCGGGACGGCCGGGGAAGCGACCTGGGCGCGCAGCGGGCATCACGGGGGTTGCCGCCGCGCGGGCTTCGAACGCCCGGGCGAGGTAAATGGCCGTCTGGAGGTCGTGCGGCTCACGGAGTTCCACATCGATGCGGATGTGGTCCGGCAGTCCGCCCACAAAGAGCTCGGCCTTCTGGGGCCCAGAGAGTGTGCTGGTATGGCATAGGACCGCGCTAAACCTCTGGGCGTACTCCTGCACAGTGGAGGTGAACGGCAGCCGGGCGAGTTCGGCCAGGCGTGTGCCACGGATCACCGGCCCGAAGCGAAGGGAGCAAAGCTCGCGGAATCGTTGCCATGATGGCATGCCCTCCTCCTGCTCGAGGGCATAGTACCAGGTCTGGGCGTCGCCGGTGAGGTGGTAGGAGGCCAACCACGTACGATCTGAAGCCATGGTGCGTTGGCCCCGAAAAAATTGTTCGCAGTGGTTGAGCCAGTTCAGGGGATCCACCGAACCGTCGTATGTGGTGAATTCGAGCTTGTAGAACCTCGGTGGAGGCGGATCGCGGCCGGGCGCGAAGCCCAACTGGTCTCGGAGGGGGCGGATGAAGGGGACGCCTAGCGGGGAGGAGAGCTGGGGCCCGTCCACCCCCCCGTAAGGGACGTCCTGGGACGGCGCGCCTCCAGAGAGCGCCGGGGCGGCCGGAGGCGCCGGCTGCGGCACCGTCGTGGTGATCGGCGGTGAGGTGGAGTAGATTGGTGGCGGTGAGGAGCCCAGTGCCCAGGCCGGGATTTCCGACGGCGACCGCGGGAAGGGCAGGTGGTGGAGCGGAACGCCCACCAACTGCGAGGCGTCCGCTGTGGCTGTGAGGGCCGGCAACGAAGGCGAGGCCAGGGCTGCGACGGCCGCGGTTGGCGAGGGCAGGGACGGCGGCGGGGGCCGGGGGGCCAGCAGGAAGGCCGACAGCGCCGCCACCTCGGAGTGCAGCGCGGACATGGCGAACTGCATGGCGGTGACATCGGAGTGCATGGCCGCCAAGTTATTGGAGAAGTGGAGGAGGGACGCCGTCAGCTGTTCGTTGGTCATGGTGGGGAGGGTGGTGGACACGCCGGTGGGGGAGGTGGCGAGGGGCAGCGATGGTGGTGGGGCGGAGGAAGGTGGTGGGGAGACGGAGGCGGATGGAGCTGGTGGTGGGGAACTCATGGTGGCCGGAGGATCAGATGGCTCTGGTACCAAATTGGTAGGATTACGGATCCTACCGGGGATTGAGCGCAGGGAATAGGGATGAGGAGCTGGGAGGCGATGAGGGAGACGGCGCTGGGGCGCCGTCCTTGCTGCTGGTGCGCGCAGGGAGACAGGAAGGCGAGGGCTAGGGTTCTCCCGGCTTCCTGAGGGAAGCCGGCAATAACAGATTGCTCTTGCTTGATTATCCTATGGTCCTATTACAAGTATATATAATTCCCTAACTGGGCTGTCCCTAATGGGCCCAAATACTCATAGACTCGAAGACTTAATGAAACCCTAAGATAATCAGGCCCATAGGCCCCTAGACCCCTATATGACGTCTAGCCACTTTGGGCCTGCCTCCTTTGGTACTGGATGCCGGTCATAACAAAACAGGTGACTTATTATAAGTTAAAAGTGCAAGAAAAACAGGAATCACAATAGCGCCTAGCGAAATGCAACAACACAATACTACATATTCGCATATACCATCACAAGAACTATTTGCATTGGGTATAAGTTCAAAGCATCCACAGAAAGCTGGAACAAGTTACCCTATAAGGTCAATACACCAAACTGTCTAGGCAAAATGCAACATTATATTAACAAAAAAAAAACTCAGTCACGCCTACCATGTTATCAAATCAAACAAATTAGAAACTAAAACAATCCCAACCTACACAAAAGATTACAGCTTCTACCAGATTAGATCAAACGAGCAACCGGTATATAAAGAGGAAATTGTATTGGCTGTCAATCACCAAGTCTGCCAAAAGATTCAAATCAGAAGAGTAAACTGACAGTGCAGCACGTATTTTGCAGTGCACATGAATTAACACGACAAGAGAAAATGTGAGAATTAGAAACCACTAGCCTGTAGAAGGCTAGGGCTGTGGAAAAAGAATCGTTGAGGAGACTAAGGCCACAACATTTCAAAGTAAGGAAGCATGCTTCTAGAAAAGAAAAAAAAACTTTACCATTGAAGTGAAAACAGTGAACGTGAAACTACAAGATAGAATCATAACTGAGCTTAATATCATGTTCTCTCACTATCTTCTAAGAGGAAGACTGAATCATGACTGAGATTAATATTATGTTCTCTCCCTCTCTACTCAGAGGGCTGCATATGAGCAGGAAGAAAACCTGGACACAGCAGATTATGTCCTAGAGACTGCAAGCATCATTTATGAACTACCACGGTGCAAGCATAGCTGGTTAGCATAGTGGAGCGCATCAGTAACTCAATTCCATCGTCACTAGTTAAATCTATAAACATCTGATGCATAAACAAAAACCCAAGTCAACAACCGAGATGTCTATGTATTATTACCCAAAAAAACGAATCTACCACAGCGCCATCCCTGCATATAGCAGGGCACTGGATGCACGTGGGAAATAAGGGAAGATCCTTGAAGCGGATTTAGGAGAAAACATTGGATAGGATAGGATAGGTTCAGATATCCTAGATTAATTTTCACCTTGTTCCCTCCAGATCTTCTCAGATGGACGCTAATTAGGTAGAAAGAAAAACATGGATATTTAGATAATCCCGTGTGTTGTAAAACTATCAATTTCAGAGTAAAAAGTTCCAGCCGCTCTGGGTTACCGCGCAGTGCATCAGCGCGCATCAATAAACTCGACCGTGCCTACAGATTATAAACACACTTTGACGAATTCCAATCATCACATTTCACAGCGCCGTCACTCGGCAGCAGGGTCCCGACTGCGCGTGGAATTGACGAGGAGGAGCAGACTTGACAGTAAAGAAAAGAACACTGGCATATACTGCATACACATTGAAAACCGATCTATCTCTCTCGCCATCTAATCAAACGATTAGATACTAAATCCACAGCTACCGCTACCAGAACGGAAAAAAAAAACATAATTGGTGCACTCCTCAACAGATCAATCATTAAAAAGAAGTCATCCTGCGCACCGGCGAAATTCGCGCGAAAAAAATCCCAAACTTTTGGGACGAACTGCGTATAGTAGACCAAGGAACAAGGGGAGGCGATTGGTTACTTGCTAGCGACGAACCGGCGGGGCGGCGGGCGCGAGAGGCAGGAGCTGCTGCGAGTCGCGGTCGGGTTTATCTGCCGTGCCGGTGTGGTGCGAAGCAGGGCTCCCGTGGCCGCCGTGCCCCCCTGGGAGCTTTATGACGATGACGACAAGGAGAAGCAAGGGCTGCCGCGTTGGATCGGGGTGCGTGGCGTCCGCGGAGTGCACACCAGCCGTCCGATCTGTGTCTGTGTTCAGGCGGGGGCAAAAACGGAAAGCGGCAGGCCACGTCACCGGGACCAATGCTTTCAGCTTCTATTAAGAGCGTCTTAATGATGCTTTGAAATCCTCGGTTCACATTAAAAAATTATTTGACATAAAAAATAACAAACAAGTGTAAATTGAGACCCAACTTAGAATAAAGTCGGTGGATTTTCAATCAAAAGAAATAGAGAGTACTCAAACTTAGGTGGTGGTTCGGTGCATGCTCCCACTAGCCTAACCCAATGAGGCTCACTTCTTTAAGTGTACGGGTTAAAGTAACGAAATATGAGGATGTCTATGAGACTATGACCACCATGAGTTCATCAAGAGCCGTGCGCGCATAGCTATTGTACGCTCGTTAGCGAGTTATTTTTCTTCTCTTCCTTGTCTCGGATAAAAAATGAGGTGTGCCATAGAAATCGCCAGCCCATTAAACAACTCCCTAACATTGTAGTTGATGTGGCTCCTAGATGTAAGAGTTTTTCTATAATGGGTGGGGACACACTCTGTGCATGCTCACTAGATGTGTTTTATCGATGCACAACTACACACCGTACATTTTTGCATATATTTATGTATACACATCCATATCGTGTTCAGCTTTTGGGATGTCGTATGTAGAGAGAGAGCGATGGGTGCCCGAGATTCTATGGGTTTTCTCTCTCTTAGGGTACAATTTTGGACTAATTTCTCCACCTATAGGTTTGTGAATGGATTCAAGTGCAAACCCGTATATGCTCAAAATCTATCCTAATAATATACAATCTCGCAAGTATGCCTTATAATGTTATCAGTTGGACATATTTTACTCCCTCCTCAAATTATAATTGGTTTTTAGCTCGTGCACGCCGCCTCCCGAAGCCTCGTCACCGCGTGGCAACACGCCTCCAAGTACAGGCGGGTAGGTGGAGCAATGACGCCCGATGACGGCGAGGGGAGACAGAGCAAGGTCGGCCTACGGTGCGAGGGGAGGCGGAGCCAGCTCCCCGGACGTCGGCGAGGGGAGGTGAAGCTAGGCCTTTGTCGTAGCGAAAGTGCAACCAGGCTGAACGGCTATGGGCCGGTGCGACGGCGGCGAGGGGGGCGGAGCCGCCTGACACTGCGGCAATGAGGGGGAGGGGGGCGGAGCCGACCGACATTGCGGCGCCGAGGGGTGAAGGCCACAGGGCAATGGCGAACTCAAGAAAGAAGACCCGTTGTCCAAGGCCCGCTGACGGAGGTGGTAATACTGTTAGACGAAGTCCATCCTATCCCTTTGAGATCCCTCGATCCAAACAAGAGAGAAACAGTGATGACTCTGTCCTTCTAACCAAACGTGTAGATGTGACCGTCTCATTCCAAAAATCAGGGTCAGTCCAACCAAATGCTACCTAAGATTTAGTGGTGAGAGACGATATCTCGATGGACGACTCAGTCCCATTGTCCCTTGAACAAACAGCAGGAAGAATGGGTCCGTTCCGTCCGTCCCACTTCATCCTCTCAACCAAACGCTACCTTACCTTGTCCTTCAACTGGCAGCCTTTGTCGCGCCTGCATTTGGTTTGACGGAGGGAGAGAGAACAATAGTCTAAAGCGAATGGTGGAATAACATGTACACAAGAGCATATATGTGCATAGGCATAGCCCAGATAAATCCTTTTCATTTTACACATTGAAAGCAGCCACTTTGCTTGATTAGGCAGCGGATATAGATAGGTGGATGTGTATACTGCATAGGTTAAGATCGTTAACTCAAGTAAAGCTGAATGTGTATATTACAAAGGTGGAGATAGAATGCAAAGCCCCGAAAAAAAAAACAAAAAGGGGAAACAAGTGTACACTTTACAACCCACAAAACTCAGAGGGTGCTCGGTTTGGGCGTGGATTTGCGGCGGCGCACGGGAACCACGTATATCCAGACTCTTCCTATCCCACGCCGCGGCTAGGAAGCAAGCGGCGCCTCAACAGACTTTTGTTCAGCCAATCCATTTTAAGAGCAAATCACCAAAATATCAATGATAATAAGCAGCCAAAACATATATCACTCAGTTCACAACAGTTGAGGCTCTGAGGCCAATGCCTATGTACACCCCACAAATATGTACAACTGAAGATGGAGACATGGAAATGATAGGTGGTAGCAGCATATTTGACACAAATAAAATAGATAGAAATGAGAAGGAACAGATAAACAATTATGGATCTATGATGACACCGATAAACACATGAATAATTTTTGAATTAACGTACTTTGACCTAAATAATATACCAGACTAGACATCATATAATGTTGACCAGATGCACTATTGCACACATGCCCTAGACAACAGGAGGGTAGTTTGTGTCAAGCACTCGAATAAGCTGATTGTGCAAAGTCAAACTAGTCAAAGGTGGAAATACCACTTGAATCCTTAAAAGAATTTTCCTACCAGTGATTAGTTTCTGCCCAAACTTGCTAGAGCCCAGTTTCTGTAAGAATGACAAACGACATTATCAGTACAGTGGTAGAGAGCAAGAATTCATGAAACACAGACACCAAACACACAAGAGGAAACATAGCTACAAGAAAGATTCATTTTTTATCAACTGGTTAGTTCATCATAGTTCCTGACAACTACGAAGCCACTTATTTCCACTGAACCTAAATTGTTTGCTACCCCGCTTACTTGACAAGAGAACATTGAAGTTCTAAACCCTAGCTTTAAGCTGTAGTTCATGAAACCGCAATACTAAGGCCAATAGTGATGATTTGCAAACACACCAGAACAAGGTGACATGTAAAATTAATGGAATTACAATACTAAATGTTACTAGCCGGCAGTATTTGTGATTTCCCTTGGCAAGCCCTGTTAGCTACAAAGCCATTCTTAACCTAAAATAGCGGACAAGTCAACAGTAGACCGTATAAATTTTTTACAGCTAAAAAGTCAGGAGTACTTCGGTTAGTATTGTATTTTTTGTAAGTACCAAACCTGCTAGAGTTTCACCATTTCATTACAACAACTCTAACATGGTGCCTAAGGCAGCAATGATGCTAGACTACTAGTATGCATATGCAGATCATACGTTTCTCAGGGCATGCCCATCCTTTGTGGTTCCTGCACTTTGTGCAGTGAAATCCCAGGGTACATTCTTGACTATGATCTCATTAACGCAAATTTTAATTGCAGTGGACTTTGCCCTACAATACAATTCCTTCATGCTTTTAGCGCAATGAATCTTGAATAGCACCAGAATTAGGGAAGCCAACAGTTTTATCAATGCAACTAAAAGAAAACTAGTTGTTGATGCTAGGAAATACTGTATGAAGTAGAATCCCAACATGAAGCAACCTTCTAGTTCACGAAACTCAGCTCTTATCAATTTTGGCCATGCAAACCATTGAACTAGTCTTGTTTAGAGACATTAAACTGTCTCATGCTTCATATTGTGCATTCGGCAAGCTCTTGGTACATTACAAGTCATCAAACTTCAAGCAAAACTAAACATTATGCCTGCAAAGTATCAAAAATCACTAATGAATGAATCCAGAAAATAAACCAAAATGAGATCATACAGCAAACACGCCGAAGCAGGTCAGGTACCACTACCATCCTCCTGTTCATGAGCCTCGGAAATGTCAACAGCCTGCAACCGTTCTTCCTCTGGTACCAAGCACCAGTTTGGTGACTGCACTGCCCTGAGCCACTTGAAGTCATCCACATTGGCCCAGTTACCAGTCTCCTCTCCGAGCCCAGACTCCCTCAAATCCTCTTCAATCCCTTCATAGTGCAAAGCATGCGGTGCAAATCTGACGCCACTGCAATCCTCAATGATCGGCCTGCTCCTCACCCGCAGGTAGAAATCCGTGGCCCTCGCCTCATGGATCCTGATCTGGTGCGCTGCCATCACAAATGTGCAGCCTTCGACATCCTCTATAAGCACAGAGCCAAGAACAGCTCCGACGAACACGCGGCAATCTCTCAGCCTGTGGATGTACAGCGCCCGGCATTTGCCCTTGAGATAGACCTCGCAGGAAACCAAATCCGCGAGCGTGAAGTCCCCATCCTTGTCGTTGTTGGAGGCCCGCAGATCCTTCACCAAGGTGGCGCCGTTCCTGCCCCTGAACCCTAGCCCTGGCAGGATCGGATCAAGGCTAGGCTTCGGCTGCTCCGGAGGAGGCGGTGGCGGCGGTAATGCGGTGGCAGGATCTTGCGGCGGGTTCTTGGGAGCCCTGCTCTTGTTCCTGAAGGAGAAGGACTTCTTGGGACGGAGCTCGGAGGCGGCTGCCCTGTGCGCCGCGCGGAGGTCGGCGGCGGTGGAGAGGGCGGCGCGGAGCTCGTAGGGGGGCAGCGCGTGGGACGCCTCGGCGACGAGGCGATCGATGTCGTCGATGGCGGCCGCAGCAGCCGCCAGGGAAGCGGTTGCTGCGGCGTCTTCTTCGGGGGAGGAGGCGCGGCAGGCGGAGAGCGCCGACTCCGCGGCGAGCTTGGCGCCGGCGAAGCGGGAAAGGAAGGCATCGACGGGTGAGGCGCCGGCGCCGGCGTCGGAGGCGGGGGAGGAGGAGGAGGAGCGCTTGGAGAGGCGCTCGAGCATGGCCAGGTGCTTGCGGTGGCCCCCAACGCCGCAGCCGCCGGCCTTTGGCTGATCGGTCTCCGGCTCCATTCCGGCGGCGACGCCGATCGCGTTCGCGTCGGAGAGGGAGTGAAGGCGTCGACGACGAGGTGGACTCGCGTCCTCTGCTGGTGACTTTGGGTTTCTGCTACTGCTACGGACTGGGCCAGGAAAAGCCCAGTTAAACTAGGTTCGGGATAAGGCCCATACAAAGATGAAATGGGCGCCTTTCTGCGGGGGCAATGCGACTTCGGGCCTCGGTAGCTTCTGTAGTTGAAGCACGTGTGCGACGGGCAGCCACGAACCCACTCCGGTGGCCACGTCGCATGTTACTACTTGCCACGTTGAAGATTCAATAGAGAGCGAGGGAAATACGTACAAGTTACGAGTACTCACCACTAGACGCCCAGATCATGCGGATCCACCTGAAATATATTGACTATCTTGATGTTCTTGGCTATAGTTGGCTATCTTCATTGGCTATTCTAAGCGTATTCTTAATTTGCACTGCTGCCAATATATGTATTCATCTCTCTCTAGGTATATACTTCCACAATCTATAAATTCTCTAACTAACCGTACAAAATCTACGTACACAACCACATATATTTTTTTGAACGTAAACACAACCACATATACAGTAGGATGATTCTCGATTGTAGAGGTGTGCTTCTCTGCGCACAGCGCGCATTCGCTAAAATTTAATCTTGCTGAATGCTACAGCTGAAAATTGAAGGATTTATAAAGCGATTACGGGACTTCTCTTCTCACCAAGAAAAATTAAGGCAACAGAAATGCACGGCCGAAGGCAGGCGCGGTAAAATTCCCGTACAACAAAGCTACCGCCTTCCCTCGCCCGCCGCTGTAGAAATTCCCATTTATTTTCATTTCCGCTCACCCCCCGCACCTTTTTCACCATCTCCCCCACCTCCCCCTCCTCTTCGCGACTCGAAAACGAAGGCGCCAAACCATTCCCCAAACGCGCCCCGCGCCCGCGCGACGAGCTCCGCCTCCGCCTCCCCGCTCCCCCTCCTCCGCCGCCGCCGCGCCACTCGCCGCCTCGCGCCGGCGCCGGCCGAAGCCCCTCCCGCGCGGACGCCGCGCGCCGCCACGCGGGCGGCGTCGGCGGTCGGTGCCCCGCGTTGGAAGGCCCCGCCCCGTGTCGAATCGAGGCACCCGTCGGTGAGATCCGGGAACCCTAGGGCGCTCCTCCGTTTCCCGTCCTGTTTTGTTTGGGATGGATAGCTCATAGCTCATAGTTCTGCGGCGAGCGGCGTCGCTGCCCGTGTGGGCGTGGGGGATGGCGCGGCCGCCGCTGCCGACGTGGCCGCGTGGGGCTAGCTGGGCCAGAGGGGAATCGGGGGTTTGATTCTGGAGGCGCGTGCTGCCGTGGATGGGAATCCACCAGTGTAGGGAACGAGGGAGTTTGGGGTTTTCCTGAGTTCTTGGATTTCGGGCTGCACTGCACATTTTGTGACGTTAGGGTACAGGCTCTGGGACTTGTTCATGCCGCACGTGTGCAGGGGTGGCTTAGTATGAACCGTGATGGTGTTGCATTTGAAGCGTGAGGTCTTCCTTTGGTGTGGGTAACAAGGGATTTAGATTCGACATGCTGCTCTGATAGAAATGGAACCGTGTCTTGCTTACAAATGTTGCATTCAATTGCCTTTCTGGTGGGTTCAAGAACAGGGAGTGGGTCCTATCACTACATTGTTCCTTACTCATTGATGATTGGGGCTATTGGATTGGCGGATTGCATCAGTGATCAGCTTATCTGCAGTGTTCTAGATTTCCCCCATGCGAGACCTTTACTAGACAAATGAAAGTTGAGCTTTATTTTCCTGTGCAGGTTGGCTCATAAGCAGATAAGCCCAATGCCTCTCCTCAATAAGAAACCTTTCTCCTTACTGGAGCCCCCAAAGGACTTGGATCCGAAGGAGAAGGTGTTCCAAATTCGCTTCACAAAGGAGATATTCCGAGACTACCAGTATCCTCTTCTCATGATGCCTTTGTTCTTATTTTTCCAGTAGCGCTGTTGCAAATGGCAACACAGGATTTTGTGCCTCTTTCATTTGCAGTGAAGTAATAATTTAGTAATGACAGTTCTGGTGCATGTATCCTTGACAACCAATCAGAGACTACCTAAAGAGGCTAAACCTTTATCGCCAAAGAGTTTGGACATGCAAGATGTCTGGAAAGTCTAATTTAACTTTTGAAGAAGCTTTGGTGTCAGAGCATAAAGCAATGGAGAAGGCTCAAAGCTTGCCAACTGAGCTAATGGCTCATGTTCTTCGGTTGACACAATACAGTAAGAGTACTTTAAAAACATTGATGTACCTCATGCGTTGTGAATCTGGATTTTACACTTCGTTTCCTATGTTTTTTGAGGTAATATTTTACTTGTAATGTGGACAGTATTGCGTGCTGATTTAGTTTGATGGCAAAAGTAAATATTTCAGTTAAATTGTCATGTATGGCTTCAAATTATGTGCTTGGAAGATGGAAATCACGTTTGGTGCATTGCAAGTAGAATTAAATTTCAAATACTGTGATGAAACAGTAAACTTTGCTAGCTACTCTATTGTTCCATAAGCATCATGAAGCTCTTGCCGCTTACAAGACATTACCGCAGTAATCAGAACTGGTTTGATTTCATGTTACATTCCAGGTCCTCTTGGCATACATGAGCTTGTCAATAAGATATATGCTAGTCTGCTGGAAGAAGTATTTGAAGGGATAGAGTTGCATGCGAAAAGGGATGGTGCTGTGGCTCCTTGCAAGATTTTGAAGATTTTAGATTCTGGTGGCACAAAGATGTGTGAAGTTGGTTGGATTGGTCAGGGCAAGACTGTGACCAACACGTCGGTAGTGAAAGCTGCAGATCTATTTTACCGCAGGGCACCCGTCAGCAGGAATACACTGAAAGTTTTTATTAAAGATGCAACATCACAAAGTACACCATGGGTTATCCATGATCATCTTGCCAAAAATTATGGCGTACCCATTGACCCCCCTGAGAATGTAATAGTGATTATCCCACTTTTGTTTATTTTGTTTCTCATGTATGTTACAAATCTGTAGCGCTAAACTTTCTTTCTCTAGTATGAAGGTTTGCAAAAGAAAGGGAGGAAAAGACTAGAGAATGGAACTATAGAAGATGGGAGAAAAAGGTTGAAGAAAGGTGATGCAACTAAACTTGAACCATTTGTAGCAATGGTTTTGTCCATTCTTTCAAGCTTCTAATCGTTGATTCTTGAATGGTTGATAGATGGAGATGCATATGTGCCAATCAAGTATCCAATAGATGATCTGTTAATAAAGCCTGATGCAGATGATCCGGCTTCATTTAAGAGGCCTCCTCTGGCTACAGATTTCAGAGTACCAAGATGTTCTGTGGGAGATCTGCTTATGGTATGGGACTTCTGCTCGTCTTTTGGGAGAGCTCTGAATCTGTCCCCATTTCCGCTAACAGATCTGGAGAATGCAATTTGCCACAAAGAGAGTAATGCTCTTCTTGTAGAAATCCACACAGCTATGCTTCTCTTGCTTATTAAGGATAAAGGTGACTATTTCACTGTTCTGCAGAACAAGGAACGGAAGTTAAAGGTTATCCCTTATACTTTTGAAGACTGACCCCCTCTACTCTATTGACTGTACCTTTCATATTTTCTTTTATGTGCGCCTTTGCAGGTAAATTTATTAAAATGGCCTGAATATCTATGTGATTTCTTGGAAATGACAAAAATAGAAGAACTATCCAGTAACATTGCAACTGTTAGAAGGGGTTATTATGGCCTTATTGACACCAATATAAAGCTTAAGATCCTCCGAGAATTAGTGGAAGAAGCTATTCAAACCTCTGCCATAAGGGAGATACTAAGCGAACGGGTGGACCAGAAACAAGCCCTTAATGCAACAAAAAGAGAGAGTACAAGAAAAGACAAAGAAGAGCAAAACTTGAACACTGAAATTGCCATGAGCAATGAAGAGAATCAGACAGGGGCTGTGCAAGATGGCAATGAGAATGTAGATGAGCCGGTTAGGGGAAAAGAAGAAAAGGATAAGAGCAGTATTTCTCGAAGTAAGGCAGAAGGGAAACGGCATCTGGTGAGCACCTGACTCTTCAGTGTATTTGCATGTGCAGATGCACCTACCTATGTATTCTAAATTTCTAATTCATGCATTCTAGTCGTGTTCAGTTTTAACAATGATTGGTGTCGAGTCTTGCTGTTCTGTTTGTATGTTGGAATGCATTCTAGTCATGTTCAGTTTTAAGTAACAATGATTGGTGTTGAGTCTTGCTGTTCTGTTTATATGTTAGAATTTTATACTTGTAGGTTCGGCACCTTGACACAGAGATTGAGAAGCTATCCATCCGTTCAAGCCCTCTCGGTAAAGATAGACACTACAATAGGTACTGGTTTTTCAAGCGTGAAGGAAGGCTTTTTGTTGAAAGTGCAGATTCCAGAGAATGGGGTTACTACAGCTCTAAGGAGGAGGTGATTGTGATGCTCTGGTTGGAAATCTCCATGTTCACTTGTGCATCTGTAGTTTATATGATAATGATCTTTTTTTTTTAAAAATGACAGCTTGATGCGCTTATGGGCTCTTTGAATGTGAAAGGTATAAGGGAGAGAGCTCTGAAACGGCAGCTAGAGAAGTTCTATAATAAGATAAGGTACGTTGATCACTACTTACGCTAACTTGACCAGTCTTGGACCTTGGTTGTCTATTGTAGAAACTAGAAAGTATCCTGACATTATGTCTGTTCTTGATACAAAAATTACTACTTTTGCCTTGATAACCACCATATCATTATTCAGTATCAGTGCACTTCCCTGGTGTTACTAGGAACATGGTACGGTACCATGTTCCTCGTCCTGGGAAAGCAGGAATGCAGGAACAATCTCGTCCCCACCTTGTGAAAGCGTCAAGTATCATACTGCGTTTCTCAAGCCACATTAACTTGGTGACACTAAATGTACCTGCAGGATTAGCAGTTTAGGTCATGAACCACTTATTTTATCTTCCTGATACTGGAAGAATTTGTCCCTGTCCTCTTATTTGTCCAGTTCTATTCTGGTCAAATGATTTTCATCACAACGGATTCTGCGCTACCTTCCCTGGATGGCTTGGTGTTTCATTTGCAGGCTGATATCATAGCTGCAGTATTTCTCTTTTGACATACTAGAAGCCAATAGCTGCAATATTGAATATCTTTTGACATACTAGAAGCCATACCATACTAGAAACAGCAATAGCTGCAGTGTTCATCTTTTGACTATCGTAGCATTGGTGTTTCATTCAGTCTCATGAAGCACTGGCTAATCTTTCCTTGGTGCTTGTAACAGTAATGCCCTGGAGAAGCGGTCGAAGGATATTGCAAACAAGATGCTAATTGAAGAGGGTGTGCTGCGCCGTTCAACACGTGTCCGGGCTCAGCCGAAGGACAACCCGTCCATGGCATTCCTCAAGTATGTCAACAAATGGAAGGATAACTGAGCGTTCCATTGTGGCAGTCTGCCAGCATCCCAGCAGGTGGGAGGACAGGGTTTGCAGCGGTAGTCAGTTATTCGTAAGGTCGTCGCAATGGCTCGCCATACTCATGGCTCGAGTACTCGGTAGCTAGTGAAACTTGTATCTCAACAATGCCTTCTTTTTTTTTTTAACCCTTGACATGTTTTGGACGCTGCCACACCGGTTCACTAATGATGAAATTGGTCTTTATCTCCTTGGTACCGCGACTGAACTGAGAGACTGCGAGTGCCTCATTGAGTAAACGTGGTGCAACGTACATGCGGCTGTAGATGGGTCTGGGTTTCGATTTGCCAAGGAATGGCAAAAGTGCTGCCGTCTCATGTTGATGAGCAAAGCAGTTCGTCCACGATGACTGTTGGGAGCTGTCTGTGGCCGCGGTCCTGTCGCAGCTCACAGCCATCTGTCTTGTTCAGAGTTTTAGTATTGCTGTGCTATCCAAGGGTCGCCAGTCGGCACCTGGTTCGCTGGACCTGGACGGGCCAAGGCTCAAAGGCTGTGGTTCGTCCAGCAATCTCTGCACCAGCCCGCGCGGCAACGTGGACGCACTGGCGTCCGCAGATATAACTAACTGAAGCAGCAGCAAAGATATTTATTCTGGGTGTTTGGCTTGGCACCACAATTCCCTGCTGTTCGTTGTGTGCTCCTGCCCCTTGTCTGCCGAGAGGACAGAGGAGAGGAGAGGAATGGCGTGCCCTGCACAGTCCATGCTGTCCGCCAGCGGCTGCATGCTCCTGAGGAGCAAGCCTCAGGCGAGCCTTGCGCGAGGGGGCGTCATCGTCGTCGGCGGCGGCTGCAGCAGCAGGCCGTTCCTGCTGACCTGCAACGCGTCCTCCTCTCCGTCTCCTTCCTCCTCGCCGCCGCCGGCGCCGGCGTCGTCGCAGGAGGACGCTGATGACTGCAACGAGGTGGAGTGCGCCCCGGATAAGGAGGTACAACTACAACCTGTGGTCTTAGCGCCAACAGAAATTAATCAAGCAACGAGAATGATCGAGATGCCTTGCATTTCTTTCAGGTCGGGAGCCTGAGCGCGGAGTGGCTGGCCGAGGAGAGGACCAGGGTCGTCGGCACTTTCCCTCCCAGGAAGAAAGGCTGGACCGGCCTCGTCGAGAAGGACACCGCCGGCCAGACCAACATCTACTCCGTCGAGGTAGCCTAACCAGCCGCCGCTCTAGCCTCCCCTTGGGGTATATGTACCTTACCCGCGCGCCATAGAAACTTACTGCAACTGACTGACGCCTCGACTCTGCACAGCCGATGGTGTACGTGGCGGAGAGCGCCATCAGCTCCGGCGAGGCGGGCTCGTCGGCGGAGGGCGCCGAGAACACGGCCGCCATCGCCGGGGGGCTTGTCCTCATCACCGTCGCCGCCGCCTCGTCCATCCTCATCCAGGTCAGCAAGAACCAGCCGAAGGTGCCGGAGGCCCCCTACAAAGGCCCGCCGCTCAGCTACTACGTCGCCAAGTTCCAGCCGGCGGTGGCCGCGCCGGCGCAGACCCTCGAGGCCCCCGCACCCGCCGAGGCGGTGGAGGCACAGGACGCCGCGGCGCCGGAGTCAGGGGCTTCCGCGGCGTCGGAGGCACAGGAGCTGTCCTCGTGAGCTGTGATGCGCTTCTCTCTGTACCTCATGATTCAGTTTTGTGGCAGCTTACAGATCAGATGAGCATGTAGTGCATGACGATGGAAGATATATATGTGTGCTGTATACATGACGCTACACATGAGAGCATTTCGGAATTGATTGTATAAGTTTCATGTATATATACATGCATTCAGCTCGACCATGCTAGCTGTATGCTTATTTGAACGGAAACATCACGGCACTCGTACGAACCAGCGTATGCTTCAGTTCTAGTGACACGACGATGAACATACCGTTTTCTCACACAGACGCACCCCGGCACTAGACGCTTTTCGCAAAGCTAAGCTCGTATGCATACTGGCCCGCACCAACATGATGAAATCTTGGCAGCCTGGTCTGGCTCCAAGTTGCCAAACACTCGTAGATTACGGTACAATGCCGTTTCCAGGACCTTGGCGGCCACGCTGGGTATCCACGGAAGCAGAACCATTCACAGCAACTGTGTATACCATGGGCCATGGACCTGATCTGACACCGTTGCCGCTTTGATAAGCACTTCAGCTGCCTTCACCACTCGTTCGGTTAGTTTTGCTGCCCCGATGCGCCTCAGGGATGCATCGGCGAGCTTCCGGCCCTTCTCCCCGCTGCCACCCAGAGTGATGGCACGGAACGCACAGTACACAGATTGAGAGACCTTCCTGAAGACGGTGTCATCGGTCTGGAGGCTTTTAAGGAAGACCCTAGTCAATATCTGCTTCCTGGTATCCATCATTTCATCTGACAAAGAGCTCGTCGAGGTTGATGAGTGCATCATCACCTCGATGATTTTCTCAGTGCCAACATCTGCAAAGTTGTCTAGTAGCCTTGTGAGAACGTTGAATAGTTCCAAGGTTGCGCTCTCCAGTTCGGAAGGGGTGATCTTTGAATTCTCACTCACTAAGACCTGATGCAAGACGAGCATGCTGCAAACAAGAGAAAAAAAAAGTGACAATTGGGTTCAGTCGTTCCATTGTATTCCCTCCATTCCAAGATGTAAAGTGTTTTAGTTCTATCATAACTCAAACTTGTCTAACTTTGACCAAGTGTATAGAAAAATGCACCAGTACGTACAGCATCCACTTTAAAAATCCATCAAATGTACAGCACCAAAATAAAACTAATTAGATGTTGTACATGTTGGTGCATTTTTCTGTAAATTTGTCAAATTAGGAAGTTTGACTTAAGACAAAACTAAAACACCTTACATTTTAGAACAGGAGGGATAGCATGGTACAGTGATAGTCCAACCTAATAAAGAAAAGTTGGAAAACCAGATTAAAGGGTTCACCTTGTCGCTATCACAATCACTTGTTGAAATTTACTCTGAACAGACCGCAACCTCAACCAATTGAGCATAAAGGTCTCAGGAACTGACTGGCTCTGTACACCCTCCGTGCTGCTGATGAGCTGTAATAACCCAATCCTAATTAGCCTGCTGAGTCTTTCTCCTGTGCATTCTGGTAGCCCTATACTGTCTGCTTCACAACATGCAACATCAGTAATGAATATGGGTAAATAGCAACATGTGATGAATGGGGGGGATAAAGAATTTACCTGCTGCGGGTATCGCAGCTTGTAGCTGACCTGGAACTGCACACCCAGTTCGGAGGGTGGCAACAAGTGGCTGAACCTGTCATGGATGGTTGGGAACTCTCAGAGTTTTCATGTGCAATAAGAACTACAGGAGAAAATGCTATGTAGAAACTAAAGGCAGTACATCAGTTATTGTTTAAAAAAACATGCATGAAGAACATGGCATTCTGACCTACAGGGCCAAAATGAAGCTGTTTAAAACAATATACTAACATGGTCTGCAGCCAGCAGAATTGATAATGAACTGACATGTTCATTCCACTGTTCTTCTACAGTATCTTTCAAGGAGGAAATCCAGCGGGCAGTTGAAGGAAGAGATGCTAATGCATCTGAAGGGGAACCATAGCGATCAGCAAAAGACTTCTGCAGGTACTCGACTCCACCTGATCCTTTAATGACTGGTTCCAATAGTTGGATGCGTGCTCTATTCACTTCTGCCTTTAGAGCCTGTTCCAGTAAGGAATTTCAGTCATGAGGTAATATTATAAATTTCACAAACTAGCTCATCGATTTATTAAAAGACAGAGTAAATATAGTAAGGACCTTTAATTCTTCCATGATGAAGCGCAAACCCTTGATAACAGAAACGACAAATGGATTTGGACCTCTATAGTTAGATTCAGGATCTTTGATCAATGCTCCCAGCAACTTATCATGACTCTTCTTCATCTCATCTTCCTTTGCAGGGGAAGATAGTTTTCGCAGTTTATCCAGACAGTACTGCAAAATTTGTCCAAGATACTTGCTGTCCTGGGAACCTGACTCGAGTAACTTTCCAACAAAACAATACATTTGTCTCAAATATGTGCCATTGTTCACCATAAATCCATAATAATAACTGAAAAGTTCTTACCCGGGCCAAAATTTCAAGGTTAATATTTTCATTGATTTCTTCTTTCCACTCTGTAGGAGCTAACTCTTTCAGTGCTTCCCTGACTTCCTTTACCAGGCTGACCAGATAACTATAGTCTGGCATGTCTCCTTTCATTGAATCTGCAACCACGTCCCAGAAAGCTTTCTCCATGGTTTCCTTGACTTTTGCCTGATAATAATAATAAAAATGATAGAGAATAATTAAAAAAATAACAAAGAGAATCAGTTCATACGTCCTGAATTCAGATATTTCAGTTCCTCTAAAAGATCATCAAAACTGATAAAAATGCTTTCTATGATATAGATTGCAATTTTCATATTGTTTGTGCCACTGAGCATGTACAATGATAACAGTCTAAGATCGGAGCAGACCTTCAGGTCATGTTCAACAGTACCAGTACCATCCGAGATGTCAGCAAAAGAATCATGGATATCATGAAGTATCTCATTGACTATTTGCTCATTTTCAGTAGGCATCTTTTCTGGCACTGCACTACTCATCAGCTTGCCTCCTTTGCTACTTTCAAATGGTGACGAGGAAGCTCCAAACAGAGATTTGACAACCTGACCTGTCTTTCCGGCATCTATGTTAAAATTCCCCCTAGTTTCAGAAACATCAGACGGTCCAGAAGAACGTGTGGCTGAAGGAGATAGTTTATTTGCAGCTGTAGTTGCAATGGAGCACCTGTTGTCCTTTGCTTGAAAGAACTTTGACCTGGTTTCAGATAGAGCAGATTCCAACCTTTCAGTACCAGCTTCACCGCCTAGGTGTTCGAATCCTCTCCCTCAAAAGTTTCTGGTCTTCTGCAACCTGGATGAGGAACGTAAACTTAATTCAGCAGATGGTTCACTACTAAAGATGTCAACAAGAGCATATCAAGATGAATGGCCAAAGTATTAAATTATAAACTTGATCCACTTTTGGTAATAGATGAATCAACGCACCCCAAGGCTGACTAGGAAAATTGATTGAGAAAGGGTAGGCACTGAATACACAAATCATACCTGTTTCCAGATCACTTTCAAATCATTGCGGAGGTTATCATATTGGCTTTCATTAGTTATTCTGCATGTTTGGACCATTGACAGCTCAAGCTTGCATGCAGCTCTAATAAGATCTTCCTCTAGTGATTTAGCATCTTTTGATTTCCATGCTACAAAATGGTAAAGATAAGCACACCAAGCTTTGTCAAAGGCAACCAACTGAGTTCTGAATTTCTTCCGATCAGCAGCAACAGATGAAGACTCCTCATAACTAGAACATCCAGGAGAGGCTAGTGTCTAGCATTGACAGCCTCAATATGCATGCACCATCTATGGCATCAAGTATTGTTTTAACCAGCAGTTCAAATTCCTTCACAAAGTTTGTTGCTGATTCCAAAAGCAATTTCTCTCGTTCACCTTGTCCACTAAGAACAGATTTTGGATGACCTAGTATCATGTAAGCACAAAGTGCAATCCTTTGTGAATATCTAGACAGCTTGCTAGTCTCATAATTTCCAACTGCCTTTTTCGGTGTTGCTTTACTTCTTCCCACACTGCTTGGTAGGACCCTCCTCTTCGGTGATCCCAGATGCAATAGAAGAGTATCAATATTTTCTGATTTTGTGGAACTCGATGACTGAGAGAGAACTAAACGACTCTCCAGACGATCAAGCAATGCCTTAGTGCTCTGAAGAACTGTAGGAGATTCAATGCAGAGAGCTAATTCTTCAAAAGGCATAGACTCAACTGCACGCTGATTTATCCCCAGCGCATCAAAGGCCCTAGCCAACACCACTGTTGTTTTCCTGGAAGTTATGAATCTTCTCCAGCATCTGAAGTGCCACAGAATTGAAGGGCAAAAATAAAATGGATCAGAAGCCGCACATGGAAGCCAAACAATTATTGAAAATTGTGGAGTGTACTACAAGATGATACCTTGCCAGTTTTCTTGCAAGAAATTCTCCATTTTTAACTGAACTGCTGCACATAGAGCTTCGAGGACTTCCTCGTTGCTTCAAATACTCAGCCCTCTGCTGCTTTGCCTGTTTTAGCATATAGATGGTTACAACACAAGTTAACGAGCTGAAACAATTAAATCAATGCAGCATCTCAGAAATGCATACCCTCTGAAGCTTGTCTTCTAATTGCTCCTTTAGCTTGCTCCTCTCAGTTTCTCTCTGACTAGAGGCAGTCTTGGCAGCAAGTTGGACCTGCAAGAGCCTGCCCTGTGCCCGTCTTTTCTCAGATTCCAGCAGCCCCGATCGTCTCTTCTCAGCAGCATTTCGTTTCTGTAGGATTGCAGACCGTACACGCTCCCTGTATTTATTCTCCCAAGTCAATCTTTGCACAAAGAACTTTTTTGTCCTTTCCTCTAATGCAGCCCGCCTCTGCAAACGAGCATGCATGAGTTGTATACGGTTCGTCTCAGCCTGCCTAACCCGCGATTCAACCCTCATTCCGAGTTCCTGCCTTTCCCGCTCAAACCTCGTCTCTGCATCATTTTTAGCAGCCTGTCGCAGTTCGTCCAGCTTAGCTAACCGGCTCTGTTCCTTTGCCAAGAGGCTCAACCTGCAATTGAGACTAGTTTTTTATGTCCCCTTTTCCCAAATAGAACAGAGCACTACTGGGTTCCTCTTTTGAATACCTCTTCTGCTTGGCCGCCACAAGCTTTGCTTCGAGGAGCTGTCCCCGATCCTCCTCCTGTAATGACCCTGAAGAGCTCCTGAGCGAGCGCCTTGCTTTGGAGGACAGCGTTTCATGGAATTGCTGGAGGATAGCAACTCATATAAGATACGTGGAGGATAGCAACTCATATAAGATACAGGCATAGAGAAAACAAATTCCTACCAATGCAACTTAAACTCTGAATAGAACTCTGGATAGTTAAATAACCAAGCATGAGCTTACAGAATCCATAGAGTTGCTCCCAGATAACTCAACTCAAGTGTCATGCTGCACCTGAATGTGATCAGGTACAGTGTCCTAGACTGCTAATTGCTCCTAAGCTAACAAGGAATTCACCAATCCACCTACATTTTTTTCTACGTACTACCAAAGCATAGAAACGGCCATGCAGTAGTTAGCTAGCCAAGCATGAACCTCCCGGGTCCATAGGATTGGCAAGAACACCTAATAAACGTAACCCTCTCAGATAGTCAGATACACCACAAGCCAAGCGTGATGCTGCTCCTGGATTTGATCAACGAAACTGCAAGTGTTAGAATGTTAACTGCTCCAAAGCTAACACAGAGTTTAGCGATCCACTTACGCCTTTTGATATCTACATGCTACTCCAGCTACTGTCTACTGAACATGAACAAAGTCCCATCTCTGTGATCCTACTCCAACTCACAGCTACACCAACCAGCACGAAATTCGAAATCGAGTTCGGTCCAAAGCACATTACCGTCCCAACCAACCCACCGATAAATAAAACCGACAGGGACAAAAACCGTGCTGTGAAGTGCAGTAATTTCTACGTCACGTGAGGGAGAAGGGAGGACACAAACCCCACCTGCCTCCGGAGATGCGCCTCGCGGAGCTTGGCTTCGATCTCCTCGGCCGTCGGCGCCTTGCTGCCGCCGTCGCCCCGCGCCCCGAGGAGCCTCCGCCTGATCCTCGGAGGCACCCTGGCCGGCGGCGTCGGGGACCCCTCCTCCGCCGCCGGTATCTCCAGCGCCACCGCCTCCGGCACCCCCATTCCCGCCGCCCGATCACCGAACCACACCCAGGTTCCACTCGGAGCTCGCCGACGCAGCGCTGTAACCCGCCTGCACGGCAGCAGACGACCCCGATGAAATCTCAAGGCCGCTACTACTACCACTCGGCGGCCGACTCTTCTTCGGCTGTGTGGGGACTGGGGAGCGGATCTCCAAGACTCCAAGGGCCAAGGGTGTTTTGGTCGTTTTGTGCGAGGCGTTACGGACGCAACGGGCGGATGGATCCCGCGGCGCTGACGCCATTTGTGGTTCTTCGAAAATGCCCTCGCCGCCAGAGGAAGCCGGTGTAATATCTATATATTGTACCCGCCGTGCGTATTGAAACTACACTATCCATATTATTATTACACAAGCACAAATTCCGTTCTTTAATCCAACTTTTGGTCTCCCGCTGGACACAACCTAATACAGAAATACTTTGTTATATATGGCAAGTGCAGAATCCCCTTTTGCACACAAAGCACAAACTGAGATCCTCATTCGTCCTTTTCGGGAGAAAACATCCTCAATCATCTTCATTCTAAGATTTTACACAATCTATTATCTCGTTTTACACACACTCTCTCTCAATATAAAAATGCATGATCGTCTAAAATGCACATGTATAATCATTTGCACCATCTGATGGACTACCCATGTGGTAATTTACGATGTTTATAAAAAATAATTTTAAGAGAATTTTTATTATTATTATCTTTAAATTTTTAAGTCACCAGTATGAATGAAAACAATTACATGAAACAACTCGTTGGAATCAGAGCAACCTCTCGCTAGCAAAAAGAAGAAGAACCGAATGCAAAGTATCCTACTAAAACCCCTATGATCAGAAGGTCATTATAAGTATATCAAGTTCCGTATAAACCTATAGAAGAGGGGGAGTAAGTTCTAAGAGCTGAATACCCATACCTAAACGCAATTGGAGCGCTAATGTATCTAGCAGATAGCATTGGACTAGACATTGCTTTTGTTGTAAATTTGCTAGCAAGATATAGTGCGATCCCACCGAGAGACATTGGAAAGGGTAAAAAAACAGATTCTATTACATCCAAGAAAAGCAAAAGATCTATGCTTGTTCTACCGAAACAAATCAAAGACTTTAACCTTTTTGGCTATGTTCATGCTAGATACTTTTCGGACCCATACCTAGAAAAGTCTAAAACTAGATATGTATTTTTTGGATGAACTGCAATTTCATAGAAGTCATCAAAACAAACTTTGGTCTCGATATCAATGAATCACTATGAAATTATTACGTTATATGAAGCACCACGTGGATGTGCATGGCTTTGAAGGATGATCAGCTACATCCATTTAACATGTGACTTGGATATTGAGCGAACTCCTACTATCATTTATGAAGATAATACCAGTTATGTCACAGCAAGTACAAATGGATCGTGTGATTTACAAAGTATATAAATCCTAAGTTTTTATATGCACGCGAGGTACACAAGATGAATGAGATCTCACAGTTTCCTTTCCTACATCCTCTTTTTGAAAGATGTATCCGAGATTTTGGAATGACTGAGACTTAGAGAGACCTCAAGGGGAGAATCTTCATATACTTCTAAATACAACTTAAGCGTGAAGTTTTAAGCACCCAAAGTGATATCAAATATACATTACGGTTTCGGGCGAACTGTGCTTTTTTTCCTATGTGAGTTTTTATAGAGTTTCTCACTTAATATTTTGATGAAACAATTTGTGAACGGAATGAGCGTGAACTATACACTTTTTATTCATTTTTCCACTGACTTTTTATGGAGTTTTGGGGGTATATGCATCTCACGACATAGAGAAGGGAGTGGTGAGAAACTCAGCTGGGCCAAGAAGGCCCATGTGGCCTATATATCTAAAACCATAGTTTTTATTTATACTAGCGTAAACGTATGTGCGGCATGCACGTAGTGAACCGCATCGCAGACTACGTGTGGTGGCTTAGTGGGCCTACACGGATCATGCGAAAGAGGAGAAGGCGTCGAGAGAAACGAAGGAGTTGACCAGGGCAATAAAATAGAAAAGAAAAATAAAAATAAAAAGAAAGAATCAATGAAAGCTTAATTGACGTGATTTCTTTTTCATTAATTGCAAGACAAAAATATTAGGTGGGTATGAGTACAACATAAGATAAAAAAAATAAAAGATTAAATAGGGGAAACAATTTTTTGCTATTGTTTTTAGACCATTTTCACCTTTTTACATTTCTTTTCAACCTATTCTGTGGGGGCTAATGCGAGGTACAAATGTTTTTGTTTGCTGGAAAATGGATTAGATACAAAAAATGTCATACATAAATTAAAGAATGTCATACATAGATAGATACAAAGAATCTACCAATACGTGATATATAACTATTAAAACAAATGTCATACATAAATTAAAGAAACAGAGTTTTTCTTCCCAGTTTACTGTAGAAGGTGTTTTTTTTAATCAAACTGTAGGTGGTGTTGGACTACACGTATCCCTCTCATAAGTCACAGTTCGCCGCTCACCAGTTCACCACTGCCTATGAGTATCAGGGGCCGTTCTCTTCGGTGGAGCTGATCCGCGCCGTGAAAAGATATTCCGCACGCCGCGCGAGAACAATAAATGAAAAGATATTCCGCACCGTGAAAAGATATTCCGCACGCCGCGCGAGAACAATAAATATCTTCCAGAATAATCGAAGGCCCTAAGACAGCGTGACATACTGCGTGGAGATTTTCCGCTCAACAGGGGAGTGGAACACAGCCTCATCCACCGTCATCGTAGTCGTGGAAGACAAATTACCAAATCAACCTTAACAACCCCCGAGCTATCCAGTTGCTTCTCCCACCTCCTCATACTTCACCCCCCTCCACCCCCCCTGCCCGCGATCGCAAGCAATCCCCGATCCAGTCCGTTCCGCCTCCCGGTAAGCTCCGCGCCCATCAAATCCTCGTTCCCGCGATTTGCTTCGTGTCAGGGTTTGGCCGGAATCGTTGTCCGTTTCCCCTCAACTCCGATGATTTTCCGCCTCACTTTTTAATACTCAATTTTGTTGGAAATGGGGTGGGGGCTTGGATAGGGGAATGGTGGCGAACCAGCAGGCATCGGCGGCATCGGCGGCAGCGCCGGGGGCGGAGGCGACGGTGGACCCGATGCGGCTGGCGTCGCGGTGGCGGTCGCAGGATGAGTGGCAGCGCGCGGTGGAGGTGGAAGACGAGCCGACCCCGTCCGAGCTCAACACCGTCAACAGCTCGGGGCTCTCCTCCATCGTCTCCCCCGACAAGTTGTCCGTCAGATACCTTGGCAGCCATCACCACGGCCACGACGTCGGGATCGTGCAGGCCAACCGCCCCGCGCCCACGCGCCGGGCCGTGTACTACTTCGAGATGGGCGTCAGGAACGCTGGCCACAAGGGACAAACCTCCATCGGTTTCACCAGCGACGGCTTCAAGATGCGGAGACAACCGGGGTGAGGACCCTTGGCTCGCTGCTCTGTTTTATCATGAGCTTTTTAATGCAATAGATAGTATGCCTTTTTCATTTTTTATGAATGTACCTAATTGCAAGAAGAGGCTTTCCTGGCAGACTATTAGCGGTGATAATATTGCTTTATGCAATTTGGCTAGGATAATTATAAGACCCCTTCTATTTTTTTCCTTTATATTTGGGCTGACTTATTGCAAATATAAGGTGCTTAAGTGGCTTATTGTTCTCTCTCTCTCTCTCTCTCTCTCTCTCTCTCTCTCTCTCTCTCTCTCTCTCTAATTTATCCTTTGTTCTCTGTTCTTTCCAGTTGG
Organism: Paspalum vaginatum; assembly: GCA_030272315.1. Taxonomy (NCBI): domain Eukaryota; kingdom Viridiplantae; phylum Streptophyta; class Magnoliopsida; order Poales; family Poaceae; genus Paspalum; species Paspalum vaginatum. Next base: position 14,504,753 of record CM059015.1, read on the forward strand.
GAGTCCAACAGTTGTGGATACCATGGCGACGATGGACTATTTTACCGGGGTCATGGGAAAGGTGAACCGTTTGGGCCTAAATTCACAACTGGTGACACAATTGGCGCTGGCATCAACTACTTTTCACAAGAATTTTTCTTCACGTAAGTTTGGGAGTTCTTAGTAAAACTGGTGGTGTTTGCTTGTTTGATTGATTAACCTTCTAGGACATAATTTTCTCTGGCTGCAGATAAGATGGCCAATAATTTGTCTGGTAACTTAGCCATAAACCTTTTCATCTGTAGGACATTGAATCTTGAATTTAGGAAAAGAATGATAATCTTGTATATGGACCTGCCACCACACCTTGCTAGTCTGGCCATGGCATGCTCATTTATGTTCAAGTTGAAGTGTGTTGTATGCTTCTTTCTTGTTGTTCTTTCAATCTTTCTCGAGGCTTTTACCTTATGTAATTTAGATTTCAGAATGTATTGCCACACTGTAGTCTAATTGCATGTATCATCTTGCAGGAAAAATGGATCTCTGGTTGGATCTTTTCCAAAGGAAATTAAAGGCCCGATATATCCTACCGTAGCAGTTCATAGTCAGGGTGAAGAGTAAGCTGCCACTTTCTGTAGTTGTTTATGTGAAATATAATTGCAAGTTGGAATAAGTTTCATTTTATCCCAGGTTTTATAGCCTTATTTGCAGAAACATCTGTCAGATGTGAGGCTTTCTGTAACTTGGATAGTAATACCTGTTAGAAATGCAGTTTACTCATTTGACTTTTGCATGTTTGATTCTGAGCAGTCAAATATTGACGGTGATTTACCTTCTAGTGTGCAACACAGAAAGTGACAAGTCATGCACCTCAGTAGTAACACAAGTTGTGTACTCCCTGTTTTTTCCTTAGACTTGACTTTAATAACGATTGATTCTTTAGTTTGTAGCTTCAACATATAATGATATAGTGAGTCAATACTTAAATTGATTATTTATGTTGGAACGTGGAACTAAAAAATATGGCTAAGATTGTATTTCCTACCAATATGAAATCTGACTTTTTATATATGTAAAATAGCTACTTCAAACAATTATGTGCTGTTCCAAATTGCTGCACTATCTGTGGTAGCTTTATTTACCTTTTTATTTTCTATATCCTCATTGTTGGTGGCTTTTGTTGGGCCATCTCTAGTCTACCCCAACTTGCTGGGGACTAAAAGCCTATGCTGTTGTTACAGGTTGACTGTAAACTTTGGAAAAGAACCGTTCTGTTTTGACATTGAGGTGAGGCGAGATGTTTACTCTAGATGTTTTTTTGACCTACCATTACCTCATTCAGCTACCTAAATTATTCTAGTTTTCTTTTCGCGACTGAAAATTCTGATTGATGTTGCAACTGAAAATTCTATTACGAATGAACCATCACATTGTTGCCAAATTTGGCTGCATTGTCAAATACAATCAAAAGGAAATGTATTTGCATGCACCATCTAGCACACTATTGGTCAGTCACCACTAAGATATGCTGCCACAAAAAAAATCAATTGATTTTCCTTTATGGTTGACAGTTGCAACTGTAGCTCTCTTTACACATCCACATGGTCTTGAGTTTATGCAGATGATGTGGATATAGTGATGATATAACTGGTTTTATCATATTGCTAAACATTAGACTTAAGAGTGTTCAGCTGGTGTACGCTTTCAATAGCTTTTGTGATTGATGTATTTTGCTTCTATATGGCAGGGCTATATTCTTGAAGAGAAAATGAGGCAACAATCAGTGGCTGACAAGTTGAACTTGCCACCGGACATCAGTCATTGGTATGTATTGATATTCTCTTTCTTGTGTACTCCATTGCTCACCTTCTCCACAGCTTCATTTTTATATAACGTTGGATAGTAGATAGTTTCTTCTAGTAAATTGTTTAATTACTGGTTTATTGTGTTCCATGGGTTCTCTCTCTCTCTCTCTCTCTCTCTCTCTCTCTCTTTCTTCCTTGATATTTGAAATCCATTCTACAGTGCCTTATCTTATAGATATGTACCATGAACTTGTAACAGGATTGTCCGTTCATATCTCCTACATTATGGCTACCAAGATACATTAAGTTCTTTTGATATGGCAAACACAACTGATCCCCCTGCCAATCTCCAAAATGGTTACGGGGAACCTCCTGAAATGTATGGTCTTAGCCACAGAAAACTTTTGCGTCAGGTGAGCTTTGAAGCTAGAAACTCTATGCAGCAGATTATTGAATCATTTTTCTGGTATCTTAGGTAGCATCTCTGTGGATTTGGTTGTTACTATAAAAGTTACACCAAATTACGCTTTCCCGTTTTTAGTTTACTTTGATATACTGTTGTCAATTAGACACCAGTTCCCAATGATTGGTGCATGGGCTACTTTTCTGCCAAGTATCTTTATTGTGGTTGCCGATTATGTGTGTTATGAGGGTGACCTAACTTCTGTTTATTGCTACTAATAATCTATTATGTTTTGTAAAGGTTTACTTTATAATTAAGTTGTATTATTTAAATTGTATGCATGCGAGTTCATGATCTAGTTTTTTTTTTCATTCTTCAGAAAAGTGATTATTATTCTTTGCTCTCAACTGCCTTGCAAGCCTGAGCTATTTTGTATCTTTGGTTCTGCAGTGCCGATATGTTGTAGCTATTAGATTTATCCACATCTCTCTCTCTCTCTCTCTCTCTCTCTCTCTCTCTCTCTCCTCTCTCTCTCTCTCTCTCTCTCTTGCCTCTGGTATGGCTTCTGCCTTCTGAAAACAGTTGATTTGATTCGATGAAGCTTATCATGAGTGGAGATATTGACAGTACATTCAAAAGACTTGGGGAGTGGTATCCACAAGTGATAAAGGTATACTCTACTGTCTTGTAGTTGATTTGATTTACCATCTCCCTGTTATTTCCAGAAATTTCTTCATGACCAATATTATCTCTGAAATATCTTCCAAACTTATGTTCTTTTGTGTTCTAAGAAAGAATTACGTTTCTTTGCAGGATGAGAAATCGGTTATTTGCTTCTTACTCCATTCGCAAAGATTCATAGAATATATCAGGGTAATTATTGTATATTCAAAATTAAACTGTTGCGTTCCATAGGTCATGCCACTTCATTATATGCTGAATAGAGTTACATGATTTGGTGCCATTCTGTCAGTTGCCACTTTTATATTGCACCTTATCCAGAAGTAGGGAACAATGTCAACAGTCAGTGATGTAGTATTGTGTCCAGGTCAAGTAACTAAACACAATTGTTAACCATGTGGCTTAACCTGCTAGTGCTCATATTTGCCGGTGCTATATTTATTTACTGGTTATTTGCTAAAAATGGAATAAAAACTTAATTGCATCGCATTATTATAGTGACACCAATACCTGTGTTCAGGTCACCCTTGATAGTTTCTCGCTTAGTAAAAGCTAGTTTGTGTACTAGTGCTGCTTTGTGATTTTTCTAGTGAAATGAGAGGTTTAGGTGAAAGAAACACTTCAGTGAGAATTGACTACAGCTTGGTAGTGACTAGTTTTCCAAATCCAGCCATTGCCATGGTTGACTGCTCTAGTGATTATTATTCCAGACTCCTCTTATTGCAACACTGATAAGATGACTTTTTTCTTGTGCACATGATCAATGTCACGTTGCATCTTGGTACGTGAACTTCTGATGCATTAGGCTGAACAACTGGAGGATGCCGTGAAATATGCTCGTGCTAACCTGGCAAGCTTCTTGACACACAAAGCTTTTGAGGGGTTGCTGAGGGTAATGCTGTTTCTTTTGTGTTGGGTTCTTTTGATCTGTTGCATGCATTGTCCTTTACAATAGCACTGTGTAGTAAAAAGCTGCCTTTTGAAATCTTCACAACTTGGTGTATTTCAGTTGCAGTAAGTTTAGACATTTTGTTTGATGAGCTAAACCCTGAATTGGCTGTTTTTTGCAGGAGACTCTGGCTGTGCTTGCTTATGAGAAGCCTGAAGAATCATGCACCGGATACCTGTTGGACTCTCCCCAGCGTGAATTCGTGGCAGATGCAGTTAACGCAGCTGTGCTGTCGACAAACCCTGCTATGAAGGACCCAAAGAACTGTCTTTACTCATGTCTCGAGAGGTTACTAAGGCAGCTCACAGTATGTAGCCTTGAGCGACGTGCATTCAACAACGACCAAGGAGATGCATTCTTACTACACAAAGAACTGCAAAACTATGAAAGATCTAGGCGTTCATAGACATCAAAATGCTATGCACATCTTAGAAGTGAACTCAGGTGTTAGACTCAGCTGTTGTTTGAAGGACGCTGGAGTGGTTGACCATGAGCAAATCACAAATCCTTCCCTTTAAGCAAGGGTTGAGCTACAATGATTCTTGAGTATTTTCACAAATATCCAACTTGTGCTAGAAAATCTAGAGTATGGGCCTGCTTGGTTTTGTGCTAAAATTGGCCATGCCAAAATTTTGGCTAGCCAATTTGACTTGCCAAAATCTAGAGTACATACCAATGTTTTTTTTAATAATGGTAGAACCTGAATATTTCTATATATTTGTGATACAAAATCTAGAGTATACACCAACTGTTTCTTTATAATTGTAGAATATTTATGTAACTTTGATATTTTGCCATCTACTCCCGTTCCAATTTATAGGTCGTTTGACTTGTTTTTGGCACTAAGTTTGACCAACTTATCTTATTTAAAAATGTGAAAAATATGGGAAATTTAATTATAGTTAAAATATATTATATGCTAAACTAAATCACAATAAAAATAAATGATAACTATAAATTTTTAAATAAGATGAGTAAGTCAAACTTTATCAAAAAAAAGTCAAACCACATAAGTTGGGAGTTGGGACGAAGGGCGTAATTAAAAATGATTGAATATGAGCACAACTTAATATTGAAAGAAAATATACGACAAGAAAAAAGTGTTTTGTAAGGTATTTTAGGAACGAAACAAATAAAAAATTTAGTAATTTTAACAAAGGAAACTTAAAAATTAAATAAAATAAGAGTGAAGTCTACGATACTTCCATGAACTTGTTACTCAATCTGACAAATCCCATGAACTCCAATGCCATGAATTATACACCCCTCAAGACACCCGCTCTAAGATCCAAGTGGTTTTCGTCATGGGCTCACTCGTAAGAATCCCCCTTCTCTCTCTCCACTTCCGTCGCTGCGCTCCCCCATTGCTCGTCGCGCACACCCGCTCCTGCGCCTAAGCCCAGGCCGGCGCGCGCGTCGAGGACGCTGACGCTGTCGCGGCGTCCGCGGCGAAGCCGTCTGCCTCCGCGAACCATTGGCGCGGGAGCATGGCCGTCAGCGTAGGCAGGAGCAGGGCTGCAGCAAGCGCGTGAGAGCGTGGCCAGGGACAGGAGCGCAGCCGCCAGGTGGCGGGGGATGGGGGGAGGGCGTAGGTCCTACTTCCACCTCTTCTTCTTCCTTCCTCTCACTTCGCCACCTCCCCACCGCCACTCCCACTCCCACATGCCATCTTTTTCCTCCCACTGCACACCTCATCGCTCCCACCAGAGGCGAGGCTCCTCCCAACGCCGAGCGGCAGCCGAGGAGAGGCTTGAGGCTGGTGGACGGGGGACGCAGAGCGGAACCACGGTGGCCGCTGAGGCAAAGGTGCCAGAGGAGCACCGCAGAGTGGGGCGATGGCTCTGTTCACTTGGCTCGTCGCTAATGACGTCAATTGGCTCAATGCGGACGGTCACAAAGGGCAAGGATGACGCAGCGGAGCTCTCACCCTGGCCGCGCACCATCGTGGCCGCTTTCCCACGCGCACGACGGCGGCCATGCACCCGCCCGGGGCGGCAGCCACGCTTCCGCCCACCCGGCGGCCGTGCTCCTGATCTGGTCATGCTCCCGTGCACCCACCCTAGCCGCGCTCCCATGCGTCCGCGCGGCGGACTAGCTCTTGCCCGTGCCAACAGTTCGCAAAGGCAGACGGCTTCGCCGCTCTGCAGGGCGGCTGCAACTGCGTTGGCGTGCTCTAAGCGTGTGCCAGCCTGGGCTTGGGTGCGAACTGGGTGGGAGCGGGGCGCGTGCGACGGCGGGAAGGGGCTGGTGGCACAGCGATGAACAGAGCATGCGGCGCGGCGACGTAAGTGGAGAGGGAGAGTCTTACAAAGTCGCCCGGGATGAAAACCACTTAAATCTTGGCCGAGGGGTTTTTTTGTCCGGTTTCATAAGTTGAAGGGTATATGATTCATGGTATTGAATGGGGTTTTTCAGATTGAGTGACAAGATCAGAGGGTAAAGTAGGCTTCACTCATCAAATAAATATGAAAAACAAATGCAAATATCTTAGTTTAGGAAGGAGTGAATTTTTAAAAACAAAAGCAATTTTGACAAAGATTTTAAAAAAAAGGCAAGTAAAATATTACGGGAAAAAAAAAGAAAAATGTTGCTAGACCAGAAGGACTCGGAGTGGTGCTGTTTGTCATTATTTTCTCCCTCCCAATGGTATACTATGATTTTAAGTGAAAGCAATTTCATACGTTGTCTTTTTATTCTTTCGACAAACTTCTGAGATCTTGCATCATGACATAGAAAATAATTATATCATACGTGGTAGTTGTTTTAACACCAAATGGGCTATATACCCATCAGAATAATAAAACTAAAATATAATATTTGGATTTTGGAACCTTCCATGTGCTAAGTTTCTTTAGTCTTTGGTTGAAGAATCCATGTCCATTGACGATAGTTTTATTTCTTTGAGAAAACCATACGGAGGAGAACTAGTGCCAATAGTAAACGCTTTCTTGATCATGCAGCGACGTAGTATTTTCACACAAGCTATTATATTTTGATATACAAGTCATGTCCCCCGTCAGTGACCTTTGACGGTATTTTGTAAGAGTTTGAATATGTTGGTTGGTGGTAACCATGCACGCACATTATGATTTCATATCCTGTGACGTCACCGTACGGTAGGAAGTAACCAATTGTTGTGGACTAATAAAATATCCGTGCGTTTGCTATGGTTTTTCAAGATGACAACATCACTTGTCGCTTCACAATACCTCTATATCACCAATATTTTCATTATCATTTCTTATGTACTGTATTTTTTCTCTTTTTTATCCCATCTTCGCACCAACGCACCCCTCTATGCAGCCTCGCCACACTGTTGGCCACCTACTCTTTGTGACAACTTTGGGCCACCATGCACCTTTGGGGCGATGGGTGAGCACTCCCAACTCTCCATTCATGCTCCTTTCGACCTAGCGTAGCCGCTCATGGTCATCCATCAGCTTAGCCTCCTGCCTCCGCTCCTCGTGGGGCGCCCAATTGTTCCATCCTCGATAGATGCAGCCCTCCCCATCAGCCTATGACTTGAGTACCATGACCATGTCCACTTTATCCATGGATGTGCCCCACATCATGCTTTTTCGTGGCTTAGCAAAGTAGCTTCGCCCCTTGCTCTCTTATTGCCAGCTTGTGAGGTAGCAGGAGCTGCTACAAGGATGAAGTGGTGGGCTTTTTGCGCCAGCAAAGGCGAACAACACTCTATGGATACCAGCCTAGCGGCATGGATACAAGGTTGCAGGGTGATTCCCTCGTCGCAAAGGAAACTAAATGTATAATCAATCTTCCACCGTATTCTAGACTTCTCAATGCACCACTTGTCCACAAATATTCGCTGCAGTTTTGAACTATGGCTCTAGGTATACAAACATTCCCTATGATCCTTACGACGACGTGGTAGTTGTCTTGTGTGTGTTTTTCTAACCAAAATCATGGGAGACCAGAGGAGGAAGGCACGCTGCTAGGCTTGGAGGGGGACACACGACCACTCGCTCTTTAAAGGAGTAGAGACATAACCGACATGCGACCAAGGCCCAATGAAAAGATGGAGTCCCAATGCTAATTTCAGAAGAATAGATGTTATTTGAAAAGCAAACATAATTCTGTTAGATGTTTCCGGCCCCTTTGGTACACACTAGGTTTCATTTCACCATGTCAGATAGTATATAGTAATTCATAGTTTAATCCCTTAGCAAATCAATGGTTATAGCGTGGCCCCTCCATAATTTATTTGCGGCTTCCTCATTGGCAATCAAATTTAGTTAATCCATAGAGGATAAAGCATGAGAGTGATCAGATGTCAAAACAACCATGTGGAGCTTTCTTTTCACGAACATATATAATAAGGCAATCCTTCGTCAGGGGATGTAGCTCAAATGGTAGAGCGCTCGCTTTGCATGCGAGAGGCACGGGGTTCGATCCCCCGCATCTCCATTATTTGTGTTTTTTTTTGTTATTTTTCCCCGCGAGCAGAACTTGTCGGCCTGTGCTGCTGCGCCGGCCCAGCCCATGAGTACACGAGGCGGCCATCTTCACGGCCCACGCGTCACCCACGGTTACGTAGGTTTTTTTCCGCCCATCTCGCCCCTTCGCTCCGTTTGATTCCCTCCGGCCTCCGCTCCGCCGCCGCCGCGCCGAGACGCCATACCGCTCCAGCTTTGCCCCCCACGCCGGAGTAGCAAGGGACGGAGACAGGAAGCGCAGGAGAGATGTGGTACCTTTGTGTGTTCTACCACAGGCTCCTGGACTACCGGCGGCCGGAGGTGGAGTCCCTCGCCGAGCTCTTCGCTGGCCCGGGCGCCGGCGAATCCGTCGAGTGGCGCATGCCGGAGAACCACCACGTAGACTCCCCCTTCCACTTGGTCCGCCTCCCGGGCGACGAGCGCCTCGCCTCCCAGGTCGCCAACCGCAGTAAGCGCAAGTTCCCTCGCCCCTTTTCCAGTTCCCACTCACGTCGCCGTTTTCTCGATTGCTCGCGTCATTCTTGGCCTTCGTCTCGGTAGGTTTGCTCGTGAAGGGGATCTACGAGCTCTGGGGGCATGGTACCACCTACGAGGAGCTGGAGATGTCGGTCAGGGCGTACCCAGACGAGAGGAAGCTGCCGTTCCTGACCCCTGACAGCACCTTCAAGATCATCGTAGACAGCTTCGGCAAGGTGATCAGCTCCCAAGAGCAGAACGAGATCATGAAGAGCCTCACCTACATAGATTTCAAGGTCAATGACATGTTCGATCCATTTCCATTGGTGTTGATGCTGAATATGATTAGTTGTGTAACGAGTCGAGGCTTTGCTTTTCGTTTCTTCTCAGGGCCGTGTTAACTTGAAGAAGCCTGATCACAAGTTCTTTGTCATGGAGACCGATGACTATGGATCGAACAATGGCCTGCCGCCGGTTGCAAAGAGGACAATATTCTTTGGCCGGGAGGTTGGAGCGGCTGATAGGCATCTCCTGCCAATGTATCAGCTCAAGAGCAGGAAGTACATAGGCCCGACTGCAATGGATGCTGAAATGGCTTTCCTCATGGCCAACCAGGGTTTAGCACAGCCTGGAAAGCTTGTTTATGACCCTTTTGTTGGGACCGGTAGCATTTTGGTTGCAGCTGCACATTTTGGAGCTATGACAATGGTTTGTGCTTGTGCGAACAAATATACCTTTGTTAGTCTCTATGCCTTGCTGATAAAGGTTTTTCAGGGTGCAGATATCGATATAAGGGTTGTGCGGGATGGTCGTGGCCCAGATTGCAATGTTTGGAGCAACTTTGAGCAGGTAATTTTTCAGCGTAATCTTGGATCAGCTTCTTATACGCTATTTTTGTGGTCTTGAGAGCCCACATTCATATGCAATTTTTGTGGAATTATTAGTCTCTTGGAAAGGGCATGTACGCTAATGTTTGTTTAGTGTTTTGATAATTGATGGTGACTTCTCTGTAACAACAAATCTCTCTCTCTCTCTCAAAACGTTTTATCCTCTATATTTGTGACCCTTGGGTTTCACCTCTAGCCTAGCCTAACATGTTTGGAATTATTAAGGGTGTGTTTGGTTCTTCGTTCTTCGGCGAGCTCTTGCCCAGTTGTGGTGACTGGTGAGCAGAAACCAGACCGGATGACAGGAACACATGTTTGGTTTCTTGGCGAGCTTGCCTCGGGGTCTGTGCTGGCAAGTTCTTAGCTTGCTTCTGTGGGAGATATATTTCAAGGCTTGGTGAGGCAAGGCAAGCCAACTGGGAACCAAACACACCCCGCAATACTTGTATTATCCTCATGATGTGATGGATTGTATGTTTTTTATTATTATTAGTTTATAAGTCATGAAACTTAGCCATGTTTAGTTGCCCACCCTTTCTTTTTGTATGAATATTTAGGGACTCACTTTTTAATTGAGTAGATGGAATGTTAGATTTAATGTTCAGTGCTAATATACTCTCTTTTCTTCAGTACAAGTTACCAGAGCCTTTGTGCTTGCTGAGGGCAGACAATAACCTCCCACCTTGGCGTCCAGGATTGAAGGAGGTAGCAATTGTTCATTATATGCAGTTCATGCGCTTGCACTCTTATGTTAACATTTTGATTGGTCATTATTAGTATATGAACCCAAAATGTGAAAAAACCTTTCCGCAAAATGCACAATGGAGAAGCCTGTAGTTGCACTGCAAGTCCCCCATGCGATATTTGCTTGACCACATGACTTGTAGCGCTGGAAGCAAACGAAATAAGAAATACATTTTTCTTCTGTCTTTGTACTGTACTTAAGACAGTAACTGGCTATAATTAATTGTCTATTTTTGGTCTGCTGGAGCAAATAAATTTACCTGACAAAATACAAAATGAGCACATGCAATTTTGTATCATGGAGTAGCCTATTAGGCCGGAACCTAGAACTGCAAAATCAGTATACAATTGTGTTTGATGTCAAACTAAAAAAAAATGCCTTTGTGGTTAATGCTCTCACTTAAGCTCATGTTTGAAATGGGTAGATCCAGTGCCTAATAAAGCTATTGTGTTGCTATATGAAATTTGGCTAAAGCCTATATTACCAGTTTTTTGTTTCTTTCTTTAGCCGTTGTTAGGGAATTGTTGCTTGTGCCTCCATAACCTATTTTCGAGCTTGCTTCAATGTCTTAATTGAAAAAACTGCTGCTTGTCATCAATCAGATGTTTGATGCAATTATTTGTGACCCACCATATGGAGTGCGCGCTGGTGGCCGGAAATCTGGTGGTCGGAAGCTCCTAAAAGGTGTAAAAGGTCCTTACACAGTGCCAGACGAGAAACGGGACAACCACATCCCATCAACCGCACCATACAGCCTTGCCGAGTGCGTTCACGACCTCCTCCACCTCGCTGCGAGGATGGTGGTCATGGGTGGCAGGCTCGTCTTCTTCTACCCTGTTTTGCGAGGTGAAGACGGCGCTGCCAGCCCGCAGTTCCCCGAGCACCCCTGCTTCAAGTTGATCACCTCCTGTGAGCAGATCCTGAGCTTCCGGTACAGCCGGGTTCTGCTGACCATGGTGAAGGTCGCACCCTACACTGAGGAGATCGAGAAGATGGCCGCAGAGCGGCACCTGGAGTTCAGGGAGAACCACCAGAAGTGGATGGAGGAGGGCAATCTCCACTCGGCCGTGTTCGAGCCAGCCCAGGATGGGAAGCCTGATAGGGAGTCTAAGCCCAAGTACAGAGGCAAGTATGTGTAGCAGCGCAGATACTAACTCTTGAATTCATCATTTAGTTGGGAAAGACATTTTTTATGTTCTGTTCTTCATCCTTTTCAGTTAGAGCTACAGTTAGTAGGACAGGCGAAATTGCTGCTACAGAGTCTGACACGAAGCTGGCCGGTCGATTTGATGGATGAGGAATTGTAATTGTAACTTAATTTTGTCCGAACTTAGTTCTTGGTTGCACCTGCCTTTGACATGGCAGTCGAAAGCTGTGTGTTCATTCACTGAATGGTTCGATACTGATAGTTGTGTTCTTTCACTGAAAGTTCTGTGTTCACTCACTGCATGTTCATCCATTATTAAGTCGGATGATGCATTTGGTCTGCAGGTTTGTCTTGCCCTGACTAGCCTAGCCATTGCAAGGATTCATGGCGCCCTCTTCCTTCCGGTTGCGATGCCTTGAGCATTGCACTAGCAGTATTTTCGTTCCGCCTCTTCTTTCGTCCACAGCATTGCTGTTGGCTGTGTGCATCATTCGAAACTCCCAAACCTACATTTGACAGGGCAGTTCCAAATGTGACTGACGAGTGTTCATTCACTGATTCTGATAAGATGATATGCAGTTCGGTATGCACTCCTGCCCACATAGTCCAGCCGGTTCTGTACGAGACGTGAATTTATAGAGTCCAGCAATCGTTTATCCCACTGCCCATTGTGTTTAGGCTCAGTCCTTGCGTTCAGCAAATCGTTTGATCTGCTGGACTTTATGCATCATTGGATTAGGCTATTGATGTTTCGAGCGAGGCATCCAGTTGGATCAGATTGTTCTTTTTTTTCAATTCTTTTTTTTTCTTTCAATTTTAAAGTTCTGATCTTCCGTCTTCGTTAACCTTACCAATGTACCATCAACTTCGCGATTTCAAGGTAAGGTGATCGCGATATCAGAGTGATCCGGTCCCTCTGCATTGATCAGACGCTACAAGTGTTCCGACATTGATCAGAACAAAATCGGCTCAAAAAACCGAAACCAGGACAAATCAAAAGCGTCTATGCACAGAAAAGAACATTTCATTTTCTTGACAACATCCTAGCAGTAATCCCAAAAAATCCAATTCAATAATAAGAATCTAAAGGACAGAAAAATAGGCCGAGCTCGGTATTGGGCTCAAAAAGAGAGATGTAGCAGCTTGTTCGAGGCCGTCACAAAACAGAGATAAATCTGTGCGGCACGGAGAACTGCAGGATCGAGTTTGTTGTCGCCAACCTTCAATGCAAAGATCGCCACTCATCTGGCCCCTTTGCTCTGCAAATTGGCTTTATTATTTTTCTTCCTTTGCATACGTTTTGTCAATCAGATCCAAAGCCGATTAAGAATCAACAGATACAAAAACAACAAACCAGCCGAGAGAAACACAAAGACAACAATGAGAACCATCAGCAGCAATTAGATTTGACCTCAAATAAAATTCAGTCCGCATCATGGCTGGATCCACAGATCCACATCACATGGTTCTCAGCGATCATCCAAGAACCCGACAAAACCGCAAAGCCAACCAAACCAACATTGCAGAGGGAAAACAGGCAGAGGCAGAGATGAAAGCACACGTAACGAGGAGGCTCAGACGAACAATGGGTAGTAAGTTTGTTTGTCAGCACGAAATCAGAGTGGTGCATGACTAAATACTTGTATCATCACTGCCCGCTATCTTAGCTTCCCTCTCCAGCAGATGAACAGCAAAAAAAAAGAAAGAATTTCAGAGAAAATAGATCCCCCATCAACCCAAGGCCGCCGATTCGGCCCCAAAGATCAACAAAACAAGCGTAGAAGCAGACGGAGAAAGATCAGGCGGATAAGCTGAGAGAAAACGATCGATTCTATCGCGGCGGCGGCGAGTTGGTGGAGAGGACGGGGTGGACGGGGGTCTATTTAAGGAGCCCCGCGGCGGCGCGGTCTCGGCTAGGGTTTTCGCTGTTGGATTGCCCCGGGTGGTCTTTTCTGTTGGCTAAGCCCAGGGGGGCCGTCAGTTTCTGGCCCATGACATGCGCATTTGGAATTCTTACACTCGCCATGGTCTGGTGACTGGGCCCCGTGATTCCGTGAACCTGTTTCAAATTTCGAGCACATGTCTAGATGCAATTCTCAGTGCTAAATTTCATCTCATGATTTTCAATAGTATAGTGTCATCCAAAGAAAATTGAATCCATGAACCAAACAAGAACATCTAATGTATACTTTCACTTCATTATTTCACATGCTACCCATAGCACTTAATTGCAATGCATGACGGGCTGGGGCCCTTTGCCACGTTTGGGCGGATGGCGTGCACGCCTTTGAGCGTGATGTGGCGGAACCGCCGATTTAATCCGAACTAAACACACCTGCCACCGCTGGCTTGCAGTGTGGTTAGACCGAACTAAACTCGGTCGTCCGTCGAGCTACCCAAAAGGGCACTCGATGCAACCATCACCCAGGGATACCGACATCACACACGTTAAGCCCTCGAAAGAGCCACAACAATTACAACAACCCACCATTTCATATAAACATAGATTGATTTGTTTAAAAATATTTACTCAAAATGGGGTACAATCATACTGAAATAGAGTTCCAAAATAACCTCGCAGCGGAAACAGTAACATAATACCGATATACTCTTGCAGCGGAAAATAAAACATCGAGCCATGACATTGAGCCCACCATTGTCATTTTCGATCATGAAGCTCCTGAAATAAAAACATCAACAACGTAGGGGTGAGTACGTGAGGTACTCGTAGGACTTACCCGTGGGCGGTTTCAACCCGACACATTTGAGAGTATGCAAGGCTTTTTGTGGTCTGGACTCTAACCAGCGCAAGCTTACTAGAAGTGAGTCCTTACTTTCAAGTATCATTTATTTCTAAAGTATAAGCCTCATTAGGTTCATTATAGTTATTATCATCATCCATAGCTCATATATATCATCATCCCAACACATATGTTATCATAAAGGAGCTTGCGGAAATGTAACATACAAGTACAAACATGTAATATAAAAAGCATGATTAAATGAACAAGATATTAAAGTTATTACTACGTTGCCTGTGTGCGATACTGTCATTCTCACACCTGGTGAGCATCAGCGATTCGAATCGATTTTTAATTCCCGGGAATAACTATCATGCCTAGGGGTATATGCTTACTAGCCATCGTGTTCCCACATATAGCCCCCATCTCCACTCGTCCCATCCCAAGTTCGATTCAATCCCGCCATTCCCCCGGGTTTTGCCCCCTCAGGAGCGATACCACGGCCGCATCGGGTCGGCCCTCCCTTAGGAGCGATACCACGGCCGCACCGGGTCAGCCCTCCCTCGAGTACAAGCTCCCCCAGGCCTAACTCCCTCCAACAAGAATGGTAGGAACCTGTCTCTGTTCTTCGGATGGCACGAGTAAGACTTTCACCGGTCCATTATCCCGGATAAGCACTCTAGCAATATTATGGCGATCAGCAGGCGAACAGCGAATCGGGCCTTAAACGACTCGGGCGGAGTCTACCAAACCATCCTCATCATTTTTCATCGTAATATGCCCATATCTCCGCCCGGTCTCATCTTTTCATCACATCATATCATATTTCTCTCGTATTAAATTTTTGTAAAACATTTTGAGTCCTATCATCTCGCGAGTGAATATCTTCACTCGACTTCTACCGTCTAAGCATGGCTAAGCATAGACTTCGGCCTATCCATTCTAATTAGGATATCAGGTATTTATGCAGGTGAGGTTTCAAACAACTCCTGAACGTAAATGCACAATCAAATAAAGGGTGGTGAGATTCCCTAGGTAGGTGTATATGCCTAAGGGGCCTACCTTTGTTGTTGATAACTTGAACAAACTAAACTAAAGTTAGTTTGCCGGGTTGTGAGGCTCTGCCCCAGGCAACCCCTTGATCACTTGGACAGCTCATCCTTCCAAATACCACTTCAGGGGCCTCCAGGTGGTATTTGGGCCTTAGTTGGTCTTTTGGACACCGTTGCTCGAAGTAGCTCCACGCACTTGCTTCTCGATCACGTATCTGCAGTGAGCGTCGCTATATGAATGATATGCATGATGCAGCAAATGAGATGCCTGAATGTCAAGCACCCGTATGAATAACCATATTTCACATAGCTAACTTAGAATTCCTAGCGTGCATATCTCAACAGTAGTGAAGACCTATATTGCATTCCAGAAACAGTGGCTAAGTCTTACATATTCTTATGTTTCAAATATGGTTCATTGTGGCATTTATTGGATATACTAGTCTCACATTTTCTATTATTTACGTAACTATGCACTATTTTTACCATTTTCAAATCAGAGCCAAAGCCTTACATGCACCACCTCCTATGCTAGCAGTGAGTTATGGTCATAACCTAGAGCTCATATCAAACCCTTAAAGTCACTTGGAACATTTTTCACCATAGCAAACTTTTCTTAAATTAAATACATGCTTAAATATAAGACAAGGGTAGAATAGTAATTAAACAGTTAATGCTAGGGCTACTAAAATTTATACAGAGCCTACACATGTTCACAAGGCCTCTGCCCAAATTTCATAATTTTTGAAGCTTATTTTACCCACATTTCCTATTTATCAAGGTTTTTCATGCATGCACAATAACAGGGGCAAAAAGGTCTTTTCATACCCAACCATCATATCCATTCTGTAGATCTACTTAATAGGAGTATACTGCAACAAAGTTTGCATTTTTCTGATTTTTATTCAATTTATAGTGAATTTTCAAAGTTTGCTGCTTAAAAGAATGCATTTAAATAGAAAATCAACTGGCGAGGACTAAATCAGAATTAATCGTAGTCTCCAGGGGCCTGCATGCAAGTAAATATAGACTCAGTGAATAGTGTTTAAACCAGAGTGCGCAAAAACGATAAAATGGAGGGGGATATTTGCAAATCCACCCTTCTTCTTCTACCTCGCGCCGACGCACACAGAGGGGAGGAAGGTGGGCTGCGCCGGCCGCATGGAGGCCGGAGTTGGAGCCGATGTGCTCCGGGGAGGTGTTCCCGGCGATGGGGATCCCCTTCCCCAAGGTCGCGTCGCGTGGGGTGGTTGGAAGAGGCGGGGAACGCGGCGTGAACCAGGGAGCGTGGCCGCGGCATGGTGGTGGCGGCACGGCTCAATCCGGTGGCTCCGGTGTAGAAGAGACGCCCCCGAGGGGTGCGCGAGTTGGGCGGCGATGAGGGGAACCCGGAGGAGGGGGTTGGAGCCGCAGGGACGGATCGAGGGAGGCCGCCCACGGCGAGGTCGGTGGCGCGGTGGCGCATCTCGGTGGTCGCGCATGGGGGGAGGTGGAGGAGGCGATTTTGATGTACTAGAGCAATTGGATTCGGTGGAGTGGGACACGGCGGAGGTGGAGCGCGTGGTGGGTGGACGGGAGGCAGCCCGAGCTGGCAATGCAGCGAGCTCGTTGTGCCTGTCAATGGCGGGCGGCCATGGCGGGTGACGAGCTCGCAGCTCGGGGTGGCGGAGAGGAGTGGCAGGGAGATGAGCAGGGAATGAGAGGGAGGTGGCTTCGACCTCAAGGAAGCCGGGGCGAGGGGCAGGGCAGGTCAGGGGCGGGCGCGTGGCCATGGCGTGGCGAGCTGACGCTCGCGACGCGGCGTGCGCTGCCGCGTGCACGCGAGGGAGGGAGAAAGAAGAGAGAGCGGACAGCGTGGACTGGGTCCGGTGAACCGGAGTCACTGACTGGTGGGCCAAGGCGAAATAAAATGGAGATGGTCTATGGACCGGGTGCATGAGGTGAGGAGGGCAGTGGGGCCCACCTGAGTACTGGCGCAGGCGACCCGACAGGTGGGGCCCGCTCGTCAGCGACTCATGGAGAAAACAAAATTCGAAAAATAGGAAATCCCCTGTTGACTGCAGGAAGACCTGTTTGAAACTTGAGTCTTTGAGTATTCTAGAGTCCGAATTTGAAAAGGACCCAATTGAATGAAACGTTGTACCTTTTAGGATCTACAACTTTGTCAAAAGGAGTAATATCAGATTCCAAGTTTAAATATGATTAAATTTGAATTTAACCTGCTGACTCCAGTTTGACCAAGGTCTAATACAAACTTTAGAAATTCCTAAAGTCTGTTTTATGCTCATTTTCAGAGAAAGAGTATTATACCAATGTTGTGTAGTTTTTAATTATCTACAACTTTCTTATATGATGTTTTGCATGATAGGGACTTTTGTTCCTTTGAAATTTGAATTTTCCTTACCGATCAAGTTTAGGCAGATTTTTGCTTTTTCATTAATCGACTCAAAACTCCACCTAAACCTTTGTGCATGTTACCACACTCAATAACAAAGTTGATCTACATAAAATTGTCTACAAGTTTGTTATATAGAGTTTGGTCCCAATCACATTATATTTTGAACTATAGTCACAAGTGCACTCAGGGGTTTTGCATATTTCACTAGAAAATTTTTGACTTCGTGATTTACTAGCCTAGTTGTTGCTCTTCTCTAAACATCACTAAGCCAAATCCTTGACTACCGCTAATCTAATCGCGTGTTAAGACTTTCGAGATGCCGGGGGCATCACACATGACATGGCCATGCCTTATTGGGCCCGTACCATGTCGGGCCACGTCTCCCCCGATGTTGGGACATACTCCATCTCTTCATATTTGATCTACGCATTTGAGAGAAAAAAAATAGTCCAAATTTGATCTTCGTATTGTATTGTGTTGGTTAATGCATCTCCTCAGCACTCGTAACTATTGTTGTGTCCTATGGGAGCTCTGCTTGCATTAACGTTGCCATGCCACGCTATGCACCGCAGCCATTGGCCATAGTATTGTAGTCTATAGGTGAATTGGCTTCGGAAGCACAACTCAATAAGTCTTTTCGTTCACCTTTAGTGCTGAACAGGGGGAGGATATGCGTCCACCTGTATCATCTTGGTTTTGGTGCCATAGCAAAAATACATAGATCAATTTTGGATGAAGGGAGTACTTTGTTTTGTGGTCCATAAGGTTGGGCCTAAAGTTGTTGCCAAAGGGTTGAAACTTGAGTTGACATGTGGATCCACTTAAGTCAGCCCCATACTCACATAGTACAGAGATCTATGGGTGGAGGATTAGGGTAAAGAATGTGATATAGTATTTGCAGGAGTTTTTTTATAAGGTAAAAATAAAAATAACATAACATTCCTGATGAGATAAGGACAAAGTCTCTTAGGTGAGGATTGATACCATCAACCCATTTCTAATTACCAATATTCGTAGCGATTTACCTGTCGGAGACATCCTTATCTGATTTTGAGGCTTCGTCGTCCGGCTCCTCCAAAATTATGGTGCTTTCCTGTGTTGCACTGAAAAAAGGACAAAGGAGAAGACGCTCTTCGACTTTCTTTCTTCCTGAAAGTAGATCACGACACATGAAGAGGGGCGATAAATTAGGCATTCGAAAAGTCCTTCATAAATACAACTTATCAAAAAAATTTGCAAGATATGGTTCAAATGTCTTAAGATTTTGCTAAGTGTTGTTATTTCTACCCAAAAAAAGACCTACCACCTAGGTTCTAATCTAGAAACGTAGCCTAACAAACTAAACTAGGAAGGTAAGCATACAATTACAATTATAAAAATGTAAATGTGGACAATAAAAGAGAGTGGTAGAGATACAAACCCTAGTGACAATGACAACTAGGTTATTTTTACCAGGTATTGAGAATGCTTGCAAACCTTCCCTCCAGTCCTCATTGGAGACCCTCATATGAACCTTGCTCTTCCTTAATCTACAAAGGGATCAAGGACAAGGTCATCCACCCCAAAACCAAGCTCCCATTCAGGTAAGTCTGTGAATAGCCCCCGCTCCCCCCACATGCAAATGGGTTCATGGTGACCTCCCTTAGATGCTCTCCGTACCACTCGCCTGATAGGGTGAGTTTCAGCCAAAACGGTGAGTGCATCTCTCCCTTGCACAAGATAGCAACAACTTCAAACTCTCGACCCTTTTTTTTAGAATATGTAGAATTTATTTTTTAGGACTCACCGTGAGAATTCTCACATGGAGTATCAAAAATAGTGTCCAATTAGTAATAATTAGTTAGAAACATATAGTCAAAAGGACATCGGTGTCAATTGCATCCTAGGGAGTAGGGACCTTAGAATCTGCACTCCTCCCCCAATTCGTTCTGCCATGCAACATACCGTGAAAATATGGTGTAAACTAAATGTTGTAGTCGTCTCCGATACCAACTATAGCAAACTATCTGTAATACTCCGTAATTTTCTAAATACTTAAGTGCATTTGCAATTTACCCTTTTTTTTCTCAAAATTTTGATTCAAATTTAAATTTGAGGCCTTTTTAAAAATTTGGAGTTTTCCAGGGGCAAAAATGCGAAAGGGTAGTTAAAATTAAGCCCTTTCACTTTTGTATTTGGACCCTGTCAAAATACGTCAAAATCTAGGGTTAAAAATGAAAAGGATAAATGTAAAAAAAAAAAAAAAAGGGGGCGAAGCCCCGCGGGCCAGCTGGCCAGCCCGCGGCCACGCGCCCGCTGGGCGAGGCCCAGTCGGGGGCGGCGGCCCGCGTGGCGGCCAGCCCTCCCGCCACCCGCGCCTCCCCTGTCAGGCGGCGCTGACAGGTGGGACCGCGGGGGCGGGGTCTTCTTCCCCGCGGCGCGCGCCGAGGCCGGCACTCCCCGCTCCGCGCCGCGCCGTTCCCCCAGCCCCGCGCCTCGCCGCCGTCTCCGTCGCCGTCACCGCCATGCCACCACGCCGGTAAGCACACCCCACCCCACTCCTTCCCTCTGCGCCACGCCGGGCGCCGGCCCGAGCTCGTCAGAGCTCGGAGCCCGTACGGCGCCGCGGCCACCGCGGCGTCGCCGCCGCGGTCCTCGCGCGCGGGAGCCCCTAGGTCCCCGCCGGCACGCGCATCGGGTGCGCCGCGACAGCGCACACGCCGCGCTGTAGAAAATAGGTCGCCGCGGGCACCACCGCCGCTGCGAGGCTACCTCGCCGGCGCGTCGCGCCGGCGGGCGCCATGCCGCGGCGGGCGGCGACCCCACCGTGTAGAGAAAGAGGGGGAGAATGGGAAAAGGGGAGGGAAGGAGAGAGGAGCTCGCGCCGCGCCCGAGGCCACCGCCAACGAGGCCTCCCGGCCTCCGCCGCGCCGGATGGTCACCGGCGCTGCCGGCGCGGCGACGCGCAGTCGCGCTCACGCAGCCGCGCCGCGCGCCAGGCGGCCGGGCGAGCGGGGCGAGGCCGGCCGGCTGGGCCGCTCGCCTGGCAGGCCGGCCTGCCGGGCCGCGCAGCGGCCGGGCCGAGCCGAAGCGCAGGCAGGCCGCCGGCCCACTTTGGGCCGGGCCAGGCCGAAAGGGGAGCTCAGGCGATTTTTGGAGGCGGAAATTAGAACTTTTTGCTTTCTTCTTTTTTGTGGGCTGGGCCGAATTTCAACAATATTTCTGTTTTTCTTTTTCCTTTAAGTTTAATTTGTTTATCTATTTTGCTTTAATGTAATATGTTTAAATTAATTAGAAAAAATATTTATCAATTCATTTATATAATGTGGTATTTCCAAAAAAGAAAGTACATTAAAGTTTATATATTGTTAAAGATTTTAGCCTTTATTTATAAATGCATAAAAATTCATAAAGTGCATTAAAAATAGAAAACTAATTCAAAAATCCATTTAATTATTCAAACTTCCTAGAAAATTCATTTAAACTTTAAAAATTATTATTCAAAAATATTAAAAAATACCTTGTAATTTATTTAAAGCTTAGGACGATCTTTTGCATCCGAAAAATATCCATATTTAACCCCAACCGCCCTTTTTCTTTAGAAAATGGTACATTTTACTTTTTCAAAAGGTTGATCATTCTCATTTTTTAAAACTCCTGCATGTCATCAACTTAGGCACGCTGGTCCCACCGCTCCCAGTTGAAGAATCTTCCGCTGCAACAGAAAATCCAGAAGCCGGTGCGACCGAAGCATCCTTCACACTTGCCGGAGAAGACTCCGAGTCACCGACAGAGGCCGGTCCTGTGACTCAAGGCAAGCCCCGGTGCATTACCCAGTTTTCTTAAATTCTTAATTTAAATCAGAGTTATGCTTGTGCATTAGAGTTAGGAGTTGATTGAAACCCTAGAGCATGATGATTCATTACCCAGCATATAATCCTATGCTCAGTAGATGGCTTAGGTGGCAAAAGCCTAGGAAGGAAATCTTTTACAGCAAGTTTTTGGTTGAGAATAAGAAGATGGATAATAAATTGACAGGCATGCGGCGGGATCAGTTTCACTTTCATACTTTACATGTTATAATTAATTGCTATGGACCCTGATACTGCCTGTGTCGCATAAGGCCGTCCGATGTGTGGCCTGGTTGGGCCGAACGCGCCTCATTCACTTACCGTCCTTAACGGGCTCCGGTAAGCCTGTCGTCCTGTTGTACCTAAGCGCGGAACTAGACGAGACCAACTGGAAGGAGGAGGTTGGGCGGGTGTCGAAGGACTGACACCCGGGTTCGGTGAGGATGGTTCCGGCTAGGTGGCACTGGATGTTGGGTTGTCGTATGTGGGGTCGGTGTACACACATATGACGAGTGTTTGGGTATCCCTCTCGAGAGGTGTAAAACCGATTCGAATCGTCTGTGGCTTGCCGGTTGTAAGCTGCCTGATCGCGACCAACATCGTAGTAAGAGAATTTATCTTATCAATGATGAATGTTTGACAACATGTTTGTCTGGGTAGATCTTGGTGGGTTAGTAGAATAGGAATAACTTAGTATGATCAGGTAATAACTAAAAGGATGAACTAAATTCTAAAGCTAAGGATTTATTATTAGGCCTACCGCAGTGTGAGTTGACCTAATCACCCCGGCCTTGAGTTAGGAAGTCGGGTTTCGACCCAGTGGTCGGGTAAGTCTCGCTGAGTAATTAGTACTCAGTCTTATTGCCTATGCTTTTTCAGGTGCAGAATATACTTGGTTTGAATGGGACCCTTATCTAAATCCTCCTTTCTTCTGATCTAAGCTTTGCTACAACTGAAGAAGTGAGATGTGTGCGTGAGTTGAAAGAACATGAGAACAATGCTACTTTTGTTTAATGGCTGAGGAACTTATCAGCCGGAAATGTCATAAGTACCAAAACTTATGTGTAATATTTTAAGTTATGTAATAAATGTGATGTGTATGTTGTAACCTGTGGACTCCTTCGAGAGTCGCCCCAAAATCAAGCTCGATCCGGATGGGAAGGCCAAGTCAGGATAACTACATCCCGAAGGACTACCGAGGTTAGTCCGGATCTGGTGATTAAGCACTAAATCCGGGTTAATCTAGGCAGTTCTGCCACACTATCGGAGCTTCGCCATTCCAGCAACTACAGTGGAAGGGGAGTTCTTCGGCGAGCACTGTTGTGTCGTGGGTCCGGGCATCTGTCGTTCATCACGCGCATAGAACGAAGAGGAGAGAGACGGCCGTCGGCACACTCACTGCTATCGTACTTGCCGGCGCAAGCCTCCTCCCTCCCCATCAGATGATCAGCCCACGGCGGCAGCAATAGAGGAGAAGGAGGAGAGGGTGAGCGGGTGGTAGCATTCGGGGATGACGGCAGCGAAGGATAGATGAAGAAGCAGAGGCGGAGGCGGAGGCAAGGAGGCCGAAGCCGAGCGTCGGTGCTCGCGTGCTCGAGGTCCTTGGAGAGCTTGATGCGGCAGCGGGGATGAAGCTTGGGGATGGCGTGTGTGGCGGCGGCAGCGTGTCAGCGGCGAGGCCCGCTCCTGTTCCCATGTGCGCGGATACGACTGTTGCGGGCAACGGGAAGCGGATCGCAAGGCGGATCCGGCTAAGCCAACGTGGTGGTGGAGGAGGTGGGTGAGGCAATGGCCGACGGCGAAGGTGGGGGATGCAGCCTGATTTGTTATGTCTTATAATCTTTAGATCACAAGTACCATGGCGTTTGCTGTTGCTTAAACTTTTACTTCCTACTTCACTCGTTGCTTTACATTTTGGTGTCCTATATTTTCTCGAAGGCCATTGACTCTAATTTTCAGTTATTTGCAATTATGTTTCAACTGGATTTTACGTAAGCAATGAAAATTTATTATCAAAATTTAAATCACAACTTTTTTAGCAACCGTTTTACAGGCCGTGGTAAGACATGTGACACCATCCATCATATTTTCTTTTAGTCATATGGCATAATTCTTAAACCCGCAGCAAGGTGTCACGTGCGGGGTATTCTCCTAGTATATAATTTACAGAGAGCTGATCCTCGGCCAGCAATTTTGTTTCGCTTCTATATATCGCTACAATCAAAATGCTCTTTCGCGTTTCCTGCATTTCATTCATGCTTTCTATTCCTTCTGTCCTAGTAGTAGGTTGTAACGGGCTGCCGTTACACAGTTTCAGAAAGCACAGTAAATGCACTAGCTGGTTAGCCGCTAATTATTACTCGTATCTGAGAAATGATTTCTCGCGTTATTCCTGTGATCCATGGCTATATATAGAACCATTGTCGTCTGATAGTGATGATAGAAGCACATATGTGTATACTTTCGTAGGGAAGTTGGAGGGGAGGCTCGATCGGACTTCAAAGATCTTCACGGGTTCTGAGGTAATCCACCCTCTGGATACTAGTTTTTCCCCCTGTTTTATTAAGCCAGATACACGTAGCAATATAATTCTTCCATAGGGTTGGGGCCACGGCTCTGCTCTTATGTGATTCTTCGTTCTTAGTATTTGGTCGAAGGATTGATTGGTCGGCTTTCGTGTTTTCTTTCTTTCTTTTTTTCTTTTCTCCGTTGTTTTGGACTTTTGGTTAGAAGAATGAAACGGAATGGAATTAGCGCCAGTTGCTTCTCTAGAGCGACTCTTATGAACTTTATATTATCACCATCGGGATTTACTAATTTGACGGTAAAGTTTTAAATTAAGATCTGGAAAACAAACTTGGCTGAATTTCAATGAATTTTAGGGGAAGGGGTTTGGAATGATTCTCAAATTTTAAAAATAAATTCTGTTTTTTTAATTTTGTTACTTTTGATGGAGATTCCAGGGGGAAATCTGGAAATTTTTTTAGCCATGTAAAATAGAAAAAATGGTAGCATTTCATTATGTCATATATATATGATATTGGAAAAAGTATAATACACATATGCACATAATTTGAATGTGAATTATCCATGTAAATTCCACATGTAAAACCGTTCACATGGTCCAAATTAAATGAATCAATATCAAGTTTATACTATAACGGACTTGTACCATAACAATAGAACTCCATACATTGATAATAAAACCTTGCCACATACTCATATGCCCAAAATATTTTTTGTCAATGAGCATAACGATTTTTTATCGTGCATCATACAAAAAAAATCAGCATTTCCAAAAAAGGTTAGGTCAAATTCATTTAGTATAACTATTAAGCAGACATTCACTGATTATTCAATTTAGCTCACCACTCTAACATTAACAAAGGAGCCCTAATTCATCCAAGCTAGAACTTAGTGCTGATATAGGTAATATGCAACATTAACTCAAATAAAAAATTGGGGGTCACAAATCACTTGCTGGCCGACAAATCTCAAAAACTATTAGGAAAGTCAGAAAATCGTTAGGTCAGAAAATGAAAAATTTCTCCGTGTTTCGGCGGAATTCGATCGAAATTGTTCGCCCACTCACCATACATGCTGCCACGTGAAATCATTCCCGCAGGCGGTGTGAAGGCCAACAACTAATAAGTAAAAAAAGAAAAGGAAAAGGAAAAGGAAAAGGAAAAGGAAGAAAGGTGGTTTCTTTAGGGACCATTATTCCGCTTCTAGTCTCCATGGTTCAATTGCGCACATACATTACACGCTTTTCCTTTCCGGTGTTAAGTTAATAATTAGTTATAGGACCTTGGGCACCCTCTGCTCCAACGGAAACCCTCAGAGTCTCAGACCCTTCTAGTCTACCGCTACGTGTTCATTATCGTTGCAGGCAAGACAGATACGGCGAAGAAACCCTGCACGCGCGTGCATGCATGCCTGACCAAGAGCAACGAAAGGTCAAAATTAAGAGCAGGTGGTAGGCCGGTCGAGAGTTAGATATCTAGATTGCCTGCACCCTGAGGTAAGCAAACGAACAAGACGACTCGCTCGCCCGCCTTAATTTCCAAGATATATTGAACATATACTATGCTCCCTCTCGCAGGCCTCCCCGTGTGCCCGTGTGGAAGCAAAGTAAGACCTGCTCCCCGTCATAACCCGATAATCACGTCTACGGCGGCGTATGTGTCTCTGTCCATTTTCTTTCCTCTGCAACCAGTCTATAGTATATATATGTGTGTGCATCAGTCAGACTCTGCTGCCCTACGGCTACGCTTAGAGAGAGAGAGAGAGAGAGAGAGAGAGAGAGAGAGGTAATTATGATTGGCAAAGTAGTCCAAGTCATGTTGCATCGTTCGACTTGAACGACGATCTTGGTATTCCTTCCACGGGTAGCTAGCTGCATCGATCCATCTTCCACGCATTTCACCTAATAAACAGGAAAAGATTACTTTGGTGCCTTGTAACGCTCACTCAAATCTCGTTACGACGTACCTAATGGTCCAATCAGCGTCAATCCAACATTATTCCCTCGGTTTTTTTTTACGCTCGGATTGTTTATTATATTGTGTCTTGTTTTGTTGTGCCATAATGTTCCTGTCTTTTAATTCCTTTTGAAAGCTCTTTTTTTTTGTGATATACTACTATACTTCTTTCTTTAATTTTGTTCCACTCTAGTCCTAGCTTAAATATAATATATATGCCACCATATGTATATGTGTGTCTAGTGTCAAAGCTTTGGTTGAGTTTACCTGAATCCCTTGGCCACAAAGGCACCTGCAGATTAATTTGCTTCAGGTCCAACCAACACAAACACAGCAAGGTAGTAAGCACACGCGCCCGCTCATCGTCAGTTGGGTTTGGTGAACGTCTCTCACAAGTCAGACCTGCACTCCTCTCCTCTCCTCTTCTGCATTCGTGTGTCTGCACATGGTTAGCCAATCTACGTTCCAACCACAGCATGCAAAAGCCATCCATGCATCTCTCCTTTCTCGGAATTCAGGTCCTCTTAATTTCACCCTGCACCAACAAATGCCTGCTCCATTCTTCTGCTTCCTGGACCATCATATATATTCCCTCAGAGAGACTCATACAGAGCTAGCTAGTATATACAGTGATGTGGTTCTGCTGCTTCATATCATATCAGTTGCATGCATTGCGTACATCTCTGTCAGATACCGTCCTATGCTAGGCAGCTTTATTTTGCGATGAGTTGCACCTACAACTCTTTCTTTGCACATAACATAAGTAACGTCGTACCGGAAGCAAAGATAGATAGCTCGATAGATGCAGCTTCAGCATGCAATGCATGGTTGAGTGACGACTGGGGATGCTGCTGCATGAAAACGTACGTGTTAACAAGACAAGGAGGACAAGGGAACAACTGAACAACCCATGAAGGGGATTGTTCCTCTTCTTCCTCCTCTGCATCCTACTAGCTCTAAAAGGGCGGCAGGCACCGCTAACGGCCTCACACCCTTCCATGCAAAAAGCTACCACTTCGATCTGCGGTGCAGTGCAGTGCAGGCCAGGCCAGGCCGGGGGATATGATGTCGTGTCCGTTCTTCAGCGTGATGCGTTCCAAACACTTGTTGTGAAAGGGACCAAGTCATCCCGCCTGCCTGCCTGCCTGCTTGAACTTGTCAACCAAGTGTCCTCCCTTCCTGGCTTTGGTCTCACCTCACCTGCTCCAATGCCCAACGCTATAACTATAAGTTGCCTCTCATTTTGTCCTCCTCGGCCTCCCCTGCGTGTTGCCTCTTGGTCTTGGGAGACCCTGCTGCTAAAACTTTCCTCTATACACAGGAGGACCTGCTGCGTCTGCTCCATGCTATTGAGTTGCTCAAAAGATTGTTAAATAGATCAAGCTTCAGGTACCTGCAGAGGGGAGCTGGAGGATCAGGCTTAAGCTCAGGGTCCGTGTAATATATCGACAAAGCTGTCATTCATCGGTCTGCTCATCACAAGGATCTCGTCCGAGCCAGCAGCTGCTCTTGCCTCTTGGTGCGTCAAGATGAGAGGCTTCGCTTGCGCCCATGCAGAGAAACGCCATCGCCTGGACAGGACTTTGTGAGTTCTTACTTTTGTCCCCCCTTCATTCTCTCTTTTGAGAATCGTTTCATCTTCTTGCGTGCAAACCTCTGTTTCAATTTGCACGGATGTCGGCATGCGTGGGGATGAACAATGGAGTGCATGGCCTGATGAGAGGTTTTGATTTTCTCCCAAGTTCTAGCCTCGTCAACTTAATATTATTGTCCTCACGATGTTCGTCTCCACTCAACATGTCCTTGGTTAGTGGTCACAACGATCAATTGAAGAAGAACACACACACATTAGTATGGTGGGAGTTTTACTCGGTCATGTTCTGCAATCTAATAGTAGTATCACAAAGCTATCATTGGATTGTTTTTTCTTTTGGTATGTACAGTTCATGGACATGGGCTACTGGTTGTTAAATTGTCAATAAAACCTATTCCACCGCATCGAATCCTCGTGACTTTTGATGCCACAAGTAACTTTCAGAGGCGGTATATATAGGCCGACCATCCAAAATTCCGTGTACAGTTAAAACACTTTTATTCAAAGTTGCCCTATGATAGATAACCTGTTTTTAAAAGAACTTTCTTTGGCGAGCTAACTCAGATTAGTTTATAGTAACCACTTAGTACAGGTTACTTTCACGGTTGGCTCACCTGTTCTGACCAAGCCATTGATCCGGTGCAACAAACAATCGTATCTGAGGGTGAATCAGTTGGGGCGATGAAGGTCTGAAAAGGAAAAATAAAAAATAAAAAGGTCACATCTCGCAAACGCCGTTTCTGCACTGAACAGGTCCCTGCAGGTCTCTCTTCGTGCCAAGTGACAGGAACGGAGTCCCCAAGAATATGAGCAGGACAAACAGAGGGTGACGCATGAGACCACGTAATGCTATGGTAGGAGATCAAGTCACCCGTAAGGAAATGGAGTGGAGGCTTCAGGCTTGGAACACATTGCTGCCAGGGTCAGCGATGGCGATGAGAAACGATGGAGCTGATGACGCTTGGCAGTTGATGCGTGTGTGATCCTGGACCGTTAGTAGGGAGAGTATGGAGCTGCTAACTGCTCCTCATGACTTGCCGGAGTAGGTGAAGGGCGAATTCCGATTCCACCATGACTAACGACCTCCCATCCCTGGTCTTGAGTTGGAAAAATTCAACTGCAAATTGAAGAGGATCAGGATTTGGTCACTGCGAGCAGAGCAGAAATGCATCACACGTTTTCCACAATTCCACACACACACACACAAGCTGTACTTCTCTAGCGAAAGTTAAAACGAAAGTTTAGCAACTCAGTAAAAAAAATAATTATTATTTTGGCTGTGTGTTGTCCAAAATTCGTCTTTCTGAATCTGTTCGGTTTTCGTTTCACTGAATTATTACTGACGAGGTACCGATTTCTCATGTTGAATAATCCAGCACCAGCTTGAGCAAGAAGGGTTACATTGGCAGCTACTACCCCAAGGACGCCAAGTACAGGCCCTTCAGCGCGCTGCTGCCTGAAGGCTCGAGCGGCAAGATGCTGTACGTGAAGCTCGTGCTCGTGCTCCTCATGTGCGGCTCCTTCATGGGCCTCCTCCACTCGCCGTCGATCCACCTCGCCGACGAACACCACAGCACGCAGTGAGCAAACTAACTAATTCCTCAGATGTTCCATGCATACTCGCCGGTCTGACGGCCAAGAACTCACCGGCGGTTCTTTCGTCCCTGTCTCGAAACTCAGGCCAGAGGTGGTGGCGAGACCGAGCTGGATGTCGCACCCGGACGCGCCGAACGCGGGGTACGCTTCGAGCCTCGAGATCGACTGGTCGCAGATCGAGGCGGCGGTGAAAGCGGCCGCTCCTCCGGCGGGCGGCGGCGGCGCGCGTGTGGCGCTGCTCAACTTCGACGAGGAGGAGGTGGAGGAGTGGAAGGCGCGGGTGCCGGGCACGGAGGCCTCCGCGGTGCGCCTGGAGCACGCCGGCAGCGACGTCACCTGGGACCGCCTGTACCCCGAGTGGATCGACGAGGAGGAGCGCTACGGCGCGCCGACGTGCCCGGACCTGCCGGAGCCGGCGGCGGCGGGGGAGGGGGCGTACGACGTCGTGGCGGTGAAGCTGCCGTGCGGGCGCGCGGCGAGCTGGTCCAAGGACGTGGCGCGCCTGCACCTGCAGCTGGCCGCGGCGCGCGTCGCCACGCGCCAGCGCGCGACGGCGGCCCACGTGCTGGTGGTGAGCCGGTGCTTCCCGATGCCGAACCTGTTCAAGTGCCGGGACGAGGTGGCGCGCCACGGCGACGTGTGGCTGTACAGGCCGGACGCGGAGGAGCTGAAGCAGAAGCTCGCGCTGCCCGTGGGGTCCTGCAAGCTCGCCATGCCGTTCAAGGCTCTGGGACACCCGTACGTGTCGCCGTCTCCGCAGCGGGAAGCCTACGCGACGATCCTCCATTCGGAGCAGCTGTACGCGTGCGGCGCCATCACGGCGGCGCAGAGCATCCGGATGGCGGGGTCGGGGCGGGACATGGTGGCGCTGGTGGACGAGACGATCAGCGCGCGGCACCGCGGCGCGCTGGAGGCGGCCGGGTGGAAGGTGCGCACGATCCGCCGCATCCGGAACCCGCGCGCGTCGGCGCACGCGTACAACGAGTGGAACTACAGCAAGTTCTGGCTGTGGACGCTGACGGAGTACGATCGGGTGATCTTCCTGGACGCCGACCTACTGGTGCAGCGCCCCATGGAGCCGCTGTTCGCCATGCCCGAGGTGAGCGCGACGGGGAACCACGGCGCCTACTTCAACTCGGGCGTCATGGTGGTGGAGCCCTGCAACTGCACGTTCCGGCTGCTGGCGGACCACGTCGGCGACATCGAGTCGTACAACGGCGGCGACCAGGGGTACCTCAACGAGGTGTTCGCGTGGTGGCACCGCCTGCCGTCGCACGCCAACTACATGAAGCACTTCTGGGAGGGGGACACGGCGGAGCGCGCCGCGGCCAAGCGACGGGTGCTCGCCGCCGACCCGCCCGTCGCCCTGGCCGTGCACTTCGTGGGGCTCAAGCCATGGTTCTGCTTCCGCGACTACGACTGCAACTGGAACGTGCCGGCGCTGCGGCAGTTCGCCAGCGACGAGGCGCACGCGCGGTGGTGGAAGGTGCACGACGCCATGCCGGCGAGGCTCCGGGGGTTCTGCCTGCTGGACGAGCGGCAGAAGGCGCTGCTGCGGTGGGACGTCGCGCGGGCCAGGGACGCCAACTTATCCGACGGGCACTGGAGCGTCCGGATCGCTGACCCTCGGCGGAGCATCTGCGCCGGCGACGGCGAGGCCTGCCGCGAGAGGGAGATCGCCGGCCGGCGGGTCGAAGGGAACCGGATCACCACGTCGTACGCCAAGCTCATTGACAACTTCTGACGGCAACGACGACACCGTTGCCAGTTTGCCATTGCCGCCGTCGCCGGCCGGCTGAACATCCAGGGCGCGAGAAGCTTTTCCTTCGAATTTTGTTGCTACCGACGAGAATTGACATGTTGCCGGTTCCGCTCCTGAGATGGATGGTAGATTACTGAGATGCGAGGGCGAAGGTATAGACTATAATACTACTACGGTATGTTAAACAGAGGATTATCAGTGTTAACGCATCATCTAGAGATGGCAATGGGACTTAGATCCCCAGCTCCTCACAGAGAATTCCCCAAAGGCCAGTTTGGTAAGCTCATTTTTTCTAGAGAATTGAGAGAATTAAGAAGGAAATGAACTAATTTTCCATACATTTTCCTCTATTTCTTAGGGGTTGCCAAACTAGCCTTAAACATCCACTTCAAACTTCCTTCCATTCAATCCCCCCCGCACAAAATTCCTATCTTGAGGCAATCGTAAAAAAAAAAACTTCTTGCCTCTATTGTTATAGGGGAGGCCGTGACTAACAATGAGATAATACTAGATGACCATGTGTCATGATTCTAACCGGGGGACCTGAGAAGTGGGCATGGCTCACATGTGATTCTTCATGATGCGCTTCGAGGATACTTGGTCCCAAACATGGCCTTGGTTTTCGAGGAATTCCACGATTTACTCGTGTTCCGGGGCTCACCAAAACTCAAAGTTGATATTGGGAACTTATTCTATAATTGATGGTCGAGGTCATTTTCCCCAAATCTAGGGAGTCTAGAGTTCATAGGTGAGGCTTTTATGCCGCGAAGAGAAGCTAGGCTTTGAGGAAAGCTAGACAACCAAAGGATGGATATGGTGGCAATGACAAGCATAGGGAAGGATAAAAGCGACTCAATCACCTAGTGGCTAGGGAAACAATATACACAATAATGAATAACGAGACCATAACTTATAAAGATAGGGTATGGACACTTCATGCATGGGAGCGTGTGAAAGCAATGGGACCTTAGGGCACCTCCAACGGTGGTGCGAACCGAGCTATCGAAAGAAATCGAACACATATTTGGTTTGATTGCTACAATGTCAAATCCGTCTGTGACCCCATATTAAGAATAAAATAATGGGCAATTGGACGCCACGCACCTGGGTGGGTAGGTTTGCAACACTAGCTTTTCACGGTCATGCGTTTGTTTATTGCTCTCAAGCGGAACTAAGTTAGAACGCCGATTTTTGTTCCTGACACTAAGAGTCGAATGCTCCAACGTTGATGGTTCGATTAACTACCCCCACGGTTCGTTTGAGCAACACTGCAGATGCTCTTAATTAGGATGGGATGAAGGTGCTAAGTGGTGCTGCTTGATGGCGTATTATTTGGTTTGAAGGGGATTAAAGAATATTGGGGTTGGCCGGGATTAAATCATTGGCAAATGGATAAATTGCACGAACAATTACAAAACATATGCAACATATTTGTCGTGTGCTCCCTTTATATAAAATCAAATGAATTTATAAACCTATCTATGTCAAAAAGTCTTGAATTTACCAAAGTTAATGGAAAAGAGCACACATTTATAAATACAAATAGAATCATTAGAATTATTATAAAAATATTTTTATAGAGTGATTATTTGATATCATGAATATTAGTGCTCTTTTTATAGTAGGTCATACTTTACCGTTTGACCTAAGACGGCTGTACAAAATAATTTATTTTAGAACATAAGGACTATGATTAATTTGTCTGTTTCATGTATATGATCGATAATATTTTTGGACAAACAACTTCACCGTACCACTATGTCTTTCTTTCTTTTTGTCTGTTTCATGCATTTTGGCAAGGCCTCTCAAGGGGGGATAAACTTGTAACACTCTAAAATTTGATTTACTGAATTTTTGGCCAAACTCAAAAGCAATATGCTTAAGTTGTTTGCTTGGTCAGCATGTCATGAATTTATTTATATATTTTCTCAAGTCAAGCGCTAAAATAAATATAAGTTCAACTTGTTTGTGCATCTATGCTGCTGCATTTATTTTCTGTATGTTAGTAATTGTGTGCTCAAATGTTTATTTCATTTTTGGTGTGAATGCAAATACAAATCCTTTATTTTCTATACAGAGCTTCCGGGATAAATTCCAGTTCCTTGCTGTTCATTTTCGAATTGGCTTTTGGCCCATTCCACCTTCTTTTCTTTTCTTTTGGCCCTTTTCTCCTCCCTCGCACCGCAGCAGCCCAACCAGCTGTAAGAATCGGATGCCCAAGAGGGAGGGTGAATTGGGCTAATTAAAATTTCTAAACGAAAATCCTTAGCCTAACGAAGCTACCAATTAGCCCACTTCACCCTCTAAACGAACACTAGCCTATTCAACAAATAAAAACAGCCCTACTCATGCAAGTAGAAAGAAAACAAGAACGGAAGACTAAACTAGCAACACTAATGACCACAAAATCAAGGAAGTACTAGTCAAGAGGAAAGCTAAGTATGGTGACTAAAAGATGCATCGTATAAAAATGGAAAATGGCAATGGCAACAAGAGCACCAAATAGAGGGAAAAGGAAGAGGGACAACCGGATTTTTCGTTTGACACTCTCTCATAATCCACGTTGCGGCACACACCAAGTGTTTCGCCGCCTCTCATGCTTGTGGGCGCTCACTAGGAGTCTCCGTTCGCCGTCCCGGCAAAGTGGAGCCCAAGCCTTATACACCATTGTTTTTCAGGCCTTCCACAATCTCCTTGACAAGCTCCGAGAAGCGCACACCGGTCACCAAATCCGCCTAGGTGCTATCAAACACCAAGAGTAACAAGCCTCCGGTCTTTACTTGATCTTGATTCTCACCGAGATGGATGGACAAGCCCTTGACCTTGATCTTGCTCTCAGAGATGTGAATATGTGAGTGGTTGATGCAAAGAGTGAAGCGCAAACGACTCTCTAAATGTGTGAAGTTTCTGGAGTGTCAAAGAGCACGAAATGATCTCTGGGAATATATAGCCCTCAAGTTGATAGAACCGTTGGAAAAGAGGAGGGCTGACAGCAGTGAAGACCGGACAGTCCGGTCAGTTGCTTTTCCTAGAGATCGGACAATACGGTCCATGTACTTTGCCAACTGTCACTGAACCATTGCATCGCTGTACCTTTGTCCGGTTTGCAATAGCGGACAATCCGGTCCATTATAGAGAAGCTGCTCACTGAACTAGCCGTTGAGGTGTAGGCTAAGTTTGTCCAAGGCTTAGTCCTGTCTAGGTAACTGGACAATCCGGTCCACGTGGGTGTCGGTACCCAGCTAACCGGGTACCCGCTTACACTAGACGAAGATCACTAAGGGAGGTAACTACTGCAGTACAAGGAGGGCCTAAGGCCGCATACAGATGGGTCCGGCCCACTCCTTGGGAAAGCTAGGGCCACGCACCCGGCCCACAGGGGAGGCCCCGGACCTCCTTCGAGGACCGAGCCTCCCCCAGCCACGCGAGGAGAGGTCCGGACCTCTCGGGCCGGAGCCCGTACCTTCGGTGGTCCGGGGCCGCCTCGTGCCCACAGAGCACGGGGAGGTCCGGAGCCGGCGCCCTCGGTGGTCCGGGGCCGCCACGTGGAGAAGCGCGTGGAGGTCCGGAGCCAGCGCCCTCGGTGGTCCGGGGGCGCCACGTGCCCGCAGAGCACGTGGAGGTCCGGAGCCAGCACCTTCGGTGGTCCGGGGCCGCCACGTGACCACAGGGCACGGGAAGGTCTCGCGTTGCCACGTGCCCACAGGCGCGTGGCGGGGCCTTCAACCGGGCGCCTCGCCCACCTGCCGCATTTATTGCGGGCAGGCGGGCGTGCCCGATGCCGCTGACACCGCCGCTGTCAGGCTGGCACGCCCCGATGCTGCTGACACCACGAGTGTCAGACGGGCGTGCCCCCGTTGCCCGCCGACGCCGCCGCTGTCAGACGGGCGTGCCCCCATCGCCGCTGGCACCGCCGCTGGCAGGCGGCGGCGGCGAGGCAAAGGGGCGCGCCTTACCAAGGCGCGGCGGCGATAACAGGGCACTACAGTTGATTTCCCCAGCTACACTGGGGTCTATATTGAGTAAACAAGTACGCTGTACTCATCATGAGCCGCGCCACGCGCGGCGGCCGCGCTCAGCCTAATACTAGGCAGCGGTGCTACAACGCTACTACGAGCGCCTTGTCCTGTCACGCGTGCGCGTCGCCTGTCCCTCGGCCTCTGAAGCCTCTCAGCGGGTTTAGCAGCCGATGGGACAGGACGGCGTAAGGCAGGACGGCGCGGCGCCGTATCCAGACGACAGGATGGTATGGCGGATCTCCAGGCCATACCAGGTCACAACGGTGGTACAGGCGCGAAGCATGGGAGCGTTGGACATCAGGCACAGGATAGAACTGTAGCATAGAGGAAATGGCCGGGACCACCTGTCGGGGCCCGGCCACCATGTACATGCCCCCCTTGGGCTATAAAAGGGGAGGCATACGCAACACAGGAGGACAGACTCAGACACGCTCCACGGCCTCCTCAGACCAAGCACAAGCACACAATCTTCACTGTCTTCGCCAACAGACAGGAATACAAGAACACACCCACAGTGGACGTAGGGTATTACGCTCCGGCGGCCCGAACCACTCTAAATCCTCTCGCCACCATCGTGCCACCACCAACTTAGCTAATAACGATTGCTCCCCCTAACTACTCTTAGTACTTAGGATCTCGGCCGGGTGCATTCCGCCACCCGACCAGAAGCACGCCCGCTCCGACAGTGGGCCTTGAACTTGATCAAATAGCACAACTTCGGGTTTATTTGTCTGCCAGTTTGTCAGTTCCGTGAGATCGGACAATCCTGTCCTTGTAAACACCGAATTTGATTAGGTAGCACAGCTTCAGGTTTCTTTGTCCGCCCTTTTGTCCGGTTACACTTGATCGGACAATCCGATCCTCCTGATCTGATCTGCATGAGGCTTAGACCAGATAACTTCCTTACCAACCCATTTGTCCGATCAGTTCTTTTCTTGAAAGCGGATTGTCCGTCCCCTGTTCAGTTCCTGGTTTTGGGTTTTCTTCGACTATTTTTATTTGAACTTTGATCCTTTTCGACCTTGAGACTGTGTAGCTTGCACATTTGCTATTTTCGAGTCTTTTAGC
This sequence comes from Paspalum vaginatum, assembly GCA_030272315.1. Classification (NCBI taxonomy): domain Eukaryota; kingdom Viridiplantae; phylum Streptophyta; class Magnoliopsida; order Poales; family Poaceae; genus Paspalum; species Paspalum vaginatum. Next base: position 14,540,803 of record CM059015.1, read on the forward strand.
TTGTGTGTGCATCTTCTCTTGGCATGTCTCATGATAAAGCTACCAACCATTGCCCTCCCTTAATAGTGCAGACACTTGAAAACTAGAAAACCATATCTAAACAAAAATCCTTCAACACCCATGATCTTTGACTTTAGAAGAGTTTTTAGCCTGATACGGATGAAAACCAAGTCCGCCTTCATGAAATGAATCCTTGAAATTAGGGACCACCGTTTAAACGCAACGAGCAACCAAAATATTCATGTTATTAAACTTGCACTCATGAGCTTATTAGAACACAGTTAAGTTTGTCATTTAATCACCGAAACTCACCTTATGGCCTAGATGCTTACAATCTCTCCTTTTTTTGTGATTGATGCTTAGGGCCTCGTCGTACCCTCTTCGCCGTCCCGGTAACCACGGTGAGGATCGATGTACTCCTATGATCCCTGAGGCGCCCCTTCGTTTCCTCGTTCCCCGCTCGGAGCTCGTCTAACACCATCGGCCAGTCGTTTTGCAGAACTCAGAGTGCCACCTCGTCGTCGTTGCGTTCCGCTGCAACCGTCCATTATTCTCCACCCCGATCAGCCTGGTGAGCTTAGCCACTCTCACGCTCATCCCGTGAAACTCGTTCTGTTCCTCTATCGTGCCCCAGTCATGCCTAATCGGGTCGCACCGCCTTCTGACAGAGCTCGGGCCGCCGCCGCCGTTTTTCACCCCCACTGCCTCCCCGCCAATGAGATCCCTCGCCAGAGCTTAGAGTTGAGGTGAGGAACGCTCTGAGCCAACTCCCTGACCCCGATCCCCTTCTCTAGCCTCGGGAATTAGAGGATCTAGAGTTGTAATTGCTTCCCTGAAAAATTGGCGTATGAAGTACCTCAAGGCATAGGCCTTCTTTTGCCAAGGTGGGTGCAGTGGTTTATTTGTTTGCTTTTGTCACTCACCTCTTGGAAAGAAATCTATGCTTATTAACTGAGAATCCTGGTAACGGGTGCCTACTCTCTGATGAATCTTTGTAAAGGTCTCGTAGTGAGATTACCTGCCACTCACCAAAGGAGAGTGTTTTGTGGGTCTTGCAAATCACGACATATAGGAAATCACGACCCGTGGGCAAAGTGTACAACCTCTTGAGAGTGTTAACAAACTGATGCATCCCGTGCTCATAGTTATGAGCGGCCTTGGACCCTCAAATGATTAGAGAAACATGTGGTTTGGGCTGTGATGATGATCAATTATGGATGTTTATTTACTCATGCTTTACTTTATGTTATATCGGTTTAATACCTTGGGATGAGAACTGCTAATTGATGTTTAATAAAAGTTGACTGCCTAAAAGCTACTGCAATTTTGTTAGTCTACTATAAAGTCAGTCCACCTTAGTCCTAAACGGGACACTTACTGAGTGCAACATGTATTCACCCTTGTTTTATTTTCAACAACAATGTTGCATCCATTGCGACCGCTGCTCAGGAGATGGAGAGGCTGAGGACTACACCCAGACTTTCTAGGAGTACGATGAGTTCTAGGCCGGTATTACCCCACGCCCGTTCTGTTGCTTTACTCTGATGTTAAAGACATTTGTTTATGTTTAAGACTTTCGCTAAGGCTTTGTTTGTAATAAGCAATACTCGTACCACTCTTTGCACCATGGAATGAATCATTTATATTTTAATGTACGTGATTTCGATCCCGGCACATACATGGTTTATTACTGGTTTACTTTTTAAAATCGGGGTGACAAAATTGCACAAGAAATTACTCTCTCCATTTATTAAATAAATGAACTTCTGAAGCTATATATGTCAAACAAACTTAAACTTAACAAAGCTAACAGACAAGAGAAAAAAAACTCGACTTGTGAGGGTAAGACAGTCCACGAGCATTTTTTAAAGAAGAAGATCTCTTCACGTAAATCGAAAAAAACCCCGAACCTCTCCCTACCCATACATAGCGGCACCGCATCTCGTGTGAGACGACCAATGACCTGGACCAGTCCTTAGACCTAGTCGAACTCAGGACCTGAGGAGCGCCATCAGAGCCACCTAACCAACTCAGCTAGGGACCGCTTGGCGCAGACAAGAGAACAAACATTTACAGTTACAAATAGAATCATTATACTCGTTATGAATATTTTTCAGAGTGTGTGATTGTTTGATATCATGAAAATTTGCACTCTTCCTTATAAAGGAGGTCATATTTTAGGAGCGTGTTTGGTTTGCTTGACTACATGGTCCGGGGGTCATCCGATCCAACATGCTTTTCATTTGTTTTGTACCGTCTGCCGTGAGGTCGATCCATCCATCACGAAGGTATTCCACGTAGTGCACACAAAAACTAATAATCGTTGGATGTATGAATGTATCTGCTCCTCCAAAATCACCGGATGAGCGCATGCTGGACTACCTTGACTGACGTGCTAAATCCCATTAACAGAACACGCTATAGATAGTTTGATTGAAGATGGTTAGAATGGAAGGACTAAGATTTACGTGTCTGCTTCACGTATACGATCGATAAGTATACTTACACTAAGCACTTCGCCGTACCTTTATGTTTTGTCAATTTTATGCATTTTTGTAAAGGTATTTTGCCAAGGTTGGTACCTGAAAACCGACGTGCCGTTCTTTTTCTCTGGTTGTTTCCAGTTTCTTTTGTTTCTTTCTTTTCCTTCGTTTTGGCTGTATTAGGGTGGTCTTGTTGTGTCTCAGTCTTGTACTACTATTTAAACTCTATTTTTCTTAACGAAAAACTTTCTCTGCACGTTTAAAAAACCCTACATGCCGTTGCAAGCTCCGTTTGTTTTGGAGTAGCCCTGAGTCAAAACGTACAATTTTTCTCCATCAGGCCATGAACCATCTGATTAAAGAAGCAAGCATACGGCGCCATAAGCCTGCAACAGCCTTGCCTACATTGTTGGAATAGAGAAAAAAATGAAAAAAAAAACTAAACAACAACGGAGTGTCTTGAGGCTTCTCCAACACTCGAATGTGCTTGAATTTTCTAGCCAATCCAGAGACCACCCTAGTCCTTCTTCCTCAACTCCAGCAAGGTTAAGGTTCGGAGTTAGAGGGTGGGTTCAGGGTTCAGGGGTTGCCTGTGATCTCTGGCCTCTGGGCTTCGACGGGTTACCGAGGAGGTTGCCATCCCGGCGGTGGTGGAGGACGACTGGTTGGACAGTGAAGCGGCGGGGCGTCACCCGCCACAGAAGCGGAAGATGGCGGTTGGGCGGTGAAGGAGGTGGGAGCGTCTATCCACCTTAATTAATGCCGGGTGGTGGTGGAGAGCGGCGACGAGGTGTAAAAAGATAAGATGGAGAGAGATATGCGATTGATTTGATTTGAACAAAAAAAATCGGATTTTAAAATTTTAAATAAAAACTCCAACTGAAAACCCACTCGACCGATTCAAGAAATACAATATTAATAGCTACATGGACACATTGTCCCACCGTAAGGCCATTACCAGTTGATGATTTCATTGTACAGCTACCAAAAGTGCTACAACAGATTTTGTCTAGATAAATGTATATTACAATGCTGTGTCAACAAAGATGCTGATACTGTGAATGTATCTAACGAGAATAAAACTTATATGAAATTTGCACCGGCAATGGCCTAAGTCGGCTATGATTCTCCGAAGTTTCTTCCTAGGTGTCAGTTATTACGTTTAACCCACTGACAGTTTGGGCCAAGTCCAAGTCCCGTAGCGCCATGCCCGAGCTCGACGCGGTATCAATCGGAAGAGCACGATAAAGAACGGAGCGGACAAATCGCGCTTGCCTTCTCGGTTCCCTCCTCTATTCGCGTCGCGTCGCGTCGCCGACCTGTCTCCACCGCTTCAGCCCCACGCCCCCACCGTTTCCCATCCAGTCTCCGCGTGCCGAGTCCCGCGTCGCCGCCTTTTTCTGCTTCTCGCGGCGCCAGCGAAGTGCTCAAATCAGAGTGGCAGTTCTTCCAATCCTCCGCTCTGATCGCCTGTGAGGTCTGGTCCTAATCCCCAGCTCGATCCCTCCCTAGCGCTTCCGATTTTTTTCTACTATACTAGGGTTTGCTGTTCCGGTCCGGAATCTAGGGTTTGTCAGCTTCTGGGAGATCCGCTTCGAGTGGCTCGGTTGCGAGGGGTTCCTTTGCTTGCGCTCCATGGCCGCGGCGCGGCACGCGGGGCACAGGAGCCGCGACGTGGCCAGGGGGCGGGAGGTCGGCCTGGAGCGTTCCAGGAGGAGCCAGGAGTATCACCGCCGCCACCCTAGCCGCGACCGCGACTCGCACCGCCGCCGCGATGGCGGCCGCAGCAGCAGGCGCTTGGAGGCTTCCAGCGGGCACAGCCGCCACCGCTCGCCGAGGAGCCGGCCCTCGGGAAGGGAGGAGGATAGGGAGCCTGGCGAGCTCTCGAGTGGTAGGGTCTCTGACGATGATTCTAGTGGGTCCCTACCGAAGGCCAGGATGCCTCCGAGGGCGGATGGTGTTGTTGGAGTCTGCAGGGACGGCAGTTCGATGCCACTAAGTAAGAAGAGGAAACACTCACCTGAAATCAAGGATCCTGAATGTGTCAAAGCTGCAGGCAATAGATGATAGGAAGAGCAGAAGAGAGGTATACACTGTAGCCGCTGAGGTCCTTCTGCCTTCGCCCCCTCCTTTGTCAGACCCGAGCCCTGTGGACATGTCTGCTGGGTGTGCATTAACGAATTTGGATGCTTTAGTGCTTCCACATGAGGTTGAAGCCGTCTCATGAGCACGAGAAGAATGTGATTACAGAGGGGGAGGAGCGCCCAGCGATGGGGAACATTTTCACCTCGAGATGGGCAGACGCTGATGAGGAGGAGGAAGAGGTGATTGTGCACCAAAAGAAGAAAAGCGTGTCTCCTGCTAACTTGTCTGAACGAAGATCCACAAAGAAAGTTACAAGCTCAGACTCCCCAAAGCTCGGAGCAGTGCTGTGGGGTAAAACATCAAGAGTAAGTTCCTCGAGACCGTCTAACTCGATGGGTAGTGAAAACTTGAATGTTGGGGGTGATTGCATGGATGTTGAAAGGAGGGAGGGCGTTGATTCTTCTGCTGGTTGTTTGCTGGATGATGATTCCAGGGGGGATGGGCATAGGTCCACTCGCAGGTGCTTTAACATGCTTCAGGGTTGTAGAAGTATTGATGAGTTCGAGAGGCTCAACACGATCAATGAGGGTACATATGGTGTTGTATTCAGGGTGAGGGACAAGAAAACTGGTGAGATTGTTGCACTGAAGAAGGTCAAGATGGATAAGGAAGATGAAGGTTTTCCGTTGACTTCTCTCAGGGAAATAAATATCCTTTTGTCCTTTGATCACCCTTCAATTGTGGATGTCAAGGAAGTAGTAGTTGGTGGTCCTGACGATGATACTTTTATGGTGATGGAGTACATGGAGCATGATCTGAAGGGTGTCATGGAGACGATGAAGCAACCATATACCCAAAGTGAGGTAAAATGTTTGATGCTTCAGCTGCTAGAGGGTGTGAAGTATCTTCATGACAATTGGGTACTTCACAGGTAATGGACAAACACTGATTCTCTTTGTCCCCCCTTTTCATAACTCTGAGTGGGTCTGCTGTTTTTTTTTGTGTTGATTTTGTAATGTTTTGTTGCTTCGCACTTTCGCAGGGATCTCAAGACATCGAATCTCCTCTTGAATAACCGTGGTGAGCTGAAAATATGTGATTTTGGACTCTCTCGGCAATATGGAAGCCCTCTGAAGCCTTACACTCAACCAGTTGTGACTATGTGGTACAGGTAAGCTATCACCCAGCATAGATTTTTCAAATGTTGCAGGTGTTTTTTTATCAGAATTTGACTTTACAGTTTCACTTGTCCAATCATGTCTCAATATTTGCTCGTTGTGATTTCAGGGCGCCGGAATTACTTTTAGGAGCAAAGGAGTATTCTACTGCTATTGATATGTGGTCATTGGGTTGCATAATGGCAGAGCTTTTGTTAAAAGAGCCACTCTTCACTGGGAAATCTGAGATAGATCAGCTTCATAAGGTATATGGTGTGTGGTCTGCTCTATTTTGTTTGCTATAACTACATGAGTGAAATATACTGAAACCTAAACCCTAATTTCTACTGTAGATAGTTACAATACTCGGCACACCCAATGAGGAACGGTGGCATGGTTATTCCAAATTGCCTGGCGCAAAAGGCAAATTTGTAAAGCAATCGTAAGTGGCCTCCAATTTTTATACCTACTATTTTTGTTTTCTGAATGCAGAGCCGTGGAGGTTTACATCGTGGGAGTCTTAGCTTTGATTTGCCACCACAGGTACAATAGATTAAGGGACAAGTTTCCAGCTGTATCCTTCACGGGAGGATTGACCCTTTCAGAAGCTGGCTTTGACTTGCTAAATAGGTTGCTGACGTATGACCCTGATAAGGTAATATATGTTCTGTAGTGCACAACTGGATTCACATACACCCTTTTGCATGCCCCTTAATATACTTGTTTCTTTTGTACAGCGCATATCTGCAGATGATGCTTTGAAACATGGATGGTTCCGCGAAGTTCCTCTGCCCAAAACAAAGGACTTCATGCCAACATTTCCTGCTCTGAATGAACAAGACAGGTACTGGTCACTTGCTCACCTGGCTATCAAATTCTAACATGTCTAAACTAAATTCTTTAATAATATGACTGAGTATTGCATTCTTGGGCACGCAGGCGGGTCAAGAAATACATGAAGAGCCCTGATCCCCTGGTGGAGCAACAGGTGAAAGAACAAGGGAACATCAGAGATCGTGGCCTTTTTGGCTGACCTGAAACCAGATTGGGGCTTGCTGCAAGTCTGTGTGAATAATTGTGAGAGCATGTGCCCGAAGGTGAGGTGCCCCACTGGACATGAAGTATCTTGTCTACTTGTGTGTGGTGACAGCTGTTTGTGTTATATAGCAGGCATGGGACGGTTGGCTTTCTCTCAGAACTTGTCACATTCTAATCCACCATCATTATAAGGCGCAGATCCAACCCACTTTCAGTTTCATCTTAGGTCTGACCTATTGATCTCTTTTTGGGTACACCAATTTCTATGTCTGGCACTTCTATTTGTAAAGTATTGTAACTGTTGCTTAGCCATCAGTAATCAACGAGATATTCTCTGTCCAAGTTGTGCATTTTCTTTTGATCTTTCCATTTTGTTTGCAAGAGTTGAATGAGGTGAAGGGAAGGCTGCCCTTTGCTTTTCACAAGGAAATCAATGCCCTCTTAAAGCAAAACTGTAAGGTAAAATGCTGAGGAATCTGTTCCTTCTGCTGGCGTGTTACTGTGTAAAATAGTGGTGAATCTGTATTTTTCATTCCTCTTTTTTTAAAAAATTGTGAAAGGCGGGTCTGTACTGAATAGAGTCAATATCTCTTATACCCCCTCTGGTACTGCTTTTAAGTAGTTAGATTGGTGTACCCTGGTCTTATAAACATAGCCTCATTTTCAAGGGTGCACATGTTTACCTGGCATGGGAATTCTGTGTCCACGAATGGATAATGTCGTCAGACAGTTTTGGATCACTGTGGAAAGATTTCTATCTATCTAGCAAACATATCAGTCTGGGATGGTAATGGGGTGACTTAGATTTTAAATGTGTTAGTTCCTCCAGCCTTATGCAGTAGCCTAAATGGCTTTATAATGTGGAAAAAGAGATATATTTCTATTGCTGGCATTTGCCGAACACAGCGATACAACTAGGACGGTTGGAACTTGGCTACCATTTACTGACATCATCCAAAAATATTTAGAGTTCTTCATTTTATCCTCTTGGGCTTCCTTCCATTTATGCTATATTTTGTAATCCTCGATTCTGTAAGTTTATCGACACTGCTAGGTCTTAAGTGATGAATCTTGCTGTGGTCTTCAGCTGTGCATTTGGTGCTAGATATTGATTAGTGAGAGTTGTGACCTTTTTTGTTTTTTAGGTGTTGGTTAGGCTCTGGGTTCTTAACACTGTCTTGTGGCCTAATAATCCTTGCACCTGTATTGATATCTTCATTTCAACGAGCCTATATATTGTAACTTATCATTGCTTCAGCAGCCATTTCTTGTGAGAAATGACTGAACTGTGGTTAGCGTCCTTGCTTGAATTTGTCAGACTAGTTTAACCCTTTTTCTTGGGAATAATATACCTGTTTTGTTAGACCTGGTCCTGATGACTCGTGATGGATTTTTTACGAACTTGCTGGAAAGTTTGCTTAACTCACTGAACATTATATGACACGTTGGCAGCTTAAAGCTGTGGCTGTATCAAGACAAGAAGCCTTCATGGATGCCAGATTATATTTTACCTAAAATGACTTCCTTTGTGTCTGGGCCTCAAAGGTCTCATCTGTAATTGTGAATCCAAGTGGTCAGTCTACTATCTTATCTTCTATGTACACCAGTGCTTTATATGGTAAATTATTTGTTGACTCTTCACCTTTTCTTCGCCTGACAGAGTTGAGCTCAGTTCTTTTGACTACTTTGGTAACCCCTGACCTTCATCCTTCCACTCCAGTTTTGTTTAATGTGCCCATCATCATCATAAATAATTCATACGACTCGTTAAACGATCACTATCAGTTTGGTTCCTTATTTGCAAGGATATGCATGGTTGCAAAAAATACTTGACGAGGACCCTGTGCTCACCAAGCATGTGTTCATGGCTGATCAGGATTCTATGCTTATTACTGCTTGAATAGTTATGAAGGCAGGTATAACCGTATAAGAGTAATGGATTTTTTGTTTGTTTTGCATTCATAAATTACCCCTTGTTCCTTGTTTCGATGATTACCAAACACCTTGTTGAGGTGTAGGACTGTTCTGGGTTTACCTTCTTTTATTTTCAAGGGTTGATTCCGTAGTGTAGTAGTGTTAACCAATCAGGCAATCACGGTCCTCCATTTTTCTTCTAAGGTTGATTCTAACCGTTCATTATGTCGTTTTATCACCTTATTTCCTGTGAAGTCATAATTGCTGTGTCTTGCTTTGTCGGCTACTGCTGTGTTAATGTTTCTAAGTACCATGTGTCAACGCCATAAAGTGATGGAACTGCCTTTAAAGTCTCATGAATGCTTTGTGCTGACCTAGATGGGTGGTGTGCCAATGTAAAAAAGGTATCAATATTATTACCTCCTCCCATCAGTATATGACGTTTTCTAGTTCAATTTTGTATAAAAAAACATCATAGATTAATGACCGGAAGTAGGGCCCAATTGCTCTTGATATACAATCCTTTTCTTTCATCTTTTTACTGGGGATTGTTGAATAATCTGGTGATAACAATGCTCCCTACCTTCTTGAGTTAACTGTAGGATCTGAGGTGATGCCACAATGTGACCTTTTGTTTTTCTTATTCCTATAATCCTATTAGGGTAATGGCATACTATGCTTGAATTTATTATTGAGTTAACCATGTTCCTGATTGTGTATGACATTTAAGATTTTGACCTAGTAATTCTACTAATAGCCTAATACACATGTATCTCTGTTGCCCTTGAAAGTTTGGTACCATGTGTAGTTAAGAACTGAGCTTATGGACAGATAGCTAAGGAAATTGAAACTCTAAGTTGACTATAAAAAGATCAATGGACCAAAAAATAAGATAGAAATTAACTGACGAGTGTAAGTTCTAAGTTACCTCCCATATGCATGGGCCTGATCTGTTGGTTGGACGAACTTTAAGTATTCTCTTCTGTTGTTTTGATGAAAACTTATTGGTCAAATCTGTGCTGGGCATTTATAATTTCGGCAACAACATCAATAACACCTATATTGGCCTAAAGCAAGTTGGGTTAACTTGGTAAAACAGAACAAGAGCCACCAACTTTGAGGATATATAGTTTTGGTAATGAATATAACAGTTACCAATGTATTTTTGTTGGCTCAATTTAAATGTTTTGTGAGACCACGTTTGCCAACCTAACTTAGTGCCGGAACTTATGTGGTACTGTACCTCCATTTTTTATCTCATTACAGTTGGTTTTGTTCAGTTTATTTGTGACTGTTGGCCCATCCCAAATTTTAAGGGGTTATAGGCTTAAATAGATTCATGTAGTTTTCCATGGACGTGTCTAGATTCATCACAATCCATATGAACATGGACACAAAAAAATGAGGGCCCGGAACCCCTTACAATTTGGGACAGAGGTAGTATCTAGCAAAATCTAAAGTATGAACCACATAACATCCAAGAAGCTTGATCTGTGGCAGTTTGTGTTCACGTGACTAGCATCCACCTACCATGTGCAATTAAAGAGTACTTGTGTTTGTTTAAAACTTGAAATGTAGATCGTGTGGTGGTCCAGATATCATTTCCAATTCATGAAATTTGAAATGTAGATCACCTGATGGCCTAGATGTTATTTCTGCTTCATGGCTAACTGGGGACCAGCAGTGCTGGTAGCACACATGGCAGCCTGTTAGTCCTGGGAATGGGCTGTCTAACTGAAGGTCCATATGGTGCGCCCGAAGGTCTGAGCTTATGAGCTGCTATGTACGGATCCTATATGGGGTCTCATAGGAAAAGGCTGAATTGGGTCGGGCTGTCTTAAAAGGGCGGGCAAGGAATGGGTTCTTGCCGTTGCTCATACTGGTTCATGGATTGGGAGAAAGGGCTGGATGTGGATCGTGAGATGGCCTTTGTCTATGTCTTGAGGGCACTGGGCGAGCAGTGTGGTTGCAGATCCTATGGGCAGTAGGGCTGTGGGGCACCTGGTGAGCCCAGTGGTTGTCCTGAAGATCTGTGCAGTCGGGGCTACCTTCTCCACCATCAGGGCATGGGTGACCCTTGTGGCGCTGCTCCCCTTGGAGAATCCTGATGTGCCATCTGTCCACCGGTCATGCCCCTCCGTTGACGATGATGGGCCCCAGGTGTAGGTAGAGGACCCTTGTCTCTGCAAACCCGCTTCTTTGGCAGCCAACATGGGAGTTATGTATTCATTCTCCTTGCCATTTATCTTTTAGGCATATTCTTCGTGTTAGTCTATACTGCAGGTTCTTTCATAGTCGGTGTAGGTATGTAGCGGATTTGTGCAGAAACCTGCACTTCAGTCTCTGAACCAATATCAAGTACTTCTGATCAGTTTTTTCTTGTTCATTGTATTTGCGTTATATATTGTTATTCTCTCATCTGCTTCTCAAGGATGTTTACCAGGTGACATGTTGCTGCACTGTGAGGCTTTGGTTTCAGGTCAGAATGTGATGTGGAAGGGAAATATTTCTCAAAATTTTTGTTCTATATTATTTTTGTCATTAATTTATATTTCCCAAAGTATTACTTGTAACTATGGACTCATATATGATTCCTATACTGTAACCGAAGTGGATGTAATTTATTGCTATTTAAACATAGTTATTAACTAGTAATATCAGATGATCTTCGGATCCTAAGGAATCTTAGAGGATTCATTTCCTATGTAATTTCTTTTCCCATGAAAGCCTTTGGAAGCCAGGATTGAATCTGACCAAATGGCATCCTCAAGCAATCTGACCAAATATGAGCATGAGGTGCAATCTTCTTATGTTCTCTTTTGTGTGTGTGTGTGTTGCATTCTTGTGTTTTTTCTGTGCATGATCTAACACGTGCCTTTTGACTTCCTGTGCTGTAAATACGTGTTTTCTAATTCTGCATTTTTCCTATTATGTTTTAAGAATCCTGTTTTCCAAAGGGTGTAAATTGATTGTGCTCTTTTGAACTAGAGAGGCTTCGCTTGTTTGTGCGTATGAAGACCCACTGATTTTCATTGTAACTGGATTGGCACGACCTACCTTCACTACGCCGACGCCTGCATGAGGTGTGCACTGCCTGACGGTGCGTTGCGCAGGAGAAGCTGGGGGCATATGCCATTCCTTCAATCCTATGATGGTGGGTGTGCATGGCGCGGGTGACGGTGGGGCGAGGAAGCCGGAGGGCGCGCAGCGCAGCCAAGTGAGCGCGGCGGCAGGAGCTGATGGGGAAGGAAGGTGCTGCACGGCTCTGTGCTCGGGGAAACCCCTGGGCGCGCGCTGGCCCCGCCGGCGACGCGTGCAGCTGACGGAGCCCTGGGGCATGACCGTTGGACCCTGCGTGCGGTGCGTGCCTGGCCACGGTGGCGCAGCCACGTCATGGATCCGGCTCAGAGAGGCACAGATCAGGCTCGCGTGGGACTAGCAGCGGCGTCGGGTCGCGCGACGATGGCGGCCGTGTGGCGCAGTGCCGAGGGGCAGCAGGAACACGGGGAAGGGGTCTGTGGGTGCGCTCGGGCCCCTCGGCGATGCGTCTGCGTGGGGATGGGCCGGGCAGGCGGACACGGCCGGCGCTCGCCGTTTCCATGGCCACCGGGGCCCATGGCGACGTAGGCGGTGTGCTGTGGGGCGATGGTGGGCACGCAGCGCGAGCGATGGCGACGGTGCGGTGCGGGCAGGCAAGTGTGGTGGCAGGGGCGCGCGGGGAGGGAGGAATGGCTGGCATGGCTCCGCGGCGGCGAACCTGCAAGCCCTTGGGGCGATGCGTCGGCGCGCGGAACAGCTGGCCACGTCGAGGCGCGGCGGAGGGGGTGTGCAGGGAAGACGGAAGGCCCTGTATGGCTCCTCGCCGGTGAACCTGCATGCGCGCCAGAGAACCAGCGGGCACGTGGGCCCCCTCGGGCGACGCGTCGGCGCACGGAGCAGCTGGCCACGTGGAGGCACGGCGGCGGGGGGAAGACGGAATGTCCGGTATGGCTCCTCACTGGCGAACTTGTGTGCGGGCTGGCGAACCCGCGGGCGCGCACGGGCCTCACCGGGGACGTGTCGACGGGGGGGGGGGGGGGGGAAGGCCAGGCCAGGCAGACGCGCCCGGCGAGCTGCTTTTTTCACGGGCGTTGTATAGTAGTGACAATGCCTTCTTAAAATTTAATAATTTCACATGAATTATAAATGGATTTGATGGGAAACAATTCAATTTTAAACTTGAAAATTATCGTATTCTAAAGGGCTTGTGGTGTTTTTTATTTAATCATGGAAACATTATTTGAGTAATTTATTTGAAAAAAGTCTACATAACTCATTGACGTTTGAATGGTAGTCTACTCCACCCATTCAATTATAAAACCGGATGTTTAACTTCCCTGTACTTTGTAGCACCACATAAATAGCCACTTGAGTGATTTTGGAGACCGGTTTTGATGACGTGGCACTCCATGTTGGCACTGGTCACCACGTTAGGTACCTGGGCCTGCCTGTCACACTACCTGGATGTCTTTTGCCTCCCACAGCTCCCTTCTCCATCAAGCTGCTGGGGCCACGGCCATCGCGGGAGCATGGGCAAACCGCCTCCACAGGCGCGCGAGTAATGCTGGCACCGCGGCCGCCGTGGGCGCGTGGGCAACCGTCTCCATGAGCGCGTGAGCAGTGCGGCCGCCGACGCCGCAGTGGACGAGTGGACAAGCCGCCTCCACGGGCGTGCGAGCCGTGTGGTCGCCGCCGACGCCACGAGGGTGAGCCGGGCAAACGTCTCCGCGGGCGCGTGGACTAGTCCCCTCCACTGACGCGCGAGCCGTGTGGTCGCCGCCGCCGGCCCCGCGGGCGAGACGGGCGCGCGAATCGTGCAGCCGCCGCCGCCGGCCCACGGGCGAGTTGGTCGGGCGCCGCCGCGCCGCCTCCACGGGCACGCGAGCTGTGTGGCCTCCGACGCCGTCGTGGGCGCGTGGGCAAGCCACCTCCACGGGCACGTGACCCGTGCGGCCTCCATGGGAAGGCAAGCAGTGCGGCCGCCGCCGCGCAACCCCCACGGGCACGCCGGTGAGCCTGGCGGGGCGCCTCCCTCACAGGCACACTGTAGGCTTGGCTGAGGACAGAGAGAGGATAAGGGGAAAAAGGAAAACACCCGTGTGGCCGGGCATGCGTGCGAGCCGGGCTAGTGCCGCCTCCACGGGCAGGCAAGCATTGCGGCCGCAGTCGCGCAGCCCCCACGGGCGCGCTGGTGAGCCTGGCGGGCGCCTGTGGCGCCTCCCTCATGGGCACGCTACAGGCTTGGTTGAGGACAGAGAGAGGATAAGGGGAAAAAGGAAAAACACTGACACGTGGAACCAAAGTGCCACGTGGAGTGCCACATCACCAAAACCAGTCTCCAAAATCACTCAGGGCCTATTTGTTCCGGTATTGTGAAATATAGGGTGTTAAACATCCGGGTTTATAGGTGGAGGATTGAAGTAGACTACCATTTAAACGTGAAGGGGTTTTGTAGACTTTTTCCAATTTATTTTGGACTATATATGCTGAATATTCTGCTGTTAGCTCGAAAGGATTTCTTGAGATGCACGCTAAAATATTGCAAATATTTTTTGTCTCAATTTATAGGTTGTTTGACTTTTTTTTGTCAAGTTTGATTGGCTCGCTTTATTCAAAAAATTTGTGAAAATATATAAAAAATTCAAACTGTAGTTGAAGTATATTATAAGTTAAACTAAATCACAATGAAAATAAATAGTAATTGTAATTTTTTTTAACAAGACGAACAAATCAAATTTGGCGTAAAAAATCAGACGATCTATAAATTGAGACACAAGGAGTATGTTGTTAGCTCCTCCCTACTTATCGCCGTGTTCCTATCTCTATACTACTTTATGGGAAAAATATTTGAACGTGAGAATCTACAGATGTTCAAACGGGCCGCATGGCAAGGCCCGAGCATGGGTTAGGCACGGCACGGCGTCGCCAGCGTGCCCTGCTAGCTCCTCAGCCTAGGCACGGTACCGAGATGCTTCAATCGTGTTGTGCCGGCATGGAAGCCTGGGTGGCCCATCGTGCCATGCCCACCCGGCACCACATGCCTTGCCACGTTGCTCGTCGTCGCTTGCTGAGGAGGTGCACCATAGGGGACGGCGAGGTTGAGACGAAGTGCTGCCGCCAGGCGAGCCGGAGACTGTAGGGGAGACGGAGAGGAAGGGGTGCTGCTGGGAGAGACAGAGATAGGGGGAGGGGCGCCACCAGGAGAAGAGAGCGGAAGAGAGAGGGTCACGCCGCCGCCTAGCAACGCGAAGGCCGAAAGGGACACAGTGGGCGTCAGGGTTGGAAGGATAGGAGCAGGGAGTCAGTCGTCGGGGGTAGGGGAATCTAGAGTGGCGTGGAGAGGAGGAAGGAAATTAGGGTTTGTTTCCCTTTTATACTGAAGAGATATGAGTTGGATTGTTAGGACCACCGTGTCGACCAAGGCCGACTGGCTTAACGGGCCGTGCTCATGCCGAGAGTGGCTGTGGAGAGGAGGAAGGAAATTAGGGTTTGTTTCCCTTTTATACGAAGAGATATGAGTGGGATTGTTGGACCACCGTGTCGACCGGGCCGACTGACTTAACGGGCCGTGCTCGTGCCGGACACTGACGGGCTGCGCCCTCAGCACGGCACGGCCTTCGTGCTGGGCCGGGCATGAGCATGATGCCCACTGGGCCGTGCACGTGCCTGGGCCATTTCCGTGCCAGGCCATAGGCCACGCCGTTGGTCACGACCCATATGGACATTTACAGAAAATCCTCGTAAAAATATACTAGTTAGTTTTAATAATAAAATAGATATATAAATAAACTTTACACAGTCCATAGTGCATTGCATCTCTAGATGTGCTATAAAGTTGGGATATAAATTCTTCAAATCAAAATTTTACTAAAAATAAATACATTGTGTCGTAACAGTGAACCTACAAGAATCTTGTAAATGAGCTTTGCAGTTTTTGTTTGTTTTTAAATAAATTGAGATTGTATTATGGGTGTTTCAACTTGCAACATGGTATATCTATGAATGCATTGGGGTTTCTCGGTTTTGACGTTTTGACTCCTCTATTTTAGTAAATAGCGTAGACGTAGATACAACACGCATGTGTTATGAGATGATCGGTCAGGCTATTGAAAGGAGGAAAATGAAGAAAGAATTAAAAAGAAGGAGATATGCTTGATTGATATCTTTTCTTTTTCATTAATTCTAAGACAAGAAAAATATCTGGTGCGTATGTGTACAAAATAATGTAAAAAATAGAGAGAAAGTGGATGAAACATTTTGGATATATGAGTTTTGGTCATTTCCACCAATTTCCTAATCTTTTCTAAACTGCCCAGTGGGACCAGCACGAGGGGTATACCCTGGCCTTCTTAGAAAAAAAAAGTTTCGAGAAAACTCGCTCTTTTGTAGCGTAGATAAACCATAACCTTTCTTGACGGTTTATATACACCCTATAACTAACAAAAACAATTTTCTATATAAGTGTTGTTGTGTTCAGTTTTATTTCATCATCTATATTTGTACTGTTGATTTCATTGACAACTATGTTTTGAATGGCTATTCTGAATAGGGATTTTTTTTCAAAGGCAATTTTCCCAATAGCTACTTCTAAATCGTAGCGGGCATATTTTGAGAGAGTGCTTTTTGAATGACTATGTTTCCATCACCCATATTTCTACATGTTTCGTGTCACCAACTATTAGTAATTATCAGTTAACAATGACACATCACAATCTCATAGGATCTAATAGTCTAATGGTCAGATCCACCGTCTAAATTTTAGCACACGTCACATCGGATGTTTGACACTAGTAAGAAGTATTAAATATAGTCTAATTATAAAATTAATTACACAGATGAGGACTAAACGAATGAAACGAATTTAATAAGCCTAATTAATCTATGACTTAGCAAATGTGGTGCTACAGTAATCATTCGTTAATCATGGATTAATTAGGCTTAACAAATCTGTCTCGTCGTTTAGTCCTCGTCTGTGTAATTAGTTTTATAATTAGACCGTATTTAATACTTCTAATTAGCGTCAAACATTCGATGTGACGTGGGCTCAATTTTAGCCCCTGAATCCAAACACCTCCCTAAACACCTAATCACACTAATTTAATACACCAACCCGGATGCAGATGTCTCATTAGGCTATCTGACTAATATTTCATCCCAAAATTGAATGTGTTCGGATGATATCCTTTTTCGATTGGGTATGGCTTCAACAGAGCCCAGTCAATTAGTTGACCATAAACATATTTTAGTTAATGATATACCAAGTTTTCGTTGCAAACCCTCAGATATTGTTTTTTGAACTTAACCCCCACATATTATTACTATGAAAGATAACCAATGATCAAAAAGTTTGTTCCTAGCGAATTGCCAAAGTATTTGACGATTGACTTTGAAAAATTATTATAAGAAATATTCAATCTCCTAAACATAACAATACTCTCTGTGTTCTATACTCCGTACCCTCGCTATGTCTATTACTGGATATTTTATTATTTATCTTTAGGAAGAGGCTAACGCACAGGCCGGCCGGCACGCTCACCCATTTTGGGGAATTAATGATTAGCCTATTTACATTTTTGGAAGAAAACAGCTCAATTTTTGCACACTTGTTTTCAGCTTAGACCACGTTGATCTTCTCTAAGAAGAAAAAATGCACAGACAGAATTAACTGAATAGGCAATAATGTTAGTATTGTTAGGCAAATAACAGTGCTCCCATCAGGACAAAAATTGTAATGTAACTAGGACAAAAAATATAAGTGCCATTTTGCCTAATGAAAAATAGCATTTTGCCTAGTGAACTACCAACATTTTGTCTAATGATAACATTCAAATTTGCCTAATGGAATGCAAGTGGGGAAAGGCAGGTAAAGTAGAGAGCAAGTGGAGAGAGGCGCTGGGCTGGTGGAGTCTGAGACGGCTCCCATGGAACTCGGTGGTGGAGCAGGACGGAGGGTGCTCGAGAGCTTACCTCGTTGGTGGCGGCGGCGGCGCCGAACGAGAGCTCACCCTCCTAGCGTGTCCTAGCCGTCGCCGGCGACGGAGGCAGATGGCGAGGCTGTGCTAGGAGTCTGAAGACGGTGGCCATGGAGATCGGTGGCGGAAGCAGGGTCGGAGGGCGTGCGAGAGCTCATCCTCGTCGGCAAGCGGAATGGGGAGGAGAGCATTCCCCACCTCATGCGCCCTAGACGATATATTTGGACCACGAGGAGGACGGATCCGGCCATGGTGGCCAGCAAATTGAACGGAGAGCCTCACCGGAGACCATGCTTCCGTCGGTCCTGGTGGAGACGGAGCAGGAGCTAGGGTGTGAGAGATGAAGAAGGAGAACGGAAGGAAGGAACAGTGCTACAGGGGCCACCTCACCGCCACCAATGGCCATCGCCGCCCGTCCGGACAGCACTGCGGCCTCGGAGGCCGGCTCTTCAGTGGGCGTCTGGTCATCGTCGAGGAGATGAGAGAGAAAAGGAGGTCGGAGATGAACAGGTATGCCACGAGCGAGAGATGGGCCGTGCCCATAGGTGTTCGTTTTAGGCCGTTTCATTTTGGAGCTCACCCGATGGGTGTGCGTGCTGCGTTGACACAAGCACGCACATAGGTAAGGAAGTCTTTACGTTATCTTTATTAACTTTATTTTTTTATAACTACTGGATCCCATGCACCTGTCTTCGTCCCCACACGTACAGACCACATGTACTCGATTGTCTCTTCCATCCACTGCATTGTGCTCGATTTGCTGCCTCCGATATAGGGCTGCCTCTGCACTGGCTCTCCCTTGTATTCGGCCCACACTTCCCCCTCGTCTCTGCCTGTACCTTCTACTCGTCTCCACGACTCCACTACAGGACGTTGGCGTAGATCCACCCCGCCCTAGCTCGTCTGCTGCTGCTCGCCATGCGTACCAGGCGTGTGGCTCCTCCGCAGCCCCGCTAGAGCCTAGAGCTACTACGTTTGCTCAGCGCCGTTGCCGGTGATTTCTAGGCCGCGGCCAGTCGATCTTCTCTAGGCTATCACGCGGCCTCATCACTCTTCCACCGCTCTTCTCCCTCGTTTCGCGTTGGCACGCTAGGAAGAGGTACTTTGCCCTCGTTAGGAACAGAGAGAAAATACTATTAGACTGGTATCACAGGAACGTGTACATAAACATACAAAACACTATTTACACATTGTAAACACTAAAATTTGAAATATAAACATTGAGAGATAGATGAGCCAGTGTACCAACCTTATCGTCCCCATACATTTGCCAGTCTCATTCTCAACCCCTCCATCCAATATAGGTCTTTTTAATAATAGAAATGATTCCGGTTTCATCTCGCTCTGGAGAGAACTGGACCCAAATTACTACAGAATCCTCACCATAAAATGTTTAAAAAAACATTCATCAAACACGCGGAAAATAAATCCTAGCCACGTGAGGCCACCTAAATGAAGAAAACTACTGCATAGACATTATCTCCATTTTACGGCAGTTTTGGCGAAGCCCCCCCCCCCCCCCCCCCCCCCGCTTAGCCTCATCACGTACTGCACTGCAACTTGGTCCACAGACAGAGCCAGTACGTTCATCAAAATAGCGCATGTAAAAAGGTTTTGGTGTATATTTGTTAAAACCAATATCATTTCTCGAGAATCATAGAGCCCCCCAATAGCCCTGCTGCTCATGTTGGTGTAAGGTATATCATTGCATCTCTTTTTTTTTTCACTTTCCTCCCTATTTTTACCGATACCAGACGATTTACATGGTACCACTGCGCTCACCCTTGGATTGTGACGAGCAAATGTAAAAAGTCCCTGCATGTAAACGACAGGCTCAGATTCTCTAACCCCGTCACTGATCCAGGGGAAAGTTAGGAATCCTTGTTTTTTTACTAGCGTGGGCGTATATACAATACACGTTGTCGGTACCCAGCTAACCGGGTACCCGCTTACAATAGACAAAGATCACTAAGGAGGGTAAGTACTGCAGTACAAGGAGGGCTTAAGGCCGCGTACAGATGGGCCCGGCATACTCCTTGGAAAAGCTGGGCCGCGCACCCGGCCCACAGGGGAGGCCCCGGACCTCCTTCAAGGACCGAGCCTCCCCCAGCCACGCGAGGAGTCCCTCAGGGGAAGGTGAGGTCCGGACCTCTCGGAGGTCCGGAGCCGGCGCCTTCGGTGGTCCGGGGCCGCCATGTGCCCACAGGGCACGGGGAGGTCTTGCGCTGCCACGTGCCCACAGGGCGCGAGGCGGAGCCTTCAGACAGGGGCCTCGCCCACTTACTGCATTTATTGCGGGCAGGTGGGCGTGCCCGATGCCGCTGACACCGCCGCTGTCAGGCAGGCACGCCCCGATGCCGCTGACACCGCCGCTGTCAGACAGGCGTGCCCCCGTTGCCCGCCGACGCCGCCGCTGTCAGGCGGGCGTGCGCTCGTAGCACGCTGACACCGCCGCTGTCAGACGGGCGTGCCCCCATCGCCGCTGGCACCGCCGCTGGCAGGCGGCGGCGGCGAAGCAAAGGGGCGCGCCTTACCGAGGCGCGACGGCGATAGCAGGGCACTACAGTTGATTTCCCCGGCCACACCGGGGTCTATATTGAGTAAACAAGTACGCTGTACTCATCATGAGCCGCGCCACGCGCGGCGGCCGCGCTCAGCCTAATACTAGGTAGCGGCGCTACAACGCTACTACGAGCGCCCTGTCCTGTCACGCGTGCGCGTCGCCTGCCCCTCGGCCTCTGAAGCCTCTCAGCGGGTTTAGCAGCCGAAGGGACAAGACGGGGTGAGGCAGGACGGCGCGGCGCCGTATCCAGACGACAGGACGACATGACGGATCTCCAGGCCATACCAGGTCGCGTCGGTGGTACAGGCGCAAAGCATGGGAGCGTTGGACATCAGGCACGAGATAGAACTGTAGCATAAAGGAAATGGGCCGGGACCACCTGTCGGGGCCCGGCCACCATGTACATGCCCCCCTTGGGCTATAAAAGGGGAGGCATACGCAACACAAAGGAGAAAAACACCCAGACAGGCTCAGACACGCTCCACGGTCTCCTCAGACCAAGCACAAGCACACAATCTTCACTGTCTTCACCTACAGACAGGAATACAAGAGCACATCCACTGTGGACGTAGGGTATTACGCTCCGGCGGCCCGAACCACTCTAAACCCTCTCGTCACCATCGTGCCACCATTGACCAGCTAACAACGATCGCTCCCCCTAACTACTCTTAGTACTTAGGATCTCGGCCGGGTGCATTCCGCCACCCGACCAGGAGCACGTCCGCTCCGACATTTGGCGCGCCAGGTAGGGGGAAGCCATCAGTTAGCATCATCCCTCACGGCATGATGGTTCGCATCCGCGACATTCAAGAGGGTGCAGCCGCATCAGAGGAGGTGGCCTCGACTGGGTCGCAGGCCTCCCCCCACCATTCTGAGGGCGCGGCGCGGACGCCGCGGGTCCCTCGACGCCCCACGGGGGGCGCCGCTGCTGCAAACACTGCAGTAGCGAGCGCTGTAGCAGCAAATGCCGCCACGGTGAACCCCGCTGCTGCCAGCGGCCCGCTCGCCGCAGCCAGGGAGCTGCTTCGTAACCCCCCGGGGCCGACAGCCTCTCCTAGCGCCCTGGCGCAGTGGCGAAGCAATGTGGATCGCCTGATCCACCTAGCTGAGGTCACCCCTGGTCCAGCTAGGACTGGATCGCGACCCCCTCCCAGCAGCGGGGGGAGGTCAAACCGCCGCAGGCAGCACGATGCGGCAACATCCGCGCGCTCCCCCTCAGTAAGGAGCGCGCAGACGGAAGACCTGCGAGCTGAGCTCAACCGCCGGCGAGCAGGCACCCCCACCACCGTGGAGCAACCACGGGTGCAGCCAAACGCCGCCAAGGGCAAGAACCTTGACGCGGCGTTCGCCGCAGCAGCACCTAAGCCCCCGGCTTACATGCAACCCCCGGTTGGCGTGCAAACGCCACCAGGGGTCGTATCGGCTGGAGTTGGCTGTGCCGCGCTCGCGGACGGTCTCCGCTCCGCGCGCTGGCCGCAGAAGTTCCAGCCGCACCTACCGAAAAAATACGACGGGAATACCAACCCGTCGGAATTCCTGCAGGTGTACGTCACCGCTATCACAGCGGCTGGCGGAGACGACGCCATTATGGCGTCGTACTTCCATGTCGCCTTGTCTGGGCCGGCCCGGACTTAGCTCATGAACCTCTCCCCCGGGTCAATCCGGTCCTAGGAGGAGCTCTGCACTCTGTTCCAGGCGAACTTCGCGAGTGCGTGCCAGCAGTACGGCGTGGAGGCCCACCTCCATGCAGTACGTCAGGAGCCTGGCGAATCCCTCCGAGCGTTCATCGCTCGTTTCGCCAAGGTACGGGGGACAATCCCTCGCATCTCCGACACGTCCATCATCACAGCCTTCCGGCAAGGCGTCTGTGATGAGAAGATGCTGGAGAAACTGGCGACCCGCCAAGTACAGGACGTCGCCACCCTGTACGCGCTGGCGGACAAGTGCGCTAGGGCCGCAGAGGGGCGTGCGTGGCACTCCCCACAACAGGACAGGGCTGCCCAGCCAGGCGCCTCTGCCGGTGCCGCCCGAGAGAGCGGCAAGAAAAAGACGAAGGGCCGACGCCCTGAGAGGTTCCTGGAAGGGGCCCCTGTCGCTGCGGCAGCACCTGGAGGCCGCGACACCGGCGGCAAGCGCCCGAGGCAACAGGCGCGGAACAGTGGCGGCTCATGTCCTGTTCATCCCAACAGCGGTCACAACGCCGCCGACTGCCGCGAGATACAAAAGCTCGTGCAGCGGCGTCTCAGTGAGCGCCGAGAGCGTCCGGCCAAGGACGACTCGCCCCCACGCCAGCGCCCTGGCAAGGGGAAGGCTACCAGCGACGGCGGGCCCGCCGCTGGGGGCAAGGAGATGGGCTACCAGCCCCCGGAGCAGGAGCTCAAGAGCGTCTACGCTCTAGGCCACTCCAGCTCCGAATCCAGCGACAATGAACGTCGCAAGAGGCTGTACGTTATGTACGGCGGAAGCTGGGCGGTCTCTTCCCAGAGGGACGTGAAGGCCCTGCGCTGAGAAGTCCTCTCGGTCAAGCCGAGCGTCCCTGGGGTGGCTCCTCACCACAAGTGGAGAGACACCACCATCTCCTTCGGGCCGGCCGACTGCCCAGAGAACATGGCTGGGGTTGGCGTACTGCCAATCATCACGTTGCCGGTGGTCGCCAACATACGGCTCCACCACGTCTTGATCGACGGCGGAGCCGCCCTCAACATCATCAGCCACGCAGCTTTCAAACAGCTGCAGATTCCGGAGTCACGCCTGGCTCCGACGCGCCCATTCTCCGGTGTGGGTCCAGTGCCAATCTACCCGAAAGGGAAGATCGACCTTCCGGTCACCTTCGGGACCCCGGAGAAATTCCGCACAGAGAACGTCCAGTTCGATGTCGCGGAAGTCAACCTGCCGTTCAACTTCATCATTGGCAGACCGGCACTGTACCGCTTCATGGCCGTTGCCCATTACGGGTACTTGGTCGTGAAGATGCCGTCCCCGGCGGGTGTTCTCACCGTGCCGGGAGACCGCCACGCAGCCGTCGCCGCGGTAGAGAAGCTCCATGCTCTCGCTACTGACGCAGCGAACCCGGCGGGGGACAACCCCTCGACCTCTCGGGCCAAGGTTCCTGTTAAGGAACCGAAGGTGCCCAAGGTACGCCCTTCCGACCCAGAGGACGTGCCGGTCAAGACCGTCCAGATCGGGGCGGAACCCTCCCAGACCACCCGCATCGCAGGGAATCTGGGAGAGAAATAGGGAGACGCGCTCGTTGCTTTCCTCCGGGCAAATGTCGACGTGTTCGCCTGGGAACCGTCGCAGATGCCTGGGATCCCTAGGGAAGTGATTGAGCACCGTCTGAAGATCAGCCCGGACGCCAAGCTGGTGCGGCAGAAGCCACGGAGGCAGTCCGTGGAGCGCCAGGACTTCATCCGTCAGGAGGTCCGGAAGCTCCTGGACGCAGGCTTCATCGAGGAGGTCCATCACCCCGAGTGGCTGGCCAACCCGGTGGTCGTCCCCAAGGCGAACGGGAAGCTTCGGATGTGTATCGACTACACCAGTCTCAACAAAGTATGTCCTCCAGACCCTTATCCCCTCCCACGCATAGACCAGATAGTAGATTCCACCTCCGGGTGTGAACTTTTGTCTTTTTTGGATGCGTACTCTGGGTTTCATCAGATCCAGATGGATGGGGAGGATAAGAGGCATACAGCCTTCGTAACAGTAGATGGGTTGTATTGTTACGTAGTAATGCCATATGGTCTGAGGAATGCTTTACCTACGTTTCTGCGTGCCATGAATTTAACGTTCCATGACCTGATCAGAAACATAGTAGAGGTCTATGTCGATGACATTGTCGTCAAGACCAGGGTAGGGTCGACCTTGATGGAAGACCTGGCCCTTGTTTTCGACAGGTTGCGCACAACGCGCACGAAGCTGAACCCCGAGAAATGCGTCTTTGGCGTCTCGGCTGGTAAGCTGTTAGGTTTCCTAGTGTCATATCGCGGCATTGAGGCAAACCCAACCAAGATCAGGGCAATCGAGGCTATGCGGCCGCCGGCCTGCATCAAGGACCTCCAGAAACTCACTGGGTCCTTGGCAGCCCTCAGCCGGTTTATCTCAAAGCTAGCTGAGAGAGCCCTGCCCTTCTTCATGCTTTTGAGGAAGTCCGGACCATTCATATGGACCGAAGAGGCTGAACAAGCCTTCCAGGAGTTGAAGCAGCATCTCACTACTCTGCCCGTTTTAGTGGCGCCAGAGTCTGGTGAGACCCTGTTTCTCTACCTCGCGGCAACATCCGAGGTAGTAAGTATGGTCTTGGTCACCGAGCGACCAGCCCATTCCCACGAGGGAGACACCGGGGTCCCCCAAGTGGAAGGTGGTGGTCCGCCCACCACAGGAGATGCAGCCGGCCCCGATGCCGGAGGTCCGGTTGGCACGCTGCCCTGCCAAGGCAGTAAGCCACCAGAAGCTGGAGGCCAAGCCGCCCAGGGGGCCAGCCTGCCAGGGGGAGGTGGCCTCGGACCTACCACTAAGGTCCGGACCACCCAGAAGCCAGTATATTACGTCAGTGAGGTCCTCCACGGGGCAAAGGCAAGATACCTGGAAGCTCACAAATTCGCCTACGCATTACTTATTGCTTCCAGAAAATTGCGCCATTATTTCCAGGCGCATAAGGTTGTCGTGGTGACCTCTTACCCATTAAGAGCAATCCTGCGCAATTCTAACGCCACTGGGAATATTGCCAAATGGGCCACGGAGCTGGCAGAGTTCCAACTCGACTTCCAGCCCCGAAGTGCTACCAACAGCCAAGTCTTGGCCGACTTTATCGCAGAGTGGACTCCCACCACCTCGGGATCTGGAGGTCCGCAAGCCGAGGCGGAACCTTCCCTGCCAGACAGGACCGTCTGGGTTTTTACCGAGCCGCACTGGACTCTCTTCTTCGACGGGTCCGCCCGTGAAAAAGGGTCCGGAGCAGGGGTGGCCCTCATGGACCCGAACGGGGATCAAGTAAAGTACATAGTTTGCTTCGAATTCAAAGCCACTAACAACATGGCGGAATACGAAGGCTTGATCTTCGGGCTCATGATTGCTCAGTCACTGGGAATCAAGCAGCTCCTGGTTAAGGGGGATTCCCAGTTGGTGATCAGACAGGTCCGGGGGGAGTGCTGCTGCAATAACCCCCAGCTCGCAGCATACCTCATGCAAGTGAGGGAGCTCGAGAAGGACTTCGAGGTCCTGGAACTGCAGCACGTTCCCAGGAACCTCAACTCAGTGGCAGATGACCTCTCCGCGAGGGCATCGACTCGGGGCCCAGTACCCGAGGGCGTCTTCAAAAGACAGCTGCTGAGACCAACCGCCCAGCCAGCCGAACTGGGCGAAGGGGGCGGAACTAGCACCTCGAAGCTAGCAGTCCCGATGGTCCTCCATCTCTGGAGCCCACCAAGGATCGTGTGGACTGATGACCCCGGCATGTTATCAGGGACCCATCCAATGGCTCAGGGCAGTCCCGATGCACGGATCTCAGAGATCCGGGACTACCTGAAGGACAAAATCCTTCCCGAAGAACGTGTGTCTGCTGAGCGCATAGTGCGGTTGGCTAAACGCTACACGCTAGTAGAAGGGGATCTCTACAGGCGTGGCGCCAATGGCATCCTCATGCGATGCATAACCCGGGAAGAGGGCCGCGATTTACTCGCGGAGATCCATGGAGGCGAGTGCGGGAATCATTCAGGGTCCCGTACGCTGGTCGGTAAAGCCTTTCGGCATGGTTTTTACTGGCCGACAGCGCTCCAGGATGCAGCTGAGCTAGTAAGGTCCTGCAAGGCGTGTCAGTTCCACGCAAAGCAGATACACACGCCGGCTCAGTCTCTGCAGATGATTCCACCCTCTTGGCCCTTCGCGGTATGGGGGGTGGACATCCTGGGACCTTTCCCTAGAGCTGTCGGTGGGTACCGGTACCTCTACGTCGCCATTGACAAATTCACAAAATGGCCTGAGGTAACCCCAGTAGTAACCCCAGTAGTAAGCATCACCCAAGGAACTGCAACAGCTTTCCTTAAGTCCATTGTGTGCCGGTTCGGCGTCCCCAGCCGTATCATAACGGACAACGGGACCCAGTTCAGGAGCCGGGTCTTCCAGGACTACTGCGACGGCGTTGGCATCCAGTTATGCTTCGCGTCTGTAGCACATCCTAGGAGCAATGGACAGGTCGAAAGAGCTAACGCGGAAATCCTCAAGGGGCTCAAAACCCGCACCTTCAACTGCTTGGAAAAGCACGGTGCGAAATGGGTTGATGAGCTCCCCTGCGTGCTATGGGGGAACCGGAGCACACCCAGCCGAGCAACCGGGGAAACCCCATTCTTCCTGGTATACGGGGCCGAGGCATGCCTCCCACCAGAAATACTCTTGGGCTCCCCACGGGTCCAAGCTTTTAATGAATCTTTGCAGGAACAAGCTAGGCGCGACGACGTCGACCTCGTCGAGGAGCAAAGATGGCAGGCTGCAATCCGAAACGCACGGTACAGCCAATCGCTCAAACGCTATCATGAGCGAACCGTGCGGGGCAGGGTACTCCAACTTGGAGACCTGGTCCTGAGGCGCATCTTGAGCCGAGAAGGGCGCAACAAACTCTCCCCCAGCTGGGAAGGCCCCTTCAAGGTGACAGAAGTTAGTCGCCCCAGTTGCGTTCGCCTCACCACAGAGGAAGGAGTTCCGCTGCCGAACCCTTGGAACATAGAACACCTCCGTAAGTTTTATCCGCAGGCAAGAAATTCAGGGCAACCCCTTTTCTTTTTGTAAGCTAAATAGGACCACCATGTGGACCAGAGCGGTGAAGGTCCGCCCTTGTAATCCCGACCTCTGGCTGACATCACATGACACCCTGTACCGCTTGATTAAAGAAAGAGTTTAGCCCTGAAATTCTTGTCTCCGCTGTTACGCTACTGCTTACTCAGCTGCCATCTGTTTCAATTTTTCCTAACCCCTGCGTGGAATCCTACTCTTGCCAAAAATCTCCTTGGAACCAGCAGGACTTAGCAGCTTGAGTGTGAAGCGGTTAGCACAGAGGTTGGGAAGGAGGTCCGGAATACTGGGTGCCAGGTCCAGAGAAAAGGGGCTCGCCTTGGTAGCACGGAGCTGTCAGCTGCTTAGCCTGGTCTCATACCCTAAGCACTGAACACTCCCTACCACGCCGTGAGTTCCCCCAGTATCAGGAACAGTGCGTTTAGTGCTCCGGACCACCCTCTAAGCTAATGGCGCACCCCCTAACCTCAGCAGCAAGGTCCGGCTGCGACTCCGAGGACTTCGAGGCAGCGCGGTTACCTTTTGTTTCGCTAGGAGAGGTCCGAACGACTGCAGGACCGGACCAGAGCTAAGGTGTTTTGGACTAAGGATAGTCCAGGGCTGTGTCGCAGTTTTGCCTGGTTCCGTACCCTTAACTCACTCACCCTGCTATCCCACGAACAAACATCCTGGCCCCTGGCCCGGACAGCAAACGCTCCGGACCTCGAATAGCGGAAAAGGTCAACTCAGAGTGGGTCCCGTAGGTGCGACACTGACGTTTGCCGTGAGTTGCATGCAGGTCTGGCCTCTGACTTGGTGGTAGCCAGCCTCAAAACTTAGAGCCTACCTACCAGGGGGCCAGGGGTTCAGGTAACAACACAGCAGCATGCAGCAGGGAGTAAATGGAGATAAGTCGCAACTACCATTCTTATATTACTTGTCCATACTAATGTTTTACATAAAAAAAAGCAAAACAAAACAGCAAAAGCTGTTGCCCTACGGTGCTGGGGAGGCTCCTGTCCCCGGTGCATCCGGGTCCTCGTCTGCAAGGGTCCGCTGGAACCAGGCGGCAACGACCTCCACCGCCTCCTGCACGCTATCTCGGGCGGCAGCCTCCGCTTCCTCCACCGGACCTGCAATGACCGGGTCCAAGGAAATGGCGGGGTCGTGGCTCCGGAAGCAGACCAGGAGGTGCTCCACCACAAGGCGGCACAGCTCGCGGCCCTCGGCTTCAAGGCGCTCCCCGAGCGTGGAGTCCAGGCGCCGAAGTCGCTCCACCGCCGAGTCAAGGACAGGGAAGGCGTCCGCAATAGTGGACGGCGGCTCTGTCACCCGGATCGGACTCAGTCCGAGCGGTACCAGAGCCGAACTCGCCTCCCCGGCCCAGTCGGTGATGCGTTGAAGGCCGGCGCGCATCTGCTCCCGGTCCTCCGCCGCCGCCTGTTGGGCAGCACCCTGCTTCAGCTGCTCCAGGGCGGCCCGCTCAGCCAGCAGCTGCTTCTCCTGGCTTGCCCGCTCTGCCTCCCGGGACTTCACCCAGTCCTCTCAGACCTTGAGCGTGGCAGCCTGGCGAACGGCGGAGTCCCTGAGAGCCTTGGCCGACGCCTCCCGCTGAGCAACGGAGTCCTCACGGGCCGCAACTGCTGCCTCGCGCTCGACAAGCCTCAGCTTCATCTTGTCGAGCTCAGCGTTGACAGCAGCCTGCCGCTCGGACACCTCCACCAGCTCTTGCCGGCGCTGCTCCACGCCTTTCCACGCGGACTCCAGCTTCGCCTGCTCGAGCTTCAGCCGCGCCTCGCCCACCTCGGCCTGCTTCTCGCGGATCCAACCCACGCGCTCTCGGCCAATGAGCCTCTGCAGGTCCTCATGGAAGGCCGCGCGGTCGGCATCGAGCTCGGTGCGGGCGGTGGAAAGCTCCGCACGGGTCCGGGTGTGCTGGGCGGTGGCGGCTTCGATCTGCTCCCCCAGACGGGCCTGCCAGCCGTCCAGACGCTCGCGCTCCTGTTGCAGCCGGGCCCACTCCAGCTGGAGCGCCTCCTGGGCGTCGTCCAGGGCCTGGCTTGCCCGACGCAGCACGCGAGGGAGGGGAGCTCCACCCGGCTGGGGCAGGGGCAGGAGCGGCCTACCCAGAACCTCCTCCAGTTCCCCCTCGGCAGGGGGCGGAGATCCGGGGCTGGTCGTCTGGGCGGCGGGCAACGAAGGCTCCGAGGTCCGAGCGTCAGGGGCCGCCCCCGGCGCAGGCCCTTGGGCCGCAACGCCTTCCGGCATCGGGCTGCCTGGTGCCTGGGGCTGCGCGTCTGGAGCTCCCCCCTCAGCAGGCACTCGGGGTGCGGTCTCGGCCCCCGAGGCGCCCCCCGGCGT
This sequence comes from Paspalum vaginatum, assembly GCA_030272315.1. Lineage (NCBI taxonomy): Eukaryota > Viridiplantae > Streptophyta > Magnoliopsida > Poales > Poaceae > Paspalum > Paspalum vaginatum. Next base: position 14,570,177 of record CM059015.1, read on the forward strand.
CGGTCCACCTGGGGCCTGGGGCCAGACAGACGGGGCGGCCCCCGGTGCAGGCCCCTCAGTCGTAGCCCGGGCCCGCGAGGCATTCTCCGCCGTCGGGCCACCAGGGGCGCACTTCTCCGCCGTGGTCTCCTGGCCACCAGAGCCGCTGGGGGGAGGAACGCCGGCCGGGCGTGTCGGCCTGAACAAAACACACGGCGAAAGGCTGAGAAGCCTGAAAAAGCTAGCCGTGGTACCGCGAAGTATTCGAAACTAATCTAAAAGACTTACCTCAGAGTAGGCGCCGACTAGCGGCCACGAAGGCCAGAGCCTCGCCGCGGCTGCCGTTCCGCGGCCGGCACTGCCGGTTGCTGCTGTTGCCGCGGGCCCGAGGCCGGCGGTGCCGGAGAGGGCCGCCGCTGCTGGTCCGGCGTCGGGGGAGGTGCCCGGCGCTGAGGGTGCCGCTGGTCCGGAGGCGGCGGTGGCACTCGCTCCCCTTGCCCAGAGGAGCTTCCTTCCCCCGAGGTCCGCTGACGCTTCGGGTCCGGCTCCGAGACAAAGGTCCCGTCGCCGCGGACCAGCCTTCGCCGCGTCTCCTCACCGCCCGCCGGCGGGACAACGGGGGACGCTGCCACTGGCCCCTTGCCCTTGTCAGCAGGAGCAGTGCCTCGGGCACCAGAGCCCCCAACTGGGGCGTCGTCGATGTGGACCCCCCGGTTGGGGTCGCCCCCAAGCTGCCGCGCCGCGAGGCCGCCGTCGTCGAGCGTGGGCATCTCCCGGAGCACCGCCGTCCGCAAGGCCTGGTCGCGGCAGAGCGGCACGATGGCGGACGGCAGGCGCAGCTGCTCCGGAGAGAAACTCACGTCCGTGACGCACCGCACCCATTCCTCCAGCAGGAGCGGCGTCAGATCGTGGTCTTCGCCACGCACCACCCGGCTGCAGTCGTTGGAGCCGGTGTAGCTCCACGCCAGCCTTGGCCGCATCTGCAGGGGGGCGAGCCTCCGCTTGAGGAAATCCGCGAGGACGTGCATTGAGGTCAGCCCGCCGCTGACGAGCTCGGTGATCCTGGCCAGCACGGGGGAGAACTCGGGTGGCAGATCCGTCGAGGCACCCTCCGGGAGAGATGCGTCGGGACTGCTTTCGGGGAGAGCCAGCCGGTCGTTCGGCTCCGCCCTGACAATCACCCAGTCGTTGCGCCAGTGCTGCCACTTGGCGCTGGCGAAGGTGGGGAGGTAGGTCGATCTTCCCCCGGACCCCTTCAGCAGGAGGTAGTAGCGGCCGATCTCCGTCGAGCTCCTCCCGGAACACCTCACCGAGAAGAAGTGGCGGAAGAGCGTCACGCAGGGAGGAATCCCCACAAACATCTCACAGAAGTGGGCGAAGTTGCCGCATGAAGGATGGAGTGGGGGGTGAGATGCTGGAGCTGCAGCCCAAACGCCTCCAGCAGCAGCATGAAGAAGGAGGAGATCGGAATCCCCAGACCACAGTAGAGGTAGGGGACGAAGAGGACGAACTCCCCCGGCTGCAAGTTGCGGTGGGGGAGGGAGCCCGTGCGAACATTGTCGCAACGCTCCGCGTCCGTCCAGCCGAGCAGGCGGCGGACGCGGGTGAGGTTCTCCTCGGTCTCCCGAAAGGATTGGTGGCCCGAACCCATCGCTGAGGAATCTGGCGGTGGGGAGGAGAAGGAGCACGCAGCAGACAAGAAACGAGGGCTCTGCTGCGAGGAAGATGAAGCGCCGCGGCGGATGCGAGGGGTGCAAGGGCAAATGGCAGAAAGATGTGCTCGGCCGATGGTCGAGAACCCTATTTGACGGTTGCCCCCAATCCTCCGCAAGCCGCGGACGTCAAGAGTACGCGCGCGCAGACGCACCCACGGACCTCCAGGTCTATGACAGCAGGGGCCCGAGGAGGCAGTCATGACAGACGGGTAGAAGAGCAAGTAAGACAGGAAGGCGAACCGGCGGCCGCTCGCGGACGCGCGTCTCGGCGCGATGCGCGGGGCCCCTGCCTTTTCCGCTTTATGCACGGCTGCCCACGTAACTATCTGCCCCGCCTTAATGGCAGGAGAAGGAGTAGGTGAACCGCCGCGCGGTTCCCGACGCGGGCCTGCTCCCACGTTCCCCGGGAGATTCCCACGATCGGGCGCCCCCAGATCGTGGGGGCCCACGGGGCCACCCCGCGGGGTTGGGTGGACTAGGCCCCCTCCAGGGTCAGGCGAGTCAAAGCCTCGACCAAAAATCAAGTGGTGGGCCCTGCCCAACTACGAGCTTAACGGCTAAACACCGGTAACCACTCATGGCTCCCGACGGCTTGAGTAGTAAGCGATGATGGGCTCACCTCAGGTTCGAAAAACTCACCAAAGGCGAGCCCAGGGGCCACTGTCGGTACCCAGCTAACCGGGTACCCGCTTACAATAGACAAAGATCACTAGAGAGGGTAAGTACTGCAGTACAAGGAGGGCCTAAGGCCGCGTACAGATGGGCCCGGCCTACTCCTTGGAAAAGCTGGGCCGCGCACCCGGCCCACAGGGGAGGCCCCGGACCTCCTTCAAGGACCGAGCCTCCCCCAGCCACGCGAGGAGTCCCTCAGGGGAAGGTGAGGTCTGGACCTCTCGGAGGTCCGGAGCCAGCGCCTTCGGTGGTCCGGGGCCGCCACGTGCCCACAGGGCACGGGGAGGTCTTGCGCTGCCACGTGCCCACAGGGCGCGAGGCGGAGCCTTCAGACAGGGGCCTCGCCCACTTACTGCATTTATTGCGGGCAGGTGGGCGTGCCCGATGCCGCTGACACCGCCGCTGTCAGGCAGGCACGCCCCGATGCCGCTGACACCGCCGCTGTCAGACAGGCGTGCCCCCGTTGCCCGCCGACGCCGCCGCTGTCAGGCGGGCGTGCGCTCGTAGCACGCTGACACCGCCGCTGTCAGACGGGCGTGCCCCCATCGCCGCTGGCACCGCCGCTGGCAGGCGGCGGCGGCGAAGCAAAGGGGCGCGCCTTACCGAGGCGCGACGGCGATAGCAGGGCACTACAGTTGATTTCCCCGGCTACACCGGGGTCTATATTGAGTAAACAAGTACGCTGTACTCATCATGAGCCGCGCCACGCGCGGCGGCCGCGCTCAGCCTAATACTAGGTAGCGGCGCTACAACGCTACTACGAGCGCCCTGTCCTGTCACGCGTGCGCGTCGCCTGCCCCTCGGCCTCTGAAGCCTCTCAGCGGGTTTAGCAGCCGAAGGGACAGGACGGCGTGAGGCAGGACGGCGCGGCGCCGTATCCAGACGACAGGACGACATGGCGGATCTCCAGGCCATACCAGGTCGCGTCGGTGGTACAGGCGCAAAGCATGGGAGTGTTGGACATCAGGCACGAGATAGAACTGTAGCATAAAGAAAATGGGCCGGGACCACCTGTCGGGGCCCGGCCACCATGTACATGCCCCCCTTGGGCTATAAAAGGGGAGGCATACGCAACACAAAGGAGAAAAACACCCAGACAGGCTCAGACACGCTCCACGGTCTCCTCAGACCAAGCACAAGCACACAATCTTCACTGTCTTCACCTACAGACAGGAATACAAGAGCACATCAACCGTGGACGTAGGGTATTACGCTCCGGCGGCCCGAACCACTCTAAACCCTCTCGTCACCATCGTGCCACCATTGACCAGCTAACAACGATCGCTCCCCCTAACTACTCTTAGTACTTAGGATCTCGGCCGGGTGCATTCCGCCACCCGACCAGGAGCACGTCCGCTCTGACACATGTGTTATGGGATGATCGATCGGTCAATGAGAATAGAGAAAAGAAAGAAGGAATTAAAATGAAAAAGACATGCTTTCTCATTAAATCCAAAACAAAGAAATTAACAGATGGGTATAAATGTAAAACGGGGTGAGAAAATAAAATAATAAAGAATGAAAATATTTTCTTTCTATTGGTTTATACATTTTCCAACCTGTTCAGTGAGGTCAACATGAGGGGTACACTGAGGTCATTGCAGGTAAAATGATTTTGATAAAATCACTCTTTTGTTGTTAGATTAGATAGATAGATTAGAGTAGATAGGAAAATCCCTGCCGGTTGACGATGGTGTTAGACGCCGACGAGATTTTGCAGTGGCGGTATCGATCTTCAAAGGCCACCATTCCCTTCAGCCATCACTAGTCTGGCTCTGTGCTGCAGCTCCTCTGCTAGGACCAGTCCTCCTCCTCCCCATGCGTGCAGGTGCGTTCGACTCTCACAAATGGCAAGCTAACGAGCCAAGTGTCGACACGACACGGCGACAGCATCAAATCTCCGTTAACTTCACATAATACAGGCTCGAAAGGGCAACACATATCGGGTGACCGCCATCTCGTACAGGTCCGCGGTCTTTGTCCGGTTGCGCTGGATGTCTGTGTCCCGTCGCCAAGGCCGCGGTCAAGTATGAGCCCCGCGCTTTCGCCGTCTCCGTCGCCGCGTTCACCCTTGAGCTCGGCAAGCACGAGGTCGACCTCACCCGCTCTCTTTCGACGACCTCGAGGACGGCGGCGACTCCAGGTTTGGCAAGCGGAGCACGAGCTTCCGGTTGTCTAGCCCCGCTCGCGGCGCGCGGCTCAACGTAACCTTTTCGTTCTCGCCCGTCGCGGGCGGCGGCGGCGCGCAGGTCAAGGCGGGGCTCTGCGGCAGTGAAGGCAGTGCGGACACGGGCACGGAGACAGGAGGGCCGAAGGAGCAAAATACTCATCCGACGACCGACAGTTGCTTGGAACTTAACTGGCTGAGATCGGACTACTGCGTAGTATGTTGCAGTGGAACTACCCACCACTGCACCCGATCTGTGTCGTGTCTCGGAAGGAAGGGGAGGAGATGCCGAGCGGCTGTTCCTTTCTCTTTCCTCTCCTCTCCCCTCTCCGCATCGTGTGCGTTGAGCTGTGCTTGTCACCAGGTCAAGCACGCTACCATAGTACCCGCCATTTCAACCCCTTTAAAAAAATATATATATCTTTGCCCCGTTCAACAACAAGAGCGACGACGACCTGGTGGCTAGTGCGTGCTGCCGCACACCGCCTCCATTTGCTGGTGGCGGTATAAGATTATTTGTCCTCTCCCCTTGTCCTTGAGAACCATCCGCAGGCACCTCGCGCGGGCAAGAAAGTGCGAGGGAAGAGGACAAGGCGGCGGCCATGAAGTCCAACCGGAACCTGTCGAGGGGGGAGGCGAGGAGGCTGGGGAATGTGGCACTCATAGCCCTCATGCTTGTAGCCCTCCTGCTGCTCTCCCTCGTCAGGGCCAGGTTCTCCCCGATTGGTACGTAGTAGCCACGGCTTGATCTGTGAGGTTTCTGGCCATGGCGTTGGTCAGGTCGCTTATCTTGTCTGAGTCGTGCGTGCTGTGTTGTGTGGCACTCCAGACAAAACAGGGGCGGCCATCAAAGCAGAGGAGCATGAGGCAATGGCAATGGGGAAAGAGACGGAGACCCTTGCCGCCGCCGATCAGGCTGCGACTTCAGCGGGTAAGTTTCGTGATTCGTTCGGAGATCTAGAACCCGCATCCCCTGTCTGAATCGCCATCGAGAAGCTGCAAGCTTTGGAGCAGATCTGATCTTTTTTGTTTTTTTTTTTGATCCGCCCGCAGCAGGTGCATCCGCAGAGGCGGAGGGCGGCGGAGAGACCCATCCCAAGCCCGCCGCCGGCGCTAGCAGCAAGCCGGTGTGCTACGAGTCGAGCCGGCGGTCGGACACGTGCGAGGCGGCGGGCGACGTGCGCGTGGCGGGGCGCGCGCAGACCGTGTACGCGAGCCCGCTGGAGCGGGAGTGGAAGGTGAAGCCCTACTGCCGGAAGCAGGACGCGTTCGCGCTGTCGCACGTCAAGGAGTGGTCGCTGCGCCCGCTCCCCGGTCCGCATTGCACGGTGAACAGCTCGGCGACGGCGTTCGTGCTGTCGACGGGCGGGTTCACGGGCAACCTGTTCCACGACTACACGGACGTGCTGATCCCGGCGTTCATCACGGCGCGGCGGTACGCCGCCGCCGGCGAGGTGCAGTTCCTGGTGAGCAGCTTCAAGCCGTGGTGGACCAGCCGGTACCTGCCCATCTTCCAGCAGCTGAGCCGGCACGAGGTGGTGGACGCGGACGCGGACGCCGAGGTCCGGTGCTACCCCCGCGTGGTGGTGGGGCCGACGTTCCACAGGGAGCTGGGCGTGGACGACGACGCCGCCGCCTCAAACACGTCGATGGCGGAGTTCCGCGCGATGCTGCGCGGCGCGTTCGGGCTGGAGCGCGCGACGGCGACGCCGAGCGGCGACCGGTGGGACATCCGGCGCCGGCCGCGGCTGCTGGTGCTGTCGCGCGCGCGGTCGCGGCGGTTCGTGAACGAGCGCGCGATGGTGGACATGGCCATGAGCCTGGGGTTCGACGTGCGCGTGGGCGACCCGGAGGCGAGCTCGGACGCGGGCAAGTTCGCGCGGCTGGTGAACTCGGCGGACGTGATGGTGGGCGTGCACGGCGCGGGGCTCACCAACATGGTGTTCCTGCCCGCCGGCGCCGTGCTCGTCCAGGTGGTGCCGTTCGGCGGGCTGGAGTGGCTGGCGCGCGGCGCGTTCCGGGAGCCCGCCGCGGGCATGGGGCTCCACTACCTGGAGTACGCGGTGCAGCTGGACGAGACGACGCTGAGCGAGGCGTACGCGCGGGACGACCCCGTGCTCCGGGACCCCGCCTCCGTGCACCGCCGCGGGTGGGACGCGCTCAAGGCCGTGTACCTGGACCAGCAGAACGTGAGGCCGCACCTGGGCAGGCTCAAGAACACCTTCATGGAGGCGCTCAGGATGCTGCCGCACGGACGCCTGGCGAGCGAGGACGAACCCAGTTGAAGCCTGCATGTACGTTGCTCTGCTCTGCTTTGCTTGTGTAGATAGACGGAGATGATACTGTACTACTGGAATGGGGGGTTGTTCCCTGCTAATCTGTTCATTATTTGCCTGCCTGCGGCCTGACACTGCAACTGCAAGGCTGTACAAAACAAAATGCATGTACAAGTAGAACAAGCAGAACGCGAGATGCAGACAGACACCATAATAGTAGTTTTTTTTTAATTTTGAAACATATACTGGTACTCAGGTACGTATAAAAAAATGCATGTAGAAGAAGACGTGAAGCGCATCAGTGATGCTTTGTTTAATCGTGTACCGCACAACTGTACTAGTTTTAAAACAGAAGCTGCTGTGCTTGCTTGGCTGACACGGTCCGTGCTGATTAATTTCTCTGCTGTTTACTATTCATCAGCGCATGTGAGGAGTAGCATGCCATTAGCGTTAGGTAATCACGAAGCACCGCCGGTTGCCTGGTCAGGGCTTTGACGTGACGGGTTATATGGGATGACGGCGACGTGACCCCGCGTACACAGGTTGGTAGCTTGACGAGTTCAGTTTGACGTGTTCATCGGAAGGCGATGCACGGATCGCATTCACATACTTTTGGAGTATATATAAAACTAGAGCGGTGACGTCATGCAGTGGCTAGTGGGAGGCGCTGATGACATCCGCCGCCGACTTGTTCGCTGCGCAAGTGCGGGGTAGTACTTTTTTTTAATAATGGAAAAAAAATTCCGGCTTCATCTATCCGCAAAGGAGAATCAGATCTAAATTATTACAAACTCTTTGCACCATCTTTAATAAAAATGAATAATCTATCATACAGGAAAGAAAATTCTAACCACATTAGACCACCCAAACTGAAAAGAATAAATCCATCGTCACCGTTTCTAGCTTACGGCACGCTTGGAGTAATCCATACTTATATTCTTCACTTCGCTATAATTTGGCCTATAGTCGAAGCCAGACGTTCCTCTAAAAAATACCTGCAAGAAAAATTTTGGAGTGCATTTGTCAAACACAGCATCAATTCTTGAGATCCAAAGAGTACACAAAATACTCGCCGCTCCTGTCAGTAATAATGACTCATGTTTCAAACCTTCTGTTTCACCCAACTGCTAAACAAATGTTATATATTTTGTGGTGGGCAAATTCAAAAGCAGTGTATACTGTGCGCCTAAGAAACCTAGGATATTTGCAATCTAAAAAGAGATGTTGAATTGTTTAAATCATACTAAAAAACAGCAGCATTTATCGCCCTGCCAATTACGACGTGATAAATTATCTTTTGTCAAAACCACCTCTTTTTTAAGTACCATAAGAAAATTTTAATCTTTAAAGGTTATCTTGTATGCCAAATTTCCTTTGACACTCTAGTGCCCGTATTGACCAAATGCAAGTACATCGATCTCACTGAAAAGTTTCCGCTTTTATGTAACTGCCACTTAAAGACATCGTTACCCTCTTCCAAGTTAACATTCAAAAGCCTATCAACTAGGTTCTCCCGGTCTCGAAGTTGTTCCCTACTAATGATCTTCTAAAAGATACGTTAAGAGGGTTCGAACCAAGGACTTCCGCAACCGTTGCACTGCCTTTTCCTCACGCTGTTGAAAAGAGAGGGGTATTGATATTTTAAGGATACTCCGCCTAGCCAGATGTCTTCCCAAAACCTAATCCGAGTCCCATTTTTTAAAATAAAGGATCCTAGGTTTAGGAATTGATCTTTTATCCCCATTAAACCACTCCAAAATTGAGAGTCTCCTGGTTTCTTTTCCAGTTGCGTCAACGTCTTATTCCTCAAATATTTGTTTCTTAACAAACGCTGCCACATACCATCTTCATTAGCTAACTTCGAAAAGCCATTTACCCAACAAGCATTTGTTCTATGTGTCCAGATCAAGGATGCCCAAACCCCCTTGATCTTTTGGCATGCACACAATCCCCCATCTAGCTAACCTGTATTTTTTATTGTGTTGATCATTTTGCCAGAAAAAAAAGTGATCTATAATAATCCATCTTTTTAAGGATTCCTCTTGGGACCTAAAAAAAACATCATAAACATCGGCAAACTAGACAACACTAAGTTGATCAGTGCCAACCGCTCGTACAACACTTTGGCGAATCTCACCATAGTACGCCAGGTGGGTCACTCGGACGCAGCGGCGGTCCGATCTCTGTCCTCTTTGGCTCTTTTTTACCAGTAATGGGGCCCTCCTTGGTATGGTATCAAATCCTTTGGTATGTCAAAATTTTGGCAACTTTGACCTATATTTGAATCGATGTAAAATTTTAGTTAAACAATAAATTTTTTGTTTAATGGGTTGTTTGAGCTCAAAATAACTCAGCTGAATGAGAATTTTGATTTTTGATCAAATTTTAGTCTAGATTCAAACACAATCAAAGTTGCCAAATTTTTGGCATGCCAATGGTTTGTCACCAAACTAAGCAGGCCCCCTTGATCTCTCGGCTAAAATTTAACCCCGTCACATCGGATGTTTGGACGCTAGTTAAAAGTATTAAATATAGTCTAATTATAAAACTAATTATACAGATGAGGACTAAACGGTAAGACAAATTTATTAAGCCTAATTAATCTATGAATAGCAAATGTGATGCTACAATAACCATTCGTTAATCATGTATTAATTTAGCTTAATAAATTTGGCTCGTCGTTTACTCTTCGTCCGTGTAATTAATTTTCTAATTAAACCATATTTAATACTTCTAACTAGCGTTCAAATATCTAATATGACGTTGACTAAATTTTAGCCACCGGATCCAAACACCCTAGTATAAGTATAGAAGCTGTCCCCACTGGTATGAGCCCAGCCATCAGCCCAACTACTAGCAAAGGCCCACTACATACGACGTTCCCCTCAAGCCGCTGTGTCAGCTTGCCCAGATTGGCTTCACCTCAGTCACGATCCCACATTAGCGGCAGCAATTTGATTGGAATTATTTCCCATTGTCCTTCTTATCCCCTCAGAGATACAAACCTTGATGTCTCCACTTCAAGAACCACTGGCAGGGGTTTCTTCAAGTGCGCAACAGCTACATGGTAACAATGGAAAGGTGGCTGCGAAAAATGATTCAAATTAGAGTAACACCTTAAGTTTGTATTTAATTTCCTACGTGTGCCAGCATGACAGATTAAGTTAGTGTGATCCCCTAAATTTCAGTCCGAATTGCCCATTTTGCTATAATCTAGGTAACTCCCTTTGCTTGCATGCAAGATTACCCATCTTTATCATTATTCAGATAAAAAATCCTTCTACAATACAAAATGCACCCCTAACGATATATAAAAACAAAATCAAATTAGACATGTTGAGTGATAAATATATATTTATATATTTTGACACTTAGGAAGAATTGTTCCTTGTCGAATTACATAGCAATGGCACTACCAACTCGTTTTAAATTATATAGATACTCAATGAAATAGGAACCGTAAGTTTTTAGATAAATGTATACATTTCAATTGACACGTTATAACATATCGCCATTGATAGTTCTTTTGCGAGCATTGTGTTTTTAGAGAAAAAAACACTGCACAAATAATTCTTTGCTAAAGAAAATTTAATAATGAAAGAAATGTCCTTTTATGAATTATGATACTGTAGTAACTAAGAGTGCAGTCTAGTACCAACCATCCTTTGTTTCAAAAATATAATATAAAATGACGGTTCATAAAAGGTACAATAAGTATTTGAATTTCTACTTGATAACTGCATTAAAAAACTTGCAACAACCAAACAAGATCAAAATTTGGAAAACAAAACCTAGAATCATTTTTTTAATATTGAAGAAGTCTAACCTACCATATGCGGATATATAATGGTGCCAATATGGATTCATATCCCATGACTTATGCATTGCAAAACAAGGTAACCTATCTATACTCTATACACTATATAAAAAACAACTTTTAGAAAAATCTTTTTTTTTTACCTACAATGGCCCCAGTATACCTTCACGTTGGTCCCACTACGTAGGTTGGAAAGAGTTGTAAAGGATTGAAAATGGTCCAAAACCGATACAAGGAAAATGTTTCCACCAAGTCTTATTTTGTACCAGGCACTTTTCTTATTTTGAAATTAATGAGAAATGAATGACTTCAATCAATCAGATCTCTTTTTTTAATTTCTTCTTTCTTTTATCTTTTCCTCCTTCTTTAACTACCCTGCCATCATCACATACCATGTGCGTGTTGCACATACGTTTACGCTAATTATTTATATTAAAATTTTAACTAAACACATACCTACTAAGACGTACGGATGCAAAATGCAAAAGAGGGAGAACATTATAGATATAGATTATACTACCTCCGGTATTTATTAGTTGATGCTCACGACCAAAATTTTGAAGAACTAGCAAGTGATTCTTAATGTCAGAACGTTATTTTTTAAACCCAAAAGGAGTATATTTTTAGTTTATCACATCCAAGAATACACAATATCTAATGGTAATATAGTAAATTATTACATATACAGGGAGTGATGCGCCGATATAACACCAACCTTTTCCAAAAGAATTTACATGCTTCTATCAATCTCTGTTTCCTAACGCATGCCAGTTTTGACTAAGGCATGAATATCAAGTTGCTGTTAACTTTTTGAGATTTACTCCTCGCCAGTCAATTGACGGCTTGTTTTGCCGTTAGTCGACGATGGGAGGACGCTGGGGAAGAAGGGAGCTTGCCGGGGAAGAAGAACAAGGGCTCACCTCCGTCGCGCCTCTCCTTCACGCCGTCGTCGCCAGGGAAGAGCGTCACCGCCGCCATCGGCTTCCTCCTCGCCGCGAGGTTAGGGTTAGGGTTAGGTGTTCGGGTTTGGGGTTGGCGGTGGCCGGCCGCTGGGGAGGTCTCCTCCACCTCCAGCCTTAGAGGGAGGGCCGTGGGCGGCTGGGCGGCCCAGCGGTGGCGGCGGGGTGGCTGGCGGCTGAGATCGGCGGAGAGGGCACCGCCGGTCGGGCGGGGGAGGACGACGGTTGGGAAGAGTTGGCGGCGGAGGAGTCATGGTGCTGCTCCGGCGAAGCTGGATTAGCGGGCGGGGGCGGATCCACCGGCGGCAGCTGCCGGAGACGGGGAAGGAGGGCGGGGAGGGGGAGCTCGATGTCGCGCCGGAGATGGGAAAGGAGGGAGGTGGCGGCGGTGGGGGGTGGCGACGCGCCGCCGGAGCCGGGCGAGGGGGGGGGCGGAGGTGGGGGAGCTCGCCGGCGACGGGCCACGAGGGCGACGCGCTAGGCGAGGATGAGGAAGACGAGCGGGGACGCGGGGTGGGGGGTGGGGTGGGGTTGATAAAAAGATTTTGAGCAAAGGTCCGTATAGGTGACTGATAGAACAACGAAATATCAGTCACCTGATAAATAGACACACCCTAACTTTTTAGGTTGAAATGGACAAAATGCCATTGTAAAATAAAATTTATGTATCTGTAGAACATTCTTTTAGCATTTCATAGGAGCAAAATAAAAAAAATATGTGTCTCCATATAATACATGAATTGCCATATATATTTCGAAACAAATAAAGGAGGAGTACTAGTCAGTACAAGCACAGTATATATTTATTGTACTCCGTATTACTATTACCCAACGACTGGGGCAGTGGGGCGGTCCGGCCGGTCGCTCACTCCTCCGTGGCCCGTCCCCGTACGCTTAACAGTTAACACGACGAGACCCACCGACCAGCACGCCACGCCATGCCGCGTAACGGCCCATTCACTGACATAGCGTCCCCACCACACGCCCTTGGCATTAATTAGCCCGGCGCACACTGCAGGGCGCAGTGCCCGGCACACGCGCGCGCACAGCAGAAGCAGACAAGATCACAAGACCACTCGACTGCTCGTAGCCGCTGTCGCGCGCATCGATCATCGCCTCCCTCGCGTCGCGCGCCTCGGGCACCGAGCTCCCGCTCCCGCGCACGCCGCCGGGAGGAACGGCGAGGCGATGCCCATGCCCGCTTGGTGGCCGAGGAAGTGGCCCTGGCCGAGCCCGAGCTCCAAGCGCAAGGACGCCCACGCGCCGCCGGCCGCCTCGGCTCCCTGCTCGCCGCGCCACTCGGCCGCCGCGTCACCGTCGGCCCCGCGGGAACGGGCGTGGGCGCGCGGCCTCGGAGCCCCAGCGGCGGCGCGGCGCGGCGCGGACGACAGGGACGCCGCAGCGGCCGCCACTCGTACGCGGTTATGCGGCGGCGGGTCTGGACCAGCTGCTGGGGGACCGGCGGCTCGGCGGGGGTTGCCGCTCCCGCGCCCGGTCCAGGCGTCCAAGTCGGTGCCGCGGCAGCTGACGTCCTCCCACGCGGAGGCGCGCGGGGGCTCGCCGGCGTCGAGCGGCAGCTCGTCGGAGTCGGACGAGGCCGTGGACAACGCAAACTACAGGTACAAATTGCTGCATCGCGCAGCTCTCTTCGTTGCCGTAACCTGTACGTTTAGGGCGTGATGATCATGAATGGTGCGATTAGTCCAAGTCCAATGTGGCTGCAGTGCATACTAGTCTACAATATAACAATAACATAGTAGTAGATGAAACTCGATCTGTGGTGTGGTGACGCCCGGGGCAGCAAGAGCAACAGTCAGTAATTTAAGTGGTGGTTTCCAGCAGAACGCCATGGCCAAGGAGTAGGGAGTGAGCTTTCGCACCAATTTCTGCCGTGTGCACCTGTCAATTGCCGTGCACACGGGGGAGTCAAAGGTCAATGATGTGCCATCCCGCGAGGAAATGCAACCAGGCGTGTTTTAGTTTGGCAAGTCACTGCTCGTCTTTTGCACAGCTTGTTCCCGCGTGCTCTCAACATTTACTTTACTATATGTGTTGGCATTCCAACCATTGCTTCGGTTTTATTTCTGTTTCTAGAACTTCTTTCAGATTACAGTTTGTTAATAACCATTTAGTGTGTATTTGTTTTGCTTTCGGGAAAAAACATTTATTGGATTAATTTTGCTTTTGGAAAAAAAAACCATTCATTGGATTGTTTACATGAGGTATTCAAGCATTTATTAGCATTAGTGTCTAAGTGTCACCAGAATCATTATTAGGCCTCTTGGTGGAGGATTGTCAGAATTCTCTCTGTGTGTATTCTTGCTTGTACCTATTTTGCCTCTCTGAATTTCCAGAGTCCTATTATGTTTTCTGATATTTGCTATTCCTTATTGCTACACTTCAAACCTTTAGGTATGTGGATCAAGTTGTCTATCCTGGAGCAAGAACTATGCCACCTGCTGCACATAAGTGCACAACGGAAGAAAAACACCTTGCTTCATGTAGTGCTCCGCGTGAGCACTATAAATTTTTTGAGGCATCTGTCAATAATGTCACAGAAGCCCATTTGCAAAGTTACGAAGCTTCAACTAGTGGAACATCTTTGCGTGGTAGAATGCTTCACAAAAATACACGTGGTGCGAGAGCAAGGAGTCTTTCACCAGGCCCCAGAGGGCAGGCTTCTGCTCAATGTTATGAAAGTCCAGGAGACTTTGTGGTTAGTCCAAAGTCAATGGTTAAAAGAATGGATGATCTGAAGAGTCTGTCTCAGCCCTTGCCTCGTCCTCCAGTTCACATTGGCGGCTGTCATATTCCTACATGTCCTATTGCTTCCACCCAATCCCAATCACAGTGGAAAAAAGGGAAGCTGCTAGGAAGTGGCACATTTGGTCAGGTTTACCTTGGATTCAACAGGTATGGAAATCCTTACAAAGTCAAAATTCCATTCAGGTCCTTCATTCCTCAATACATTTGTTTTGATACATGAAGATAGAAATATAGTGGAGAGACAAACTCTTTTTTTCATCAACTTACATGTCCAAGTGGGATGTTTTAACTGTTCAAGTTTATATTTGATTTCAACTCTGCAAACACACGGCCTTATAAATGCACCGATACCTTCTTTCTATCTAGGTTGGCACACCAATTTGCTACTGCTTTTTTAGATAATGATCAATTTGTTACTAGGTGCATATCATAGCAAGATTGAATTAGACTGCACGAGTCATTTGGATTACCATGCCAGATTCAGTGGGCTAAAGGAGTCAGAAAATGACTACTATCAGATATTATTTTCTTTGACTAAAAATGCTATATGTTTCACTTTGTTGCATGGCATGGAATGTAATTTGAGAACTATTTCTTCTTAACTGCTACAGTCTTGGAACTTCTATCATTATGATCTTGTGATTGATCTTAACCATGTTTTATATAGTGAAAGTGGGAAGTTTTGTGCAATAAAGGAGGTAAAAGTTATTTTGGATGATTCAAAGTCAAAAGAACGCCTCAGACAGTTAAATCAGGTCATTTTCCACCCCAATCTCATTGATAATTCTTCTACCAATCAAGCAGGTTTATTGTACCATGCAGTGGCGGAGGTAGGATTTCGGTAATAGGGGGATCCACTAACTATATGTAGACCTGATCAAAAGTCGGGTCGGGTTGTGGGCTGCATAGGACGGCCCGCGCCTGTCCTGTTTCTAACACTGGGTCAGGCCAGGTTGGCCATGCACTCTCCACGGATGCGTCGGGCCGGGCTTTTTTCGGGTTTGGTCGGGTTTTGGGTCAAGAATCATGGCCCGCGCCCGGCCTGTCGATTGTTGCGGGTCAAAAAACACAGCCCACGGCCTACCCGTCGCGTTGCTCGGGTCGGATCGCGTTGATTGGGTCAGGTGACCTATGCCCAGGTCTAACTATATGTAGTGGCAACAATATAGCATGATATATACACATGCATATACTAATTGTCATATAGCATAGATAATAAACAAATCAATATAAGTTGCATAATAAAATCATCTACTAATTAAATCCGGGTGAGAAGCGTGACGTCGTCTGTCTTCATCTACGCGGGGCTAGATGCGCCACGGACGCTGGCCCTCATTTGCCAGCGCCGACTCTTCCTCTCCCGACTCAGCATATCTACTATGCACCAGGGATGCGATTCTATTACTGCTACATAGTTGGACCTTGCCTCCAGGGCCTATGATGGGCCAATATTATATTACCTAATTGACTTGAGGGCGCCTAATCAATAGAATTAGTAATTTTTTTTAATGTTATGTAGTGTGTTTACGTGATGGTTGGGGGCCCTGGCCCCTGCACCTTCCCTTCTCTCCGCCAATGGTACCACGCACCTTTCTTAAATACTGTGAATCATGAATCACGTTGATTTATTTTAGTAACTTGTACTGTTCTTGTACTACAGGAAGTAGAAATGCTTAGTCAACTCTCACACCAAAACATTGTAAAATACCAAGGAAGTGAACTGGTAAGTTCCATGCTGCGATGGATACCTATAATATTTTTGTGTCGTATGGCCACAAATTGCCCTGTTTGGTAGCACAGTTTTTCCATGATTCCTATGCAACACTTTAGTATTTGGGAATACTATGATATCTTTTTTTATGTAATATTGTTTCTATAGTGTGCCAAGCTACTTCTGTTGCATATCATCCTCTGATTTGGTTTTGTTCCTTTAACTTCATTCTGATTGTTTTCCCATTAAGGCCAATGGCTCATTTCCTACCAACAAAATAAAAAATTTCCTTTGGTACTTAACATTTTGTACAAAAACTTCCTACACAAAGTGTTGATTATGCTTAGACTGTCCTAACTCTATATGATTTTGGGCAGAATGATGAGGCACTCTCCATTTATCTTGAGTATGTCTCGGGAGGTTCAATCCATAAATTGCTTAGAGATTATGGTCCTTTTAAGGAACCTGTGATTCGTAACTATACTCGGCAGATTCTTTCTGGGCTTGCCTACTTGCATGGTAGGAAAACTGTGCACAGGTAATGTGAATTATATTACATTACAACTGTTTCCAAGGTCAAAATTGAATAAAAGATTCGTATATCACTTCATAATGCTTTATTTGGCAGAGACATAAAAGGAGCAAACATACTTGTTGGCCCAAATGGCGAAGTCAAACTTGCTGATTTTGGCATGGCTAAACATGTAATGCAGCTTCATTTCATTTTCTCCCTAGAGGTTTTTTTGTGTGTGCATGTGAGTAGCAGTGTGCCAGTGTTACTCGAACCTCGTCACCCCAGACAAGCATCTAACTACTATATAGTTTATCTCCATGCCATCCCAGTATCCCACCTAGGTGCAGCTCAGGGAGTCATATTTGTACCACCTAGCTCCTCCTACTTGGGTCTCATTTTATATAAACATGTTCCCCGT
This sequence comes from Paspalum vaginatum, assembly GCA_030272315.1. Taxonomy (NCBI): domain Eukaryota; kingdom Viridiplantae; phylum Streptophyta; class Magnoliopsida; order Poales; family Poaceae; genus Paspalum; species Paspalum vaginatum. Next base: position 14,587,171 of record CM059015.1, read on the forward strand.
TAAGTTTGGGAATGGTCTAATTTTGTTTTCTGCATGCCATAGCATCATGATACTTAGTTTGTTATTGCATCAAGATTCAAGATCATATTCCCAATATAACTAAACAAAGCATGACTGATTGCTACATGAAGATCCCTTTTGCAACATAAAAAGCCAGAAGGAGATTCTTTTGAGTTTCCCCCTCTATCTCTCATTATTGCTTATATTGAAGCAGATAACATCTTTAGCTGAAATACACTCTTTTAGGGGAAGCCCGTACTGGATGGCTCCTGAGGTATGCTGTTTCTTATCTGTGCCATTTGAAGAGTTTTGCTTGTGTGGTTTCCAACTCCAAGAAAGTTTGTGTGAAGTACTTCAGTTTTTCAGGTCATAATGAACAAAAATGGGTACAGTCTTGAAGTTGATATCTGGAGCCTTGGATGCACAATTATTGAAATGGGAACTGGAAGACATCCTTGGCATCAGTATGGAGAGGTATATGTCTTTGCTTTTTGTTACATTTTGCTGAAATATTTCCATCCAACTTGGATCAGTCACTTGATTTTTTCCCCCGAAGTAACTAGCATGTACATCATACTTTTATGACTCTAATGGCCATTTTGTCCCAATCCATGGCCTTCAGGTACCTGCAATGTTTAAGATAGTTAACACTAACGAAATACCAGAAATCCCAGATATTTTTTCTAAAGAAGGGAAAGATTTCCTGAGTTTGTGCTTAAAGCGTGACCCAACAAAGCGCCCGGCTGCAACTTGGTTGCTTGGTCACCCTTTTGTTGAAGACCTTGTTCAAGACTATCAGGCATTAAGGGGGACCAAATGCAATGCCACTTTGAGGAATGGGCTATCTTTGCCTGCAGAAGCACCTCGTAAAACGGTGACTTATCTGCTTATCATTTTTAATATATATTGTGCTCGTTTTATAGAAGCTTTTATTTCAGTCATGTTAATGTTTGCTTTGCAATGGTTATTGATAGTTGGCATGCCTTTGATTTTGTTGCAGTCCAACCAAGAACCAAAGAGAAACATTGCTCCTCTGCAGGGCATTGGTGGGCTAAGAGCACGAGGTTTTACAGGGTTTTCCTCAGCATATCCTTCACCCCACAGAACCTCCAGGTGCAGTAACCGGCATTTGCTGACCATCCTTCCTCTCTGGTTCATCCAATCACACTCAGTATCCTGACTGGTAACCACCATAATCCTGCAGCAGCCATATTGATGTGAGACCAAACATGTCTCTCCCAGTGTCCCCATGCTCAAGCCCATTACGGCAGTTGAAGCAATCAAACAGGAGCTGCGTTGCTTCCCCATCACATCCGACACTCTCAAGATCTGCAGTCCACAACCCAGTCAGTTACATGCAGAACCACATGAGAGTAAGAGACCCACTTCCAGATACTGGGTACGACATCAGCCAGATACCGCAAAGCCCATATGGCTCCCCAAAGGGATTCTGATTACGATCTGTAGAGCTGCAGGAGACTAGCAGTTGCTGCTAAATTTTCACGATACAGTTAGGGGATCCAGGAAATGTTTGCATCGATAAATCCTTTGTAACTAGGATTCTTGATTCCTTGTGATATGATTAATCATTTAGGGCCTGTTTGGAACGCGGGAAAACTTCTCCGTTCCTGCGTTTTTCCTGTGAAATTGAACTGATTCTTGTGAAATTCCTGCGTAATTTCTGTGAAATTCCTGCGTAATTCCTGTAGATGAAAAGGGTTGTGACAGGTGAGGTGTTGTAAATGATCAACATCCTGTATGGATTAGAAACATGAATAACACATGACGATGTAGAGGATTCTTGATTCAGTATAAGGATGTGACTTTTGTTCATATAAACTGAGATATAAACATCTGAAGGTTCTTCCCTTGTGTGTTTATGTTGTAACTAGTGAGCTATGAGATGAGCAAATGGCATCAGGATGGACCATGTGATTCAGTCTTTTTTCTGTGACCAAACAAATGGCATCAGGATGGTCCATGTGATCCAGTCTTTTTTTCCGGTAGCTGGACTGACTATCTGATGATTCAGAGGATGCTGATAAAGATTTGGTCTGACCAAACAAAAATAGAATAAAAAATGATCTGACCAAACAAAAATAGAAAAAAGTCAGAAAAGAAAAAAAAAGCAAAGATTATATGCTGATAAAGATTTGATCTGACCAAACAAACAAAAACAGGAAAAAAACTGCGGTGAGCGTGGATCGAACACGCGACCTTCAGATCTTCAGTCTGACGCTCTCCCAACTGAGCTATCCCCGCTGTCGGATTCTTTGACACAAATAATTTATATAAACTTATAAAATGTGGGAACTCATTTCCCTAAGCTCTGTACTATGTTGCTAATATATCAATATATATGAGATTCAAACAAGCATGGGTGTGACCTCCACGAAGTTTGTGTCATTGAAACTCGCTAGTTGTGATCTAAAAAACAAGACAAGGTCACACGCGGTACCCACAAAAAGTCTATTTCTAGCATTTAACGTTTGTGATTTGTGAACGCATTAAGAACTTTTGGTCCAACAATATGTGATTTTGTGCGTATTCAGACCTATAAAGCATTCAATTGATGATTTATCTTCTTTTTCCAATAAGATGCGTTTTTCATTCCAATGTGCATGCATCCTTTAGCTCTATACCTTTTCCTTTTCCAAGGCTAGTTCGTTAAGATTTGGTTTTTGTATATGCTCTAATTAGACAGGAGACGTGCCAGAGCATATATCGAATCAAGTGTAATCCCAGTTCGCAGTCGCATATGCACTCCATCAGAGTTCTTTTAAACCTGAGGGGGATTCGGCTCACCTCCGCAGACGCCTCCGCGCGTTGACGCGTGGCGGGCGTCGCTCGCGGGGAGGCCACGGGAGTTTCTCACGTGGGTGGGGGCGTGTTTCTCACGCTGCGGGAAAAGCACGGAGTTTATCGCGCGGGGCTGGGGACTCGCTCGTGAAAGGAAGGAGCGTCCATGACCAGAGGGGCAGGCTCTGATCCGGACCATGTGCACTTGTGCAGCGCAGCCGCAGCGGAGCCATGGCAAACTGCCATCGCAGCATCCATCTCTACTTGAGTGGAGGAGTACAGGAACATCATGCAGATAGCAGTAGAAGCTCTGAACCAGTACAAATTTGAAATACTACCGTTTTCAACACGTGAATATAATTGTTGATGAAACTTGCATATAAACTAGAAGAGTTATCTAGAGGAAGGCTGAAAAAGTTAAAAAGGAAGATTTGAGCCAATTCCATCCCGCTTCAGGTTTGTTTGATATGCTTATTGGTTAAATCTGTGTTCTGGGCTTTGAATAATCTACAAATAACATTTGTTAATAATGCTTATCTTTACTCTAATACCTGGCAAATGAAAGGTCAAGTCATTTAAGAGAATTGGGTTAGAGAATTACTATCCTAGATATGATTATGTGGTTACATATATTAGTACTACTCTTTTTTTATATTTCTGTCATTGGCTTACTAGATTAGTTACTTATAAGCTCCGGTTTTATATCTGATAGTCGGTTATTGTGTATTTCGTGTGGTAAGCAAAGCAAATGCATCGTGTTTATGTATTGTTATAGTTTATTGGTCTAAGAACTTTCTTGATATCTACATTTTATATGGTAAAGCGTCGTGGATGCATTCTGTTTGGCGCTCTATTTGATTTTTTTAAAAAAAAAATCATTGAACTAAGAGTTAATATTCGTAATATAATATAGGCAAGAAAATCTTAGATGGAAAAATCACCAAGATAGGTAGTCGGGAACAACCAATGGTCTGATTATCTACTAGAATTCTACAAAATGAGTAGGACTTGGTGAAATAATTTTATTCCTCAGACAAAAACTGTGTAGAAGCGATATGCATTCTTGACAAGAAAAATAATATGTATAACTATCCTGATGTAATAAAGTAGAAACTATTAAGATCATTATTTTTTCATATTTACCAATGGGTTTGAAAGATTGTGCATTTGTATGATTAAATACGTACTGATGTGTAATGGTCATCGATAATCAGAGCGCCCGATAGGGCGCTTAATTTTCTAGTTGGTATGGTATGTATGACCTGATCGGCACATTTCTGGAGTTGTTAACTGAGACCAAGGAGGAAGATTCCCCACTTCAGCTCAGCAGAAAAGGCTCGTGCTCGTTCCGATCGCTGCCCTGGTGCCTGTTTATGATATGAAATAAAACACCCCAACCAACTCCAGCAGCAGCAGCACTGTACATTTTATCCCGTGAAGCATATCCTGTCTCAAAGTCTGAAACTGGACAATAAATAAATAGATTGATGGTGTACGTTTAACATGAATTATTGCCCCCGGCGCTGCACAAGCAATGCGGCGACCACAAGCCATAATCATACACCCCACCCATTGATAACAACTGTTGTTAGCACAGGCACTAGAGAAGGGAGACAAAAGTGAGTGAATGACAGCAGCAGAAAGCGAAGAGCAAAACTTAACAAAAATAATCTCCAAAGAGGTCCATAGATCGATCGATCAAACCGGTTGTCGGTACCCAGCTAACCGGGTACCCGCTTACACTGGACGAAGATCACTAGGGAGGTAACTACTGCAGTACAAGGAGGGCCTAAGGCCGCGTCAAGATGGGCCCGGCCCACTCCTTGGGAAAGCTAGGGCCACGCACCCGGCCCACAGGGGAGGCCCCGGACCTCCTTGAGGACCGAGCCTCCCCCAGCCACGCGAGGAGAGGTCCGGACCTCTCGGGCCGGAGCCCGGAGCCCGTACCTTCGGTGGCTCGGGGCCGCCTCGTGCCCACAGAGCACGGGGAGGTCCGGAGCCGGCGCCCTCGGTGGTCCGGGGCCGCCACGTGCAGAAGCGCGTGGAGGTCCGGAACTAGCGCCCTCGGTGGTCCGGGGGCGCCACGTGCCCGCAGAGCGCGTGGAGGTCCGGAGCCAGTACCTTCGGTGGTCCGGGGCCGCCACGTGACCACAGGGCAAGGGAAGGTCTCGCGTTGCCACATGCCCACAAGGCGCGTGGCGGGGCCTTCAGACGGGCGCCTCGCCCACCTGCCGCATTTATTGCGGGCAGGTGGGCGTGCCCGATGCCGCTGACACCGCCGCTGTCAGGCTGGCACGCCCCAATGCCGCTGACACTACGAGTGTCAGGCAGGCGTGCCCCCGTTGCCCGCCGCCGTTGTCAGACAGGCGTGCCCCCGTCGCCCGCCGACGCCGCCGCTGGCAGGCGGCGGCAGCGAGGCAAGGGGGCGCGCCTTACCAAGGCGCGGCGGCAATGACAGAGCACTACAGTTGATTTCCCCAGCTACGCTGGGATCTATATTGAGAAAACAAGTACGCTGTACTCATCATGGGCCGCGCCACGCGCGGCGGCCGCGCTCAGCCTAATACTAGGCAGCGGCTCTACAACGCTGCTACGGGCGCCCTGTCCTGTCGCGCGTGCGCGTCCCCTGCCCCTCGGCCTCTGAAGCCTCTCGGCGGGTTTAGCAGCCGATGGGACAGGACGGCGTGAGGCAGGACGGCGCGGCGCCGTATCCGGGCGACAAGACGGTATGGCGGATCTCCAGGCCATACCCGGTCACGACGGTGGTACAGGCACGAAGCATGGAAGCGTTGGACATCAGGCACAGAATAGAACTGTAGCATAGAGGAAATGGCCGGGACCACCTGTCGGGGCCCGGCCACCATGTACATGCCCCCCTTGGGCTATAAAAGGGGAGGCATACGCAACACAAAGGACAGACTCAGACAAGCTCGAACTAGCCCACGAAATACAAGAACACACCCACAGTGGACGTAGGGTATTACGCTCCGGCGGCCCGAACCACTCTAAATCCTCTCGCCACCATTGTGCCGCCACCAACTTAGCTAACAACGATTGCTCCCCCTAACTACTCCCAGTACTTAGGATCTCGGCCGGGTGCATTCCGCCACCCGACCAGGAGCACTCCCGCTCCGACACCGGTGATCAAAGCAAAAGAAAGAAAGAATGTGGAAAAGGTATTAGTTGTAGCGGTAATCATTTGATCTTGAAATTCTTGATCCACTGATCCGAGGAGAGAGATTGGCAGGTAGGTTTTCAAGCCTTGCCGCTGCAGGCCCACCACCACCTACACCACCTCGCGCCGCGCCGCCCGCTCGTCGCAGCAGAGCAGGCATTTGTTTAAGGGATTCTCTTCCGCGGTGGCTGGCTTTGGCTGCCTCGCCACGCCCCGCGCACATCGCGCTGCCCAGCTCTGCTGCCGCCGCCCGCGAGCTGCGTGCGCATCACTGGAAAGATGGGCCTGTGGGGACGGGCCTCCTCCCTTCCCCGCGCCATGAATGATGCGCCTTTTCTTTCTCCCCCTTCCATCTGGCTCAGCTCGCCTCATCCTCCTCCCTTTCCGGCTGCCCCCACTGTCCATGCTCCGCGGCCGGCCTCCTGCATCGTGCTTACGGCCGGGCTAGGTGTTCTTGGTTAGGGAGCAGCGCCGGCCGCGATGGCGAAGGAGACGGAGTACTACGATGTGCTCGGCGTCTGCCCCGCCGCATCCGACGACGAGATCCGCAAGGCATACTACATCAAGGTCCGGTCGGTCCCCATATATACCATCGCCCATCGTCTTTCTGCCTCTGCTGCTGCTGCTGCTAAGGATTATTCCATCTCTCTGTTCAGGCGAGGCTGGTGCATCCTGACAAGAATCCCAACGACCCACAGGCGGCCGAGAAGTTCCAGGTCCTCTCACTGCAGCTTAATTCAATATATATTCTTCTTGGATAGCTACCCGGCTTGATTGAGTGGAGTAGACATGTTTTGTGATGACAAGCTGAGATTTTTCGTTCCTGTGGATGATGCCCAGGCTCTTGGAGAGGCTTACCAGGTGCTCAGTGACCCTCTGCAGAGGAAGGCCTACGACGGCTACGGCAAAAACAGCATATCCAGGTAGGTACCGTACGTCTGTACCTGGGTGACATGATGGCATTTTAAAAAAAATGGAAAATGAGAGGGTGATATAACTCTGCAGTAAGACTTGTAATTTACAACTCTGATATATGCTAGCAAGTGGACCTTAATCTTGAACGTGGTCATATTATGTTGGATAAATCCAGATTGTCCATTTTTATTTTCCAGGGAGAACATACTGGATGGTACTGTAGTGTTCACCCTCCTTTTCGGAAGCGAGCTTTTCGAGGACTACATTGGCCATCTTGCAATGGCAACAATGGCTTCCTCTGAGCTAACAAGCGACAAAGACAGCCCTGAAATGCTTCAGGACAGGCTCAAGGTTAGTTGACTGAGTAAAAACAGTGAGCTCTATCTGTACTAATGACATTGTGGTACTTCAAATATTGGTGTCAATATGTAATCTTGTTAAGTTTAACTCTATTTTGTTGTGATCAAGAATGTGCAAAGAGAGAGAGAGGAAAAGCTAGCTAGATTCCTCAAGGACTTCCTCTCTCAATATGTTCGTGGAGACAAAGAAGGATTTGCTAATCGTGCTGAAGTCGAAGCAAAGAGGCTCTCCAGTACTTGTCAGCCTTCTGATCCTACTCCCTAGTAAACCATTTCTATTAGTATTTAGGGAAAAGGTCTATTTTTATCCCCTCAACTCTTCTGCTTGTCTAATGTTAACCTTACTCAAAAGTCAAAATCTGTCTAAATTTGTCACCTCAACTATCAAATACCATTCAATTTTGGCCCCTTGGACTAGTTTTGGTAGTTTTCATGTGAGTCCCCATGCTATGGCTGACATGGCAGGCTGTTTTCGAATTTAATAAGAAAAAATACTAAAAAACTCTAAAACTTTTAGAAAATATCTTGGAGACACGATGAATCCAACAAAAGTAACTAGAGCTTATGGAAATATTTGTAGGAGTTTGAATAAGTTGCTTAATAAATCTAAAATAGAAAAAGAGATTTCTAGCGCACGCTGATTTTAGATGCAACTCAATTTCTGGATAAACATAGATAATGAATAGATTTTTCATCATTTATGACAGGGTCTATATGATGTATCTTAAATTTTCTACCATTTTTCTTTTTTGTATTTATTAAATATTTATTTGAAGTTTCTACAACTTGTATCTTGATGTTATTTGGGTTTCCATATGTATATCTCCCAGATTCTTTTGTATTGTTTTTGAGGCGTTTGAGTTTTTTCTTATTTAAATTCGAAATTTTAATGCCACGTCAGCTGTCGCATGGCGGACCCACATGAAAACAACCAAAACCTGCCTCGGGCCAAAATTGAATGGTATCGATAAATGAGGTGCCAAATTTAGACGATTTTGGAGTGTACAAATTAGACAAGCAGATGAGTTAGGAGTATTATTTATGTGTTCTCTCATTTAAATTATTGTGAAATATCCATTTGCAGCGTCTGGACTGGATATTCTTCGCACTATTGGATATGTCTATTCTCGACAAGCAGCAAAGGAGCTTGGCAAGAAGGCCATGTACCTAGGAGTGCCATTCATGGCTGAGTGGGTCAGGAACAAGGGCCACCTCTGGAAGTCACAGATCACAGCAGCGAAAGGTGAAAAACCTTTTTTTTCCCGTAGCGGGTTGTGCTCTGGTGGTTAAAATTGCTGACTGATGAGGGGGCAAAAGGAGAAATGCAGGGGCCCTGCAGCTGTTGCAATTGCAAGAGGCGGCCTGCCGGCAGAGTAACAAGGATGGCAATGCCACTGAGCAGGATGTTGACTTGCAAATGAGGATGAACAAGGACCTGATGATGAGCTCACTGTGGAAGCTGAATGTTGTGGATATTGAAATGACTCTTCTTCATGTTTGTGAAATGGTACGTGTCTTGAGGTATCACCATCAGTATGATAAGTAGTGCCTACTACTGTCTGGAGTCTGGACTGCGAGTTTATTCCAGTTTTATCTGTTGAAATTATAAGTGTGCCGAGCTTATTTGATTCGACAAGGTTTTTTCTTTAGGTGCTGTACGAAAACAATGTCAAGAAAGAGGAGCTTAAGGCCCGAGCAACGGCCTTGAAAATTCTCGGGAAAATATTCCAGGTACAGTAATGGCACATTCCTTAATCCAGTTTATATGGCTATGTGCTACATCAAGAATTAAACCAGTGAAACTGACATTTACAAATTAAATGTTTGATCCATTGGAACTATGAATAGAGGGAAAAAGAAGCATTGCCAGGGCCAGGCCCAGGGTCAGGGCCCCCAGGGCCGTCAAAACGAACAGTTCTCGATGATGATAGCAGCTCAGATGACAGTTCAGACGATGACCTGCCTCGGTCAGTGCCATATCGCACTCCTGCATTTACCCAGGTAATTCTTCAGTCACCATGCATATTTGTTGTATATCAATGATTTATGTGTTGAAATCTTCAGTAAGAAGTTGGTGTTTATGGTGCAGGGAATTGGCAGGCTGTTCCGATGCTTATGCAACCCAGCTTATGATGTTGATGATGATTTTGAGCCCCGCAAATGAGTCATAAAGAAGCTGGCACCAATTGATGTTCCAAAGGCTAGTGACTTTTTGTCAAGCATATGATTCAGAACAGTGCAGATCAGGATCATACGTCGCCATCCCTTCCCCTTAAGGATACACATGTAGATTCTACTTTCGCACTGTTGAGTAGACCAAAAGTTCAGATATCCTCGTTTTGTACCCCATGAACAGTGGCCTTTCTACCCCGGGTGTTTTTGTTTTTTAAAAAAATAGATTCAGCTGAATGGTGTGGTGATTATGTAATTGGTTGTTATCGATGTTGTCAGGGAAATAGGGAAAAGAACGAGTGTTTGTAAAAATCCATTTCTGATCCTAAAAATGATATGGGAAATTCAGTGGTGAAAAACAAGTTCAATCATGCATGTTGTCGGCGCATCGTATTCCATCCGCATAAGTCTTGTAGCTTCACATCGACAGTCACGCCTGTCATTCACAGAAGATAGTGCCTTGCTATTTTCACTGAAAATTTTGAGCATTAGAGAACAACGATGGCTCCTTAAAGTGCTCCTGTTTCGAACATGGATGAAGGCGGAAGTAATGCCGAGCCAAATGCTGAAATGTTCAGCTATCTGTCTGAGGGTTTGACCAATCAGAGACAGTATCGACAGAGCACGTTGGGATAGGATGGCCAGGTAGCCCAACGCACTGATGCACCCCAACAAGCAGTCTGCAGCCTGCATTGCACAGAGCCACCAGTCTGGTAGAGGCTCCTTATGAACTATACAACCTACAGCTGCCACATACAGCTGCTCTGTTCCCACTACTCTAGTTCTCGGTTTCATCTCTACACCAATTACACAATCGATCGGAGTCGGCACCCGAATTTTTGATCAGGCCCGGAGCTTGGCGAAGAGGCTGCCGAAGGAGAAGAAGCTGGTCCTGGCCATGCCGGGCTCCGGCGCCTTGGCGACTGCGGCGGGCACGCTCTTGACGTTGAGCATGACGGTCTGCCCGACCTGAACCCGGAGCCCCTCGATGGTCTTCATGTCCACCGGCTGGCCCGAGGAGTTGCGGACGTAGAAGACGTTGGTGGCCTGGCCGCCCATCGTCGTCACGTCGGCGCGGGCCACCGTGAGCCCGTGCTCCCTGAGCACCCTCGTCACGTCCGACAGCAGGCCCACCCTGTCCCTGCCGCACAGCTCCAGCGTGAAGCCCTGCACGCACGACGGTGAGCAACAGGACAATGTCGTCCCGGCCGGCAGAGTAGAATCTGAGCAGGGGTGAGCTCTGCAGTCTGCAGTACTGTACTGTACCTCGGATACTCTTCTGGTGATGGCTGCTTCCAGGCACCTGATCACCCTCTCGGCTTCGTCCTTCAGAAGCGTTTTGCCGTCCTTGCGGCGGATGTACAGCTCCTGGATGGACCAAAGCAGGCACAGGTCTTTGATCATGATCAATCTCCAATCTCCATGCATGCATGCCCCGTGAACAGCACCAAGAACCATGCGTATGTATGGTACCTGGATGCCGTAGTTGGCTTCGGACGACACGGCGGCATGGAACACGACGTACTGCATGTCCGTGAGCGTGCACACGATGTCGAACAGCAGCTTGGACCGGTCCCTGCACTTGACGTTCACCACCGAGTAGGACTTCTCCTCGCATTGTTCCACCGTCACCACCGGCCTGTCGCCCTCGCCGCCGGCCGCCGCCGCCGCCGGCAGCGCGCCGTCGACGACGTCCACGTCGGCGTGCATGAGCTGGTGCAGCCGCCGGTCCACGTGGTGCGGCGCCGACCCGACCGCGAAGTTGGCCAGCGCGCCGTCGCCGTCGCGGTCGGCGCCGCCGCCGCCGCCGCCGTACCCGCGGAGCACGTGCCGCAGCCGGTTCTCGATCCGGGACACGCGGCACGGGTCGCCGATGGCCTGCCCCGTGGCCACGTCGTTCACGTACACGACGCAGGCGACGCGCATGCGGTGCGTCCACATCTCCGCGGCCAGCACGTTGCACTGGAGGTCCGCGAGCACCGCGAAGATCTCCGAGAGGAGGCCCGTCCGGTCGGGCCCCTTGAGCTCGATGGCGGTGTGGTCGCCGATGGAGTGCAGCCCCACCGATCTCCCCGGGGAGTTGCTGCCTTTTGCGCCGGCCAGCAGATTGCTGTCTGGGCCTAAAGCCTGACGGACCAAGAAATGAAAATGGAAACGATTTTCAGCCGGCCGTTCATTCTTTCGGCTTTGGCAATTCAAGTTTCACACTATGCTTTGCTTGAACTTTCAGAAACCATTCCGGAGTATAAATTTTGCCAACCTTCTCGATGTACTTGATGGTCTTGTCATCAGTAACCTTCTGGCCTTGCTTATCCACGACATGGAACACTGCATCAAGTCGCAACACATGGCACGAATGAGTACTCCTACTACTGAACTAGTGGTTCTTAAATGAGTTGAAAACATAGCGCTTAATTATCACGGCAGGGAAGGGAGCATATGTCTCACCATCCATGAACCATCCACCATCAGAGGTGATGTAGGCTTTGAAGATGTGGAGGTCGAGGTCGCTCAGGACCTGCAGCACATCAAGCAGAATACCATTCCTGTTCATGCTGTCAACCTGCATGCACATACGATTCCGGAAGGCAAGCCGCGACCAAGTTGAGGTGAAATGTGGGTTTCTGAAACATGTCTCCGTGTAATCTAATGCCATCGGAGCTCTCTTACCTTCACCAGCGTGCAGTCGCTGCATGTGGTGTTGTCAATGCAAACCCTGCAAAGCCATGATCACTGTGTTTGAGTTGAGCACAAGAAGATGAAGCAGCAGAGGTTGTACTTGTAACCAGTGCTGGGAATCCTGGGATATTATATTAGATAGACAAGAATTGAAGGACCTTGGAGGGTTGATGCGCTGGTTGAAGTTCTCGTACTCGGGATCAAAGTAGGGCAGCATCCTGCAGGCGAGTGGGTGAATAATGCTTCCTTCCACTGAAAGAAACAGGAGAATATGTGAGCAAAGATATCATCATCTATCGCAGCAATGCCTTTATCTGCAAATAGTCTGTTACTCGATTTTAGTTCCCAATCATTGAGAGAGCAGAAACTTGGATCCAATCATTATTCCACAGAGAACAATCAATCACGAATTACTTAACAAGGAAGATGAGATCATACTGTGGTGTGGACAAGGTCGAAAGCAAACGTACCTTTCACTACCTGGAGTAGTCTTCCTTGAGTCCCTGAGCTCTTCAGTAAAAGCTAAGCCAAGCCTGGTTTAGATGATCCCCTGGAAAGTCATTAGCTGTCTGTCATCGATCAGCTTCTGAACAAGGTCATCTTCTAACCGCTGTGATCGCCTCACTACTTGCACCTCTCTCTGAACTTGCTGGGGATTCAGACACTCTGAAGAAGAACTGCTGCGGCATTTCTTCAGCAGACAGCAGCACATCGCAGCAGGTGAATCACTCGGTCGGTGACATAGGCAATAGCAAGGCAGCAACGGTGGTTGGATTGGAGCATCAGTGCTCAAAGACCCCACCCCACCCGCTGCTCGATCAGAGTGAGAGCTCTGCTGGCTAGAAGCGAATCGCCGACGAACAAAGTGGCGGCACAGCCTAGGCTAAGTAGCTATAGTGCAATAAACAAACCACGGCCACATGTGGATGTGGTTCGCCGCTGCGAATTGCGACGCTGGATTCAGACCGACGAATTGAGTGGCCGCCACCACAAGCAGTGACGAATTATTGCCGGCCGGAATCCAATCCGGCGAGCGGCGGGAGAGGTGGCCATCGCGCCGCGCGCCGGGGGGAAAATAGAATAGGCACCGACCGAGGAATCGCCACCCACGTCAGGCCTTTGTTTGGGTGTATATGGATTGTAGTGGATTGGAGTGGAAAAGAAAGAATTAGAGGAAATTTTGAATTATTGGGGATTTAAATATACACCAATCTCTTCATTTCACACCAAATCAACTCCAATGCATAAGTACCCAAACAAAGGCTTAGGGTGACTGGACACCCATGACCACGATAAAGAAAGGGTAAAACCCATTTCATTTCTAGACCATGTACTTGTCTAGTTTTAGACCTAAAATCACGAAACCGGACATAATACATCCTAATACATCCTGAACTATACACATAAATCTGAAACACATATTTGGGTGGTTTTTGGGCTGATTTTGCTTACATGACACTTGGGAGGCCCACATGTCAGCACACTGCTGAGGGACCGCCTCTCTTCATCTTTTAGCCCTATCCTCTGCCTCCTTCCCCTCACGCGTCGCTGTAGTGGGGCAACTGGCGACAACGAGCCTTGGGCCCATGAGCGCCGGTAAGTGGCTAAGGTGGAGGGCTGGAAGCGTTGACGCGCAGCTAGTGCAACAGCGAGCAGTGGATGGTGATGAGGGCATGGGGCGGCGGCGACTCAGTGAGGGGATGGGGTGGCAAGAGGACGGTGGTGGGGAGTGGATGGGGTGGAAGCCTGGCAGGCGGTGGCGAGCGGCGTGCATGGGTAAGAAGTTGGCCCGGTAGTGGCTGCAACGACAGGCAGCAGACGGTGACAAGGGGTTGGAGCGGCCACTGATGGCCTGGGGCAGCTACTAGCGGCAAGCCACTGCGGTGGCTACCGGCAGCTTGCAGGTTGGGCTGCGACTAGCAGCGAATGATAGGCGGTGGTGTGAGGAAGAGAGTAGAAAAGGTAGAGAGAGAAGCGGAGGGATGGGCCAACTTTAGGGCTGACGTATGGCGTCCGTGGTACCATGTCAGCAAAACCAGTCCAAAACCATTCAAGGGTGTGTTTCGTCCGGATTTGAATAGTTAAGGATGTATTATGTCCGGTTTTGTGGTTTTAGATCCAAAACTAAATAACCAAGTACAAGGTCCAAAAATAAACTTTTAGTCCCGGTGCAGCGGCAGAGTGATGGTGGAGCTGGCCTCGGTTCGGAGGAGGTTGGGCAGAAAGGCAGATGCGGGCCGGGCAGTCCTGATCATGCCGCGTTCCAGTGGCCCTGGCTACGGCATTGCGGAGGCAAGCCGATGGCCCCGTCCAAGGTGTGTCGGCGTGCACGCATCTTGGTGGCAGATCTGGGGGAGCCCGGCCTCAGCGCGGCGGAGGCGAGCCGGTGGAGAAAGGAGCCGGCGTCGGCGGAGCTCCGCTCGAACGGATCTGCGTCGGAGGATGCTGTCGGCGGAGATAGCAGGGCAGTGGAGGGAGAGATAGGGGCGGCGGCGGAAGAGGGAGGAAGCAGCAGAGGGAGAGGCGATAGGGAGGTGGAGAGAATGAGAGAGAGAGGGGTTGGGTGGAGACTAGATATGGTTTCTTTAAGTAATAGAAAAATAATAAAATATTGAGTATTGGGTACGGAGTAAATAATAAAATATCGAGTGGTGGGTATGGAAGATGTGGTATATGAGGTATTGTTAGAAAAGATTTTGATTTGTTTAATAAATCCTTATATGGGAAGGTAGAATATTCTTTTGGTGGGTGAAATTTAGAGGTCACTGTTGAAGTCAGTCTTACGCCTGTCTACTAGTGTGCTAGGCAATCGAGGGGCGGCAGGAGGACAGCACAGAGGATGTTAATATGAAAGACGGGTTTGCACACGACCCGCCTTGCATTCCTAGTACTGTACTCTTTACCAAAGAGTGAGAACAAAAATTAGCCGGCCCTGCGCGGTTGCTGGGTAACAAGTGGTGACGTTTTGCTGACGTGTGTACAGGCGGCGGCGGCGGCCTGGCTCGTCCTCGTCCTCGTCCTCGTCCTCTCTGGATGGCCGCTTTGCTTGCTAGCGCTAGGGGCTAGTGGTACTACTGTGGTAGCGCGGTGGCCTGCCTTTGCGTTGGTGCGTGGAATTGGATAGGCACAGAGGTTTCCCACTTCGTCCCCGAGAAAGGCTACCCGCTTTGTGCACGCACGGCACGCTGCAGCCGTCCAGCGTGCGCGGCTGCCGTGGTCGTCCGATACTCCGATGGCAAAGGCTTGGGCGATTCCTTTTGATGGTGCCCTTGTCCAATCCACGCCCTCTTGTCTCTGTCCCTGCCGGTGCCGGATGGCCGTGGCGCCGCCGCCTCTGTCTCCGATCCTAACGAATAATCATGGCTGCTGCTTGATTCGTCAGAGTACTTCCTGCAATTGATTCTCTACTCTACGGCGATCGACAAGCAGGATCGGAATGTTGCTGCGCTAGCTCTCTCATCAGCCAACCAATAACGACAATGCAGAACCTTGATTAATTAATCCCTCGATCGGGAATAGGGTTGGAAGGCCCAGGGCCCCCGCTCGTCAGCGACACCAAGCACAAGCAGAATATACTCCACTGTGCGTTGTCACGGAGGGCAACGGGTGGTGCACGCGTACGCTCGGTCGTCAGCCCAGCCGTCCGTCACCTTTGCATCCGCCACCGCCAGCCCAGCTGCTTTCCCAACAATAATCCAGCTCCCCGCAGGCGGCAGCATGATTATTGCGCCTTAATTGCACAGCGCCCTAACAAGCAAGCAGCCAAACACCCAGACCCAGCTGCCGCCCCGCAGGCGCATGCAGATGCAGCAGCAAGTCGGCTGAGGCTAGGGGCGGCCGACACACGCAGAGCAGAGGCAGGCCGCCCGGACGGACGGAATCACTATCGGTCCAATCGCCCGCGATCGAGACGAACTCATCGGCAGTGCAGTATATGACCAGACAACGATAGAAAACCGAGCGATCGAGTGATTTGGCAGCTAGCTGTTGTTAATCAGTACCTTACCTGCTATATATATGTCGTCGTCGTCCTCCTCCTCCTCCTCCCCGGCCGGCAGGCGGCAGCTGGATTCCTGCTCGATCGATCGATCGGCTGCCTGCGACGAGCCACCTCCTCCCTGATGGATCCTTCCGACGCCGCGCGCTTTGTTGGCTCCCAGTCCCTAGCTAGATCACATCATACATACGCATGACGGGACGGGGCCAGGCAGAGGAGGGAGGGCAACCAGGGGCTGAAGAATCAAATCGAGAACGAAAAGGAATGGCAAAAGGGTGGGAGATATGGAAGAGCGGATCGGATGGAGGAAGCTACAGAGATGGGGGCCGCGGGGAGGCAACTGGGATGGGCCTCCTGGATCCTATAGCTGTCTATAGTACTCCTAGGCTCCTAGCAGCAGCAGCTTGAGAGACAGTAGAGAGAGTCAGGTCACTCACCCGATCGAGTATCGCCACCTCTTCGCAGCTCATCCTATGCCCGCCCTGCCAGCGCCAGGCAGCAGCCACCTGATCCGCTCTCTACCACCCCCCCTCTCTCTCTTGGAGGATTCCCGATATATATAGGCACCGTGTAAATGGGTAAATGCTAGGTGCGTGCAGCAACACAGGGCGCCCTCAGGGAAGCAAAGGCTCATGCGGCACCACTCTCACGTACACCACGATCTCTAAGCATGGCTTTACAGGAAACAAACAACCGTTGATGAGGGCCCGAGACGATTCAGCGCTGTGCGTGCGGTGAAGCTGTGGGTAATATACGACAAACGGTGCCAGCGTGCTGGACTACAAGTAACAATAATGACGTGGCCGTCCTCCTAGCATCTTCCTAGGTCCGTAGCAGCAAGCTTTGGCGTACTCTCTATGCGTTTAAATACAAGTCATGGCTAACTTTTTTTTTTCTAAAACTTCAACCGTTCATCTTATTCATAAATTTATATAAACAATATGTATAGGAAACAGATCATATTCAAAGTACTCTATACAATGATAAAACAAATTACAATAACATAAATTATAATTTCTTTGAATAAAACGAGAGTTCAAGTTTTGGAAAAAGTCAACCGCGGCTTATATTTAGATACGGAGGGAGTACGATACGGGTGGAAATTACTTGGGGCTGATTGGTTGCCTGCATAACTCTCTATCCGGCATAGAGTTAGTTGTGCAAAATTCGTGTTTGGTAGTTTGGCCGATCGTCTAATGTAGCATGGAGCCGTGTAAAATGGGGTTGGTAGCTTGCATAACTGCAACTGTAGCTCACCGTGAGCTTCTTATTAGCATGTGCGGGCTCCAGCAATGCACACATCCTGGCCTGCATTGAGATTCGTTTCTATGCAAGGGCTCAACTATGTACGACCAAACACAATCATAGATACACAGCCTATACTAAACCAAGCAACACCGCTCGCATTGTTTTAACCTGCCCAAGATTAGATTGGCTACCATCCAATGCAGTCTAAGACTTATGCAGGCAACTAACCAACCCTTTGATGTTTTGCGCGTGTACAAGTTTACCGCGAGAGCTAGGAGGCCCACACAGGAGACTGGCACGGCACACTCTCCCCCTCTCGGCTTTAGAGGAAAAAGAAACAACCGCTGGCGTGGCGTTGCACGTGATAAAAGCTTGTAGGTAATGTATGACAAGAAGCGCCAGCTAAACACGGCGCTAGTAGTAAAGGGTTACAACTAGCAATGACGTGGTTGTCATCTTAGCTTTCTGAATCCTCAGCAACAGCAAATGGCGTGTTCATAGAGCTGGAATGTGATCTGAGGGAGAATATATACGTAATCAATATCGATATATATATGGTGTTTTGTGCATGCACAACCTACCGTTGAGACTACCAATGCAAAAACAATGATGTATTTACATGACGCAACGCCTATAAATTAAAATTATGGAAACCGTTTCCCCTTTTGCACGTTTGAGCTAGTGCGCAAGTCACTATTAGCCGAGTAGCATCTCCGAAAACAATACTGTATATAGGATATAGGCGATTATGTGTGTATTCTATTAGCCGTTGTGCGGCAAAAGAAAAATGTATGGCCACAATGGAAGTGGATTATTCTTCCCTGGCAAACATGCATAGTGACATAAGGCCAGCGGATTCATGAGAGAACAATATAATTCCCTGATCACGATTGCAAGTCAACTTTCTGCCCTTGGTTTTTGTGTCCTTTTTTTCTCTAAAGAAAAAGCGTCATGTCTCATGTAGTCATGTGTTTATGTACGTCGTGCCGGCTAGCTGATACAGTAGCGAAAGAACAAACAAAGGAGATCTATCTATCTGCCCATGACAAGATCAGCACAACAAATAACGTGCCTTGTGATAAGGTTCGGAAACAGGGCAAGACAAGTGTGAGGGATTTAACATGGTAAGGTCCAGCTGATGTGGTTGCCAACGATTCGAATGACGACATGTCTGTTCCATTCTTGCTCTAGGCCTTAGCTTTAATTTGGTACGGTGCCCTGGATGCAGCATGCATGACCGCGCACTTGTGCTTTTGTGCATGATGAGTTCTTCACGATGGATCAACAAGTGCAAGACTAGTCTTGCATTGGAAAGATGTTTTTGAAGAACATTGTTGCCTGTCCCATTAATTTATTCTTAGCAAAGAAACAACCGTTGTCCCAATCTAGAAAAGTTCATTTGACAATGACCTTAAACTATCAAAAGGTCGTCTGATTTTCAACGTCCAACGGCGAAAACGGGTAACTGAGGTCCTCGCTCAAACCAACCAAACCGGATGGAATATCTTAGACCATGTTAAAACGGTATTGATGGTGGTTTTTTATTTTCGAAAATAATATATTGAATCTATATAAATTCACAATTAGTTTATTTTAGATCAGAAAACTATGAAACTTAGACCATTTTTTCTAAAAATATATAGCCAATCAATTGGTCCTCTATTTTAAAATATTTGGATTAGGGTTTTATTGCTACAACTAAATTTATTTCTCCAAGTAGAATATTAAGAATATGAACGGACTAGTTTCAAATATCTTCAGACAGAGCAACAGTAGATATATATGTTTTGAGATATTTTACAGTGGTTGGAAAAGAACCCACCGGTATCATACGGTACCAGACGGTACTACTATTTTTTTAATTTTTAAAGGCTTTTATACTCTCTGTGGAATTAAAAAATAAAAAATATGGAGACCGGTCCCATCATTTTTGGTACCGGACTCTGCTATTTGGTATCGTCGGGTACCGGTACTGTGGTACCGCCTATTTTGAAACCGTTAGATCTCTTTTGATGGACGGCTCCTATTTTTTCCAACCACAGTAAAACTTGTAATATGTTTTTAGAAAAAATATGATATAAGCTACCTGTTCTTCCAAACGTATATGTGGCAGTTTATATAGAGAACATGGATGATTGAGAACCAAAACATGCTTAGTTACACCATCGATCGTTTTACTAACGTCGCGATTACCTGGCATTGCTCGCCGCACACGTACTACGACACTACCCTTAATTGTGTTTGTATGTGTGACTTGTGTGTTTATAGCAACAAGGTGTGCATATGTGTGTTTATAGCAACGAGTTTATGTACGTGCTTGTGTGTGTACCGTGTGATTCTAGAAAAAAGCATGGCAAATCACAAATTCGGTTTTACCATGCATTCGGATGTGAACTAATAACCATACTCCTATGCAAGTTGACCTTGGTCTTACAGTCATCTCAATATCAGCCGCATGCGCGCATCTCCTCCTATATGATGCATGCACATATGTTTGCTCTGAAAATCTGTATACAGGAATACATTGACGCAAGAAAATAGTGTTTCACGATTCTTTTAATCTGATATATGGCTGCTGCATGCAATCGACCAGAACAAAGAGGCGATACGTGCTGTTTGGCTCTGACCTCTATCTGCATGACCGAGAAACGAAACGCTCGTAGTAATCCTGCCGGAGAAGCAACAAATTTATCTTTTTTTTTTCCTCTGCCGGTCCGCAATGGTCTCCAAAGTGTGTAGTTTTTTATTACTCCCTTCATCCTAATTTATCAAACTTGTCTTGTTAACAAATCGTAATTATCATTTATTTTTATTTTTATTTCATTTAGCATATAATATATTTTTTCTATGACTTAAATTTTTCTATATTTTTTAACTTTTTTAATAAAACAAGTTGGTCAACATAATGTTAGAAAAGAAGACATGTAGATTGAAATTGAGGGAGTTATGCTTTTTGATACAACACTACGAGAACCCAGCTAAAATTCGTCGTCCAGAAACCCACGAAGTTAAGCCTATTCCGACGAACTTAGTCTAAGATCGTCGGCCGACCGTCGAACTTATCCGTCGAACTTAACTCGACGAAATTATTCGAATAAGTTCGTCGGGACCGTCGAACTTAGTCTAAGTTCGTCGGTTTCGGCCGAGCCGACGAACTTAACTGGGTGGCGCCATTAAGTTCGTCGGCCGCACCATAGCCGACAAACTTAGTCTAAGTTCGACGGCAACCTCCAGCCGACGAACTTTGTCTAAGTTTGACGGCGCCAGTTAAGTTCGTCGGGCTTCAAACCGACGAACTAATTTTTTTTTTTTTGCATTCTCCTGTCTAGCCATCTGGAATTCCAGATTCACAGGCACAAAATCACAGGCAGAATCATACCACACAGAATCACAGGCAGAATTCAACAGTAGCTCATCAAGTCTCACAGATGCAAAGTCTTAAGTAGTCCAACACATACAAATTCGAGTCCCATGTGCAAAGTCCAGGCAATAAAAGTTCAAATTAGGGTACATGGAAACCACCATACAAAGTTCATCATATGCATGCAAAGTCCTCTGGCTGAAACCTAACTAGCCTCATCATTTGGATGGTTAGAGTTGTGACCGCTACCTCCTCCGCCGCCATCGGATTGGTTGAGGAAGCCATCCACATCTTCAAGATTTCGTGACGGGCACGGGAAGTAGAACCCTGCAACTGTATCGCAAATTGGCTTAAAATTGCAAATTTAACCTACATTTTGTGAAAATGGCAAAGTAAACTTAAATTTAACTTAAAATTGCAAACTAAATCTAAATTTGACTTCAAATGACAAACTTAGCATGAAATTAATCTATATATATGTATATAAGTGAAATTTAACCCAAATTTGACTTAAAATGGAAAACTTAACCTAAATTCCAACTATATCTGTACATAGATCACACTTAACGTAAATTTGGCCAAAAAAGCATACTTTACCTAAATTCAAGTTAAAAAGGCAAACTCAAGGTAATCTCCAGGTGATACTTTGAGCTAAAATTAGGTACAACTAATAAGTCAACAATTCAATTAAGTCATTGAATGTAACATGTATCTGTTCAAATAGCACGTAAGTTTTCTATGTTTGTTTGGTTTCCTATTGGATAACTTGGACATGTTTACATACCGGCAGTGTCGTCGGTGGAGGTGTGGAACGCCACGGCACGTAGTAGGGCTGCTGGCCAGCGGGGTGAAACATCGGCTGGCCACGATACATCATCATTGGTTGACCAGGGTACATCCACTGCGGAAGTTGCCATCCCTAGTTGACAATATATAGCATAAATAAGATGTTAAAGCATCATCCGTTGCCATTTTAACTTGGTTAGAACGATAAAAGATGTTTAATCATTTTAACCTGAGTAGAATCTCCAAAGGGCGGTCATTGGGTAGGATACATCCATTGTTGAGACTGGGACCTCTGGAACTCAAATAAATAGATATGCTATATATATTAAAGAACTTAAATATGTCGCTTAAGTCATAGTAACTCAAATAAAGCGAATTGTTTACCTGGGTGGCATCTCCAACCGGGGGGAGGGGGCTTGGCCAGAGGGGACTATCCAGTTAGGAGGAGGCTGAGAACCTTGAGCATCTCCAAGTGGTGGTCCTTGGGTGGTAGGAGTGCTGAAGTAGTTAGGTGGAACCTAGAAATCATGTACATCAATAGATTAGGTGGTTTAGAAGCACTTACTGATACAACCAGAATTTACCTGTGAGAAGAATTGTGGAGGTCGAAACTCTGGGACATTAGATCCAAGCCTCTGAGACAATTCTTGTTCAAGATTTATTACTTAGATCATAATCAAATGTAAAATAGTATAGCATTGCCTACAGAACATGTTATAGTTCGTACCATAAGATATGTTTTCCTGTAATCATTGTCTTCTTGAAGTCTACGGGTTTCCTCTTCAAGTCTAGGAGTTTTCTCTTGAGCTTCTTGTTGGGCTCTCGATGGCCCGCAAGAGCTCCCTTGGCCTGTCCCTTGTGGCCTTGGAATACGATCGTACTCCAAGGCACTATCACCCAACCCCCACCTATGAACATTAGTCGGCAATGATTCTACAACTAGGAACAAAAGACATTGAAATATTTTCAAATTCTGAGGTTTACATACCTGCCATGGTGTAGCCCACCGCCAGGCGTGGTATATGGCTTCAATGTCTGGTGGGGCGCCCCTCCAATCATAGTCCTCTCCATGGCATTGGATTAGATGGTCTTTGTACTTCGCCTGCAAAACAGAGTCATTAGTGTATATGCAGTTGTCAGTCGATGTTCACTACTTTTAATATACTTACAAGCCTCTCGGTCGCTTGCTCATCGCACAAAACCTCTGGATTCTCCTGGATCTGGGCCTTGGTGCCCCCGAATAAATACTTCCACAAAGCTTGGGCGAACGCCGCCATTTTCAGCCTCCTACGATGCAAAGTTAGTGAGATTGACTTATGTCCAATTTTAAGGTGGTAACATGCATACGTACCATGCGTTGTTCTTTGCCAATGAACCCATCTGCTCCGAAACTTTGCATCCCTGGTTTACTAGTTCTATTACCTCGATTTCTATTCGATACCCCCTAGAAGTCATCTGCTGCTCAATGGTGGCAGATCCACCTCCAAGCTTCAGGATCCTTCGTGATCCAATCAACCACTCCTTGAATCAACTCTTCTGCTTTAAGATGTAGTTTCTTCACTTCTGTTGTCTTTTTCATATTGATATTCTTGACCCTCTCGTGAAAATTCACTATCGTCTGGATACGTGCTGTAACGCTCCAAAATTTAGCACTAGGAATTTTTTCTAATCCCTCCCTAATTCAAAATCAAATTTTCGAAAACTTTGGATGTTGCTTATTTGTTTTGAGTGTGTTAATATGAGCTCAACAAAATTCCAAATATCGCAAATACTCTCCACCAAATTATTTTCAAAAATCCTATTCCAAAATTTCAATTTCAAAAAATATCCCCGCGCTACTTGCACCCTCCATCTCCGCGCCACTTGGACCCTCCATCTACGCGCCACTTGGACCCTCTATCTCCGTGACACTTGGACCCCCCCATCTCCGCGCCATGTGGACCTCCCATCTCCGCGACGCTTAGACCCCCATCTCCGCGCCATGTGGACCTCCTATCTCCGCGATACATCATCGGCCTCCTCCTCCATCGTCTATAAATAGCCCTCACCTCCATGCCTCCATCCACACCAAGCTCACCACCGCCGCAATATCAGCCCCCGGTTCAACCCGGGTGCTGTGCGCCAGTGAACGCCATCCCCCTCCTCCTTCCTTGCTGTGTTCATGCACAGGAGCAGAGTGCCTTTGCGTTCTTCGTCGAGAGACTACCATAGCTCGATTACTCGGACTGTGAGCACCTCGCCACATCCCTCCACCACTACCCCCAAGCCACGCTCCCCCTTCTCTCTGCCTGTATCGAGCTCCCCACGAGCTTCCTAGGACGACACCAATGGCTGCCCGCGGCGAAGCACCTCCGCGTCCACCACTTCCACCATGCTGACAACCACCAGAGCTAAACGCCGGTGAGCCCATGCCCGTTGCTCACAGCGGCGAGAGGCAAGCAGCCGAGCAGAGGTGCTGCTCAGGCCTGCTCGTGCCCCTATGCCTGTTATAACAGCCCCCTCTCCTGTGAATGACAGGTGGACCCACCCATTATTTTTCTTTCCACTCCAACCACCAACCACCGGTGATTAGCCCATCACTAATCACGTGTCATTCGAGCTAGCAGGTCCAATCTTGTACCATTCTATTCTTCTATTCATTTATTTCCGAATTAATCTCTCGACCATACGAGCTCCGATTCAATCGATTCTTCTTTCTAAATTCATCAAAAATCAATATCTATCATCCACATTAATTTCATGATTTTAGAAGTTTCCAGAGCCGCATACAAGCCGGTGCCACATTCGACACTGTAGGCGTGGACCGTTGATACCAGCCTGAAACTCTGCTCCCAAACACTCTAGAAATATTTTCTGTTCCTCTAGAATCTAAAAACACGATTTTATTCTCCAGTTTCCAAATATTCGGATTTTGGAATATTTTGGGAATAACCCTTTTTCCTTTTCTTTTTCTAAAATATACAAAATTCGTATCTTCTCCGTTCCAACTCCGATTTGGGTGATTCTTTCGCCTAAATTTATCTAAAATCAAACTCTACCTGTTCATACACTCTACATAATCTTTTGTCTTGGTCGAAAGCCACCGTCATGCCACCATGACGTCGTCCTGCGTCTAGTCAGTGCTTCACACCGGTCCCACAATTTTTGTGTGCCTCGTAATTGATGCCCTTATCACATGCTCTACATAAATCCTAAAGGTTCCTATCTTAGTCTGTTCGAGTTCTGAAATCAGATGATGACGATACCGAAAATCATCTGAACATCATTGCTCTCGTCCACCACTCCAAAAAAGATATTCTCCAAAACACCAACATGCGACCACCACCCCTTCAGCTTTGTCGACCCCGCATCTCAGCGTCCACCACCCCTACCTTGGTATCTCCGTAACCGTCGTTACCGACCCGCCAACTCGCCCAAAAACTCGCTATACCCCAACCACTTGCAATAATAGCACCAGTAAGAACCCAGCAGACTCTCGTTTCCGCAATCCTAAGCTCTACACCACCAAACCCGTTGAGCTCATATTATGCTTCGATTTGTGTGTTTTCCTTGTTTGTGCACCAGGCTTTACCGGAGAGTCCATTCGGCCTGCCCCTCGTGTTATACTATGCGATGGTCTGCGACAAATACGTCCTAGCAACTGTTATATCAACCGCCTCAACAAAGTGACAGGCAAACCCACTGGAATCCCCACTTGATGCATAAAATTTCTAAGTTTCACGAACACAACCCTTTGCCTGATAATCATATAAAAACTTGCATGTTTTGCTTGCTAAGGTAACCCAGCAAAGTATACAACCACCTAAGCTTATTTTAGATATAGTGCGTATAGGTGGGATCGCTCATTTAATTATCCATCATAATCTTATGAAATATGAAGAGTATGGGAAAGTGGATGTGTGTGTGGTTTTAAAATAAAATGGGGAAGAACCCCGGCAACCGACCTTGTCAGAATACGGCTACGCGCCGAAACAGCCATAAAGGCAGAGTATGAATGGGTAACTTAGCCATACCTGCGGTTACCCCTTGTCTTGGGATTCGTGGAGAATACCGGGTAGGTGGATTGCTCGCGCTGTCGAGCATTGAAAAGTTAGAATGGTTCTACCTGAGCTCTCCGTAAGGACCGTTATGATTTTCATCTTGCCTAACTCTTTTAGTACAAACACTCGCTTTGTATGAGGCATTGGCCAGATCCGAGCCGGAGTGGATAGCCTAGTAGCTTCTGTGCTGGCGCACAGGGGGCTAGGGGATTGGTGGTGTGCCAACGGGAGTACCACGGGGTACTGGAGTGGCTCGAATGCCCGAATCCCTAAAGTTCTGCTAGGTGATGAAACAAAGGCAACGGTTTGGTTTGGAATTCGGGCAGTTACGACGGTAACGTGCCGCTGAGTCCAACTTGTGGGAATTAGTACACCCTCTAATCAGAGTAAAAACCTATTCGAATAGTCCAGTGTCCACTGGTATGAATGAGTTACGGCTTGTTTCTTCAGTTAGCAGTTTTCATAAAATAAAATGGTATTGGTTTGGGATTGGATAAAAATGGTTTTTGGTTTAGCAGAGGATGTTGAATGTATGGAAAATGTGTTGGCTGGAAAACCATGGGCCACTTTGGACCAGAAAGTCCACCTGGCAAATCTTTTTGGAAAAAACCTCAGTTTTAAGAAAGATTAAAACTCGACAACTATCACAAACCCTGCATACAAGTATTTTTCTGCAAAATTATCCTAAGCTCTTGGTATATCGTTGCATACAGTGTTAGCCTTTCTCAAATTCCTTTGTAGGAAGGTGGACTGCTGAGTACGTATGTACTCACCATTGCTTTGTTGTTGTTTTTCTCAGTGCTATGGACATATACTGGTCGGAGAACGAGTAAGGGTTACGACCTTGCTTCCCAACTGAGGCGTGAGGAAGATGTGCCTATGTTTTATATTTCGCTGCTTAACTTTTCCGGACTGCGCCCCTTGCTGTCCGACCCGTTTAGGGCGGATCTGTATCACTCTGATGTAAGAATGTGATTACCAAACCTTGAGATGGTAATAAAGCATATTTTAGTCCCATTATGGAAATTGGGGCGCTTCACGTGCATTGCTGAAAGAGTCCCTGATGACTTTCGTGGCTGCCTTTTGGAACACTCGTTTGGCCATTTTCTCCTTTTCATAGTCGCCTTCGCCATCCAAGCGGTATTGTTCCTGCGTTATCACATGATGTCAAGTTCATCGTTGTCGAAAGCAGTAATTTCGATGAGCATACAAATTGTTAGTCTAGCTAACTCACCCAAAAACCTTTCCATACAGCACCCTGACAGGTGCCTCCACCCACATCCTGAGCATATCCTTCCACATGTCCCTTGAGCCCCCAATGTGTCCACCTGTGGGCCGCTACTCGAATCCCCGTTGGGCAAGGTGACCGTGCCAGGGTAGTAGAAGTGGCATAAGGCACCTAATGCCGAGTTAATCGGCGTACGGTGGCCTACGCCTGACCAACCCACCTCTCTCCAACTCCTGCAATCAAAGACATTAAATCATATTAATATGTATATATAAAATAAGAAATTAGTATAACCTAAATACTTGACATCAACAATCGGTACCTGTCTCTTGCCGGTACAATCAATGACCTGTCCTGCTGGGTTACATCGCGGTCGGATGGAGACGGTCTTTCGAAACCTAGCACATAAAAAACGAATTTATAGATTAGATCACATAACACTAGCATAGTACATGTGGAAGTCGAATACGAGACAATTAGTACGACTCATACCTAATTGTGCCAGCTGAAGAAGAAGACCCGCCAGTCCCTACTGCATGTAATGCAAGCCAACTCTACATCTGCTCGAGCCTCCTCCTCAGCATCTACCTCCATCTGCTCCGCCTGCTGCTCCTCCTCAGCCTGCTGCTCCAACTGCTCCTCCAACTTCTCCTCCGCCTGCTCTCGTGCAGACTCCATACACCCAAGGAGCTGCTCCTGCCAGTTGCCTACTCTGCACAGTCCCCTGAAAAATGCTCCCAACTGACGACGATCCTTCCTTAGAATCCTTACTCCTCGACCTGGCCTTACCAAAGGCTTTCTTGGCATGTCGTAACATTTGTACAAATTTAAATAGAGCTTGTTAGTATAAGAAAGCATACATGACATAACAATATTGAGTTTGTTAGTATAAGAAGGCATACATGACATAACATTATGAAAGAACATAAATGAAATTACATTATACTTATCAAAATCCTTTGGCATCATCCGCTGCATCGTGGACTCGAATTCTATTAAGACGTTCTTGAATCTGTCGAATCCTTTGAGACCTCCTAGCGTTTTCTAGTAGAAGGACCTGGTTCTTCATCTATTTGCTCCATGACATCTGCACCTAATTGATTGAGACCTGCCTCATCAGATATTGCAAAGTCATCTCCTACATCTTCTTCCTGATACACATCACCAACATCATCTCCTGTATTGCTTTCGAGCCTCAGTGGCATCAAAGAGAGGATATAATTGAGGGTTAACTTTACATGCAACCCACCAAGACTTCATACTAGGGTGTGGATATGGCACTGTAGTACACTTGCTCCACCTGATGTGCAAGCACAATGTTACTGTATTGACCTTGAAGCCGGGAGTTGTGCTTCACCTCCACCATCCCGAATTTATCTACGCGCTGTGCCATTGCGTGGGTCAAACCATAGATAATCGAAGAAAACAACCTTGAGTACTTTTGGGCCTCCAAAGGTGTACTCAATTATGTTTTGGATCACACCAGTAGTATTCAAGAGTGTTCCCATTGGCATCGGATGCTGTAGTGACTACTCCTCCGTTGCAAGTGGCTGCAAGTGGACGGCTCACTTCTAATTTCGCTGTTCGGAAATGAAATCCATTAATATTGTACCGACTGAAGTTCTTAGCCTGTCACATCACCACTTGATAAGTTGACGTAGATCGTGTGGTATTTCCTTATGGTTCATGCTTTACATGTAAAGTATGTGTAAGGTATATGAAACATTATTAGGAGTAGTTTGATGAAAGTCAAGATCTTATAAGAGATGTGAGTTGGAAATTACATATTGGTAAAAGCCATTGTACGAAGGTTGGCGCATGTTTTGACCCACAGAGACGGAGGTTATCAAGTTGCTTCTGTGTAGGTTGTCTAGAGGATTTCCAATATTCATTATCAAACACCCTGCATCATTTGTTAACTATGTTATAATACATACTTAACTAAATTGTGGAAATCCTAATACATTGACATCATTACTTATGGAAAATATTGTTGCACTTCTTCCATGTTGGTGAACATATACAACATTGTCGAGTTACGCTCGGCGTAGTCCACATGACGATGACTTGAAGCCCCCAACACTTTTACCCTTCCATTTGAAGATATTTAGCTCGCTATTGGGTGCTTTCGATAAGGTATGGTACCGCATCGAAGGCGCATTCACATTATGTTTCTCCACAAAATACTTGCTTGAGAAGTTGGATATCTCTTTAATTGCAAATGTCTCTACGATACAGGCCCCTACCCTTGCCTTGTTGCGTACCATTGCCCTAAGCTTTTTCAATTCTCTTTCCGCACCATACATCCACCTGAATTGGACAGGCCCTCCAACCAATGCCTCCCAAGGCAAATGCACTAACAGATGCTGCATCACATTGAAGAAACTAGGTGGAAATTTTTTTCCATTTTGCATAGAAGAACCGGAATTCCCTTTTCTAACTCACGCATCAACTTCTTTGATATTATCTTTGCACATAACTACCTGTAGAATTAACTCAGTTCTGCGAACAGTTTCCACAACTCATCATCAAAATAGCCATGGAACATTACTGGTAACAGCCTCTCCATGAAAATATGATAATCATGACTTTTTAACCCATTGAGCTTACCAGTGCTGACATTTACTACCCATTTTATGTTGGCTGCATAGCGATCAGGAAACTTCAAGGTTTTCAACCACTTCAATATCTCTTTCCTATCTTTCGGCTTCAGACAGTATGGAGCTCATGGCGTACTCTCCTTTCCATTTGAATTAATTTGGATCTCTAGCCAAGGCCTATCACATATCTCAGCTAACTCTTTTCTAGCCTTTACATTATCTTTTGTTTTATCAATGTCGAAACACATACTTATGATGCTTTTAGCAACATTACGCTCCTGGTGCATCAAATCGATGTTGTAAGGTAGAATCAATGTTTTTCATAAGGGAGCTCCCAAAGGAAAGACTTATGAGTCCAGTTGTGCTCTTCACCATAACCCAAGAACCCACCATCATCGTCATCTACGAGCTCATCAAGCCATTTCGCTATTTGTTCTCCTTTCAATCGCTTTGATGGTCGTCGTTTCGTAATGGCCTTGCCTTTTCGAAAAGAAACTGTATCAAATCTGTACTCATGCTGAGATAGAAGCTCACGTCGATGGCAATCAAAGAAAGATACTTTGCCACCGTGTTTTAGAACGAACGCATCTGTGTCTGCCATGCATATGGGACAACACATGTGGCCATGCACACACCAGCTAGACCAAATTCCATATGCCAGCAAATCATGGAATGAAAACAGATATGCAGCACGTAACGTAAATTTTTTGTCAGCAACAACATCATATGCCTCCACCCCTTTCCATAACTCTTTCAGTTCTTCGATTAACGGTTCCATGAAGACACGTAAGTTTTCATGTGTTTAACAGGCCAAGTTTTCAGGTGACTGTATATCTTGATGGGTTACTTTAGCAAGCAAAACACGCAAGTTTTCATGTGTTTAATAGGCCAAGGGTTGTGTTTGCAAAACATAGGAAATTTATAGCATCAAGTGGGGATTCCAGTGGGCTTGCCTTACAACTCGAAGGGTGAGGAGCTGACATATGATTAGTATGATTTCTCTGGTTTCCTGGTTGAATATCCCAGTGATTGGACTGCTTGGTCTCTCTGGCACTTACTACGTGCATAAACAAGAAACACATAAGTCGAGGCATAATATGACCTCAACGGGTTTGGTGGTATAGAGCTTGAGTTGAGGTGATGTGAACCTGTTGGGTTCTTACTGGCGGTATCTCTACAAGCGGCTGGGGTGTAGCAAGAGTTCGGGCGAGTTGGTAGGCTTGGTAACGACAGTTACAGAGATGCCAAGGTAGGGGTAGTGGACGCGAGGGGCGGGGTCGATAACGCCGAAGGGGTGGCGGTCGCATGATGTTTCAGAAGGGGGGAGGTCTTTTTGTGATGGCGAGAGCAATGATGTTAGCTGATTCCTGGTATCGTTATCGTTTGGATTCAAAGACTGAAAAGACAGAGATAGGAGCCTTGCAGGTTTATGGAGAATAGGAGAGCAACGACATCGATCACTAGACTCACAATATATGTGGGGCTGGAGCGAAGCACTGACTGGGCATAGAACAACGTCATGGTGGTATGATGGCGGCTTTCGGCTAGGACAAAAGATTATGTAGAGTTTATGAGTAGGTAGAGCTTGATTTTAGATGAATTTAGGGGTAAGAATCGCCTAAATCGGAGTTGGAGCGGGGGAGATAGGGGGTATACAGGGTCAAGGGGGTAGCAAGAGACTTTCTGGGAAGTTTAGGGGGTCGATTTGAACTTTTATTCCGCGAACTTATTGATTTGGCCGCGGGTGACACAACTTGGGCCGGGGTGGGATCCGGCCCAGCGCGGCCTGCTTGGCCTGCGAGCACGCGCGCGGCGTGGCGACCTTACTAGGACGGCCCAGTGAGGGGGAGGTGATGGCGCGGTGACGCCGTCCGGCGTGGGCCCACATGACAGAGGCAGGGGGTGGGGGGGGGTCAGCGTCCGGTGTGGCGGAACCGCTGATTTAATCCGGGCTAAGCACACCTGCCACCTCTGGCTTGCAGTGCGATTAGACCGAACTAAACCCTGTCGTCCGTCGAGAGACATTCGGCTCCCGATATTAACTTTTCCCAGAAGAACCGACATCATACACATCCAGCCCACGATGGAGCCACAACAGATACATCATCACAGGCAGTTGAATAATAGAATAATAGATTTAGTTACAAACCGGTTTCAAATAAAATTCAAGTCCAACATAAGGTTATAACGTAGCAAGTTCAAAAGTTTCTCGCAGCGGATTGATGAGTTCAGAGGTCATCATGACATCACAAAAGAATGGCATTAGAAGTAACAACATCGAGCCCACCGACGTTGTCCTTGTCTCACTCATGCCGGTTCACCCTAAGTGGGGGCATGCACCACCTCCAACACATGTGCAAACCAAGAACTCCATACCTGCGCTCAAAATACGGGGGCAAATCCTGAATACTAATTACTCAGTAGGGCTTAATGGAGTTGGCTTACGGCTGACGCAAAGCTGCTTACTAGCAAGTGGATCCTTAGCCTTTGGTTTTAAACAGTGTAGTGTGTATCATAAGTATCAAGTTTTCAACATCTGTATAATCACCAACATAATAGTAAATTACAGGAAGGTAACAACTCAGCTCAAACATGTAGTATTCCAAAAACATGAGTATTAAATCCAGAGTGTTTAAGTAGTTACTACGTTGCCCGACAGTGATATTGGCATTCCCACACCTGATAGGCATCAGCGATTCGAATCGATTTTTAATTCCCGGGAATAACTATCATGCCAGAGGGTATATGCTTACTAGGCCATCGCAGTTCCCACATATAGCCCCAATCTTAACCTGCCTCGTCCCAAGTTCGATTCACTCCCGCCTAGCCCCCGGGTTGTGCCCCCATGACGAGCCTGCCGACATCTCGGTCTCCCCGTCATGAGTACCAAGCTCCCCCGGGCCACCTTCCTCTCAATCAGCGGGTAGGAACGTGTCTCTGTGCTTCGGACGAGCCCAGGAAGGACTTTTTCCGGTCCCATATCCCGGATAAACACTCTAGCAATGTTATGCGGATCAGCAGACGAACAGCGGACGGGCCTTAAACGACTCGGGCGGAGTCCAGGGTGCGACATCATGAAAAGTAAATACTGAAATAAAATCTCCGCCCGGTCTCCATTTAAGTCATAAGCAGTAGTAATAATTGACTTAATAGTATCTGTTATAACTTTGAAAACACCTACGTGACGAGTTCACACACTCGTGTCTACTCGTACCTAGCCATTTCTATGCATACTCGCCCTACGTACTCTATGATTAGGTGCTAGGGCCAGGGCGGCCAGGGAGTCTAATGCAATTGGTTTCAAGCAACTCCTGATGCATATGCGTAATCAATCAGGTATAATTTGTTTGCTGGGTTAAGTATGGTCCTGCCTACCTTCCTCGTTAGGGTCAGTAGCTTCTTTCGGAGCGTAGTCTGGTTCCTGCTGTTGGTTCTCTGGCTCTTGGTGCAGCTCCTCCTCTGGCTCCTCCGCGACGAGTTGGTTCGGCGGTTGTTCTTCGTTCGCGGAATCTATATGCATGACATGGTGCAATTGGAGCATGTATTAGTGCAATGCTTGCTTCAGGATGCGAGTGCAATGCAAGAAATCAGGGTTTATGGAATAACATTATGTATTTTCGTGATGAAACTTGTTTAGCTTTAAGAAATCGTACAAGCCATCACCTATGATAACTTAGCTTGTCACATATAACAATGTGGGGGTGTGACGGGGTAGCATCGATCCACATGAAACGGCCGAAGCTACTTGAACCCTACTTAACCCTAGCTAGCTTAGCGTTACCATCATGCATTTCTAAAACCGTAGTGAAAACCTACATTGCATCCCAAAACAACGACTAAGGTTTACATACTCCTATACTTCCAAATATGACCCATGGTGGCATTTATTAATGTACTAGTCTCATAATTTCTATTATTTACTTAAATAGGCTTTATGTCTACCATTTTCGAAATAGGGTCAAACCTTATATACATAGCCTCACGTTTTCAGCGGTGAGCTACTTTCAACAATCTAGAACCCAAGTAAAAACCACGAAGCCCCCCATGGCTTATTTTTATTTAGACCCCCTGTCTTTTGCTAAACATATGCTTAATTACTAGGCAAGGGTAAAACAGTAAATAATCAATAAGCATTTGTGCTATCAAATTTTATACTAAGCTTAGGTATGCTAGTAAGGCTTCTGCCCAAACTTTAGAATTTTTGGCCCTCATTTAAACCACATTTCCTATTTATCAAGTTAATCATGCATGAATTTATTATTTTCAAAACACTAACTAAACTTGACATGCATAGTACCCCATTTCAACAGTGATCCATTTATACTACAGGGAGCACAAATAAAATGTGTAAAACTATTTAGAGCATAACTTCTATGTAATTATCATTTCTTCAATTATTTCTATGCTAAAAATACATACAGGGGCAAAATGGTAATTAAACAGGGAACCTTTGAGTTACCAAAAATCATAGTGAGCCTATATACCCTAAATACCCTGCTGTTCAAATTTGGCAATTTTTAGAGATCATTTAGTCCACATTTCTTATTTATTAGGGTTTTACATGCTTGCATAAAATCAGGGGCAAATTGGTACTTTCCTACTCAACCATCATATTCACCAGACAGATCTATTCAAAAGGATTACAATGCAACTAGTTTGGTATTTTTTTTATTTTTATTGAGTTTTCTATGATTTTTCAAAGATTTCTGCCGAAATAATTAATTAAAAAGGAAAAACCATTAGATCCAGGGGCTAGATCGTGATTGTTTCGAAACCCCAGGGGCTAGTACGTAAGACTTGCAAGACTCAGCATACAGCGCGGTGGACTAAAATGAAAAATCCCGATACCGCGGGGTCGGATCTGCAAATCCGCCGTCTTCTTCCTCCCGTCGTCTTCTTCCTCGCAACGGGAGGAACGGCGACGATGGCGCGCGGCCAATCCGGCCCTGCGGGGCACGTAGGCTCACCGCGAAGTGCCGGGGAGAGAGGGAGGAGGATGGGGAAGCTCACCCACTACCTCAAACGGCGGGGGAGACTGCGGGGAGGGACGGCGACGAGCGCTTTTGGTCGGCGGGGTTCGGCGGTGCAATACGCCGGGGTAGAGGGATCTCGGGCGACGAGGTCTAGGCGGAAAGGTGGAGTCGAGGGCGGCGAAGCTCGGCGCGGTGATGGTTGAGCTCGGGAGAGGGCGGAAGTGGCTGGGGGCGAGCTCGAGCGAGCTCTGTCAATGGCGGACGGCGCGAGGACGAGCGGGGAAGACGGAGAGGCCGAGCGCGTGAATGGGGCTTCGGGGAAAGGAGGTCGGGGCCTCACCCCCGCCTTGAAGGCGCGCCGAGCGCGCTGTCGGCGAGCGGCAGCGGCGCGTGGCCACGGCAGTCGGGGAGGCCGGCGCGTGGCCACGGCGCCCAGAAAACCGGCGCCGCGTGGGAGCGGCCGGGCGGGGAAGGAAGAGAGAGGCGCGCGGATGGACTGAGTCCATGGACCGGTGAGACTGACAGGTGGGGCCAAGTCCGGGAATGAAGAGCAAGGCGCATGGACCGGGTGCATGGAGCGAGGGAGCCGGTGGGGCCCGCAGCTGTGGGTGTCGGGCGGGAACCCGCAGCCTTGCCAGGTGGGACCCACTTGTCATAGGCTCATGAGAAAAAGAAAATCCCGAAAATGAAAAATGGGGTTTGACCACTAACCAGGTTTCTGAATTTTGCCAATTTGACTAATTTAAGAGCCGAATTTGAAAAGGACCCAATTGAATGAAATGTTGTACCCTTTGAGATCTACGACTTTGTCAAAAGCACCAAGTTCAAAATCTGGATCTAAATTTGATTTAAATTTGAATTTAACTATCAGCCCTTAATTTGGACTGAGAACTGTTTTCCTTAGATAATTCAAATGTCCTATTTCTAGCCATTTTCTCCCAAAAGACTTTTTGACAAAGCTGTTCAAAATTTCATGGACTACAACTTTCTCAATTGGACCTTTGCATAAAAAGGACTGTAGGATATAGAAAAATGAAGAATTCTAAATATTTCAGATTTGGAGTGTGTTTGTTTGCTGACACCAAAAGTCCCTTTACACTAAGTTAAACCCATTTTCCACCAAAACTCTAATTGACAAAGTTGTTTACCACTTCAATACCTACAAGTTTGGTATAAAAAGTTTCACCTAAAACTCCATAGGATTTAAGTTACGCTCACACTTATAGCGTCATTTTTGCAAAACTGAGTGTATCACTTAGCAATTTTCATCATGTTTGTTCATATGACTCAAATGCACACTACCATGAGATGAGATGATGCTTATGAGAAGTAATTAAACAAAGTATGCACATGATAATGCTCGGGAGATGCCTAGGGCATCACATCCGGTGGGGTGAGACGGCGACCCGGTTCGGCTTGGGTGAACCGGTTTAGGCCGGTCCATGGGGAGCTCACCGTCGGCTTTCACCGCCGGTGGCGGTTCCGGCGACAGGGCCAGCGGGGTGAGCACCGGAACGATGGCGCGAACGTGGTGGCAGGGTTGGGCACTCGAGATGGTGGTTAGAGGTGGGCTTTCCACGGTGCGGCGGCACCGGTGCGCGCGGCGGTGAGGGAGGGCATGCGGCGGCTAGCTCTAGTGGGAGGTGGACAGGGGTCTAGGCAGCGGGGAGGGGTCTAGGCCATAGAGGAGGTCGGGGCGGAGCTCGGGGAGCGGGCAATCGAGCTCCGGAGGTGGATTTAGGTGTGGCGATGTGAGGAAGCTCCGGCGGGGTGGCAATCTGGTGGAGGGGGGAACGAGGTGTGTCTGCGGCTAGCGGCGCACAAGCGGGTTGGGTACCGGTCGCGGCATGCAGTGTGGTGTGCGTGGGGGAGCTAGGAGACAGAGGTGGGCCATTTTATAGAGGAGGCGGCTGTGGTGCCCGGCGTGGAGGTGGGGTAGGGCTGGGCGGTGACAAGTGGCAGTGCGACGGCGGCAGGACCTGGCGGCCGGGGCCTGGGCGCGGTGCGTGGGGGGGCGGAGTGTGTCGTAGTAGGGACTAGGCACGGTCGCAGCACGCGTAGCGCGAGGCGCTGGAGGAGGAAGAAGGGGATGGGGGAAGCGGCAGGCATGCGGGGCCCGTGTGGCAGGGAGGGAAGGGCGCGGGCCCAGGTGGCAGTGGGAGCTAGGGGGTAGCGGTTGGCTGGGCTGGCCTGGCGGCCTAGGTAGGGGAGGTGAGGAGGGGTGGGCTGAGGGGGAAGGGAGGAAGGGGAAGAATGGGCCGAGGGGAGTGGTTGGCGGCCCATGAGGGGGGGAAAAGGGTTTGGGCTAATTTCGGCCTGGGAAGAAAAAATGGGGTATTCACCTTTTTCATTTTGAATTTTGAATTTGGAAGGAATTTGAGATGGATTCTTCAAGAAAATTTTGGAGATTATTTTATAGAGACTTTTGGTGGGGATTATTTTGAAATATCTGGGTTTTTGTTGAGCCTATATTAGCACATCCAAAGCAACAAACAAGGTTGCCAGAAATCAATTTGAATTAGGGAGGAGATTAGAAAGAAAAATTTCGGGTGCTAAATTTTGAGGCGTTACAAATCTACCCCACTTAAAATGAATCTTGTCCTCGAGATTCGGCTTAGAGGTTTACAGAGATAGCTTTACTTCAGCTACTAATTTCAACAGAAGCTTATTCTCCTCACATAATGGACGGCGGAATTTTAATAACAACTTCATGTCCAACTTGATTCCTCCCTTTTTTTCATTTCTCTTTTTCTTCTTTGTTGGGGCTGTTCGTGCAAGCCTTCCACATACGAGCAGGATCATCCACTTCATGAACTTGGAAGGTTGATCCATTGCCTGGCAGCTTCAGGCAGGGGCTTTTCCTAGAGAGTGACGGAAATTCAGCAAGGCACTTTCTGCTCTCTAAACGACGGCATAATCCTGGTGATCCGTCCAAAGGGATGAATCCGTTAACCTATGAGGTCTGGATTATCCTGCACCAGCGCTAGCAGAAGGGAGACTATCCCACTTAAATAGGGCGGAAACCCCTTCTTGAGTAGGTTAGGCATTCTTCTGGAAGCGGGAAGCTGCTGCGTTTTCCAACTGCTGCTGTTGTGTCAGCAGATGGGGGCGGGCTGGAGAAGGAACATCTATCTGGGATAGCCTTCTTCTCATTACTTTTCTTTTTACCCCAAGCACCTCTCCTTCTGTTTTCTTGCTTGCTTCTTGGTTCGTCTTGAGCTTCTTTATTTTGGCACAGCTTTACTAGCAAGGAGCATCCTCTAGCTTCTGCTCAGCCCGGGGGAAGGTGATCAACCGGAGAATGATTATGAGGCATAGGACAGGAAGTATGGCGGAGAATATGTAGCGAGGGAGGATGTAGACTCTAGGCTCTGGGTTCATATTCTGGGTGGGGGTGTAACGTGGATCTCACAAATGATTCCTCTTCTTGCAAAGTGGACGAGGACAAAATATACGCGGGGACAATTCCAGAACCGCGCATGTCATAACCAAATGTGACATGCGTTGTTCCAGAACGGGTGATGCCTAGGCTCGCTACTGTTTGACGTACGAATTAGACATAAAACAAGTCACTAATATGATGATGAAACCGAAAAGACATCAAATATACTTATTCATACTCATTAGATAAACAATTGGCAGTAGATAAATGCATATAACCTTATTCATACTCATTATATAAGCAATTGCTTAACAAAAACTGCCAACCCAAATTGAAACTTAAATTACAACTCTAAGCATAATTAAGGCCTAAGTAGTGGTTCAAAACACAATTAACAATTAATATACAACAGTTATTCAATAATTTCATCGGTTCTCGAAGTGATGCACGAAATTAGTCCATAAGTACCCACGAAATTATTGACAGCAAACCGACGAATTTAAGCCAATATACCTTGTTCGCGAAGCGGTGGTCGAGGGCGAAGCAGCTAGATCGAGGAGGCTCTGCGGCAGGCCAACTCCGCGGAGAGAGATGCAGTGGCTTCGCTAGCCCCCCGATCCCTCCATGGGCCCACGGGAAGCCTCCCTGCACGGTGGCGATGCATTCTGCAGCGGCGAGGGGAGGCTGCGCGGTGGCGGGGGAGGGGACCGGCGGTGGGGGACCGACGCGGTGGAGGAGCAGTGAGGCTCCCGCTCCTAGAGGCGCATGTGCGGGGGAAGGTGGCGCCACGGGACGGGGAGCGGCGCGGAGGGGGGGAGGCGGCAAGGCGAGCGGCGCAGGGGCGGCGGTGGTGAGATGCCGTGGGGTAAGCGGCGAGGTGCGGCGGCGAGACGCTCCCGCTCCGGAGGTGCAAGTGCGGGGGAGGCGGCGCGACGGACGGCGA
Organism: Paspalum vaginatum; assembly: GCA_030272315.1. Lineage (NCBI taxonomy): Eukaryota > Viridiplantae > Streptophyta > Magnoliopsida > Poales > Poaceae > Paspalum > Paspalum vaginatum. The sequence continues at coordinate 14,625,828 of CM059015.1, forward strand.
GCGACGTGGGGAGAGGCAGCGCGCGGCGCGGGGCGAGGCAGCGCGATGGGAAGGCAAGTGGCGGCGGGGAAGCGGTGAGACGGGACGGCGAGCGGCTGTGCAGGGTGGGGGAGCGGGCGCAGGGGCTGCGGCGGCGAGGGGCTGTGCGCGGGGTGGCGGCGCGTTGGGGAGAGACCGAGAGAGAAAGAGAGGACCAAGAGAGAAGGGTAGTCGCGCTAGATCTAGATCTGACCTGTGTTCTCATTAAATTCGTCGGTTTGTAGATTGGCCGACGAACTTAAATAAGTTCGTGGGTTAGCATGCAGTAACCGACGAACTTAAGTAAGTTCGTGGGTCCGGGCAAAACCAACGAACTTATTCACTGTAAGTTCGTAGGTCTACTGGAGCCCGACGAATTTAAAGACACCCACGAACTTTCTCCTATTTCCTGTAGTGCAAGGTGGTGGCTCCTGTAAGGCTAACGTCATTATCCCACATTTTATTTGATCTCTATCTACAACATTTTGCACTTTCTTTTGTACATCGTGATGGCAATATCCTACGCTGTAACTACTACTGCTCCAAAGACATGGCTGTTTGTATTGCTCGAAAGTCGAAACAAAAGGACGTAGAGGAGATGGGGGATGACGCAGCTAGCAACACACCAGCGAACATAAGCCGCCTCCCTCTCCTTTTCGTCTCTCTCACGCGTGTCGCCGTCACCATCATTGGGCCAATGGCCAGCCCCCACTTGGAAACGCAGGGCTATTTGGATTGAGATCAAAGTTGGCCGGATCAAAGTTTTGCCAAATTTGAATCTAAACTAAAAATTTCACCAAACAACAATTTTTTTGTTTGTTGACTTTATTTGGCCATCAAATAAGCTTTAAGAATAAAATTTTTTTTGTTTGATCAAATATTTTTCTAAATTCAAATGTTGTCAAACTTGGCCAAACTTTGGCCTAGCCAACCTTGGCCTTGATCCAAACATGCCTGCGCTCAACTTCTTTTTCTTTGGTCGGGAAAGAAAGCATAATTAGGGCATGTTTGGATCCAAAGGGCTAATACAAAGTGATTAAAATAAGTTACTAAAATTTAGCCCCCCTGTTTGGATCCAGTGACTAAAATAGGGGCTAAAGTCTTTATTAATATGTAGAAAGACTAAAATGCCCCACCACCCATCTCCTTTCCCCATTCTTCCCATGCGCAAGCTGCAGCTCGTCTCCCTCCTCTACTCGCCCTGCCTCCCGCCCGGCACCGTGCCCACGCCGCCTTGTCCTCTGGCCGCAGCGGTCCCTTCGTGCGCCAGCCATGGGCCGGATCCGCACCTTCCTCCCTCGTCCTCGCTGCCGCGATTGCCGAGCTCGCCTCTACATGGTCCCCCGCCGGCCATAGCGCCTGCCCCGTGTCCTTCTCCCCGCCAGCCGCGTGCCTCTCCTCCCCCGTGAGCGGTGACGAGCAGCACCGGATGGCGTGGCGCGACACGAGGCGAGGCGGGGCCAGCGGCGAATGGCGGCGCAAGATGAGGCAGGGGCGGCGGCAAACGGCAGAGGCAACGTGATGGACTTGCCGGAGATCTTCTCCAGGTACGGCACGATGGCTGCCTCGCTCGCCGTGGCGCTGGCGCGGTCCTGTGCGCGCTTTAGCCTCGCTTGCGAACTTCTAGATCCGTCTCTGTTGGAGCGAGGCGAGGTGGGGCTGGCGGCGAATAGCGGCGCGAGGCATGGCGGGGCCGGCGGCTGGCGTCGGCGCGAGGCCAAGCGGGGCGGCGGGCGTCGACGAGAGAAAGGGCAAAGAGAGAAAGGAAAGAGAGAGAGGGGGCTTAAATGTTTTAGGCCCATTTTAACTCTTGTTGTTTGTAACTTTATGCTCTGAAATGATTAAATTTTAGTCGATTTGTATTAGTCACGTGGATCTAAACAACCAGTTAGCTGCCAGAGCTTGATATGGCCACCCCGGCCCTGTACCCTTCCAAGCCGAGTAATGCCTGGATGAATCTGCATGCAAGCATACGCGTGCTGCAATGGCAGCACCGATCATCGAGCAGCAGATATGCAGGGAACAAAATAGTTGGGATTGGGAATTCGATTCATGTGTGCACGCAGGTCGATTCGATCAATCTGCCGTCAGGCCCAACAGTTCAGTCAGACCCCACCCCATATCCCACTGCACTGTGCTGTATCTGCAGTGGTTAAGGTTGCCGGAGTAAAATTTGAAATATACAAAAGATGTAACAGAAGGGCTGTGTTCTCTTTAGAGTTTGCGGCGTGAAAACGCTATGCAGCACAATATTTCGTATCGGAAATGCCATCTAATTTAAAAAACCAAAAGCCGAGATGCTTCCAGAATACTGTGCACGTAGCGTCTGACCGAGGCAGACTCTGAAAAGAACGGGCCAAGGTATTAGGATACTCCGATCGACTTGTCTGTGGCATATGCATGCGTGGGTCTCGAATGTCTATGTCGTCCTCTTTGAACAAGCCGGATATTTGTGTCCTTGTGACTTGTGAGCCTTGTTTCTTTGACTCTGGATCTGCACCAAGATAGTCCGCTAATAAAGTACAGTACAATACAGTGTATGCATGGTTCTGGGCTTCTAGCTATGCACTAGGCAGCGCAGCACCATGATATATTTGAATTGTTTGGATTGAGGCGACATTGGTCAGACTAAACTTTGATCATGTTTGACTATATTTGAATTTGAAAAAATATTTATCTAAATAATAAATTTTTATTTGTAGGTATTATTTGGGGTCTAAGTAAATCCTAAAAATTATAATTTAATCAAATATTTTTTAAATTTAAATATAATCAAATATAACCAAAATTTGACTTAGCCAACCTCAGCCCTCGATCAAAAAGCCATGCACACAGCAGGCGCCGCACAGAGACTGTCGGAAGCCATTCATAGTGTTGGCGTCCTCAACTCTCCTTTCAATGCTTCAAAGGGCCAGGCCCAGTCGCCCAGACACCAGCTTCCAGAAGACTTGCTGTAGGCTATCGGCAGCAGCATGGCCAATCATTGGCGAAAAAGGAGTGGCCACCGTTCACGTGCTTCCAAAACTTTCTAGGATTCTTTCTCAAAAAGAAAATAGAAAAACTAGGATTCACAAATACTTAAACATATGTTCTAGTTGTTTTTTTTAAGTTTTAAGACGAGGACAATATCCTCTCTTGCTTGATTGCCTCTTTTGGAGTACTTCAAAAAATTTATAGCCAATTACCCGATGGCATGTACATTTCGCTTGGAATAAAACATATGGATGGACTTATATGTATGGTCAACGGAAGACATAATACCAGTTTGGTCTCCAAAGTAGGAAGAGGGATTACCGATATTTAAATTAATCACTGACTGCAGCTAGTCAATTGGGCCCAGGTAAAACACGGCCCACCAGCAGTCCCAGACAAACCCTACGCTTAGCTTCGCCGGCTGCAAGGTCTCGGGTCGGGTGGCGCCGTGGCGGAGCCACCAATCCTTTGAGAGTCTCCGGCGAGGGCTGCGACCCTATACCAACGCCCTTCCCTGCTCTACGCCTTGTCCAACAGGTGATTCTTTGTTTTCTCCGTCTCCCGCGTAAATTAAATGCACTCAGCCCACTCAATCATGCAGTATTTGTTCCGTGGCGTGCGGAGTGAGTTTAGATGGCGATTTATGCTCTGCTGTTATGCAGTATGCACCCACCGTACGTGTTGAATACTTGAACTCGTGATTCTAGTTTATTGCTCATTGGTTTTGTTCCGTGATTATATCGGCCGGAACCGTGGTCTGGACTCTGATTATTTCCAAATGGCTGGTAGTACAAACAATTCGTCACATATATTGTGAGAGCAACCGAAAACTATGCTACAAGTCTAGTGTAATTAAGAATATCTAGCCAGGGAATGGGGGAAACCAAGTGGTTTGATGGGCTTAACCGAGGCCCTGGACAGGAAGCAGCCCAGACATCATTACCGAAGGATTACAAAATAATTGTAATGCCACAACTGAACTTTGTTTTCATAATATGGGCTTCCCAACGTGCTAGACTAAAGGTTGGTGGTTGAAGCCAACCATCGTGATGGGCTCGATTGCTTGAGTGGGGTCTTCCTATGAGAACGGTTACAATCATATCAATCATACTGAATACCGAATGGACTAATTGTCATGTGCACATAACAGTGCAGCGTTTAATATGGCTTTTTTCTTTTGACTGTTCGACCTTCTAGACTTCTGGTGCGAAAATCTCAATGATTGGTGATGAGGGTGGCCAATTGGTGTAACATGATCAACTAAAGTTCTAGCTTTGGGAAATTGTTCATGATTCAACAATAATTAGAAGATAACCATGTAACCATAAGCACTCTAGCACTGTTTTCTCCACGGTTACATAGTATATATTTGATGAAATGGGCACATCTTAGTTCTAAAAAAAAACTAGCATTTTCATCGGGCACGCTTGAATGTGACGACATGTACGGGTTTTACTTGTTTTCTTCAGTTCATAGCTCACAAACACATAATGAATTATCTAGCACACGGCTTGGGATGGACTATGAATCAGCAATAAAAGTTCTATATATCTGTGGCACACCAAATTTACACAACAAACCGCCTCAGAACTCTGGATGCTTCCAAGCTCTGACTAACATTTTCTGTTTTTAATAAGCCTGACAGAATTGAAGTGAACTTTGTCACACTATGCATATCATAGGAACAATTAGTGCCTATGGAAAAGTAATGTATGGCTATGGCCGTGTTGAAAACACCCACAGCCCCACACACTCAATTAGATAATCTGTTAGGCCATTCTCCATTGTGAATACATAGTTTTCATTGGTGCGGTTTTATAGACAACATGCAAAACATAACTTGTCTATATAACCTATATGCGCCTGGATTTCATCTAGATGAAACTCATTTCATCTCTTCATCTCTCCGTTCATTAATTCACTACCACATCATCAAAATCAGCTGACATGACAGTATCATTTAATGAGAACGAAACTCTCACTGAAAATGACTTTATGTCACCATCGTAGGTACATCGTCTGTACTTGTTTCAAATGCCAATTAACACGAGCCTGTTTGGATGGCTGGCAGCGGCTGCAGCCCATCCGTTCGGCATCGTAGGCTTTTTACATAACGCTGGTTATAGCTGCAACATCTGCAACAGGTATTTAGCTGCAGCTTTTTGGTGGTTGCTGCAGCTGTAGCCCCAATACAGCAGCAGGCAGCGAAAGGAACACACCCAATGGGCCCAATCCATTCGGCTCTGTCGCTGCAGCTACTTTTAGCTGAAAACACTGTTTTATAGCTGAATATTGTAAGAGAAAAAACACTGTTCCACGGCTGAAAAGAAACTAAAAGTAACTCAAGCGAACATAGGCGAGATTTTCATATTGTCTATTCTTAATGTGTATAAAAAGTAGCCATATGGCTTTCAGGAACTTCCTATAGAGATCTGACATAGGAGTTTAGTATTTTTCTCCCATACACAATGCATTACAATAAACCTTGGTTAATTGTCCCTTTGGATATACCGGCGATTTATGCAATAGATTTAATAAACCATCTGTTGTTAAGGAAGTTCAATCATAAAGTTTGTCCATCGCAATAATTTCCCTCTCAAATGTCGACTGCTAAATCCAACACCGTGAAATTCACGGGAGATGTAAGGACACCTAAGCTTTGATACTTGTTGCACAACAAACAGCATGCCATGCCTTCAACTGCTAAGCAAAGGATCTGTTTGTGGTCCCATGATGAGCATTTCAATCTTTCGCCTACTAAATCAGCTAGCCCAATAATAGAACAAGAACAATGTGATGTTTGAGCTATGGATCAAAAGCCCAGTGTGAGACTACTGAGTACTCCTTCCTACTGATAAATTATACTCCTCGTACCACAACCAATATGGGACCATCGCAGACTCCCAATAACTATGACAAGGTAAATGGGGTATGAACATAATAAGCAAAGCTAGTATGTAGGTGAGCTAATTAAATGTATAATTTGAAAACGATGTTAACTTCTGAAATAACCTCGGGGGTGGGGGGACCTTGGGGAGTTAGGCATGTGTCCTCTTCACAATGTGGTGTAAAGCTGTAGCTGTTAATATGGAGCATCTCAACTATTTGTTTAACGTTAACTTCATTAGCTGGAATTAAGAGGCAAGTGATCTCTACTGGGGTAGAAAAGTTAAGCGAAATGTACTTTAACCATGCCAATCTGGGTTGCAGGTTCAGCTACTCATCAGATTGTAGATGAAAGGTGATATAACTGTTTAAGGATATGATGGGGATTAGGTTTAATGTCACGAACTTGAATTAGTTGCAGAACACCAAAATAATCATTACCAATTTGCTACTGAACATTTGAGAGGGAAATTACTTTGTGTGTGTGTGAAGTCACAACATTTTATTGGTTTACAAGTGGGGTCAAGATTCATGAACATTGCTACTGATTATGGTCAGTTTAGACTTTTTATCACTGCATTGATGCTTTATGTTTGCATTTCGTACTCTTTCATTCTGCATGATAAAAACTGCACGTCTAATACAGGATGCTGTATAAGAGTATAATTAAATTCTATTATGATATGGATCAGATTTATGGTTTTTTTATTGGGGAGCTGTTATCATGTACTATCTCTGTTCTCGAATATTTGTCGCCTCCTAGTTCATTTTTGAACTAAAATGCGATAAATAAAAAAGAACGGAGGAAGTATGACCCAATAAAAACAGCATCTGTTCTCAAAATTAAGATGTGGTATATGCATATTTCAGAATAGGAGTTATTGTAAATGCTCTATCTGATTCAAAAATTATCAGAACTAGGCTCTCCTTTCAGCTAAAAGTCTGTTACATTCTCGATGAAAAATAGCTTGACAGAACAATCAAAATGATAGCATGTATAGACCACTAACACATGCTATAATTAATCTTTTTGTTATTTATCCTTTAAAGTGCCCCCATTCACTTATATCTGTTGGACCTGTACATGTCTGTTAAGTTAGAAAAGTTAGAATAATAGGACATGTATCTTGAATCATGAAGAAGTAAATTACTAACTTCAAGTACACTAGTACAACCTTTGGTTATAGAGGAAAGACCTCACGTTCCGCACCCCACTGAATACCTGTGAAAACCCCTACTAGTTGCTATTTGTGGGGCTAAAATCTATAGATTAAACCCATTCCATCCATCCATCCAATGGTTTATAAGGCAATATGAAATTGTTCAGCTGGTCGAAAACAGAGATTTCTTGATTTTTAAAAACATTTGGGTATAGAAGTTATGAGTTCGCCCGTCACCTGTGTAGTCTCTCCCACATGACCTAAGGCCCTCTGTTAATCAATGAGCAACCAATCAGGTTTTGGAGTTCAGTTTGACAAGTTTTTAATTTGTGTTCATGGGTGCACTACTATACCCCACACACATACTTTCATTGTGAGTTGTGGCCATATAGATGAACAATAATATATGTGATCTTGAAAGCTTATCTTATTGATGACAAAGATGGTGATATGCTGGCATATGCTCCACACCTTTTTTGTTCTTGTTTATCTCTGTTAAATAGAAGCACCCCAAAATTCCCCTTTTTTAGTGAGTGAAACACCATATTTCACATATATGCTAAGATAAGTTTGGGAGAAAGAAACGATCTTCTGGCCGCATTTCTACATCAGTCTCCTAACCCACAAGTAACAAGCAATGATCCACGTCAAATATACAAGTTTTACGGTGGTTGGAAAAAATAGGAGCCGTTCATCAAAAGAGATCTAACGGTTTAAAAATAGGTGGTACCACGGTACCGGTACCTGACGGTACCAAATAGTAGGATCCGATACCAAAAATAGGTGGGACCTGGTACCCATATTTTTTATTTTCACAAAGAGCATAAAAGCATTTAAAAATTAAAAAAATAGTGGTACCGTCTGGTACCATGTGGTACCGATGGGTTTCTTTCCAACCACCGTAAAATATCTCCGTCAAATAAGTCAAAGTAAACCACCAGATGCTTGAGAAAATTAGCTGACCTCATATGGCAGCTAAGTGGCCTGTGTTCACACACACACATGACACACGTCACGGTTATCAGACACAAGCTCAAGCTTTTCACCCACTTGATGATAGTTAATTACATGGTAATGATTTAGGATAGACTGGATTAAGTTCGATGCCTATCAGGCCATCTGAATCATACATAATGCAACTTGCAACCACTTACAGTAGATATCACCATCACAGCTTAATAATGAAATGGCCTGATAGACATAGAACCTATCGTCAGCTCTACCGACTAGTGGCTAGGATTCTAATTTGGAAAGCTTACTTCATCATAGTCATCTAGCGACAAAAACACCTCATCTAAGCATGAAAGCTCAGTGCCCTCATCATGGAAGCTCACTTGTGAACCGCAGCTCGATTCGAACACTCTGCATACCACCCAGCTGTTGGACTCCTGCAAAGATCATCATTGATTGGTTTTGCATCCCAGTCCCTAGTTACATATAGCGTAACTAAGTTGCTTTTTTCGAAGGGTAATAAAGTTGCTGACTGTCAAGAAGCAATATAGGATGTCACTCACCGTGCTCGAGTGAATTCTCTTCCTTTGGGATTTCCTACTGGAGCTTGAGCTGCCTGTTGAGGGGCTGCTACCGCTGGCATTGCATCCTCCATCCTGAAGGTGGTACTCATGCATGATCCAGTTCGTCCTGAAACCCTTGAAAGGCTCCCCGGTGCAGAAGATGAGCGTCTTCTTGAGGCCAACAACGCAGCCACTGCTTGTAACTGTTTCATCGGCGCCGATGGGGTTCCAGTACCCACTCGGCGAGGTCCTGCTTTGTGCGGCGGCGTGGCTGAAGAAATACCACTGGTTTCCAGCCTGCAGTGCGGTGCCTAATCGGAAGATTAATCAGCCGTGTCATATATAAGTAGATGATATATATTTGCATTGATTTACTATGCATGCGACAGCAACAGAGAAATGGATGAGCGAGCGAGCGAGAGTGCAAACCATTCAGTTCCCACGGATCGTAGCGGTGCACAAGTACTGTTGGGATGATGTCAGGGCGGCATGGGAGGTTGGCCGCTTTGCGACGCAGGAAATGGACGACAAGATCTTCATCTGAGGGGAAGAAATGAAATCCAGGGGGTAGGTTAGTGGCTCCTCCTCCCATGCTATTACTAGTAGCTAGTTTATGGGAGTCGGCAGGGGGAGAACGAAGGAGGGGTGGTAGAAACGGGACGAGATGAATGTGAAGGAGTAGTAGCTGATGCTGGTTACTCTTATAGCAGGGCTGATGCATATGGGTGTGGGTGTGAGAGAGAGGGAGAGACGTGCAAGTCAAGGAGAGTGTAGAGAGGTTTTTGAGGCGGCTGCAGCTAACACACAAGGAAAGAAATTGGTGGCACGTACGCCTTTCTCGTCGCGCTTTGGTAATTTCTTTCGTGGATGGAGCTAATGATACCATGAGGACTTGAGGAGACATTGGTGCAATGTGCAGTAGAATGCGAATTGTGTTGATTTTGAACTGGATTAATCATTGCACTCTAAACTGTTATTCTTATTAGGCGAAGAGGTTTGCGACCAAAATATGCTTAATTAGGCAGCAATGATTGTGATGGTGTTCTAAGCAGAGAACTAGTATAGCGGTAGTAGTTAGGCTGGGCGCCATTTTCTGAGTAGGTCTAGTGGCATTGTGGCGAACTGGCAAGACGTACTAGGCTAGGTCTCATGACAAGAGTAAATCTTTTGCAGGTATACAGCGCTACCTAATGAAGCTAATAATGCTTAATTCGTTATCTCTTTGCCGTTTTGGTAGCCTAGCCTACGTTCTTATCAGTCGCCACAACTTTCTAGTTTAATTTGCTATAGAAGCTCAACAGCTTGCTGTTAGACTAGGCTATACGCAGGTGGTCACATAAAGTGCCGGCACGGCAATAGGTATTGCTCTGTTGATATGCTGCGGCTCGAACTTCTGGTGAAGGGTGACGACTGCGATCTTGCTCATGTCATGCAGTCGTCACACTTGTCAAAGCCATTATGCATGCATCATGCTCCTTTCACGGTTCTTGTTGATCGTCGGCCAACAAGCACAGCTATTATATTATACTACATAGATTAATAGCATAGCCGATAGCGGGCAGAAAGCTACCTAGGTGCACAGTTGTGTGGACTTTGCAAGTCAGCACAAGAGAAGCTAGAGCATCACTTGGTGAGGAAGCAACAATGCAACCAACCCAACAGTTTTAATTATTTGTCCATGGCTCCTGTTCTGCATGCGTAATCTGCAGTGTGTGCTGCGTGCGTGCCTGCGTCAAAGCCAGGGGCACATCATCAATCATTCCAAATAATTCCCATGCATCAACTTGCTAAATCATATATATCCTGCCTTTGCTGCAGGCGCTACCATCATTACAAATAACAAGTGCAACCCAAGATCTGGATCGCGTGGATTTCGACTCGATCTGCCCATTTGCATTGGTGGATATACACTGATCATGTGAACAATCAAGTTAAGTTGTGCACCGCATGGGGGTGGTAAGACCCTCTCACTCATCTCTCTTGGTATGTAGGCGCCAGTGAAAGCAGGGGTGCGCCCCCCCCCCCCCCCCCATTTCAGTACAGAAATGCATGAGAGCGAGCTCGATCTGTAGCTATAGCCCTACCATGGATGGGAGATTAATTTGGTTATTATCCCCATGAAGATTTGCGACCGTGATTCATCTATTATGCATGGAGACCGAATCCTGGCAGCAAGCTAAGTACCCTATATCATCTACCGGCCACTTGGTGTTGATTCCCAGAATTGAAAAAGACTGTGGCTCCACCATTGGCATTGCATTGCATTTCCATCCACGGTGCAGCATCATGTCTATCACCCCCCCTGCTGCCCCCACAGTGTCTCCAGGCACCTCCTTTCCCTCATCTCTCCGCTTTTGCTTTGCCTTTCCTGGGTGTCTCTCTCATGCATGCATGCTCCTCTCTCTGCTTGGTTAATTTCTTTATGGGCCGCCGCAGGCCATCAAAGGACCAGGAAAGATTAGGCTCAATCCACCCACCACCGGGGCATATGTATGTATGTATGTACACGTGAGGGAGCAGGGAGGCGACCTACCTGTCAGATGGATGGAAGGACTGAGGGAGGGGCTTGTTTGGCGGCATCTATGCCAGCATGGTGACGTACTCATGACGCAGTTCTGCGTTCAATCTACGTAGCTGGTGGCCACATTATGGGAGGTTGGATGCTCTCTCCAGTCCAACGTGGATGGCAGACGCCCACGCGCGGGCGCACGCAGGTGTTGTGTTTGCTTTTGCAGCCCTCAACGCGTCGGGTGGATGCATGCGGCGTACGTAGGACGCGGGATTAGTGTTCTTGTCCTTTGCTGTTTACTAAGAGTGACTAATGTACGCACGGCCGTAATTTGGTTCTGCTGCACACTTACTTATTTTTGGCAATAAATGACCTCAGCGGGTACACTTTTACTGCATTTGGTCACCGGTTTTTTCTGGACCATGTTTATCACTCCGCGAAGAAGAAAATCAAAGCACAGAAAGAATTCACAAACTGGCAATGCTATTACTAGTCTAGTAGGCAAAAATACACAAAAAAATAATTCACAAACAAGCAATACTATTGCTATCATTAGGCAAAAATATTAGTACGATTAGGAAAAATACATATACCGTTTTTTCCTAATGAAAAATCGCATTTGAGCTTAATGAAAACCAACATTTTGCCTAATGGAAATATGAAAATTTGCCTGATGCGGGGGCGGGGAAGGTTCGCTGCCTTCTCCCTGAGGCGCGGAGGTAGACGAAGCAACCAGTGACACAGATCTGAGGAGATGACGGCCACCAGGCACCACCTCCACCAGCAGTCGGCGCAGGGGGAGGCGCGCACGAGGCCGGCGGCACTCCTAGGGAGACGGGCGCTGCGCTGGGCCAGCGGCCGGTGGCGCGCCCGAACGCAGGGGCCGGTGGAAGCGGGGGCCGCGGGGGGCCAGCCGGCGGCGCGCCCAAGGAGCGCGGGCGCCGCACAGGGGCCGGCGCCCGGTGCCTAGGGAGGCGGGCACCGCAGCCGCGTGGGGAGCGAGGAGGCCGCCGGCGGTGAGAGGGGCTCGGGGAGGCACTAGGAGAGGATAGGGTGGGAAGAGAGAGAGGAAGAAGAGAAGAATGAGTGGCAAGGGTGAAGCAGCTAGAGGATAAGGTCAGGGTGCGATTCCACGTGGTACGACACGGGACGACAGATTTGGTGTGCGTTACAAAGAGACTAAAATACAGCCGTCCGAATCGTAGTCTTTACCTTCTTTTTTCAACTTTGTGGTTTTTCCTTCGCAATTTTAAAATGAAGCAGCCGTTTACTCTTATTTGGATGGTCGTTAGGCTGAAACCAGCGCTACAATGCCAGCACAGTATTGGGGGAGAGCGGATAGGGGAACGGCTAGCTTCAGCCTTAGATGGTGCTGTATTAACATGTAGGCTGGCTGTGGGCAAGCAGAAAACTAAAAGGCAACATAGCATGTTGCATAGTACCGATCTATCCGTTAAGCACTCACGAAACTTTGTTGCTCTGGCGTGGCAGACTTGCAGTAGTTGGGTTCATCTCTGCATCCTGCACTTGCCGCGCGCCGCACCTTGCGGAGCCAAGCTTGCGGGCACTGGACGCACTGAGGACATGGTAACAAGCTACCAGCCGCTCCATCCATCCATTATTCGTTCTGCTTGTGCCGCTGGTGACGATGGTCTCGCGGTTACCCGGCACCTTCTGTCTCGCGGGATAAGGAAATGCTGTGGTGCTGTGGCCTGTGGTTGTTGCTGCAGAGAATGATCGGCGTGGCTGCTAGAGGTAGAGGGATATATGATTCGTCCCCGACCTCTCCTGTGATCCTGTTGCCGCCCATGGCTGCTGCCCTGCAGGCCATGCATGTCTGGGTGGGTCGCCCACTTGTGTGGCCTGGCTGGGCGAGCCGTGTATGTCTGTCTGTATGCGGCCTCCTCCTTTCAGTTGAGACTTGAGCCGCCTGCTTCTGCCTGCCTGCCTGCCTGCCTGGGCGAAACGAACGGTGATGGATGGCCCCCGGATGCGGGCGAGCAGCCTGGGGTCAGTGGTGGGGGAGAGAATGGGAGCAAAGCTCAACTGGGACTGAGAATGGCCACGTCCTCCATTGCCTTTTTCCTAGACTTCTTGTGTTGTTCATGCTCATGGGTTGTTACTGCGTGTCTACATCACCTCTGACGACTGCTCCGCCTCACCATTCCATTTCTTTTACAGTTAGTTGTATAGAAATTTCTTCGTCTGTTCGTTTTTTTCCCTCCAAGCAAAAGTTATTATGATTCTCCATGCTCTTCTTCTTTCTGCGCGTTTCTCATGTTAGGGGAAAAAAAAGGGAACTACGTGTGAAGTGTCTGCTTTTGTATGATGACAGATAATGATGACGATGATCTGGGTGTTTTATTTGATGGATATGGTGACAAGTTTACCTCTCAGCCGGCCGTGGAATTGGGATGCATGCTTCTGTCAACACAACAACACAGCACAGCACAGTCTCGCCCAATAACAGCCACCACGCTATGCGTGTTCATCCACATCCAGGCACCTCATTATCCAATCCAATTCCGCGCGTGTATCCATGCCTGTATATTTTCCTCGATGGTGCCCCCCACCTTCATGTTCTCCGCTGCTGCTGCGAGCAGTGCAAGTGTCTTTCGGATCACATCCAATCATCCCCCGGTTCGGTTGGATGGCAATTAACTCACAGGCTTGCATTGCAGCAGCAGTCACATTCAGCGATCGCCGCTCAATGCCTGAGGGCCGCCGCCCGCCAGCAGCAAGTGGGAGCTCTTGCACAGAACGCGACAGTTCCTTTCTTCAGTTTCTTCTTCCCACCCGCCCTCCCAACACAAACGGCCTTTGGTTTGAAAGAGGATCTGAATCGGCCTCGGAAAACTTTGAGCAATACAACCCTGCAAACATCGTCAAATATACACCACATGCTGTTATTCCGACTGAGATGCAATTCATAGCGACATAAACTCTGATAACGAACGATCCATTCAGTTAACTATTCACAAAAGATCCGGACACTCATCATAACCATTTCCCTCGATTTGGATAACAACGTGATCAGTTGGAAGGGTCCCTAGTGTTAAGATCCGGACACTCATCATAACCATTTCCCTCTATTTGGATAACAACGTGATCAGTTGGAAGGGTCCCTAGTGTTACAAACCAAACTACATCAGAATCTCTCTCAGCCTTCTAGCATAGAATCATCATTCTCAAGAATCAGTCAATGGTACTGTAGTTTTTTTTTTTTTTTACAAAAAGGAAAGATCAGCTGAAAGCATAGTGCAGCGGAATATTTGATTCTGAAAGTTATAGAACTCGGAATGAGTTGGATCAAACTCTTGCAGCTTCTGGTGTGGTTGCAGAGTCACAGAATACTGCAATGAATCCACTGAAGTTGATTCTCAAGGCAAACATTGTTGAGCACTCGAGCTCTCAAAACAAAGATTTATACTCTGAAAGAACCGAAGCCCTGTACTCCGGGGCTGTTTTGCAGCCTCACAAAGCATGTCGTTTTGCATGACAAGGAGTGAAGACGCTGATGACAAAGCAGCGGGCGTTGCCTAGCATGGTCATAACAGTGTGATTGTTTCGGCAGTATCATAGCAATGTTTTTGTACATGGTCAGTTCCTCTCAAGTCTAACATAAATCAAGCCGGTGTTCAGTAGGATCCACTGGTATGCTCATATGATCAACAAGCTTGCCCAACATCTCATATATCTTGTCTGCCTCGCTATGAGACATAGTCCTCAGCAACAAATACGTGCTTTGCACTCCGCACCTCGATCCAGCTATAAGCCTGATCCTTCCTAAGGCCCTTCTCCTTCATGAGTCCCCTGACTCGACGTGCATCATCCCACTGCCCTGCTGCCGCATAGATGTTTGACAACATGACATACCGGCCACTGTTCCCAGGCTCTAACTGAAAGAGAAACTCTGCCACTTCCTCTGCAAGCTCGATGTTTCCATGAAGACGACATGCACCTAGGAGAGCTCCCCAGGACCCAGCTGTACCAGGACCAATCCTGGATGGCAAATCTTTGATGAACTGAGTTGCTTCTTCCAGCTGGCGATTCCGACCAAGAGCATCAATAAAGGCAGCATAGTGCTCAGCCCTTGGTTCAACACCATGGTCCTCCATTGATTCGAGAATGCGGCGTCCATTAGATACTAGACCGGAATGGCTGCAGGCCGTGAGGACAGCGAGGAAAGTGACATTGGTTGGACGAACTCCAGCTACCAGCATCTCCTCAAAGACGGCAAGCGATTGCTTTGCCAGTCCATTATGCGAGAACCCGGTGACCATGGAGTTCCAAGAGATGAAGTCCCTCTCAGGCATCCGGTGGAACACTGCCATGGCGGCCATCATGTCACCACACTTGCAGTACATGTCAACGAGCGCATTGTGGATGAAAATGTTGAAAGGGTCTGAGCCGATGCTCTGGCGGATGATGAAGCAGTGCAATTCCTTGCCCCGTGTGACAAGCCCAAGTTTGGCACATGCACCCAAAGCTGACACCAAGGCAAAAGGCGTTGGCGATACTCCCTCGGCCAACATCCGTTGGAACAGCTCAAGAGCGGCATCCTCCTCTCCATTCTGCTCATGCCCAGATATAAGTGCTGTCCACGCAATCCTATCTTTATCTGGCATCATATCGAACACCTGCACTGCCTCATGGAGCTTCTTCACTTGGCAGTACCCAGAAATCATCGATGTCCAAGTGACGGTGTCTCGGATGCTGATCTGATCAAACAAGCGCCTCGCGTCCTCCACCCTCCCAGCCTTGCTGTAGGCGTTCAACAGAGAATTGGCCATGATGACGGTCAATTCCATCCCTGATACCACCACCGCGCCGTGCATTTCCCGCAGCGGCCTCGCAGCTCCGATTCCCGCGCATGCAGTGGCCACGCTGACCACCGTGAACCGATCCATGGCCAACACTGGCCCCAAGAACCTGTCCCTGGCCAGCCGGGCAGCCACGCGGAGCGCCTCCGCCTGCCGGCCGTGGTGCGCGAGGGACGACATGAGGGTGTTGTAGGAGACGAGGTTGCGTGATTCGGCCGGCATTGCGTCGAACAGGCGGAGGGCGTCGGGGAGGGTGCTCGGCCAGCGCGAGAGCGCGGCCAGGAGCGTGTTGTAGGAGTAGGGGTTCTTGTGCGGGAGGTCGTCGAAGGCCGCGACGGAGGCGGCCGGCGACGGGAGCAGCGAGTAGAGCGCGACGAGGCGGTTGGATAGGAGGGTGTGGGTGGTGAGCGCCGTCTTGAGGAGGAGCGCGTGCACGGAGCAGCCGAGGCGGAGCACGTCCCCCATGGAGATGGCCCGCTCCAGGAGGGGAATCAAATCCGGGATGCTGACGCCGGCCGTGGTGGCGGGAGGAGGCGTGGGGGCCCATGGCGGCGGGTGGGCGGCGAGCGGCGGCAGGAGGCGGCGCATGCGTTTCCCGACGAGCGGCGCCCGCCCGCCCGCCCCCCAAGGTCAAGCGGGCACAGACTCTGAAGCTATTTCCATTGGGCCGTATATGGTAGCGGGCCCTTGGCCCACCAAGCTTGCGAGAAGCGTTCTGGTGCTATCGCGATTCCAGAACTCTGCTTCGCCTCGCCGGCGCCTCCGCCGCGGCCAGTATACGTCGAAACCCTACCTCGCCCCGCGCTCGCGGCCGTGGATAGGTAGATCGGTGACGAGAGGGGAAGTCGTAGTACGAGCAGGGAAGGCGCAGGAGATGGTGTTTGGTCAGGTGGTTATCGGCCCGCCGGGCTCCGGCAAGACGACCTACTGCAACGGCATGTCGCAGTTCCTCTCCCTTCTCGGCAGGTACATGCGCCGCCTGGCTCCTCACTGGTGCTTCGGCTGCTCATCACAAGCTGCTCTAGCTAAGCGGAATGTGCTTGTGCTTTGTCCTACTCTTCACTTCGCGTTTTAATTATGACTTATACCTGAGACCCGCCGCGTGAGTCGATTAGTAATCAATCGTAGCGCCCTCCTCTGCTCAGGTTGATTGCGAATGTTAACTAGTACGTACCATCTTGCTGGTGCTAGAAGTTGTGCTGAGATTTAAATTAGGCACCTTCACCTTGGCTTAGTTTTGGTTGCAGTAAAAGTTGAAGTTGATAATATGCCACACAGGTTGCCTTGTTCACATGCTTTCTTGTTGGTGTTGCAGGAAAGTTGCGATTGTCAATTTGGATCCTGCAAATGATGCATTGCCGTATCCTAGACTCGCTGTGCACTATAATTCACATTTTCCATGTATACTCTCTTGTGTCTTACTGTATAACATATTGGCTCTCCTTGATGTTCACTGGTCATACTTGAAATGTGTCCTTGACATTGCTAAATAGATACGAGTGTGCTATAAACATCGAGGATCTCATAAAACTCAGTGATGTCATGGCTGGGCATTCACTTGGCCCTAATGGAGGTTGCTCCTAGCCCTCTATAGCTGTCCAGTAATCAAGCCTACCTGTTCTTGTTCTAATAATATGACTTCTTGGCATTAAAACATATGTCAGGGCTTGTGTATTGCATGGATTACTTGGAGAAGAATATTGACTGGCTTGAGGAAAAACTGAAGCCTCTGATTGAAGGTGAGTATGAAATAGCTCTCTGAAGTCTGCACATATCTCCAATGCCAATTTCTGTTAAAAAGGTCATATCCCAATTTCCAAAAGGGCAAAGCATCTAATAGACATTGTTATTTGAATATTTTACTACACAGGGCTTTCTGTGTGCTTGAACTGAACATATTATACACTAATAGACTCAACAGAATTATAATTTTATAGTGTATTCTGTTATCCTGTGCGTTACGCCTCAGTTTATTTAAAGCATTTCTGCTGTTTATTGAGCTATTTGTAGTGTTCAGATGCATAGATTCACAGCTAGTGAGCTCTGGCTTTCTAAACACTCATACTGCTCAATTGTACTTTTTCTTAAGCCTTATTGACTTGCAAGCGTTAAAATTTTGGCAGATCACTATCTGTTATTTGATTTTCCGGGCCAAGTGGAACTTTTCTTCCTTCACTCAAATGCAAGAAGTGTTATCAATAAACTCATCAAAAAGCTAAACTTGAGGGTATGTGCTCGTTCATGATTCCATCCAGATCGCCTTAATGCTAATAATTAGATGGTTCAATCTTTCCTTTTGGTGTTTTGCAGCTGACTGCTGTGCACCTTATCGATGCCCATTTATGCTGTGATCCTGGGAAGTATGTGAGCGCTTTGCTTCTTTCACTGTCAACGATGCTACACTTAGAATTGCCGCACATCAATGTCTTGTCAAAGATTGATCTCATCGAGAACTATGGAAATTTAGGTATTATGTCTTTCATCTCCCAGTCATTTGAGCATGTATTGTGGCTCATGGAATTGGATGCCCACGCCATCTTTTATTGATTGAAATGCATTTAATGTAGTATTCGTTCATCTTGTTTGGCAGCATTCAACCTTGACTTCTACACTGATGTCCAGGATCTTTCGTATCTGCAACATCATCTTGAGCAGGATCCTCGTTCTGCCAAGTACAGGTGGATTTCTGAAAGCAAATGATTAATTCTACTGCATTAGCTGGGAATATGTATACTTGATGTGGTATCCACTGAAAGTTTAAACTTGATAAAGTTTACATGAATTAATAAGATGTCTCCAAATCTCTTGGTCAAGTTACTGCCCACTTGGGAGTTTTTCACCTGATATTTACTAATTTTTATTTGAGCTATAAAGCAAAGATAGAAACCTAAAACTTGGTTCAGGATGTTTGTGCTGTTTCAGCACATCTAGGTTGCTAGTGGATATTTCTTCATTCGCTGTAAATCAATGACTATAGAAGTATAGTCCCTGTCCACTGATATGACCTTCATATTCTGTAAGCACTCAACAATTTACAGTAAGATATGCCAATGGCATTGGTTATATGGTAAGAGCTTTATTGTCCATTTTAACCTTTCAAGTGAACCCACTAACAGGAAACTGACCAAGGAGCTCTGTGATGTGATCGACGATTTTGGTTTAGTTAATTTTTCAACTTTGGACATCCAGGTTTGTATTTGGAAGACAAGGTTATTTCAACCTAATTTCTCATTGTCTTAGTTCTTACAAGCTTTTGTGGAATGTAGGACAAGGAAAGTGTTGGCAATCTTGTGAAGTTGATTGACAAGAGCAACGGCTATATATTTTCTTCTATTGATAATAGTGCAGTTGAGTTCAGTAAAATTGCAGCGGCGCCTCTTGATTGGGACTACTACAGATATCCTTTACCTGTTCTTTTGGTACTTTTATTTTATCAAACATGACTTTTAGTGCCTCTAATTTTATGATATCTTCAACAGTCTAGAAGCACACTATTAAACCACTTATCTCTGGCATGCATAGTTATAAATTATATAAGGAATAAGCATTAGGTTTCGGCTGCAGATCATGCCATTGCATGCTATGAAATTTTGGAGTAAGCATGTGGTGACTGGATTGCAAATCAAACCCACTCGGTGTTACCGCCAAGTATGCTGATTTATCATATTGTATTGTGAAATCTTGGTAGTTGTATTTACGTCCACTTGTATTTCTCTGTTATGTATGTCTTAGGATATGCTCGCAACTAGTTACAGGTTACAAAGTTAAAAAAAAAAAAACAAGAATAAAAATCTGGATTTGAAGAACCACATCCTAAACATCTTAAGTGCTGGTGCACTTGATCTCAGAATACTCTATGGTGCATCACTATCTGTCCACATACTTGCAAAATCCCTTTTTCTTTTCTTTTTTTTTTCTTCCTTGACGTGTGGGTACAACAGCAGAAGTGCAGGAGAAGTACATGAAAGATGATGAGTTCGTGCAAAAGACAAGCAGGATGCAATGAGGCCGGCATTGGCGTTCACTCTTTTGTAGCAGTACGGATGAACATGTCAGTGTGACATATCGAGAACTTTAGTTGCTAGAACAATATGAACTCTCCTGAACCCATGTAACGCAGCTGTATATGTTTTCTGAAGCTCCTTGCTGGTTGCCTGATGTGTAGTAGTACTGTAGTATGCTGACCCTATATTCTGCAACATATATGATTGTGCGTACAAGACCCTACATCTCGGAGTAGTTACAAGCTGCAGCAGACAACAGTTCCAGAACGCAGTTTCAGGCTTGCAGTCTGCAGAAATGCAAGATCTACTCACTGTCCTCTGTTTTTTTTGGCTAAAATTATGTTGTTTTAGATGTAGCTATAGTACATTACTTCAGTCCGGTTTATGAAGCCAGGTGAACATTTCCAGAATGCCTCTGCCTCTGTCAGACTCAAGAGAAACTTACAAGCGAGTTTGTTTGTTGAGATAATAATGGATCGGTGAGACTAAGTCTAGCAGATCATTTATATAATCGTCTATAGTACGAAAATGACATTGTAATTATACTGTAGACAGGGTGGCGTTTGAATATAGATAATATGATAGACGATCTGTTGGACTCATGAGCAATCCAGTTCACTGGACCTGTCCAAATTGTAGGATATACATAAGTTACTCTTGTATCTTTTCTGACTCCTCTCGTCCCCTGTTATCAGTATGCCATCAGTGAAGCACTCTGAATCTACGCCCGGGAAATGCTCAGGTCCTCTCGTGAGTAAATGCCAATGGTATGCTCAGGTCCACCCCCAAAATGCACAAGACGTGGACAGGCAGCACATGAGATGCTCCAACGACCACCGATCTTGTGTCACACTTATGCCAGCTAAGATATAGGTACGCTCATGCGTGAAAGGGTAAATATGGTGACAAAAATGGGTTCAGTGCTTGCATAATTGGAAAGTCATATTCGAAAATTTTTTAAAGGAATCTAGAAAATACCAGGTATAAAAACTAGAAACTATCATGATAAATTGCTGGTGCCTTGGGGAAAAACAAATAATAGGAATTTTCAGTTGGTGCCTTGGGGAGACGTCCCCATCAGTAAAAGAAAAACAACCCATGATAAATGGCTGATGTGACATTTTGTCATTAAGGTTGACTTCTCAACTTTTAACCAGGCGAGGAAACCTGAACCTCGACTTTACTGGGGAGGGGTTTTTTTTTTCTAACAGCCTTAATAATTTAGTCCCATCGGGAGTCGAGTATAGTGAGGTTGTGTTACCATAGGGTGACCTTTCACCCACCGGCCGAGTCATTTTTATACGACTTTTATGTATGTGGCATACATAAAAATAAGTCATTATGTACAACTATGCTTAGAAAGTTCTCAGGTCTTGGTAGACTTGTGAGCAAAATAGGATGTTGTTATGTTTTGAGTTGTATGACCGACCGGTTCAAAAAAAAAAAAAAAACTAAGCTCGCGGGGTTTCTCTTAATGAAATATGTGCTTAGGCATGCCAAAAAAACTTAGGCTGGTTTTGAGTAACAGGAACAAGAAGACATGACGTTCTTCTAACCCATGTTCGCCCGCGGCATCTGTTGGCTACAATCTTCTTAGCAGGCTGCTCACGCTAGACTCGATGACCTTGAAAAACATGATGGAAAAGGAATTAAAAAAATACAAAACGGTGAACCAGTGACAAGTATAGTACTGGGTCTCATATGAAAATGGGTATACAAAATATATAGAGCAGTGATGCAAAAATAGGGGATGCTAATGAGTTATATGTACGTTTTGAGGTCAAATAAGGTAGGAGACTTAGCTAGAGTTATTCTAAAATATTAAAATGGCAAAGTAAAGTTCGATTAAGTCTATAAACATTTCTTTTCTACGGTTAGATGTATACGTGGATATGTAAAGATGCGGATGCCCATATACACATAAAGACGTGGGGTGGAAGGGCTCCAGCACCTCTTATCTGTGCGAGGATAATGGAGCCCCTATATTTTAATACCTACTAGACGTGGATATTAATGTATAAATGGGGACCTAGAAAATAGGTATCAACAGCTGCTGTTGCTGTTTAAGACAGTGTAACCCTGCTAGAATTTACTCGGATTCCTACTGTATACTAGTACTACACTTAGCTCCACGTACGTACGGTGTTCCGCGACATTTCTTCATCCCCCTGCCACACGTACGGTACGTCGCCATTGGTTGCACTGTCGCAACAAATCCTTCCATTGATCCACTCCATGTAGCAGCACTTTGACTGGTCGCGACAAAGTGATGCTCGATGGATCCCACTGACTAATTAATCTATCAGCACGCTGTTGGTGCCACGGTGTGTGTGTTGTCGCTGCTGCAGTGCTGTGCGTGCCCACTGGTTGCTGATGGCGAAATTATTCAGAGGGAGAGGAGAGGAGAGGAGAGGAGAGGAGAGGAGAGGGTGCTAGCAGCTTAGGCTTTGTTGGCTGGCGGGTGAAGCCGCCGTAGAATTAAGCGCGCGTACAGCTCCGCCGTCGCAATCACGCCCGGTCGTTGGCTGTCGCCGTCGTGTCAGTCCTATAGTGCATGCATCATGCGAATCATTCGTTCATACATGACACACGCTGGCCTTGTACAAGTTTTTTCTTTCCTTTCTTCCAGCTTTCTTTCCGAGAAAGCCCCGGGAGGCCCTTAGTTGAGCTACCACTACTTGTTGCCCTGAGACAAAATTAAAAAGGATCGGAGGCACTTTATCGTTGCCCCCTGAATAATAATAGTGCTGCTGCTGGTACTTATAGGCTACTGGCTGCTTTGATATGTATACCATGGCAAGAACAATTAACAGCGCAACTATCTCTCCCTTTAATTAATCACACCACCACACACAGCTTATCCACGGTTGCATTGCATGCCATGTCATGCCATGCCAGCATGCACTGCACCTCAGAGAATACATACTACTCCTACTAGTATATCTACCAAAAGGATCATTGTATCGGGTTTTCTGTAGATAGATAGATAGATATTTACTCAGCGTGATACAATAATTAAGAACTTGGTTAAACTCGATGGATCCCTCCCCTAGCTAGTACTGTACTAGTTAATTTTGTTTCTTGACGAGCAGAATTAAAGAAACTGTAATTTCCGTACGTAACAATTCATTTCTGCTGCATGCAAGCAAATTGGAGATGTCTGTCAGCCAGCCGCAGTAGAGAGATTAGCAAGAAGAGAGCGAGCATCCTGATCGATCAAGATTCAAGGCACGTAGATTCCGCCGCCGCCGCCGCGGGGGCTGCGGGACGACGACGTCTTGTCGACGGTGAAGAGCCTCCGGAAGAGCCTGAGCAGCAGCGCCCACCCCGCCGCGGCCCCGCGCCGGCGGGGGCTGCCGCGGCGGCGGCAGAACTGGCCCGCCCCGCCGGCGCGCGACGACGCGCGCAGCATCGCGGGCGCGCACCCGTACCCGCACCGCGCCGCGGGCGACGCGCACGTCCCCTCCTCGGACTCGGCGCCGTCCGTGGACTGCGAGCAGTCGCAGAGGAACCAGCGGTCCGGGTCCTCGTTGAAGCTCTCCCACAGCTTGTCCATCCGCTCCGCGTCGGCGACGGTGTCGTCGTCCTCCTCTGCCTGTGCGCGTCGCTGCTGCTGCTGCTTCGGCGGCTCTGCATGGGCTTGGCCGCCGCCGCCGTCGCGGTTGTCTGACTCCGAAGGAGGCGCTGCTGTGGCGGTGGCGCCCTCCCACAGCATGTCCATCGTCTCCTCGTCAGCGGCAGCAGCGCGAGGCTCCTTGACGCGGCCGGTGGTTCCCCCCGACGACGCCGGCCGAGCCTGTTCGTCCGCCGTCTTATTGGGAACAGACGACCACGGCGAGGCCGCGATGAACGGCCAGAGAGGGGAGGGCGCCGCGGCGGGGTGGTCGGGAAGAACCGGGAGGTGGAGGAGCAGATGCGCCGTAGCCACCGGGCCGTCGCCGCCGCCGCCGCGGCCTTCAGGCGCCCGCGCGGCGTCGCCGACGGTGGGGAAGGTGAAGTCGTCGTCCTCCTCATCCATCGCCCGCCCTGTACCCAGCTCCGCGCGCTGCTGGCGCTGTGTGCTGCTGCTGCTGCTGCTGCTCCGGGGTCTGACGATAAGGCTATCTGTGAGCGAGTGGGCTTCGAGTGAGCGATGATGGAGACCGTTTGATCAATGGAGGCCTGGCCTGGGTGGCTGGGTTGGCTAGCTATCGCGGGGGACCTGCACTGCAGGGGGAAGGAGCAGTTCGATGCGATGCGATGCGATGCGAT
The DNA here is from genome assembly GCA_030272315.1 of Paspalum vaginatum. Taxonomy (NCBI): domain Eukaryota; kingdom Viridiplantae; phylum Streptophyta; class Magnoliopsida; order Poales; family Poaceae; genus Paspalum; species Paspalum vaginatum. The sequence continues at coordinate 14,649,966 of CM059015.1, forward strand.
CGACACGCGGGTGCCAGTGCCGCCGTGTGTAGTACGTACTCGCACAAGCAGAGCACGGTGGGACTCTAGGAGGTTGCTTGGAGTTGCAGCTGCATCTGCATGCCGGCAGCCAGGTCTGGCAGGATCTCCGCCATTGGATTCATGCTAGCCTTCCGCTGCAGAGAATACCGCAGTAGCTAGATTGACCTGATTAAGGCTATCTCTAAACGAGTAGCCATTTTAAAGACTCGTATTGATTGTTTAAGTCACGTAGTGAAAATCTATTTACCCGTGTCTCCAATCGAAGACTCATTTTCAGTTCGCAGAGAGACGGAACCTATTTTTAGGTCACCTCTCTCCTCAAACTCAAAATGAGTCGCATGTTTAGATCATCGGTTGGACACAGTTTTTGGGTTTGGATCTCCAAATGGTAACCCATTTATGGGTGTAACTTCGTTGCAGCCAGCCTAAGTGACGCCAGTAGGCTGCTAGAGTCCCAACTTGGAATCTTTCACGGTACTCCCTCCATCCAAAAGAAGACTTTTTTAAAACCAATTCGTCGTATCAAAAAATTATAAATATTATTACTTATTTTATATAACTTTCTCTACTCTATTTTAAAATTTTCCATGCCCATATAGAGTCTATATTTGTCCCGTATATTCAACTACTTAATATTTTATTTATACACAGCCACCTCTAACTACCACATCGGTTTTCTTCGTAAACTAGAATATTGTCCAAAATACTTGTAGATTGTAGTTTTGCACTAGAAAAATATTTTGAGCATCGTTTCAATTACAGAAACTTTCAAAAAATATTGAAATTTTACACCGTTCTATTAATATAATCATTCGCCTAAGGAGGAGGTTAAGGCGCGATAGGTTGCGCGATCCTTAATGCGCGACCCCTCTTCGGCCGCACCACCTTCCTTCCCCGACTGCGCTGCCTCCCCTCCCCTGGTCGCGCTACCTCCCCCTACCCTCCCCCGGCTACCTCTCCCTCTCCTCTGGTCCTCCTACAGTCACCCTCCGCTCTACCCTCCACCCCTAGCCCGCTCCTCTCCTCTTAAATTAAACCAACTCTTAGATTGATTCTTAGATTAAGTTTGTAGCAAGTTTATATAATTATGTGGCAAATTTATGGAATCATATGGCAAGTTCCTAATGTTAGCAACTTCCTCGAATTTGTCACTTGACACACATTTTGGGCAGCTATAGCAAAAGTTCCTGCATTTTTTAGGAAGTTATAAGATATATGTATCAAATCTATTAAAAAAACTCTAAGGATTGATTCCAAGATTAAGTCTATAGCAAGCTCATATGATTCTGTAGATAAGTTCATGAAATCATGTAGCAACTCGTAGCAAATTCCTCAGCATTTAGCACACATTTTGGGTCGTTGTAGCAAAAAGTTCCTGAGTTTTTAGCAAGTTATGAGGTTTTGTAGCAAAATCTGTGAAAAAAAAGCTATGACCTTTTCTAAGACAATAACAAATTGCGTACACAGTAAATTGTGTACGTTAAATGATTTAAAAATCAACAACCAATCGTTGCAAGATGGACTGCAAGTTGAATATATGCGGAGAGCGGTTGAAGGCCCACGAAGACTCAACTTGTCACAGCGTGGGGCGGGCGGATGCACGGGGTCGACCCCGACGCACGATAGACTTTGCGTTCCCCTAACTATTTAGTGTATATGTTTTCAGTCATCTGTATGCGGGCTTTTATCAAACGGCCCAAGGCCCAAAACTAGGACAGGCAGCCCAAGTGCCGTCCGTGGCTCCGGCTTTACCTCGCTCGACACGGCCTACGAGTTACGACTCCACAGGCGAGCAGCTGTCTCGTCGGCCGCCACCTCTCCTCACGCTCCTCGACGGCTGCCCCTCCGCCCGCGCCGCCCAAGTGGTCCTCCGATCCGCTCCTTCCTCAACTGCTGCAGCGAGTCGCTGGCCACTCCTCCAACCGCCCAGGTCGCCGCCCGCCGCCCCTCCTGTTCCGCCAACGACGAGGGGAGCCTCTTCGCCTGCCCTTCCCATCCTTGGCCGCTACCCGTCTGTTAGCCTCCACCATGCCAACGCCGCTGCGGCTCCGAGGCCGCCCAAGCGAGCGAGCAGCGGCGGTTGAAGCAGACGACGAAGGGAGAGAACATAGCGGTGGCTCCGTACGTACGCTGCAGACAGCGGAGGTATGGATTAACGTGCCTCAGCTGAAGCCCTCGCTGAATTAGCGTATGCTGTCAATTCATCACCTGAAGCTGAAGGTTTCTGTTCTACTCCCTCAGCAGCAGCTTGTCCATTTGTCCAGATACATATATCTTTTTAGATAAGTTTTCTGGGACGGAGGGAGTAGAACTGTAGAAGGCCAGAGCAGTTCCAGTCGTGCAAACGTGATCCAACCCTGAATGAATTACCATCCTCTGCGCTAAGCCATGCATTATACCTTTCGTGCGCTAATCCTCATGGACTAGCATAGCAGATGGTCCTGCAAATGATCGTTGGCTGAAGTGCGGAGCATTGCAGCAGCGGTTGCTGTCTAGAGAAACAGAAGAATGCATTTTCCCTGCCATCTCTGAGTGCCAACTGCATTTGCTCTGCACTTTTACTGTGCCCTTCCCAACTCTGACTATTCTTCCAGCAACTTGTCCAGCCTGCACTCAGTCAGAGGTAACAGCTCCTCGTGCCTTTGGTGGCAAGTCCTCATCTGATCTGCCCCTCTACTGGTTTTAACTTGACCTCGACACAAGGCCTGTATTCTGCTGCTGCAACCCTGGTTGGTGTTTGAAGTAGAAGCCAAGACAAACCAGGAACCATGCCTAAATACTTCACCCCCACCCTTTGCCATCACCATGCCGCATCGCATCCCCATCAGCCATCTCAGCTTCAACTGCACCGGCGGCAACGGACACGCCCATGGTCATGGAAGGAACGGCCGCGAGCCGAGCCGAGGTCGACACCTCACGGCCGTTCCAGTCGGTCCGGGAGGCCGTCGAGGTCTTTGGTGAGCGGTACGCCGGCGGCGGCAATGGCAACAGCAGCTCCAACTCATGCAGCGAGTCCAGCATCAAGCTCTGCATGCCTCCGGCAGCCTCAACCGTGATGATGGACCGCCTCGGGAAGCTGGAGGAAGACCTGGTGGAGGCCAAGGGTGAGCTGGTGGAGCTGAGGCAGAGGCAGGCTCAGATGGAGGTGGCTGTGTCCAGCCTGAGCGTGCAGTTCAGGGGCCTGGCCGTCTACTCCGGCCTCAGCAAGGGGAAGGAGGTGGTGGCCGCCGGAGAGGAGGGCGGCGGCCATGGCCATGGCCATGTCCGCAGCGACAGGTGGGATGAGAGCCGGGCCGAGGAGTGGATGGCAAGCCTAGATTACCTGCCGAGTCTATCGGAGGCACTCGCAATCAAGATGATAGAGGATGACCTGGGCGAGAGGAAGGAGAGGAAGGTGAAGAAGAGCAAGGCCAAGACTGCCAACAGGAAGCACAAGAAGCAGAAGAGTGGGATCTCATTGGTTCGGGGCATGTTCTTCTCCAAGAAAGCCAAGTCCAGGTGATGAATGCCTGGGACTGATCAACATACATACATATGGAGTACTTGTTTGCACTAAAATTGGTCAACTCGTCTTATTCAACAATTTGCGAAAATATGGAAAAATTCAAGACAAATGAAATTTTTCGAATAAGACGAGTAAATTAAATTTGGTGTAAAAAAAATCAAATGGAGTATACCAGATATGTGTGCGTATTTATGTTGGTAACCTTTTTCCTACCTTAATTTCTGTTGAACAATCTTCTTGACAAGCTGCATTGAGCAGCAGTTGTCAGTGTGGAACATAGGAATTCCGTAAGGATTTTACACGAGAGCATTGCATGGAACAATTTGGTTTCTGTAGAAATCCAGCGAAATCCCTAATTGTTCCGTATGTGGGTTTAGGAGAGTTTTGATTCTTTTGAAGTCGATGCTGCTATGTAATACATGTTAATATGCTTTTTTTTGGACAGTGGACACAGGTCGGTATGTGTGTGTGCTTAGTTGGTGCCACGTGTATGTTAACGAGTAAATTCCTTATATGCTATTGGAATTTATATCAATCCTTTAAATGTCATTAGAAATTAAGCCTTCTCTTCAATGCCATCGGTTTACATTTTTCGTTCCCTTACGTTCCATCGCCGTTAGCATCCCATGGTTTTAGCTTTCTTGTGTGCCATCGCCGTTAGCATCACCCATTTTTCGTTCTCTTAAGTTGTCTATAGTGGGTTGGGTATATAGGCTGTCTATAGTAAAAAAACGATATTGCAGCACTATTGTGTACAAAGCGAGGTGGTTGGAATAATGATAGTGGTGTATAGTCATTCCACTGTGGATGGTTTTACCTGCCATCTGCTGCCTCAGGTTCCATTACCGGCAGTGGTTGCGGGAAGCCGCCACGCGCGAGGGCCGCGCCGGCCCTGATGGATGCAGGGGAGGGGCATGCCAAACGCGGCGTCGCAAAGCGGCAGCGTGCGACGGCTGCGCCGTCCGTGCGTGAGGGCGCGACGGCTGCGAAGTCGGGGACGTGACAGCCCTGACGGACGCAAGGGAGGGCGAGGGCCATGGCCACGGCGCGAGGGCGAGGCGGCGAGCCCACCTGCCGCCGCGGCGCGAGGGCGAAGGCGCGACGGCGCCATGGCCGCAGCACGAGGGCGAGGGCGAGCCATGACGCAAGGGCGAGGGCGACGTCCCCAGCCGCCTCCATTCCTTTCTGTCCCCACGTGCGCTGCGGCTAGGGGCGCCCTCCCGCGCGACCGCTCCGCTCCGGCGCAGACGGACGCGTCAGGAGGGCGGGCGCGCTAGGAGGTCGAGGACTCAGGGGCTCTGCCCGGAGGTCGGGAACTCGGGGCAGACAGACTGAAACGGATGGTGGCCGGCGCATTTTGACTTTGGTCCACTTGTCGGTCTCTGTTTTAAGGCTCCAACTACGAATTCAGAAACAGAATGGCATATAAGGGATAGAAAATAGAAATCCAATGGCACCAAATGGAAGTAAACACTAGAGACCCAGGCGTTGCCGCACCCTGCCTTGAGCCTCTGCCAGTAGATGAAAACTCTTTGTGTCCTGTTATGTCGTGTCTTGCAATTAGTTCTCTTTAAGCTGCCACCAATACATGTACTGACTATTGAGCAGCATCAGCAAATTGAACATTAGTGAATAAATACTGATAAAAAAAGGGCAAGATGCAAGCAGGTGGTCTACTGAAATAACTAATACCTCAGTTGTATCATTATTTCCCACACAAAGTGCATTATTTTTATCAGACACATGCAAGCAAAAAGATATTTAATAAAGTTGTCAACCGCATAAAGTTTAAAATTTCATCGGTTATCAATGTTTTTATAGAGAATTTAGCAAAATGATGTTCAGTAAATGTGTGAAGCTAGTAGACTCTGAAAATAGTAAATTTCCTACCTGATTACAATGTAGAGTGAAGTAACAGAGCATTTCGGGTAGTATCAATGTTTGTTTTGTAGCTTGCTATATCTTGATCAAATTCAAATCGACACCTGATAGATTAAGTAATGATGTTCACAAGAGGCAAGAGGAATCAAAATTGAAAGGATAGAGGATCAGTATATGGCTCTATAATATTTAGATTAGGTATAAACTAAGTAGGACGGCACCTGAATGAACTTGAATAAGGGAACAGATAAGGAGGCAGGAAATCTCTATTAAGCCATCAGATGGCTTTGCCGCGCCAACCATGTAGAAGCCTGCTAAATTGAATGATATCGCACGGCCTAAATACAGAACTTTTGACTAAGCTAAATTTCCTTGCGAGACTTAACATTGATTTTTATATAAGCTCAATTTCTTTGCGAAGTCGATGCTGATTATTGCAGATGCACCTAGGTATCAGGTTGTCTGAGAAGGTACAATGGGACAGACACAATGGATAGTGAATAGAAATTATACATAATTAGCATATCTCAAGATGCACATATCTCCTTAGTAATATTGTGCGTGAAAAAAACTATGATCACCACTCTGCTTAGTAATATTGTGCATCACAGGGCACCTATAACATGTAAAAATAATTAGATCTCTGAAAATTTATTTCAGTTTACGAAGAGCATGCCAAAGAGTAATGACTGTATACTTTTGTCTTTCAGTTGTACTCTGCTGCGAATTGGAGAGTATCTGAATTGAAGAATAGCCTTGGACATTGAAAACCTTTGAGAATTATGTTTTTAACAAAGGACTGGGATAGCATCAAAGTTTTACTAATTTGGGCAAATTCGCAAACAACCATTAAGCAAAGAGTGGAAACAACTGAATTTAAGACCTCATAAATTGCAATATATACACTGTAACTTTTGCTCGGTTCACTTGATCTACTTAAGACCACAACAAGTATTATGTTAAATATGACATATACAAATTCTGCCACATTGAGTGTTTTGTAATGAACAATGATAGAGGTAAATTGAATTAGTCACCTCATAATGGGGTGCAGTTCTAACATGTAATAGAATAGAACACATCGTGAATCATAAATCATATGAACTAGCCATTATATAAGAATTCTAAAATGCACAACATATGCATCTCTGATTCTCTATGGCCACACTGCAATGTTATATAGTTGCAGATTATGCTGCAAGAAATCGTAAGATTGGAGCAATCGTAAAAAAAGTATATTTTTCAATAAGTAATATACACCTTCTCATGAATTGGAAAATCAGTCATCTAGAACACAGAAAGATTGTTCTTTGCTCAAATTGTGAAACGTGTTATTGTATGGGCAAGGGTGTTATCTATTTTATATTTTTATTCAACAATGGATTTGACAGAATAGTAAGGGATGCATAGAAAAAACAGAGATGGCCTTATGCGCAGATGGGTAAAGTAATCTGAATGGCGCTCTAGCTGAGGAAACCACATTTAGGGATGGTTAAATTATTTTCTGTTCATAACATACAAATTATACATCAAGTTATATGTTTTGCACAAATATTTAGGTCATGTAAACAATGATCATAGATGGAAATTTACTTCTCTAAACAGGGGCGACAGAAAGGCAATAAGATAAACTACAAAGCCTGTCCATTTAAGCGAGGGCATTTCTTTCATATAGTTTCAGGTTGTACTGCCATATAGATCCATACAAGCAGGGTGTTATTTGGATTCCTCTATAGGATAGAAATGTATGTCAGGCTGAACACCTAAAAATAATATAGGGATAATATGAGAACAATTGCAGATTATATATTGATTCATTTTAATTGCAGTCGAGATAGCTTTGCTTGTAAACAAGCTTGCTGTGGTTCTACATATCAGATCACACCACACAAAAAGCCAGTCAACAGTATTTACATTTAGCATTGAGATTTAGAGGGTTTGTGAGGAACAATCAACAATTGTGTATTAGCTTGCTGTGATACTTACGAACTCAAGTAGAAATCTAAGGCCCTGGAAAAAAACTAGTAGTTTTCAGGTATATAGAAATATGATGCAAAACACAATAAAGTTGTATAGTATACTCTCACTAACAAGGAGCTTTGTACATCTAAGACACTAAGAATTGAAGTCCAAGGAAGTTGATAAACATTACGCAACTGTACTCTTTCTCTGGCTGCAGAGCAAAGACCAAGAAAAAACAACACGGTCTTGTACAACACGTGTAAGTTGACAACTAAATAATCAATCTACAAACACTCGGTTCAAGATTAGCAATTGGTTACATTAATTCTGTATTGAGATATGATGATTTCTACTTGAGTAAATGTTTAGTGGCGACATACTTGAATGGATTCGGAGGGAAAAATTACTTACTGCCCACCCTACTCTGATATTTCAACGAACAGTTTAAGAACGTCCTCTAGGTTCCCCGCAGAATACAGCGGAGGGAGCGACCTGGGCAAGAATGGAGTTCGATGAGATACTGTTCTCACCTGCGACAGCCTCACCTGCATCGCACCACTGTGAGGGGGGGGAGAGGCAGACACAAGATGGGTGGGCGGCCACTCTACACGTCGGACGCGTTCCTGGCCCTGGAGGCCGCTGCTCGTTGCGGGGTGGAGGGGCGCTTGTCTCAGCTAGCCAGTGCCGTTGTAGCAGGCCGGTGCATATGAAGGCGGGGGGGTCTGGTCGCGTGGCCGGCGAGGCGGCGAGGGAGACGCCACTGGAGAGGGAGAGGCGGAGTCGCGGATGGCGTAGGCAGGACAGGTGGTGAAGGGGCAAGGATCAAGGGTGAGGGAGCAGATCGCGCGGCCGGCGAGGGAGAAACGGGGCAGGGCACTGGCCGGAGCGGAAGACGCGGAGCCGCGGAGGGCGTGGCCGGCGGCGGTGACGGTCACGGGCAAGGACGAGGGGACAAGCAGGTTCGGGAGATTTCGTGAGTGCTTGGGTTAGCAAGTTAACAGGTCACAGACCCGCATCGATCCACATCGGATGGCTCATAAAGCTTGCTCGTCAGATCTGACGGTTAATGGGCTAACGGGCGATGTGGCCTTATTGGACGCCCGTTTTTAGGGTGCAGATTCGTATGGTAGAGATTCCCTCCTATGTCCACTGCTATTAGGACCGAACTGACCGGCGGTCCGATCGAAAAAAACCAAAACCGGAGTCACAGACGGTCCGGTCCACATAAAGATCGGACATGCAAATAAACAGAAATAAATCAGATGAACCGCCAGGTTTTTTCACATAAACAGGCCAAAAACCAGACATAGGACCGACCGGACCAGCGGTCCGATCGAAAAAAATGGCATATAAGGGATAGAAAATAGAAATCCAATGGCAGCGAAGGGAAGTAAACATTCCCTCCTATGTCCACTGTTATTAGAACCGACCTGACCGGTGGTCCGATTGAAAAAAACCGGAACCGGAGTCACAGCCGGTCCGGTCCACATAAAGATCGGCCATGCAAATAAACATAAATAAATCAGATGAACCGCCAGGTTTTTCACATAAATAGGCCAAAAACCAGACCTAGCACCGACCGGACCAGTGGTCCGATCGAAAAAAATGGCATATAAGGGATAGAAAATAGAAATCCAATGGCACCGAAGGGAAGTAAACATTCCCTCCTATGTCCATTGTTATTAGGACCAACCTGACCGGCGGCCCGATCGAAAAAAACCAGTAACCGGAGTCACAGCCGATCCGGTCCACATAAAGATCGGCCATACAAATAAACAAAAATAAATCAGATGAACCGCCAGGTTTTTCACATAAACAGGCCAAAAACCAAACCTAGGACCGACCGGACCAGCGGTCCGATCGAAAAAAACCGAAATTTTTTTCACATAAACAGGCTAAAAACAAGACCTTGAAACCGCTATGAACTGGTGCTCACTGACAACTGGTGCTCACTGACAAACCATGGCTACCTGAGTGCCTGGTAAGGTTTCGAACCGCTGACCTTGCATCCAGGGAGCCAATTCCCCACCACTGCACTGCGTGATGGCCGTGTGCTATTGAATAAATTTCATCTATTTGTTGAACCTGAACCAATGACTTCACCGGTTCAATGTCTGTTCCGGTCCTAATAAGTATGCCTATATCCCATTCCCTTTCCATAATTTTTTCTGTGAATATGAAAACCAATGGGAGAAAAAATACAAAAACATGCTGGGACTTCCTATCCATTTTCAACCTTAGCTCTTCTGTCAAGTTCTAAATATGGTTTTCTATATTTTAAAGAATAAAAACTGGTTTAATCTCAAAGATTCATAAATAGTTTATGTTAAATCATAAAAACATGAAACTATTATACAAATTCTTTTCTAAAAACCTAACATATTATCTCCATACATTTTTCTTTGACACCTAGCAATACAAAGTTGCACCGTTTGAAGTCAAGAAATATTAGTACTATATTTAAAGTTATTTAAATTTTAAAAACTTGCTCATTGCCCGTAGCGATGTCCATTGTTCATATCAATTGTGGTTTTGCGCTTAACAATTTAGGAAAAGGTCAGGAGGAGACATGGACGCTTAGCAATATAGGAAAAGGAATCCAAGAGAGAACATTTACATGCTCCTAGGGCAGCAATCTGCTACTATGTCTGTTTGTCACATGGTGCTGAGCAATGGTCCAGTTTCGCACCATCCATATCATAGCGAACATATTGGAGGACATGCCAAACAAAGCATAAAATTAAGGGTAAAAGAAACAGCATCAATGTATTGATCTGTTTAGTTGGATGTTTCAATCGGCCTACACTCTTTTCCAACAATTTATTGGGGAAGACAAGGACTTTTCCCCATGGCACAAATTAAGCTCTATAACATCTAACACCTTTTTTCTAATCTATACATGGTAGTTGGGCCAACATTTTTCCTAAAATGTGCGAGGACCTTAACAGAGAAGTCACCCACACAATATACTAAAAACTGACCTCGACATATAACATATTATATTTGGCCAAACCAAGCCACGGGTGGTGTTCACTGTTTTGACCTTGAACTGCGGGCTGAGCCTAAATTAAGCAGCGGGGCTAAATCCATACTGCTAGTTCTCGAAAATTCATCGCCATCCAGTTCATTTTTAATTAAGAAACGACAAATAATAAGCAAATGAAGGAGGGAGTAGTACTGTTTCTGCCATGCACTTCTGCCATACAGTGCATTACAAGTCCCATTCTAATTAAAGGCATTAGTCCATTAACTCATGCTCTCGCATAATTTAGAGTTTTATTAGTATATATATAGATTTAATCTTTAGTAATATTAGATGTGATTATTTTAATTCATCATTGTAATGATGTTGTGGATGGTTTACGTGCAAATTTATAAATTATTTTAATTTATCTTTCATGGTAGTATATTGGTTAATTTGTATGCAGATTTAGGGCTGATTTTAATTCATTTTTATAATGGCATGATGAGTAATTTATATGTAAATTTAATGTTATTTAATCTATATTTTATAATAGCTTGGTGGATAATTTTTATGCAAATTTAGAAAGTTATTTTATTCCATCTTTCATAATACCATGGTAGGTAATTTTTATATAATTTAGATGATTATTTTATTTTATCTTTCATAATGACAGGGTGGGTAATTTTTAGAAAATATAATAGATCTAATGACTACTATTATCAGAGACACGTGATAGACGACCTGATGTTTCTACTTTTTTAAGGATTTTTACAATTTATCTTTTTTCCTAGTGCGTCCAGTTAGGATTAATGCGAAGGCTAAAAAAAACCTCTAATTAGTAATATTAAGATAAATAGCCAGAGATACACAATATGTAATCTTACAAGTGGACGGAAAAAAACGCATACTCTCACTGGAAACCAGTGTGCAAGGTCCACGATATACAAGTACGACGATATGCAGACAATCCCCCCAGATATCAAATACTACATCTTTCAAATATTCCGCACGATTATTATAAGAGATAAAATGAGTTAAATAGGATGAAAATGGATGTTTCTGTACTATGAAACTTGTTGAAACTTGCAAAAGCGAACATTTCATTTCATCCAACTATGTACAATCACATGCATTGCAATTAAATACAACTACATATAAAACGTGCAATGAAATTATATATTGAGAAACCTTTTCCTTCCTCAATATTGATGATGTGGCACTTTGAAACCACAAAATAAAACTTATCACAAGAATAACCTAACATTAAAAAAAACAAAATGAGAAGCTAATCTCACCAACAGTTAGCGCCTGCATGTTCCAACATGGAGGAGGTGTCAACATTTCCAAAACCAGCCATATGCCAGGTACCAACCGCTAGAGTTCTTCTGCAAATCTGTTTCAAATTCTAGCATAAAAAAGCACGAGATATTAGCAAATTCGGACACATATCACCTCAAAACCAGCCTAAACACACTGACCCATACAATGTGACATAATCAACCCAGAACATGCTAACAAATTCAGATTCAGGACGATTTACCTGGCAAGTCCTGAAACAATTTGCCAGTAGCCATAAAGTAGAGGCCGCAGGTCTAGGAGCAGTCCAAGAAATTGGACAGTTCAAAAGGCTATTCATAAACAAAGACCCAAAAAATTACCTATTTTCCGAGTAAAGTGGAAATACTGCAAGAGTAAAGGAAACAAACTACAACATGAACAGATTATACAGCCAGACAAGGAACCTCTGCAGCAAAGCTGCAACCACTGCCAAAAATAGGAGGCTGTGGTGAGAGAGACAGAAAGAGGAGAGAGAAGATTCACGATAAAATCAGCTACCCTTTTCCCTGTAAAAAGATTGAATCAAATCAATAATCCCTATTGAGAATACAAATTGGGAGAAGAAAACCAATGGCCATTTAATTAGTAACAGAGCTGCACTGGCAATTACCTATGTGCCGCATCTGTTCTACACCTACCGAACTGACAGTTACACTTTTAAGACATAGTGAGAGGCTGAAAAAGTTTCTGTTACAATTCTGATGAGTTACGATGTATACCACCACTACTTAAGGCTCTAAAACTGTAGGACCAGGTCAATCGCTGCCCTGCACCCTAAATCAAGGTTTTATTGAGATCTTGGGGGCTCAGATCTTTCAATTCTATGATGATTGCTTGAAAATCTCCTTCCTTGATGGTATGGCCCTCTAGTTTTTGACCCATTCCGCCATGTCCTATGCACTCCCCTGTCTTGGTCTCCGGTCCTTCCACAATGTCCAGAACAGTTAAGTTTCACTGGGGGTGTTCCATCACGCTGAGAAGTGCGTGGACAAGGACATCCTCGTGGATAGGGAGGCAATGGTGGAAATGGACTAAAAGGCACACCAGGTGCAACTTTCCATTTTTGATGGCATTGGCCTCCTTCAGATTCAGGGGTTCCAAAGCGCTCAACAAGAGCGACAGGAACCCCATACGAGATATTCATGCAAGGTAGGTACCTCTCCATATAAATTCCTGGAGCAACCTCGCTGCCAATGGAAAGTTGCGCAGGCCGACACTCCTGCTGGGACTCAAACCCAGGAGGAACTTCATCATCTGCACCTTCCATTGAACTCCCCACGCCATGAATATCATTATGATAACTGCTTGTTCCCTGATTCCTCTGCAATTTATTTCTCATGGAACCAACCCGAACATCAAATTCACCATGTCCAGAACAGATTTGTTGGAACTTTAGTCCAACCATCTTATAGTGCTCATCAGGTTGATAGTCCCAGCGGCTCTTGCGTTTCCTCCTAGCAGAACTCCAGACCATATTAGTTCCCTGGATCCATCTATCACGAAAGCTTCGAGCAATCTGATGAACCTGTCACAAGGAGGAAATACGGTATTTTAGGCTTGACAGATTGAATGATACCCATTCATGAACTAAGGATTGCCTATATGCAGAAAAACATCGCATGAAATTCTTACAAGAATTAGAAAAACAATAATGAAAAAATCAATGAGGCAGGCTATGAGAATACGATTGATATAAGAGTAGCCAGGAATGGTGACACTCTTTTACATTCACCATTTATAGTGGCAGTCTTTTCTTTAGAAAATCTATCCAAAATTTTGCCTGTTTTTTATTCCTTGGTCTAAAAAAGTTACCACACATTAAACTATCAAGGAGTAACATGCATCCATGTATACAGAATAGTCATATGACTAACTTTTGCTCAAAAAAATCATGACTAACTACAAGTGTTTTTGCCACGCTTTGCTAGGTAGTTAGATTTATTCCAACAATTTACCCAAATGTTCAACCGACAGACACACAGACCCTCTTTAAGTAGCTTTGTTGCAAGTGCGAACGTGCCATGGTCATTTTGGTTATCAAACATGCAGGCCAAACTGTTTCCCCACATCTACATTTGAAAATCTAGAAAAAAACTAACTACTGACATATTTCCAAAACAAATCAGAAAGAATGCATTGGCCTGGTATGTCCATTACCTGAGAGTCCTTATGTCGGGTTAAGTTCACCATTGAGTCTCTGAAGCTGCAGGGCAAGTTAAGGAAAATTGAATCATGATTAAAGCTTCACAAGGAACCAAATTAGGAGCTACTTCTAGAGCACTGTTAAATTTCCCAAGCATGTGCATAGGACCAGGATTAATTAAATAAACAGTGTATCTTTATGGGGAAAAGAACTTGTGTGCAGTCAAAAGATGCACATTCCATTAGATGCGAAATAGGGGGGGGGGGGAGGGTGAGATTTGTTGATTCGCACGCAAAACCTGAATGCACAAGGTTTTATGTGTATACAAATTCAAAATCATCTCCCTAATTATATAAGATGAGAATATACAATTAGAAGTTAAGGAATCACAAAGTAACATGCACGAAGTTCATTTATTACGCAAGCTAAGAATTTCATTTTGCTTGTTTGAGAAAACCCAATGCTGGCTCAGGTCAAAAAGGCATTCAAAAAACACATAAAAACCTAATGGGACCTAGAAATCGTATTGGATATGAATAATAAACAAGTTAAATAATCTAACCTTTCAACTCCAGCAATCCGAGGACCTCCATTTATATGTTCAGATGTTAAAATTCCTTCCTGAGCTAGAAACTCGAGTACCTGAAGGAAAGATACAATATCAAACACAGAATAGCACCAGGTTCTAGTGAAACATACCCGATTACAGTGTACTCCCTCCAGTAAACAAATTGTCCTTTTGATTTATGTGCAGTCAACATAAAAAAACTCGCGTCAAATACTATTCAAATACTTTAAATGAACTTATGAAAATGGTGGCGCTAGATTTTTTCCAAAAGTACTTGCAAAATATTGCAGCTTCACTATGTTTTACATATATTGTATACTTATAGTAATTCGTAGTCAAAGTAGTGTCTTGGTGACCATGTCACAGTCCAAAGGACACTTATTTGTGATAGGAGGGAGTACTGTGTCAATAATATCATGTCAACTGGAAACCATACAGCATGTGCATATGGCAGCTGATGACGTGAATACATAAACTAGAGAATGAAGTTTAGACCTTCAGAAGCTTCCGTATAATAGGTATCCGGTGGAACTTGCCTCTATTCTGCTTCAGCATGTTATGAAGCATTTGCAATCCTGATATAAAACAGAGCAAAAGGTTCTTATTCGGTGACTAAACTTACATACAGGGAGTTGGGAGGAAGGTATTGAAATATACCGTTCTTGTTGATGATATCCGTCAGGACCGAACGTGATTTTGTTTTTAATAGTGCATCAAGAATCAATGAAAGATCCCTCATACTGAAAGAGAAAGAGAAATTAGCATATTTTAGGAGAGAGGAAAACTCAGTTCATATGTCATCTAGTGATCAGACCTTTTAGATGTGTTGTCACCTTCTGCTGCAGTCACAAGGAGAAGCTTCAAATATCCATTTGTAGCATCCTGCTCGAGAGAATACTCTGACTAGTTAGAACAAAAAAAATATAGAATGATAACTAATGTAAGCACTGCTGGATAACAAGAAGCAACAAGCAAAATTAATATTAGTGTTAGCATGAAACCCATGGGAATAGCACAGACTGTCCAAGCAATGCATGGAAACTTTCATGTCCATTAAAGAATTCAAGACGTATTTCAAACCTAAACATTGCTAGAAATACAATTACAATATGTTTTAAATATATTCCTGAGCCTCTACAAATGTAAGAATCCCGTGCACTTTATTGAGTTATTGTGTTTAATATTATAAAGCCATGCTCCTTCAAAATTTTCATAACGTAGTGTAAGATCTAATCTAATTGTATTGTTTTGTACCCAGCATATGGAGACAGGAGATAGCATAACATTAAAATCAACCACAATTCACAAAAAAATCTTGTGAAAACCTGGTTCTCTAGATTATTGTACAATTAAGGGGGATAATGATGGTTTCATACCTTTCGCTTACTGATACCACCGTTTTCATCAAGTAGTTTGTTCAGTCTCCCTTCAACTACATATATCAAGGAGAGATCAATAAGAATGACAATTTTTTAGCCAAACTGGGGAGAGGGAAGAATGGGGTAGAATATCCTAACCTCTTAAGATGTGCTCATTATCAATTGGAGATAACGGTTGTAGTTTCAGATGTCTATGCTGTTTTAATTCTTTTCTCTTATTGGCATTGAAGCCAGGCACCACACTGCTCCTGAAATCAGAACCAGGTATTGATCCATCTATTACATTTTGAGCCTTTGATCTTTCCATTGAGTTTGCAGTCTTTTGCAAAAGAACTGATGACTGAGTTCCATGTACTGGGAACTGCTGCAGAGAACTTTCAAATGTTTGTGACACATGAACAGGTGTGCGGATGACATCTTCATCTTCCTGTCCACTCCTTGTCTCCAAAGAATTTTCAGGCTCACTAGCTTCAAATAGTAGGGTTCCTGTAGTTTGCTCAGAAATTTCTGACACTGCTTTTGAAGCTGAGCGATCATGTAAATCTTCTCCTTGAATAGAAAATTCAGATTCTGCAATATTTGGATGACTGACATCAAAATCAGACCCATTTGCACCCATCAGCTCCTCAGGATCTTTGTCAACTGCCATTTGTTCAAAATGCCCTGCTTCAGCATCATCTTGGGTGATGGTATCAACAACTGATATGTCTCCACCAATGTAACCCCGACATTTTGTGGTACCACAGAAGCATTTTTGTGGAGCAGCACCAGACACACGGACATAGTTGTAATCAAATGTCAATTCTTCACCCTATAAGAAAAAACATATCCATACATTGTTGCCAAGTATTATATGACATGAATAATATAATTCACTAAGACTTCGCTGATCCAACTTGAATTATAAATAAATCAAACCAAACCTCAATTTCTAGTAGATGCACTAGGTCATATGGGGACAAAATATCCAGTTTGTGAGAATTACCTTCTTGATGCTCCTCATAGCAAATATTCCAATGCATACTTCTCCATTGACCATCCACTATAAAAAAAGAAGGGACATGACTTAGTAAACTAAGAGTGGGAGGCTGGGAGCACAACTCTTGATCGCTATATCAAGAACCAAACAAATTTTGATTTTGGTTCAAAGTTTAAGCCATTAAGGATTTAATAATTTAATGGCAAGAAACATAGTCAACAATACACATAACAAAATAAGTATGAGGCAAGAGTCAACCTTCTCTGTACGACAGTTAGGGCTGCAGCTATGGTTGATGAAACGGCCCAAAGTTTCCCTTAGTGCAAGCATCTATTACCTGGACAAATACAAACAAAAAAGGTTAAAAGAAAGATCGATGGAACTTTTTCAGGTGTGTCAACATGGTGGATGGTTTATGAAAAGTGGGTGCTACACAACATCAATGCCATACACTAGAGGAAGAGGGAAGAGAATAAGAGGAGGTGATCTCATAGTTCCTCACTGAATACAATTTTAAGATCAAAACGGGACACACTACAAGTGGAGGGAGTAAAATCTAGTGTGACACAGAATAAAATAGTAAATCTCAAAAAAAAGGGAAATAGTTTATGGAGGAAATATATAATCAAAAGTTATACCTCGCCGCCATTTAGGGCCATGAAGTAGAAATGTTTCTGGCCTTTGGAAGCATAATACCTTTGGCGGGATTCATAAGACGTTATGTCAAGGACCTAAGAGAACATTTCAGAAGAGAGTCAAAAGAAATCATCAGTTATCATCACAGTAACATAATAAAATATTGAAAGTCAGGTTATGTACCAAAGGAAAATTACAGCTGTCAATAGTACCTCTCCAACATATTCTATAAGAAACCTCCCTTCAGTAACGTCTTCTTGCAACTGCAGTCCATAGCCTTTCTTGCCAGACTGGAACCATCTCAATTTTGCATAGCTGCGTCGCTGAAACTGTTTCACAGACTTACAGTCAAAACCAATGTAGCATGGAAAACATGAACTAAAATTAAGGATAACTAAGCAATGACCTTCTGATTAGAACACTGTTCTCCACAAGGACATGTACGCTTGACGCATTCAATGTTGAGCATTCTGTTCAAGCAGCCATCTCTACACCCCATTCGGCCATCTTGAGGCGGCTTGCAGTTGCACACCATGCTCTGATCATAATTCATGAAAACATATCAATATTAGGGTATCCATCAAAATTTCAGCAAAAACTCAAGCCGCAAGAAGCATCACAAATAATCAATATATTTTATAGAGTAGTTTAAGATATTTTGATTTGACATGATTCACAAGAACAATAGTAGGATTTGCTGGTGGTGGATACTTGAAGGTATTCTTGCAGCTAAAAAGTGTGTGTGCAACATATATCCCTAATTCAGAGTGCCTATGGTACAACCATTTGTGTTTTATGCACTTTGTGAGTAACTTTTCACTACCCATCCTGTAAATGGACATATGAATAAGAATCAACAGAAACTTTCTACACTAACTTAAGAAACTGCCCTGAAGGTTTCCTCATCTTAATGCAATGACAGGCAGTTATCCTTCGTGTTCAAGAGAAAAAAGTGTTTACACTTAGGCTGAGTCCAACAGATTGTCTATCCCATCGTCTATATTCAAACTCCACTCTATCTACGTACTACAGTGTAGCTACAATGTCGTTTTTGTACTATAGACGACCATATATAGTTATAGACTATCTGTTGGACTTGGTCTTGCTGTCCTTATAAATTTGTAAGTGTCTGTAATCAAAGGAAACTACATGTACATAAAGAAATATAGTGAATAAATAAGTCAAAACAGAGAGGGGGGAGGAGGGCATTGGTGGACAGCACCAACCTCATCAATGGATTGTGTCCTGCGGTTTCGATGCATAAACAAGTTTGACCTAACAGCCGTCCACGATGGTTGTTTGCAAGCTACTCAACGGCAAGATACAAAAGGGTGTAAAAAACAGACATGGTACACATAAGGGGATTATTTCACATTATAATGAACAAAATAATGTACTGAAGAGAACTATGGCATGCAGAGGTTCAAAACCTTTGGAGTTAGATCCGTCGTTGTCTGCTTCATCAGCTGAAGCATCCGAAAGATCAAGTTCTGCATTGATTTCAGCGTTTGACTTCACTTGTGGAATAGAGCAGTCAGCAAATGCCTTGTCTCCATTGTCCTTACAAGTCCTTCATATAGTAAGAAACATGATGAATCAGAAGTATGAAACATTCCACATATGACCACAACGAAAAATAAAAAATGAGCATAACACATTAAAATGAATAGATCAAGATATAAGAATAGAAGGAACTTGTGTTAGATCTAGAAATAGAATTTGTATAGAGTGTTAGTAAAACAACACATTAGGTTGTGAGGTTTACAAACCATCGAAGATAGTTGTTGCTATATTTTGCATTAGCAGTTTTTCTTGCTCTAAGAGATGAGTGCAAATCTATAGCGGAAGTGCATATCAAATGCGAGTCTGAAGATGTGGTGTGTAAAGAGAGAGAGTGTATATGGCATTGCAGAAAAAGGAATAGCATAAATGCTGACTAAACTGGGGTGAGCATGGATGTTGAGGAAACAGGGGTGAACATGGTGCAACTTCCAGAAAATAATGTCTACATCAAAATTATAAAGCTAAGATGCCAATGACTACCATTTACCTGTGTATCATACACACTCTAGTCAAAATTGATAGTGTAAGCAAGTTGACCCCGTTAGTATAACCCATCAACCTAGCCTAGTTCCTTTGATTTAGCAGAGATGTGTATGAAGTGGAGAACCAAAAATTGATAACGATCATGGCATTGGTATGTTTTCTGATTGTGTACCCATAAGAATAATAAACTGCTGAGAACATGGAACACCTTCCTAGAAAAATGAATGCATCAAAACATGTAAAACTAAAACTGCCTAGGACAATTCACTGCTCGTGCTATAAATCCTCTAATAAAGAAAAGGATGTGTTGGACAGTGGCCAGTAAGAATTTTCAAAAACTATACAATGCAGGTACCAGGCTTATTTCTTTGGATTAATCCATCTGAAAAACAAACCCAGGAACAGAAAATGGTGCAGCCATCTTGTTCTGTGGCTGGGATAGAATCCATAGACCATAGGTACAAATTGTAGAATCCACAAGGAACAAGGTAGCGTTTGGTTCTGGACAAGGCAGGATGGCTGGATGGGACAGTCCCAACCCAGATTTTAGGGATGGGATGGTTCCAACTCGGTGTTTGATTAATATGGGATAGGACGGTTCCATCCTTTGCTTGGTTAGAGGGATGAGGATGGGATGGATCCACACTCAACTAACACTGTTAAATACGGACCCACGTGTCAATGAAAGAACCTTCTTCTTCTACCTCCCGGACCCGACGCTGCTCCCCTCCCAGCGTCGCCCGGTCAGCCGGCCCCGTCGCTCTTCCTCCCCTCCAGGCGGCGCGCGGCCTCGCCGCTCCTCCTCCCTGCTGGCCTCTCCTCTCCCGGCGGCGCGCGGCCCCCCTGCTCCACCTCCCCTCCAGGCGATGCGCGGCCCCGCCGCTTCTCCCCGCTAGGCGGCGCGCGGCACCAGCCTCTCCTCCCCACCAGCGAGTGTCCCTCCCTCCCCTCGCGGCGAGCGCAGCCCCGCCGCTCCTCCTCCCCTCCCGGCAAGTGAGGCGCTCAGCCTTCCCTCCCAGCGAGTAGCCGGGCTGGGGAGGAGCGAGGCGGCCGACTGAGGGAGGCGCAGCGGCGCGGGCGGGGCCATGAGCTCCGCCGCGACGGCCGTTGACGGGAGCCGATGGAGAGGAGCGCAGTCCCTCGCCATCCCACCTCATCCCGAAAAATTTCTAGGACGGCGCCACCCCGCATCTCGCGGCAATATTCCGTACGAGGGATGACTCCGTCCCACCCGCCCCCAAACAAACTCCCCGAAAAGTGGGATCATCCCATCGTCTCTCGTCCCACCAACCACACGCCACCCAATTGAATTATTCAGGATAAAAGTGTGTAGCCTACATGGAATAATAATAATATGAACAAATGTATATCTACGATGAGCATCTTTGTTGCTATGAGTAGAGCAGCTAGATTTGTCGTTGTTGTCAAATCGGCATGTCTGCTTTACAAAAAGGAGAAGAAAATGTAGTGATCACGTGGCTAGGATAGTTTTATCAAATGAGGAAAAAACTACAGACCTACTGAAGAGTAGAGCAGTGCAGTGCACCTGAATTAGACACTCGTACTGGGGTGCAACTATTAAAAATTGATAACTGAGATAGCAGGAACGAAACTATTACCATCTGCAATTTGTTTCGTCAATAACATCTGCAAGCTCAGCAGGTATACAACGCCATTTTTTGCAATCATCACAGCACACCCATGCAGCACGCGGTGGTGGTGTTACAGATGCCCCATCCGTTTTGCATGCAACATTTCCATAGTTCTTTAATGCAACTTCAGTGGCACGATCAATATTGCCTATGTAAAAGGAGAATGTAAATTCTTTCTGAAACTGTTTGTCAAGCAAGCGGGCCTGCTCGCGGGTCTAGCGGCAAGTCATTTTTTCGTGGGCACCGTGAGAATCCGTGAAAAAATGACTTGCCGATAGGCCCGCTTGAACCCCTACTTGACATATGTCATGCAAAAGGAACAGATGAAAAATTCAAAGAAAATGAGGCATACTCTGTTCATTCATATGAGATGCAGCCAACTCAGTAGAAGGCGAATTTAAAAGCCCATGGTCAAGGGAAGTGTCATCTGCTACATTTTTCTTCTTACTTTTTTCATTATATGGATCCCGCACCTTACCCTTCTTTGCTGCATTACCATCCTTTTTCTTGCGTCTTGGTGATTTCATACTGACAAGTGCACTCCCTTTGGCGCCATCCATTACAGTTTGACTCTGTATGCTATCATGTTCATGAATAACAAGACCCTGTGTGCCAGAAGTTCCTTCAGGTGAGATTGAATCAATAGAAAATGGACCAAGATTTGAAGCTTCACATGAAGAAACATTGGTGCATCCTATAACATTCTTTTTCCCCCCTTTAGCTCCATCTTTCTTTTTGCAACCTGGTTTTCTGATAATACTGATTTTTCTCACTGGATTTGACTTATGTAAAACTTGCACTTTTTCTTCACCAACACCGTCTACCGTGGCATGAGATGGACCAATATCTTCCTTTCTGGTGTCCTCATGCAAATCGGTCTTAGCCTGCTGCTCCAAGATCATCGATGACAAAGCATGTTCTTTCCCAATGTTGGAAGTAGATAAAACAGATGGATGATAACCATCACCATTCAAAGCAGTAGCAGCGGCGGAGTTTTCATTTAACATAACATCATGGCTCACAGAAGCATTACCTTCACATGTAACAGAAGCCACCTCCAACACAGAATCTGGCGAAAAACCAACATGAAGCATGGCACTGCCATTGGCATTGGCCATAGGTTCAGAAGTTGAAAGCTTAGCACACTTTTCATGGACATACGCAGCACATGTTTCTTTATTAGAATTCACCATGGTTCTTTCCAATTGCTGGGCGTCAGTCCAGATACACTTTGATTTCACAGAACAAGAACCATTAGTAGACTCCACAGTTTTGCTGGTACCATCAAAAATAGTGGCCGATGTATCAGAAGGCAACTCTGGATTGTTTTCTCTGTGACTTCCCAATGAAATATCAGCATCATTCACAATTGAGAAGGTTGTTTGCCAGTTCAATTCACTAGCTGCATTCCCTATTTCAGCCATAGTTGTTAAGGCCGGCTGCCCATTCAATTCACAAGCTGCATGCCTAATCTCAGACAAGTAAGAGCGTTTACTTTTTGAAGATCTTGAACTTCGACTTTTCCGAATACTTGGCGGACTTTTCTGGTCAGATCTGTTATCTGATCTTCCTTTGCTCATGCAAGTCGGATGGGAATTAGAAGTCGATGGACAGAAACCATCTAATAGTTCCTTGAGACTGCCCCAAGTAGAGGATTTTGGTGGCCTTTTCATGCCACTTCTTCCCTTAGCGATTTTGTATGGGAACATACTCATGGGGCTTTGACGTAATGAGCTCACAATATCAACCTTTCTAGGTTTGCGTGTGCCACTGCTTCCTTTGTTCATTTGATCTTGCTTCTCAGAGTTGAGACTTCTCGATGAAGCAGCTCTTTTTGGATTCCTGCGTCTGAATACAAGCAATGTTGCCTTTTGGCATTGTGATTCTCCATCAATAGCATTGCTGACAAAATCAACAGAGACGTCATCAGCAGAATTACAGGCATTGAACCCTTGGTCCAAATGGCCTGATCCACCAACAGCAGAATCTTTATGGCCCAGGCATAGAGTGGATGACTCATTGCCGCTACAACAAGGTTCATCGTCGCAAAGTTTGTTATATGAATAAGCAGACAGGTTTCTCTCCGGGGTTAGTTCAGAGGTCCCATATTTTAGAGAGACCTGCTGCGACTCTTTATCAGTAAAAGGGCCAGAATGCAGATTCCCATCACCATAAGCCTCTGTCCGGAGGCCACTATCACATGACAGCACATCGCCTCTCACTGAATCAGAAACCAATTTTTCCAAGCATGCACTGTTTTCAGATGTGGTAACACCCTGACCAGCCTGCCCATCTAGAGGAACATCAGTGCTGTTCCCATAAATAGAAGGAACTGAAGTTCTGTCAACTGGGCAGGAGGCTACTGTGTCGATATTTGGATGGAAACTAGCCTTTTCCAACTCATGATTAGCCCCAGCTATCAATGTCAGACCATCAGCACCACAAGGCGATTTCTCACATTGATACTTCCCTGGACCTAAAAAGTCCCCATTGTCATGGGCTGCTTCCACCTGACATGTCCGCAAGCCCTCTTCACTTGTGTTTACCTTACTTCTGGAACACCGGCTCTCATCTCCAAGAGCATCCTTGTGAAATGCAATCTCACAAGAAAGCGTACCGCATCCTTCTGAACCTGATCTATGTTGAGATAACTCACCAATCCGACCAGTCTTGCCATCTAAAGGAACAGCAACACTACTCCCAGAAATTGAAGGTACTGAATCTTCAATCAAGGTCCAAGAGTTATCTGCTCCAACCTTTTGTAACAGGCCATCCTTTTGAAGATCAAAGTTGGCATTTTTACTCGAACACGTGACACCCATGCTGCATGACAACCGCTCAGCATCATATTTTACCAAATCGGGCAAGCCCCCTGGATCACTAGAAACTCCACCAAACTGATCTGTCTTTCTATCTAAAGAAGAAAGATCAATGCTCCCTGAAATGGAAGGAAGTGAATCTCCGTGCACTGGCCTCGAGACCTGAGCTTCCATATTTGGCATCAACCCATCATGTAGCAGTTCATCATTAGCATGTGTGATAGATCCTATGCCATCAACGCCACGTGGCTCTTGCTTGCTGCCATGATGCATTGTAACGGATGAGCCTTCACAATCATGCTGTACTTCATCACAGGAAATCTGTAAATCTTGTAAAGTTGCATTGTGACACCAATCGCCACCGTTCCCCGCCAAACCCTCGTGCCCAAGCTTGCTCCCCTTTGATGTTTTCTCCGACATGCCATACACGCATCCGGGACCCTCGGAACCGACTGCTTCGCCGCAGGGAACAGGTAACGTCTTATCCGACAGCCAGCCATTGGCCTCATCATGACACGCCCGCAAACCGCCACGGTCTTTGCGGGTACTCTGCTGCGCGGGAGCCAAACCACCTCCCTTCTCTTCCTCCACGTCCACGACCCTCTGCCCCGAACTAGAACCCTCCTTCTCCTGGCCTATCTGAAACCTTGCTCCTTCAACAGCCTCGACAGGAGCCAGCAATCCAACAGCAAAACCGGCCCCTTTGTCTTGGTCTACCTCCGGAGCACCGCATACCTCTGTGCCATCATCCCTCAATCCGTCGCCGAGTTCAGGGGCGGCGGCTGTAGGCAGAGCGACCACGGCTCCTCCCGACAGCTCCGCGTCAGCACCGTGATCCTCCCCACCGCGCGCGACGGCGCCAGGCTCCCCCATTGCGGCAGGAGGTCAGCAGGGGCCCGTACGGATCGAGACCATCCAATGCCCGCGCGCGGCCCCCTCTCCTCCCGCCGCCTCGACGCCCGATCAACGCCGAAGCCGGGGGCCTCCAAAACCCTAAAAAAATTGCAGCCGCCGGGAGGCGAGGGACACGGGCGCAGGGCTCGGTCAGAATTCCGCGAACAGACGGCACCGCCCGAGCCTTATCGACAGAGGAGCGGGGGGGCACGAACCTCCGCGCGGGGCGCGAATGCCTGCCGAGTGGCGGCCGCCGGAGCCCGTGGCGGTGGCCTCCGGCGACGCGCGGGAGTCGTGGGCGGCGACGGGGTTGGACGCGCGGCGGGCGGCGGTCGTCGCCGCGTTGGGAAGGGGGCGGCGGAGGCGGATAGGGGAAGGAAGGAGAGAGGAGAGAGAGGAGGCGAAGTATATTATTTAGGAGAGAGAGAGAGAGAAAAAAAAGGGGAAATAAAATAAATAGAAAAAAAGGGAGGAGGGAGGAAGCGATAGAAAAGGTCTCGCGCCCTCGTTTTGTTTCGGCCTCGAGTTCGTGACGGGCGGGCGTTGTCTCGTGTTTGAGGAGCCTGGGAAGAAGATGATGGGACGGCGATGGCTGGCTGGCGGGGTTGACATCCGCGTGGGTGTTTTGTTGTGCGAGAGCATATAGGGAAAAAAAAATCAATGTGGGGGTATCTACGGATTTCAGCGCAAGAGGTATTTTTCGAAAAGTATGGTTGGTAGGTGTACCGTCCTGTATTTTCTTTTCGAAATATATAAACGGTGACGGCATTAACACACCGTGACAAGGTTAAAGGAGGTAGTAGTGCTGCATTTGTAAAAAAAAAAAAGTGGACTACATGAAAATGCACGTCCTGCGTGGATGTATTAACGCCGGCATTCGAATGGTCCTGTTAGCCTAGGTCACCATTGAGTGAAAATGGGTGTGGAAAATACTGTTTGTACACTGTACACAAAGTGAAAAAACAATGATTGCACACTGTGCACAATACGGATGCACGCTCTGGTGACCATGGCCTTAAGCTAAGGTCACCAGAGCGTCCATCTGTACTGTCTACAGTGCGTAAACAGTGTTTTTTCACTCTGTATGCAGTGCGCAAATAGTGTTTTCTACATCCATATCCACCTTTTGGTGACTTTAGTCTTAGTCTGTTACCTGTGAATTCGCATAGGACTGTCGCATCTGTTTATGCCCACACACTTTCTCCGGTCATCAAGAGGACACTTCGGACTAATAAGAAAAATAAAATAGATGCAAGTTAAAGTTGTGCCTAAAACATCAACTTCGTTTGACTGGAGGTAGTATCTATTTGTTTGAAAATGCTAGGTGGTGTGTAAACTAAATGGAAAGAAGCCGCGGTTGGTGGCAATCATCCTGGTTCATTCTTGACTTGATCGACGGTTCAGCGGCCCCCTCTGGAACGTCGCGACCAGAGAGAGAACAGAGCCATCCACCGTGGCGAGAGGGGAGGGCCACTCGCATCAAATATCGTGCACCGACAATGTTTGGAACGCATATGACGCTATGCAAAATAGAAATGTACGTAGAATATATCAAACCCGTTGCAGTTAGCCTAAAAATCCCAAAGTGCACAGTACATGGTCGGTAGTATAGTACTGCGTCGAGTACTACTACGTACGTTGCAGAGTGCAGGCGCGGGAGGGCGGCAATATGGCGGACTCGGAGGGGTTAGACTGCAAAAGGCGCGGCAGCCACGCGCACGCGCCCGGGATACGCCCAGTCCCACTGACGCGTGGGGACAGCGGCACTGCGGGATCCGGTGCGCCGCCCGCGTTCCCGCACGGCGGCTGGTGGAACGGGCCGCAGGGTGGGGACTCGGGCGGGGCGCGTGGGGTCCGCGCTCAGGTGGGCCCCCACTCTGGTGCGAGGAGGAAGACCGGCGGGAGTGGACTTCTACGCAATGGCACGACGTTTCCCCCTGCCGCGGTGCCGACTGCCGACTCGTGTGCTTTCCCGTTCGGTTCACCCATTTGACGACCTGCAGTGCACCGTGTGGACGCGTGGATAAAATTGGCTCAAGGCATCCACTTTGTCACGTACCGCTGGAAAGCTGGAATACTAGTGTCCTTCCTATACTACGACTTCAAATTATTGATCTTTTTTTAAAAAAAATATAAGAAAATAAGTTTTTTAATAAAACGAATGATCGAAGTTTTCTTTAAAATCAACCGTGCTATGCATCTATGAACGGAGAGAATATATTAAAAACAAGTTGCGAAGCAAAAGGGGACCAGAATATTTGAATGATTATTTGGTTATATTCATTGAAAGGGATTTCTTCTTGCAAGTTAAGGATGGACATCATAGCTTATCTTTAGACGATTAATGATCGAAAAGTTATCATGTAATTTTTAAGCTTTCTTTACCATCTTAGTTTGTATTTGGCGCCTCTTAATATTTCATATGATGCCTCGTTGCTATATGCTATACTCAACGATTAGGACTTCTATACATTAAACAATTTCAATTTCTAACAAGTTGTTGAATCATATTTAGTTTTGTGATATATATATATGTATATGTATATGTGTGTGTTGTGTGTATGTATGTGTGTGTGCCTGTGTATGGGTAGGGTGGAGGGGTGGTGGTCATTGCCTTGTTGGCGGTGGGTAGTGCAGCTAAAGACGGGTGAAGACAGACGACAATAGGGGAAGGCCAATATTATTTTCGCTTACTAGCGCAAGTGCCCATGCGTTGCTACGTAAAACAACAAAAATCCCAGTACTTGGCTTTGAGGATCTAGAAATTGATTTAAACTTTAATATTTTCTATCATACTATTACGTATATGTATATTGCATATTCCCAATCCACTAACTAGAAATGATTAAAGAAAAAAATCTCGAGAAGTCCATTCATATGTCATCCGTCAATAGCTTTTATAGTACAAATATAAACAAATATTCTATACAAATAAGTAAGAAGCTTAAAATTTACTTATATGGATCGAAAAACTATTTTAGACTGTTCGTTCGTATTTGGTCCTTAAACAACCTCTCTAGGTGTCAAATGCAATTCGCCAGTCTCATTACTTCAAGTCCTAAACACATACATGCCTCAGTTTTTTCTCCTTGTTTGTTGGGCCATATGGCCTCTTTTACTCATATATATTTTAATTTTTATCCTTGCACAAGAAAAGAAGCTGCCTTTGAGTTACACCGAGTCCAGCAGATCGTCTATCCTACTCTTCTATCCACTATTCAAACTATCTCCCTCTCTGTAAACAGTATCGCTACAGTGTCATTCTGTACTATACACGACCGTTTACACGATTTGCTAGACTCAATCTTAGAATTTTGGCTCATTCATGTTCCTAGGCGGTGATGATGGGCTAGAAGGGGGAAGGGAGATGATGAAATCCATAGGGGTGTTTTGTTGTGCGAGAGAAACAAAAAATAATAAATGCGGGTATCTATGGATTCAAGCGCAACAGAAAAAGGGCAAAGGTATTATAGGTCTTCAAGTTAAAAAAAAGGGAAACGCCTAACGCACGCGCCTGCCAAAACAAGAAATAACACCCTGCCTGTGCACCGTACTGCTCCGCACCGCCCACTGCCTGCCATCACCCACCGCAGCCCCCAGCCTCTGCACCGGGAGTTTGGTGCACCGATAGAAATCACAAATAGGCAAATAACGCTCACGAATAGGCAAATAACACCGATATCATTAGGCAATAATAGTGATTATTAGACAAAAATACAAATGGTGTTTTTCCTAATGAAAAATACCTTCTTGCCCTAATGAAACCTAGCATTTTGCCTAACGAAAACTTACAAAATTGCCTAATTGATGAGAGCACGAGCGGGGGGATGAGGCTGGCTGGCGCCACAAGTAGGAAGAAGGCGCAGCTGCCGGTGCTCGCGAGGAGCACGGCAAGCAGGACGAGGCGGTGGCGCGGGAAGAGAAGCGCAACGGGCGCCGGCGCTCGGCGTCAACAAGCTTGGCCTCCCCATTCAGCGCCAGATCCACGCCAGTGCGTGTTGGGGGAGGCAGTGGCCAACGCGGGGTGCGGGGACGGACATGGGCGTCGACGAGCCTGCCTCCAAGACAGGGCCGAGGATGCCACTTCTAGGTTTAGAGTGGTAATGATGTTGAGCATGCATTTTTCTGCAGGTACACTAACCCCGTGTGAAATTAAAAATGATTAGAGTACGACTAGTTGTATTAGAGAGTGCCGTGCATATATGTCACCGAGATATTGATTGTTATATATATATAGGATGTGTGATGTGAGACCGAATAGGACGAATCACACATCATATCATTGTTTTAATCATTCCGGGGTTTTTGGTAAAAATCAAACAAGCTAAATCGTGTTTTAATAATATGTTTCTGCTCTTTCCTTTGATTAGATTTTCTTGAACTAATGCACTCACTCACTAATTAAAAGTCTCTTATTTAAACAGATGGCTGCGAACAACCCAAACGTGCACGGTCACGAGCAGGCACCCATCCCAGAACCAGTCCACGTGCCCACGGTTCAGGAGAATGGGTGGCGTCACATGAGCTGTCAGGACACCAACCCTGCTCATGACGATCCTATGCCTGGCGCTGTGACAGATGCGCCATGAGTCTTGCCCACGATACTCCATACAGACAGGGTATGAGGTAGGTAGATATGAGGCCAGACTTTTGCTTCTACAGGGTCCCTACAAGGATGGGGATGAGTACACCGTGGTAGCAGAGGACATGGAGGAGGCTCTCAATAGGGTGGCTTTTGAAGGCCATCGCTTACTTGAGCAACCTTGTTGCCGCGGAGAACACGGTGCTACGCTACCTGCCCACTGATGCACAGGATGACGACTGGGACCAGCGAGTGGCAGACCTGCTAGATCAGGACAGGACCAGGGACATAGTGGCAGCCATCTCTCTCGGTCAGAAGTTGTTTGAGGTGTACCGCGACATGGGGAACGTGAGGCCCATCGTCGCGAGGAGGGTGTGCAGTTACGAGAGCATCTCGAGGAGGTGCAGCAGCAGTTGGGAGATGTCCAAAACCAGCTAGTCAAGGCTGATCATGAGGTAGTCGACTTGCAGGTGGACCAAGCGGGCCGCATTGCACATGCGGCACACTTACAGAATATATTGCAGCAGAGGGATGAGCTCATTGGTCAGCTGCAAGGTCGACTAAATGAGTTGGAGCAGCTGCACCCACCACTTGGGCATGACAACCCCGTTGTGCTCAACGTGACCACGCGATTGGAGGATGCACCACCGCGCGACCCCGACTGTGATGAGTAGAGGAGAGAAGCGGGTAGATGAGGGTCTTTTGTGCATGTAGCGTATTGAGAGCGATGTTTTGTAAGTTCCACTCTACGCTTTATCTTCGGCTGTACTAAACATTGGTCGGATCGAGAGAGCTCATTCTTGTACACCGCTTAATCTAGTTTAGGCTAATGATGGATTAATGTAATGGGAAGACTCTAAGTGGTATTTAGGACATTCTAATATGCATGTTGGGGGTACCTTATGTCCAGGTACAATCTGAATGAATGGCATGGGCAATGAGTTGAAATGCCACTTCAAAATTGGGTTCGGTTTGCAACTTGAAATTCTGCACAGCTGCAGTAAAAACTGAATATAACATGAGATCTAGAAGGATCTGGGTTAAACTCTGTATAACAATGTTGTAGGTAAACTCTGGTTGCACAACTTTATCAATGGGACCTTCTTCTAAATATGCTTTGTTTCAAAGTTATGGTTAGATTCCTTTGAATCTGAATTCTGAACTGAAACAACCATCCTGGGAGAACTGCATGTTCCAGCTTGTAGATGGTGGTTTCAAGCTAGAATTTAAATACCAAACTTGTAGAATGGGGAGTCTAGAACAACTTTGTTATACAAAGTTTCCTCTAAGGCAGTTTGGATGGGGAGATATAGTCGAAAACATTTAAGATCAGAATCTGGACAGAATTGACATACAATGATAAACGACGGAATTCGACCTAAGAATCCAAAGGAAAGAACCAAAACGACTCATAACAAAGTCATATGGCACAAGATAAGGAAAAATTTCTTCTAAAGCAACCATGGTGTGAATACGCACAAAACTTGAGCCACACACATTCTAAATCAGTAGCTTCCGCTTGCGATTGTTCGACCTCGTGAAATGAGGGCTAACCCTTCATGTGCAATTAAATGGTTTCGTTTACTTACATGCTTTCATGTATTTGTAACATATCATTGATGCTATGATACTTTATCGTCGCATCGGTTGCACTGAAGTTGGACTAAACACGGTTGGCCTCGTTTTTGCAGATGGTGAACACTCGCAATGGTCAGTCATCGGGGCATTCAGCGCAAGGCGCTCCACCCCCGCCGGAGTTGGTCCACTCTGGTGGTCCAGCATGCCGAGCTGATCCGGTTGCTGGCAGAAGACCGCCAGGCCCGTGGGCAGCAGCAGCTGCGGGAGAACCGGCCACGTGGCATCACCTACCAGGACTTTGAGGGGCTGCGACCCCCAGTCTTCACCAATTGTCCTGAGCCACTGGCGGCAGACGACTGGCTTCGCACCATCCAGTCCAAGTTCACCCTTCTGCCGGAGATCTCTGAGCAAGAGAAGGCTCGATTTGCTGCTCAACTTCTTCAGGGACCCGTGGGGGCGTGGTACGCCACGTTCCTCGCCATGCAGGAGGAGGGCCATGATCCCACATGGAAGGAGTTCCGTCAGGCTTTATGGGCCCTACTACATCCCGGCGAGTTTGATGGAACAGAAATGCCAAGAGTTTCGGGACCTCAAGCAGGGCAACAAGACCGTCATGCAGTATGTGCAGACCTTTATCCACCTCTCTCAGTACGCTCCGAGGGATGTTGCTACTGAGTCGGAGTGGGCCGAGAGACTCCTGGAGGGCCTTGACCCTACTCTTCGGACTCACTTGGCATGACGTTACCAGAGTTTCACCGAGCTGGTGGACACTGCTCTCGACATGGAGAATCGTCTCCGTGCCAGCCAACGAGGACCAGAAGCACAAGAGGCTAGCCAACACGTCAGCGTCTGGCTCTTCGCAGAAGCAGAAGACCATCTACAAGACCCAACAGCAGTACTACCAGCAGCCTCCAGCTCTGCTCGGCGTCTCGGCCTCCCATCGCCTAGCCCCGACCTCATGTCCTGCCGGTGCCGGCTCCCGCCACCCCACGCCCACACCCCCGACAGCCCTACCCCGCACTGCGCCTGCTCCCCTTGCCTCGGTGAGCGGCAGGCGGCGTCGGTGTGTTGTGCGTGGCCCATGCCCCGATGGCCCCCGTCCCAACGGCGGCACGCGCCGCGCCCCGGCGTCCATGGCCGCCGACCAGTGTCCCACTCCCAGCGCCCCGTGCCCTTGAAGGCAGTGGATCCACATCTACAACAATGGATTCCTCAAGCAGAAAGGGAAAAGGAAAGGCATAAGGATACGTAAGAGGTACACATGAACTAGTCAACTAGATGCAGAACCTATTGATTTTAGTTAGTTGTATTGTTATTAGGCCTTAAGCCCTGAAGGGACAAATTAACTTCAGTGCAATATCTTGTTTTTGTTGGTTTATCGCCTAATTGAGTTGGCGGTGCTACTGCCAGTAGCGACCGCATTGGTTGAAAGGGCTTATAATTGAATCTGAGTTGCGGAACAAGATGGCTAATGGTTGGCATAATGACTCGCTGGGTTATATATATTGGGCAGGAGATAATCAAAGGAATTGATATTGAATCTATAAAAATGCATTTCAAATGAAGACAGATAGAAATATAAAATTATGAAAGTATCCTAGACTCAACTAATAAATTTACCGGTATAACTCTGTACTCTAATCGTGTATCTTGTAGTACGTTTAACATTTTAACTCTAATGTTTTACCAATAATCTATGTTTTTTTGTTTATTTGACCTCTTATTTTGGTCTAATTGCTGAATTGATGTGTCCTCTATAGGTTTTTATTCGTTTGAGGTACTTATGGACGATGATCTTGTTGTGAACTTTTGTTTCGATACTCCTTAATGGATGAAACACTGCCACACCTAAATTTTTAGGCGTTCTCCGCCACTGCTTGGAGGCAGGAAGACTTGGAGACCTTCAAGATGATTTTTGTTAAATCCTCGTAAAGCTCAGGGGCTTGTGGGTGTCATATATCTACGGGTACCTCATGGACTTAGTTTACCCGCAGCCTAACATGTGGGCCGAGTGGTATCCCTTGCGGGATACGCTGCAAGAAGACTTGGGCGCTAAGCCAGCTTAGCTAGTCAGATAGAGATGGATCGCCAGCTATATCTGTTCATTGATTCTCGGGATTGTAATATGTTAAGTCCATATGTAGATGAATTGTAACACTAGCTCCTCGGCATATTCAAGGGGAGCTGGGGGCCTAGGAACTCTTTCTCGCATTATTGACGCTCTAGCGCTCAATACAATCCACATACTCTCATACAGGGACATAGGGTACAACGATTCGACTGCCTGATCCTGTCTACATCGTTGTGTCATCTCGTGCTGTATACCTTCGCGATCTCTTCGTGCACCCCCTCGATCTCAAAAACCCCCCACGTGATTTATCCCGTGGTGGTCTGTCGGTACCAATCACCGTCAGTCCCTATCAATTTCCACATTTTACAGTGTCCATAAAATTGATATGAGATGGCTTTAGATTTGTAAGAATTAGGGGAGCTATCTCCTAGCTATTAACATGTCCCAACATCATATTACACTCTTTTCTTTTACGAGTTTTTCCTCAAAAGATGTCTCATGGAAAGTTTTTAATGAGTTAATCATAGCACAAGTATATGTCATATTTTCTATTTTCCCACTAGGGTTTTTAAGGAAACATCAAAGACATGCATTGTCCTCAAGCTAGTTATGGGTTTTTCCTCTTCAAGGTTTTTTCATACAAGCTCACAAGAGACAATTACAAAAATATACTGTATCAATTTCTCCTAATTTTCCCATTGAGTTTCAATGGAGTTTTTAATGGTATATCAACATATTCCCCTTATATTTTTTTTCCTACGTGGTTTTTAAAGGAGTTAAATATATTATGTCATATCTCCAATTTTACCCCATAGGGGTTTTTAGAGGAGCTACCAAAGACATTGGTTTATTAATCACAATAAGATATTCCTCAGATTTTTCAAAAGGGGTTTTCAAGGAATTAACAACGCTTTGATCTCAAGGAGGATTCGATTAAGGGTTAGTGTTATGATCTCATCCTATGTACGAAGAGGTTCCTCGGAGGCGCCCCCTCGGGAGGCAGTTCCTCGCTCGTACTCTCCGAACGGACACAAACCCGTCCGTTCACCGTGTATATATGTAAAACATCCGATCAATGAAGAAAACAGTTCGGCTACTTTGTCATTCTCGTTCTCGCTCTCTCAAGTTCCTCGACTTTACTCTAAACAATTTGGTCCAGAAATTCTCAAATCTAAATGGTCAAGGATGCCGCGGACTGCCATGACTAGAAAGGAGAAGCGGACAGTGATGAAGTGGATAAGGTATGAAGGCTGTGGTTGCTGAACATGTTCTCCCATTCAGCGTTACAGAAAAATCTGTCAAGTCTGACTAAAATTGGGTTCCGCCTTTCATTACTCTAGGTGAACTTCCTGTTCTGTAAGTGAATTTTTTTCAGGTCACAGCTATCTAGGGCCTGCCTAAAAAGGTTCATGAGGCAGAGGTTAAGGAGGCAATTATTCTTGTCACTCGCTTTGTAAATGCAATTAAAATCTCCTAGAATCAACCAAGGCGTCCCTGGCTCAGGTTTTAGACTTTGCATCTCTCTCAGAAAAGATGACTTGTTACTTCTCGATGGCCCATAAACTGCAGAGAGGAAGAAATTAGCTGGCGCTTCCTTCAGTGTCACTTCAGCTGAAATGTGGAACTCGCCGATCGTAACATTGAAGAGTTCCATAATGTTGCTGTTCCAAAGAAGGAGGATACCACCGCGGCCCGCGGATACCACTAAAGCCCCCTGGTGGCTTAAATCTAAACCTGTCAAGCTTATGTCCTCCCAGGGAGGCTGCCAAAAATGGATCGATGGCATTTAATTTGGTCTCTTGTAGGCAAGCCAAGTGGCAAGTAGTAGAGGCAATCGTCCCTCCGACGGTGTCTCTTCATGCTTGATAGTTTAACCCCCTCACATTCCCAGAAAGAAGTTCTAAGTTTGTGTCTGCCATAAGAAATGAGAATAACCCTGCATACAGGCAAGCCATGAAACTGAGTCTGTAGACCCGGCTGATCTGCAATCAAATGCCAGCACCGGGCATGCAACAACTTCATGGCAGAAACGACAATCTTGGACAACAGTAACCCAAGCATAATCGATGAGGTCAAGCTGATTAGTTCCTAGGCTTACAAGACGAAATGGGATGGGGCCGCTACTGAAATCATGGGCTGAGTTGCGGAGCGCAGCCCTCAGTTTAGTTACATCAGATTTATTCACCATAGAATACAGCGATGACCCGATGTCGGAGAAACCAGTTATGAATTTTTCAAAAGGAAAAGATATGATCCAGTTCGGGGGCAACCTCCCATCTTCTATTCCTTTCTCCTTAGTTGAACTGGCCCCCTCTACATTAACCCCACTGCACCAACATCTCCAGAAAATCCTTCGCCTATGGAAGTTCTGGAAGAATTAGTTCAGGTACGATAATGTTAGACTGCTAACACTTAACAAACATTACCTCAGATGGGTTTTTCAGTGAGTAAAAGGCACCGGTTGCCTTACTCGTTTCAGAAACAAGTATTCCAATCCCCTTGTGTTGCTCTCGAAGCACCTGAAGGATGAACATATTATGGAAATTATGATTTAACTACGTAGATTGTTTATGAGTGATTAAATTACCTTAAAAGCGTCTTCATCAGTCCTATCATCCCCAATAAAGATCGAAAAAAATCTTCTAGGGTTGTCCAGACCAAGCTCTTTAAGGATGTACATAACTGCTTTTCCTTTATCCCAGTCGATTGGAGGACTCAGGTCGTAGACCTTACAACACAATATTTCTATTAGTGCACAAACAGACAAATAAGTGTCCGCCTAGTTATGTGTTGACATATTGTTCTCCTAAAATGTGTCAAATTTTTTTACCAATTAGATTATGCCACACCATAACACAAAATATATCAAAATCCACACATTTGGCAACAAGAAATATGTCAGATTTTGGAAGTGGCACTTGTAAGATATAACATGAAAAATGATAAGCAAAATTGAACTATAAACCGGTAATGTGTGCACTTTCGGCATCGGAAATCAGACATGGTAGATAGATAATGAATCATAGACACAAATACGCTAATAAAGTTTGCAAACTCTAATTTGAATTAATATATCCTACATAAATCTAAAAATGTAGCATATTCATAATACAATTGTAAGAGTTCATTAATTGCAATACTTAACCATTGTTATTGTGTTGTGGGCTGTGAATGTGGAATCCAATAACCAATAACACAGATAAGTATGTTTTGGAACGTACATAGTGATTCTCTACAAATAATTTTCTTGGGAGAAAAACTCATACCATATGACCCTCTGTTAGCTTCAGATTATACTTCTCCTGGGCATCCTTCACAGCCTTTTTGACTTAGGTCGGTCCTGCATAAAAAAAAAAAAACAAAGTGAACCAAATGAATATGCAGAATTAAGGAGGCTTTTTAGGAATGTAGAGTAACCCTGCTCTGGACCCAGATAAGTTCTACAATGATGATTTGCTATTACTTTCAAGATTTTCACCTTGGCAAGACAGATATCTACTTTGGTGCCTAAGATCAAGTAAGCTATAAGGATTTTTTCGGTCAAATGAATTTCAAAAATTGAGTCAGCCACTAATGATTTATGTTGTAGGCTTTTAAGAGATAAATATATGATATACTAACAAGTTCTTGATAGTTGTACCGCTTAGAGCAGTGAACTTGGGAGGCTAACTCTGTGCCGGTCTACATTCAAAGCCCTCTACAGCTTCTTAATTCAAATGCCTAGGAGGCATTTTCCCCCTGTGGTCGCTTTCTTTTTTTTTGAGGTAAATATAGGCCAGAAGACAATTCCTTTGACTAAAACATTAAAGGAATTTCGCCGTTTTGGCAAAGGCTTTATAGGGTCGTGCACAAATCGAATTTAGGGAAGATGTTTCGATTGGACACACCCCACTGATAATACTATTCACCTCTCTGTACCAAATTTGTGAGGAGGGAGATTGAAATTTAAATTTTGGAAGATGTGTTTCTGGGAGCCTGCTCTTTACAAGATAATGAACTGTGGGAGAATCTACTTTGCTTGTTGCAACATGTTCAGCTTGATGGACAGGAAGACAGTCATATAGGCTCTAGACAAATCCAACAGCTTCACACCTAAATTTAGGTACCATTTTATGTCATTCAGAGACTGCACCCAACCAAGGGGGTCGGAACCATTTCGAAATATGTCTAGCAAATGTCACAACACAAACTGCAAACTAAAGCTACAACGGAAACAGGGTGGAGTGGCAGTAGTTTATGCTTCATGTGTGAGAGGACAGAGACAAATGATTGTGTTTTTTTTCAGGGTCCTTTGGCTAGCACATTGCACGGTATTTACAAAATGGTGAGTGTTCCCGACTTCAATTGCACGCAGATATATGTTGCGACTCACTTTAAATTAGAAAAATGCAACAAGGTTAGAATTTAACCTTGTCTTCCACGTGGCGGTAGTGGACGCTGATGCAAAATTTGTTGTTTTCAACAGTAGCGCCACCGATGCCAGCCGTTGCATGTAGCAGAAACTCAAAGACCTGATACGAAAATGTGCATTGATATTTCTATACATACAACTAATTTAGCTAAATCTTCAAAATGGTTGAATACATATTGTACCTTATTGATCACTGAAAGGTAGGCCTTTGCAGGTTGATAAGGAGTAGCTTCTTCAGTCTATAGTAAAACAGAAAATGTGAATTGAACATGGTACAGTTAGAAGTTGCATGGACAAGCAATTAACATAGATTTATGGTGTATCAGACAGAGAAAATATAAACTTGTGCAAATAAAACTCACGACTTCGCTAGTACTTGATTCTGTTGCCACGGTCATGATGTCCATTCCATGACTCCCAGCGTAATGGAGTTCCTTTATTTGAACAAAGTCTATTACCTAAATTTTCAGCCAAATATTTATCAAAATTAATTAAACTTCTGTATATGGTTGGATAACTATTTTCGTCACAAGTATGTCATAGGTACCTTTGCACGTGCACGGGCACTGACAATGGATGTGCTGAACAGAGCTGCGGCTTTTCTGACGACCTGACGCATCTAGTTGTTTTGTATTTAAACAAGAAACGTGAGATTCTAGAAAAGAAAAAGTAAGTGTCTAGACATTTGCATTTTATTACCTCCTCCGACATAAAGGCTGTGTCAGGGTCACTGACGATAGGCGTAAGAGTGCCATCATAGTCAAGAAATAGCACAACTTGCCTCCCTTCCACCAAATTGATGAGCTCCTCAAATGACTCCAAAGCCGAAGGACATCCACCCTGCAGTAACAAATAGAAACAACTCAAAACAATAAAAAATAAACTCAACAAACTGCTAACACAGTTTTCATGTTTGTAATGCAAGCTTATATGCAGCAGATAGAAATGCAACGTGATCAGACTCCTTGTCGTCTTCTCACCCAAACACAAATCAAAATTGTAAGTCACTATCCCCCTCTCTAAATCAGCTATCCCTACCACCACCTATCCCATCACCTAGAGCCCTAGAGTTCCTGTGTGATGACAGAAATTTAGAATGGGTCTGGAAACATTCATGGAGTTCAATGTAGTCATTTCAACTTGGATATGTTCCAAATTTAGAAAGTCACAGTAGGTAGTGTCTTCAATTAGCTGGCACAATGACAAAATTGCTGATTATAGGTTGTCAATGATTTGTGTGAGTGTTGAATCTCTAAATTAGGATTGGGATAGATTCATTCTTGACCTGACTCAGTCTTATCCTCGTTGCCATATGTTGCAGTGTTCTAAACTTTTCATCTGACAACCGCAAGGAAATATTTTCCCTTCTAAAACTTAGCTGCGCAAAGAGCCAGGATCAGTCATGAGACTCTTTTTGAGCTGGTAACAGAATCCACCATTGATTGTGATGCCTTGAATCACCCCAATTTAACAGAATACTGCCTTGACTTGGGATTTCAACAGAATCACCCCAATTCAAGGCAGTTGTAGCACCCCACACCTCTTGGCTCTTGCACATCTTAACCTGTATCTGGAAGCACAAAACTTAACACCAAATATCAAAATCTTTCCCTGGTGTCTCACAGGCAATTGCGACATGTCAAAGAGCAGGAATGCACATCCGTACACATCGATAAGAACCGTAAGCTATGTGGTAAACCTGAAAATGGCATGCACTTGTTTTTTTTTTTTTACCTGTGAGTTTCCTAGCTAGGGCGGTTTGGTTTAATGCAGGAAACTCGGTGAGAACAAATCTTCTGCTACAACAACATGGCGTACAGGACACACATACCTTTTGCCAGTAATAATCATAGATAAAAGCTTGCCAGTGACAATAGTAGAGACTAGAGAGAATTAAGATTCATCTCCCACATAACATGCACAAGTCACAAGCAATTTTTATTCCAGGTCAGTTCAAGTACCATCATAGCTTAAGAGATCACCTACTCTTTTCCTCTCTACTCCTGGAATCAGTAGGGCATCCTCCTCAAAATTTACTTGGCTAAGGCTTTTGACTGACTAGAATGCATTCAAACTCAATGCCTTGCACATGTTAGGTTTTCAAACCAGTTTTTATCAACCTTATCCCAGCCTGCACTACCAGCCCCACCTTCTCTGTTCTGGTAAAGGGTCAGCCCCATAATGAATTCAACTCTCATAGAGGCAATAGACAAGGCTGACCTTTCTCACCATACCTCTTCGTCATATACCCATATCCATCGACAAGCTCTCAAAATCTCTACAAGATGCGTTACAAAACAATGAATAGCATTTCCCTAGGGTCAAACTGTCTCCCAATCCACTCCCTAATGTTTTCGGATGACGTTATCATTTGTTGGAAAGCAACCAACCAGAAGCCCAAATTATCAAAAGCCTGCAAACTTTTTGCACTCATCTGGTCAGGCTCCAAACTTGGGCGAATCCTCCATACTCTCTAGCAAAAAAGTGGACCAACAAATCAGGTACCACATCAAAAATACCTTCCCTGTCTCAGGTATGATGAAGGTCAGTGGTATCCATCTTGGCCACTCCCCTTCTTGTCTCTTATAAAGGCAGATCGTCTGCCTACAAGGCTACAACTTTATTCAACAGAAATTCAGAGTGAAGCTTTCCAAGACCAAGGTAAACAAATTAAACCATGCTGGGCACCTCATTACATCACCTCTGTCCTTACCTCCATCCCTATCTACTACATGAAAAACATCCTCTAACCCAAAAATTATATTGATAAGGTCAACCCAATCATCATGAGGTATCGGTGGACAGGTGTCCAGGAAGAAAACCAAACAACCCCCCATTTCCATTAGAGCATGGGAAGACATCACAACCCCTAAAGCCAAAGGAGTTTTAGCCGTTTAGGCATTAGAAATCTGCACTCTGTCAACAAAAGTATAGTTCTCCACTCCACCTGGATGATCGCAGCATAAAAAGATCCGTTCCTATCCAAGATCATCAAATCAAAATATTACCCTCATACCTCCTTCTAGAAGGTCCCCACCTATGGCGCCCAATCTGTCTTTTGGACTTCCATCCTCAAGATCAAGCATCACTTGCATCATGCCTGTGCCTACCAAATCCACAACGGCAGCATAATCATCTGGACGGAACCTTAGTGCCCTTCCTAGGAACAAATCCACTCCCACCTCATCGTTCCTCCAGCACCCAGTCCCCTTCCAAATACTTTGTCTGATATTTTGGGAACCAAACACTAGGGACTGGAATACCAACCTCCTCCATGATCTTTTTGTGCCGCTTTTCACTCAACAGATCTTACATTTGCAGACTGTTCCTTCCCAAAACCGAGACTTCCTGAGATGGTTACTAGCTCGAAAAGGCCAAGGTAGCATACAAATATATTTCTTCTCAGGATAACAGAATCACCCCAACTCAAGGCAGCCGTGGTATCACCCCACATCTCTTGCACTTCCTAACATGTATTTGGCAAAGATCAAAACCTTTGCCTGGTGTCTCATAGGACAGGCAATTGCGACAGGTCAGAGCAGGAATGCACTCCATACACAGTGACAAGAACTGTAAGCTAATGTGGTAAAGCTGTTTTTTTTTTGCCTGTGAGTTTTCTAGGGTGGTTCGGTTTAATGCAGGAAACTCAATGAGAACATGGCGTACAGTACACACATACCTTTTGCCACTAACAATCTTAGATAAAAGCTTGCAGGGAATATTCACAACTCTGTGGTACATATGGAGGGCCAGGAACAACCTCAGATTCAACGAGAGATGGACAGTATACCAATTACCAAGTACACTACGAAACAAAGGCAGAAATTTATAACTCC
Organism: Paspalum vaginatum; assembly: GCA_030272315.1. Taxonomy (NCBI): domain Eukaryota; kingdom Viridiplantae; phylum Streptophyta; class Magnoliopsida; order Poales; family Poaceae; genus Paspalum; species Paspalum vaginatum. Next base: position 14,691,232 of record CM059015.1, read on the forward strand.
ATTCGCATGTAGCTGAAACAGGGAAATCCAGCAGCCCCCGCAGAACAAATAGGTGCAACAATGCACAAATTGTTGGTTTATAAACAATTTTGCTATAAGTTTTTATATATTTTTAGAGAGGCATGGGTAAAATATTAGCTATAGATGCCCTATGCCATTTTGCAATAGGTTCAACCAGCCAATCATGTATTATCTCATGAAACCTTTTTGGGGCTATAGGCACAGAAGTTTTTTTTTTTTGGGAAAAGGAAGCTTTAGGCACAGAAGTAGGACCCAAAAATGTTTCTAGCAACACATTTAGCTTCCTTCTCGCCTTCTTGGTATGACTCCACATGTAAACAGACAAGTAAAGTAACAAGACCAGGGTTCATTGTAGGTACCTTGCTAGCCCCTTCTCCGGTCTCCACGCCCTTCATTGCTTCTTCTCTAGCCTCCACGCCCTTTATTTTTTCCCCTGAATCGAGTTTTTAGTCAAAATATTCCAGATCAAGCTTATATAACAATAATTATATATTTTTTGTTCTTTTCTAGAATTCACCTGCAGGGATTTGTCTAGATGATTTTCTCTTTCTCCAACACAGCAGAGACAACACAATGGTTGTTGCAACTATCACTGTAGTTGCCACTACAACCACTACAATCACAACTGGTTTAATGTGATGTTTTGACCGCGGCCCAGGCTTTCCTGCATGCAATGCCATAATGTTAATCAATAAAAAAACAATGTAGTTAAAATTGTGAGTTTGCCCCGTTGCTCACCCTCTGCTTGAAAATACAAGGTAGGAGTTCCCTCGAAGAACGGATACAGCTCCCACCGGTACTGGCACTTTACTTCATAACCTCTTCCTCCAATGGACTGACCAAACATATTCAGCTCCCTCAGATTCTCCAGGCACCTTCGACATTCTCTTTGTGCCAATGTTGGTATGCACTGGGCAAACGCGTACAAACTATAGCCGTTTTCACCAAGCTCCTGCTGTCCTGTGGTAAAGTGAGCTACTGATTGTACTGTCTCATCTACTACAGATGAAATCAATCCGGTAAGCCTCTTTCCAAATATCTCCATTGGAACTGGTATTTTAGAATCATTGTATTTGAGAAAGAATGTTGTGTTGAAATCACTTGTATGTAGAAGATCTTTGTCAGACAGCCAAAGGGTACAGTTATCGTAAAGTACGATGGCACCCTTTCTGAAAGAACAAAGTAACTGTGCATCTTGAAATCCGCGGGTGATGCACGCCTTGCAAATCACAGTGGTGACATCACCCCGGCACTGTGCCACGGTGTACAGTCGCTCCTTGTGGTAACCAATCGTATCATTCATGAAGTACATTGGAGCAGATGCGATCTGACCTGGTACTGTCGCTGCTACGTACTTCAAGCTCTTTCCGTAACCGCTATTCACGGTGAAGTTTTCGCCGGTGCAGCTAAACTCCCAAACGGTGGTACTTGCTGAACCTAGCACCAACTCAGAGCTAGCAGCAACAAGCACCAAAAACAGCAGTTCCATTGTAGCTGGAGACATCACCTGAAATAGAAAAACAAGAAAATAGTTATAAGGTAGATTATTGTTAAACAAAACAAAATGCAGGTGGGCCAGTTTCTCAAATGCATTTGAAATGTAGTTAACATCATAATTGAGAGTATATATAACTAATCACGTAGACAGCTGAGATTGCAAGGCTAACCATTCCAAAAGAGTTAAATGCATTAGAGGCCTCTTAACTCTTCTCGGGTGTCATTTAGGTTTATCACCTTTGAAAGTGTATTTTTTGGTACGTGGACTTTTTAAAGTGTATCATATAGGTCCATACTACACATAACACTAACAAAAAAGTATCAAATCATGTATATATAAAAAATTATAAAATAAACTTTGTTAGCTTTTAGTGGAACTAACTTGATATGTAAAATAACCATTTTGCCCCTATTCATGCTACATAAATGTTTAGTCACACTCTTTACTCACATCTATTATTTTATACATCTAAAAGCCTTACACAATCCGAATACTACTAGTAGGCCCTAGGCCGTGCGCACGCTACAGCAAGTACCAGCAGGTGTGGCAGGCGAGGCGGCGACCGGCGGCAAGCCGGCAAGCACTACCTAGTAGGGGCATGTTAGGGACCAATCATAGCTGGGCTGTATCTGCATGAGTCATGGGCCAAGACGATGCAAGTGCAAGACTAAGATTACAAAGACACCAGAACTTTCAGCCGAGGGGCCATATTGAGATATCATCAGAGAACTGTTCTTCTTCCTCTTCGCCTCCTCGGTTCGTCCTCCTCGTCTCCAAACCCTCCCTTACTTGTATTCTGCCTTGACGTACCTCTGATCCTTCCCGAGTCCCCTGCTTTGCTGCCTTTCCCCGACTTTATTTCTACTTGGATTGTATCAATTCAACTGTCAGAGCTTCGTTGTGCTTGATATCGGAGTTGCGTGCGTTTGGTTCGCTAACAGGGCAGCTGGGCAGGTGTGCGGCGCGCCACCGCCAGTGCAGTAGGCGGGGAACCCAAGCTGCGGAGGCCCGAGTGCTGGGTGGCCAGCCGCAGCGTGCCGCTGCCTGAAGCTTACTGCAAGCAGGAGTAGCCTGCGGTCAAGCAGGGCAGGCCACGCCACCTACAAGCTTCAAACGGCAACGGCAAGCTCCCTCCCGCTTACTGAGCAATGGGTGGGCACCAATGCACAATAAGCAGGTCAAGTTCAGCGGCTCACCGACTCAGCAACAGATCCAATTCTCTGAATTGCAGTAGTCTAAAACTTGAATTCCTACATTTCTAGTATGGAATTTCAGATTGCTTAATTTTTTTTTGGGTCTGAAACAATATCAAATATGTGCTATATGCTCCATGTAAAATTAGTGTTGGCTGTAGGCTGTAAACAATGTGTATCATTTGAAAAATTTTGAACACCCAATCTCTAATTCCTAGGCTAGGCCCGCCCCTGTTTAAATTCAATGATTGTGAATCTACTAGTCTAGCAACATCACACCCACTGAGGAATTGGGATTTAGGACATACAAAGGATGAAAGGAATAACCTCCAGTCACGCTGTCGCGGCTATCAGCAAGAACCTAACCAAGCAAGCAGCCAGCAGCTGGAGCTAGCTCCAGGACATCCAGACCCTCCCGTGTCCGATGACTGGTGTGCCGCTGGCCGCCGGCCGCACGCAGCGGCACAACGACGCAGCCACCCGCCGGCCGGCCGTCCGCAGCAGCCAAAAGCAGAGCAGCGTAGGCGCTGAGAGTCAGATCCAAGTGCAGGGGAGGGGAGGTAGCTAGCCGGAGCGGTCCGCTGCGAGCTGCGCCATGGCTTCCTTGCCATAAATGGCCCGGCTGCGGAGACACTGCGCGCGGGTTGCCAGAAGCGGGAAAAGACGAGCACGACGGGGTATGTAGTATGTTTCGTTTCTTCGAGTTAGCCCTTTGGAAAAGTATTCTTTTTACAAATACACCCTTACCCTTAGGACGCAAAATTGTGCCACGATAGAGAAGAGACCATCGATCAGTCAGCCAATCTGACTCCAAACTATGACACGTCGAGATCGCTCCACGAGATTAACGGCAAGGTCTAAAACCAGCGTCTTATGCAACCACGCCGATGTCCGGTTCTTGCAGGCCTAAGTCTGGAGCTGACGGATTCTCTGTATGAAATGCCCTAAACACCGTTCTGTAGAGAGACTGAGTAGTTGGAATAGTGATAGAGAATAAGAGTGGGGATCTCTAGTTTCAGTCTAAGAAAGAATCTAACAATCCATGTATGTACGCTAGAAAAGATTCCTACAACAGACAGATTGGGGGTCGTGCAGAATTTGGTCACCGGCAGCGGGTGTTTATGTGCAAATTAAATTACCCAACCTCCTACCCTATCCATTGGATTAGCATCCTGCGTCTACAACGGTGGTTTCCAAAGTTTGCACAGCAGCCTTGGTTTCCACACATAATGTTGCCCTCTAGCTACCATCCACTGCAGAAGAACGGGCTATCCGTCCACTAAATCCAGTCTTAGTGCGAAATGGAACCGGGATTGATAGAAGAATCAATTCCGGTTCCAAAGCACAGGATCCGTTGGGGCGCCATGTGGGAACGTTTGAGGGCTCATCAGTCCCGGTTAGTAACGCCAGTGGCCCCCGTGGAAGATTCAATCTCAGTTGGTGTCACAAACATGGACCAAATCTTAGAGAATTAATTTCGGTTAGTAACACCAATAGGGACTAAATATTTCCTAGAATAAATAATGGCGTGGAGCATTTTAGTCCCGGTTTGTTCAACCAACCAGGACTAATCCCGCCATTATAACTCCACTCGCCGGCCTGCCCCCGCGGCATCTCCTCTTCCTCTTCCTCTCTCATAGTTTCATCTCCTCTTCTGCCGCCGCCTCAATGGATGATACCCCAGAGGAAAGAACCCTAATGCACCGCCTCTACGCACGAACCCTAGCGGAGCGCCTAGCAGCGGCGAGGCGCATGGATCGCGGCTACCTCGGGTACTGGTGCTGGATTAGGCTCAGTCACGCTTGGCTTAAGCCCATCGTTCAGGCGCGTCGGCAAGCTCCTCTCGAAAATGTGCCGCCATCGCCGTCTCGCCGCTGCCGGGCTGTCTGTTCGCCATGAGGCGGGCTCCTCTTCCTCGACCGCACCCGCACCCTTCACCGCCGAGGCCACCATTCTCGACTACATCGCCGACCATGTGGCGCCGGTGCTGGGGCCGGCCGCAGAGCCGCGCCGCCAGTCATCATCGTCGGACGACGATGAAGATGACGAGATCGATTGGACAGCACTAATGGCCGAGGAGTAGAAATGTAGAAATTATTATGTGTTATATGTAACAACTTAGTATGATGTTATATATATGTGTGTGTGTGTGTTCTAATCTTGTGTTCCAATCTTTGTGTTCAATTCTGCGAATATATGTGAATCATTGTTGCGATCTCTGTGTTCTTGAATTTGAGTGTTTTCTGAAAATGGGGGTTTCTTCAAAGGTCGCCTGCCTCGAGGGCTTTAGTCTAGGTAAGTGATTCACTGGGACTAAAGTTCTATTTAGTCCTGGTTGGTTACACCAACCGAGACTAAATATTTTTCCTATTATAAACAACTGGCATGGAGAATTTTAGTCCCAGTTGGTTCCACATACCGGGAATACAACCCTCCCTTCCCGCGCCATCTCAGAAAACAGAGGGCATCGGGGGTAGGACTAAAGCCTATTTAGTCCCGGTGGTAGTTACCAACCGGGATTAAAGATCACTGCGCACCTGTTCATCTTCCTGCCATATTCTTTTTTACACTGCTGCCGAGGAGCATTCGTCGTTCATACGTCAGCCATTGATGATGTTCAAGAACGAATCAGCAATGGGAATTCCAAATATGATGGGAATTCCAGATGCCGCTGGGAGTTATATAAATATTACCACCCATATGTCTCCTAACTCAAAAACTCTGCAGCAAAAGAACAGAGGCGATCAAGAGTTAGAGAGGGGAGAGCAAAGAGTGAGAAGAAAACCCTCGCACGCCCATTCTCCAACGTGCCATGGGTCACTGGTCGAGTGATGGCAAGTACACCATGGACTACGACTCCGAGGCAGAAGATAGCGAGGTGGTGAACCAGTCGCCGCCGAAGCAACGATGGGAGTACGAGGAGGAGGAGGAAGAGGAGGAGGAGGAGTGGTCTGATGATCCAGAGGAGGTGGCAGAGAAGGAAGAGGAGGACGAGGAGGAGAAGGAGGTGGTGGAGGAGGAGGAGGAGGACGACAACGACGAGGAGGAGGAGGAGGATAAGGACGACGATGACAAGGAAGGGGACGACGGCGGCAGCAACGAGGGTGACGACGATGGTCCCAACAATGGGGACGGGGACGGGGACGGCGGCTACGATGGCCTCAACTAGCGGCGCCGAGGACGGCTGTGATGGCAGCGGCGACGATGGCGTAAGGCGGCAAATTTGGACACTACGGCGCCGGCGGCGATTTTGCATCATCGTCGTCATCATCCTTATTAATTAGAATATTTTAGTTATATGCAGAATATTATGTGTTATATGTAAGAACTTATTATGATGCTATATATATGTGTTCTTGTGTTCCAATCTTTATGTTCAATTCTGTGAACGTTTCGTTCAAATGTGAATCTTTGTTGCAATGTCTGTGTTGAAATGTGAATCTTTGTTGCGATTCTCTAAAAATGGGAGCGTAGGGAACACGCGCGGCCGCCGCTGGTGCACACCATGGTCGAGTGCATGGCCACTGTGGGTACTGCCGGCGAGGGGCGCTGGTCGAAGCGTAAAATTGTCTTTTTTACCTTACATTTAACGCTGTAAGTCTATGTGGTTTGTTTACATGTGATGGACCCACACTGTACGTTGAATAGTTTTTTTTAAGAAGAAATAGCGAATTCAGAAGCATGTGCAGGAGTATTTCGAGAAAATATTTATAATGCCACGTAAGCAATTCAAATATATCCCCAGGTACTTTAGTCCTGGTTACATGAGTCCGCCGGGACTAAAGCACCTTTAGTCTCGGTTCGATAATGGAACCACGGCAGACTGTGAACGTGGGCCCTGGCTGTGGACTTTAGTTCTGGTTTGTATTTGGTTTGTATTACAAACCGGGACTAAAGCGATGTTTTATTCTATTTGTTATGTAATTTATTATTTGTATGTATTATTAATTTGTGGACTTTATGTAATTTGATATGTATTATTAATTGTTATATAATGTGAAGCTATCTATTTGTGCAGTCTCAACAGTACAACTCCTTTAAATGAGGACAATTACAAGTTTAAAAATGGCGGGAACGAACTGAAATATGGCGGCAAATGATTTGCACAGTTACAAACAAAATAACTGAGGTCAATTAAAAGGTACAATGCTTTAATGAACGACAAAGATCGAAAGGACTGCAGTGATAAATCACTTCAATGGAGTTCTTACAACACTGATAAGACAGCAAAATACGCAGCAATCCATGTCCATGTCCATGTCCTACCATGGCTAACACATTGAAGCTTGCGCACTTTTTTCTATTTTTGTAGTCCAAGCGAGCCTCATGATTGATTCGAGCTGGAATGTGAGTTCCATATAAAGCTCTGATGCACCCATCAAAGTACGGTGCAAATGGAAAGAAGCTATGAAGTACATGTGTGTAGGTTGGGTCCTTTGGAGCTATAACTGTCTGTGCGAAAGAGAGCATGCATCACCCATCTTCCTATTTATTGTCTCCAATGATCTCTGAAATCGGTCCTTTATTTGTCTAACACATTGTTCTATTGCACAAGTTTAGAGAAACATACCTAGACCCTCTACTGATTCAAATTGTTGTGTTGATTGCGTACCATGGTATCTAACTAAGATGTCATGCAGGTGAAAGAAATCGTCTGGTCGCATACAGAAGTTGTCATGGCATCTACGACTATCCTGCAAATTCATCTGTACCTATTGCCGCCCAGTCACATGCGGCAACATAGGAGGCTCGGGATTCACCACAGGGGTTAGAATATGCCTCGAAGCTGCAAATGCCCCTACCGCTGCTCCTAACGCCACCAACTCAAAAAAACAGGAGCTTTCATCACTTGATGTGTCGCTGTTGTTCGACTCCACCGGTAAACTCATGTCCCAAGATTTGCTATTGAATAAAAATAGTGAAGTCGACACTCCTTACATGTGAATGGAATTCTCACGGAAGGACCTGCAGGCCCTAGAACGGAACATGCATAAGTTCCCATGATCATGTAAAGGTTCACAGCTTCAACCACATTCACAAAGTAGAGGGTAAGGATCCCATCACTCCACCACCCGGTCCAGTCCCCATTCACCAAGCCCCTTCCACCTGGCTGCGCCACACTGCCAGTCGCAGAACGGGCAGGAGCTCCGCCGCCGGCCACCTCCGCTGAGTCCCCACCGCTCCAAGGTAGAGGGTAAGGATCCCTAAACCCTCCTCTCTCTCCCCGGCCACATCCGGCGAAGTCGCTGTGCCCTGGACGGCCGGAATCCGAGCGTGCCATCGCCACAGTCTTCCTCCCTGCGCGAGGAAGAAGAAGAGGGAGGTTGAAGACGACCCTTTTTCCATTTTGGCCCCTGCATGTTTGCGTTTTCGCGTTTTAGTCCGGCTGCTGTATGATGAGTCTTGAGAATGTTACATTCTAGCCCTTGCACTTTACAAATAATTGTGAATAGATCCTAGATCTGAGTATTTTCCATTTTTAAGTATTATTTCAGCAGTAAACTTCGAAAAATTGTAGTAAATCAAGGAAAAATGATAAAAATGTCAAACTTAGTCTCATTTTGTTCCTATTTACTAGATCTACAGGCTAGGTATGATGAAGATCTATGCAATGACTGTTTTGCCTTTGGTTTGTTGCATGCAAGTTTAAACAAAAGAAATAACAAAATAGGTGTAAATGGGCTCCAAAAATTATGAAATTTGGACAGTAGCTTTACCATGATGTGTAGGCTGCGTGTGATTTTTGTCATGCCTAGAACACACTGTTAAATTACTTTTTTGCCCTTATGCATGCATTTTGGGTATTTTTCAAAAGTGATAATACTTGCTACATAAAAAGTGCTTCAGAAATTCCACCGAAATTTGTAGACGCTCTATGTTGCATATTTAGGCCACTTTTAAAGTTTCAAGTTCTGCATGTAAGTTTTGGTTGCTGTTTTGAAAAAGATAAATAATTGCATGTTAAAATGAATAATAGGAAAAGTGACGTTATTGTGCGAAATAAATTCTGAGAAAAATCATGGTTGTTAATAGTGAAATTTAGGTTCCAGAAAGTATTGCTATGAAATTAATTGCTACTATTTTGAGCTACACGAGAATTAGGTTAAAATAAATATATTGGAAAATAGATGTTGCATGTTTCAACTTATTAACATGTTGTGCATTGTTTTTCATATTTCCTTAGCATCATGAGCTTTTGGTTGCATCCTATTTCGCACTTAATCATGCATATAGGATTGCTAACTACGGTAACCTCTCGAGCAGGAGTTTGGCTTCTCCATCAAGATGAAGACGGTGTGTCGCTGATTAAATCTGTCCGTGATTCAAGGGGTTGCCTGGGGCAAAGCCCCACAACCCGGCAAACTAACATAGTTTAGTTTGTTGGTTTTGATAAGAATAAGCAAAGGTAGACTAGGAACATGAATTTCCCAGTTAATATTATCTTGATTGATGATTACACATCCGTATTAGGAGTTGATCGACACCAATTGCATTAGACTTCCTGGCCGCCCTAGCCCTAGCATCTATAATAGGGTTCGTAGGACGAGTATGCCTAGTAATGGTATGTGCGAGTAGACACGAGTGAAATGGAGTCACTCGTCGTATAGGTGATTTCAAAATTTCAAATTGTTAAAGTGGATATGTTATTTATGCTTGTGATTTAAATGGAGACCGGGCGGAGATTTTTATGAGTTATTTACCGTTTATGATGTTCTGCAATGGACTTCCGCCCGAGTCATTTAAGGTATGTCCGTTGTTCGCCTATTGGTCGGCATAAGCATGGCTAGATTGCTTAACCGAGTCATGGAACTGGTGAAAGTCTTACTTGAACAATCCGAAGAACAGAGACTTGGTCCTACCACGGGGCCTAGGGGCGCTCGACTCATGGGAGGGCTGACCCGGGATGCCGTGGTATCGCTCCATGGGGGCTAAACCTGGGGAATGGCGGGTTGGAATCGAACTTGGGATGGAACAAGTGGAGATGAGGCTATACGTGGGAACGCAAAGGCCAGTAAGCATATACCCCTGGCATGATAGTTATTCCCAAGAATTAAAATCGATTCGAGTCGCTGATGCCCACCAGGTGTGAGAATGCCAATACCACTGACGTTCAAACGTAGTAACTACCTAATATGTTATATCATAATTCATGTTTTCAAATTCCATCCCGTTTGTACTTGTATATTTACGTTTCTGTAAGTTATTATTATTATTATTATGATATATGCTCACGATGAAACTGCTTACTTTATGTCATTATATTGTGTTAAAAATCAATGGTTAAGGATACAGATGCTAGTAAGCAAGCTTTGCGTCAGCCGTAAGCCCTTCCATTAAGCCCTACTGAGTATTTAGTACTCAGGGTTTGCCTCCACGTTTTGAGTGCAGGTACTGATGACTTATGGACAGTTGCTTGGAGGAGAGTAGTACCGGTGGGCTCGGTGCTGCTCGCCTTGATCATCATTGTATGAAGGCTACTTAAGTATTTTGATTCCGCTGCGAGATATTTTGAAAACGCTTTCGCTATTTGTTTTGAACTTGACTTTTATATGGCATTACGTTTGAACTTGTATTTTATTTCGAACTGGTTTGCAAACTAAGTCTACGTATGCTATATTCAACTGCCTGTGATGATGTAACTGTTGTGGCTCCCTCGAGGGCTAGATATGTATGACGTCAGTTCCACCGGGAAAACGGTAATATCGAGAGTTGAATGACTCTCGATGGACGACCAGGTTTGATTTGGTCTAAATACACTGCAAGCCAGCGGTGGCAGATGTGCTTAGCCTGAATTAAATCGGCGGTTCCGCCACAATTGTGCCAAGGAAAACAAATACAAAATAAAGGCCGACAACTGAACAAAGCAAGCACCGGCCGCTCAAAGCATCTGCTGATCCATTCACGGCAATATCTATTTGTTGGTCTAGTTGAATTGGATCCACGGCTCGCGGCTTATCTTGGTTCTCATCTCAATGAACTGCATGCGATTGACTGCATTCTTGCATAGAAAAAGTGCCCGCAAGTACAACTCAGATCCCTTTGGGATCTCATCACCATCTAAAATTTGCCTCACTTGGTCATGTTCAGTCACATCGTAATTGTTGGTGGACTTGCGGATACGCCTGGATAACACGACTTCGGAGATGTCTCCGAGGCACTCCTCAATGCTTGCACTCTTCTTTTTGGAAGGGCTATCCACGGTCTGCCCCGCAATAGGTCTTTTTGAGATAGACCAATCGTTGCATTGGTCAAAAGGGTCATTTACGGTGTGATGTGGCTTTATTCTATTTGTTATTTGTATGTATTATTAATTTGTGGACTTTATGTAATTTGATATGCATTATTAATTGTTATATAATGTGAAGCTATCTATTTGTGCAGCCTCAACAGTACAACTCCTTTAAAGGGGGACAATTACAAGTTTAAAAATGGTGGGAACAAACTAAATTATAGCGGCAAATGATTTGTACAATTACAAGCAAAATAACTAAGATCAATTAAAAGGTACAATACTTCAATGAACGAAAAGCATCGAAAGGACTGCAATGATGAATCGCTCCAATAGAGTTCTTACAACACTGATTAGACAGCAAAATACGTAGCAGTCATCTAACGTCAGTTCCTGACATCAGTCCACCATACAATTCATTAACAAAAGGTCCTAATATCAGTCCCACGTACATTTTATAAAAGTCCTCAATAATTTCTAACATCATCGCACCATAGAACAATGAGAATCATCATCTACAAACTGCACTGCCACCATAGTCGTGCACAGAGAAACCAATGTGTAACATCCCTCTACTATCAAAATTTTTTTAATACCTACACCATGACAAAAAAGAAGTGTCATATATGTGACCTACTTGTAGTACAGTCCAACCGCGATCAAATCCTACACAGTTTCCATGTTCTCAGATGCATTTGCATCCACCCACGGCGAGACGACGGAATCCGCAGCTCCAGTAATGTTGGTCTCTAGCCGATTGCAAGAGAATGATCCAACAAGAAATTATGCAATGCAAAGCAAGCAATAATGAACTTCGCTTGCCTATCCCTTTCATAAAATGGGATTTCTTGCAAAATACGCCACCTAGACTTAAGCACACCGAAAGCCCACTCCACCACACTCCGAAAGCTTGCATGGTGGTAATTAAAGTGGCCCTTCATGGTTTCCGCACTTGTATGGCCCTTCATGGTTTCCGCACATGTATGGCCCCAAATAGCCTTTTTGGAGTACATAATCTAAATCAACCAAGTAGTACTTTTCTGCACAAATACACCACAATGTTTCACACAATTTAACGATTAAGCTAGTAACCATAGTTTGTTATATGACACATATAAAACGGATGGCATACCTGGTGGTGGATGTGGGAAATTTGCAGTCTTCATACATTCCTGCAGCACTGCCATGTCATGACAAGACCCAGCCATCCCCGAACCTACAAACATGAAATGCATGTCCATGTCCACCATGGCTAACACATTGAAGCTTGCCCACCCTTTTCTATTTATGTAGTCCAAGCGAGCCTCATGACTAATTCGAGCTGGAATGTGAGTCCCATCTAAAACCCCGATGCACCCATCAAAGTCGGTGCAAACGGAAAGAGGCTATGATGTACATGTGTGTACGTTGGGTCCTTTGGAGCTATAACTATCTGTGCGGAAGAGAACATGGCATCTGCCACATCTGCCATATGTAAATGTGACTATTATTTATGTAAATCTATATGTAAATGTGATTTATGGAAAACAATTTATATAGAAATGCACATGTAGAAAAATGGACAATCGTGACAATGAGTTCGTACTGCAACAAATGATTAGAGACAGCACAGAAGATGAAGAAAACGCTAGCCACGACACCGATGCATACCTCAACCTTGAGGGTGAAGACATTGTTCCTCCAGACAACGTAAATGAAGACACCGGTGCTCTCGAGAATACAAACAAAGACACAGGTGCTCCTCATGATGTGAAAAAATTCTATCGATGTTGTCACCTTTCATGTGAATTGAACATTCGTGTGTAGTAATAATTTTGTTTTGGTTTCTTGTGTTTGTTAGCAATCCGCCTGTGGTTCGAAGACGAAATCAAAGCGTAGAGGTCCAACAGGCTGGAAGAACTTTGAGGGGAGGTTTGTTATCGATGAAGTGGGAGGAGATGGACAACCACTTGACCGACCGAATCTGCAACTAAGTTTGTGAACTACTGTGGCTATCTCCTTAGGGATCACATGTCCATCAGCTTGCGGACATGGAGGCCCAGTTTTACCGATGATCCACACGCAGTTTCAAAAATTCAAAAGGCCATGTTATGGGACTCTATGAAGCGAAAGTTTAACATCCCTCAAGAACATCAGGAAAAGGTTGAAGATTGGACATTAAAGAAGATGGCGGAGCTATTCCGTTCCCATAAGAAGAAACTATAGGAAGCCTTCAAAAAGCATGGGAAGGTGCCCGACTTTAACAAGTTCCCAAAGTACAGAGGACACTGGGAAGAGTTCATAAGTTATAAGGAATCGGAAGAGGCAATTGCACTTTCAGCCAAGAACAAGGCGTGTGCTCAAAAAAAGGAATGTCACCACAGGCTCGGCCCGGGTGGTTACAAAGGACGTGCTGAGGGGTGGGCCAGCATGGAAGCATAACTCGAGCAAAAAGGTATCACCCCTGACGACACACGGCTGGCCAGAATGCTCGAAGCAGCTGGTACTATGCCCACCATGGAAGCCTCGCAGAAGATGGTAGCCTGGTCTACAAGAACGACAAGGCAAAAGAGGCAACAGAGAAGTTGGTTGAAGCCGTCGAGAAGTCGACAAGAGGTGAATTCGTCCCCGACAGGGAGAAGGATGGGCTAACTCTTGTCCTGCAGAACCCAGAGCATCGAGGACGTAAAAGAGGATACGAAAATATACCGTGGAAGTATACCTTTGCTGCGGATGCAGAGACATATAGAAGCCGACATAGAAGCAATGCCATACAAAAGGCAAGGGTGCGTAACTTGGAAAATAAGCTAGCTCAAACCAAAGCATCTATTCTCAATGAGGTTGCACGTCAAGTGGCAGCTGCAATAGACTCCATGAGGATGCAAGGGTTACTGCCGCCTCCTCCTGCTGCCGACATGCTTAGCCCTGGCCACCCGGGCCGTACAAGAGTACATGGAAGTAGTTGTGCTTCCATGGAGCTCCCTGATCAACGATACCCCATGGATGAGATCCAACATCAAACGACCTATGAGCTTCATATACCAGTGATGAACCTGACCACTAGGGTGGCTTATGGTATGGTCGTACCTCCTATGCCAGATCAGAGACACCACGGTGAAGAGATTCCAAAAGGGTATTCGGTTGTCAGTGTGGAGGAAGTGTGCGAAGGGTTTGGAGACTTAGAGCTCCAAATCCCAGGCGGTGATGAAGAAACGCGACTGTCAGAGGCTCTACACGGATTCATTCTATGGAACAAAGCGTTAATTGTAATTAGAGGTGAACCCAAGACAATGACTGCAGGATGGGCTCCTTCACCAGCAGGCTCTCCACATGGAAGCCCCTCACCTCCAAAGAAGAGCCCCCCACCTCCACACAGTAACCCACCACCACCTCCACGCAGAAGCCCCTCACCAGTACATCCATGCAGTAGTAAGAATGCCCCTCCAAAGAAGGGCCCCTCAGGTGCACTACCTCCAAAGAAGAGCCCCTCAGCTCCACGCAGAAACCCCTCACCAGTACATCCATGCAGGTAGTAAGAATGCCCCTCCAAGGAAGGCCCCCTCAGGTGCACCACCTCCAAAGAAGAGCCCCTCACCTCCACACAGAAGCCCCTCACCAGTACATCCACGCGGTAGTAAGAATGCCGCTCCAAAGAAGGACCCTCAGGTGCACCACCTCGATCGACGGGACAATGAAAGAGTCGGAGCAAGTCACAAGAGACAAGCAACTCCTCAGTTAAGACCGAAAGGATCTAGATGTCGCCTAGAGGGGGGTGAATAGGCGATCCTGAAAAATAACACAAACTAAAAGCGAAAATCAATAGATCACGGGTTCAACTGGTCTAACTGGTTGAACTGGTTTGACTGGTTGAGCTGGTTAGACCGGTTGAACTGATCCTCACTGGTTGAACCGATGGGCAATGGGAAGAACTGAATTGATCTCTAAATCTACCCGAGCAAATTTGATACCGTAAGTCCCTAGAGCTTCCTTAAGGCTAGTTCTTGTAGATCTGAGAGGGGCTAGCCTTGATTCCTGCACAAACAATAGATCCACACAAAACTTTCCAACACAAGGTAAGGAGGCTTAAGAACAATATGAACACGAAGAACACAAGTCACCACAAGCAAGCACACGAGACAAAAGATTTATCCCGAGGTTTGGGCACACCACCAAGGCAGTCCGTACGTCCTCGTTGTTGAGGAAACCACCAAGGGTTTAGGCTCACAACCCTATCCTCTTCTCCCCAATCACCAAGACTAGCGAAGAGTACTTACTATGAGTTGCTCAAAAGAGCGGGTGATACAAACTTCCTGGAGCACACCAAAAGGATCTTGGGTGCTTCACGGGTGACGCCTAGCCGTCTAGGAGCTCGAAGCTCCAAGAGTAACAAGTCCACCAAGAATGCTTCAAGGGTCACCAAAGCTCACAAAGAACAAGAGAGAGAGAGGAGGATGAACAAGACTTGAATGCTCTCTCAGGATCTCACACACTCACACTCACAATCGTTGAAGGATTTGAGCTTTTGGGAGTGGAGAGGGAGAAGGAGAAGTGAGTGCTCCCGAAGCTTTTGCCATAGGGTTGGTGGAGTGCCAAGAGAGGGAGAAAGAGGGGAGTGAATGGGTATATATACTCCCCCTCTCGAGCTAGCCGTTTACTGAACTGTTGCCTTTGGACACGAGGCAGACCGGTTGAACCGGTCTAGATCAGTGAAACCGATGGGCCATCAGAACCTTCCCATCGGTGCCAAGCAGCCAGATCGTCCAACCGATGGGCACATCAGAGGCTGCTCATCGATGCTAAATGGTCAGATCGGTTGCACCGATCGGTCCAACCGATGGGCACTGAGAAAGGGCAAATTTGAATATGAGACTTTGGATGGAAGATTTGACCTTTATGAGCTCGATGACACTAGGAGCACTGCATGTTGGACCCCCCTTAATAGTATGGCGATTCCTATACTCAAGATGCAAATAAATCTAATAACCTTGAACTTGAGCGCGAACCACTTTCAATTATCTTCAAATAAATGAGGGGCCTCTCTTTTTTCTTGCAATGATACTTTAGCACTTGTTTGCTTGATAAATGAGTTTAGACCATCTTCTCTTGCTAGCATAGACACCTTAGCACTAGTTTGCTTGATGTATAGTTGAAGCTCACTTTCACTTGCTTGATATAACATTGAGTAGTACTTTCATTAGCAATTTCACTATAGCCATGCTCAAATAAGCTCATTAGTACTTTTAATTCTTTGTAGCTGAGATGTGCAATAATGTAGTGACGTCCAAATGGAAGAAATAGTATCCATGTTACTTCCCACAATGTGATAACCAAGAGCCTCAAAGTGCATCAAGAATATGAACCTAATGACAACCAGCACAGAGGCAATGCATTCAACTGAAAAGAACCATTTTCACAATGACACATATATGAGATAACCAGTAACGTGAGTGCCCAAGTCATAGTGGATAAATGCAATAGTGATAATGACAGTGTGATGATCCATGAGCTTATCCAACAATGAGTTGATCCTTGGCCAAATATCCTTCCTCAAGGATAGATATCCAATATAGATCCATTAATGTCAACATGAGAATAGTATACAATAAAAGCCCTTGATTCTCCACACATGAGAATATTTATGCTTGATCATTAGATATATACAAGAGAATTCATTCTTTCACATTAGAGCTCAATTAATTAATCTGTGAATGCCTGTCAAGTTACTTCACAAAGAAGTGAGACCTTTAATCGCGTTGTCACTCAATACACCAAAACCACTAAGGAGCCTTATTGCACTTACAAAGACGACACGAGAGAAGCGTGCTTGTGACAAAGACTCAAGAGGAGATGGATGCTCATGTGCAAGAGGAGTAGTGACAGATAAATATTCAGGAAGAGAAGTCCTCCGAAAAAACACCGATAGATCCGGTTGCGGCTGCCTTCTTTGTTAAAATGAGCAAAGGTGCTAGGAGACAACTTGTATCAGACTTTGATCGCACATTGATGAAATCTTGTGCACGGAAGCATCATAAGAAGAATGACGAGGCGATTCAGCTTGGACAATAGCCACAAGGCACTCTTGACAAGCCCTAAGAAGATCTGGAGAGGAAGGCCAAAGAAGCAGGCCTTACAGTTGCACAGCTGCTGGGGGAGAAAGAAGTTTCGACAGCAGAAGAAGTTTGGAAATTTGAGCCTGGAAAGCCACTAGTCAAGCTAGATCTTGTCAAGTATCTGCCAACACAATTGCGTAGATTCCATGACTAGTACATGAAGAAATCAGCGGCCGATCCGCACCACCTTATTGTTGTGAGTGTGAAAGACGAAGACTACTTCAATGGCGTTGATTTCTTCTACCTGGACTTCAAAGATATTTATGAGATATACCATCGAGGCACCCTCGACATTTCTCTCATCTGCTGCTGGGTTCTGTAAGTGTGCTTTTATGCATCTCTCCTTAGCCGCCGTCTATACATTCATCATTTTTGTGTCATCCTCACACATACTTCGCACCGGTTGCAGGATGGAGATCCAAATGTGCTGTAAAGTGGGGATTTATGATGTGGACTTCATGGGCCCTGTTGCGATTAACCAGAAGACCATACTCAACCATCGTGAGGAAGTAACGGCAAGGGTTGTAAAGTTTTTTATCAACCAACATCTCAAGCAATTCATACTTCTACCTTACAACTGGGGGTTAGTGTCTATTGTCTCGTACGCCTCTTACGTTTTTCATTTATACTTGTTTCATCTAATATGGTCTCTATGTTTAATTATTCAGCTTCCACTGGATACTGCTTATCAAAGAGATAAAAACTGGAATCATTAACATGCTTGACTCCGTAAGGAAACCAACCTCGGACTATGAAGAAGTCGTGGACATCCTTAAAGAGTAACTCATGTTATTTCATCTCAACTATTTAATATATTAATGGCATTTCATCATCTCAACTCTGTCGTTCCTTTTTATGTGCAGTGCATGGAGAGAACTACGCAAAAGCCAACAAGGCCTTAGAGAAGAACTTAAGTTTAAACCAAACTTTCCGGTATGAATGCATGACCGCATGCATGTTGTATCTTTTTTGCCAATAATGTGTACTAACTTTTTATCTTTCAGTGTTTTAGACAGTCTCAAGGCACCAATGTATGTGGATACTATGTTTGTGAGTTCATGCATAATTGTGTGACACAACGTGATATGCGTGTATGTAAACATCGGCGACAATCTCAATATTTTTGTCTTAGCATTCTGATTTAGTATGTTATTGATTATTTTTTTAATCAAATGATAGACTGTAGAAATGAGGGATATACTCCTCCCTAACGATAAGATCAAGGCAGTCCAAGAAACTCTAATGGGGTTTATAAACAAGGAGATCATCCTCGACACTAGAGAGTTTTATGACACTGGAGAACCGCTTCCGCCACCACCAGATTACATACCAAGTGAATAAAGCGCACATGGACATTTTTTTTACCAACAGCTGAAAAAATCACTTACCAGAGTACAAATCAGTGCCAGCAGCAGCAAAAGAACCAAACAGCTAAAAGCCTAGAAATGAAACTGAAAGGAGAAGAGATTATAGATTGTCTAGCCATGAAAATACAACTGATTGGTGGTCTTCCATGAGCCGCATGCTCTGGAGTTTAACCTCATCTTTGAATTTCAGAATCCAAAGTCCAAGAGAAGCATTCTGCCCATCAAAAATCTTTATGTTTCTCATCTTCCAAAGCTCCCACATAGCTATAATACAAATCTCCAGAAAAAAAGGGACCCTAGATGAATCTGCAGCCTGTAAAAGTCTGTCATGGAGATGTAGCTAGTGATCCCATTGGACGCGGACAAAATCCCAACACTGTTGAGCCATCGGGCACTGAAAGAAGAGATGATCTATATCTTCGATAGATCCTGTCAAACACATAGCACATGTTCTGTCTTAGCTTAACAACAAATTTCTCTTGTATAGCATATCTCTTGTGTTGATCCTGTCCACCAAGACTAGCCAGAAGAAAAACTTTGTTCTCATTGTGCACTTCGTTTTCCACGTCCTTTTAAATATTGGTGAGACATGGAGATCCCTGTGTTTGCGCTTGTAGTACCTAGACACTGAAAAAACGTTCCCAGTCCCAGGGAAAGTCCATATATCTGTCTCTTCTTCATTAAAAACACTCTTATTAAGAAGGTCCTGCAATAACTGTAGTAGCTCAGCGTGAGCTTGTTCAGTGAGTGGTAGAAAGACATTATTCTTGTTCTTCAAAAAAATGTAGCTGGACATTATATATATTTTGTACTTAGTTGTGTGTGTATATATATTGTAGTTGTTTGTGTGTAGTCAGAAAAATTCTACATATGTATTGCCTTTACTTATGCCTAATATACATATATAAATATAATGCATTTAAATATGCCTAGCAGATTTAAATATACATACATACATATATAGGAAAATTCATTTTTACATGCACATGTAGCTACACTCATATGTGTATCTCATGATTTTGAGGGTATCTGGTCAAAAGAAAGGTATGTACATGAAGTATGTAATAATACTAGACCGTCTGTGGTGGTATATACATGAAGTATGCGAGTATACATGAGGTATGTAATTATATGTACTAATATAAAGGTATTATCATAATAAATTAAGATCATGGGCTGTTTTGTAATTTTTCCACGCGGTAATCTTTGAGGTACTTTAAAATAAGTACGTGAACATACTCAAACTGATAAAGGAGTATGCGAACATACCATCATTGGTTTATTCAAGATAAGTGTAGCTACATGCGCATGTAGATAAAACTCTTCGTATATATATGTATAGATAGATTTATATATAAAGAAAAATTGGTCACTGAGGATTTAGTCTCGGTTGAAAGTGGCGCAGCCACGTGTACGCCTTATCACCTTTAGTCCCGGTTGATAGCACTGACCGATAATGGGTGCGCAGCCACGTGGGTTGCTAATCCAGGAGAAGCTAGTTTAGTCTTGGTTGCTGCTACCGACCGGGACTAAAAGATATTTTAGTCCCGGACCATGCAACAAAGACTAAAGGTTGAAGGATTTAATCCTACTCCCATTGGTCAAGATACAGGACTGAAGAAGGGTTACCGGCCGGAACCAGTGGCTTGTTCTTCAACAGTGATCGCCGCCATACAGTACAAATTGTGAACACATGCAGGGATAGCTAGGAACAGATAGATATCGCTGATATCGATCGATACATTATTCCACAGCCCGCAGGATTTTGTCTATCCATAGTTTACATGCCAATACCAGAATTCCGTTGTCTATCCAAATATGCATCCATACAATGGACGAAATGTACATCCGAGGTGTTAAAGAATGTAAATAGGCACCACATAGTTTACAGCCAAGGTTTGCCCATTCAGTTAGCTAAAACAATAGCAGGTCTCTTCGGTGCCGAATGCTTGGCAGCAAGTGATGAATGATTAAAAAATTTTCAAAACTTTAATCATTCATCATATTTAAAAACTAATGCAAATATATGAAAATGCAACTCATGCTCAAACTACTTCTAATAATAAAACAAGTAACAATACATTAAATAATAACTAACAGTTTTTTAAATAATACAAAGTATCAAAGTTTTGAGAAAAAAGTCAACCACATCAAATAAAAAAAAAGAGAGAGTATTGTTATTTTGATGTGACTTGTTTTGTAATAAAACGTTCTTAGAGTATAAGGCTGTATTTTTAATAAGACCATGATCAAACGTCATGCAAAAAGGATTAATAATGGGGTATATGTCTAAAAATTAGAGTGAGAAAATGCAAGTGTTGTAGCAGCTCGCTCGCTCCAGCTCCTATTTCTATCTGGTTGGGTCCACTTGACAGCTCGTGGGTACCCAGCCGGTCCACCGAAAGGGAAGGTCAATGGCTCAATGCGACTGACCAAGTAAACAAACAAAGACCCGCTCCGTTGACCTGCACCGAGCAAGCAGTCCACCACTTCGTGAAGTTACGAGCAACAAGCATCATCAATGAGTGTTCGGATGGAAGGATAATACATTATCTCTAAATGTATCAGGATATGTAAGTCCGTACATATAGAAATAATATATTATCCCCTTGTAGCAGCCTTTGCTAGGGTGATTCGCCGATGCCAATATGCCATGCCTGACTTGCCAGTGTGTCGTGTCGGCTCAAGTTGCTTTGCTTGCACCGCAATGAAACGCCGCACAAGGCGCAACGGTGCCGCGATTTGGAAAAAATCCATCACAGGTCCCTCAACTCCTAGCAAAATCTAGGATTCATCTTTGTGGTCTAAAATCAGGTAACACGGGTCCCTATGTTTGTGAAACCGGTCATGATTGGTCCTCGGCCGAAACCAACGGTGGTTTTGGCCGATGTGGACACACGCCCCACCATGTCACCATGCCAAGTGGAGCGGACCCACACCCACATCTCTGCCTCCCTCGCCGCGCCGCTCGCCCCGTGCGCTGTCTCCGCCCGCGTCTCCCCTGTCCTCACCCCTACCCTGGCCAGTGGCAGATGCTGAGGAGCCCAAACCTGCAGCGTATGCATCCACCTCCGACCATGCCGCCCCGGCCTCCAAGCCCCGGAGGAAGCCTGTGGGAGGCTAGGTGCGTGGCATCAGGCAAGGTCCTCGGCGCCCTGCACCCGTCGTGGTGCCATTCGCCGCAGGCGGTCCCCTCCCCAGCCGTCCACTTCGACAAGTCGCCGGCAGCAGCCTTCCAAGCTCGCTGACAAGAACCGCCGCTTCCGCTCCTCCAGCCCTCCGGCAAGAAATCCTCCGTCGCGGACTGCGATGAGCCCATCCACAGTCGTGGCATCTCCCATTGTCCCTCTCCCTCCTCACCCTGCTCGCTGACCCTGGGGAGCACGCCTCCCCGCGCGACCTACTCTCTCCGTTCCCCGAGACCGACCACGCCTCCTCGTGAACACGCTTGCTTCCCGCGTGGGGTACCCTGGCGCCACGCTCGCCGCGGTCCGCGCCGCACGGGACCTCTACGGCGACCGCGCTCTCCACCACCCGCGTGTGCTGCCCATCGCCGTCCGCGTGTTTGCGCGCGCCGGCTGCCTCGCCGAGGCCTCCGTTCTCCTCGACGACGCACCGGCGCCCGATGCCTGCGCATATACCGCGCTCGTATCCACCTTCTCCTGTGCCGGGCGGTTTCGAGATATGGTCTTCATGTTCCGGCGCAAGGTGGATGGCAGTGTGCAGCCCGCGCTCACCGAGCTCCTTCCCGGCACGCGCACACCTGGCGGTGTCGTGACCCACAGCAGCAGCAAGCTGGTCAAGCTCCTTTCGCGGCCTGCATGAGCACACGCGCCGTCGAGGCGAGCTCAGCTGCGTATTGGCGCAGCGCGAGCAGCGCCGCGAGGGAGGAGCCGAAGGTGTCGGCCAAGACGAGGAAGCCGTCAAGCATGCTGTCGTCGACGGTGCAACAGACGAGTGCACCTTGTGCGAGTTGGAGGTGCGGCGCTAGGAGCTGGCCATCGACGTCCGCGAGCATCTTCTCAGCGTCCACGCCACCGCCACTGGGAAAGGTAGCTTGATGCGGCTGCAGAGGTGGATATAACTGGTCATCACACTGATATGTGGGCCTAGTCCATGTAGATAGGATGAGATGGCACCTTATATGTCCACGTCAGCAGAAACTACCACCGGTTTCACCCAAGGACCCAGCATGTCCGGTTTCGCAAGTTCAGGGACCCGTGATATCCAGTTTTGGACTTCAAGGACGAAACTCAGATTCGGCTACAAGTTGAGGGGCCTATGATGCACTTTTTCCCCGCGATTTTGCCGCCACTCGACGGAATTTTGGTGCACGGTTCACATTGGGCCTGAGAAAGCCCATTGAGGAACATGCTC
The DNA here is from genome assembly GCA_030272315.1 of Paspalum vaginatum. Classification (NCBI taxonomy): domain Eukaryota; kingdom Viridiplantae; phylum Streptophyta; class Magnoliopsida; order Poales; family Poaceae; genus Paspalum; species Paspalum vaginatum. The sequence goes on from CM059015.1 coordinate 14,714,007, forward strand.
ACATGTTTCGTAATCGAAAAGGAAAAAGTCCGCCACCGTCCTTCAATTTGTATCCAAGTCCAGGTTTCGTTCCTCAACCGCAAAACCGGACACAATGAGTCCTTCAACTTGCAATACTGGGTAGGTTACATCTCTGACCAATCCATCCTCGGTTTTGGCCTACGTGGCATGGGCCCACATGCCATACAACGTGGCAGTGGCGACACACCGGCACCACCTGCCGACATCTCTGGCGCCGACGCCCGCGCCAGCCATGCATGCTGAGGCGCCTCCTCCGCATCGTTTGCCGCCGCACCACAGCCTGCGCCGAGTGGTGGTGCCGCTGCCACCGTGGCTGTGGCTCCTTCGACTGCCGGCGCCACCAGCGATGTGGCATGCATGATGATGCCAGGCAACGTCAGCTTCTCCTCCGGCTTGGATGGGGAGGACATGGAGGAGACAGGTGGTGGCGGGAAGCGGAAGCGGCAAGGAGGCGATGGCATTGGCGGTGGCAGCAGCAAGATGATGCGCTTCTTCAAGGGGCTGATGCGCCAGGTGATGGAGCAGCAGGAGGAGATGCAGCAGCAGTTCATTGACGCCATCGATAGGCGCAAGCATGACCGGATGATCCGCGAGGAGGCGTGGCGGCAACAAGAGGTGGCGTGCCTCACCTGCGAGCAGGACGCACTCGCCCAGGAGCGCGCCATGGCCGCGTCCCGCGACGCCGCTGTCGTCACCTTCATTCAACGCGTCACCAGCCAGACCATACCGATGCCCTCCGCCGCACCCCCGGCATTCCTCAGCGCGCTGACGATGCCTCTGCTGCCCTTGAAGCCCACGCCGGTCACTTCTGCTGCACCACCGCTGGCGTCGGCACAGTAGAATCAGCAGTCGTCCTCCGTGCGCCAGCGGAGTCACAAGATACGGCGGGTCCGGAGGCGGTGGTGCGCTGTCACTGTCACGGTGTACCGCAGCTCGACGCGCTCTACCGCAGCAAGGCACTCGCCTCGTCATCCGGCATCGCTGGTGGAGCTCCACCGCTGCCACACCCGGATCAGGCTGTCACTGTGCTGGCCACGGTGCCGCTATCCCAGACGGCACCTTCTCACGCCAAACATGGGGGGCAAGGACTACAGCAACGACAACGGGTCCACCACTTTGTATGCCATGTGGGTCCATGCCACGTTGGATCGCCACGTAGGCCAAAACCGGGGACGGATTGGTTCAGGGATGTAACTTATCCGGTATTGTAAGTTGAGGGACTTCGTGTGTCTAGTTTGAGGTTGAGGGATGAAACCTAGACTCGGTTACAAGTCGAAGGACCTGTGGTGGACTTTTTCCATCGCAAAAGCATCGACCTCTTGGCAAACCGCGGAGATTAAGACAGCCTCAAACTTATCGATCACTGCTTAGACGACAAGGCTTTCTTCAACTCGGTATCTCTGAGTCGCGAGTTCGGTTCTTTAATGGGATGAATCGGTAATAAAAATTTCGGTGAAGTAAATTTCTTTTAATGAAAACGCGGGAGACGCCCACAGGACTCTTTTTTTTATGAGACCCTATATAGCACCCCTATCATAAATTAGGCACGTTTAAATGCCTTCTTTTTCAAGACGGCTCATGTCTAACCCATGCCTAGAATCAGAGATTGGACTAGGTTGGCCCGCGTCCTCCCCGTTTGGTTTTGGGTCAAAGAAGTATGGCCCGTGTCTGGTCCATCGATTGTTGCAAGTCAAAATTACAGCCTATGCGCCACCGAATGTGCTGATCGAGTTGGGTAGGGTTGGATTTTTTTGAGTAGGTCAAGTTGGTGCCACATGAACAGGTTTACCCTAAATTTCCAGGTCTATGCCTCGCTATTGCGTACAACTGTGGTTAATAAAATGTCCAGTAAAATAGAGTTTGGGGGCGGTATCCTCCAAATGGCGTGGCCCTGTCCTCCTCCGATACACTTGCACACCCGTATGGAGGAAGCATTAAGCAGATTAGTGTGGAGAGAGATGGAGCTGTGGAAGGAGGTCGGTCGGTGGCTCTAACAGGCGAGCTAGCAACCCTAGCTAGGTGTGCATCGGAGAGGGCTGGGTGGTGAGCCCTGGCTTTGGGTGAGCTATCGGGGCACGGCACGGTACAGAGGAAAGGGACAAGGCGGTAGCTTAGAGATGGGGAACACGATTGTGAACCGAGAGAGGAAAGAGAAGACCAGGCCAGAGAAAGATAGTGAGAGGATATATACTTCTAAATAAATATTTACAATGAGATATAGAGATCATATAGATAGTGTTATTGTAAATGATTTTGATACGCATGATGTGATCTTTTAAGAGAGGCTAGAAGGAAGAAGGTGAATTTTTTTTTTCCTTTCTGCAAGGATCAGGAGATTGGATCTAGTCATAAGAGGAATGCTTGGTATGTTCAACGTTGCCCCTCCAAACGACCCAGTACCATAAACAGAGAAAGGGTTTTTATAATTAGCAAATATCGTGGACTATGTAATTTATTTCGATAATCGATAAAGTTGGCATAATGGCTTTTCGAGAAGAAAGAAAAAAAGAAATCAATTCCAAACAGAAATGAAATGCCCTGTAACAAAATAGGTAGGTTACCAGATCATTCGCACCATTTTCAGTTCTGAACTGCCAGCAAACTGGTTTGGGAACCAGTCACTCATTAAGGCCACATGATATAGCATCACGTCATCTGGATGTCCACAAAGTACAGAGTACACTGGGGCAGAAAACAAATCATTCCGCCATGTGGCTACCTACACAACTACTTCGGATCAAGCGCAAGCGCAAAACTGGGCCAACAAAAACTAGCCTGGGACTACTTGCATACATCAAGAGCATATAAGGAAAAGTTTGCCAAAGCCCTAAGTGATGCGCTTGGTGGCTCCCATCACGCATTCTCCTTGATAGCCTCGTCTATGGCTTTGATGTTATCCCTCAATATCTTCCACTACATATGTAAAAAAACCAACAGGAATGAATAACTGTGTTGCTTTGTTAGCCAGAAAAAGAAGGGAAAGAATAGTAGTGCTTGTTAGCATGCGCAATGAATGTTTTGCAAAGAGATCAATAGCAGCCAATAATGATTAAAATCAAATTCTGTGCGGTAAGATATTAGCAAGACAGTAAAGACAAGAGAAAAAGTCAATTGAACAGCAGCATTACTTTCCCACAACAAAGGGGTATTGGTATTACAATTATTAAGACCAATTGTTTCTAATAGAATTGCATAACGCAATCTCATAATGTGCTGAAGATGCTCTCATCCTCGTCTGTACCACATCTATACCATGAGTTTGTGTAAATGACATGTAGGACCAGACTTTACATGTCATTGACTAGTTTGGTATGGTGGTGCAGATAAGAAGTGCCCCTCAAGTAGTGGTATATGGATGCAAATTCCCCATAGTAAACTTGTAAAGGGCTATTGATATTCTAAACATGGCATATGAAAATTCAAGGCTTCAATGAAAGCAAGCGTGCTGCATTCATGTCGTTAAAAAATTTAAAAAGGAAAGAAGATTTGCAAAGTTGAAAAATGCAACTCACCTGGTCCAGTTGAAGTGAAATACCTGAAAAGAAAAGGGAAATAGTATTACTAAGCAGATAGTATATGCATCATCTTCAGCAAATGTGCAGTTGAATGGAGCGAAAAATCAATCTCCCTATGCGAATAGTACTTGACTAGACGAGCAGAGCAGTAACTAGCTAGCTTACTTTAACCAGCCAGGGGCGCACAAAAGAAAGAAAAATCGCCACATCTTTACTTTATTTTGAATATGTATGGATCAGGTCATCAGTGAGAGTTTGTCTTGCCTATGTATGTGATTTTGAATGAATTCCTTCAATTAGCTGCTTGCTCTTTCTGTGGATACAGACGTATTAGAATAGGGAGCTCTTTCTTTAGTCTAGGCATGAAGGAGAAAGGCTTTGAATATAAACAGCACTCTGTCAAGATTTGTGGGATTTTCACTACTAGAAAAGTCCGTCCGTGTGCCAAACCCTGTATAAAGATCAAGTACTGGACCCCAACTGTATCTAATTCTACATTCCTACTGTGCACTTGAATATTCATAGACTTTGAAACAATGTGGGCTTAAAATAGTAGATGTTGACTCAATCAGAGTATTCAACACCATACCTCGTGTGTATCCATCAACAATGATATGCATATGCGTGAAAATCACTGCTTCATCATATTTGACTTTGTACATTGCCTCAATTTCAAACGAAAAAGGGCAAGGGCTCACCATCACATAGTTACATGGTAGCAACAGAAAATATTTTATGCAGATTAAAAAGGGCAGATTGTACCTTGATATGCTCTATACCATTGCAGAATTTTCTCAGATGTCTTGTTCATTTTATCAGTGGTTATGTGTACATAATCAAATATTCATAGATAGATTCCTAGCATCAAACATGGAATGGGTGGCACTGGCATCACCATCAGCAATAAGCCAATAACCATACATGTTCAGATAATCAGATTCATATTACAGTTTCAAGATAGGACCATGACAGTCATTTTATAAAGAAAAGCAAGCGGACTTGGAAGAAGCAGCTACTATAATGATCGATCATCCAATGGTCTCTAGACCTGGTTTAATGTAATTGAATGCCTGCCACAAGATCAACATTGTAACCACTAACTATGCGAACAAAAGACAATATCTATAAGTTCAAAGAATCACACAGTGGTTCAAATAAATGGCGTCAATCTATTAAAACTGCAAGGGTACTGTCAGCATGAAAGAAGAAGTTTGCAGGCAATTCATCACATCTTCTATTAATTTCTGATTTTCTGAAACAGAACCACCATTGCGTCCCTCAACAAGCCCTAAAACAAATCTATCTAAGCCAACAATCATGCCAGATGCGTGGACCTGGAGCGCCCTACTCAGAATCATCGAATGCCTAGGAGCTTATAGAAAACACAGTCCATGGAATAGTAGAAGAGCAATGAGAGGGGGGAGAAGGCGTTGGTTGCACCTTTCCGGGTGGGGAGGGTCTTGCCGTCCTTGACGTAGAACTCGCGCATGTCGACGAAGACCTTGCCTTTCCAGTTCCTCACCGAGACCCTCTTGTTCTTGGATATCTGCCAGAACCCGCCCGAAAAGATCCACCGAGTTAGGGTTCTAGGATCTTGACTGCTAAAAGGGATTTGGCTGGTAGTAGTGAGTACGGAATCCGTACCTCCGCGACGACGATGCCGTCTCCTGCGGACTCGGAGGGACCATCTTCCCCGGCAGCCTGGCGCTTGGCCGCCGGCTCGTCCCTGGCCCCGCCGCCGAAGCGCTTCTTCCCCTTCCACATCTTTGATTTCTCGACTCGTGCCTTGGAACGGTTTCCCCAAGTGCCGCTTTCAGGGCTCGTTCCCGACAAGGCGCACCAGCAGTGAAGTACTCGGGTGTGGCGTAAACAGCGTTTTTTCCATCGAGAAAATTACCTCTTGCTTAAAAAATTTTGCTGGCTTCTTCCTTGGTCCAAAAAAAAATTATTTCCTTTTTGTCTCAAAATTTTGTCTAATTTTTTTTTTGACATTTCCATCCATCCTGTTAACTTTTTCATCTAAGACTAGAAAAAAAGACGATTTTACCCCTGATCCTACCTGTCATAAGCACCTCTTTCCCTCCCTCTTTCACCTTCGCTGCCAAGCCGTGGGGCCAAGCCATCGACTGGCTCGCAGGGCCAAGCCATCGACTGGCTCGCAGGGCCGCGCCATGCCGCCGGCCGCCTCGATGGGACACAACACGCCTCCCACCGCCTCGCCGGGACGCGCCGCCGACCACGGGAAAGGGAGGGGGGCCAAAGCAGCAGCCGCTCGCCGCGCAAGGACCGAAGCCGGCTCCGGCGCCGCGGGACAAGGGGCTCAGCATCAGCCCTCTCAACATCGGCGCCGCGAATCCGGTCCCAGCCTCCGCCGCGCCAACAAGCTCGGCACCGTCCAAGAAGAAGGGCAGGCCTCCAAGCAGTACACCACCATCCCCGTGAGACCCTGGCCATCCAGCAACAATGCCAGGCATCCACTGGATGCTGCCAGGCAAGGGACCGTGGCGAGCAGAGCCAAAGCGAGAAGCGGGAGCATGAGCCCCAGGACCAGGAGGGGAAAGATGTGCTTACGATAGGTGGTACCAGGAGTAAAATCGTCTTTTTTCTCTAGTCTTGGATGGAAAAGCTAACAGAATGGATAGAAATGTCAAAGAAGGAACTATGCAAAATTTTGAGGCTAAGGAAACAAAAAAAAATTAGACCAAAGAAGGAACCAGCAAAATTTTTTAGACTAAGGAGATAAATTTCTCTTTTTATTAGATGTACAGTGCGCAAATAGTATTTTCTACACTTATTTTAACTATTTGGTGACGCTAGTCTAAACGTGAACACAGTGCCTTAGATCATTTCCAGCCAGGGGCGCAGCCAGGCCCCGAGCCACCGGGGCCATGGCCCGGGGCGTGGTGCGCCGGCCAGGCGGGGATGCAGCCGCGGGTGCGCAGCCTGCACGCAGCGGAGTGCCACCGGCCTCCTTGCTGCTGCGCTGCAGCTCCAGGCCGCCAGCGCGCAGGGGCTCAGGCGCGTAGCGCAACAGGCCAGCAGCTGCTCAAGCCTCAAGCGTCAGGGGACAGGCCAGCAGGCGGCAGCTCGTGAAGACTCCAAAGACCAAGTCCACAGACCAGCACCACTGCTAGTGCTAGTGTGCTACTGTGCCAGCATTTGGGTAAGAAATTGATTTTGTCTATTCTAATTCTATGAACTATGCATTTGGGTAAGAAATTGATGTTGTCTATTTGTTAGTAATTTGCCTATTCTAATTCTATGAACTATGATTAATCGTTGACGACAAGCTCTATTTATTCATATTAGAGGTAGAGAATGAAAAGGCTTGGGACATTGAGACTATTTTTCGCTCCAACGATAACACCAGTTATTCTAGCACAATCAAGATATGAGAATTTGTAGGATTAATCTACCTCGTTCCAGTGGTATTTACAAAATCCTTGTTCTAGAATTTGATTTATATATTTTTTGTTATCTATTTCAAATATTTAATATATGTTTTTTTTCATTCTTGCAGTAGGTTTTACTCCTAGAGTTGGAATAATTGATGAAAAAGAATAAAGATATTGCTTCGCAGTGGTAGTTTTCATATGTTATCTATCTTTACATTTATTTTGTAATGTACTTTTTGAACTATATTAATTTTCGACGTGCTTTTGTCACAACATTGGCACAATTTGGCTCGGGGCTTTACTCAATCCTGGCTCCGCCACTGTTTCCAGCGGATCGTGTAAAAGTACAATCTATAGTATAAAACGTTACTATAGCGCTATTGTAGACAGAGTAGAATGCGGTTCGAATAATGATAGCCAAAGATAGATAGGCAATATGTTAGAGATGGTCTTAGGTTATCTTTATCTCATTTAACTCCACTTTGTCTATATGCCAAGAACAGTATTTCGAATACCTTCAGCGGTTGTCTCAAATGGATGTTAAAAACATGTTCTGTCAGTGCAAACAGAATGTAGTTTGAAATTTGAGAAATGGAACGTGGACAACAGCTGGAGATGGCTTTAGGGGCTCATTTCCATCCTCTAGCATACAGTGAAAAGTAAAATAATTTTCCACTTTAATAAATTTGTTTTCCTTGTAACAGTCAAAAACATACGGCTGCAATGTCAAAAACCAATGTAAAAAATTGTTTGAATTTTCTCGATCACAACATTTTCCAGCTAACTCCTTGAACAATGGCATAAAAGAGTATTCCATCATACAAAATTAAGTATGAATCTCCTAGATCATAACATCAGCAACAAACATAAAAATGCATTGCAACATCCCAAAACACCATTTGCAACATCCTAAAGCACCGGGTACAACAACGAAAAAGAATTGATGTGGCATCGGAAAAAGTTAGCATCATCTGTAATAAACGAGTTCCAACATTCAAAAACACATATCACAACATCGAGAAAAAGAGCTTCTAGGCACAACGCCCATTCATGACACATCAACATTCTTGGTAGAAAGGCTCTCAACAAGGTCAATCCTCTCTGCTCTACACCAGCATGAAGGTGTCACGAACGTTGCAGGATTCTTCAGATCTAAGTTCTCTGCCATGGCAGCTCCCGCATCAAGCCAGATACCCACCCCCTTTCAAGGTGGTAGCAACAGACGAAGCACTGCACTCCATGGCACCACCCACTGCTCTCGACGAGCGGCATGGAGTGTATGAGCAAGTTGCGACTGCATATGCAAAGGAGGACTACACCATGAGCAACCCTTGTGGCCTTGCCTGCAGATGAGTGTGAGAGTAGGAGGAAAGATGTTTCAGGTTGCGGGTGAGAAGAACCGAAGAAGGGTGAGTGCTAAAGTATAAGGCACAATACGTGTGTAGGAGTGCGCCATGTTAGCATTGGATTTTTCCACCCACCGGACGTCGTCTGGTCACCAAAGCGTTACCGTTCAAGTTTACTTGGTTATAATTTATAAAGGAGATTCCGGTGGGCCTCCATGCATCCAACCATGGAGGAGGGATCTAGTGCTGGATCCATCCTTAAAATGCAACAACAGAAATGATAGTGGCGCAAACATGCAAAATGTGAGTGGATAGACAAATCCTTATAGGTGTGCCACAACATACGTTTCCATCAATAAAAGGGATCAGAATTGTTGGTTGTTATAGTGGAAAAAACATCAATCTTAAAAGGACAACTACATATCGTTAGCATTAAAAGAAGAATATTAACTAGATATGGCAATGTGGATCCGATCCCTAATTCCCCACGGGGAATTCCTCAATTCGGGGACTTGGAGGGAGACTTTTCTTCCCCACGGGGGGTTGGCGGGGAAATTTTCCCCGTCAGGTTGGCGGAGATGGGGATGGGGAGCATTCCCCGTACCGGTTCCCCACAGGGATCCCCGTTTAGCTTGTTATACTTTAAATCTAACCATTTCTTTTACTATCTAGCTCAATTTTTCATGTATCCATCCAATCCTCTCTGTAAGACTGTAACTAACAATAAATACTCTATTTGGAGGTCATTATAACAAAGTTAATCCCATCTCTCCTCTATTTTAGACGTATTAGTGACTAACAACAGGATGTTTTGTGAGAAAAATAACGGGACGGGGATCCCCGCAGGGATTATTCCCCATGTGAAGATGGGGATGGAGAAATATTGTCCCCATTGTTGTTTACAGAGACGGGGATGGGAAGGCATTCCCTGGCAGAGAATTCCCTGTTGACATCCCTGATGTTAACCCTGCAGGGATGGCCATTGCAACGATATACCAAGTGGCAATGGTAAATCGACAGCAGTGGGGGCATAAAGCCATAAACATCTACGCTGTGCTGGAGGGTCGATGGCGAGGCAAGAGGTTGCTCTAGTTAGTGTATGTCAAGGAGAAGCATCGGTGCTGGGAAGTAGGTGGCGTAGCAAAACGTTAAAGACAAAAGAGGAAAATTAGAAATAACACATGGACGCTAAGTTAGACACAGGGTAGTTATGGAGATGTTATAACCCGAAGGTATCCAATGGTTAAAAATCTATAACTAGAAATAGGGAGGGAGGGCAGGGAGAAGAGAAAAGAGGGAGCAGGGTGTTAAAAGTACCAAGATAAACAATAGACTAAAACTAAAGACATTTTGCTTTGAATATGTAATGATGGTTGATTGTGTAATTGGTAGTCATTTTTACCTTGTCAAACATATAACCATGGTTCATTGTGTACATGTGCCTATATAAACCGAAAGAGCTCTAAGTTTAGATGGACCGTCTCTAAATAAGACGTGCTCTTGTTTTTTTTTTTTTAAGTTTAGCACCGCTTCCTGCTCCAAAACAGTATCTCTTTTTTTTTTAATCTTCAATTTCGAAGATTTTAAGAACATATAGTAAACATTCTTGTGTGTTTTTACAACATGGTTTTCAGATTACGTTTTTCATGTACTGTGTCAACAAATTTCATGTTTCAGAACACAATATTGTGAAGCTTCAAGGAAACATGGAATTCTGAAAAATGATGCCATGATGTTTCAAACAATTTTCAAGATTTGAAAGTTGAAACCAAATTCGTTTCAATCTCAAGCAAAAAGTAGCCAATTTCATGCTTTGGGAAGGATCAAACCCTCGTTCAGAGAAGAATAAGGCATTACCTTTCGTTCCTCTATCCAAGCCACTAGATCCAATCTGCTCCATGTCGCCTCCGTCAATCTTCATCTCCATACATGGTTCCCGCTTTGGAGTGGAAAGGAGAGGAGTATGATGGCGTCAATGGGAAAATGATTAAATGCGAGAGTCAGCTCGTGCTTAGCAATGAGAAAGAGCTGTGAATGGATAAACTATAAAACTAAGACAGACACTGCGCCAATCCGCTGGTGAGAATAGAAGCTGTCTCATGACAAACTCTCTGGATATAGTGCATAGAATCCCGTTTATTTCTTCTCGCTAGATACAACATGTCCTCCATCAAATCTTTTAACAAGAAATGGTACCAGTCTAGGTGCAGGGGGAGTATGAAAACGTAGCTGTGAACTTATTGCCAAGTTAAGAGTCTGATACATCGGAATCCCCAGGCAATAGCAAACCTACCATAATATTCACAAAAAACACACATAAACTTCTGCACAAGCCCAACTCAGAATCCACTGCCTAACATGCTAAAATGGGGAAGAATTCAGCGATCCTGGCATGTCCCCTTTCAGTTTTAGAAGATATTGGGCTGAAGCTGCCCATAGCCCTATACCCCTTTCTCTTCATTTTCTGTACCCTTCTCAGAGTTCTCTCCAACCATGAACCGTCTCTTGTTAGCACTTAGGCCTGATGTATGCAACTGCCCACGTTTCTTGACAAGACGGGCTGCAGTTTCACGGTCAGCTTTGGCGTCACCAGAGTCAGGCTGTGCAAAAAAAATCCAACAAATTAGGTAGGAATATAATTTGCTTATGATGGCTAATATGCACAGACAGTAACTTGGCTGGAGTTGGTTGCAAGAAAAATGGTACCTTGATTTCTAACGCCTTGTCAAAAGATACTATAGCGGAATCTGGTTCCCCAAAATTTAACTGTGCTCTACCAAGTGTAACCCAAGCCTGTAAAATCACCAGATATTCGCAATAAGGGTTACGAAATATGATCAAACATAAGTGATACGTAACTATAGCTTTGTCCCAGGGATCAAATGGGGGTAGAAATAGAGTAATTCAAGGAAAGCAAGCATCAGTGATGGTATCTAAACTAACCTCAGGCCATAATGGATCCAGTTCAGTTGCTCCTGCAAGTATACCCAAACAGATCCGTAAAAATATGAACAGCACATGTACGCTGCTAGGATCATAAGGAGTTTGCAATTCAGATATGAGAAACCATGTGCAGCTCTAATTTAAGGTGATTCTCTGCAATGTGTCAGTCAATGTTGTATGCATTTCTACAACAGATGACAAAGCACCGCTAAAACCAGTGATCCCTTTTTGAATGAAAACAACAGATGGGTTGCATTAATTATATAGTACAATGCATAATCTGATTTGAATTGCTGCTATTATTCCGAACTCATGGCATTTTCTATAGCTTAGCCCACTAAGACATAGGTCAGAGAGATCAAGAGCGTACTTGTTGCTGCTCTCAGTGCACGCCATGCATCTCCCAATTCAAGTAAAATCTGAGCTTTCTGTTCATGAAGTACTGCATTATCAGGTGTCAAGGTAAGTGCCGCCTCCCACTTACTAAGTGCTTCATAGTACTTCCCTTCCTAAAAGGTTAACAAATGTGAATAGTTATTTATGTTCACTATCATCATTTAACAACAGAATATGTTTAATATTCTGCTGAGCAATTGATAATCCTGCAGATAACAGCTGCAACACAAACGCAACAAAATACAGTGGTTAAAGATTTACACCTAACTAGCTGCCCCTTTGAGCTGCAAACTGCCCAGTCAAGAGAACTTGTTCCTACTCAGTACAGTGCTCTGTTTTTTTTTAGTTTTTTTTACACAAGGAAGAACATGAGTGCCTCCCTGCAGTTTCAGAGGGCAATGCCAAAATATATGGAGAGCTAAACTGGACAGCTCAGCATCTGCTTGAGCTCTTTTTAAGGTTATAAATAAATATAGAAGGGCAATGGGAATAACCACTCTAATCTTCAGAAAGCAGGGCATCATTACCAAGTATTATCTGAGAAATTGAACTGTAAAATAGGAACAACACACAAACGTATGGTCACACTCACACATGAAACCTTCAACTAAAATGACGAAATCAAATGAATTTGTGGGTGGTCAATCTCACAACAACAGAGGTACCTCTGCTAGCTTGTTCCCCTGGCTCTGTAGCGACTCAGCAGTGTCAGCTTGCTTTGTTCCAGGGGAGTTTGGGCTTGCCTCTGCTCTTTCCTCATTTAAATCCTCATCAGTGTCATTTTCAAATCCAAATGGTAGGTCTGGTTTAGTTGAAGCTACCACCGGCTGCCTCTTTATTTTGACATTCTTGCCCCAAGCTATCTTCATTGTGGAACTATTTCACAGGAGACAGCATCAGGTGTTCATAACCATAAAGGCGAAGTGACTTTTGCATACTCAAGCCACAGAAAATCTCAATGAACAAATGCAGACACCTATATGTGTGATATGTCCATCAGAAGCATAAAGTACCCCCCACAGGAACCATGTAACACCAAGATGTACAAGCTTAGTTCTTGAGAGCTAGTAGGAAACGGGTGTGAACAGAATGCTTGTCTATGCTCTGGCCTCTGGCGAAACGCAAAGGGCCCTAATTAAAGACCTGAACCTATTCAGCTTTATGAAAATTTTCCATCTGCACACACTGATCCCGTCGCCACCTATCAGAGAAAAGCAACTAACATATCATAGGGACAGAAGTCCAACTGACTGAAGCTGACACGAAACAAACCCCTCTAGAAAAGAATTAATGTTGCACATTTTCAGAGCTCAAGAAAAAACAAATGTTTCAAGTAGAGCGCCACCTCCTCTTTCTTTTGATTGCCTCGTGGGCGTAAGAAAGCAGGGCTACAAAAAGGGCCAGTGAAGTCCCCCCTGGCTCCCTCCCTCCCTAAGGCCAGTGAAGGCTCTGGGTGCACAGCCCTGGCTGCTGGGCGAAGCAAATCATCGAGCAGGTGGTGAGCGCACGGGCACCTCCCACCGCCCACCGCCCCACGCGCGCCTTATTAGCCTCTCGTAGTCTCGCTGGCAGAAGTGGGAGATAGAACAGAGTCTCGAGGCCACGAACGGAAGCTAGTTCTCGGCTATGATGATCTACGACTACAAGACCGGAGCGCTCGCGGAGATGCGGCTTGCCCGAGTAAGAGAAAAGACTAAAGCAGCTGCCATTCCAAGACGAACACGGATGGAATAGTACAAAGTTGGCAAAGAACTCACGGATTGGAGGAGGAGGATGGTAGAGTATGGTTTGCCGGGGATTTCTCGAGTTGATGGATGGACTCTTTAGCTTGAAACCTTTGGAGTCTCGAAGCGGCGGCAGTTGCCGCCTTCCACTATCGTCGGGTGCTCAGCGCATCCGTACCGTATGCACAGTACACTACTGGGCGTGTTTGGGCATCAGCGGATGCAGGCTCCTGCTGTTTGGTTGATATGAACTAGGCTCTGTACGTGCAACGCAGGTGTTTGGTTGCCTGTACCAAGGAGGGGAGCAAGGCTCGCTTTAAAGCACCTCCGGCCAGGCTCCGCAGAAACGAGCAAATCGGTCGTATCTCGGAAGCCAGGCTCCGCTGATGCTGGCTCACACAGCCTGGCTCGCGGGAGAAGCGAACCAAATGCGCGGTAACACGCGACCAGTCGTGAAAAAAACCGCGAAACCCCGATATACATAATGTATGGTGTAGCATCTATGACCCAACTCTACACTATCACCGGCAGTTGTCTCGTATACACGGCGCTACGTATGAATGTCACTTTCAACATGACGTCGACGATAACGTAAGCGAAGAAGAGTTAGGGCCTGTTTGGTTTGGTGCCAATTCTTTGGCATGCTAAAATTTTAGTAATTTTAACTGTGTTTGAATTTAGACTAGAATTTGATCAAAAATCAAATTTCTCATTTGGATGAGTTATTTGGGGCTCAAAGAATCCACTAAGACAAAAAAAAATTGTTGTTTGACTTCATTTTTACATAAATTCAAAAACGATCAAAATTATCAAAATTTTGGCGTGCTAAAAGTTTAGCTTCAAAACAAGCAGGCCCTTAGTGTGTTTTTTTTCATTGCCTATTACTCTCTTATATGATGTCCGTTTTGAAATCCGTTTGTACCGTTGTATTTCTTACAATAAGATTTGCAAAACAAGATCTATATTGCATACATTTTGATGACATTTAACATAGTGACAAGTTATATACAAATCTAATTGAAAAGTTATAGACTAAACTAACGTCGAGTTGTCATTATAAGATCACTACTGAACTTGCTGCTTGTATATACAATCAAGTTCTATTATATCAATAAGAGTACCTTATATAGTATTTGTGTAGTTGGTTGTGTTTTAAATTTATGTGCAATAGTAAGAGGCAACATATTAATCAAATTAATATAAAGAAAAATATAGGTTGTGGATACAGTATACAATAAATCAATTTATGGAGAGATTGTCTTACCAACTTGCTACAAACCATCTATACAATTTGTCTCCACATAAAATTGGTCGCTTGTAACAAGTTATATACAATACCAACACACGTAGACGTCATGTAGTAAGATATACCTAGTATCTTATATCAAGCTATGAATCGAATATTAAACATTTATTTGTTACAATTAATCCATTTATTATGTAAGTACACCAAGTAGCAAGTTATTCACAACATAAAAATATTATTTTAGACAATTTTATGTACATAAGTTGTTGGTAGATTTTACACATAGCTTGATATACAAAAGTAGTAGAGAAATAGCGGCTACATATACAATATTTACTAGTACAATAAAACTTGTCATATGTAAAGTACATCACATGTCTTGTTTTGTAGCCCTTATAGTAAGAAATATAATGGCGCAAACATGGTTAAAAAACGGACACTTGATTAAAGAGCTATGTTATTTTAAATAAATCAGATAAAACAAACATATTTGGTACATGGAATGTGTTCAGTGTATTCATTACTCTTCCACATAAAAAACCCACAAATTTTTTCTACACATAGAGACTATTTTTTCTGCACGTAGAGGCCACCTGTGAAAAAAAAGGATCGTAAGTCCCTTACATAAAAGCCATAGTTCACAAAAGTATCGAAAGTTCGGAAAGACTGCACCGTACGGCACACGGCTTGCGCGGGGGTCGCGTCCTCAAGCCCAAGTGTGCCCCCTCTCGCGCTAATGTTTCCGAGAGCATGCTTAGTTTGGTGCTAAACTTTTGGCATGACGAAATTGACTGTGTTTGAATCTATGTAAAAATTTAGTCAAACAATACATTTTTTTGTTTTAATGGATTATTTGAACCCCAAATAACTCATCCAAATGAGAAATTTGATCTTTTGACAAATTTTAGTCTAGATTCAAACACAGTCAAAGTTGATAAAATTTTAGCATACTAAAGGTTTGATACCAAACCAAGCAGCCCTGAAGGTCTTCCTAGGAACACCTTGGACCCCATATATAATGTGCTTTAAGATTTGTGAATGGCCATTTTTCAATCTATTTTCGGCATTTCAACCGAGCCCACCGCAAATGTTTATATGGAAGTGAAAAACATGTAAAGAGTTTCAAAAAGGAAAAAACATGCAAGACAGAGCAATATTCCCTCGATCCACAAAACCATCGAATTGGCTTTATTCCAAGTTGAACAATCGTAGTTTTAAGCACACATATATACCAATAATAACATTTATGATATCAAATACATATAATATGTAAAAATATATTTCATTATAAATCTAAAGATACTAATACAAATTTTAATTTTTTATAAATAAACTTAACCAAGCTTACGATGATTTGACTGGAGATCAAAAATCTTTTTTTATGGACGGAGGGATAGGAAATTTAGGCCCTCGATCAATCTACGCATTTGCCTCGCAAAGCCCGGCATACAAGTGCGTGCAACGGCCCACGTAATTGTCGTATACATTAAATAATGTTCGAGCATGCGCTTTTACACAGACTAGTGAGCTCGGATTTACTATGTGATGCATATGGTATATTGTGCTATCAAATTTGTATTTACTAATATAAAGTAACTTAAGCTAAAAATTTGAATAGTAATAAATGTATTTGCTCTGGTTAGGCTAACTCCAACAACATACATATACTACTGGTCTACTACCTATATTTCAAACCCCACTACGTCTGCAATGCTAGAACAGTGTTTTACACATCTATTTGCATATTACGTTGAATATGACCTTAGAACATAATAAGGGTATTCGCCAATTAGGCATATATGAGTTTGGTTTTCTTAGCCGACTTTACTTGAGTTTGTGTTTCCAATCTAACATAGGTGTTCGTAGAATTGAATTATTGTTTTAGTGTTACCTGCAGATGATACGCGATCGATAACGAGATATCTATAACGTCTTTCTAGATCTCGGCTTTTAGGCTGGTCTAGTTTCTTGAAGGTCCATAATATAAACGTGAAACAGGCTCCTCTGACTTAAGTCAATGGGACATGAGCCGCTGATGTACGGGCCACGCTCGCATGGGCCGACATGGCAGTTACTCAAGTATAGCTAACTTAAGTTGCTCCGGTAAACTTTGGCATGAACTAAAGTTTACACTGAGTGTGAGAACCATCGCTAAAATACCGTTTATGTAAACAGGCATGGGTTTTGCTAATTTAAATAGATATAAGGGTTTGTTTGGGCGTAGGCATTGAGTTTGCTGAATTTTTGAATCCGGTAATGAAAACCGGATCCAACTAGTATTGGACAAAGGGTTCCAATGCCAAATTTGTTATTTGGATACTAGTTGGAACTTAATTCATCCAATGCAGATGGGTCAACCTCAGTATTGGGATATTGCCATATCTAGTTATATCCCCATGCCAAGAAATTGGAGATGTAATTCCAACTTTGAATTCCATGCACAATAAAACCACAAAAATAATGAAACTCGACTCCAATTCACAATTTCAGGCTCCAATGCTTGCATCAAACATTCTGACATAATTATACCGTGACAACTAATAGACTCTTGTATGATAAGAGCTCCTTTAAAACATAACGCTTCCACATAAATCTCATAGAAATTTTATAAAAAAACCGTTCAATTTACATAAAAATAAGAAGAAAAAAAAATCTCGTAATCAAGGAGATCTGAAACTATGGACTATGGTTCCAGAGAAGTACTGTGTGCTCCCACGGTCCCACCTCCCAATCAAACACAAACGGATGGTTAAAAACTTGAATCGTATTAAAAAACTTTGGCTTTTGATATTAAATATGAAAACTTTTGGTTAAATAAAAAAAACCTATGGATCTATTCATTGAAACTATGTAATTCCAACTTTTTATTGCAACTTCTATCCTTTCTTTCTAATATCAAATTAAAACTATCTATTCAGAAAACTTGAATTACAAAAAAAAACTTTATATATCTTATCTTATCAATATAAATCCAAAGCTTTGTAAAACTCCAACATTTTAAATAAAAAATAAAACTTTACACACTAGTAAAAAGGTTGTTACTTGTAATTCAAAAACTTTCATAGTAAAGACACAAAACTTTCTATAGTACTAACTTTTAAATCACAACAAAAACTTTGTACACCAGTTTAAGGACTTTTGAATCATTGGTAAAATACTTTATACACTACAACTTCTGTGGTAAATTCGAAATTCATGTTGCACAACCTTTTTAGATCATGAAACTAAAACTTTATACACAATTTCAAATAACTTTTGAACCACATGCCAATTACTTTCTACATAAAGATTTAGATCTATAGATTGGAAACTGTACATAATATATATTTTAGAAATAGAAAAAACATAAAAACGAAAAACTATGAACATCTAAATTTAAACTTCGTAAATGTCGGTTAAAACCCCCAAAAAATAATTAATTTAACCAAAGTCCATGTAACACGATCTTTTAGAGCACAAAACTAAAACTTTACACACCATTTCGAATAACTTTTGGATCACATTCCAATTACTATACATATAAATTTTAAACTATAGACTGAAAACTGTATATATTTTAGAAAATAAGGAAAAACATAAAAACGAAAACTATGAACTTCTAAATTCAAAACTTCCTAATATCTATTAAAACACAAAAAACAAATATTTTAACTTTGCACAAATAATGACCAACAGAACCAAGAAAAGTACATCTGCAGCATGTTTGTGAATCGTGAAGACATTTCATTGTTTATCAGCCAAGCAATATGAGACGATTCTTTATTCAGCGAGACGACACGACAAGACAGCTGGTTCAGCTTCTCTCAGTCCGTTGAGCGTTGATACAGAGGGGAACAGTGTCTCCGACTGGTTTGACTGAGCCTTAGTTGTAGCTCTAGGAGACGGTCTAATGCTACAGCACACCATGGACAATGGACAGAATGGAGTTTAAAACATGAACAGAAGAAACAGGAGAATCGTTGGAGTTTCGCTTCTTCGAGCTTGTCTCGTCGTGTTCCCCCGCGGTCCACAGCCGCGCGCACTCCCCTCATTGGCCGAGAAGGATTAGACTCCGCCCGCGCCGCGCCACACACGCGGCCTGCTTCACCTCACCCACCAGGCCAGGGCCCACTGGCCCAGGGCTCAAACTCCCGCCCCCGTAGACCAGCCACGCAGGCGCCGCCTCCACTCGGCACTTCGGCACACCAATCCATCTCCCCCCGCCGCGTCGCTCCAAATTCCAAACCGCTCGCGCGCGGCGCCAATGGCGGAGCGCCTCGCCGCCTCGCTCCTCCCAGCCGCCTCGCCGTCCGCTCCGTCTCCATCTGCCCGCCGCGTCACAGCCGCCGCCGCTTTCCCTTCCTCGTGCTCCCCACGCGCGGGGCTGCGCCTCCGCCCACTCCCCTCCCGCCCCTCGCAGGTTAATTCGCTTCGCCCCGCCCCGCGTAAGGTCCCAGCCGAAGCCGGCTGGGTTGTTTGTTTCTGAGCTGTGACTGACGTGGCTTTGGTCGTGGCGGGAGCGCGTGCGTGCACTTGCAGAAGGTGGCTGGGCGTGGGCGTGGGCGCGGAGGCGGTGCCGCGCTGCGGGTGGTCCGGTGCATGGCGGCGTCGGACGCGGCGCAGCTCAAGAGCGCGCGGGAGGAAATCAAGGACCTCCTCAAGACCACGTACTGCCACCCCATCCTGGTGCGCGACACGACGTTGCTCTCACGTATCTGTACCTTACCCTCAGGTCCCGGATACAAAGCCTGATGCCGCATTTCTTCGGTGAACTCCGGGGCGTCGGGGCTGTATTTCTGGACCCTCAAAGTTAGGGATTGATTCACTACTATACATACCCCCCACATTTCTGTTCTGGGTGTATTCTAAGTTGAATGCCACAGTGCTCTTGTCTTCAATTGAGTAGGCTTGTATAGTTTGCAGCGTGCATGGCAATGCGAATGCGATGTAACGAGCGTGTTCTGTTTCCGTTGCTAAGTCCATCTTTAGCCATGTGAAACGCTAATTGCTCTATGCCCTACGGTCAAAATGGTTCAGGTCCGTCTGGGGTGGCATGACTCTGGTACCTATGACAAGAACATTGAGGAGTGGCCACAGCGAGGTGGAGCTGATGGAAGCCTAAGATTTGATGCTGAGTTGAGTCATGGGGCCAATGCTGGTATTTTATCTTGGCAGTGTGAATTTCATATACTTTGCAGGTGAGTAGTCGCGTACATATTTGACTTGTTTTTTCACAGGTCTGATTAATGCTTTGAAGCTTATACAACCAATTAAGGACAAATACCCTGGTATAACTTATGCAGGATTTGTTCCAGTTGGCGAGCGCTACAGCAATTGAGGTTGTACTCATTTCTTTGCTTAAGTATCTCTCACTTGGTTATTTTGATCGGTCGAGTCTATGTAGTCATATGTTTTTGTCAATCTCATTTGTACAGGAAGCTGGTGGCCCCAAAATTCCAATGAAATATGGCCGTGTTGATGTCACAGAACCTGAGCAGTGCCCACCTGAGGGGAGGCTTCCTGGTCAGTGGTTCCAACCGGTTCTTTGTTCTGTAGCAATATCTACTTTTGTGTTCTATTTGATGCCTGGAATTTTGACTTATGAGAGGCACTTATGAAGGTTGACTAACTTGTTGCTGGTGCCCAACTGCCCATATTCTGCAGATGCTGGCCCACGTGATCCTGCTGAACACCTTAGGGAGGTGTTCTACAGAATGGGCCTTGATGACAAGGTGTGGAGGGTTTGGAATCTTATCCAATTGTATGTACATATTTTCTTGAGTTATGTTGTTGAAACTCTCAGAGCATTTGTACAGGAAATTGTTGCATTGTCCGGAGCACATACACTTGGAAGAGCAAGGCCTGACCGGAGTGGCTGGGGAAAGCCAGAAACAAAATATACTGTATGTCTTGTGGTCAATTTGCTTAGTTCAAATCAGAAATAATTGGTCATATGCAGTAGCAGGGAATTTCTGGGGATGCTCTGTATTTTTGAGGTACAGAGTGCACTGCTTTGCTAACATATTGCAATGAGACCATGTTACAACTTACAGTTTCTGTGGTACTTTGTCCTTAAATGGCTAGGAATTGACAACTTCTCTACTCTCTGTCTCTTTGACTATGTTAAGTGACATAACAGAGTCAGTATGCAAAAGATTACTTGATAGCTACTAGCTAGTATTCTTGGTATCTCTAGCTCCTGATGTTTCTTTATTGACAGATGAAAGTTCTGTTCTTGTATCCAAACTATTCTCTTTGTAACCTCATCTTCCTTGGGGCGAGCTGTGAATCTGATTAGCCTTTTACAGAAGGATGGACCTGGTGAGCCTGGAGGGCAATCATGGACAGTTGAATGGTTGAAGTTCGATAACAGTTACTTCAAGGTGTGCCTCCTTTTTGTCATGTTTGTAATTCCCAAATTATCCACTAGAATCTCTAAACTGTTAACAACATTTCAGGACATGAAGTTTTTGAGCCAGATTCCATGGAAAGAGCAGAAGGATCAGGATCTTCTAGTTTTGCCCACAGATGCTGCATTATTCGAGGACCCATCGTTCAAGGTAACTCCTGGGGCCCAGTTTCTAAGTTGTTAAGATCCGACTTGCATTTCCTGAGAACCTACAACACATCCAGGTATATGCTGAAAAATATGCAGAGGATCAGGAGGCGTTCTTTAAAGACTACGCTGAAGCTCATGCTAAACTGAGCAACCTTGGTGCAAAGTTTGATCCTCCTGAGGTTAGAGTTAGACTCACCATCCTTCCATTTTACTCTTCTCCAACCATTCAAAACTTCAGTAAACATGCAAATGTAGTAGGACGGTGTCTAACTGTCTACTCTGTAGGTCTGCCATTTGAGTTTTGAATGACAGATACCAGATTTACTTTCCTCTAATTTGGATTCTCTCGATTCTGCATCGAAAACCTCTAGATCATATTTGGTCATATGGAAGAAACATTGATCTAGCAGTACGGAAAGACCAAAAGTGCTATAAATTAGTCTATCTCTGATCATTCCTATGAAACATGAGTTTGTTATTATGGCTGGTTGGGTCAATATCTTCCGTGTTGCTCTAGTTCTTGTAGAAACATATATATGTTGGTCACAGTCTAACTTCATGCCTGTTGCATATGATGTGCTTTTCCTGCAGGGATTCCCACTGGACGACGACACGGGAGCTGCACCAGCACCGGAACCCGAACCAGTAGCAACAGCAACAGCCGATGACAACAATGGTGCAGCATCACAGCCGGAGCCCTTCGTTGCTGCCAAATACTCGTATGGAAAGGTAAACATTTGCACTTGTCCCCTTCACTAAGCCTATGCAATCTGGAGTGCAGCTTAATGATCATAAACTGATGGAGCATGTTGCTGGTGAACTCGCAGACGGAGCTGTCGGAGTCGATGAAGCAGAAGATCAGGGCAGAGTACGAGGGGTTCGGAGGGAGCCCGGACAAGCCCCTGCAGTCGAACTACTTCCTCAACATCATGATCCTGATTGCAGGGCTAGCGTTCTTGACGTCTCTGGTCGGCAACTAAGAGTGCCATCATCCTGATGTTTACGATTGTCCATTGCAAATTATGTAAACATACGAAACATATCCACGGCGTGTAACCAAGTGACTTGTATCAGAGCTACATACACTGTGACTGTAGATTTTTGGGGGGGATTTCGGAAAGAGACTAGAGCAAAAGGGATGTATAGAGTGTTCAAGAACCAGCAACCTGACTATATATCAGTACTCCACATATATGATGTGTTATTTACCATGATTCTATGAAACTGCGTGTGTGGTGGTAGAGGGCTTTCAAATTTTGCTTAGAAATTTTAATGATATGGACCAAAATAAATCGGATTATATTTCTATTCAATTTTAAACTAGAAATCATTAAAGACTCATTTAGATTGTGAAGAAATATTTGGATTGTGACCTACTACCACCCCTGTGCGTGGATTGATGGGCACCCTTGTAACAAGAACATTTCCGGTGCACCCACACTTAGGTGTTACTAGGAAGTGTATGTGCTTTGCTTTGCAACATAAAGTAGGAATATTAATATTTGGAAAAGTCTTTTAAAGCATTTTTACCACATATTTCTCTTACATTATATTATGATTTGCTATAAAATTGATGCCATATTACAAGATATATCAAGTAGTACTTCCATTTTCAAGTACTAGTTCATTTTTGAATTAATAAAACGCGACAAATAAAAAAGAACGGAGAGTATAAACTTGATATTAATTTTATACACTGAGCGTCAGAGCGTGCGTATAACTTGATTAGTTGTTAGTCAAAGCTTATTACAGAACCTATACACCCAAAACCAATAGAAAGAAATATAAGGACTACAAGTACGCACTAGTACCATGTAATAATTCAACGGATTAAAAAAATCAACTGAAAATCTGTAGTGACCGTTTGCTTTTATTTTTTTCATTTCGTTTAACTTTTTTGCCCATGGTACTTTCATTTACACACGCTGCTAGGGTGCAGGTGAATGTTACCAGTGTGCCGAATTGCTGTTGGAGATGGCATTCGACTATTCGAGGCGAGATATATTTCAAATTATAATAATCAACAATAGGTTTCCGCCTTGTATCCTAGTTTGCGTAAATACCATGCGCCTCCCGCTTCTTCCACGGCCCCCTACCCTCGTCGCCGCTGTCGCCGCCATGCCACCTGGCCGTCGCCGCGTCGTCAGATCGCCGCCGCTCCCGCCGTCCCCTCCACAACTCTCCTCCACCCCGCCGCCAGTTCCGCCCGTAGAGGCCCCCAATACCGGAACCCCCGACCACGACGACCCCCCTTCCTCCGCCCGCCGCCGCCTCCCCCTCGCCCCCGCGGCCGTCGAGGCGCAGGAAGAGTGGCACCCGCTACCTCTGTCCACGGCCGACCTCTCCCTCCCGCTCACCCTCCCCACCTGGCCAGACCTTCCTCTGGCGTCGCACCTCCCTCTCCCCGCTCCGCTTCACCGGCGCCGTGGGGCCCCACCTCGTTTCCCTCTCCCACCTCCCCGGGGCCGAAGACGGACCGCCTCGCCTTCCTCCTCCACAACGACGGCGGCTCCGCCTCCTCGGTGCCTGCCGCCCGCGCAGCGCTCTGCGACTATCTCAACGCGGCCGTCTCGCTCGCCGACCTTTGGCGGGAGTTCGCCGCCGCCGACGAGCGCTTCGCCGAGGTCTCCACGCGGCTTGGGGGCGGTGGCGCGCGGGTGCTCAGGCAGGACCCCGTCGAGTGCGTCTTCCAGTTCCTCTGCTCCTCCAACAACAACATTGCCCGGATCGAGAAGATGGTCTGGACGTTGGCAGGCTACGGGGAGCGGCTCGGCGAGGTCGGCGGGTTCGTCTTCCACCGGTTTCCCACGATCGAGCGGCTCGCACGCGTGTCGGAGCAGGAGCTTCGGGAGGCCGGGTTTGGGTACAGGTCAGCTCTTGGTGCCTTCCTCATTCCCGTTCCACTTGTGTCATGCTACAACCACAAGCACCTATTCTACATTTCTACATGTTTCATTCAGCATTAGTCCTAAAATTTTGTTAAACTTCGTCTGCTTTCAACATACTTGATTAAATTTGGCAGATTGTGGGCTAAGATTTTCTTTCAATTGTTGTTAACTTGTGCTAGCAGCTGCTATTTTTCACTTGCTGTGCAGCTTTGGTAGGTTGGTTCTAGGTTATAGAGCTATAGTTTCTACTATTTCTACGAAGGCTTTGGTTGAAAAATGAAAGTATGAAACTATTGTGTGTATAGTGAGCTAGTTGATCTAATCAGGCAATGATGATTTGTACTATGATGGAAATGATAACACTGATGATATTTGTACTATTGATGTAAACACGAATAAAAACTCAACTTCATGTTGGGCACAATGGCATTTTGTCCTTTGGGGACAATATTGAGTATTGACCAGTAAGAAAAAATATTATTCGTGTAGGGTTGTGATTGTCCAAATTATAAATTAGTAAGTATCTGCTGTGTATGCAGTATTGCTAGATAGTCTCGTACTACAGTTGTTTGGGCAATTCTGAGTGTTTTTTGACAAATGAGCAGGGCAAAGTACATTGTTGGCACTGCTAATGAATTGCAGGCCAAACCTGGTGGAGGTGAAAAATGGCTTGCCTCACTGCGTGAAAAGGAGCTCTCAGATGTGATTGAGTCTCTTTGCACTCTGCCAGGTGTTGGTCCAAAGGTTGCTGCCTGCATTGCTCTGTTCTCTCTCGATCAAAATCACGCTATTCCTGTCGACACACATGTCTGGAAGGTATGTTTATATCTCACTTTTGTGTTACTGTTGTAATAATAGCTTCTACCCTCTATTGTTCCATTTGGACATATCACTGTTGGTTCATTGTAAAAACGATTTAGTGAGGGTAGAGATTGTTTGAGGACTTTGAGCTATGACCATCATTCTCTGTTAGACTACAAGAGTACAAGTAAGGGTTTACAGAGATGAATTATTGACCATCTGTGCATGCTAACCTAGTAACCTGTATTGCACTTCCTCAGGTCATATGGAAATTGCACATGGCACCTGATCCAAGCTATGACTCAATCTTTTTTATTTGACCATAAAACTTTGCTCTTCATTGCTAGGTTCGTTCTTGCTTAAAAGAAACCTATATTTGCTGTTGTATTTTTGGGGATTAAAAGTTTAATTGTTTGAAATTCTAGTTGACAAATCACAATGTGTGCATACATATTCCCTCTGCATTCACATTTTATTCTGCCTATAAAACACTAAAATAGTTAGTGTGGTGGAAAACTGAGGAAAAAAATGTGAACGTTGTGGATGTAGCCTGAAGAAGGCAGATTTGCTACATGTATTTAATATGACCCAAAGTATATTTTATTTGTGTTGAATATGCATTTTTAATGCAGGTTGCTACACAATATCTATTGCCAGAGCTAGCTGGAAAGAGCTTGACCCCAAAACTTAGTGTTATTGTTGCCGATGCCTTTGTTGCAAGGTTTGGAAGCTATGCTGGTTGGGCACAAAATGTTCTCTTCATTGGCCAACTACCATCTCAAAAACTTGTGGTGGCCGAAGTTATCAGTGACAGTGATACTACAAAACCTACCAAGAGGAAGCGTGGGGGAAAGTGAAACCATGTTGAGAACATGAAAGACTGAGAACACAGAATCCAGCGCTGGCAGGGTTTGCCATTTCTCCTGTGTTCTCGTTCAGTAACCATGATGTGACCTGACCATGACATGCGATCTTCTGCTCAACATGGAGGTACTGGGTGGCTGCTTCGGTTTCTTGAAGTCCCTATGAATCTGGATGGGCGACACCGACACGACTTTCAGAACTTTGGCAAGTGTCCTCTTGCTGTAAGAATCCATGAGAAGGTATCTAGAATCTGGATTGCACTAATATATTTCTGAGGGTGTTGCTTAGATTGTATGCTTGTGCATCGTCCACAAAAACGTCAAGATGGAAGGGGTACACGTACCCGTATTGTTGCCCAAACAGTGACGAGAAATTCAATTGGATCAATATTTCTCTGTTTTGGCACCCCACTTCTGCTGTCCTGTGGCAATGCTGGCTTGGATCGGGCCAGGCCTGCATCATCTGATGCTTGTTTGAGCAAAGTTAAGTTGTGATTTTTGCATGAGTTGGATTCCTGGTGTCTGGCTCTCGGCAGGTTACAAACTTACAACTTGCAAAAAATATTTACTACCTCATCTCATTAATATTTGATGTTTTTTTGTTCAATGATTGGGGGGAGTATCATTTTCACGAACATATATGGGTATCCTCTTAATGGCTGATTTTACACAAAAAATGTTGTCTTTTCTACGAAGCAAATACATTGTCTTGGGAATGACCTGTGAGAGGTGCACGGGGCTGAGTAGTGTCTCTCTTTCGAAACCAGTTACACTGTGATTCCACGTCTCCTCTCAGGCCTTGGATTCTTTGCAACCACCTCCTGATCAGCACATCAAAGATTTCTAGGTTGATAGAATTCGCTAGAGGAGTACCTATACTATGTTAGCGAGGCTCGAGACCTCATACTGCCTCATATGCCACGGAGGTCCCCTCGAGCCCCAGCCCCATTTTTAAAGGAAGAAGGGCGAAGAAGGGATAAAAAAGAGAGAGGAAGAGGGTAGGTGAAAGCAACTAATGTTCAAGAGAAGGTGGATTGGGTTAATTTGAATTTCTAGTCCAAAGTCCTTAGCATAATTGAACTCTAGAAGTTAGCGAACTTCAATCCTCTAAACGCGAACACCAGGGAAAAAAAACCTAACACATAATACAAAAACTTGCGCTAATGGCCAAAACAAATAGATATACTGACCAAGAGATAAGCTAACAAGATCACAGTAATATGGTAAGATATGAAACTTGCAAAAAGGCAATGCTTGAAGTAAGGAGATGGACAGCATGTAACCTTATTTTTTATCGGAGGTTTGGTACCCTCCCTAGTCCATGTTGTGGCACACACCAAGTGTGATGCCAAGAGTCTTTGCTCACCATCTCGATGAAGTGGAGCATAAGCTTTGTACAATCATTTGTTCTTCGGGCTCCTACAATCTCGGTGGCAAAGCTCCGAGAACACATCCAGACACCAAGTCCAATTAGGTGCTGCCAAACACCAAGAGTAACAAGCCTTCAGCCTTTACTCGATCTCGATCCTCACCAAAATTGGACATAGGCTTTAGAGCCTCATTTGCTCTCTAATTGTGAAATCTAAGTGGTTGATGAAAATGTTGAAGCTCAGATGACTCTTGAAGTGTATGAAGTTGTTGTAATGCCAATATCAATGAAATGAAGGCTAGGAACCCATATATATAGCCCTCCATCATTGAGAGCCATTGGAAAAAAAGAAAATGGAGTTCCTAGTATACATCGGATGGTTAGACCTGGTTCATTTTTCTAGGATCGGGCCTTCTAGTCCTCACAACTTTTTGACCACCTGGGCAACTAGTCGTTCCTGTAGATAAAGTCGATCCCTTAGTATGACCTAGGGATCAGACGTTCCCGTCCATTGTGGTTGACCGAAATCCAAATATAGTCGTTACTTACCTGAGGGGTCCATCCGGTCCATTTATCACTTAGGAAGTTGGCAATTCCCCATCTGATGGAAAAAATAGTCTGCACTAGTAGGGTCGGACCTTCTTGTCCATGTACCATAGGAAAATTTTCAAGTTTCCATGTCTTCTGCCAAAATGGTCCGCCACATAGCTTGGCTTATGGGGTCGGACCTTTCGGTCCATGCAAGAGCCACTGAAGTTTACTGGGATTTAGCTTTGGCCTTGAAAAGGCTCGACCGGTTCATTTTCCTAGGTTGGATCGTTTGATCTTTAGAAGAGGTTCCTAAACTTGATTTTTCTCCAAGTGTTTGGAGTCAAATTACAATTCTTCTTGAATCCAAACTTTAACCACTT
This sequence comes from Paspalum vaginatum, assembly GCA_030272315.1. NCBI lineage: Eukaryota > Viridiplantae > Streptophyta > Magnoliopsida > Poales > Poaceae > Paspalum > Paspalum vaginatum. The sequence continues at coordinate 14,741,963 of CM059015.1, forward strand.
TGCTCTGAGCTGCTTCTTAAAACTTAGGCTTGTGTGTTCATCCAAATTCAGAAACTCTTAAGATCAAGATACTAGCCTCGGACCTCCCTTATGTGCGATACTATAAAACCCTATCTAAGCAAGGACTCTTGTTCATCTTACGATCTTTGTTCTAGGAGTCTTAAAAAACCCATGAAAACCAATCCAATAAAGGAGGGTCCTCCACTTAGCATCCAATGAATAATCCAATAGAAGTTGTTTGACTTGGACAACGTAGGGGAGGAGACGAGTGGCCAAGAGTGCAAACGACATCGGGTGGATGAGGGAGTGGCCGCCGACGCGTGAACGAGGGGGTAGCGCACCGGTGTGGAGTTGAGTGCGCTGAGGGGGCAAGGTGGTGTTGCAAGCCTTGCCGGCGCAAAGCGTGTAGGTAGTGAAAATGGAAGGCCCACTGAAGGGGTTGTCGGCGTGGGTGAGGAACGAGGGGAAGGGCCGCTGACGTGGGTGTGGAGCGAGGGAAGGGGCTGCTAGCGCGGGTGAGGGGGGGAGCGAAGGTTGTTGCGCAGATGAATGAGGAAGGGAAGGGTGTGGCGTGAAGGTTGACGGTTGCGGGCGATGGGCACACGAAGAGAAAGAAAGGATGGAGGTAAGGGATGACATGTATGGCCCACATGGTAGAGATGAAGAGAAAAGATGTATCGGGGACACTTTGGACCACATGAAAATACACTAGCCTTTAAGTGAGCCTAAGGCATCTAATACGTATAAAATGGTATCTCAGATGCACGGAAAATTGTAATGGCATGAAATCTAAATAAATGAATATAATGACACATCTCTAAATTCGAATATTTGTAATGGCACCAAACCAATAAAGCCTTTAGCATATGCGTGTCTGCGCGAGGCTGGAATATTTAGCAAATTTAGAAGAAAATCGTTGAAGGGCGGAGTAGAATACTGCACGCCGTGGATCCCTTTGGGTGAGATCGGCCTACAGTACTACAGGCTGACATGTGGGTCCACTGAGCGTGGGCCCCGTATGTCAAGCCCCTAATGTCAGGGTGCGATACGTTTCCTCTTGGTTCCGCGACAAATAGCGACCCCAATTTCGGGGTCAGCCTTTCTCGACTGGGGGGCGGGACCCGTGTGTCATTGGCTCCATGTCAAGCCTGGCGGTGGCGGCGTCGGAGTTCGCCGTCGTCTTTCTCATCCGCCCCGTCCTCGCCGTCGCCTTCGTCTTCACCCTCATCCTTCTCAGTACGCGGCCCGCTACCCTTCCTTTGCCTCGGTTGCCTAGGGTAGTTGCCTGGGCAGGCTCCCTGATCCGCTTCGTCTCCCCAGGCTGGTACGTGGCGTGGAGGACGGTGCTGGTGCACGTGCCGCTGGTGCAGGAGATCGCCGGCCTCCGCCCGAAGAAGCCCTCTAAACCCAAGCCGGCCAACCGCGGCCGCGTCGCCAGGTTCTACCAGTCCCAGGCTGAGGCCGCCCAAAGGTGAAAGCTTTACCCCTGTACAACTACACAATAATACAAGTCCCCTCCTTTTGTTCATGTGGTTGTGCACCTGACGATTTCTGTGGAGACCGGCCCACCCGATTTTGTTCAATTCGATCCAGATTGGCCGATTGAGGCTTCAGTGCTGTAGAATCCTGCACTGTTGAAGCAGTTTTGTGCAGGAGGTTGAGGTTGTAGCTTGGGTTTGTGTCGGGGAATTGTGTCTGAATGTCCAGCTGCTACCTGATCTGGTTAGACATAGGCTGATGATGCAGCTCTTCGTGTTAACGTGGTTGCCATTATAGTTGAATTATAGTTGTGAAAGTCGCTTAAGCTAGAAAATTTCACTATTAAGTATTTCTTACTTAACTTCATTGCACTTGGGTACAATGCCAACTGCACTTGGCAAAAACTGACCAGAAGGCATTGTTACTTTTTTTTTGTAATTCGCTTGCCTGTAAGAATTTGGATGATTATCTCAAATAGTCAAATTCTTGCATCTCTTTTCATGCCTGCTATTGGTGCTAAAGTAAAACTATCTGTTGCAATTCAGAGAAAAAACTAGAGAATTCAGACTTCATCTGTACAAATTGATATATTGGCTCTTGAGAGCTAATTCATTTAATTTTTCTTCTTTTCTCAAACACATAGGAGACCTTCACATCTTTTATACTAAGAGAAGAGGAAACAGGGGAAGAGCACCAGTACAAGCAGCCTCCTTATCTTACGAGGATATAGGAGGAGGATGCAAAAACAACAAAAAACGCAGTCACCTGACAAAAAAACAACCCGACCTTAGACCTTACACAAGACCTTCCATCTGACCCCTATATAACCTCTGGATCTTCCTAGCTCTAGACAAACACCAAAGGCTTAATTACTTCTTGAAGTCATGGTCAGCGATCGGCAGTGAAGGGGATACTTTATTAAGAGCACATCTGTTTCAATGAATCCACAAGATCCATGCCCCCAAGATCAAGTGTTATTAAATCCTTTCTGTTTAGTTTTTGCAACTTCTCAACATGCTTTCCTCCATTCGACCAAGCTCCACTTATTCCTTCTATGGACTACTAGATCCGTGCCCGTGCATTGCCACGGGAGCTTACCTTTTGGATGTACTCCTAATTTCCATAACCATTTTAGCATATGTGGTATTTCCTTTTCTTCACATTTCTGGGAAACCTTACTAAGATTTGTTCGGAGCATAGAAGATCTATTCGAATACAAGGAACATATTATTCTGAGAAATGTTGACATTACAAGGAACAGAACACCGCAATTGCAAGGCACTTAAAGATAATATTATAATTGTTCTTATAGAAAGGCCAAAGTCTCCTAACTGCAATACTAAAAAAAGCACTTAGAATGAAGTAGTTTGGGATTCTCATATTTAAAAAACAAATTAATGTGATCAACAATAATTGCCACTGGGTCCTGGACCATAGTCTTTGGCTAACTTTGATTGAAGCTCAAGTATCTTTGCTTATCCCCACTGTAAATAGAATTAAAAATAGAACCGATCCATTGGTAGATATGATTCCCTATTGTCTAAAGTATGGAGAAGGAAAGCCTGGAAAATATATGCCATGAAATCCACCAGTAACAAGCAAGTTATATCTGACATCCAAAGCACTAGCTTGAGTATGATTAAATCTCTTGGAGAAATTTCTTGAAGCTTCTGAAGTCAAGCTCAAAGAATATAAGGTTGTGTAGGAATATAAGGTTGTGTACCTCCCATAAGTATGATACATTAAGTAGACTGAGCTCTACAAAAAATGACAAGTTGAAATAAACATTTGGAAGTTACCTTGCATGGTGTGACATGTCCTTGAAGATCAGATACTTCTTGCTTGTCATAAGTTAGGGCTAACTAATGATGTACAGGTTAGAATGACATAAGATAGTGGCATCATGCTTTGCTGTTATCCATACTAAGTTCATCAGCAAGGCAGCGATGGTTGCAAGCTTAATAAAAGTCTGACTTGAGCAGGAATGATACCATGGTAACATCTGACCATTGAGTATAACCACACATAGAGCTATCAGGTCCCCTATATTGAACTTGCCTAGAAAAAAAAGGCAGCTGAACCAGGAAACAGAAGTGTTAATTCATCTTGGAAATATAATGTGGTGTCTCCACTACTTAAGTATAGAACATACCAAAAATGCACATGCAAATTTCTCAGATGGCACTAAAATTGCTGTCCAACTCCCACGCCACATGCATTCAACATTTTTGTTACATGTCATATTGAAAATATCCTATAGATAGTTTGTTACTGCAAATTCAGCAAGAGTTGATGCAGCAGTCCACCTGTTTATAAATTGTCCTGGTTGGGTTCGGGTGTCTGGCCTATTAGATAAGCATAATTCAGTGTGGAGAATAAAGTGCATAATCAAAAAATTTACATTAACATCGAATATATGTACTCATGCATTATTAATGAGGGGCAGCTAGCTTTGCCTCCTGATATCCAATAAGAGACATGAGGTAGGAAGACACTTCTTTGAGAGTAGCAAACTGATGTCCTTTGGGGATAAAAATATGATATAATCCATTAGCACAGGTAAACAACATGGTAATTAACAATAAGAAGAACAGACCCATGGTATATTCAACTCCTAGAGTCTCAAAGTTCTCAGGGTGACTCGGTTTCCTGCTTCTTCATTGCTTGAACTGCTTCAACTCCTCCAGCAGCAGCATACCAACTATTGGCATTCTATACCGGCAGCCCACCACAGGGTTAGACCTATGGAGGTTTTGAGAACAGAGGGGGTGACGAGGAGATCGCTAATGGTGTACAACACGTAAGAACACAACGATGTAGACAGATTCAGGCAGCCAGGTCGCTGTACCCTATGTCCTGTATGGTGGTATGTGGATTGTATTGCTTGAAGCGTGCGCGTAAAGCGTGAGCTTCGGGAGATTCGAGAGAGTTTCCTCGAGGCCCTAGCTCCCCTTATATAGACCAAGGAGCTTGGGTTACAAGGCGCATCTCTAAGATATTGCCTGCCGATAAGTACGTAAGATTACATGCCGAGAATACGGATAAGATCCTAACAGATACGATTCTATCTGATCCGAGTGGGTTTCCTTGCGTGCTACGCCATCAGCTGCCTTGCGCCACGGGTCAAACCACTCGGCCCACCTGTCAGGACCGCCCAAACAGTCGTCATAGGGCACCCGTGGGTATATGACTCCCACATCAACCATAGTTGAAATAAATTCAATCACACAAGAGGAATGAAAATGATCAATATCAAACACCTAGTAGCTCAATGGAGGCAAATTACATTGAAGTTCTGCTCAACTAAACATGAGTTTTCATTCTCCATGGTGTAACGTCTGAGACTCGGAGTTGCCAACTAATCTTCCTAGGAAACTTAACTTCCACTTATCATAATTTTTCCACCAAAGCTCAGTCATGATCCAACCTTTCCAATATTTTACCAAACAAGGGATTCCTGAGAACATGCAACTTTTGATCCAATCAGCATGAAGTTGGTCTACGTATGTACTGAATCTAAAATATAATTGACAAATAGTTGAAATAATTTAATTTTGTACAATTGATATACACCTATGCTATATGGATGCAATTTCTGTGGACAACAATTGTAGTCTCACATACAGTGAAATGGACCTCCCAAGTATGCTCATTACTTGCATTTAGCATTCACAATCCGATGTACTTTCAAGCAATCGTGTAAACTGAAAGAGAAAGCCTCCTACTTTTCTAACCTTTTATCCTAGCGAATAGCACATATCATTATACAGTATCCATTGAGTACACACAGATGCAAAATGAATGAATAACCTGGAATTCATGGAATGTAATGCTAGTATGCTACAACTATAAGCCATGATGAAGAGACAGTACAAAAGGGCAAGTCACCAACGTAATGTGCTTTCTCGCTGGACACTCTGTGGAAGAGTAGAAAAGATAGAAGAGGCGAGGGAAAATGGTGATGCTTTGGAAGGTCAATGCCATGGTGCTGATTGGAATACTTACCAGCTAAAATCTAAATGCCTACTTTAATTCAAGCAAGAACAGTATATAATAGATCTAATCTAATGTGACCTAAGTTTTGCATACTTTAGGGAGTTGAGGCATGGGGCTACCGGGATTTCACGCAGAGGAGGCTGCCACCACCGCCTGTGGGGGAGCTCCGGTTGTCTTAGAGTTGTCGTGTGGGAGGGAGTCGGCCTTAGGGACCAAGACAGCAAGCGGGGACGGGGTGGAGGATTGGTATTGTAGAGGGGTAGAGAGGAGGTGGACGGTAGCTCGAATTGGTCTGTGACAGGCCCTCCCTTAGTATCAACCATGCAGTGCCCGTGATCGTTGGGGGGTGGGGGTAGGGTGGGGTGGTGTGAAGAGTGTCCCCATGGCAGCTGCGAAGTTGGGCGTGGAGGCCGCGAGGAACCCAACCCAGTGATGACGAAGTGCGGGGGCTGGAGGCCAGCTTGAATTGGTCCACAAAAGCGACAACTTTGTCGTAGGCGAGTGTAGGGGACCCTCCCTTATCAACCACACAGTGCCCATGGTTGTTGGGGGTGCGTGAAGAGAGTCCCCGTGGCGGCGGCGAAGTTGGGCATTGAGGCTGCGAGGAACCCAATGACAATGAGGTGTGCTGATGCAATCCCGGCGGCTGCGTCTGGGAGGCGAGACTTTTGGGACCAAGGCAAGGGCATTGTGGCAGCGGCTGAGGTTGGGAGCAACAGGAATGAGGAGAGTGAGCGGGCACGGCGGCGGATGGTGCTGGGATTAGTAGCTCGGTGGCTGCGGCAGTGGCTGGGGTAGGGCTAGCGGTGGCGGATGCAGCTGTAGGGTGAGTGGAGGCGGGCAGGAAGGTTCATGAGGGGTGGTGGTGGGTGAGCGGGGCGAGGTGGCATTGTTGCGCGTGATGTGTGAGAAAAACTGGGAAAAACCGGTTGGAGGGAGGTAGCGTAACAAAATAAGGGGTGTGGGGGTAGGGTGGGGTGATGGGGTCTGGATTCTGGAATTGAGGGGGAGTAACCACGTGGGTGCCAGATACCCCTTAGAGCCTTAATAGGAGTATAGATAAGTTCCAGCCCAATGGGATCTAGCAAAATGTAACCAAATTGTCGTGCAAAAACACAGTTCAGGATATGTTGCACCGTTTCCTCTTCTTTATCACATAACACACATTGCTCATAGTGGGAGAACCTCTTAGGGCTAAGTGATCAGCAGTCCAGCACTTATTTTGAATAGCTAGCTATACGAGCCTTGCATTTGGATGGAGCTCAAGAATTCCACAAACGCTGCCACGACCCGAAGGTTATAGAGCCATAGAAGGCCCTGTAGGTGGAATGATGGATTTAAATGGAAAGAGTCCATTAGATGTTTCCAAATGTGACATCATGATCTGGAATAAGAATCATCTCATGTAGAACATCCCAGATTTGCAAAAACTGCAGCAGATCATCCATAGATGAACCTCCTTGAATATCCCTTACCCAGGCTTTATTATTCAGATCTTGTGCTACTGTGCAGGTGCTTAGACATCTTTTTGGAATGCATGCAACAACAGCTGGAGCTAGATTGACCAAGGAGAAGCCATGTATCCAACGACCAGGCCAGAAAAAGGTGTTGGTGCTGCTTCCTACCTGTGTAAACACCGAGATTGCAAACATTGCCTAACTTGAGGACAGATTGCGTTGAATAACCAGAGCATGGACGGTTCTCTGCAGTTTTCTCGAGCCAAAGCCATCTCATTTGTATAGCCCATCCCATAACTTGCAGATTGTGAATACTGACCACCAGGATCAATTGGTATAGTAACCTTTTCCCAGGCCACCAACAACAACTACCATTGACCTCCTTCCTCTGCACTGAAAAAGTCTTCTGATTTTGTCAATTGCTTTAATCACTCATTTCGTCACGTACAAAGCTACCAAAAGATGGGCCATAGCAGCTCTACCTGCCAAATTCATATGACTAGATTTCCATCCAGTGAGTTGATTGGTTATCTTCTCTATCCATGGCAAGAATTCATTTTCCCGTACCTTTTTGGAGACAGGAGCTATAGTTATATCCATGCCAGAGTTTTACTGGAGTACATGAGTTTTTCAACACCTGGTATTGTGGCCCAGAAGCTGTATTTGTTATTGAATAACTTAGGATAGTTGGAAGCACTGGATAGGGATGGTAAAAAAATAAAGCTGATGGCATCAGATGATATCTATCTGGTTTATGCACTACACAGTAGCAAACAAGTTGTGATTAAAATAGTTTACGGCTTTACGCACTCTTCTCATTTAAATCACTATTAATTGTACACTATAGATTATATATCATGAGCATTTATTTTGGAATTATCTATTGATCAAGTGGCTTTAAAGACAACATGACTATCTGGAAACTCATCTAATGTAGTATTTGATTTATATTGCCTCCTTACCCCTGAATCTTTTCATATTTTACCTTGACCTGCAGTGCCAAGTGCCAATATCAGTATTACTACAAGAAAGTACCTGCCTCCTCTTGGTCAATCGCACCATTTCACTAACTCAGTACTATGATATTATCATTCCTTCGTTTCAGTGATTGGAAAGTATATAGAACCTAACAACGAAAGAACATTATTTCACTAGATGGTACCAAATCTGTTGCTGTTAGGTCACCGATAGCTGTTTGTAGCTGTCTGATTTGCTAACTATGCATGCGCCAGTGGTTGAGAGTGTCTCCAACTTGTTCAGGAAAAGTTTGATGCTTTCTAGAAGCTTTTGGTTATTCAGAGGGTTGCACTTGTTTTCTATTCCATCCTATAACTTTACTATTATCGTGCTTACTAGCAAATTGTATCTGGAATTCTGTCAAGATAGCTATCAATAACACTAATGTATTCTGGATGCTCAGATTGTTGTAGTGTTGCTACGATTTTCAGATATTAACCAATGTTTCAATCATAATGTGCTAACCCACAAAAGCTGCACTATGATTGCAAATACAAGATGATATAGATTCGTGCAGATAGATTATGCGAATACAAGCTGAATGATAATACTCTTTCATTTATACCCGCATGGCCATAGATCACTACTCTGATGCTTGTTATTTGTTCACAGGAACAACAAATCATAAGGGGCATCTTAAGGGAAAACCTTTAGCACCTTTGCAACAAGTATGCGCTGCAGAATGTAGTATATGAATGCATTCCACAATTCCAATTAGCACGTAATACTGCAAATGTGGTGGGTTTTTAGGAGAGTGAATATCAGCATTCTATGGAGTATGGAAGCCTCCTGCTTGGCACTACATCAGGCTTCCACAATGAAGATGATATCAGTTTACGAACTGTATGTTGAATGACCTTGTACAGTTGAGGACCTTATAATTCTGTTATAGATTGTACATATACCTGCACAAGAATAAAGAGAACCCTTGTCCTTTGGAATATCAATGTACCTTCTCTTGTGCAAAGTTTTTCTTTATTAAGTTGAGCTCTAATCATTGGCTCATGATGGCATTTCTAAAGATGAAAACTGCTTTATATGATGCTAATCTGCTGGGATTATGCGCTCATTCTTTTCCGCTTTGCTCAACAATGATCACCCATTCAATCAACCAATCATTTGTTGACTGATTCCCTGTGGGAAGGATGAGGATCTGGACTCACCTGGCAAGGGAGAAGCCATACATTTCTTGAGAACCAAGATCACACCACCTGCTCAAAAGCCGCTTCCTTTGCAACAAAGTTCGTTTGCCGTGATTGCAATCCATGTTTATTCAGAACAACTGACTTTGTTCATCCTTAAACAGTACGAGTAGTCGTGGTTACGCAACAGTGTACTCCTAGTTGACATAAACAAAAGGCACATCTGATCTCCTTTTCTACGTGTTCTCCTTTTCCTCCAAAGCCTGCAAAGAGTGATGCAGAATCCCTCCAGCTTAAGAAATTGGGGATTGAAATGCTGCTGATTAGACCTCATGGAACTGTGAAAGGATGGAGCCGGCAGTGCTCCCCTCCAGCGGCACAAAGCGAAGCAGCCACTCTGACAGCAGGATCTCCCCCTGATCACCTCCAATCTTACCGAAAAGCGCGATGACGGCGACCGCTTTGTGGGTCTGGTCACCGTCGTTGAAAACCGGCTGTCGCCATTTTCAGGGGGCCCGTGGAAAATGCTGGGTGTGGGTGCCATGATTAAGGGCTTGGAGCATCATTGTACCTTCCCAAGCTTGCAGATTCCTAGCTAATCATCATCATTCATCAGCGGTGACGGTGGTGGATTCGGCTGCTCTAGATTTCGGTAAGATCTCCGGGGTTGGCTCATGCCCAAAGCAAAAGCGAAGCAAAGCAAAGGTAGTTGAGTTGTGAGTGACCTATCATGCAAAAAGGCCCAGAAAAGGGCACAGTTCAAAGGTGCAGAGCCAATCTTTTGTTAGAATGTTCCATGTAGGATATAAAGAAAAAGTCACACTGAGAATTCACATGACACACAGCACTGCCTTGTTTGCTAACATATGTTAGAATTCATAAATACTCCTAAAAAAGGCATCCTTGACCTATCTATGTTAGAAATAGCACACACAAGACTGTATCAATATTGACTATATTTAAACTTTACTATGTCTACAGTATAGATACAATGTCATTTTTGTACTATGGACGATTATACAGACCATATTGAAATTCCATACTTATGTGTGCGCAACATGGCCTTTGGATGTGTGTGTGGCACACACACACATTCACACAAATTCAAGTGGTATAAACATGACAGATGACACTCTCGAAATTCTGTGCGCCACTGGCTCTGGATGTGTGGTACATGGCCCCCATTTGGATGACACTCAAAATTTAGTGGAGCCTGGAAATATTCCTGGCTGTCTCTAGCAGTCCGTGCATGTGACTGTGCTTGTGTACTATGCTCTGTAAGATAGTTGATGTAGCAAAACATGGAAGTTGATACGCTGAGAGTCGTGCATACATGCGCAAGGGCATGAGCCTCATTATCCAACTGAAGGCAAACCCTACTGGTGCAAGCCAGTAGCCTAGCCCACCACCAAACCTAGGAGCTAGCAACATGGTTGGAGAGGCTGCAGAGAAGGTGATCCACCACTAATATTGTGAATTTTGCATGAAAAGGGGTAGGTCTCCTAGTCCTCTGTTATACCGTGTCATCAAATTTTACGCCAAACAATTTGAAGTGGTACACACATGCTACTAAAATGTACTAGTAGTAGCATGTGTCTGTGCACCATGGACCTCCCTACGATATTTGGGTATCTATGTGTGGTATACTACGGTATTTGGTTATCTATATGTGTGATATACACAATTCAAGTGAAATATATGCTATACACACAAATAATAAATTTGCTGGGCGCACTACTTGGAAGAGAGGACAGGGTCGGTAAAAGGTTGATTTGGTCAATTGACCACCTATTAGCTAGATTTGGTTCGGCTAAGGTAAACATTAGCTGGGCTAACAATTAGGTAGCTCACTAACTGAGCCTATTAGATCCAACTCATCTAATTTTTAGTAGCTAACTATTAGTCTGGTGCATCTTAGAATGCTAAGATATCATCCATATCATGGGTAGGTATGTCTTTTGGAATTCTTTTCTTGTTTGGCTCCCCTCTTGAGCTTATGGAGCAACAGTCCGCAACACCAATATTTTAATTTTTTTCATGACAAGTGGAAGATCACCTAGTGCGTCTGTTTACACATGTCATCACATTAACTCACACAAATTTAAGTGGTACGGACATGTTACTACACTAGTAGTATATGTATGTACTTCGTAAGAGCAGCGTTCGCAATGATAATAGACAATTACTAGCTATTTGATTCCACATCATCTAGCATGGTCCACTCGTCATGAATTTTTAATAGTCTCTGCACAAGATTCTAGACACCAATGACTAATGAAACAAAAGAATTACTTAAAGAGGCCAAGAACCACCTCGATTGCCACAAATAGATTGGCTACTAACTCATCACTAGTGAGGAGGTTTTCGCTGCTCTCTCTCTCCTCCACGTAAGCAAATAGCCAGTGAAATAGCTAGCCATTGGAGAAGCCCTAAGCCTACCAATGGTACTCCCTCCTTATTTAAATATAATATGTGGTTGGCCTTTTTTCAAAACTTCAATAGCTCGTTTTATTCAATTTTTATAATTTATTTTGTTATGATTTGTTTTATCATTGTAAAGAGTTTGAGCATAACTTGTTTCCTTATATATTTACACAAAATTTTCAATCAGACGAACAATTGAAGTTTTAGAAAAAAAATCAACCGCGACTTATATTTAAATAAGGAGGGAGTATTTGTGTATGTGTGGTGCACACAAAAATTCAAGTGACCATAACACACACACACAAGTAATAAGTCTGAGAGGTACACAAGAGTAAACATCACTAATAACGTTCTTCCTCCCGTTCTAAATTATAATTTACTTTTACTTGTTTTAAGTAAACTTCTGTAACTTTGATCAAGTTTCTAATCAAATATATTAACATCTATAATATCAAATAAAAATGATCAAAACATATTTCGTGGTGGATTTATTGGAACTAACTTTATATTATAGATGGTGATACCATTTTCCTATAAACATAGTCATAGTTAGATAAATTTGACTTATGATGAGGCTAAACTAAATCATAATTTAAAACCGATAAAGTAAATCATAATTTAAAACCGATAAAGTAAGTCTTCATAAATTCTTTTCCTCTTGTGTGCCCTTCACGAGCCCAAGTTGCTATTTGTTCCACTTCCGCACTATCTCCAAATCTCCCTCAACGCCATCGTTGGAGGCCCCATTAATAACTAATTTCATGTGAGATATACAATGCAAAGTACCATACTACTGGATATCCAAGAATACTGCATAGAATAAAAAAATATTGTTAGGAAGAAACACCCTACACAATGCATGCTTCCATAGTATTATACATCAATGTGCAAGTTAATTAGTGATGTTTATATCTATAAAAGTAGACCTATCATATTATATTTTTTCCATGGCCTAATATATCATGCCAAATCAATATTTTTTTAAGATACAACTTTATTCTCTCATATTAAATGTTGTGCCACGTCTACGTGACATCTCCTTAAATCCACCGGGAATAGTCTTATCACCTCTATTTCTTCTCCTTAGATTTTAAGTAATTAGTTGGCTGAGCGTTTATGAAGCAACTTTTCTTGCAACATGATTGGACTTGGCTTGATCAGAAGTAACATCAAAGCTCAACATAGTTTCGTTGGCATGTTTTTGAGTTGTAGGAAAGTTACTTGTGGCATATGCATTGTATGTCGCGTGGATTCCCAATGCAATACTTAAGAATTAGGTGTTTGGGACAGATGCCATGAACCCGGTAAGCATAACAATTTGACTTGTTTTTGTTTTCATATAGCGTTGATGGGCGTTTCGTAAAGATGTGAAATAGTTAGGTAGCGTTGCTGGTGAAAACGCCTGCACGGCATCCTCTGCGTTAAAAGTGGGGACTGAATAATCGACGGCCGCAGATGCTTCACAGGGTGTATGCCCAGAAGGAGAAGTGTGTTCTTTCTTGCTCAGGATGTAATAATTAAGCTCAGCCGTCAGCCCCACGTGTCTTCTTCAATGTGATGTTTATTTATCGCCCTTTTTCCCCAGACAAGGAGATGAGACGGACCGGCAGCTCTGCCTGCCGATCTCGATTGGAATTGGACTGAAATTGCCAGTGCAGTGCATGCTCAGTACGAAAGCGATGATGCCCTGCATGGGGATAACAGGGAAACTAGCCCGGCAGCAACTCTGCCTCCTGAAAAGAACTGGTCGCGCAGTGCTAATAAGAATGGACAGTACTCGCCTGAAGTTTTACAGCCGGATATTCCCTCCAGCTTTAAGTATACATCAGGGTTGATTTTTTCTAAAACTTTAATTATTCATTTTATTTAAAAAATAAGCTATTATTTATTCTTTTATGATTTGTTTGTTATTATATAGAGAGTTTGAGCATAACTTATTTTTATATGTTTACATAAAAGACAAAACTTTTAAATAAGATGACCATTTAAACTTGTGGAAAATAATCGACCGCAGCTTATATCTAAAACCTGAGGTACGGGGGAGTATTATTTATGTATGCACCATGCACCGCACGTTAATTCGGTCAAAACTACTCCATTGGTCTGTTAAAAGAACTACTCCATTGGTTACAAATTGAAGTGGGGCCAGAGTGGCGCGAATTGATGCCCTGCCCGGGTCAATCTGCTGGTTTTGAGAAAACAAAATTGAAGGCATAAACAAACTGGGATCAGTATGATATGTCTGATGTTTGGCACCCAAAACGAAATAAAACTCATATATACTCCCTCTATCCAAATTTGTAAATTGTTTGACTTTTGTGACACTAACTTTAACTTTTTGCTCGTTTTATTCAAAAACATCATAATTATTATTTATATTTATTGTGATTTAGTTTAACCTAAATCTACTTTAACCATGAATTGAGTTTTTCTGTATTTTCATAAATATTTTGAATGAAATGAATGGGTCAAATTTGGTATATAAAAAGTCAAATACTCTATAAATTGGGATGGAGGAGTATTATATATGCATCCGGGAATATGATGGCCTTATCCGAGGCTTTCTTGTGGGCAAAAGAATCAAGAGGCGACATATTTGTTAGGCGTATTATTTTCAATTTTCAAATGATGTCATGGGAAGAGGAATGGCGAGGGAACTTCTCAAGTGATTAACTTCGATCTCTCTCAAAATTATTGTTATAATATTCCGTGAACCCGTGCTCTCATGTGTTAGAATTTTAGAGGATTAAGTGTGTGTTAAAAATGGTATATAAATTTAATAGCAGAAAAAAGTTGTTAATTTAGAAACATAATACATAGGTCTTTTTTTTCTTATAATAGCATATGGTGGTAATTTAGATGCTAATTTGACTGTTTTAGATATAAAATTTAAGAGGACATTTTAGATTATCTATCATGACACCAATGGTTGGTAAGCCAGGCCAAACAAATTTAAGGAGTTATGTCATTTACTATTACGCATTTATACCAGCCTATGTGGATATTTTAAATAATGATTTAAGGGGTCATTTTATACCATTTTTTTGTAATAAAGGGCTGGAAAATTATTCAAACATCAAATGGATTTAATGTTTATTATGATTTTTAGTCTATTAAACTATGGATATTTCTAGTTGTTATGATTACATCTAGATATATTTTCCTAGCTCACCTTGTGAGCACTAATGTGGGGGCTCAAAACAAGTCTTGAATTAAGATATGAAATGAAGCGTTCCAAATTCCATAATTTGAATAAAATGTGCTTTAATACCCTTTTAGAGTTTGGTAATCACATTCTTATATTAGAGTGATACAGATCCGCCCTAACGGGTCAGACAGCGAAGGAGCGTAGCTTTGAAACTAAACAGCAGAAAATAAATCGTAGACCCAAACTTCCACACGTCACGGTTGGGAAGCAGGTTGTAACCCTTACTCGGTCAAATATATGGTAACTGCATCCTCATCACTGGAAAGCAAGGGTGAGTACATACGTACTCAGCAGCCCCACCTTCCTCCATACGGAGTAGGGGTATAGCTACATCTACCTGCAGAATATATCTGGAGCTCAGAGAGAGTTTCACATGAAAACATTTTGTATGCAGGTTCGAACTAGATATCAAGTTTTATTGTTTCTGAAAACAGACTTTTTCTCAAAAAGGGTTTTCACTGGACTTACCGGTCCACATGGCTCTACGCATTCCAGCCAACATATTTTCCACACTGCTACTAGGTTTTACCCCCTAGCTCCAATATCCACAAAAAACCATTTTGTTCCAAAGCAAACCAACCGTTTTAGTTTATGAAAATTTGCTAATTGAAGAACCAAGATGTAATCCATTTATACCGGTAGATCCAGACTATTCGATTAGATTTTACCTGATCAGATGTTGTACTAATTCCCACAAGTTGAACTCAGTGACTGCTTACGGACAAATAAGCGTCCGAATTCCAAACCAAGTCATTGCCATTACTTCATGGTCGGTCTAGAAGTGCTTTAAGGATCAGGGCCACCGAGTCACTCTAGTACCCTGTGGTACTCCCGTGACACACAACCCCTTCTCTCCACCCTTGTGTGCCAAGACAGCTGCTGCTAGACTATCCATTCTGACTTAGGCCTAGCCAATGCCTCATACAGAGCGAGTGGTTATACTAAAAGAGTTAGGCAAGATGAAAATCAATGTGGTCCTTACAGGGTGTAGGTAGAATCATTCTACCTTTCCATTTTCGACGCCGCGAGTATCTACATACTCGGTCTTCTCCACGAAGTCCGAGACCTGAGGTAACCGCGAACTTATAAGTTATCCACTCAAACCCTACCCTTTAAAATGGCTAATCTCGACCCATGGGTCGTTTGCTGGGATTTTTCCCCATTTTATTTCGAAAACACACCACACATCCATATCCCACTAGTTCTACAACCATAATCTAATTCAACATCAAGATTATGATAAATATAATTATATGAGCGATCCCACCTATGTGCTTAGATAGACTTAGGTGGCTGGGTTACTTTAGTAAACAAAATATGTAAGTTTTATTGTGATTATCAGGCCAAGAGTTGTGTTTGCAAAGCATAGGAAATTTATGCATCAAATGGGGATTCCAGCGGACTTGCCTATTGCTTCATCGAAGATACACTGACAGCTGAGGCAAGGATATATCATCTCCCGAATGCCTCGGAGCACCAAAAGCTGGGAGCGATGGACCTTTCCCTTTGCTCGCGTTACTCTCTCCACTGTTGAGCGCGATGGTGTGCCAACCACTGAGTGTGTTGGTAAAGTATCCATTCCAACCACTGAGTTTAGATGGATTTAGGCACGAGAGTCACCTAAATCAAAGTTAGAACGGAGAAGATATGTAGTATTTGGTGGCTATAGGGTACATATAGACTTTTGGGAGAGTTTAGGGGGTGGATTTGGACTTTTCATAGATGGACTTCTCGGATTCGGCCCATGGGGAAGCAACTTGGGCCAGGATGGAATTCGGCCTACACGACCCACTTGGCCCGCGTGCGTGCATGGAGTGTGCGCGGCCTGCTTGGCCCACCTAGGACACGGTGCGTAGGAGGCCTAGTAGGTCGGCCCAACGGTGCTGAGGGGTGGACGGCGAGGATGGCGTCGTTTGGCCTGGGCCCACGCGTCAGTGGGAGGAGGTGGGGTGACGGTGTGAGGAAAGGTGGCGACGTTGGCCCGGTCGACCCAATTCAGCCCGGTTGAACCGGTCAGCAGGGCACTGACGGGGTCGACGGCGGTCCATCGGCGGCGAGGCCAGTTCCGGCGACGAGGGTAGCTTGGCGACAATGAGGTCGGTGCAGCGAACCCAATGGTGGTGTGAAGGGCATGGATTGGAGGATGGAAGGGGGTCGTCCATGACGGCGGTGTCGCAAGCACGCTTCGGCAGTGGGGAGAGCACGCCGGTGGCCTGGTGGGGGTAGATATGGAGGAGGTGAGGTGCTGTGGAGGTGGAGAGCTGCGGGGCAAGGTTTGTGGTGACTCAAATCGAGCGAGAGGGCATTGGAGGTGGCGAATTTTGGGCGGCGGGGTTGGCTCGCCAGGGTAGGGGCTCAGTAGAGCAGAGAAGGGGAGGGAAAAACAGCCGGTATTCGCGGCGGGCAGCGCCTGGGTGAGCCAGGGATTGGTCATGGTGGTGGTGAGCTCGGGATGGAAGAGGCGGTGACCGGCGAGGCTATTTATAGCCAGGCAGAGGAGGAGCCTGGGCTCAGCATGGTGGTACGGCGGTGAGATGTGGTGGGCCAAGGGCCAGGTGGTGGAGCGGTGCGGCGGCGGCGTGGAGGCACACCGAAGGTGGGGTCGGTAGCGCAGTGTCGCGGCGCGCGGTGCGCGCTAGGCCAAGGGAGGAAGACGATGGGGAAGAGGGCGGCTGGCGGGTGGGGCCCGCATGGTAGTGGAAGAAGACGAGGGGCCCGGTTGACAGAGAGTGTGAGAGGAAGGTGGGGGAAGGAGCTAGGCCGTGGAGGCGTTGGGCCGTTCAACCTGGAGGTGTGCCGAGGGAAGAGGGATAGGGGAGATGGGCTAATGGTGGGGACTAGCGACCCGAGGTGAGGAAAAAGGATTTTCCTTTTTCTTTTCTGATTTTGGTTTTTGGAATTTGGGTAGGAAATTTGATGGAGATTTCGAGGGAACTTTCGTGGGGATTTTTTAAGAAGAATATTTTGGCATATTTTGGGCTATCCTTGAGATTTTTGTTGAGCTCACATTAATACACACGGCAAACAAGCAAGGTTTTGAAAATCGATTTTAAATTAGAGATGGATTTAGAAGAAAACTTCCGGACTAAATTTCAGGGTGTTACATGAAATTTACTCTTTCGAGCTCCTGGTGTGTTTCAACTTCACGGACACGCCACTCTAGCCACCTTTTCCAAACAGTATTCTTCTGAATACAAAGCGCGTCTAGTAGTTTGGTAATTTCCCCCAGCCTCCTACATACATCTTTATTACATCTAGGTCACCGTGGCAAATGTGCGTTTCTTAGGGCTTGCTTTTTTTGCCACGCCAAATTATATACATTTCAAGTTATAGGTATAGAAATAAAAGGCATGTTTGATAGGTCTCTCTTTGATCTGATTCATTATGAGAAGTGGTCATCTTACAAAAGTGATTCTATAACTAAAAATAATTTTATAGCACAACCTTAATGGAGAAG
Source organism: Paspalum vaginatum (assembly GCA_030272315.1). Classification (NCBI taxonomy): domain Eukaryota; kingdom Viridiplantae; phylum Streptophyta; class Magnoliopsida; order Poales; family Poaceae; genus Paspalum; species Paspalum vaginatum. The sequence goes on from CM059015.1 coordinate 14,760,143, forward strand.
TGGCTTCTATGTTAGGAATGAATCAGGAAATATGCTTATGCTTATATAATTTGGGGCTTATATAAATTGATTTATATAATATGGGTGGAAAACCGGCAACGATTTTGTTTGCCTGTGGCCGGATGATGCTGCCTGGGCCAGGCGCGATTCCCATGGCAGCAACCAGTGTTCTAGCTATCCACGATGCGTTTTGGTAAAATCGTCTCTAGTGCCAAATAAGTTAGGCCAATAATATTTTGGCAAGATGGCAAGTCCGCAAGTGGGAACAACAACAGTGCACATGTAGTTTCCAGGAGAAAGAAAGGGATAATTAGGAGGAATCTTGTTCTTTCCGTACAAAAGTTTTGCTACTGAAAATGCTAGGATATATTTAGGATTCATGATGACGTTTGGGACATAAGACAAAAAAATCCTGGATTGTTTAAGTGGCCCGAACTCATGACTTGAGATGTAAGGCAGTGGTTGGTATATACAAAGGATTCATAGAATATAACATTAATGTAGTACTCGCTCGATTCTTTTATATCTCTTGCACGGTAGTAGAACTTTGAACTAGCAAACGACAAATATACAAAATGGAGGTAGTACTTGATAACTTTCGATCCACTGGGTCTCCGGTCTCTGCTAGAGCGCATATAAACCAGTACATTGAAAGAAAAATATTTTGTTTGATTTAGGATTGACATATAAGAAGACCAAATGGTATATAAAATGAATTCATCCAAATAAAAACAAACACAGCTAAATTTCATTGTGAAAATAAAAAACAATCGCAGTTGACCTTAGAGTTAACTAGTCCATCAACCCGTGCTCTCGCATGGATTAGGAGATAGATTTAACTCTTAGTAAAATTAGAAGTGATTATTTCAATTCACCTTTTGTAACGACACTGTTGTGACGAATTTATATACAAATTTAGGAATTATTTTAATTTATCTTTCATGACGGCATATTGGGTAATTTATATGCAGATTTAGGGTTTATTTTATTTTATCTTTTATAATGGCATAATGAGTAATTTATTACAAACTTAGGGGGCTATTTAATTCATATTTTATAATGGCATGGTAGGTAACTTTTATGCAAATTTAGGGGGTTATTAATTCATATTTGTAATAGCATGGTGGATAATTTTTATATAAATTTAGGTGCTATTTTATTACATCTTTCATAATGGCATGGTGGGTAATTTTTTAGAAAATATAATAAATCTAATGGCTACTATTATTAGAGGTATATGATGGCCGGATGGATGTTTCTAATTTTTATGAGAATTTCTAGGATTTATCTTTTTTTTCCTAGCGCATCTTGTGGGGATTAACATGGAGGCTGCAAAAGAAGCCTATGGGTTATTTAGTTTATATTTTATAATAGCATGGTGGGTAATTTTTATGCAAATTTAGGGGGTTATTTTAACTCATATTTGTAATGGCCTGGTAGGAGTTATTTTATTACATCTTTCGAATGGCATGGTGGATAATTTTAAAAAATATAATAAATTTAACGACTATTATTATTAGAGCTAAATGATTGACGGACGGATGTTTCTAATTTTTATGAGAATTTCTATGATTTATCTTTTTTTATAGCGTATCCGGTGAGAAAATATGGAGGCTCCAAAAAAAAGACTTCAACCAGTAATATTAAGATAGTGATATAGTTGGACCTATGAAAAATTAAATGCATTACTTTTCTCTTGGAAAGAACAAAACTGGAAAGTGGTATGTATAATTGCAGGAAGCATAATGGTGTCTGAAAGTGTGCAGAAGGCTAGTTTTTTTATTTTTAATTAAGTCGGCAATGAGATTTGCATGGAGGGCGCCGAACATGCCTTTTCCTCAGAGTTCGAGCATCACATTCTCCTAGAGCCCACGAACACCAATCTCATTAAACACTGACATGATGGACTAAGAAAAAAAGAAAAGAAAACACATGGGAATCCTATGGTTCTGTTCATTGTAAACAATTTTCTAGAGTAATATTTACTGAGCCAAATAAAAAAAAGGACAAATAGCCAGTTTAATCAGTGGAGGAGCCAGAAAACTCGTGAAGACTAGGCAAACCTAACTATTTCTTCAACTTCTCGATCTATATATTGTCTCACTTTTTCCACTTTACTAGCAATACAAATGCTCTATAGCCTGCCGGAGATTTGGTAGTTCTGTTTTATCCGTAACAATATATCGTTGAGGTTAGTAACTCATTTAAGTTCAGTTTATCTTAGATTATCTATTATAATAGCAAATATTGATAATGTAGCAATAAATTTGAAGTCCTATTTTGTACAGTATTGTCTATCACAATAGCAAATGTGGCTTGTTTGAATATCGTAAAGGTGTGCGATTTAGATATAAATTTACGGGGTTACTTGATGTTTTCGTAAGAGCGGAGATGAGTAATTTTTAAGAAATACAATTTTTACGGTGGTTGGAAAACATAGGAGCCGTCCATCAGAGAAGATCTAACGATTTAGAAATATGCGGTACCATGGACAAAAATGCCTATGATAATTAAAAAATAGTGGTATCGTCTGGTACCGATGGGTTTTTACAACCATAAAATATATCTTTTACAAAACTAAGCATAAATATTGGTTTTTATAAGGGTTCAGTATACCATGTATCAGGCTGTCCTTTTTTTTTCTAGCACATCTTGTAAGGATTAACAAAGAGACCCCGATTAACAGTAGTAAGTTGTGCCACTATTGTTCATCTATCTTTTAAACCTAAATAGTTAGTCCTCACTACTAGATTTCTCTACAATTTTCTGAACCGCGTTATCTTAAGAGCCCAATAAATCACAACCCATGTCACCATCAACTATAACTCTGGATTGTTTTCTTTCATTGACTTTAGTATTCATGCATGCAAACCAATAATAGCCTTTGAAAGAACAATGCCAACAGATAGGAATAAATGACTAGTATATGTCATGGTTCATTCACGCATATAGCATGGTTTAATTATGTTGCCACCAATAACAAAAAAATACAATAGATGCTATTGCAAGTGCCAGGTAACCATTGGCGCTTAGAAAAAAAAGATGAGTATTCCAATAATTTGCATCAATTGCCGGAGGAAAAAGCAGAGCTTTGGGCCTAGAGAGAATCCAGAAAGGAGATCTACATAGTGGCCCGAAGATATGGATTTGATGCAATGCAGGCACAATGTATCCCCTAATTCCCTTCCCTAGGATCGGAGTGGCCAAGGATTAGAACCCCGGGAATTAGGGTATCGAGAGCAGGTAACAAAAGGAGCTAGCTGCTACTAATATATAGCTCATTTCTTCATATGGCCATGTCTCACATGACACGAACACATGATTCCCATGTCCCAAGAGATGAGAGATGTGACGACGAAATGAGGTTTTGAGATGCGAGATCCTTCATGAAGGGTCACATGGTGAACCATGCATATTCCAATGCAAGGTCTTGAAACGAGCAGTGCATGCAAAAGAGATGATTAGTCTCGGTAATGCGAGAGCTAGATATCTAGCGGCGAAACTAATTAATCACCGTCGTCGTGGTCGTCGTCGCAGTAAGTGGCACGGATTACCAATTCAACAACGCCATCGATCATGGGGTTGAAATGGTTGATGCAGATAAAGTAAAAAGCGATCGAGATGAGACGAGATGGAAGGAAATGAACATAAAGCCAATAATGTGGGCACGCCATGTAATCATTTGGACATCATCTACCAGGCACACATATCAAATGGAGTGTCCCTTCATGCCAAGAGGGGTCCGGTCCGGCCTAGCTCTAAAATCACAAATTCACATGCATGATCGACCCAGCCAACCAATGGCCTTTCTTGCCTACCAGCACTATATCTATATAGCTTATCTAGTACCATCACAATCACCTCACAAGATTGAGAGATCTTGGTTCAGGTTAGGTTAATTAGTTTCTCCAAAACAAAAGCAATGTATTACATAAGTCTCAATAATTAATGCAAACAACGTAGTCGTCTTAGTTGTATTTAATTTGTAACAGTAGTATAGTAGTAGTAGTTTTTTTTAGGAACAAATGATATCTTTAATACATACTTCCAATAGTTGATTCCCACCAGCAAGTTCCCTTTAGTTAGGATGGAAAGCCCAGGAGAAAAGGAAATTAAATAAGAAGCTTCTCGCTCATAGTCCATATCTCACTGATGCTCCCACTTTATGGAGTACTAATTAACATATATACTGGCTTAATGAAGAGATTAGGGATGGACCAGATGTTGATGCCCCACCACCATAAGATCAAGAGCTAGCATTTCTTGTATATATAGTTGTTATATATGAATACCAGGTGAGAAAAAGGAGGAATGGATGCCTATCTTTCTGCAAAAAGAAAAAAAAAGGAAAAGGGAAGGAGAAAAGGAGACATCATATCAGTTGTACGAGTTCGGCGATGTCTTCTTCACCAACTAAAGAAACGTTCCAATGCAAAATATATATACTACCATCACCAAGCAGCTGGTCACTGCTGCTGTTGATAAACAGGAGAATGTATGTACTACCCCCACAAACACTATTGATAAACAGGAGAATATTTGAGATGGGAGTAGGTAGGTATTATTCTACAAGAATAAAGATTCAGCAGCAAGTACTCTGAGAAATGAAGGCTGTGTTGCTGCTCAATTTTCTAGTACGTGTAGTACTACTTGTAGTAAGCTAGAGGATGTAGGGTGATACCGTGGTCGTGGTGGTGGTTCACTGGGGTGAGTGACTGCGAGTCGTGGTGGCCATTTTTGGAGGCAAGATTCGATCGAACCGGTCAAGTCATTAGTCAAAATTGGGTAGGATTCTCTATCGTTCTCGCTCTAAATTACTACTCACACGTAGTAATCTGTAATCTAGTCTGCTGACCTCACACGTCCACTATATGTTGAAAAATTGTGTACTTCTAAAAACTACTAGGGAAATCATACGGCTCCAAGATGAACCTGTCATGTGGCTTGGCGCCTCGGCCCTCTATATGTTTGTTTTTAGGAAAAACACGGTATATATGAAGATGTTTACGAAACCATTCACGTTTTTAGCACACGATATAAAAGTGAGCTATTGTCCAATACGAAAAATCAAGGATCATTCATGGGAGGCAAAAAAAACTCCAAAGCGCATGACTCCAATAGCTGACAAGTCTTTACTATCACATCTTTATTGTCTTAAATGCGCTGTAATAGAGCCCAGGACTGGAGCCGGTGTGTTCTCTTGAAAAGAACTAGCAAAAAGTTTTCTGATTTGCGATTGTTAAACATTGTATCATTTCCTGTGAGCCAAATTTTCCAACAGAATGCAGAGGCACCTGCTAATAGCACTAAATTATGTTTCTGCCTTCTTGATTTAGACAAAGTCCTCTGATGCCTCTTGACGAAGAGGTCTGAAGCCGGATGCTTATCCATTATCTAAAAAATATGAAGATGTTTACGTACATACATGCATATCTATCTAAAGATTGACCAAGTTACGTAAACACTAGATATTAGTATTCACGCATCATCATCATCTCCCATTTAATACTTACTCTGCCAAAAAAAAAATATTTTAGGTTCATCTTATATCAAACAGTGCTAAATTTGACAAATGTCAATACATCGAATTAGTATCCCGTCCCGTTACGCGCTATATTTCCATTTAGCCCGTCGTATATACAGCCGGCTATAGTCTTTGCTATTTGCGCTCTGAAAGAAGCGCGGAGCGAAATCCTTTGGCCGCTGTTGAAATCAATGATGCAAAACCGAGCCCTCTATCTTCCATTTCCATGGAACCTGGCCCGGTGCCGTCGCTGTAGTACCACACTACTAGCACGCATATACTCCGACCGACCATTATCTAGTCTCGCAGAAAGGAGTTTAGCACGTAGTACAGGGCAAAAGGCGAAAGCGACCGGCCGCGCCAAAGAACCGGAGTTGTGTTGTGCCGCCGGCCGGCGACGGCCGACGACGAACCGCCGTCCACTCCAGCATCCGATCCATCCGCGCGCGGCCCCGTTCCGTTTCCTGTACTCGTGGCGTAGGCGCTAGCTTCTTCACCATGCGCAGTGGCCGGCCCTCCTATATAAGGCGCACAAGCGCAGAGACCGGTCTCTGCAACCGACGCCGCCTAGCCATCTCCATCCAGCGCCACTCTCGTAGCTGGTCGTAGCAAGCAACCATGGCCGCCACCACCGCCACTTGAGTTGAGAGCTGAGAGAGAGGCGAGAGCGAGAGACGAAGCAGCGCTGCGCTGCACTCGCGCACCATCTCCATCACAGTTGCGCGCGTTTCTTCACCACGTACTCCTCCGATCCCCCTTTTATACCTCCGATCCCATCCCTTGCGCTAGCTTCCATAGCGCCGTCGCTGTCACTGCCTAGCGTCTCTCACCTCGGCTCTCCAGCCACCCATACAAGGTCGCCGTCGCTCCAGTACGTCCATCGATCCACCCACACGGTTGCACCGTCGCGCTCGCGCCATTATCTAGCACAGCTAGCCCGGCCTGTCTGCCGTCTGTCCTCCTCCTCCTCCGATCCTCTCGACTCTGGTGGAGTCGTCGTCGTCTGGAGTCTGGACCTACCACACCGGGCTAATTACTAGCCATGAGCGTGAAGCCACCGGCGGCCGCCTTCTACGCCACGCTGGCGCGCGGCCTCGACGACCTGGACCGGACGCTGGCGGCGGCCTCGTCCAACTCCTCGCCCGCCGCGGCGGCGTTCCTGTCGCTGCCCTCGCTGCGGGCCGCGCTGGCGCTGCTCCGCGCCGCGCACGCCGGCCTGGCGCGCCTCGTCGCCTCGCTCCACCTCCCGGGGGGCGCCGCCTGGCTGGACGAGTACATGGACGAGGCGTCGCGCCTCTGCGACGCGTGCCGCGCGCTCCGCCTCGGCGCCGCGGCCGTCGAGGGGTACGCCGGCAGCGCCGCGCAGCTCGCCTCGCTGCTCGTGCAGGCGCCCTCCTCGAGCCCGCACCTCTCGCGCCAGGTAATTAAGGTCTCGTACTCGTAGCTAGCTATATAGTACTCCTATGTTGTTGTGCTGCTCTGCCGCTGCACCAGCACCTTCGATCTTTGCTTCGCTTCTTTGCAGGTGGCGCGCGCGATCAGCGTGTGCCGGAGGGAGGCCATGGCGCTCAAGGAGGAGAACCGCGCGCTGGTGGAGACCCGCGCGGAGGCGCTGGCGCTGCGCCTCAGCGAGGGCGTCCCCGCCGACGCCAAGCTGGGCGGCTTCAACGGCTTCCGCGGCGTGCTCTGCGCCACCCGCATGCTCACCTCCTTCCTGCTCACGCTGCTCTCCTGGGGCGTGCTCCACTACTGGCCCGCCGCCGCGCCCCCGCAGGGCACCGGCGCGGGGGACTGCGGCGCCTACTTCGGCGCGGCGTTCGCGTCGGCGCTGTCGCGCGCGCAGCAGCGCGCCGCGGCCGAGGCCTGCCGGTGCGCGGCCGCCGCCGGCGGCGGCGCCGGGGTGATGATGCACGAGTTCCGGCGTGCGCGCGCCGCGGTGGAGGACGCCAAGGACGCTCTGGAGCGCGGCGGCGACGTGGCGGCCGCCGCCGCGGAGCTCGGCCTGCGCGCCGCCGCGCTCCGCGCCGCGTGCGAGGACGTGCTGGCGCTCATCGACGACCTGTTCGACGAGGTGGTGGAGGCGCGCAAGAAGCTGCTGGACCTCTGCAGCGCCGCCGCCGGCAACTGAACCGAAGCTAGCTTGTTTCGCGTTGCAATGGCCTGATCATTCTCTGCTGGCGGCTCCGCTCGCCGCCTTCTTTTCGTTCCTCCTCGTCCTGCTGGAGTGCCTGCCTGCCGGCCTGATCTCCATCTCTTTGCATCTTTTGCCCTTTTCCCTGTAGCTCCTCCATCTCTCCCGTGACAGTGCTTGGGCATGTCTGATCATAAATGCACTGGCACAAGTAAATGCCAAGAAAAGAAAAAAAAAAGGAGTTGGGTAACAGTGTGATCGAAGGGCACCACTCCTTGCCCTGCCCCTCCTAGTGGGCAGGCAGTGGCCAACTAATAACCGATAATCCTAGGTTAGGCTGTGATGACTGATGAAGCGATTAAGGTTAGCCTGGCTGGCTGTTTGTTTGAACATGCCATGAAATGCTAAACGAATGGACCTGCGATGTGGAGATGTCGACGAGCGAGCGAGATCACGCAAGTTCATTCACTAGCCATGTACTGTACTTTAACCGAGAGCAAAAGCCAGCAGAACAAGCATACGTTTCCCTACCGTCTGTCAGAACAAAAGAACTGCTCCAAACTTTTCAACAGGTGGTACTGTAGTAGCTACTACTCCAGCTAGTGGAGCAGTCTTGATTCGTCCGAGTTCGACGCTAGAGCTGCGCCGGGACCTCCCTCTCCCTCCCTGAATCCCTGATCTGTTTGTAGCACTAGCACGGCAGAATCGCAACTGAAAGTATGCTAGAGAGCAGGCAGGCAGGCGAGCAGCAGCTGCACCTGATCTATCCAGCTGTTGTGTTGACCCCCCGGGGCACGGGGCCAAGGGCCAGCCAGCAGCTGTAGCCTGTAGCAGATAGCAGCAGCAGCAGCAGCAGTATGACCACAGTGGCAAGGCTGCCCTGGAAGATCTCTTCCATCCCATCCCATGACCACCACGCGGCAGGCCAGGCCCAGGCCGGCCCCCATACATACGTAGCCTGTCTCCGACTGACACATCCATCTGGAGTACCTGATCTCCCTCCGGTCAGCCGTTCAGTACCAAGTTGACCCCAAGAGAGAACAAGACCGGCATGCTATGGCATGGCAGACGGCGCAGGAGTGGACAAAGGCGCAAGGAATTCTTGGTACTCTTTTTTACTGACCGTGTGTCCATGTGACAGCCTGACCGGAGTTTGTTGAAGAACTGGACTGGAGGACCTTGGTTCAGGCAAAGCATGCAGAGGTCCGGGAAGGGCTCCATGCCTCATGGCTCATGCTCCAGCACAGTGCGGCCATGGTTGCCTGGTTGGTTTCATGCTTTCAGCTTTCCAAGACCCTCAATTCAGGCGAGGCAGCCATGACCCCACATCAATGCATGCAGTGCCCCCATGGTAGTCTGATAGCGCCAGCAGCACTCCAAGAAGAAGAAAAAGTCAGCATGTGATGAGATAGTAGGATTGATCGATTTGGGGTCGCTCCACTCTCCCATCCGTCAGCAGCCGGCACTCAACTGTAGTATAGCCGCGCCATCCGTGACGGAGACTGTAGTACGTAGCTGCTGGGTAGGAGAGAAGCCTGGCTATTCTCGACCATCGTCTAAAAATCTTGTCTATCTATTATTTTTCTACTATTCTAATTATCTTTTTCTCTGTTTACAGTAACGCTACAGTGTCAAACAGTATATAGACAGTTATTTGGCCAATCCCATTGAGGATGGTCTTAAAATGCATGAGGCCAGACAGCCAACAAGAGGCACCTCAAACCAAGCCTAGCAGCAGATCGTGTATATAGATGTCTGTACTGCGAAAATGATACTACAGTAATCAAATTTGAGTACAGACGATGTGATAGCCTGCCTTGTTCCGTGCAAACCACAGAGGCAACAAAAGCTGGCCTGGGATGAGTGAGAGTGACCCAGCGTGCGGTCACTCTGGAAACCTCCTGGTCCTGGCCACCTGTTGAGTGCTGAGACGCCCCGGCCACGCTTTACATTATTACCCAAGGTAAAAAAATAAAGCTTTGGCGGGCAGTAATCGTTAAGCCGCCATTTTTACCTTGGTATGGTAGTTAACTGAAAATGCTGGGTGGTTTCTGAACAATAATACCCTCAAGAGAATGGGTTGCATCTTCGCCATGTCTCCTCTGTTTATTCAGTTTCAGGATATGTCTTGGACTGAAATTCTTGTGCGAATCATGGCTGGAGTGGCTCTGAGGAAGAAGGGGTTGGTCAGATACATATTCAGGCTGCGTAGTTTCTGTTTCCCTGCCGATGCTGCATTCAGAATTCGCCAGCGTCCAGAGGATGAGGATTTGAGCCGTCAGTGCTGCAGGGCAAGCGAGCGATCTCCGACGGGGCTGGCAACCGGACAAGGCTTTGGTGCCTCATAGTCAACAATGACAAAATCGCATGTATTTATTACTGACACTAACCTTTCGGTGGCGGATTATACAGGATGCACGTGGTGTTAGTAATTACGCAATAGCAAAGATGCAGCAGCTCACAGCTCTTCAGGTATGTCTCGGCACAAAGTGACAAATAAGAAAACGTACAGTACGAGCGATAAATACCTTGTGCAGGGTGGGTTTTTTTTTTTTTTTGGCCAGACACCGACACAACGCCTGCCTCTAGAAATGCACCCGGCAGTTGAGACGGAGAGTTTCTAAAATAGTGAAGCCCCCAAGCACACCACATGCAGCGTCTGGTTATATATGTACGAGTACACGATAAAACAGCTCAGAATGTTAATGCTGCTTGAGGATGTCACAGGGTAGATATATGATTGATTGGGGCGTTTTTTTCCCCCTTCTTCTTCTACTTTTGTCAGAATGCGATAGAATGAAGAGACAACCGAGGTAAGAGAACACCTGCAATCACGAGTCAATTGGAACCAAATGATATTCGCAGCAAGGAATAGTACTTGGGATGCTAGCACATTTTCCCCAGTTAGGAGAAGAAATATGGAGTATGAAAGCACAAGCATGTGCAAAGCTTTACCAGGTATTGCAATTGCAATCGTAATACACAGGTATCTCGGGAGAGAAATGGAGAATGCGTCTCTCTTTTTGTTTCTATGCATGTACATCAGACTTGTATGCAGAGTCGCCAGTTGGATTTTACTACTACAATAAGTATTTGAAACTTTTGGTTCAGAAAACTGTGGTACACATTGCAAGCATTTTACAAGAAGCAGTACTAGACCATTGGGACTTCTAGTTCTAGGTAACATCACAAGCAGAGCATTTTAAACGGCCTCATCACAAGTACAGTAGTGTTCAGCAACCATCCGAAAGTAAGAGCTCTGAAGCTGCAATATCTTCTTCAACATAAAGTAGCCCATTTGCCTAGTGCACATGAGACATGACACCTGTACTCGATTTCCTCACGGTGCTGGTACCTCTACATGCGAGTCTCCCTGACCAAATGAAACATAACAAAGGTCAAAATAAAAAAAAACATTTGTTCGCGCAGTACTATGCTCCAACAGCAGAAGCGTAAAATAGGAGTACAACAACCCAGGGGGTACCTGACGGCACAGAAATGATTCAAGATTTAGGGTTAGCTTTATTACCACACTAATACAGTGGTTAAACCTGTGTTGTCAATGGAGTGTGATCAATACCCCCTACTATTGATCAACCTAAACAGTCCCTCAAAATCAGTCCTGCCGTCACAGCTGCATGCGTACTTCAGAACATATATAATCAAAGGAGCATACTATAGTTTGAACTGTAACAGCATTAGAGTGACAATCGAAGGCCCGGCGTGCTTCCTTCTAGGCATGAGTTCCTATTGTTCAGAAGGAAACATACAATTATACAAGCCTATATTGATTACAGGCAAGTTACCACAGCATGGGGGGACCTAAACCCTGAAACTCTAGATGCAGAGAGTGCAGGAACGAGCTGCTCCATTCGAACAGCTAGCAACGGGTGATGTGATCACAGCACGGTTAATCCAATCTGAACAGCCTGAATCCAGTTCGGGCGGGGCAGCCCTGCCTGATCACGCGACCCACGGAGTAACGAGGCAGTCGGCAATCAGCATCCGCACAAGTCCGAATCGAGGGGACGCGTGGTGACACGGATGAAGTTAGTCTCAGGAGGCAGTAGGATCGGCACCTGCGAGTGGAGAGCTTAGGCGTAAGCGGCAGCGCGGCGGTCGTCGTGGGGCTCGTCGGGGCAGCAGTTGCAGCAGTAGCAGCCGCAGAAGCAGCGGCACCACCGGCGGAAGCAGCGGCAGTAGCACCAGCGCGCCCGCGCCCTCCCCGACGCCGACGCGCCACTCGAGTACTCCATCGGAACTCAGAGTCAGAGAGAAAGAGCCGAGAGCTGGAGGTGGAGGTGGAAGTGGAGCAGTTGGGTTTGGGAGGAAAGAATAAGGAAACGGAGGTACGCAGGAAGAACAGAGCAGAACCGAACGGCAGAGAGACTCTGGAAGCCCCACCTCCATCTCTCGGCCTCACCGCCTCAGAAGTCAGAAGATGCTTTCCTTAAGGCCCGGCCAGCGGCTTCCGAAGAAAGCCCTCCGTTTCTTTCCCGCACTTTTCCTTCTCCTCGCCGTCAACAAGATCATGAAACACGATACGGCTGAACCATAGTGCGGCTTCTTGGTGTTCCTCGGCAACAGCATTCAGAATCTGCTGCTACGTACGTTGGTACTGTTTTCGTGCTTGCACCATCACAAGGCTTTAACTCTGAAGTTGCCCATTACAGCTCAATTGCCATCATAAAAGAACTCTCCCAAGGTTGACTGTTGCCAATTCGCCAGCAGCCTCTTCATGACTAAGCCCTAGGCAAGCATCTGATTCCAACGGCCCTGGAGTCTGGACCTCAAACCAGGTTGACTTCCATAGGGGCCTTTTCATCTTTCAGTTCAGAAGATGAAATCCAGGATCGCAATGGCCAATGTCAGACATCAGAAACCATCCCCACAATCAACAAGTGCTCTGTTTGATTCTGAGTTGTGAGTTCCAGGCTTTCGAGTGCCAACAAAACAAAACTGGCCAAACATTGGGACTCCAAAGTGGTACTGTGTCAGAGGTGAGAACTTTTGAAGGAAATAATCTGGAGTCCTCTACAGACATTGGTCGTCAGGAATTGCAGACTGCACTGGCGATCTATTCAGTACCATTTCTGTTCTCCTGAAATTCAGTCTCAGATAGCGATCGCCTCAAGAGTGCAACTGCAAACCTAGTAGCAAGATAACACTAGTGAGAACAAGAATAAGAGTAGCAGTCAAGGAAAAACAAAAGAACCATGGTTTTCAGAATTTCACGCTTCAGTCAGCAACCTTCAGAAAACAGAGAAGAGAGGGGAAAGAGAAGAAAATGCATCAATTGAACATTTACATGTAGAAGAAATCCTTAAAATGTTCATTGTTTCATGTAAGCAAAACTATATTCGTAATATGTGACATTGGACAAGGTATTATGTGTATGAATAGGTTACCATGTTTTCTCTTTTCCTCCCAATCCACCTCTGGTTGTAACAGTCATGTGCCATATAATCATCCTTTCTAGTTGCCCTTTTCAGATTGATGACAGTACTGTTGTCACCAAAAGTCATTGCAGGAGCAAACCCCATCACGGAACAAGTGGAAGCGATGGCGGTCGCGCACAATGATCTCACGCTGGTAGAGCTTGGACACAAGCTTTGCATGCGCATGGCAATCACGGCACACACGAAGATTCTTGACAATACGAATAGGCATGTCATGGGGAATGTTTAAGATACCAAATGCTAATGCAAGCCTCTCACTGTGGTAGGATAAGGCGCTACGCTTATCTTCCTCGTCGTCGATATCCATAAGCACTTGGCTGGTATCCTTGACATAGCCAATCAGTTGTAACCTCGACTCCATTTCTTCCAACAATGCATAGATCAGCCTTGTTTGGGGGTGTCTTGTATCACCTGACCTGAACTCATGGACCAAACCATTCCACTCTATGAAGCTCAAGCCCGTCTCCTTCTTGGCTCCCCTCTCCTCCATGATGTGCCGAACAGCTTTTTGCATCTTCCCATAAACCATTGACTGCATATAGGTTGAACAGAACAACATAACGCCCACCATCGTCAGGCTCTAGCTCAATAAGTTGCTTTCCAACACGCGCGCCCACAGCAACATTGTTGTGTATCATGCATGATGACATCAGAGCACCCCACTGTGATGCATGTGGCTCCATTGGCATGTCCAGTAACACAGCCTCGGCTTCTTCCACGAGGCCTGAACGTCCAAGGAGATCAGCCAAGCACCCGAAGTGCTCCCTCTGTGGCTCAATGCCATGATCCCGCATGGACCTGAAAATTTCCTTCCCCTCATCCACACGCCCTGTGTGGGTGCACGCGCACAGCACAACAACAAATGTTGATTCATTAGGCACAAACCCCTTCTCACGCATCCTTCTGAACAACTCAAGTGCACGCTCTCCATGGCCATTCATCGCAAGCCCGCCAATCATTGCATTCCACAATACCACATCTTGGCTCTTAACTCTGTCAAAGACCCACCACGCCTCCTCCATGCACCCGCACTTGCAATACATATCCACAAGCGCCGTCTCAAGCATGACATTCCCTGGCCTGCCCCCAAACCCCTCTGTTTCTAGAAACCTATGGACCCACCGCCCCCTCTCAACAGCGCCAAGATGTGCGCAAGCCTTGAGAACGCTCACCAGCACCACGGCGTCCGGCATGAACCCAGCCGCCGTCATCTGATCGAACAACTTCAGGGCGTCTCTGAACTCCCCAGCATGCACGCACGCGTCGACCATGGCGCTCCAGGAAACTAAGCTCCTCTCGGGCATTCTGACGAACATCTCCCGCGCGGCCTCCAGATCCCCGCTCTTGCCGTACCCCGACACCATCGTGTTCCAGGAGACGACGTCCAGCGCGGCGGCGGCGCTCGTGTCAAACACCCTGCTGCGCGTCGGGGAGAAGGCCGAGAGCGCAGTAGAGCTTGAGCAGGCAATTGGTGACGACGGGGTGCGCTAGCGCGCCATACTTGAGCAGCCTGCGCGTGCGCGAGCCCCGCAGCGACGAGGCGATCGCAGCGGCCTGCGGAGAGGGTGGGGGAGCGAGAGGAGGAGGCGGCGGCGAGGGAGGCGAGGAGGAGGGAGAAGGTGTAGGGGGTCGGCAAGGCCGCGGCGCGGATGCGGGAGTAGAGGGCGAGCGAGGCGGCCGCTGGGACGCCGCGGCGCGCTAGTGCGGCGTGGAGCGGACACCTGCCGCTAGGATCTGTGGAGAATCCAGCGGCGGCGGTGGGGCGGCGCCGGGCTGGTGCGGGGAGGAAGCAGAGGCGGCGGCGGCGGGCAGGCATGGGATTCGTTTCTTTTGAAATGGACTGGCGAGTGCGCGCGCCAGCACGTACAGTTCGAGACTTTGCACTTCCATCTAAATTTCCTGCACTCCTAATAGTGAGGTTTATTTAGAATGTTAAAAAATGCACTAACAATTTGCATTTCGGTCTAAATTTGAGTCACAAGTGTAACTGTAGAATGGGTTTGCCGATTAAATTTTACTGCCTAGTTCTCAAATATATTTGTTACCGACCAGTTCATTTTTAACTAGAAGCGTCAAGCAAAAAATAGAGCATCTACGTTTGGCAGTACTTGTATGAAGGTATCATCAATTTGACTAGCTTCCTTTTCCAACATAATACTCTCTTCGTCACAAATTATTAGCGTTTTTGGGTACACTATCCTTTGCATGGAAGAACATTATTCTTTGTATGTGTCCTCCAGATTTATGCTTCTTTGAGACCGCTCTTATATGATTTTTCCATTTCAACCATACCCGACCTTCTTTGATGATTTTGCGCCTGGAAGTTTATCAAAGCCTCAGGCATCAAACCATGATTCTTTTGCAATTGTGTTCGTCATCAAACATCAGGTAATGTGAATGTTACAGTATATACCCATCATCGAGGTGTCATTGGGTTCAAGGATAACAATTGTGGTATATACTACAGAGCTACTACTGAACTACGATCACTGCTGTATACTAATTGAAACTGACAATTCGTTGCCTGCCCGTCCAGGAGAGATTGAAGAGAAACAAAAAGGGCAAGAATACAAAAAAGGGCTTTCAGTTCGGCACCAAAAAATGATCTGATTCCACAGAACGCCCTGGGCTTCTTTGTTGTAGAATCAATGATCCCTCGATCACCTAAGGCTCTGCCATACTGTTTCTCCACAGTGAATCCAAGATGGGGTGATACAATCTTCACTTAGTCACACTTTATGTTCCTGTAGATCCTCCTCACAAACAATGTCGATCCAAGATATCCGACAGCTCCTGGAAAGTACCCGGCAGTATTAAATTAACCACACTAGAGTTAGGCTACCAGAAAATCGCAGAAGAGCTTACCGCATAGTGTTCCTAAACCTAGGCAGAACATTAGAGTGTAGCCGAAGTAGAAGCTTGTCTGGAAGAATCCTGACATCTTGGTCTTCATGTGGTAATAATATATAGAGTAGAGGTAAACATACACAGCAGTGGAAGCAGCAGAGAAGAATGAAGTCCATTGCCAGTGGTAGTTCTCAGCATTCAGCAAGAAATATGTGCCAACAATCGTTACACATATGGTGACAACTATGAGGATTAGAAAGACCAGTAACATGAACCCATAAACATAGTAGACCTGTCAATGAACGATCAAAATCGAAGAGACATCAATGTCTACTGCAAAGCTGACTTTTAGTAATGAAGCTTGAAGATGAACAAAACAAGGTTGCCCTCCATACCTTATAGTTCCAGAACGATGTGAAGACAAAGTACATCTCAATGAAGATACTACCAAAAGGAAGCAATCCTCCCATAAGGGCAATGACGGATGGTGTGAGGTACCATTTCTTCTCAGGAATAGGACGAGGAATAGTCTTTACTCTGCAGGGATTGTTTGGGGCGCCACTCCAGTTTCTACCAACAACAGTTCCCAAAAGGGCAAGAGGGAAAGAGATGAAGGCCCACAGGATGAAAACAACCACCATTGTACCAAATGGTATGGCAGCCAATGAGCCGTAGAAAATAGCGATAGTATTAAGCACTAGGCCAATTCCAAAGCACATGAATGGGAAAAGTGATGCTGTCATGGCCATTGCCTTGATCCAGTTTTTTCCTGCTCATCAAAAAGGAATTTAAAACAAGCGAGCACCTTATAGACGCATAAGTACACAGTTCAATTTTACATGATAAATAAGCCCATACCCCCATGCCGTGAGTATAGTGCACCACTGACGTATCCAGAGATGAATGAAGTAAGAGCATAACAAACAATGAATGTTGTGACAATTGCTCCTCGCCTGGAAGAAAAAGTGCACATGGTAAGGGACATTTTGAGTAGCATAACTAAGTAGCATTGTCCTTCAAGAAAACAAAGTATAAATAAATAATAATGCTTTATTTTTGTTGTTGCTTGGTACGATAAAAATTCCTACATCCACAAACTCCAAAAGATATTGAGATAATGATGGGGCATAACTGGGTGGCTCAAGCTTGAGGGGGAGCATGCTGCTGTCCAACAGGAGGCTCCAGGAGGGCGTGCTTGGATGAACGGTGCCTGGGCAAAGCTAGCATTCTGATGTTGGGATGAGAATATTGCTCTTCTTTAGCATTAGCTTCTCAGTGGTTTTGTTTTGTCTGGTTCTGTCTTTAAACCAAATACTTGTTGTCATGGTGCTGGGCGGAGCCGCGGAGATCTCCATTACAGATGTTTTCAGGGTTCTGGTTAGGGATGCCTTGATGATGTAAACTGCTAAGTGCTAAAACCAATATCTTGTCTTTGGCTAATGAAGGCTGGGGATCTCCCTATTACTCTAAAATGATGGGGCACAAGGTGTCAAAGGTACCATTTCCAAGGATAACAACGTTGCAGTATGTTTTATGTTTATGATATTGAATGCATTGATCTTTAGCATGGCAAGTATCAAGGAACATCGTCAAAGTCCAGCAGTTTCATTAAAATGCAGGCTTTGCGACAAGCTGCTCGTATGGAGAATGGTACTATTATGCAGCAAAAGCAACATAGTAAATTATGTGCATACCCAATGTACAGCATTCCGATGATTGCCAGCAAAATTACTAGCAGAATCAGTGCTGCCAACTGTGTACCAATACCAACAAGAGCTGAAAGAAGAACTAGATTGCAAGGAGGCCGGAAAACATCACCATGTACAAGCTTCCATCCAGATTCTTCATTGACATCTCGTTCCTGATACATGATAATTTATATCAGCAAAAAAACAGGGGGTTTGTAGAAACACTACTGGAAGAACAGTATGTGAATATCATCTGTATAGAGACTCACCAGAGTTTCAATATCATCATCATCACGGGCATACTTTGCATAATCATTTCTTAGGGTCCGCATCAATATCATTGACACTAGTCCAGTGAGAAAGATAACCATCATGAAAGAGTTGAAAATTGAGAACCAGTGAATCTGCAATTACAAGAAACAAGCAGAAATCAAGAAGATGTGATGCGCATCATTTCAAATATGGAGGACACATTTAAAGGAAACCGATTATATGAAAAACTGATAGTGTAACTCCCAGGAGCCAAGCTGCAAAGATTTGCCTTAATTGCAAAATTATATACCGATATTACCTGATGTTCAAAGAAAGGATAGTCCAGGTACACATCAAAGCGATGAGCAAATGTTATGTTTGTTGGCTCCCATTTGACAGGAATATGTCATGTCCAATGCCTTATTCACATCAATAAGCTTTGGACTTTCTTGAGTAAGGTTAACATGGATAATCTGCATGGGACAGAAGTAGCAAGGATGGTAAGCAATACTAATAACTACATGAAGTGAGCTAAGCTCGTGAAACACAAACCTGATTGCCATTGTATCTGATGACAATATTCTTGTGGGTGAATAGGAAATATTTGTTATCATTGTTTCT
This sequence comes from Paspalum vaginatum, assembly GCA_030272315.1. NCBI lineage: Eukaryota > Viridiplantae > Streptophyta > Magnoliopsida > Poales > Poaceae > Paspalum > Paspalum vaginatum. Next base: position 14,778,665 of record CM059015.1, read on the forward strand.
GTCCGCCTCTCCAACAAAACCTGAAGATTTGACAATTGTAAGCATAGGGAAGGTCTTAAAGGGACCATATAAAAATGAATAAGGATTATGTACATACCCCACAAAGGCAAATCATCTTGATTGCAGCACAAATATCAAAGGGCAGCATATCCAGAAAACGAAATCAAATCAGCAGATCATGGGGATACAAATTCAATTGTCAATTAGAATGGTGAGTATGTGCACCAGATAATCAAAAAGGAGAAAAATATATAACTCACCAATGAAGAATTCAAACCAATATGAGTTCTCAATCGCCTCTGATAATTGCTTGGCCCTGGCAAGATCAAGTTCGAGCGAACAAATGGTGGCCTTGTCGACATTCTCTGAGACAAAGCATGACCAACTTTAGTCATTGCATCTACCCTCCCACTTCAATGTTAAAGTGCTGAAACAGGGCAGCTAACAATGCATAATGCAAGGATCACTTACTTCCGAACTTTATGTCGATCTGGCTGTCAATGAGTTCATTCCCACCAAGGACCTCACCAAGTCCTCCCCACTTGTGCACATGGTTGTCTGATGCATGGCAAAATGGGAGGCTGTAGTAGTTGTATGTCTCCTGCGGATTGTTGTACGGGCCGACCTTGTTCACCCAGAGTGTCACAGGCTCGTCTGCTTGGTACTACAAGAAACAGAAGCAGCAAACAACCGTAAGGATATGAACAATGGGACAACTTATTGCCAAAAAAAATCCTGTTCATAGTACACGACACTGGGCACAAAATTCGACTAAATTACACAGTGTGGAGGCAAAGGCAAGGCACTGCAGAACAACTATATTGCATATCACAAGCATCCATCAGGTGGCTAAACTGAATGCAACAACACAGAAAATTTAGTCATAGAACATGCACTTTGACGGGTAGAACGTCAAGAGGCTACTACTAATCAACACCAAGGTCCACAATGCATCCACGCTGCTTTCTCTCCCCACCCATTTTCACTCCTACCCCGCAATCCGCCACTGACACAGGTAAGATCTAGCCACCACTGGACGGCTCGATCCGGCGCGCGCTACGCAGAGATCCCGCTCGCCCGGGCCGGCGCCACGCAGATCTGACCCCGAGCGAGCGCGGATCTAGCGGCGCCCCGAGCCTAGCGCGCGGGCCCGGCCGAACCTCTGCCGCTGGGAAGCACGGCGCCGGGCGCCTGGTTTTACGACGGCACGTAGTGCGCTCGTTTGTCGTTTCGACGGAGCGAGACTGTGAGGAGGGGCGGGGCAGGTCGTCGGGTACCTTGTGGTCGGAGTCGGAGGCGGCGGCGAGCGGTAGGAGGATGAGGATGGCGAGGGCTGCGGACGCGGCGCCGGCGGCGGACGCCATTTGCGAAGGGAATGACCGGCCGGCGCGGAGCGTTGCTCGTCCCCTCTGTTTTGCCCCCCCTTGTGTGTCTGTGCGAGGGAAGAAGTGGAAGAAGGGCCCAAGGCAGGTGAAGCCGGAGGTTTTTGAGCAATAGGTGCAAGCACGCTGTGAGACTGCAGGTAGGCCGTCAGAATTTTTTTTGTTAATTACTGTATCTTCCTTTTTTTTTAAATGTTTGACGCAAGTCATTTTATTAAAAATATTTAATATTCTTGATTATTTTTTTCTATTACTTATAATCATCAATAGTTTTTTAGCATGATTTATATATTGTAGATTGTATAAAAAACGTTTTAACAGGTGACTCCCTGTTTGGTTCCGCTTATAATCGGATTCAGCCTAGAAAAAAGCGAAAATCCCACCCAAACACATTGGTTATTTTTAGATTCTCCCGGCCGCGGCGACTCCCGTGAGCGAAGATAACACACAGGACTCGCTTACTCGTAACGCGGTTGGAAAAAAGCGGTCGATTCTCTTGTTCCCTCTGTCCGCCGGCGCCACCACCCTCCAGCGCTGCCGTTCGCCGGCTCCTCCAGCCCGCCCAGCGCCTCCTCCCGCACACCGGCCTCCACGCGGTGGGGGGAGGGATGAGGACGAGAGGAGGCCTCTACTGGCGCCTCCTGCCTCAAGGTGGATGAGCCACCCGCCCGGCCCTTCTCCTCTGCCTAGCCCCTCAACTAGCCCTGGCTCTCTGCTTCCACCTAGTGCCTTTGGCTATGCCGGCTCGAGTGGGGAGGAGAGGAAGCAGGGCTGACTCGAGCGGGGAAGAGAGGAGCGGCACCGGCTCGAGAGGGAAATGGCGGACGCGACGCCGGGGCGAGCGGGGAGGAGAGGCGGCGTGGACCGGCAGGGGAGGCGGCATCCCGAGGAGGGAGACGGGCGGGAGAAGAGGATGAGAGAGGGAGGACCCAAGAATAATCAAATATGCCCGCAGCAGATTTTCCTGTGAGCAGCGTCTGCAGAAAACTTGCTTTCTAGGTAAGTGAGACCTACAAAAGCGAAAACAAATAGGGTCTTTATTTTATCAAAATTGAAAATCCTAATTTTGATGTGCTGCACTGCATTGCGCTTAGTAGCTCTAACTAAAAACCAAAAAATAGTAGCTAACAATTAGCTAGTTAAGAAATAATTTGATATATTTGGATACTCCATCTTATACATGATTGGATTCCTAGTAGATATGTCATTTTTCACAATTAGCCGCCATTAGCTAGGTTTTCTTAGCTAACAACCAATTTTTAGTTAGACGGTGGGTTAAAAATTAGCTACCAATTAGCTGCTCTATTTGGACACTCTGTATCTAATTTTCAGCAACATAATTCTTTTATTGTTTCTTGAACACTAGATTTCTATACAAAATAAAATGTATACAAACTAGAATAGATAAAAACAAAATTAATTGTACACAAAATTACCAAGTTGAAGAAAAAATTCGACTAGCTTGCTCCAAATTCCAAGCCTTCCCACAATGAGCCGTTGGCCTGTTGTCATTTGCTGAAGAAGAGGAGTAATTCAATAAACTAAGAAAGCCATGCGGCCTGTGTACAACAAGCAAAAGTAGTAATTAAAAAGAAGTCGAGAAACAAACGTTTAGTTAATGGCTCACTTCGACTTTTGCATAACCTGAGCTCACCGGTCCACATATTCCACCGTCTGTAGCCATGCGGTCTGTGTACAACAAGCAAAAGTAGTAATTAAAAAGAAGTCGAGAAACAAACGTTTAGTTAATGGCTCACTTCGGCTTTTGCATAACCTGAGCTCACCGGTCCTCATATTCCACTGTCTGTATTTCAAACTCATCTTTATTTATAGTGCGTCTAAAGCTCATTTGGTCTCCCTGGTGAGCTTAGGCATTGGCTATGGACACAAAATTGCTGTGGCATTGCGCTCTAGGGATTACTAGGCCTCAAATGTGTTGAATGTAAGTACAAAAATTTAGGAGCCCTTATGCAACAGAGGCCATGTTCCATGGAACGGGTCAACGGGCTGTGCTGCTCTTGGCTCGGGCGGCACACACCGGGGATCTCTGGTCCAGAGGTGTGAACATATTTATATCCTTGCAGAGCGTAGGTTGTAGCGAACTAGCGATGCACGGTATGAGGCTGAATCTAGCCGCTTCCTCAAAATTAAATGTTTCTACTGTTACAATATTGTCCTACACTATAGATGAAGAGAGAAATATTTGGAACAGTGATAAGAGACTAGATGAGCTATTGGTTCAACTTGAAGCCGAAAGAGAGGGAAGTGATAGACAAAAGAGGAGTTTGATCAAAAAGAAGTCCAGGTGTTTGTTTAGGCTAAAACTCATGATCTTATATACACAGACTCATGGCAAAAATGTCCCCGTCCGGAAATCATAGCAAAATGGAAACATCAAACATGGCAGAACGGGGCAACTGCGGCTCAAAAGCAGAGATTTGTAGAGAGGACGACGAAACTCAAATCTGACTCTGGGGGAGCTCAAATCTGAGCTCTCTGGTCACTGGGGCTCAAAGCACGAAAAGCGCCAACTGCCAAGTCACGTGCACGAAGACTACGGGGATCTTCCATTCGACACCTGAGAGACGACGAAACGCATCAAGTCAACGAGCTTCTCCTTTTCCACCCACACGGCACGTCGGCACTGGCAACCGGAAATAAACAACGGGCGTGACGCGCGAGAGACCATGCACTATTTGGGAGCGCTTCTCTGGCTTCGGCTCCGGTTCCGTAGTGCTACAGTACCAGAGCGGATAAGCTCTTTTTCAGCGGCTCTGAGGTGGGAGAACAACTCTGTGCCGGGCCTTCCGAGGGCGTGCGAGGTGAGCGCACGAACAGGGCCTCCCAATAATTAGGGCCCCAAATTCTAATTAACTTCTTAAGTAAATACTTAATCATAAAATTCAATAAAGTGACAACAAAATATTGGTATTTAATACTATATCTATTCCAAAGTAAATAGACTTTTAATGAGTTTTAGACTTGATAGTTGTTAACATAGTAGAGGAAAACAATACAGTTGTGCATGACTTAAGGGGTGTTTGAATATCAATATCTAAAGTTTAGCCACTAAAGTTAATCCATTTGTAGCTAAATATGATAGGACCAGTGGAGGGCTGAAGTTTAGCCAACAAACTCATTATACAAATTAGAGCATTAGTCCATCAAGATGAACTAAAGTGGGCTAATGAGAGCAAAGTTCTTGGGTATTCAACACACCCCTCTAATTTTATTCTTCCTCTCTTTATTGGCGTACTCATTCGTAATGCACGCTATTTTCCTCAAACTCATAAAGAGCACTAACCATTGCCGATTGAAACATTATATTAAGCAATATATGATAACTTGAAGTACCTACACTAGTAAGACGGCAGCGTTTGGTGGCCTACATATCCATCTATTTATTCGGGGAACAAAACATTTCGTTACATAGTTATTTATCTAGAGCAGGGGAATAACACTAATTTTGTAAATAGCATATATGTATATAAGTTGTATAATTAAGTACAATTATACTTTTATCAACATAATTTTTTTAGAGTCATAATTTTGTTTAATGTCGCAATGGGCCTCGAATTTCTGGAGACGGCCCTTGACTCTGTGAGAGCAAAGAGAGATGAGAGAAAAAAAACTTTGGTGCGTTTGTCAGGTGTTTGTCTTCCTCATGCAGGGTGTTGTCGACGGCTCCAGCTCCATGTGGCTCCTTAGGCTAGGGTCACCAAAGAATAAAAATGGGTGTGGAAAACACTGTTTGCGCACCGTACGCAGAGTGAAAAAACAATGATTACGCACTGTGCACAATACGGATGCACGCCCTGGTAACCATGGTCTTAGCTAGATGCAGCATAGAAGCTCAAACCACGTCAATCTTTTCATGCACGACGTAATACCTAACAAAACACAAATCTAAGTAAACAAATCTCAAATCTGATCAAATCTATATAAAAAGTATCCATGCCTATTGTACTAAAAAACAATCCAATTTATCGTAATATATATTTTTTATATTATACATATTTAGTGCAATAGGGGTGATAGTGTTTTCTATATATGCAGTCAGTTTTAAGATAATTTAACTTTAATTGCATTTTTTTTAGAACAGAGTGTTTGCCAAGACTAAGAACCAAGAAAACCATAAGCTCAAGCTCACCCTCTAGGGGCTTAACCTAATTAGATCCTAACGTTGCCCAATTCGTGTAATGGATTAAAGCCTTTGAGCAACAAATTTTTCTACTTGCGATTAGCATCCTGACAACCCCCCCCCCGCCCCCAAGGCCTTTTACTGGAAGAAAAGAGGGAGAGAGTCTAGGAAGAAAATCCTTGAGGATAACTTTAGCTGTTAATCTATTTCCTTGTGGTGGCATTTTCCACTCATAAACCATGTTTTCTGTCACGTGATAAAGATCACTAAAATTAAACTTTTTAAAATTCACGTCAGATAAAAAATGTTGGATTGAATTATGCCCAAACACATTGAATTTAAAAAAACATGTTTAAAAACTTGCATCAAAACATCACCATATGCATTTGGGTGTCATTTATAGTTTCGAATACTAATTCAAATTAAAAAAATAATCCAGTTGAACTTGAGTGGAGTCAAATTCCTAAGAGCATCAAGCTTTTTTCTTTTTTCATTTCCTTCCTTCCTCTTGGTCCTCAAACCTGACCATAACATTTGTTTATCTCTAATCCAAATCTCTTCTCTCTCACCTTTTCTTTCTCCTCTTGGGCACACACACGAGAGTAGGAATCACCACTTCCTCTCATCTTGTGTGGCCGAGATGATTCCTACTCTCATCCCTTCCTCTCACATCGACTGTTTTGGTCCATATCATGTGCCTCAACCCAACTAGCTCATGTGACACCACATAATCCTACTACTTCAAATGGAGTGTCTGGCTATAAATATTGTCTCCTTCTTCCATTGTCTTCCTCAGTAACAAACCGCAAACACCACCTTGTTATCCTTTGCGTCCTCTTCGCATCCCGCTATCTCGTCTTCTTGAAGCTACATGACCAACTCGTGAAGCCACACATGCATGAAAGAGTTGTTCCATCCTTCGTACCCTGCGCTCATATGCTTCGATTGGGAAAATCGCCCTAGGCATATGACCATTCGTCCATTCCGCGTATAACTACCTAACTATAAATAGCCTCCTAACTCGTCCCTCCCAAGAGCACCGAACACAAGTTCAAGCATATCCACAACACCCTTCTAGCCTCTCTCATCTCTTGAGCTCTCCCTCTTTCCTCAATCGTCTGTGTTAACATGGACATTGATCCACTGTGCCCTCGAGGCTGCTGAAGCGCTGCAGTTTTCATAATAGGACTAAAACCCAAGGTTTGTTAATCACATTCTTACATCAGAGTGATACAGATCCGCCCTAAATGGGTCGGACAGCAAAGAGCGCAGCCCTGAAATTCTAAGCAGTGGAATATAAAAACGTAGGCCCATCTTCCTCACGCCACAGTTGGAAAGTAGGTCATAACCCTTACTCGTTCTTAGACCAATATATGTCCATTGCACTGAGAAAAATAGCAACAAAGCAAAGACGAGTACATACATACTCAGCAGCCCACCTTCCTCCATAAGGAGTTGGGGGAAGACTATCTCAATATGCATGATATATCTGGAGTTTAGGATAGTTTTTGCAATAAAGTATTTGTATGCAGGGTTTGAGATAGTTGTCAAGTTTTAATCTTTCTGAAAACTGAGGTTTTTCCAAAAAAGGTTTGCCACTGGACTTTCCGGTCCAAGATGGCCCATGGCTTTCCAGCCAACACGTTTTTTCATACATCCAGCATCCACTGCTGAACCAAAACCCATCTTTATCACATCTCAAACCAAGTCCATTTTATTTTATGAAAACTGCTAACTGGGAAGAACCAAGCCGTAACTCATCCATACCAGTGGACACGGACTATTCGAATAGATTTTACTCTGATCAGAGGTTACTAATTCCCACAACTTAGACTCAGCAGCACATTACCGTCGTAACTGCCCGAATTCCAAACCAAGCCGCTGCTTTTGTTTCATCACTTAGCAGAATTTTAGGGATTCGGGCATCCGAGTCACTCCAATATCCCGTGGTACTCCCGTTGACACCCACCTTTTCCCTAGCCCCTTGTGCGCCAACATAGAAGCTACTAGGCTATCCACTGCAGCTTGGGCCTGGCCAATACCTCATACAAGCGAGTGGTTGTACTAAAAGAGTTAGGCAAGATGAAAATCATAATGGTCCTTACGGAGAGCTCAGGTAGAACCATTCCCACTTTTCAAAGCTCGACCGCGCGAGGAATCCACCTCACCGGTATTCTCCACGAATTCCGGAACATGGGGTAACCGCGATTCGCTAAGTTACCCGTTCATACCCTGCACTTATGGCTTGTTTCGGCGCGTAGCCGTATTCTGACCAAGTCGGTTGCCGGAGTTCTTCCCCATTTTATTTCAAAACCACACACACATCTACTTTCCCGTATCCCTTCATATTCCACTACTCATAATCCAACATAACGTTAAGATTATGATAGATAATTAAATGAGCGATCCCACCTAAGCGCGCTATATCTAAAATAGGCTTAGGCGGTTGTATATTTTGCTGGGTTACCTTAGCAAGCAAAACATGCAAGTTTTTATGTGATTATCAGGCTATAGGTTGTGTTTGTAAAACATAGAAAATTTATGCATCAAGTGGGAGATTCCAGTTGGGCTTGCCTTACAACTCGAAGGGTGATGGGCTGACGTATGATTACTATGCTTTCTCCGGTTTCCTGGTTGAATGTCCTAGTGATTGGACTGCTTGGTCTCTCTAGGACCTCCTACGTGCACAAACAAGAAGCACGCAAATCGAGGCATAATATGAGCTCAACGTGTTTGGTGGTGTAGAGCTTGAGTTGAGGTGATGTGAATCGGTTGGATTCTTACTGGCGGTATCTCTGCAAACGGCTGGGGTGTAGCAAGAGTTTCGGGCGAGCTGGCGGGCTCGGTAACGACTAGTTACGGAGACGCCAAGGTAGGGGTGGTGGACGCGAGGGGCGGGGTCGATAACGCCTGAAGAGGGTGGCGGTCGCATGATGTTTCGGAAGGGGGAGGTCTTTCTGTGGAGTGATGGAAAGAGCAATGATGTTCAGATGATTTTCGGTATCATTATCATCTGAATGCAAGGCTCGGATAGACCAAGGCAAGGGGCCTCTAGGGATTGTAAAGATTAGGAGGTCAACGGCATCGACCACCAGGCTCACAATATTTGTGCTACCGGTGCGAAGCACTGACTGGGCGTAGAACGGTACCATGAGGGCATGACGGCGTCTTCCGGCCAGAGGGACAGACTATGTGGAGTGTACGAATAGGCAGAGCTTGATTTTAGATGAATTTGGGCGCAAGAATCGCCCAAATCGGGATTGAAATGGAGAAGATAGGGGGTATGTATGGTCTAGGGGGTAGCAATAAACTTTTTGGAAAGTTGGAGAGTGGATTTGGTCCTTTTTCTGGTAAACTTTTGGATTTGGCCCAAGGAGGAGCAAACTCAGGCGGGGGGGGTGGGTATTTGGCCCAAACGGCCTCCTTGGCCCAGCTCGCGGTGCGCGCGGCGTGGAAGGCTGAGGTGGGCCGGCTCACGGGGCAGGGAACGGCACAGGGAGGGAACGCCATCGGTGTAGGGCCCCACGCGGCAGTGGTAGGGGGAGGGCGAGATGACGTTACGGGGGAGACGGCGGCCCGGTTGGGTCAGACCCAGTCAGACCGGTCGGTACGATTCAACAGGGCTCACCAGCGGTGAGGGCTCCGGCGTTCAAGGTTGGCCGGCGGGGTGGAGGGTGGCATGGCGGTTTGGGTGGGGGAGATGCGGAGGTGGCTAGACGGCAGGGAGATGGGTCTCCACGGTGACGGCGCGGGTGCGCACCGGTATCGAGGGAGGTGAGCGCGCCGGCGGTGGTCCTATGGAGGTAGAAGGGAGGCGGCAAGGCATCGGGGCGGTGGAGGGTGGTGGGGTGGAGCTCTAGGGGCGGTTAATCGGGAATTGGCGCAACAGGGGGGGTGGAATTCGGTGTGGTGAGCTCGCGGCGGCGGTGGCGCACCAGAGCATGCAAGTGGGGAGTAGCAGAACGAATTAGCGCGTCACCACGCGGGGGTTGCCCCGGGGTGGGTTTTTAGGCCGACGTGCATGTGGGTGTGTTTGGGTATGGGGTTTTGACGGGACTGGAGCTCGTTGGCGATGCCCCTTTGCAGGCGAGTGGGAAGGGGGGGCGGGACGGTGTGACGTTGTGGCGAAGCGGTGTGGCAGCTAGGTGGCGGAGCGGCGCGGGGGTGCAGCTGGGCCAGGTGCAGCGTGCGGTGCGGTGGGGGCCGAGAGGCCAGAGGAGGGGGGACCGGAGCGCGGCGCGCTGCGCGCGGGAGGAAGAAGGAGGTGGGGAGGGGGCTGACGGGGGGGCCTACGGGTCAGTGGGAGGTGGGTGTGGCTCGCTTGGCAGAGAGGGGAGGCGGGAGAGGGCGTCAGGCCGAGGCGGTGAGCGGGCCGAGGCGGTGAGTGGGCCAGCGGAATCAGCTTGGGCCGGTTTGGTCAGGCCAGGGGGGAGGGAGTGGGCTGCGGCCTAGGGAAGGATAAGGTGGCTTTCCTAAATTTGGATTTTTAAATTTTGAATTTGGATTTAGACTTTTGGTCTGGAATTTTGGGTAGGTTTTGGTAGGGGTGTCTGATGGTTATTGGAGGGGATATATCTTGAAATATTGAGCTCATGTTATCACACTCAGAACAAGCAACAACCCAGGTTTTTGAAAATATGATTTTGAATTAGGGTGGGACTTAGGAGAAAAATTCCGAAGGCTAATTTTCAGGGCGTTACAGCTGCAAGCTAACATGTGTGTTGCAACAATCTAGTTTTTACTTCAATTAGGATTTTTATGTCTTTTTCATAGGAAATGTTAAAATTATTTAGAAGGATCTCGAATACATTTGCAAATAGACAATATTTACTGAAGTTAAATAGCGAACCGAAGGTTTAAGTCTTGTTCGTCACATACATACCAAATTTACATAGTACTTTTACTGTAGACCTAGAATTATTTCAACACATGCCTAAAGTTTTATCCAAATCAAATCTCTTGAGCCATCAAAACAAATCTTCAAAACTCTTGATCAAGTGTTTGGAAATTTGTCGAGCCAAGACAATCTCAATCCTAGTCGAGCCATGCCATCTCTTCTTTCTCACAGACTCTCTAACTCATTCTCTTTTTATCCGGTTTATGGTCATCCTTAACCTAGAACACCTCAATTCCTTCCTATTTTAGTAGAAAATTATTAATTACTACAATATCAAATAAATTCTTCATTTGTCCCATGAAAGAATATAACTCTAAATTTATCCAAAGTCAAGTATAAGTTTGATCAATATATACAAAACAGTATCAATATCTATGTTGCTAAATAAGTATAACTTGATTTATCATAAAACATACTTCCCTCCGTCCAAAAAATAAAAATAAGGATTATAGATTTTTAACTTGATCTTTAATGCAGAACTTTCTTTAAAAAAACATATCATCAACAAATACAAAGCTATCATCATACTTAACTAAAGTATTTTTTGAGTATGAATCTAAGTATATAGCTTGCCTAGCGCTAAAAATATATAGATTTGATTGAATTGTTGGTCAAAACTTTAGAAAGGCCGACCTTTCAAAAGAAAAAAAACTATGGGCTCTTCTTTTGGATGGAGCGAGTATTACCATATTATACATATCTGGTGCCAATGTGCTATATATATTGATACCTATTCTCTATAATTTTAGTCAAACTTAAGATGATTTGTAGATGCACAGTGCACCTTTGTCATCGCTAGGGAGCAAAAGAATATTCCTCATCTGCGGCGCAACACATAAAAGTAGTACATAGTATTTTCTCATTCACAAACATACGACACCTTGGCTTTTTTACAATTTTAATCATTAATCATATTTAATTACTCAAACATGCGAAAGACAAGTTATACTCAAAATATCTTTAGTGATAAAAGAAAACACTCCAAAATAAACTACTCCCTCCGTATTTAAATATAAGTCGCGTTGACTTTTTTTTCAAAACTTTCACCCTTCGTCTTATTCAAAAAAATATAATTATTATTTATTTTGTTAGTGATATATTTTACCATTATAGATAGTTTGAGCATGACTAATTTTTTTATAGGGTTACACATATTTTTTGAATAAGAAGAAGGGTCAAAGTTTTGAAAAAAAAAGTCAACCGCGACTTATATTTAAATACGGAGGGAGTATAACTTATGATTTTTTAATGAGACACATGATCAAAGTTGCGGAAATTCAACCATGCCATACATTTGTGAACGGGAAGTATTTAATTAAAAAGTTCAAAAAATAAAAGAAAAATTTGATCAATCGTTTTTCAATGGGAAGTTGACCGATTGTTGACCGCGCCAATGCGCCATGCATGTATGTTGAGTAGAGTCACGGTCTCACGGACACAGACAGAGTGGATGCAGGTGTGGCGGCGGCCGCAGCGGTGGAGCGATCAGCCTGCGCACGGGGTGTGCTCCGTGCCCGCGTGGAGCTTGAGCATGAGGATGATCCTTCGCTCGCGCCACCAGGCACCAGCCACCACGGGTTGTGTGGCTCGAGAGTCGACGTGCTCGTCCGTTCATTCCGCGGCGTCCATCTCCAGACGACTAGACGAGGGAGGTCAGTTGACCATGCTCCCCACCTGATTGTTGTTTTGCCCAATCGAAAAATTCAGTGCTGCTTACTGTGCATCTAAACAAATATCAATCTGCAGTAAACTCAATTTGTGATTTATATGAAACTTTAGGGTCGTCCTACTAGTTCCCATGGAAAGTACAGATACCATTGGATGGTCAGATATATAGACTTGCAATCAGAAACTGGATAAGTAGCTGCGGCTCTAGATCCAAAAGACGTTAAATACATATGAGCAGCCAGCAGGTGCTGAGTGCGGACTCCGAATACTGCGCATCCTTCTATAGGTCGGATACTACTCTCTTCATGTAGACTTCCATCTTGCAGCTCCAAATAAATCCAAGCATTTGTCGGACTGCAACTCTGAAACTGTCTCCCTCTTCACACAAACATCTCACTTCTGCTTGCCTCCCTGCTGCAAACTGACCAACCCAAAGTACGTCCCAGAGTGACCATTGGCCATTAGGGATGCATGCGTGCCCTTCTCTACAACGACCCCCCTATCAAGCACCGCGATCATGTCGCAGTTCCGGATGGTGCTGAGCCTGTGCGCCACGACCACGCTGGTCCGGCCAACCATCACTCTGTCCAGTGCCTCCTGCACCGCCTTCTCGGACTGGCTGTCCAGCGCGCTTGTGGCTTCATCTAGCAGCAGGATGGCTGGGTTCTTGAGGATGGCGCGGGCGATGGCGATGCGCTGCTTCTGCCCTCCTGATAGCTGGACGCCCCGGTCTCCGCACCACGTGTCGTACCCATCCTTGAGGCTACCGATGAAGTCGTGCGCGTTGGCGGACCTCGCCGCGTTCTCGACCTCTGATTCGCTGGCCGACTCCGCCTGCAGCTTTATGTTCTCTCTGATAGTGCCAGCGAACAGTGTCGGCTCTTGGCTGACGAGCCCAATGTGTCGACGCAGGGCTTTGAGATTGTATGCTTTGATGTCTCTACCGTCTATATTCACCACGCCCTTGAGCGGGTCGTAGAACCGCTCAATGAGCCCGATGATGGTTGACTTGCCGGAGCCACTATGCCCAACAAGGGCCGTTGACTTGCCTGGCATCATGCTCAAGGAGAATCCCTTGAAGATGATCACGTCCTTCCTCGACGGGTATGCAAAATCAACCCCTAGAATATCTACCTCTCCCGTGAGCTTCTCTGGCTTGAAGCCCTTAGGATCATCTGGGTCAATCTTGGTTTCGCGGTCAAGAATAGCAAACACCGAAGAGACAGCGTCGGCGCCCTTGGCGATGTCTGTTGTCATGCTACATGCGTCTGCAATCACGCGTCCAGTGGTAACTAGAACCATGGTGGTCTGGAAGACCGCCTCGACGACAATGCGCCGCTCGGCCATGAGCTTGCCGCTGTACCAATAGTTGAGGGCCCATGAGAATATGGTGAGGCTTACAGAGGCGCTGAGCCCGAAGCCTGCGAACCATGACTGCCGAATGCTCTCCCTGCGTGGTCCATCCTGCGCCTGGCTGAAGAGGCGTAGGATGCGGTCCTGGGATGAGAAGGCGGTGATGGTGCGGAGGTTGGAGACGGCGTCAGCAGCTAGCTTGCTGGTTTCGGACTGCGCCTGTATTGATTTCGTGGACATGTTCTTAAGCAGGACGCGGCGAGCGTAGGAGCAGGCTATGATGAACGGCTGCATTGCTATCATGACAAGGGCCAAGCGCCAAGAGATGGCGAGACCCACGGTGAAGGCAATGATCACCATGGAAGCCGTCTGGATCAGCAGAGCCATTCGATCGCCCACGAGTGACCGTACCTGAAACACAAATAAACGTTGACGTGCGTGCGCAGGTACGATTCTTTTCCAAGTACGATCATGATCTATAGCAGGAGTATTTCTCTGTGTATACTTACGATGTTAGCGTCCTTGGCAAGCTGTGAGCATATGGTGCCACTGGAGTTGTCGTCATGGTCGAACCACCCAATCTCAAAAGTGAGGATTTTTGCGAGCATCAGTTTCCTGATCCTCTTGGTCAGGTATTCTCCCATGGCACCAAAGCTATAGTGCTGACCAATGTTGAGCAAGAACGAGAGCACCACGAGAGCGAGGAAGATGAGCGCATACATCCTTGTTTTGTGCTTGATCTCCCCATGATCTTCAGAGTAGTAGATGGAGAATGTGCACCCCATGCCATATGCAAAGATAGGCTGGATTGCCCCGGATAGGACTGCGCTTAAGCTCCCGACCAGCGCGTACTTCCACTCGGGCGCATTGAGGAGAAGCAACCTCCCGAAGGATGGCACAGGAAGCTTTGGCTTCTCGGCGTGCTCACCTTCTCTTGTATTTGTATCACCAGTGGACCATGTCGAGCTTGACCTGCTACATGAAGTGAGCATCTTGCTACTGGTGCTGCTGCATTTCCCAGCACTAGGAGATGGACGGCCAAGCTCGCTGCCGTCGTTACTCGAATCTCTGGTCTGCTGAAGATGGACAAGGGACGAGTACATGCCATTCTTGGCGAGGAGCTCAGTGTGGGGTCCCAGCTCCTGGACTTCACCAGATTGCATGACGGCTATACTGTCAGCGTTCCGGATGGTGGAGAGGCGGTGTGCAACGACGATGGTGGTGCGGCCCTTGGAGGCCACGTCAAGCGCCTCCTGCACGACGCGCTCGGACTCGGTGTCCAGTGCGCTGGTGGCTTCGTCAAGGAGCAGGATCTTGGGTGACCTGAGGATTGCTCTGGCAATAGCAATCCTCTGCTTCTGCCCTCCAGACATCTGGGCACCACGCTCACCAACCTGATTTTATTATTGGACATTGTCGTCAGTATCGATATTGGATCATCAACACACGGTATGCTAGTATAAGTTTTTACCTGCGTGTCATAGCCTTGTGGGAGCTGCGATATGAAGGTGTGGGCGTTGGCCGCCTTTGCCGCGGCGACGACCTCCTCCGCCGTGGCACCCTCCTCTCCGAAGAGTATGTTCTCCCGCACGGACATGGCGAACATGGCGGGCTCCTGGCTGACGAGCCCCATCTGCGCGCGCAGCCATTTGAGGCGCAGCCGCCGGATGTCCACGCCGTCCAGCGCCACCTCGCCAGCCGACGGGTCGTAGAACCGCTCGAGCAGCGCGATGGCCGTGGACTTGCCGGACCCGCTGCGGCCAACGAGCGCCACCGTGTGGCCCGCCGGCACCCGCAGGCTGAAGCCGGCCAAGGACGGGGCTCTCCGGCCGCGACGGGTAGCAGAAGTGGACGTTCCTGAACTCCACCTCGCCGGCGACGCTGGGCAGCTCCTCGCCGGCGTCGCTCTCGGAATCGATCTTGGGCACCCGGCGCACCATCTCGAGGATCCTGTCCGCGGCCGCGGTCGCCTCGGAGAAGTACTTGACGTTGGACAGCGCGGAGCCCAGCGACACGCCGCCGATGACGATGAGGGAGGAGACGACGAAGACGGTGCCGCCGGGGACGCCGTGGTACATGACGAGGCGGCCGCCGTACCAGATGTTGAAGGCGTAGATGGCGAAGGCGAGGCCGTTGCCGCCGAGGGCGACGCCCTTGGCGACCCCCTGCCTGATCCCGAGTCGCGCCGCCTCGTCGAGCGCGGCGGAGAAGCGCGCCATGGTGGCGTCCTCGGCCACGAAGGAGTAGACGGTGCGCACGGAGGAGACGGCCTGCTGGGCGACGGCGCCCGGGCGCGCGTACTGCGCCCTGATCCTGCGCGCGAGCCCCGTGAGCGCGCGGCCGTACGCGACCCCGGGGCCGACGAGCAGCAGCGCGCACGGCAGCGTCACCAGCGTGAGCCGCCACAGCAGCGCGAGCCCCACGGCGTAGCTGCCGGCGAACATGGCCACGTACATGGCGAAGCTGGGCACCTTCTCGCCCAGCGCGTCCTGCACCACCAGGCTGTCGGTGGACACGCTGGTGACCACCTCCGACGTGGACCCCGACCTCACCAGGTCGAAGTACTCCACGTCCTGCCGGAGCACCGCCTGCAGGTACCGCGCCCGCATCCGCGACGCCTGACGCTCCGCCGTCCGTGCCCAGCAGTAGCCCTCTGCACACGTAGTCACGTACACAACCGATGGACTGAACTGACGACACATGCATGGCACAGACGTACGTGTAGCTAGTGTGCAGTGCTGATCAGTTCACCATACCTAGGAACGCCATCACCCAGGAGGCGCACGCTATGAAGACGATTCTGATCACATTCTGGATGGGGAGGATCGATCGATAACAGGGTTTAGAAACACAAGCAAATAATCCACGGCTGAGGTCTATAAATGTACCGCATTGATCTTGGAGGTGAAGTTGTGGATGTGGTCGGGGCCGCTGCCGAGGTCGTTGGCGATGCGGGAGGCGACGAGGAGCCGCAGGGGCGTGGCCATGCCGTCGCCAATGGCGCCGACCAGGCCCAGCGCCATGAGGGCCACGTCGACGGCGTCCGCGTGCACGAACACCGAAGACCCCAGCGCCGCCGCCGCGTCCACGGCCGTCTTGGCGCGGCCGCCGCCGTGCATGGTCGCGTGATGGGCTAACCGGCGGTCGACCTCGACCAGAGTGCGTGGCGGGACAGACCAGACGACTGGGTTCAGGCCAAACGCACCGGCTGGACACACACACCATGATCACAGAGGCGCGACAATATATATACTCCTAGATCCATGGAATCACGTACGGGAAGCCTGTGGTGCTCGCTGCTCACACGAACACGCCTGTCTGCCTGCGCTGCGTGACGTACATGCGTAACAGCATTGCCGACACAAGAGGTTCAGAGCAGACACGCTACGGCGACGTTTGCAGCTTAGATGCAGGGACCCATTTATTAGGATCCATTTTCACTTAATTTCAGACGATTCAAAACCCTTAGTTTTTCTTTGTTGTTGTTGTTGTTCTTGAGGCCGAGTAACTGACCCTGTTCTTTCGTTTTCCCATACGATTCCACCATATAGTCACAACCATGCAGGTAATGATCCTGATCGTCAATGGTCGATGAGGACAGTGGCGTCCTTTCTTCTTTCTCCCAGCGCCCTACATGTCCATCCAAAACAATATACCCTGTGTCTGTGTGCTCAGCATTAAGCAGCTACTGCTCCTATTTAGCTAAACAAAGGAATCGAGTATTGCGAGGGCGCGTCACGCACTTCCATCCTTGTGAACCGTGATGCTGGGATGGATGGACTCGTGTGCACAAAAGCCGTGGCTGGCAGCGTTGTCCTTAGGATCTGCTGTTGCAGCTGCCCCCTTTGAGAAGTTCACTTCACATCCGTCCACCAGGATGATCTCTCGTCCACATGGGCTACTGCCTACAAGGCTACATGTGTTGAAAGATGCATTTTGGGACGGATGGTCTTGTACTTAGGTCCGTTTGAAACGTAATGATTTAATTTACAGAAATCATATAGAAATTAGGTAGGTAATACTTTATTTTTACAGGAAAAATGCAAGGGCATAATTTTTTTCCGTGCTCCAAATAGGTCCTGAACTTTGCCGGAGTTTGTATTGGGTACACACATGGTGGGTAGAAAATTGTACGCATATACTTATACTTATCCGGAATAGACAATGAAGTAAACCATTTTCAACACGCTACATCTTATTGGAGTCTGGAGAACTAAGCTACAAACCCCAATATTGACCATTTTCTGCATTAGTATGTGATTATCCTTCGATTGGTGATGATCTAATGAGCCAAGCGCTAGGTTAAATCATCCATACAATGTGCACCACATGCATGCCTTGTATACAATTGCAAGATAAAAGTTAATTGGCATGGGCCATTCTTAACATGGAGTTTTATTTCGATGTAAATGGATCGAATTTGGACAGATACCTATGATTACAAGTAATGATAGTTTTTTCTTTCAGATCGGATATAAATAGTTATCGACGCCATAAATATCAACTTTGAGTATCTATATTCTCATACAAATTAGATTCTAAATATGTAATATTTTGTATCATTTACACCCCCTACTTGGTGATCTTGGCCTTGTGCATTGCGTGCTGAAAAGATATGCTTGTGCACTAGACACCGATGGAATGACATAAGCATATGTATGCGATCATAGTAAGGCGTGGGGGGAGGTTGTGTATAATGGGAGTTGATGTATGTGTAGATCATATCTATGAGATGGTGATAGACGATGATCCTTGAAAATGAAAAGTAGAACTTGAGCATTTGTGCATGGTCTCACACACGCAAACCACTAAAATGTTGGCCTTACTGCCAAGTTTTGCTTAGTTTTTTTCCTTATCTTTATATATTTGTGTAAATGCACATAGCCATTCCTAGTGGCGGAGCTGGAAACAAAAGGTAGCGGGGGCCAATTTGCAGTTGCAGAATTGCTGGGATTTGTAAGTCACTGGTCGGCAAGGCTGGCGCCGTTGCACGCAACAGCAGCACTAGCTAGGAAGGCCGGAGTGGGACTGGAGGACGCCGGGCAACGCGCAATACAGGGATCCTGACAACCGACTGATGCATCAGCCATTGGGTAGGGGCAAATCACTAGGCATCAGATGCAACTGCGGATTGCCGGGTGCCGGCTGCTGCGAACTGCCGTGATTTTCAGGTTTAAGGGCTAGCATTAGTAGCATGTAGACTAAAATCACTGAACTTCTTCTAGGCCAAGAGGGGCCGTGGCCCAAGTTGGCCGGCACACAGCTCCGCCAGTGATTTTTTTCTAGGTGAGTAGGTGACTACCTACAAATTCTATTAACATAGGAAGACCACTCGATGCACCCGTTCTTATTTAGACCATCTAAATTTGTCATGTGCTAAAGTAGCAATGGTATTTCCGGCCAATGCATGTTTATTCACCGGTTAGCGGCAACCACCCAAAATTTGGTTACATGCATTCTCAAATCTATATAAACCATAGCAGGGTAAATGCAAGATGAGGAGGGCAAACACATTCTAGGGTTTAATTTGTTTCTAGTTTTGCTTTGGTCAAATTTGTGCCACCATATGTAGTATGAACTGAAATCATGTGTCGATGTGCTTGCTTCGACCGTGGAAGACAGGGTTGTTGTTTATGGCAACTAGGCAATGTTGAACATGTGTTTCCACCTCGAGTTCCTAGGTGGGAATCTCTACATAGAGATCACCCAGCAACAGAGCCATTATATGCCATATGGCACGCCTTGAGCAAGAACTCTAGTTTTCCACTATTGGAGCAAGCACGCCGACACTTGATTTCGTTTCATCCTGAAGTTCATTGATAGAGAGGAGCGCAGTCGACATCGAGCATATAATGTTACCCGGTTTCAATAGCTATGGGGGCACAAAAAATTCTGGTTTTATGGTCCATGGTGCAAAATTGGACAGAAGATAAAGTTCAATGCGGTTGGATTGGATTTAGGCTTCCTCCACCTATGAAAATCGAGTTAAGCTCTGCAAGCATGTAGCATGCGGCCCATTACTGAATTGGGCCTCCGTCGGATCTGGGTCTCCAGGAAGCCCAATAATGAGAACGTAAACGTAAAGGGGACGTTCCTGATACGCGAGGGCCTGTCGAAGGCGACGCCGCCGCCATGTCCCAACCAGAACAGGCTTCCACCCATGCTGCTCCCCGCATCCTCGCCGCCGACGAATCACCGGGAACCGCCACCAGGGACCCGGGCTCCTCTCGCTCTGGCTGGTACAGGTCATATACTGATTCACATGCACAATACCTGCATAAATTTCTGAACTATTTCATCGTAAGGAGAAATCATGTTTGGGGAGTCGTCTAGTTGGTGAAATCGGCGTCTCAATTCTTTGCCTGTGGGTTAATTTGGGTCCTGTGCTGCGAGAAATGACAGTTTTATTGTTGGCACCAGACATGGATGGTACAGATGGCCATCCTGCTGAATTCGACCTCGTTTGTACAACTAGATATTTATCATTGATATTCATAGTACGATGCGATTATAGGAGACTGGTAGTGGTACATGTTTTTCCTGCTCCTGGGATGCTTTCTAATTCCTATAGGCCTCTCGGTCAGCAACAACTGACTGTAGAGCTTAGTGGTTGCAGACCCCCCCCAAAAAAAAAAAAGAGGCTTTTTGATGCACATTCTGCTCAACCACAGGCAGTCCAATGTCTCAATGTCTGCATGTTAGGGACTTAAGACGCACACGCGAAAACTAGGAAGATCAGACTTGGACATATTGCTTGTTAGCAGTTCTTATTGTTTTTCTGTTGTTTCTTCTTTCATTTCTCTCCGGTTAATGTCCATTACCTATTATATTGGGTCCATGATGTTAGGACTTCGATTCTTTGTATGGCCTATGGTTACAACAGATTTAGATGTAATACAACCTAACTCGCATCTTCTGTCAGATTTCTTCCCTTTTTGAACTCTACAATCCATGTCCAGCAGCCGTATCAACAAACTGGAAGCTTGGATCACTTCTATCTTCTGATAGAGCAATGGGAAATCATGGGATGATGAGACGTAGGCTATGGCAGGTTAATTCAAATTGCAGCTCATTTGAATGAGCTGCAAATTTGGAGAAGGATTCTGATTCGTCATGCAAAATTTCAGTGTCTGCTGCCTCCATGTTGCAAGCTAACCAACCCGAAGTATTTTCCAGAGGGACCCTTGGCTATGAGGGATGCATGTATTCCTTTCTCCACAACATTCCCTTTTTCAAGCACAGCAATCATGTCACACTTCTGGATAGTGCTGAGCCTATGTGCCACCACTACGCTTGTCCTCCCAATCATCACTCGGTCCAATGCCTCTTGCACCAACTCTTCGGAATGGCTGTCTAGTGCACTAGTAGCTTCATCTAGCAGCAGAATTGAAGGGTTCTTCAAGATTGCACGGGCGATTGCGATGCGTTGCTTCTGTCCTCCTGAAAGCTGGATGCCTCGCTCACCACACCATGTATCATATCCATCCTTGAGATTGCTAATGAAGTCATGCGCATGCGCAGACCTTGCTGCATCCTCAACTTCTGCCTCGCTTGCCGTGTCCATGCCGTACATGATGTTCTCTCTGATAGTACCTGCAAACAGTGTTGGTTCCTGACTGACCAGCCCAATGTGTCGCCGCAAAGCATGCAGATTGTACATTTTTATGTCTCTGCCATCAATCTTCACAACCCCTTGAAGTGGGTCATAGAATCTCTCTATAAGCCCGATGATGGTTGACTTGCCGGAACCGCTTTGCCCAACAAGGGCTGTTGATTTTCCAGGCTGTATGATAAAGGAAAACCCTTTGAATATGATCACATTTGGCCTCGATGGGTATGCAAAGTCAACTCCGATAATTTCCACCCTGCCTTGGAGCCTCTCTGGCTTGTACCCCTCAGGATTGTTGGGATCAATTTTTGTTTCCCGATCCAGAACAGCGAAGACAGAAGAGACTGCATCAGCACCTTTAGCAAGGTCAGTTGTCATGCTACCTGCCTCTGCAATTACACGGCCTGTGCTTACCAGAACCATGAAGGTCTGGAGGAGCTCCTCGGCAGTAATCTGATGCTCTGCCATGAGCTTGCCACCGTACCAAAAGCCAAGGGCCCATGCGCATGCCATGAGACCCACAGAGGTGCCAAGGCCAAGTCCTGCAAACCATGACTGCCGGACGTTTTCCTTCTGTGGGCCATCTCGTGCTTTGTCAAATATGCCTAGTATGCGGCGCTGGGATGAGAAAGCGGTGATGGTGCGGAGATTGGAGACTGCCTCAGCAGCTAGTTTGCTGCTCTTTAATTGTGCTTGTACTGATTTCTTGGACATGCTCTTTAGTAAGACGCGGCGGGCATAAAAACAAGCAATGATTAGTGGTTGTGCTGCTATCATGACAAGGGCCAAGCGCCAAGAAGTGACCAAACCTATTGTGCATGCAGTTAGCACTGCAGAGATTGTCTGGATCACAAGCGACATTCGGTCCCCTATTAGTGACCTCACCTGCAGTACAAATATTTATCATATCTGATTAGTTATGATTCTTTTCAAATTCGACTTCACTTTTAGTTTTGGTTTGTGAACTTACAACATTGGCGTCCTTGGCAAGCCGTGAGCATAAGGCTCCGGTGGAGTTCTCATCATTATCAAACCACTCAATCTCAAAAGTGAGAATTTTCGTGAGCATCTGTTCCTTAATCCTCTTTGTAAGGTATTCCCCCATGGCACCAAAGTTATAATGCTGCAATATATTGAGCAGCAAAGAGAGCACTGCAAGAGCGACAAAGACTAGTGCATAAACCCTCGTTCTATATTTGATCTCGGCGTGATCTTTCAGGAAGTAGACTGAGAACATGCTCCCCATGACTTGTGCATAGACAGGTTGTATGCTTCCAAACAGAACTGCACCAAAGCTCCCCATCAATGCCCGCTTCCACTCTGGTGCATTAAGCATGAGTAGCCTTTTGAAAGATGGGGCAGAAAGGCTTGGCTTCTCTGTGTTTCCATCATGTCCTGAGTCACCCACTGATCGTGCTGAGCTTGATCTGAGAGTCCAAGAAAACCTCTTGCTCATACTGTGTCCGTTGGATTGTAATATAGCATCAGAAATTGTACCAATTCCACTAACCTCGTTAGCCTGAACTGAACCTTCGGTCTTCTGAAGACGGACAAGAGTTGAGTAGAGACCATTCTCATTGGCAATAAGATCATCATGGGAACCCTGCTCCTTGACTTCACCAGACTGCACGACAGCAATCGTGTTAGCATTTCGGATGGTGGAGAGGCGATGCGCAACGACAAGAGTAGTCCAGGCCTATGGAAGCTAGATCAAGCGCCTCCTGGACAACACGCTCTGATTCTGTGTCCAATGCACTGGTGGCTTCATCCAGGAGGAGGATCTTGGGTGACTTCACTATTGCTCTGGCAATAGCAATCCTTTGCTTTTGCCCTCCGGACAATTGGACACCACGCTCTCCCACCTGCTTTTTTTTAGACATGGTTAGAGAAGACCAGAGGAACACCAGCTTATTTTTCATGGATGATGGATTTTAGTTCTGATGTCTTTAATGGCAACAGTGTGGACAGATTACAACGAGTTAGTTTCTTGACGAGCTAACCACTGTAACTGCCCATGTTTTTTTGCATTGTGAACAACTACATATAGTGCAAATTTGCTTAGCCAAGAATATATAGCATCGATCGTAAACAGCATCTGCAAGTTTTTGTATGTATGGCTCCCATTTCCACTTCAAACTAAGCTGATGCGTACCTTACATAACAGAGACTGTTAATGCTGAATAGGAGAAGATAGCCACGCGCATTTGATACTTACAAAATTGACTTGTATGATACTATGATGTACTATATGCTAAATCTAGATGGCATAGTGCAGATAGTCCTTCAAATGATGCGCGCATATAGTTCTCCCATTCCAATGTTGAACCTAGCTCGTATCCTTTTGTAATGAACTCTTACGTCTAAGGAATCAGCTGCCCTAGTACCACTATTACACTGCCATAAGCTGACAGGCTGTGTACCCTTGGAGCTCTCAAAAGTCTATTTGAGCTTATTATATGACTACTACTACTTCAAGGGTATGCCCTATTAATTAATCAATATGACATAAAAACTCAAAAGGACACCTTTTATTTCAGAATACATGGCTACTCTTGTTGAACCAACCATGACAAGAAACTATTAAATTTCTCACATACGTTAGTTGTTTTTGCTGTCCTTATAGAGCATTGTTGTTTGTTCTATTCCTGCATTGTTTCTTGGGAACGATTGCAGACAGCTCCCTTTCATTGAGCTCATAGGCAGGACCCCTGTCCTCCGCCTCTGATGCGGCGTCCTAGCTAGGAAGCTTAGCAGTCTGACAGTAGAACTGTAGCCTGTAGGAGTAGACTAGTGTTGCTTCTAAACAAAGATTAAGGCATTAGCGACTATTTGGAACACTTAGAGCTAGTTTGGGTCCTCTTGGATCGAAGTGGTTTAAGTAGGATTGGGTGAATTTGAATCCACGCTAGTTCAAGATATTTCTCAATCCCTCCCAATCCACTTGAATAACTCTCAATTCATGAGTTGCCAAACTAGGCCTCACGGATTTTGAAAACCAGCTAAAAATTTGTATCTAGGTCAAAAAATAGGAATCCAATCACCCAGGCTAATTTCAGAGAATGGCTCAATTCTTTAGAGCTAGAGGAAAATAATGCTTCGAATCAGATGGGATTGGATCTAGTTGCGTGGAAAAAAAGGCACATTCAAAAAAGAAATGGAACTAAACATTTGAATGAAAACACAGGAATATGTAAAAACATAGGAATTTGGTAGGAATGCAACGGCAAAACAGAAGAATAGAAAACGGAGGAATCTAGAGAGGAATTACGTTTGGAACAAAAGAATCTATATCACAGGAACTAAAAATCTATAGGACTTAATGATGGATTAACTTAAATATATGACTGCACGTATCCCTTTTCTATGCACTCTTGCGGCTGCTTGGTGTTGGTACATGGGCTTAGTTCATAACGCTTACATCTGTCCTCATCTTCTCCTTGCCCTCTCACGGAGTCACGGTTGATGCAGAAGAAGCTGCGCTCCAGTGAGACATAAGCTGCTTTGATTAGTGAATGAGCGCACACGAAAAAGGCGCAGGAAAGATTCCATGAGCTCAGAGCTCATTTTTCCTTTCCTCCAAAAGTACAGGTTTTCTCACCTTTTCTCTGGAAAGGTTTGGGCTACTTCCTTTGTTCCAAACGCTTCTACGGTGATAAAAACTATAGGATTCTGATTCCTCCATTCTTCCTACGTTTTTTCTTTGAGTGCCAAATGCAACAGCTGCCAAAGCTTATATGTTAGATTCCGTCCAAAAATGCAGGGCATGCTCTTTGAAAAACGTTGATTTCATTTCGGTTAGTTCTTTGCAGCGAGCGTCGTGGTCTTGTTTAATACATTTGCTAGTTGCTACCTCCGGATCAGATACTTGACGTTTGGACAATAATTGCTTATGCTGTCTAGTTTTGACCATTACTTTAATATTAGAGCGTCTTCGTAAAATCCAGCTTGTTTATGGAGGTTTCTTTAAATGAAAAAAATGCACACATGACTTTCATGTTTCGAATTCAAATAATCAGTTATAGTCAAAGTTTCAAAACTTTGATTGGACCCTTGCACTAAGCAACAAGTAATCATTACTGGTATCCGAAGGATGATTTATTTGTTTCCGAGCGTCGAGTTGTTCTATGTGGAAGCTATACCCAACCGTCCTAATTTATATTTATTCAGCAAAAAAAGGAAAATCGTCTTAAGATTTGGTAAATAATTCTCCCAACCATTAATGTAAGGGCGGTTTTGATTTGGCAGGATCTTTTGAGTTAAACTTTGACTATAGGTTGCTGTTGAAGTATATAGTAGTTACTGCACTAGTTAAAATAATCATAAGAGTCCTCAAATCATAATTGTAGAAATATATACATTAAAATACAAATATAGCGTGGGACCGTATTTTCATCACTGAATTTTAGATTGTTATCGGAAACTTATATGTAAACATTATTATATTTTCGAATGGAGAGAGCATGTACGAAGGTATCGCGCTGGGAGATGCTTCAGAAGTCAGAACGGTGAAACCGTTGAAGTTGAAGGGCTGACTCGAAGGAGGGGTGGTCACGTGAGACATATAATAACTTAAGACATTAACCCCTAACGTTCAAAAAGCCTTGAAAAGCATCGAACTGATGAATGACATAAACATTACTAATATATGCAGAACAGCATAAATGATATAGTGAAGCTAAGAGGGGGAAAAAGAGGAAATTTTCAGTGGCTTACAAAGGGAAGGAAGGCTTTTTGTTGAGCTATACCTACATCTGCCACTTACTAATGGCGAGTTTGTGTTGTGGTTGCTGGTTATGCAAAATGTACTATAGTTACAATCGATTTTCAAATAACACATCTTTAAACATGCCATCAACTCACGAACTTAGAGGGACATAATTCTGTCAGGGAAGTGGTTGCAAGTTGCGACCATAGTATAGGAGTACTGTCCAAACAAATCGACAAAAGTACATAGTACGTATATGTCACCTGCGTGTCGTAGCCCTGCGGCAGCTGCGAGATGAAGCTGTGGGCGTTGGCCGCCTTGGCCGCGGCGGCGACCTCCTCCGGCGTGGCGTCCTCCTTGCCGAACAGTATGTTCTCTCGGATTGACATGGCGAACAGCGCCGGCTCCTGGCTGACGAGGCCCATCTGCGCGCGCAGCCACCTGAGGCGCAGCCGGCGGATGTCCACGCCGTCCAGCGCCACCTCCCCGGCGGACGGGTCGTAGAACCGCTCCAGCAGCGCGATCACCGTGGACTTCCCCGACCCGCTGCCGCCGACCAGCGCCGCCGTGCACCCCGCCGGCACGTGCAGGTTGAAGCCGACCAGGACGGGGCTCTCGGGGCGTGACGGGTAGCAGAACTGGACGTTCTTGAACTCCACCTCGCCGGCGAAGTGGATCAGCTCCTCCCCGGCATCGCTCCCCGAGTCGATCTTGGGCAACCGCCGGATCACCTCCAGCATCCTCTCCGCCGCCGAGCTCGCCTCCGACAAGTACTTCAAGCTGGACAGCGCGTTCCCCAGCGCCCTGCATATCCATCCATCCGACACACATATATATGGTTCGTTAATGGTATCGGCTGAATAGTATGATGGAGAGTAGTATATATGTATCACGCACAGGCCGCCGCTGACGATGATGGAGGAGACGGCGAAGACGGTGCCGCCCTGGTAGCCGTGGTACATGACGAGTCGGCTGCCGTACCAGACGTTGAAGGCCCAGATGGCCAAGGTGACGCCGTTGCTGCCGAGGGCGATGCCCTTGGCGAGGCCCTGCCTGAGCCCGAGCCGCACCGACTCCTCGAGCGCGGCGGAGAAGCGCCGGACGGTGCGCTCCTCCGCCACGAATGAGTACACGGTGCGCGGCGACGACACTGCCTGCTCCACGACGGCGCCCGGGCGCGCGTACTGGTCCTTGATCCGGCGAGACAGCCCCATGAGGATGCGGCCGTACATGATGCCCGGGACGACGAGCAGCAGCACGGACGGCAGCGCCACCAGCGTGAGCCGCCAGAGCACCGCGAAGCCCAGGATGTAGCTGCCGGCGAACGTGGCGGCGTTCGCCACGAAGCTGGGTACCTTCTCGCCCAGCGCGTCCTGCACCACCAGGCTGTCGTTGGACACGCTGGTGACCACCTCAGACGTGTTGGACCCCGACCTCATCAGGTCGAAGTACTCCACGTCCTGCCGGAGCACCGCCTGCAGGTACCGCGCCCGCATCCGCGACGCCTGCCGCTCCGCCGTCCGCGCCCAGCAGTACCCCTCTGCACCGAACACCAACGTGCAGCCAGTGTCATCAGCTGCAACAACAAAAAAAAACCACAAGTAGTACACCGTTGTGTTGTGCTCACTGCTCACCTAGGAACGCCATGACCCAGGAGGCGCACGCCAAGAAGACGAGGATCCTCGCGTTCTGCTCATCAGGATCAGCGAAGATGGTGGTGTGTTAGAGTGCAAACAATAACTTTAGACAACTGATGCTAGTACAAGTACTCGAGTACAAACTACAAACCGCATTGATCATGGAGCTGAACTCGTGGATCTCGTCGGGGCCGCGGCCGAACTCGTTGGTGATGCGGCTGGTGATGACCACCATCGCCGGCATGGACATGCCGTCGCCCATGGCGCCTACCAGGCCCAGCACCATCAGCGCCACGTCCACCCCGTCGGCGTGCATGAGCACTGACATGAACGACGACGACCCCATCGCCGCCGTGGCCCTCTTCGGCGCGGCCTTGTTCCCGGCTGCCGTGTCACCGCCCATGCCAGCCACGGCACGGCGCGCGTACATACAGCGCGCGTCGGCGTAGCCCTCCTTGATCCTCTCAAAGAGCCTAGCTCATTGCTGCGTTGCTGGTGAGCTGCGACGACGGACTATATTGTAATTGACTTAGCTCACGACCTAGTGATTTGTTATCTTTAATGAACATGCAGGGATCAGCGTGAGAAACATGGTTGGGGCGTGTGTTAGGTCGGCAGGTTGGATGCGCATTTTTTTGTTCTAATATTGTTTTTATACTGCAATTATAAAAACTCATCCATCAATCACATGCCCCTGCACAAAATATTAATGTTAAAAGATACTGCTATATATAAACATTACTTACAACTAATCAAAGTTGCTAATCTTCATTCTCACACCTAATCATTCCTACTCTAAGCCTGTAATAGAATACTCATATAACAATTTCTTATCTTTAATCAGTTTGTGATAAACTCTAATTAACGAGGATTCTATATTTTTCCTTCCTCATTTATTAGTTTTCTCCTTTTACATGGCACCTCCGTGTATGTACAGTTGATATGCGGTTAGTTGCAAGTGCAACCTCAGTTGAGTTATGTATTTGTCATAGAAATTGGCCTGCATTCATAGACACACATCATGGACCGTATGGTGGTACTCATCATGCATTTATATACTTGGTTTTCTTCTATGTTGACAAGGTAAAAATTGGATACATTAATATTTCGATATATTTTTTTATAATGATAGATGTAAGTTTTTTTTCACTTACATTACGGGCTTACTTTAGGTCATTTGGAGAGGCGTGTAAATTAGGTAAAAATTAACACTGCTATTATTTTTATAATGTGGCAGGCGGGTAATTATGATGGAGATTTAGGTTTCCTTTGAATTATTTTTCATAATATCATTGTTAGTAATTAGTAAAAACTAAAGAGTTACCTTAGGATATCTCTTATAACGACACCGTGGGTAATTTAGTTATAGATAGTATTCAGGTTACTTTACACAATTTGCATAAATAAATTATATTAATTGTAATTATTCGGAACACAGTAGATCTTATGATGGCTAGATTTTTTTTGTTATCATGAGAATTTTATGATTTATCTTTCTTCTAACACGTTTTATAAGAATCGATACCGCTCGGCCCCTCTATTTATTATTTTATTAATACTGTAGTAAGATAAAATAGCTCTAGAAGTTACAGATTTTTGGTTTGGCAACATTCTTTGAAAAAGAATCATCGGACGCCCGAATTGCGGTCCGGCCGCTTGGTTGTCTTCGGCAGCACTTCAACGTCGTCAAGACTCTGAGACCCGAGTTTTGTTTGACCAGCAATGTGGTCTAGATCTATATAGGTCTTGGTCTTTGGCTGGGCATCTCTCTCTATATATATTAGTTTCTGTAGTCCTACCTGCTACACTTGAAATGAATATTGTGTATACAATAGATACCCGTCCTAGCTGCTTACTACTCTCCACGAATTGACGTGTTTGATTTTTTTACTACTCTATACTCGTCTTATTTAAAAATTTCATAATTTATTATTTATTTTGTTATATTTATTTTTTATAAACATAATTTGAGTATTAGTTATGTTTTTATATATTTGATAATCTTTTAAATAAGATAAATGATTACAATTGTAGAAAAAATCAACCACGTTATATATTTTATGAATGGAGTTATACATATACGATGAATGGGATATTGAGATGGCCGCTAGCTTGGGGCAACTAAACTGTTTTCCTTCTTCTGGTTCCAGCATAAAACACATGCGCGTTGCTTTCGGAAGATGATGATATGTTGTGTTGCTCACACATTGATTGTCGTTTGGCGGTTTGGCCGTTTCAAGGTTTGCTCGTCGGTTATGCTGTCTGTGGATACACGAATATGAAATTCAGTACGTATGAACAGATGTTACCAACAGGTCCGCACGTGTGAGACTAGCATTTGGTTGGAAAACTAGAATGGAATGGTTCCATTTCATATTCTAAGACCCCACATTATTACATTTTAATTGGAACAGATATCTTCTATAATATACTAATTTTTTAGAACGTGCTTCGTCCTAAATCTAAAGGAAATATTCTCTTTTCTAGGCGGATACATTGCTTTGCTTTTCAACCAAATAATAGAATTGGTGCGATGGATGGTTCCATTCCACCCATTTTTATCAACCCAACACTACCTAGAACAACGAGTGTTTGGTACTCCCTCCGCTGATACGGTTGACTTTTCTCTAAAACTCCGATTATCTCATTAAAAATCATAAGTTAACTTTAGCTTGTTATGATTTGTTTTGTTACTGATCATGGTTTGATTGAGTATGAATTGTGCTTTTTACATTTTTGAACATTTTTTAATAAAACATATCATCAAAGTTGTTGAAGAAAAGAGTCACCTACGTCATATGGTTATGAACGGAAGTAGTATACTCCCTTTGTTCTTTTTTATTTGATGTTTTTAGTTTAAAAATAAACTAGCCAGTTCCCGGGTATCCATCCATCAAAATTAAATTTTGTACTGTTACAGCACTGTTCTGTACTGTAGACAAAGAAAAAAATAGTTAGAACAGTGATAGAGGATGACAGAATATGGAGGCGTTAGGTTCAGTCTTAGTCCTTCGAGCCTGTGATTCTCTCTCTCACCAGTCACCGACTTAGTCCTTCGAGCCTGTGATTCTCTCTCTCACCAGTCACCACGCACGACGCACGTCCGGTATAGGATCGACCTCAGCGCCGGTGCCGACTTAGACTATCCCACGAGAATGGATAAAAGACTGACTATAGTCTACAGTACAAATTAACACTGTAGCGTTACCGTATATAAAGAAAAAAATAATTAGAATAGTAGATTGATAGGCAATGACCGGAGATAGCCTTATAAGGCATAGTTTAGGGCACCTGTGCATCAGAGAGAGAGAGGATTAGAGTGAAATGAAAAGAATTGAAATTTTTTTTTTTGAACTATTAAGTATTTAAACTAACTTCAATCATTCGATTCCACTTGCACCCAAACCCAAACGAAGCCAGTCCTTCGAGCCTGTGATTGTCTCTCTCACCAGTCACCACGCACCACGCACGTCCGGAACGTGGACGCAAACACTAACATTGAGATGGCTCAACAGAGGCCTCTTTTTTGTAATTTCTGTTGCTTTGCAGAGATTACAAATGTACTTATAGGGCTGACTCGATCAATTGTCATGCTGAATCAGAGCTACGCAAACTCAAACCAAAAGACAGAAATACCAACGTACGGGAACAACAATCAATTATCCTTTCTGAAGTCATGAGATGTCTACTTTCTGTAGTCACGAGGTGTCTATTTGGGAAGGGGCAGGCCAGCTAAAACCTCTCTGTATGCTAACACGCCAGCCTTATTTGAACATTGTACATGTATGCAAAACTATAGCCCCCCAAAGTCTCAAAATCATATCCACAGCTACTGAAGAGACGAAAGGCTGCTAGCAGCTCATTCCTCGTCTTCGGTTTCCTCGTCATCACTGCTAGCAGCTCTGTTGTATCTCAATCCATCCTGGACATTGTTGTCCCCCTCTTCCTCTGTCTCCTCGCTGTCGTCCTCGTATGGCGCTTTCCTTACCCACTGGTGCTCTTCGGGGGCATTCACAGCCGGTGACGGCAACGTGTACCCTCCTTTGCGTTTCAAGATCTTGGGTGCTGGCATCCTAGCATTGATGTCTGGCTTGCTTCTGTGGGAACTCTTCGAGACGCTGCGTTTCGAAGGGGCAGCAGCCTGAGGACCACCATCCTGGTAGTGGTTGGGGTGCTCTTTTTTCAAATGGAGGTTCAGCTTGTACTCATGAATGTACGCCTTGTCGCAGCCATCGTAAGGGCAGACATAAGGGCGCTCGGCTGAGGGAGCTGGAGTTACTGAAGCTTTTACTGGTTTAGGAGGGTGGTGATGATCTACTAGTACATTGTGGTTCATTGTCGATGTGCCTGGATGCTGTAGGCCAACAACCTAAAGCAGTCTCATTAGAATATCCTTTCACTTGTAGAAATTCTCATAGTAAGAGATCTTACCTTCTCATGTTGTGCCCTGATATGAGCCCTTAGCTTAGATTCCTGCGTAAATCTTCGCCCACATTCTGGGTACTGGCACACATGATAGTTATCCGCAGAATGTGTTTTCATGTGTGCCTTTAAATTGAAGTCCAATGAAAAAGCCTGTAATATACAAGGACAGCCCACTAACAACACATTTCCAACAAATACTTACGATCACAAAAGAAAAAAAGTTCCATTCATTTCAACAATTAGAATAATGGCATATCTCATGCACACCCCCCCCCCCATGGTGTCGAAGAGTCTCTTGTTGGTTCAACCACTTTGAGTTGGTATCTATAAATTTTCGTCATCCCTACATCTAGCATTTTCTGGGAATCATCTAAGACCGTCTCCAGCAGCTTGCCTATCCACCTTGCCTATTTCAAACTCTACTTTGTCTACTATAGCGCTACCGTATTGTTTTGTACTATCGGCAGTACTTTTACATGGTCTGCTGCAGACAACCTAAGCATTTTAGGCTCTGTTACACAGGGGAAGCACTGCATATTTTCTCCATAGTAACCACAATACAATGCAGATCTATAGACTAACTATTAAGACCACAGTTCTCTAAACAGCAAGTTTCTCCAGAGTATGGACCAATAAACTTGTTCATTCCAGAAAACACAATGTAAGCTTAACGTAGCAAATAAGCACTATGAACAATCAAAGATTTTGGACCGCTCGGCTGTGCTGGGTCAGAGCCAAGCAGTAGAATAAAACAAAGTTGTAATGGAAAATAAACCAAGCATCAAGCATCACTATATCCAGTTCCAGTATAGTTACTTCTTCATGATTAAGCATTTCTAATAACATGCTATGGAAGAGAAAGGTACAAATCACCCATACATGATACATGTTAGAAAAGGAACTGCAGTCACAGAATAAATAGTAAACACAACAGAGAGAGTGATTACCTTCCCACAACCTTCATGCGGGCAGACAAAGTTCTTTTCTCCTGTATGAATAAGAAAATGCCTCTTCAACTTAGAGCTATCTAAGAATTTCTGCAAAATCAGATTCATTAAAAAAACCATTAACTTAGGAACTGAGAAAGAACCACATTTCTACAGTCTGAAAATTAATCTCTAGGATCTAAGAAGGGAAAACAATCAGTACCTTGCCACAGTTGTCATAGTGACAAATATACTGTCTCTCCCCAGTGAACATGAGCATGCTTCCTAAGAGCCCCTGCATCAAAAAATGTCTTCCCACATCCTTCATAGCTGCACAGGAAGAGAACCTCGGTGTTTGGTTCAGGGGTTGCAGATTCTGCTCCTTGTTCCTTGTCCTTGGCTTTTAGAGCTGCCAGTCTATCCTCTATAGATAATATAAACGCAGTAATGATATTAACAGCAGAACAAAAAAAAGTTATAAATCATGAAATAAACAGAATCTCCAAGAAATAATCCAACTGGTTTGTAGTTGACAGTCATAAAACAAACAGCATATATATTCAATAAAGAAACTAACTGGATGTTTATATCTGTTGTCAAATACTAGCATGAAAACTTCACGCTGTTCATAAATACTGCTACGTTGCAGCACACACTACATTGTCCACACCAATCAGGCGGATTCATAAATACAAAAAAGAGTTCATTTATCATTCTGTTGACTACCAGCAAGTAAAATCTCAAACCTGAACTTACTATTCTTAGCCTGAAACAAACAGGGGATATATTTAGGTACTGTTCTACTGAAAGCTGGAAGCTTTCATATAAATGAACTCTTAAGGGATTGGGAATTGGCATAGATATGGACGAATTCCGAGGGAAGAAATACTGAGCATGCAAACCGGCAGCAGCAGAGCTGAGGGCAACTCTATATCCTTTACAGCGCAGAACATGTCCTTGACACCACACAACCGTCACACAACGTTTACAGCACACAGCAGGTCAGCAGCAGCCGCAGCAACGAGGGAGAGGGCGGCGTACCTCGCACCCACTTGTAGAGCGCGCAAGAGCCTCCGGCGACGACCAGGTCCTGCGGCACCCTGGAGACACAGCAGGTCAGATCCAAACCCCAAAGCGGGGGGAGGAGCAGGGCCGGCGAGGGCAAAGGGAGAGAGAAAGGGGTCGGGCAGGGGGGCCTCACCACTCCTTAATCCACCGGTAGCGCCGGCGAGCGGGAGGGGCGGGCTGCATCTCCGGGCGCGGCGAGGGCGGCGGAGCAGAGGGGGCCAGCTAGGGATTGGTGGGGATTGGGGG
The DNA here is from genome assembly GCA_030272315.1 of Paspalum vaginatum. Classification (NCBI taxonomy): domain Eukaryota; kingdom Viridiplantae; phylum Streptophyta; class Magnoliopsida; order Poales; family Poaceae; genus Paspalum; species Paspalum vaginatum. The sequence continues at coordinate 14,812,722 of CM059015.1, forward strand.
CAGGGAAAAGGGGGAGGGTGGTACGGGGGTGTAAGAAGACCAGGAGGAGGAGGAGGAGGAGCACGAGGCGGAGTCCTCCTTGGTGCGATGGGATGCGAGGGGGGCAAGGGCAAGGGAAGGGCATGGTGGTGACCGCCCCAGCACCAGGCTGCTCGAGAAGATGTATGGCTATGGATGCCATGCCCGACTCGGCTCGGCGACTCCCTCCCCACGCCGTCCGACTCCCAGACTAGCACGGTGGGTGGGGTGGGGCATCCGAGATCCGATGGATCAAGCCACTGCCACTGCTTCGCTTCTGCCCTTTTTTTCCCCTTTTCTGGGCGTGCGCTCCTGCGCTTCGTCTTCCGTGGTGCGGGACAATGGGGGATGCCGTCAACTTTGTCAGGGCCAGGCCGACGGTGAGTAATAAAAACAAAAACAAAAACAAAAACAAAAACAAAAACAAACGAGTAAGTTTCCTTTTTGAAAGGCACGATATTTGCCCCAAAGCCGCTGAGATTCTTGCACGAGGCAGGGCTATTTGGTTTCCGCCCCAACTTGCTGCGCCATATTTGTAACAAATTTTGCCACGCCTCTTTGTTTATTGTTTTATTATGTCACCTGTGAAGAGCAGTCATTACAATTGTGCCACTGGTTTTTTTCTATTATTGATGCATTTTGAGGCACTCGGCTATCATACTGAGAAAAGTGATTTGGATTCTATTTCTTGCATTTCGACGTCACTGTATCAATTGGATTTCTCATGTATAACAAGCAGCTGATCATGAATACACTCTATTGCATATCAAAGCCAATTATAATCAATATCAAGCACAGTGAATGGTTTATGAGCAAATATGCTCCATCTACTTATAGAAGAGATTTTTCACAATTGAAGTCAAACTATTCAGTTCAAAAAGGATTACTCACGAAGGAAAAAACTCAACTTGGCTATTTTTCTCCAGTGACATATTTCAAGACGACATTATTCATCAAGTGATGATTAGATTTCGTCTAAATTTATTCTTTGTCTTTAGTCATAGGTATGCTGTAGAGGGAAGCTAAGCTTCAAATGTCACTAGTCAACATGTGCTTATAACGAGTTTCAGAGAATGCCGAGCCATTGCATCTCTTGTAGTGCATATGGCATTGTGTGTGGCATATCCCATGTGGAAAATGCCTGAGCTTTAGTATGAGAGCTCTCTGAACCTTTTTTTGTGCTTTTATCTCCTAGTTGGATGTACCTCTAATAAGGATAGCACCTACACCCTTTTTATCTAGTAATCTAGGCTCAGTGATGTATCCCTCTGGTCTGGAGGACTAATCCCAATGGCTAGTCAGCATGTACCGAACTGTCCGGCAGGGGTCACCGGACTGTCCGCTAATGGCCTGACACAGGCCAACGGCTAGTTTTGTGAGGGTGGGTGTTTATACCCTCCACTCACCTTTTGTTGGGTTGCTGTTTTCCTCCAACGTCCATACTCATTCAGAAGCCAGAGAAACACTCCCCAACATTATATCTGTGAGATTGAGCTAAACTTGTGAGATTCTTGAGTTGGGAGAGAATTTGTGAGATTGTGTGAGCTACATTGTGAGCACCTAGCTTCTGAGCATAGTTGGTAAGCATATTCAGCAAACGTTTTTGTTATTCTTGGAGGTTTCCTCCTAGACAGTTAGAGCATCCAGAAGGGTACTCGATTTGTCGAGTGTCACATTTCTTGTAGGTGATTACCTCGCTCTTCGAAACATTTGCAGTGAGTAACTTCATAGCTTTGGTGGTTGTGAAGGGAAGGCCGTGAGTTGAAAAAGATTCAAGCTCTTGGTGGGCGTCTCAACGAGGACGTATGGACACTTTGGGTGTGCTAAACCTCAGGAATAAAATCTCTTGTCGTGTGTGCTGTGCCCCTGCTGGGAGATCCAAGCTTTGTGCTTGTGGTTGATTTACTTGCGTTACTTTATTGCTTCCGCTATCATTATTATTCTTGCGCAAGTTCTTTTTGTGAGTGCAGGGATTAAGTATTGCTGAACTCATCATTGCCATACAAACATTTTACACAGTACTACATAGCTCAATAAGTATTTTCTCACATATTTACATTCGTGGGGTTTAAGTCTCTGTGTGACACCGGACTATCCGGTGAGGATCACCGGACTATCCGGTGCTACCGGACTGTCCGGTATGATCCAGCCTGACTATCCGGTGTTAGGGTTGACAGTGTTGTTTTGAAGTGGTGTAAATTTTCAGTTTCGTAGTTAAAAAAAGATTTTTAGAATACTCACTATTTTATTGTGTAGATAGACAAATATAGATGACTCAAATAATAGGCAACTAATAGAATTCAGATTGGATGCTCACTTGAAAATATGTGATGTAGCAGTGGCACCATCCATATTAATTTGAGTAAACAATAGCGAATCAGCTTCCATGACTCATGCATCCAACTGACTCGGTGGCGTCATCAAATTTAATGCCGGAATCACCAAATGAGCTCGAGCATTATGTGGGACATCATCGCCATGGTTGACTTACAAAGAGCTAGTTGCTAGCACTGAATCATTATAAGCAACTATCATGCTATCATCATCATACTACACATTCGCATGTTTAGATTTAACATTCTCATCATATTCCACAGGTTCGGATTTAACAGCTTCATTAGGAACTCTGCTGCTAGCCTCGTAATAATTGTTGCCGCTAGCCAACGAAGCCCACTATTAGAGTCCGCCTCCAGCTACAACAACCGTTGTATTTTATTTGATGTCTTACTAGTCACAATCCTGACAATTCCATAGAGAACACACATTACCGTCGACTAATTATCAGGAAAAAATGGTAACAATCTAGATGAGCTGGAGTAGAGATAGGGAGCAATTTTGCAATCAACTGACACAAAAATCCCTCTCTCCCTTTCGTTCTCACAATAATAAAACTAGATCCAACGAAAGAAATATGGGTCCTTACCGGATCAGAAATAAACAATTGATCGACACTCGATGTATGGATTTGTGCTCTGCGCTAGCCGAGCCGATCTTCTTGCTGAATCAAAAGGAAACGACCAATCATTCATCAGATGGATACATTTGTGCTCTGCACAAGCTAAGCGGATCTCAGGACTGAGGACAGGTGCAGCCGCATAGGAGAGTTGAATGCCTCGCTTCGGTGGGCGGAGGCGCCCATGATCGGCAAAGCTAGAAGGAGACGGCAGAGGGGTGTCGATTCGCTTAAGCTCCCCTCGCCACGTGGTCCTGGCAAATATCAGGAGCGAGAGAAAATAGAGTGGGGCCATCACAAGTAAAAAAGATTTTCAGAATACTCACTTTTTATATTGTAGATAGATAAATGTAGATAGACTCACGTAATAAACAACTAATAGAAGTTAAAATTAGATGCTCACTTGACAACATGTGACATAGCAGTGGCATCATCTACATTAATTTGAGTAAACAATGGTGAATCCGCTTCCATGACTCCTGATCTGATTGACTCGGTGTCGTCATCAGATTGAAGGCCGGAATCACCAAATGAGCTCGAGCATTCTGCTCCCCGTGTTTATGTGGTGCAAACTAAACATCATCGACACGGTTGTATTCCAAATAGCTAGTTGCTAGCCCTGAACCACTACATGCAGCTATCGCACTATCAACATCATATTCAACATTCACAAGTTCAGTTTTAACATTCTCATCATACTCTACGTTCACACATTTGGATTTAACGGCTTCATTAGGAACTCGGCTGCCATCCTTATAATAATTGTTGCCACCAGCCACCGAAGCCATGAGAAAGATTAGAGACCGCCTCCAGCTAGCACAACCGGTGTGTTTTATTTGATGTCTTAGGATCACAATCCTGCCAATTCCATGGAGAACAGAGATAGCGTCGACAATTCTAGGAAAAAATGGTAACAATCTAGATAATCTGGAGTAGAAATAGAGAACGATTTTGCAATCAATTGAAACAAAAATATCTCTCAGTAATAAAACAAAAGCAACCAAAGAAATCTGAGTCCTTACCTGATTAGAAAGAAACAATCGATTGACACTGGATGGACGGATCTGCGCTCTGCGCCAACCAAGATGATCTTCTTGCCGAATCAAAAAGAAACAACTAATCATCTCCAGATGGATACATTCGCGCTGCAGCCGAGCGGGTCTCAAGATGAGGATAGGTGAGGGTGCACATGAGAGTTGAACGCCTCGCTCCAATGGGCGGAGGCGCCCGTGATCGGCGAAGTCAGAAGGAGACAGTAGAGGGGCGTCGATTTGCTTAACCTCCCCTCACCACGTGGCCCCGGCGAATTTCAGGAGCGAGAGATGATAGAGAAAGAGGCACCAGAGTGTGCCGCAGGCGGCCGATTAACCGGGTGTCCATGCCATGCGACGCAGGGGGACGGGGAGCTGGGCGGCCACGATGTGTGTCGCAGGTGGCCGCACCGAGGGGCGTGCGAGGCGCCGGAGTGCGACACAGTCAGGTGATTCACCGGCCAGCCACATGGCGTAGGCGGCCAGGGCGTTGGCGTCCTCAACGTGTGTCGTAGGTGTCTAGGGCACCAGAGTGCAGCACAAGCGGGTGAGGCGTCGTGCGGCGGAGGCTGCGCATTTTGTGGTATCCTTGTGTCTATCTGGAGTCAACTGAACATCATCGCCAAGGTTTGCTTCCACAGAGCTAGTTGCTAGCATTGAATTATATTACACGCATTTATCACACTATCATCATCATACTCAACATTCACAGGTTTAGATTTAACATTCTCATCATACACCACGTTCATAGGTTTGGATTTAACGGCTTCATTTGGAACTATGCGGCCAGCCTCATAATAATTGTTGCCACCAGCCACGAAGTCAAGATTAGAGTCCGCCTCCAGCTAGAGCAACCGTATGTTTTATTTGATGTCTTACGATCACAATCCTGACCATTCCATGCAGAACAGACATTAGCGTGAACAATTTCAGGAAAAAATGGTAACAATCTAGATTTCACAATCAATTGAAACAAAAATCTCTCTCTCAGCAATAATAAAGTAGATCCAACAAAAAAAAACTGAGTCCTTACCGGATCAGAAAGAAACGACCGATCGACGCTGGATGGACATATCTATGCTCTGCACCAGCCGACCCGATCTTCTTGCCGAATCAAAAGGAAACGACTAATCATCACTAGATGGATACATTTGTGCTCTACACCAGCTGAATGGGTCTTAGGATGAGGACAGGTGCAGCCGCGCAGGAGAGTTGAATGCCTCGCTTCGGTGGGTGGAGGCGCCCGTGATTGGCGAAGTTGGAAGGAGAGGGCAGAGGGGAATCGATTCGCTTAACATCCCCTCGCCATACGGCCCAGCAGATATCTGGAGAGAGAAACGACAGAAAAAGGGGCACCTGAGTGCAACACAGGATCCACGTTCATTATACTCATCATCATACTCAACATTCGCATGTTTAGATTTAACATTCTCAGCATACTCCACACTGAAGGGTTCGGATTTAGTGGCGCTGCCAGGCTCAAAATAATTTCTGCCACAAGCCACCGAAGCCAAGATTAGAGTCCGGACTCTAATCTTGGCTTCGGTGATCAGTGAAGCATGAAGGAGACTACAGAGAGGCGTCGATTTGCTTAACCTCCCCTCGCCATGTGGCCCCGGCAAATTTCAGGAGCGAGAGATGATAGAGAAAGGGGCACCGGAGTGCGACGCAGGTGGGAGATTGACCAGGTGGCCATGTCGTGCGGTGCAGGCGGCCGGCCGCCGGGCAGCCATGATGTGTGTTGCATGCGCCGGCACTGAAGGCGTGCGAGGGGCGACATAGTGCGACGCAGGCGGGTGATTCACTGGGCGGTCGCGCCATGCAACGCAGGCGGCCAGGGCGTCGGCCGCCGGGACCTGTGTCGTAGGCGTCCAGGGCGCCGAAGTGCGGCGTAAGCAGGCGGCGTATGCGGCAAAGGCGCCACAAGTTGTCATGCAGATTGGATTTCTATGCAGTTAGGTGGCGCAGGAGTATAAGGTGGGCGAAGTACGGTAGGAAGGTGGCAATGCAAATTAGGAAAGTGATCCTCTCGATCAAAATTTCTCTCGTCCATGACAAAAACATATGAGTAGGTATGGATAGTAACCACGTGAGAAAAATTTGAGGAAAGGGTAGAAACATTTTGCTTATATCACTTTTAGCCCCTTTCCCTCCCTTTCCCATCTTTTTCAGCCTGCGCAGCATGGCCAATGTTAGGGGTACAGTGGTGCTATGTAGGTAAAAAGAGATTTTCAAAAAACTTGCTCTTCTATATTGTAGATAGATGTAGATAGACTTACATAATAGGCAACTAAAAAATTCAAATAGGGTGCTCACTTGACAATATGTGATGGAGCAGTGGCACTACCCACGTTAATATGAGTAAAGAATGGTGAATCCTCTTCCATGATTTTGGCATCTTATTCGGTGTCGTTATCAAATTAAAGGCCTGAATCACCAAATGAGCTTGAGCATTATGTAGTATCCCCATGTTTATCTAGAGTAAATTGAACATCGTCACCAAGGTTGCCTTCCAGAGAACTGGTTGCTAGCACTGAATCATTACACGCAGCTATCACGCTATCATCATCGCACTCAACATTCACATCTTCAAATTTAACATTCTCATCATACTCCACGTTCACAGGTTTGGATACAACAACTCCATTAGGAACTATATTGCCAACCTCATAATAATTGTTACCACCGGCCACAGGAACCTAGATTAGAGTCCGCCCCCAGGTCGAGCAACCAGTGTGTTTTATTCGATGTCTTACGGTCACAATCTTGACAATTCTACAAAAAACAAACATTAGCGATAACAATTTCAGAAAAAAATGGTAACAATCTAGATGAACAGGAGTAGATATAGAGAGTGATTTCGCAACCAACTGAAGCAAAAATCTCTCTCTCAGCAATAATAAAACAGATCTGATCAAATAAATCTGAGTACTTACCGGATTATAAAGAAACAATTGACTGCCACTGGAAGGACGGATTTGTGCTCGGCACCAGCTGAGCCGGTCTTCCTGCCGAATAAATAAGAAATATTAATAGTCAGAGCGGGTCTCAGGATGAGGACAGGTGCAGCCATGCAGGAGAGTTGAATACCTGAGCCGGTCTTCCTGCCGAATAAATAAGAAATATTAATAGTCAGAGCGGGTCTCAGGATGAGGACAGGTGCAGCCATGCAGGAGAGTTGAATACCTTGCTTTGGTGGGCAGAGGCGCCCGTGCCCGGCAAAGCTGGAAGGAATGACAGAGGGGCGTCAATTCACTTAACCTCCCCTCGCCACGCGCCCCTGGCAAATATCTGGAGTGAGAAACGACAGAGAAAGGGGCACCTAAGTGTGGCACGCGCCGAGCGATTCACTAGGTGGCCACGCAGTGCAGCGCAGGTGGCCGGGGTGCCGTGAGGCTGTGACGTGTGTTGCAGGTGGTTGCGCCGAGGGCGCGAGGGAAGTCAGAGTGCAACATGGGCAAGTGATTCACCGAGCGGACGTGCCGTGCTGCATGGGCGGCCGGGGCACCGGGCGTCCTCAATGTGTGTCACTGGTGTCCGAGGCACCAAGCGGCTGTGCGGGGCACCTGAGTGCAGCGCAAAGGGGCGATGCGTCGTCTGGCATAGGCGGCGCAGGTATTCGTGCAGATTTGATTTTCAATCAAGTGGGTGGTGCAGGCGTATAGGCTGGGCGACGTATTGTAGGAACATGGCAAAGGAAGTTAGGAAAGTGATCCTCTCGATCCAAAATTCTCTCATCCCAAACAAAAACATATGCGTGCGTATGGGTAGCAACCAAGGGAGAAAAATTGAGGGAAGGGTAGAAACATATTGCTTCTATCACTTTGGCCCCTTTACAACCATTTTCTATCTTTTCCAGCCTGCAGCGGGCCAATGTGAAGTGTACAGTGGGGGTCATCGTAGTTAAAAAAGATTTTCAGAATAATCGCTATTTTAGAGTGTAGATAATAAATATAGATAGACTCACATAATAGGCAACTAATACAATTCAGATTGGATGCTCACTTGAAAATATGTGACGTAATAGTGGCACCATCCACATTAATTTGAGTAAACAATGGTGAATAGGTTTTCATGACTCCTGCATCTGAATGACTCGGTGGCATCATCGGATTGAATGCCGGAATCACCAAATGAGCTCGAGCATTCCGTGGACTGTGGTATCCCAGTGTTTATCTAGAGCAAACTGAACATCATCACCATGGTTGACTTCAAAAGAGCTAGTTGCTAGCACTCAAGAATCATTACACGCAGTTATCAGGCTATCATCACCATACTACACATTCATAGGTTTAGATTTAACATTCTCATCATACTCCACGTTCACAGGTTCAGATTTAACGGCTTCATTAGGAACTTTGCTGCCAGTCTCATAATAATTGTTGCCACCAGCCACCTAAGCCAAGATTAGAGTCCGCCTCCAGCGACAACAACCAATATGTTTTATTTTTTTCTTACTATCACAATCCTGACAATTCCATTGAGTATAGACATTACGTCAACAATTATTAGAAAAAATGGTAACAATCTAGATGAATTAGAGTAGAGATAGGAAGCAATTTTGCAATCAACTGACACAAATCTCTCTCTCTCTCTCAGTAATAAAATAGATCCAATGAAAGAAATCTGGGTCCTTACTGGATGAGAAAGAAACGAATGATCGACACTCGATGGATGGATCTGTGCTCTGCGCCAGCGGAGCCGATCTTCTTGCCGAATTAAAGGGAAACGAGCAATCGTCACCAGATGGATACATTTGTGCTCTGCACCAATTGAGCGGGGCTCAGGATGAGGACAAGTGCAGACGCACAGGAGAGTTGAATGCCTCGCTTCGGTGGGCGGAGGCACCCATGATCGGCAAAGTTGGAAGGAGACGACAGAGGGGTGTCGATTCGCTTAAGCTCCCCTCGCCACGCGGCCCTGTGCTCTGCACTAATTGAGTGGGTCTCAGGATGAGGACAAGTGCAGCCGCACATGAGAGTTGAATGCCTCGCTTCGTTGGGCGGAGGCGCCCGTGATCGGCAAAGTTGGAAGGAGATGACAGAGGGGTGTCGATTCGCTTAAGCTCCCCTCGCCACGTGGCCCCGGCAAATATCAGGAGCGAGAGACAATAGAGAAAGGGGCACCTGGGTGTGATTCACCAGGCAGCCACGCCATGCAGCACAGGTGGCCGGGATGCATGGCGGCCACTGACATGTGTCACAGGCGGCACTCCCATAGGGCGCGAGGGGCGCCGGAGTGCGGACGCAGGTGGGTGATTCACTTGCGTCTGCGCGTGCGGCGTAGGCGGCCAGGGCACCGGTGGCTACGACGTGTCACGTGTGCCAGAGGTGTCTGAGGCACCAAGCGACCATGCCAGGGGCCTCGCAAGGCCCCGGAATGCGGCGCTAACGGGCGAGGCGCCATGTAGCATAGGCGGCGCAAGTTGTTGTGAAGATTGGATTTTTATGCAGGTGGGCTGCGCAGGCGTATATGCTGGTCAACATATCGTAGGAAGGTGACAAGGGAAATTAGGAAAGTGATCCCCTCAATCCAAAATACTCTTGTCCGAGACAAAAACAAATAGGTGGGTATGGGTAGCAACCATGTGAGAAAAATTTGTGAAAAGGGTAGAAACATTTTGCTTTTATCACTTTGGCCCCTTTCTATCCCCTTCCCATTTTTTCCATTCTTCGCAGCAGGGCCAATGTGAGGGGTAAAGTGGGGCCATCACAGGTAAAAAGAATTTCAAAATACTCCTTTTTTTAGTGTAGATAGATAAATGTATATAGACTCACGTAATAGACAACTAATAGAATTAGAATTGGATGCTCACTTGACAATATGTGACATGGCAGTTGCATCATCCACATTAATTTGAGTAAACAATGGTGAATCCACTTCCATGACTCATGCGTCTGACTGACTTGGTGTCGTCATTAGATTGAAGGCCAGAATCACCAAATGAGCTTGAGCATTTTGTGGTATCCCCCGTGTTAACTAAACACCATCGCCAGGGTTGTGGTCCAAATAGCTGGTTGCTAGCACTGAACCATTACACGCAGCTATCACACTATCATCATCATACTCCACATTCATAAGTTCAGATTTAACATTCTCATCATACTCCACGTTCATAGGTTCGGATTTCACGGGTTCATTATGAACTCTGCTGCCAACCTCATAATTATTGTTGCCACCAGCCACCGAAGCCAAGATTAGAGACCGCCACGATCACATTCCCGACAATTCCATGGAGAACAGACATTAGCGTAGACAATTTCAGAAAAAAATTGGTAGCCATCTAGATGAACTAGAGTAGAAACAGAGAGATTTCGCAATCAACCGAAACAAAAATCTCTCTCACAGCAATAATAAAACAAAACCAACTAAAGAAATCTGAGTCCTCAGCGGATCAGAAAGAAACTGGATGGACGGATCTGGGCTCTACGCCAGCCGGGCCGATCTTCTTGCTGAATAAAAAAGAAACGACTAAGCGTCACCAGATGGATACATTTGTGCTCGGCACCAGCCGAGCGGGTCTCAGGATGAGGACGGGTGCAGCAGCGCAGGAGAGTTGAACGCCTTGCTTGATGGGTGGAGGCACCCGTGATCCGCGAAGCCTAATGGAGATGGGAGACGGGTGTCGATTTGCTTAACCTCCCTTCGCCACACGGCCCCGGCAAATTTTTGGAGCGAGAGATGATAGTGCAAGGGGCACTGGAGCGCGACTGCAGGAGGGCGATTTATCGGGAGGCCACACCATGCGGCGTAGGCGGCTGGGACTCTGGGCTGCCGCGAGGTGTGTCGCAGGTGGCTGTACCGGAGGGGCACGCGGTACGCCAGAGTAGTGCGACATAGGCGGGTGATTCACTGGGCGGCCGGGCCATGCGGCGCATGTGACCGGGGCACCGACCACCGTGACCTGTGTCAGCAGGTGTCCGGGCGCCGGAGTGTGGCACAAACGGGCGAGGCTCCATGCGGCTTAGGCGGCGCGGGTTGTCGTGCAGATTGGATTTTCGTGCAGGTGGGCGGCGCAGGAGTATAGGCTGGGCGACGTACCCTACGAAGGTGACAAGGGAAATTAGGAAAATGATCCTCGCGGTCCAAAATTCTCTCGTCCCGACAAAAACATATGGGTGGGCATGGGTAGCAACCAGGCAAGAAAAAATTGAGGGAAGGGTAGAAACATTTTGCTTCTATCACTTTTGGCTCCTTTCCAACCCCTTCCCATCTTTTGTAGCCTTCGTAGCAGGTCCAAAATGAGGAGTACAGTGGGACCATCACGGGTAAAAAAAGATTTTCAAAAAGCTCGCTTTTTTAAACTGTAGATAGATAGACGCAGATAGACTCACATAGTAGGCAACTAATTGCATTCAAATTGGATGCTCACGTGACAATATGTGACGTAGCAGTGGGACCATCAACATTAAGGGCCCATTTGGTAGAACTATCACTGATTCTGATTCTACGTTAGAAGTGATTCTGTGGTGGAAAATAATTCTCTAATGAAACCATAAGGTAAATTCTATGGCAATCGTGACTAGGTGTTAGGAGTGAAGCAGGGGAAACAGCTTTTTGTAAGCTCCCAACCCTCGGTTCATTTTGGAGAATCAATTCACAAAATTCACATTGGGAGTGATTCTCAGAAAACTATTGTTCAGCAGGGCTCTGCAGATTCTAAGAGCAGAGCTATGCAAAACGGACCTTAATATGAGTAAAGATTGGTGAATCCACTTCCATCATTCATGCATTTGATCAGTGTGGTCACCAGATTAAAGGCCAGAATCAGCAAATGAGCTCGAGCATTACGTGGTATTCCTGTGTTTATCTGGAGCAAACTGAACATCATCGGCCAGGGTTGTCTTCTAAAGAGCTAGTTGCTAGCACTGAATCATTACACGCAGCTATCACGCTATCATCATCATACTCCACATTCTCAGGTTCAGATTTACGTTCTCATTATACACTACGTTCACAGTTTTGGATTTAATGGCTTCATTAGGAACTCTGCTACCAACCTCATAATAATTGTCGCCACCAGCCATCAAAGCCATGAGGAAGATCGGAGACCGCCTCCAGCTAGCGTAACCGGTGTGTTTTATTTGATGTCCTACAATCACAATCCTGCCAATTCCATGCATGGAGAACAGAGATAGGGTCGATAATTCTAGGAAAAAAATGGTAACAATCTAGATGAACTGTAGAAATAGAGAGCGATTTCGCAATCAATCAAAAGAAAAGCCTCTCTCTCAGCAATAATAAAACAAAAGCAACCAAAGAAATCTGAGTCCTTACCGGATCACAAAGAAACAAGTGATCGACACTGGATGGACGGATCTGTGCTCTGCGCCAACCGAGACGATATTCTTGCCGAATCAAAAAGAAACAACTAATCGTCACCAGATGGATACATTTGCGCTCTGCAACAGCCGAGCGGGTCTCAAGGTGAGGACGGGTGCAGCTGCACAGGAGAGTTGAACGCCTCGCTCCAGTGGGCGGAGGTGCCCATGATCGGCGAAGTCAGAAGGAGACGGTAGAGGGGCATCGATTTGCTTAACCTTCCCTCACCACGTGGCCCCAGTGAATTTTAGGAGCGAGAGATGATAGAGAAAGGGGCACCAGAGTGCGCTGCAGGCAGGCGATTCACTGGGCGGCCACGTCGTGCGGCGCAGGCGGCCGCGACGTGGGTCGTAGGTGGCCGCACCGGGGAGCATGCAAGACGCCGAAGTGCGACACATGCGGGTGATTCACCGGGCAGCCATGCAGTGCAGTGCTTGCGGCCGTGGCGCCGGGCGTCCTCAATGTGTGTCGTAGGTGTTTGGGGCGCCGGAGTGCGGTGCAAGCGGGTGAGGCGCTGTGCAGCGAAGGCTGCACATGTTGTCGTGCAGATTGGATTTTCATGCTGGTGGGTGGAACACGGTGTATAGGTTGGACGACGTACTATACTAAGGTGGCAAGGGAAATTATGAAAGTGATCCTCTCGATCCAAAATTCTCTCGTCCCAGACAAAAACATATTTGTAGGTATGGGTAGCAACCACATGAGAAAAAAATTGAGGGAATGGTAGAAACATTTTTGTTTGTATCACTTTTGCCCATTTTTCAACTCTTTCTCATCTTTTCCGGCCAATGCAGTGGAGCCAATGTGAGTGATACATTGGGGCCATCGCCGGTAAAAAAAGATTTTCAGAAAATTGCTCTTTTATGATGTAGATTATTAGAATCTTATTCTAATGCAATAAATTAAACCCTTAGAGAATGCGAACAACGACCAAAGTACAGGTAATAGAATGCATATTGGGTTCTTGTCTAAAAACACCAGGAGCCTGTTTGGATTGTAGGAAAACCAAAGAAATAACATAGGAATGGCATTCCTCTGGAAAGACTCTCTCTTTATCGTTTGGAACGCAGAAAGCAGTTGGAAACTTTCCTCTGGAAGTGCATGGATAGGCGTCCTTTTGGAGAGATCAGAAAATGAGGTCTGAGCCAATGGAAAGGTTTCCTGTGGCAGATTGCGTGTGTTCAGCTACCTAAGCATGCTTTGTTTGTCCTTGAACCGCTCATCAAAGAGGCATCAGTGAGCTTTTTGCTGCCGCGTGCCTCCAAACATATACTATACTTGAGCAGCAGACGGATGGTTATTCACCATGGGTCCCACATAAAGAATAATACATATTTTCCTAACTAATCAATCGCACGCTAATTAAGTGATGATATGTATTAAAAATATGATTCATGTGTTACTTGATCCTATGTTCCAAACACCACTTTCCATTCACTTCTATGTTTTTTTTGTTCCTCTGTTTCGCCACCACGTTCCTATTCTATTCCTTCATTTTTTTCCATTCCTCCGTTTTTCTCTTCCAAACAGGCCTAGAGATGAGTCAAGTGACATTGCTCATCAAATGTATGGTCAACACAAGAAGACAGAAATGGGAAAATGAAACTGATTTTCAACCAATCTATCATAATACAATACCCCACAATAATCTGGAGATATTTACCCTGCAGCTTATAATAGTTAGCTTATATAATCCAACATAAATAAGCTAGATTATATAATCTAACAAAGAAACAAACAGAAAATTAAGACAAAATTAGAATGACTTATTTTGTAGACAGAGGGTACTATATAAATTGATAACCCTCAAGTACTCAATACAATCTAGATCATCCCCTGTATGAGATTTTTATGCTACTTTGGTGTGGAGCACCTGGAAGATAGTGTAAATCATCATTCTCTCGTACTACAAGCATGGCTCACTAACACTATCTGCACTCGTTCCGCTACCAGCTCCCGGTACCAGCATGCCGTAACCATTTGACGTAAAAAACACTGTAGCCGTTCCTCCAAGTCCTTCCGCCAAGGCGCCGGAACTACAGCGTTTCACTAGATTCAGCGGAATGCTCCCCTGAGCCAAGCACTGTAGCCCATGGGCCCAGGCAACGGAAGGCTCCGTCGCGCGCGCGGACGGAAGAGGAGACAGAGGGCGAGGCCGATGCGACGTAGAGGCGGCAATGGTGGCCGTCGCGCGGAGGGGAGCCGACGTCGGGCGGAGAGGGACGAGGCGGCGCGCTGGGAGCGGAAGCTCGTGCACGCTGCCGGATGAGAATGGTGAGGCGGCGATGGCAAGCCGCCGTGACGATGAGGAGGCACCGGGGCAGATCCATGGCGGTGGCGATGGGGACCACAATGGCGCCGCAGCTGGAGGTCCCCGTCGACAGATCCAGCCTGGGCAGCGCTTGGAGGTGGCCGGATGTGGCGGAACCGCCGATTTAATCCGGGCTAAGCACACCTGCCACTTCTGGCTTGCAGTGCAATTAGACCGAACTAAACCCGGTCGTCCGTCGAAAGTCATTCGGTTTCCCGATATTACTTTTTCCCAGAGGAACCGACATCATACACATCCAGCCCACGATGGAGCCACAACAGTTACATCATCACAAGCAGTTGAAATAGAGTATAATCACAGGCAGTTGAAATAGAGTATAAGTAGAGTTACTTTACAAACCAAGTTCGAAATAAAATACAAGTTTCAATATAATGCCATACGAAAGGCAAGTTCGAATCAGATAGCGGAAGCGAATTCAAAAATATCTCGCAGTAGAAACATAATACTTTAGTAGTCTTCATGCAATAATGATTGAGGCGAACAGCACCGAGCCCACCGGTACTACCCTCCTCCGAGCACTTGTCAAAAGGAAGAGGCAAAGCCAGAGTACTAATTACTCAGTAGGACTTAATGAATTGGCTTACGACTGACTGCAAAGCTTGCTTACTAGAACGTGGATCCTTAGCCATTGATTTTAAGCAGCGGTATATCAACATGGAGTAACAAGATTCATCTTTTGCATATAACTCCATAATAATAATTTGCAGAAATGTAAGCAACACAACAGTACAAGCACGTAGTTTTTGAAAACATGAGTAATAAATATGATATATATTTAAGTAGTTACTACGTTGAACGTCAAAGGTATTGGCATTCCCACACCTGATGGGCATCAGCGATTCGAATCGATTTTAATTCCTAGGAATAACTATCATGCGAGGGGTATATCCTTACTAGCCATCGCGTTCCCACGTATAGTCCCCATCTCCACCTGTCTTGTCCCGAGATTCAAAGCACCCACACCAAACCACCGGGTTGTGCACCCATGGTGAGCCTGCCGACATCTCGGTCTCCCCGCCATGAGTACCAAGCTCCACCGGGCCTTCTGCCTCCATCTAGTGGATGGGCGGCACCTCGAAAAATCCGGACGAGCCCAGGTAAGACTTCACCGGTCCCATATCTCGGTTAAGCAATCTAGCAATGTTATGCCGACCAATAGGCGAACAGCGGACGGGCCTTAAACGACACGGACGGAGCCAAATGATACAACAACGCACACCACAAAATAAGATTATTCTCCACCCGGTCTCCATTTAAATCATGAGCGTAATATTACTTTCCCAATAGTAAAAGTTTTGTAATCTTTGAAATCACCTACACGACGAGTGACTCCTTTCACTCGTGTCTATTCATACCTAGCAATTCTAGGCAACTCGTCCTACAAACTCTAGATATAGGTGCTAGGGCCAGGGCGGCCAGGGAGTCTAATGCAAGGGTTTTCAATCAACTCCTAATACGGATGCGTAATCATCAATCAAGATAATATTAGCTGGGAAATTCATGGTCCTGCCTACCTTTCCTTATTCTTATCAAAACCAACAAACTAATCTAGGTTAGTTTGCTGGGTTGTGGGGCTTTGCCCCCAGGCAACCCCTTGATCACTTGGACTACTCCTACTTCAAAATACCACTTCAGGAGCCTCCAGGTAGTATTTGGGCCTTAGTTGGTCTTCTGGACATCGTTACTTGAAGTAGTTCCTCGCACTTGCTTCTTGATTACGTATCTGCAATAAGCGTCGCTATATGAATGTTATGCATGATGCAATGAATGAGATGCGTGAATAGCAACCATACATATGAAGGATCATTCATGGATAGACAGAAAGGTGATTGATAAACTACTTAAATATGAATTACTTTTGTGCCCAGGGTAAACTTATTGTTATCTACATTGAAGCATTACTGACAGCGGTGTTGTCTTGGGGATTGAAATTTGGTGGCCATAGATACAAGATAGACACTTGTTATAATTTGCTTACCATTAGTAGCTTTTGGTTTTGATGACAATATGCATGCACAAGATATGAGACTCCTCTAGGCATTTCGCTTGCATCAAGTATATTGGATACGAGAAATCACAACTAACATGTACACGCTCAATAACATGCCCCCTATTTATCTTCTTCATTTCTTTTTAAACCTACTAGAGTGATTATACCTGAGCTCCTCATGAAACAACACCCAAAATTCTAGAATGGTCACATTAGCATCCTTGCACAATAACATTGCTACATGAACTTCGATGAGATTTTTAGAGCACTTTTAGTAACACTTTTCTATTTATTGGTTTTTATCCTTATAGAAGTCATCATTTTCAAATCACCTAGTAAACAACAACTAACTCAAATGAAACTTTATTTCTTGACTATACTGGACTAAACATGTATAACACAATTACTGAGGATTTATTTGAGCACATTTCATATAGCGTGCATTTTCTCATTCAATAAATATCTAAAAGGGGACCCTAGGGATAAATCTGTCATTTTCTAGTAATAGCTAGGGCTACCAAAATATATATGACAATACTTGACATAAATAGCACTCAGTCCAAGTTTCATAATTTTTTGAACCCATTTAATCTATTTTTGCCATTTGTTTCTTTTTGTCATGCATTCAGCAAATCAGGGGCAAAATAGTCATTTCATACCTAACCACTATACCTATTCTGTAGATCTATTTAATAGAAGTACACTGCAACAAAGTTTGTATTTTTCTGATTTTTATTTGAATTACTATGAATTTTCAAAGTTCTCAGCTTAATAAAATGCATTTAACTCGAAAATCATTTGGATCAGGGACCTAATCATAAATAAATCTATCTCTCAGGGACCTGCACAGAAGAGATTCATGACTCATTTAACAGTGACTTAAATAGTATGGAAATAGAGGAAACAACAGGGGGTTCTTTGGAAAATCCCTTTCTTCTACCTCTTGACAGGGGCAGGGGGCGCGCGCAGGGAGGGGACGGCGGCTTGCGCCTGGCGGCGTAGAGGCCCGGCCTTGGAGCCGAGTCGCCCCGGGGAGATGTTCCCGGGCACGGGCCGTCTTCCCCCCCTAGGCGGCGTCGCGCGAGGACGAGCGAGTGGGTGGGGAACGCGGTGAACTGAAGGTGTGGCAGCGCACGGCGCTCGGGGCCGTGTTGCACGCAGATCCGGTCGGGGAGGCAGGGAGCGGCGGAGCTAGAGGGCTTGCGAGCTGTGCGTCGCTGTGGCGAACCCAGTGAACAAGGCCTAAAGGCGAGGAAGGCGGCGGCGGTGGCCCTCCACGGTGGGGCGAGCTCCTACCCGGGATGGCAATGGCGGCGCGCGGTGGTGCGGGCAGGGGCGATGGCGGCGGCCCAGGAGTGTTGGGGTAGGTGGCGCGGTGCCGGGCGACGGTGGGGCGTGCAGCGCCTTGGTGGGAGAAGGCCGGAGTGGGCAGGGCCAGTGAGCTCAGGCTTGGCTCTCATGCCGGGCGCGCGCCGCGCGAGGGCTAGCGTGGCCCTGGGCGAGGGGAGCGACAAAGGGAAGCAGCGGAGGAGGAGGAGACCAAGGCGCCCTCCGCTTCTAGGAGCTGGGCGAGGCGAGGGGCAGGCCAGGCATAGGGCAGCTGGTCACCCGGTTTATGGAGGCCGGTGTCCATGGCGGAGCGCGGGCAGGAGATGCCGGCCGCGTGGGTGCAGGAGAGCGGAGGAGGAAGAAGGAGGAGGGCGCGGTGGACACGGTCCGTAGACCGGATGACACCGACAGGTGGGACCAAGGTGGGAATGGAGACGGTGGTGCATGGACCGAGTCTGCGGAGGAGTGCGACGTGGGACCCACGCGTCGATGTCGACATCCTCCGACGCGGGAGGCCCGATAGGTGGGGCCGCTTGTCGTAGAGACAGCGAGAAAAGGAAAATTCGAAAAATAGAAAACTGATGTTTGACTGCCATACCCCTTGTCTGAATATCGCATTTTTGAGTAATAATAAGGCCAAATCATGAAAAACTCACAATACAAGAAATTATCTACACTTCATGATCTACAACTTTGTTTTAATTTGTGTCACCATGTTATATTCAAATTTTAGGAGAAATTTGAATTCAAAAGCTGTGACCCCAGTTTGACCAACAGCACCCTTAAATTTAGAAATTCCAAAAGTACATATTATAGCCACTTTCATGTAAGGAGTTTTATACTAAAGTTGTTCAGAATTGCATGAAGCTATAACTTTCTCAAATAGAGTTTTCCAATATTATGGTTGTAGATCAAAGAAAATTTGAATTTACTAAGCTGGTCAGATTTGGGCAGATTTCATGTGCTGAGAGAAAAAGGCCCAAAACACTATGCAAACCTTAATGCATGTCAAAACTCCAAGTTACCAAAGTTGTTCAGCATGAAATTGTTTACAAGTTTGATATATAAAGTTTAGCTTAAATCACAATAGATTTTGAAATACAAACACAGATGTGTTCAAAGGTTTGGTCAAAATGCAGGTTTACTCCATGTAGAGTATTTCTTGTCTCTAACTTTTGAAGCATCAAATAAAGTCCAATCATTTTAAAGTTGGATGCATTTGAAAGGTGATAAGTTTAATTTCATTTCATAGAAAGGAAGATTTTGAAGTTGTATAGTCAAATAGAAAGTAATTTCAGAATGAAATTTGGGAAAGAGTGTCAGCTCTAGACTTAGCAAAATTTCTGAGTGTAGACTAACCCGGTTTGGTTTGAACTTTTGAACCTCTTGACATTTGATTTTGAGATTAGTCAAAAGTAGCATATTTGAATGCAACATCCTGAACTACCACCTTTGTATTTGATGTCTTGCATGAAAATGTATGAATGTTTAAGTACTCAACTAAGCTACACAAAGTTTTGCATACTCAACTTGAAAAATTTTTGACTTAGTGGTTTACTGGTCTAGTTGTTGTCCTTCTCTAAGCATGATTTGGTCCAAATCCTTGATTAATATTAATCTAATCGCATGTCAAGACTTTTGAGATGTCGGGGCATCACACCGGAGGACCGGCGGCAAGGCAAGAGGAGGAAGGTCGGAGGCGGCGGCGTGGCGGCGGCCGACGGGAGGGAGAGAGCGCGGCGCGGAAGGGCCACCGGATCTCCATCCTCCGCCGCCGAGGAGAGTTGGAGTAGGGAGACGAGAGGAGGCTGGCGGAGGAGAGGGGGCGGCGTCTGAGCCTCCGAGGCGGATTCGTCCGCAGCGGGGGCAGAGACGGTTCGACCCCAAGCCCGGCGGCGCATGGGAGAGGTAGGGCAGCGGCGGACGGCGCTGGAGGTGGAGGAGAAGGCGGTGCCCGAGGCGGATCCAGGCGGCGGAGCGGATGGGAGGCCGCCGGCGGGTGGAGTGTGGCGGCGGTGAGCAGAGATGGAGGAGAGTGGGACGGGGGGCGCTCGCGCCTAGAAGAGCCGAGAAGAAAAAGAAGTAGTGGGGCCCACGGGATGTGAGTGCTAGTTGGTGATGGATGAATAAAATATTGAGTAGTTTGATGTGGAGAAAATATACAGAGGAACCAGGGTGCAGGAGAAGTGGATTTGGAGGAAAAAATCTTGCTGATTAGGCTAGAATATTCTTTTTATTGGAAAAATTTAGAATAACAGGAGTGCAGATAGTCTAAGACTTCCCTCACCAGAACACGTACTCTCTGCCCAAAACAGTGCGTATAAGACTTCCCTCACCGGAACGCCTGTAGTGTCCGCCCAAAACACTGCGTTGCACTGTGCGTACATTCGTAGACCGAGAAAAACTTGAAATAGACAGTTGAATAGGCGTTCCGGTGAGAATAAGCTAACCATTTCTGCATTATTCAAGCTTTATTAGGAAGGTGTGACAAAAAATAAAAAAACGGAGGTGAAGTTGATACAAACGTTGTCTGCACCGGGTACGCGATGCGTCCTGAAATAGTATCCTCCAGCACCTGTTAGCGTAAAAAACATTCATGCATTGGGGCATTGGATCATAGGGTCCATTTGGTTTGACAAACCACGTGTGAAAGAATAGTTCCATTCCTAAATTTTAGGACTGTGATGATTCTTTCTGATGTTTAGTTAAAAGAACGGTTCTGTTTCTACGTTCAAGTTAAAGGAATAAGAATGGAACTGTTTATCAGTGTTAACTATATAGGGCCATGTGTCATAAGAACCACAGTTTCTCTCCCTGCCCAGTTGCTATGCGCGTCGGCTCCATCTCCACATGGCTCGAGATTTGGGCGCCGCCGTTGGCCCCACGGGATCCGGCTCCGCCCTTCTCGACGATGCGTGTGGCCCCACTTGGCTCCGCTTCCGCCTGCCTCGACGCCGCTGGCTCGCCTCCTCAAGTCTCCCTCCCGCTCGGGACGCTGCCCGTTCTGTCCCCCCTCCTCCACCTTCGCACGCGCCGCTGCTTCTACCGAGTCCCATCTCCACACCGCTGATCTAGGCCCTACCTCCATGTGCATTGCCTCCACGCGGACGCTGGCTTCGCGCGTACAGTTAACGCTGCCTCTACACGTGACACTGGCTCTGCCGCCATCAAGGGCCTGCACCTAGGAGAGAAATAGCTAGGAGAAGAAGATGGAAAGAAGCGTCGTTCGGACAGACGTCTCTAGCCGATTTTTAAGACACATTCATCCCAAATCTTCACGGTATATTCCCATCTTGGGATAGTTCCATTTCTACATTCACTGACCAAACAACCTTAAAAAAAATAACGGTTCAATCCTACGAGATACCGGTCGGTATGCCAAATCTGGCGTGGTTCGCGTCATACGTCAGTGTGGCTGTCTCCATATGGCCAACGTGTCGCTGCTCCTTCATTGTGTGGGAAACATATTCCGACACCAAATGGTTGCTCGTTTGTTTGCTCACAAACATAAATGCTTTGATCGTTAAGTACTGTTGTACATAGTATAATATAATGTAAAATTAATGGTCAATTAATCGTTTGGTTTTTTCAAGGATGAGTTTCAACGTTAAAATTGGGAGCTCCAGGTCAAATGGCAGCCTGTATCAAGTTCGGCCGGAGAGATAGGATGTTACTCTTGATCTCAAGGAGTAACATGCGCATACAAACTTTAAATGCTTTAATATTTACGCTGCTACACAGAGGGCCTTCAACTGTCGGTTGGAAACCCCTTTTAGCGTTGAATTCGCTACCGGTACCGCGAAAGCGACAATAATGCTCTCAGGTTTAGTATCGGTTGTAGAAACCATGTATGAAACTGGTACCGAAAGTTCGTAAAAAATTGAAAAATATGTTTCCGTTGGAGCTCAAACCCAAGACCAATAGTATTATGCGTGAACCAACCAACAACTACACCACACAGTTATATCTGACTACACAGGGGATGCTATTTTTTATTGTTA
Organism: Paspalum vaginatum; assembly: GCA_030272315.1. Lineage (NCBI taxonomy): Eukaryota > Viridiplantae > Streptophyta > Magnoliopsida > Poales > Poaceae > Paspalum > Paspalum vaginatum. The sequence goes on from CM059015.1 coordinate 14,834,698, forward strand.
GTATTTAGAAGCCTTTAGTATCGGTTGGTAAGACTCTAGGTACGGGTTGCCGGGTTGGTGTTAAGAACCAATACTAAATGATATCTTTTAGTATTGGCTAGTAACAGCACCTGACACTAAAAGCTTTCGCAAGCATTAATGTCTGTGTAACTTTTCTATTCAATATTAAAAAAATACCTTTTAGTATGATTTTGTATTGCCAACCAATACTAATGACTCTCTAGGGGTCAGCACTTTTCCACCCGACAGTCAAAGATACCTTTGAGTATGGGTTTGTATTGCCAACCAATACTAATGACTCTCCAAAGACTAACACATTTTCACCCGGTACTAAAGACAACATCTATACCGGATTAGAGATGGCAATGGGTATCCGAAACCTGAGTACCCGACGGGTTTTACCGGATATAAAAATGAGTATGTGATGACTTCTCCACTCGCGAGTACGTTAATGGGCACAATCTTATACCCGTCGGGTACGCGAGGTGCGGATACGGATGCATACTACCCATACCCGCGTACCCATGGGTAATTTATACCCGACTTAACCATATATTTATTCTACATTATTAAGCATACATAAATGTATATTAGGCAAAAATATGATTAACTTGCGTGTTTCAATATCATTTATTGTTTTTTTTCAATTTATTTACTCATATTTAGTGTTTTATATTTTTGATTATGCCATTATTAATTATATTTCTTCTATTTAAATATGTGCATAGTGGGTATTTAATCGGGTATGGATTACCCGACGGGTTTTTTTTACCCACGCCGGTATGGGTATCGTAACGGGTAAGTTTTTTTCTTACGGGTGCGGATATGGAACTATAATACCCGACGGGTATCTACCCGTTGCCATCCCTATACCGGATGCAGATGTTGACCGTTTTCTATATTAAATTAATTAGAACTCATCCGAAACTCCATTTCCCAGCAATGTTAGTGAGGACAACCGATAACCAACCTAATAGCCAAACCATTATACTAGTATTTGTTGATACTGATTTTATATGACATGGCACGTGCATACAGCTAGCAACGAGCTATCTTATTAACCTTGCTTTAAACCATATCACCCCAAGGACATCAGCGGTAGCCTACTTGGTCTTGGCTTCCTGCCCATCTAAAAACTCAATAAAACAAAACAAAAAATTCACAAACTTACAACGATTTGGCCATTGTGATGTGTAATGCCACGCAGACAAAACCACCAATTAAAAACCACCTTATGGTATTATATTTAGCTTGTCTTAGATAGTTTCTAGAGTAGAATAATTGGTTTATAGGTGAGGCTTTTAAATAGACAAACATTAATAGGTTAGAGGTGGAATAAACTTATTCACATCTTTATTTTGCAACCATCTTTGAAGTATGTTTTTAGAATGTTTTCACATTTGTATGAAATATTATTTCACACTACATTGGCTCTATTTTTAAACATTTGGCATTATTGACTTTGATACACATTCGATTATTTATCTTATTCAGAAAGCTGTACTGCCATTTATTTTATTGTTAGTTATTTTATCATTAAATATAGTTTAACTATAACTTACTCTCTAGATATAGATGTTGATGATTTTATCCGTCCCAAATAGTAAGGTTTTGGTCCTCATTTTCTGTGTCCACATAAATAGATGTTGATGGTTCTAGATGCACATAAAAAGATACATAAATACATATATGCATATTGCAAGAATTTATTTAAAAACTAGAACCCTTGTATATTCCGGGACAAAAGGAGTTTTTCTTTTGCAATCTATGAAACTATGCCTGATCAAAAGTTGTACCGAATTCCTGTGGTGTAAAATATTTCTTTAAAATGTAAATTTCCTTATAATTGAGCTTGCATTCTACTCTGCTGGTAGTTATAAATTGTAGGCCATTTGTTTTTTATACTAATTTTGACTATCTATCTTATTTGAAAATATAATTAGTATTTATTTTTACTGTGATTTAGTTCACCGTACCATATCGTATGCTTTAAAGTGGGACTTGATTTTTTTTATATTTTTTCAAATTTTTGAATAAGACAAATAATCATGTTTAGTGTAAAAAATCAAATGACCTTCAAATTAGAAGTGAGGGAGTATATAATTAATTTTCTCGTGGTTCATTCTAGGGGCAAAAGGCTTGTCCGCGTTGTTACTCCATTCTCTGTGTATAGTTTTATTTCTAGTTATAGCAAATTTTTATCTAAGTAACGGTGTATATTGGGTTTTCATGTTGTTCACCTTGCATGATCTCTTTCTTTGTAATTGTATATTTCAACTTGCCACTCGTTAAGTTCCTGTAGTAGAACCCGTGTTGCGTTCTTGTCTAAAAAACAACTAGAGGTGAGTCAGGTGACATTGCTCATGAAATGCATGGTCAACACAAGAAGACAGAAGTGGGAAGATGAGACTGATTTTCAAATATTAAGAAACTCTTCTGCATTATTTCCAAAACTCATGGCCACCAAAAAGAAAAATTCAGAGTTACGCATCAGGGATTAAAAAACAGGTGCATGGCCGATAAAGAGCCAAATGTCAAATCCCTCATAAAAGTCACTGCTGCGGTGGGCAGACAGACCCTGCATTTAATAAACATCTCCCAACCGTGGACTTTGCCAATTCCAAATTCCACCTTTATTTTATCAAACAAATACCAGCACCGGAAAGTCGAAAACGCAAGCAAAGAAGCACGACCGTCTCTTCCTCTCCGATCAAATCCACATCGGAGCACCCAACGAAAAGCACGCGACTCCTACCCGTCAGGCAGCCTCCATCAAAGCCGCCGGTGGGATGTGCCTGTCGCCGGTGGTGGCGCCCCTGCTCCGGTCCGGAGCGTCCATCCGTTCCCCGCTTCCTTGTTCTGCTGTTTTCAACGGCGGTTGGGTAGCGTCAAAAATCTAATCTTTTATCTGCCTCCCGTCCCTCTGACGCCGGCTTTCTTGACTGATCGGCAGGTGGGAATTTCGCGGTCTGGGTTTGGCTGCCTTGTCGTCTTCTTCCCAATCGGTACTTGCCCGGTGGTTGATACCTTCTATTCTTTTCCCTTGTTTGGTGCTCAAGGGTGCGCATTTCTCCCTTGGTTCTTGGTTTATCGGACGGAGGTTGTCACCTTCTTGCGTTGATTTTTTCTTCGGCGGAATCGTCGTCAACGCGACGACTCGAGTGGGTAAGTTTTGCTTCGATCTCCGCGGCGTTGGCTTACTTCTTTGTTATCGCCGGTGACGGATTCCGGCGTTGGGTGGGGATTGAGCAAATTCGCCGCCAATTTCGCATCCTGCAGGTTCTCGGTTCGGTTGGTGGAGCCATTTGACTTCTTGGCGCGTCCGTTGCCATGGGCGGAGTGTGTTCGGCGGGGATCGCCGGGGACAAGTCGCCGACGGAGCTCTCATTCCGAGCGATGGGGTTTGTTGTGGAGCCGGAGTTCAGGGCCTTCTCGGCCACCGGCAAGAACAGGACCGCGCCCGTCGAGGAGGCGGTGGAGCCTGACAACGTGAGCGATCAGTCGTCTTGTCTATCTGAAAAGGGCTCGCCGCCGCCGTCCAACGGCGGCAAGGCTCGTCGCTCGGTCTCGAAGGATCCGCATTTGACGCATGCCGAGTCGGGGAAGGCCAAGGCAGGGAAGCCCAGGAGAAGCACCTCCGGCAAGGCTGGTCCGAGCAAGGCAAGTCTTTCCTTCTGTATGTACAATACTGCATTTTGTATAATTGCGGACAAAAAAAAATTAGATCGTGCACTAAGACTTAGGTTTTGTATTACATTGTTGTGCCATGACAATCATTTTGCTGAAATAATGTTGTTTGCGATCTTGTTCGAATCAGAGGCACTAAATTCTTATAATGTAGCATGAGCAATGTGTCAATGTATTGAGTTGTGTATTCAGGCATGGTTTCTATGCTTAAGAAGAAGATTGTTTTGCCAGGTTTTGTAATGCTTTTGTTTTTCTTGCAGGTTTCAGACAAAGGCTTAGCACTTGGTAGGAGGAGTACCTCTGGACTTGGCAAAGCAGTGGAGGTTCTAGATAATCTGAGTAGTAGCATGTCAAGCTTGAGCCCTGGCGGGGGTTTTGTGTCGGGACCGACGACAAAGGGGAACAAAATATCTATTCTTGCATTTGAGGTTGCAAACACAATAGTGAAGGGCATGAGCCTCATGCAGTCTTTGTCCAAAGAAAGTCTGGAGCATTTGAAAGACACGGTCCTTCTATCAGAAGGTGTACAGCGTTTAGTTTCAAGCAACATGGATAATCTGATGAGAATTGCGGCAGCTGACAAGAGGTTTGCCAACAAATATAGTAACATTTCGATCCTTGTTATGGTTTAGAAGATGTTGTGGGCTTGTGGCCCAACTTCCGTGTTCCCAAAGAATGAGAAGTCTCATATTCTGATCACGTCTTTGCAGGCGAGAGCTGAGAGTATTTTCACGAGAAGTCATAAGATTTGGGAATCGCTGCAAAGATCCTCAGTGGCACAACCTAGATCGTTATTTCGCCAAGTAGGCTCTCACCATTTACATGGCTTAACGATTGATATCCAAGTTTAATGATCTCACTAGTTGTTCTCGTGTTTGTTTCCAGGCTAGAGTCAGAAATTATACCCCAACCAGAATTAAAAGAAATGGCAAAAGCAGATATGCAGCAACTGATGGCCCTTGTTCGATACACTGGTGTGAGTATCACATCCTTTGACAAAGCATTTAGTGCTCTTATAGAAAACAGACTGTTTGTGTTGATGATTTTTGCTAACCTTTGCAGATCATGAAATCTGTCTGCTTCCTCAAGCCTTTTCTAATCCATTATTCAATCTAGCCATTTTTCACTCAATTTCTATTTCACTTGTCATTCCATAGGATCTCTACCACGAATTACATGCGTTGGATAGATTTGAGCAAGATTATCGCCAGAAATTGGAGGAAGAGAAAAGATCAGTTACATTTGAAAGAGGTATTTCTATTGTTCATCCATGTATCACCTTTGTAGCTTCAGATACTATTTTTCTGCCAGTGCAATTCTCTGATCCTCATCAGAATTATAACTGACTTTCTTGTATGAACAGGGGACACTGTTAAGATTATCAGGCAAGAATTGAAGAGCCAGAGGAAGCATGTACATAATTTGAAGAAAAAATCTCTTTGGTCTAGGCTTCTTGATGATGTAAGTAGTTTATAATCACATCCTGCACAGGAGGAAGGGTACTCATGACAATTTTCTGGTTTTCTGTATTTAATTCGCAAATTCTACCTCCTATTTCTAGGTAATGGAGAAGCTTGTAAATGTTGTCCACTTCTTACATGTAGAGATTGAAGATACTTTTGGGCCTCGCGGTAAGTTCGCTCGCCCACTCACTTTGTCATACAACCATCCATGGGCTACTGCCCAATTAATAATGCTTGTCTGTCATGTGTTTTATTTCTGTAGATGGGGAGTCAAATGAATCCCAAGAGGGCCGTCAAACTTTAGGGTCTGCTGGCCTTTCTCTTCACTATGCTAATATCATTTCTCAGATTGACAATATTGTAAGTTTCTTGTGGTTACTCAAATATATTTCTCTACCTAGTTCTCTTTTTGTAACTGTCCATGCTTTTGTATTCAAATTCTCAACTATAATAATTATCTGGTTTCCTTAGATTCAGGCATCCCCTTTAGACAAATTGTAGTTAACCCAACAGATTACAATTCTTCAAAAAAAAATTACAAAAACATACATTTAGTGCACTTTTTAGTTAAATAATCATGGAGAAATTCAATCTCCAATTCATCTTTGATGTTGACAAATTCACTGGTTGTCTATTATACTTCACTTTTGCCTACTTCACTACTCCCTCTATCCCAAAAGGAGTGCAATCCTAGCATTTGAAATTTGTCCCCAAAAATGCAATTCTAGCACATGTCATTAATGTTAGTACCTTTTCTAAGGAGCATGTGCATTCAATTGCTTAGTTATTTTTTCCCTTTAAGGTGCATGTTTATTTAAATGCAAAGATCGTTTTGCCTTTCCAAGATGCATGTGCTTGATTAAATGGGGGGCATGTAGGTCATTTCTCATAACTAGTAATCTATCTTAAAAATGCTAGGATTGCACTCTTTTTGGGACGGAGGGAGTACTATAACATGGATTTTGACAATTTTTCAATATTGCGACATGAACTATTCACTAATGGGGATGCCTGCATGGCCGCACCTCAGAATACAAAACCTGCACCACTCTCGACTATTGGATTCTGATGAAACTAGCAGATCAAAATATGTCATATATATTCTCTAGATATTTTGTTTTATAGCCCAGAACTTGTAGCTGCATTGGACATTGGTGCAATAGGGCAAGGTTCAAAAAGCAGTTAGGTTGCTAAATTCTGAAACTCGATTTTTGTTTATTCTGGGTGTGCTGTCTTATGGCCAATTATACATAAATCTGCCAATACGAGTATGTGCCTTTTGTTCTGGTTTCTGAAGAAAAAAGGAAGTAATTTTGGCAGAGTTAAAGATCTTGTGCTTCTAATAAGCATCATTCAAACGTACTTTCGACAAAATACTATCTCCAAGTACAGTTAGCTGTTGAATAGTATTATTCCTGGGAAACTGTTTACTAACTGATTTTCATCACTTAAGGTTTCCCGAAGCTCTGTTCCCCCTCAAAGTACAAGAGATGCGCTGTATCAAGGTCTGCCCCCAAGTGTGAAGTCTGCTCTTCGAGCAAGATTGCTAGCCTCCACGGAATCTCAAGAGGTACTCTAATGCCTGAAAATGTTGTAGCCACATTGACAGCATCCACTCAAAGAGCTTTATTTTCTAAAATTTATTTTCTGCTGCATTAGGTTCCGATCACTCAAATCAGGTGTTTAATGGAGAAAACTCTGCAATGGATTGTCCCGGTTGCTAACAATACAGCCAGGTACTTGAAATTTGATGGTTTAACTACAGAAAAGTAGATTGAGCAAGACACTCGATCCTTTTCCAGGAACCGGCTTTTACGTTGACCCTTGCTTGTAATGCTATGTAACAGAGCACACCATGGATTCGGATGGGTCGGCGAGTGGGCGAACACAGGGTAAGGCAACTCATCATTTCTTTTCGTATATATATTCCCCGAGCCCAAGGCACTAAATCTTGCTATGCCCCCAAATGCAAGAACCCTTATCTGTGCCGCGAACTGGTTCGTCGCAGGAACGGTGTATCACGGAAACAGCTTGGGCAGCCCGACGTGCTGAGGATCGAGACCCTCCACCACGCAGACAAGGAGAAGACCGACGCGTGCATACTAGACCTGGTGGTGTGGCTCCACTGCCTGATCAGCTACAGCAGGCCGCCAAACAGGTCGCCGAGCCGATCCCCCGTCCGTTCCCCGCCGCAGCAGCCAAGCCACGCGGCGGCCCCGCGGTCTACTACTGCCTCGGCAGCGTCGTCCAGCTCCAGCGTCCTCCCCGCCGCTGGCCTCACCCGAGAAGACCGCGAGATGCTGCAGGACGTGTACACGCGGCGGCGGCTCTCCCCCGGGAAGAGCAAGAGCCAGGAGCTGTCGACGGCGGCCCGTGGCGGCAGGCCGGCGCCGGCGGCGCTGAACAGGAACGACAGGCTGAGCAAGAGCGGCGGGCACTGCTCGTCGCGGGAGCAGCACGGCAACGGCAGGGTGTTCCCGCTGACGACGAGCAGCAGGTCCCCCGACGCGTCGCCCGTGGCCGTGGTTCGCTTCGACATCGACCGGATCACGGCGCTGGAGGCGACGGGCGCAGTGGGCGCTTCCAAGTAGAGCTTATTATCTGTGCCGTCTGCTCTGGTCACTGTGAGTTTTGCTGAGCGCAGTGAAAATATGCCGGAGGATTTAGATGGTGGTGTGTGCATGGGCATGGGCATTGGGGCTACTGGAAGTGGCCAGTGTGCTGGAAGAAATGGAGGTGTAGCACGTACCAGCCCGTGTTTAGGAATTATATTAAATGGCGTACGTCGTGAGTGATCGTGTCGATTACCCATAGCAGATTATGAGATCGATTAGCGCACATGTAATGCCTGCAGAAGCACTGCAGGCACGTACTTAGGCATCTGCTCGTCTTTCTGTTCGCCGGTCAGTGCAAATCATCATGCGAGACTCAGAATCTGTTGTTTGTAAGTTGTAACTGTACATATATACCAAAAATTGCGAAGAATGATGTAGGCATGCAGTTGCCCGGTGCAGGTTGAGTACGTAAGTAGCCGTCAAGCATGCTTGTTTTCGAGTAGTTGTCGAGATTGCAAAGATCGCTGTGGGCTGTGGCGAATAGGTCACAGGTGAGAGTGGTGACTGCAGTAGTGTAGAGTACATGGTCCCCCGTGGCGTGGCGACCACTACATGAATGTCAGGAAGAGAACATGGAACTGCTCTGCTCCGTGGATGGGGACACAACAAGCTAGTCACAGAACTGCCCCGTTCCTTCCGGCGTTGGCCCATTCCTCAGCTATGCTATGCGTGTATGATACACAGAGGTGGAGCCGGCAGGGGGAACGGACGATCTCGCCGTGCGAAGCAGATCGCACGCTGACACGGCCCGTAGGTGTAAATGCATGCGGCGGGCGATCCAAAGTTCATTATGCGCCGGCCGGCCGTTGCAAACAGTTCCGCCATTGCTGACGGACGCAGCCGGGAGCCGGCGAACGCCATGCATGACCCATATCATGCAGCAACAGAACAGAACAGAACAGCCAGGTGATCGATCTCGTTGTGTCTCTGCTTCACATGGGCACATGGCTGACGGGGCCGCGTCAGGAGATCGAGCAGTGCAGTGTACGTAGTGGCGTGTCCGCCCCGGCCCAGGCCGTGTGTCCTCATTCTTCATCAGTGCAGATGCACACGTGTGCTTGTGGTGCCAAGAGGCCAGGTTATGTGCGCCCACGTACAGGAGGCGCAGGCCGGGAATCGAGCCATAGGGTCCGTGTGTCCGTGGACATACGTGCAGCCACACGCATCTGCCCATCAAGACTACAGTATTATTATTGACATGGAAGCACAGAGGGCACACATACTCAACGACCGTACCAAGCTGGACCGTGCTAGCTGTGCTGTGGCCACACGCGCTGCCAGTGCCTGGCCTTACGTGCGGCGCAGTCCACGTCGATCTCCGTGTCTCATGCTTCCACGACGTATGTAGACCTTGGCCACTTTGGTGTAATAAACCAATACACGTTCAGTGCGTGTCTCCCTGCTCTCTACACGGCCACCGCGTACCAGATGTTTCTCATGCTTCGTTCGACGAATTTTACACATGTTAGGTTATTTGGTTATGGAGGAATGATGTATAGAGGATCGTTGGACTCATTTTGCATAGGTTATTTATATAGGGATGTAAAATTGAACCAGATGTTGGTCACAGTTGGGTAAAGCGAGGAAGATAGGCAAAATTTGAAGATCGGATGTAGATACCTAGGTGTGGTTTGAAACTGTTGCTCAATCATGGTTAGTGAAGACAGTGTTGGCACGTAAAGTTTGGAGCCAAATACTAACGAACCATAGAGTCTTTCCGCAAAGGACAAAGCAACTTGGGGTCAGCGCCCTGGATTGTCCGACGGCGGACGCCGGACTGTCCGGTACGAGCAGGATCTCGGGAAAACCTAGCGGCACCCGAGGAGTATAACTATCACGCTTACGTGGTTTAACACGTCGAACTTTATGAGCAAACCAACAAAGGGTAACTATCGCGCTTATGTGACGACGAACGACTAGTTTACGGGCAAACTAGCAAAGGAACCCCCGAAATCATGCCCGGGAGGGTCCCCATCAGGGCGTAGGCGTCGCCGGTGTACCCTAGGTCGCTAGAGAGCCAAGGGCACCATCCTTGGTCGTGGAGATCAGAAGATGAACGACATGAAAAGGGCTGGAGGAGAAACTAGGCCAGTTTAGAGAGGAAAAGGTAAATGCATAGTAGATTGTTTGATTGTGTTGGTTCAAATAGGGTGGGGAGGTATATACCCCAGGTGAGGTCGAAACACATCGAAAACTGATCAAAACACGACCAGAAACCCAATTTTTGGACTGGGGACGTAACTACCGGACAGTACGATGATTAGGACCAGAAAATCCGGTACCTCGGGCCTATTTTCCGTGAAACACCGGACAATCTGCCTACCGTCATCGGATAGTCCGATATAGCCCAGCCTAACCAACTTCCAGATGGCATAACTCCTCTGTCATGTCGTCCTGGCTCCGAATCAAGTAATCCATGTCCGTTTCGATCATCCCAACGGGTACATTCTAATGTGCTATTTGATCTCATCTTGGCGCTGATACAAGAGTTTTTCCATACCTTCAGTAAAACCAAGACAAAAATCTTCAAGGAGGTTGCATATGACCTGCATAACACAATTTCATACTAAATATACAGGAGAACTATCATTAACACTGATAACCTGCCCATTTTGGCGTTCAACAGGCGGTAAGCTTGGTTTTTACAGCTCAAGTAGTTGGTGGAGAGGTTTCTAGTTTGCTGCTGCGTTGTAGTCTTAGTCCTTCTCATTTAGACTTGAATTTTTTGGCCTTGGGTTGTTTTGGTTACGTAATTTAACTGTTATTTTAGTGGGTAATTTGAGCCAAATACACTCGCATGTGAGTGTTGAGGGCTGGACACCTTTTGCTTCATCTAGAAAAAGAGTACATTTTTAGCTATTATATTTAAGTTATTGTTTCCCAGAAATATACTAATATAAAGGTTCTATATTAAACAAATATATATAATGCTATTAATTCATCTTAAACTATGGATCTGGCAGTATAATGTTTGTATAGGAAACATATATATTATAACTTCAATACACATTGTTCTTAGATAATATATGGCTCCTCGCAGGGGGAAAAGTATCCCCTCCATTCAGATGTATGACAAGTATGACTTTTTCCACAGCTTCTCAATCACTCATCTTATTAAATAAATTTAAAAGTTAGCATTTATTTTGTTTTGATTTATTTTATCAATAAATATAGTAATTTAAGTATGGGTTGTGTTTTTACATGTTTGAATAAGTCTTTTAAAATAAACGGAATGATCAAAATCATGGAAAAAAGACAACCACGGTCACGTTATACTCCCCCTGTCCAAGGAAGAATGAAATTCTAGATTTGTCATAAGTCAAACCATCATGAGTTTGACCAAGTTTATATAGAAATTTAATAATATTTATGATATCAAATATGTATTATATGAAATATATATTTTAATATGAATCTAACGATACTAATTTGGTAGCATAAGTTTGAAGATATTTTGATATAAATTTAGTTAAAGTTGCGATAGTTGGATTTAGGACTAAATCTAGAATTTCATTATTTTGTGGACGGAGGAAGTATATTTATTGAGCTTATCGACGTATACACAATAGCAAGCTTGCCTTCCGTTTCATTTCTCCTTTAGTTGCTCGAGAGTGCAACGCAGTCTGTACTCTTGCAGGAAAGGAAGATTCCTGCTGCTAGATTTAGCTCTCTCGATGATTAACTAACGGAAAGCGGCGAATACAACACATCAGCACACATGGAGTATATATTACGAATCCATGTGTTTCAGGCTAAAGCTTAAGCGTTGAATAACACGACAACAGGAAGACACTCGCCCATTGGCGCAGCTTTCGAACCAAAACCAGTAATTGCAACAGCAGCTCCCTGTGTGCATACACTAAACGTTTTCGAAAGAAAAACGTGTTGTTTAGAAAATATAAGCCTACTCGAGTGCCGCGCTGAAACAAAATTTTGTAGTAAGTTTTTAAAGCGCCTAGGATATTCTAATTCGGTTTAGTGAGTGATATGGAATTGTAATCGTTATAACTAACACATATATTTATGTTTTCAATTAGTAGCATCCAGTCTTGAGTTCAGTCCACAATGATATGCTATTGGTTATCTTGGCCTCTTGTCTATATATTGGTTTCCATGGCTATTGTGCAAGGGATATATATGTAGTTCTACTAAACTAGTGTCGGTTGGAGTTGAGTCTTTCAGATTAATTTATTTTTTTTGCCTTTTTTTTGTTGTCTTTGATCGCACTATAAAAAAGGAGCGAAGAGTACAGGCGGTTTGTTGATCAAGTTTAAGCATAAGTGTAGCTATGGTAATCAGATGCCACGTAGCTCACCTGAATCACCATTCCCTAGGCTGAAAAAAAAAGATTGAATCTCAAATCGATTGAATTGGACGAGATAGTTGTAGTGCATTTGGATTTGTTCAAAATCACGGTGATCAGGATCGGAGCATATCCAGCGGCGTAGTTAGGATTTACAACAAGTCAACAAACGGTAGTCCATCTACATGCATGGCGGGCTAAATAACAGGGTGTCAGAGTGGTCCAGTGTTATAATCTTCATGATATGATATTATGTAACACATCTATACTATAGCTCTATGCTGAATCAAACCCTTGGGGTGCTCCATGGCCCACAGTGCCACTGCCACCATGGTAGCCCCGCCTCTCAGCCTATAATTACAATATGGAGCATATTGGTGTCACATGACACCAATGCAATGACCGACAACTCCATCATATTATAAATACATGTCAACGAATAACGTTTTAAAATGCTAAAGGACTGGTAAAGATCAGAGCTCAATGGTCACCGGAGTTGTTGGAGGCTTGGAGCTCGGTGGAGGTAATTCAGCAGATCCCACCCCCCCCCTACTAAATCTGTTGACATATAAACATCAGTTTCCCAAAAAAAAAAGTGATAATAACACTACGTGCGAGACAGAGAGGAGAGTTTTTTTTTTGTTTTGTTAATCAGCTGGGTCGTCGGTGACGTCTAACATCCTTGAATGACGTACATTCTGGGTCACGGATGAGCAAATCAGGCATGCATACTGTACTAGTTAATTGGCCTAGCTAGCAGGCGCATGTGGCAAATTAAGTGATGTTCTTCTACCTCCGTTCTTCCTAATTAGCCGGCTGCCGGCGGTCGTCGTAATTAGTTGGTGTGGGGGGTTCCGTTTGCACGCCGCTTTATTTGTCTACATGCCGTGCGCCGGTGAAAGACAACGACGCCACGCCGCCGATATATAAGACGAACAGAATCCATATTTCACCCTAACCCTATGTGTGTGTATACAGTGGCCGCTACTCCGACTGTACACAACGAGGAACCCAACAGTACAAAACTGCTTGCATGATCGAGCATCGTCCGAGCTGATGAAGCACTATGCGTATAGGAAATAATCAGCGTCGTCTGACGTAACACTAGCAAAGTAGCAAGTAGGAGAGTATAGAATGGTACATATAATAATCCCGCGATCATGCGTGATCCCAGTGACAAGGACGCACACGTTCGTACGTGACGCCGCCATTTCTGTACGAATATACGTACTACATGCCACATCACCAGGCCTCACGGTATTTTTTTTATAACAAATATATGTAGTGGGATGAAAAATATGGTGCTGGAGAAGTGGAGATGGCCTTAGACAGCAGGACAGCCTCCTCTCCACATGACCACATCCCATACTACATAGTCTTTTCCAAGCATAACCGAAAAGGGCCTTGTAAGCCACATGCATGTGTGCAAAAACACTGGAAAAAGGGGATGGGTTTCTCCTGGATTATATTTTTCTAGAGCCGTAAAGGGGAGGAAGTAAGTTCATTATCAGGAGACGATGCACATGTATGGACATATATATGCATTATATGCGATTGTTTATGTAGCAGTTAAGATATGCACCAGTAGCATAAAAAAAAAGATATATATGCACTAGTGCGTTATTGTAGTAGAATAATCACTGCCTAGTCTCTGTTTTCCTACCGCTGCAGCGCAGCAGTGCTCTAGCCGACGAGAATCGTCTGATCCACGCATCCAACGTCCTGAACGATCCCACGCTCTACATTCTCACGGTACTACAGCATACGCAGGTGCGGGGCGGTACGCTGCTGCTGTGCAGTGCCAGGACACTGCTGCCATGCTGCAACCGCGACGGCGAGCGTCGAGTGAGCCCATGCCCTGTATCCTCCGTCTCTTTCTTCGCTTGTCTTATCGTGAGACTGTACGCTGTTGTTCCATGTCTCTGTCTCACCGCCGCTCTCACCTTTCCCCATCCCCTCGCCCTCCTTCCCTCTCGCTCTCTGCCTCTCCTCAATTTACGACGCCAAAGTCCTACGCCCCGAAGCTCTCCGCCGCGGGACTCGCTCCTCCTCCAAGCCCGCGCCGTCCTCCGCCTCCTTCTCCTCCTCTCCGCTGCACCGCCGAGCTTGAGCTCGCTCCTCCTCCAAGCCCGCGCCGTCCTCCGCCTCCTTCTCCTCCTCTCCGCTACACCGCCGAGCTTGAGGGCCGTGTCGCCGTCGCCGTCGCCGTCGCCCTCCGGTCTTCCTCCTCCCTCGCCTCGGATGCCGTCGACGGCCATGGGCTCCGGATCCGCAGCCCATGGATGCCGCCATGCGGACGTCCCGTGCCGCCAACAGCTCCCCGTGCTCTCCGTCGGCCAGCGATGCCGTGTCCGTGGCCAGCTTGCCGTCGAGCGCCCGTCGCCCTCAGCTCTTAAGCCGTTGCAGCACGGCGGCGGCGTCTGCACCGGTGGGCTGCGCCCGCCACGACATGGCCTCTGAGTCGAAGGGTGCCCGTGGACGGACCGCGGGAGGCCGCTGGGGGCTAAGCTGCGGGACGCCGCCGAGGAAGGAGCCGTCCGCGCCACCTATGCTGTGCCGCCGGCGATGACGACAACCCGTTCGAGCTGCGCCCGCCAGACCAGCGCGCGGCCGTGTGGCCGGCCCGTGCCGACCCCGCGCACGGACGCACCGCGGCGCCCTCGCCCACCGGACCCTGGCACCGCCCTCGCCGAACCCGCGCGCGGCCGAGCCGACCCACGCCATCTATTGGTCCACTTCTGCCCACGCAATGCGTGCATATGGATGCCGGACGTCCAGCGACGATGAGAAGGCATTCACGCTGTCCGCGCCCGCCGGCCGCGTGGCGCCACGCGGCCGGCCCACACCCGCCGGACCCCGCTCCGCCCGCCAACCTCGCGCGCCGCCATGCCGCTCCCACCGACCCCACGCGCGGCCACGCCGACACGCCCGCTCGCCGGAACGCCGCCCCCGACCCCGACCCGCGCCATCTGTTGGTCCACTCGACCCGCACAACGCGCGGGGGCTCGGCTAGTTTCTAGTGGACTGCTGCATGTGTATGCAGATACTACATTGTATATACTACTCTCCTCGATCGTCCTGACCACCACAGAATACTGCGTGATTTGGTGGGTGCATGCTTCCTGCATGTCGCAGCTCCAAGATGTGTCGGTTAACGCAAAGCTACAGCTATGCACACACACTGCACACTCTCTCCCGTCGTCACAGGAAATTCGCGTTCGCTTCCTTCTTGTCGCTTCCGGCCCTTGTTGCATTCCATGATGTAACTAGTAGTAGTGTTTTCTTCAAGTAAAACATGTCACTTGTTTTGCGTAGCAATTGAGGCAGCAGGATGATGTAACTAGCAGTATATCTTATAGGAGACAAATGTGTTACTTACTGTACTTCGTAGATAAATTTAATAGCAGCGGAAATTAGTATTTATGTATATACAATAGATCCATTTATTGCTATTTTTTTCCATGATGGCACATACTGAATTAAATGTTGGGTTGATTGATTAATTTAGTTTATCTTTAATAATGGCATCCATAGTTTTTTTTGAGAAACACAGTATAAACGCAGACGCTCACACACGAATGCACACTCACCCCTATGAACGTAAGCACGCACAGCCGTACCCCTATAAGCACATCTGAAAGACTAGGCCGGCATATCTTTAGATTGACGAAATTACCACGGGCGCGTCGCTATCGACGGAACGCCGCCTAGACCTCAGGTGCCGCTGGCATCCACAGTTAATTAGATATAAACTTAAGGGTTTATAAGATATTATATATTATAATAGCAGACATGAGCATTTTAATATAAACTTAAACAAGTTATTCCGACCATAACATCAAATTCAAAGCTATGTAATTTAGGAAAATATACGATTAATTTATATTATTTTATACAATGGCAAAGGCAGATAATTTTAGGTATAGATTTGGGGGTTAATTTATATTGTTTTTTGTAATAGTAGAGTGTGGACAGAGAGCATAATATATATCCATAGCTATTAAAATTTCAGTGTACCAAATTAATGCATGGCTTGATGTCTCGGTCTATTGTGAGAACTTCAAAGATTTTCTGTTTTAGTGTGTCCCCTGAGGATAAAAATGGAGACCCCGAGATAAGCTTTTGATTAGTAATTGTAAGTTAGCACTCCTTTATTTTACAATATAACTCGATTCCGTCCAATATTCAAGCAATTGATGTTTCAGACATTGACTCGATTACCAAGATACTTAAACATATAAAAAATAAGTGTGTGATATTTTAAAACTGCTGTTGAATACGAACCTATTAGTACCATTTAAATCCATTTGAATATTTAAAGTTATACTGATTATCTAAAGATTACCGAGATAAATCTATGATGCAAAAATGTCACAATATATTTTTTAGGAAAAATCTTGTCATCAGGGAGGCAAAGTAGGGAGGTTTTTTGAGACAGTCACTTGGAACCCATCAGAACTCAGTCAAACATAATATAGTTTACTAGTTTAACTTGGGAGACAACTGGACGGAATTTCTTTTTAGCAACACATACTAGAGCCACATATTTCGAGAAGCCTCCAAGTTTTACTACATTCGACCTCAAAGAGCAGCTAGTGTTTTTAGATATGTCCTTAAATGTATGCCAAAACGTGCAGTCACCTGAAATTTATTTAGAAAGTAGGAGTAAGTCAAAGTTACATATATTCTAGGCCATTTAAAACACGATATATGTACGTCATAAACTCTCGTGTCATGCTCACACACTCTCTTTTTCATCACGGTCAGCTTTTCAGGATTACACGTTAGCTGCATCTTTTGATCTCAGCAGAGGCACAGGGCCACCCAGCGCAACTCAACCACAGGCTTAAAGTTCTTGGGTGAACTCTGAACGCAAACCCAATAACTAATGATGCATGAATGCTTACTAATTAAAGCACACCACCACTACCAACAACAGCACCAACATTCCATTGACTGCCATTATTAATGATGGATTATTGTCTGCGGAATTATTGGCAACACTAAATTAACATTTACGCACATGTACCAAATAATGGAATCATGTACTCATCACTAGTATAGTAGTAATATGGACGGCCTCCTGAGTCCTGATCACTAATTTACAGTAGGTGTATTTATCATCTCAAATCCAAACTCATCGCAGTACGTATTTGCTAGTAGCTATCAACGCAGCACACACACGCGGGGACGAACGGGGAGTGAGAACGAGACCACCAGAGACGTCGCGTGGCGTGCAGCAGATCACCTGGGGTGGGGTGGGGTGGGGGGCTCGGGGCTCATCAGGCGGCCGCCGGCGACTTGGCCCTGCTGGCGGCGAAGCAGGCGGTGGCGCGCTTGCAGGAGCGGTAGAGGCTGAGCATGGACAGCCAGTCGGCGAGCGCGTCGCCGAGGCGCGGGGATGACCGGCGCCGGCTCCGTCGTCGCACCGCCCATCGTCCCAGGCGCCCGGAGGCGCGCTCGGGCGGGCGCTGCCGGTCCATCTCGGCGGCGTACTCGGCGGGGACGACGGCGGCGTAGGGGTCGGAGCCGCCGGCGCAGGAGCGGGCGAGCAGCGACGGCGGGAGCGGGAGCGCCTTGTTGGCCTTGGACGAGGACGCCGGGCGGTGGCTCCGCGCGGGCGTCTTGGGGATGCCCGGGCGGTGCTCCCACGAGAAGGGCACGGAGGAGGCGCGCAGCGGCGAGGGCAGGAACCGGTGGAACGGCGACGGCGACGACGCCGGCGGGAAGAAGGAGAACGGGGACGGCCGGCGCCAGGGAGGAACGACGGCGAGTGGTGGTGGTGGCTGCTGCCGCTGGACTTGGACGACGGGAGGAGGTGGTGGCGCCGCCGCCGGCGAGGCGTGGCCACGGCTGAGGAGGGCGTCGCCGGCGACTGGTGCGGCGATGGGGCCGGCATCGGGGCGTACGCGTCTGGTTGCTGGTGGCGGCTGCTGCTGGTGCTGGCCTGGTGGGGGGTGGGGTGCGCCGGCTGGGGTCGGTGGGTCGGTCGGGGCTTTATGCTTCGGGCGTCCGTCCAGGTGAGCGAGCGATCGAGGTAAAGGCATTTTGTAGGACCGACGCCGCGTCGGCCACGTGTGAGTTGT
Source organism: Paspalum vaginatum (assembly GCA_030272315.1). NCBI lineage: Eukaryota > Viridiplantae > Streptophyta > Magnoliopsida > Poales > Poaceae > Paspalum > Paspalum vaginatum. The sequence goes on from CM059015.1 coordinate 14,852,852, forward strand.
GGCATGGCTGCACTGCTCCGTCCAGGCTTTCCAGCTAGGATGTTTTTTTTTGTCGCCCGCCACGTGGCAAACTGGCCACCCAAGCAAGGGGTACGGTGCTTCGATCTTTCAACTCTTGCAGGTGTTTCTACGGCGTGTTTGGTTTGAGTCAAACCATCCTAAATAATACATCGTGAGGTGATTCCATGGATTTTGATGGAATGATCACATTTTTCATTTTAGTACTGTAACTAGTGAGAATGAGGTGATGATGGACCAATTTATTCCGTTGCACGAAACCAAATCAAAATTTGAGGAGAGAGAAGATGATGGATAAATCCACTCCTCAAACCAAACAATCCCTCACTGATCGAGAGCCCTTCGATCTCCTGGCATCATCATTATAAGTTTTTTTGGATTGAAGATGCACGCCCAAGTTCAAGTTTCGGCCTTAACAATTTGTCGATCATAATTTCGTGATCAACAACAACAATGCAAGTATATATGAGATTTACTCCTCATCAACTGACCGAGGATTTGTATACCGTCAGTCAAGGCCCTGCCGCTGCCATCTCACCGGGGAAGAAGAGTCCACCGAGCGTCGCCGTCTCATTGGTGCCTCTTTGGGTTTGGGTTGGGGCTCGAGGTTAGGAGTGGGGGCTGCGCCGTCTCCTCCTTCTCCAGCCTTAGAGGGGTGGCCGGTGGGCGGTGAGCGGCATGGCGGAGGTGGTGGGTGAGGCGGCGGTGAGGGCGCCATCAGTCAGGTGGCGATGAATGGCGGATGGGGAGGGTTAGCGGCGGGGGTGGCGACATCAATAGGTTAGTGGATGGTGGTGGCGGTGACGTCACCCGATTATATTTATATATATATACATATACATACATATATATATAGATACGTATATATACATATACATAGATACGTACACACACACACATATATATATACAGTTTTGATTTGACTCGCCCTCATTGGCCTCCTAGTTTCATTTTGCCACAATTCCTAAGTGGGTGAACTGAACCTGGGTGCATGTGGCGAAGTAGTCCACGATTCCAAGGGGAGTTTCCTTTTTTTCTCCCCCTCTTTGATTGGTGAAGCGAAAGGTAAATTAAAAGAGCCTTTCCACATTATCGTTCCATATCCGGTAGATCTGCGAGAAAACACAAGAGCCACTGTTAATGTGAGAGCGAGTCCCACGTCTTGCTCGCTGTCCACGCATTTATACATCCGTCTTGTATGCAGAGAGGGACACCGTTGCATGAGGTGTGCGTGCATCAGCTAGGAAACTTTTCTCACCTCATAGATAAGGTATCAACATGTAAAGAGATTGGAAAGAGGAGGGAAAAAGGAACAAAGCGTAAAATTAAAGGTAAAAAAACACCATCAATGTATTGATCTGCTTAGTTGGATGTTTCAATCGGCCTACACTCTTTTTCAACTATTTATTGGAAAGATAAGGACTTTTCCTCCATAGAACAAAGCTCTACCTTTCTATTTTATAATATATAGTAGTTGGGCCACGATCGATTTCCTAAAATGTGTGTAAACCTTAACAGATAACTCTCGCATACAAAATCTACACAAAAACTGACCTGAGCATATTCTATTTGGCCAAACTAGCAATCAAATTAAAGGGTCTCCCATAACCTGATAATCAGGGTGGTTCATTCACTGTTGCCTAACCATTCATTTTGATCATGAACAACTGCGGTCTGAACCTACATTACGCAATACGCAGTAGCTAGCGGGACTAAATTCATAGTACTGTGTTTCTGCCATCATACGATGCAGTAGAAGGCCCTATTTTAAAGGCATGATATATGTGGGTTTCAAATGCAAGAGGATGTGATGTAGATGATTGGTTGGATGGCTGATCACATGCAAACGTCCCAAAAAGCTATACATGGGTCGTACCGTATGTCTTCCATGCATCTCGATCGGTCGCAGCACGTTTATTGTAGCTGTAGTCCGAAAAAAAGGAGAAGGTGAGGTGGTGTAACGAAGGTGCGTGGCAGCAGCATATACATGAGCCTTTCGGACTTTGGCTTTCAAGAAAGAAAGCAGGTAGCATACTGCAGTAGCATATATATTCCAGCAGTGCAATATATTTGTGGTTTTTGAGCGGCTGGTAATGCGTCGTGCATAACGTTTTTTTGCCCGGCCCCCATGCAGCTTTATTAATCTGCATGCATGGGCATGGGCAGCGACGAGTGATGAGGTAAAAAGGAGCGTGTATTTAGCGCACACGTGTACACGTGACAAGGACACATAATACTGATAATACGGTTGCTTGCTGCCATTTCCCGTCTCTGACAACTACAAGGTGGGCTACCTAGCTCTCGATCGAGGAGTGACGACTAGAACAGCAGGCTGCTTGCCCAATTAACTCTAGCTAGAGGACACGAAGATTAGGCGCGCGTACGTCGTAGTTTATATAGGAGTAATAAATAATCCTCTGATGGATTCAGTTACTAGTAAACTAAACAAGGGTAGGCCGGGTTGCAGTACATGCAAGTAAGGGCCTAGCTGCTACATACTCTCCATCATCAACCTCTGCCGTTCGTCACCTGAATGTGATGCACGACCCATCTACGTATCCTGACAGTATTCTATTGCTTTGAGTGCTTTTACAGTGAGCTGAGCCAGGTGTTGTTCTATGTGCTATATATATATGGTATACCAAGATTAGCTTGGCTCCGAATATAATCTTGGCGAACGGAAACTACAAGGCACGGAAGTGAGTGTGTCCTTTTTCTTACTGGGACGGGTAAAATACACCAAACCACGGAAGAAGAAGCACCAACAGGACGGCCACACGCGGTAGAAAAAAAGGACTCTCGCTGCCTTTTACGCACCCTTCTCCTTCTCCGCTCCGTCGCCAGTACGTAGTAGCGCGTCTCTTTCATTCCTTGCCTTCTCAGTTTGGCAGGGAATTGAAGCGCAACGGATGGACGCACACATCCTGCCCCAGCTAGCGCACGCCAACGCCGGCCATTGCAAAGGCCATCTCCATCATCAGCTGCCCTCGCTCTCTTCTCGTCTCTCCTCTGCCCGCCGGCCGGGTAGCTTGACGAGGAGAAAGTAGCTGGAAGCTAGCTATTAGGCAATGCAAGCATCGATCGGCGAGGGAAAAAAATGCCCGGAAAGCAAAGCAAAGCAAAGCAGTAGCTCTCCGGAAAGGGAAGCGAGGGAAAACGAGTGCTACTACCTCCCTTTTACTTCAATTCCGCCTGGCCGGCCGCCTGGCCCTGAAGCTTTGTCCACGGGGGCGGGGCCATGCATCGCGGCCCCTGGCCTGGACATACTGGAACTAGTAGTACTGATGTAGTGATGTGCGGATTATGTAAGTCTAGCACTCGATTCATGGTGGACCCACCGACCGACCCATCTGACCAGCAACACACCCCACGCCTGAGTATCAACGCAAGAACGAACTGAAGCAGGCACACGCAGTATCTGTGCTGCAAAATTTAAAAACCAGTTTGGCAGCGTTTTGTGTTGCAATTGATCTGCTACATAAAGAGGGGGGGGGGGGGGGGGGGCTACTGCCTCCGTTCTAATTTCTTATTTGACATGGTTGGTTTTTTGTCAAAAATTTGATCCATCATCGATCTTATTTAAAAAAACCCATTACTTACGGATAGTTTGAGCATGACACGTGTTTTCATGCATTTACATACATTTTTTTGAATAAGACAAATGATTAAAATTTTGAAAAAAAATCAACCGCGACAAATAAAAAAGAGCGGAGAAATTACGTAAGATGAATTTGGCGGTTAGATATGCCACCCCCATATCTTCAGGCCATGGCCCCTCCACAAAACCTACCTACTTGGCCTGCATGGTTCCAGCCATCCAGATGTCAAGCATGTATACATGAACCAAGAGCGATCGATATACTGTCTATACGCTAGAATAAAAGAGCGCTTCCATACCAACCGTGCACGGCCTAGAAGCCTGGACCCACACAAGCCTAGCTAGTGAAAAGACTAGCGAAGTATTGGAATATTGCCACATGAGAAGTGTGATTCGCCGTTTTGCCATTCCGCACATAGGATTCGCTCTTAGACCATTATGAAACGATGCACACCCTCTTAAATGCTTGTTCGGGTATAATAGAAGAAATAATCGATTTTATTGAGCGAAGGTTGATGATTTACCCATTTTGCCCTTGCTCTTATCCTCTTTAACCGGCTTCGTGTGGGGATGAGGACTTGAGGATGAGCGGACTGACCAGTCTCTCTTGCTCGTTCCTCCAACCGCCGCCACCACTCGAACCCATTAGCCGCCACCACACCGGTTCCAAGGAAGGAAGGCGGGCCCAGCCGCGCTACTGCTACTCCCACATGCCGACCACTCCTCCCCCAGCCTTCCCTGCCAACACCCAAAGCAAGGAAGCTCTCTAGCCTCCACAACCCTCAGCGCGCTGCTCACCTCCTCACGGCCAGACGCCGTCGGTCGTCCTACGCCCCTCGACGCCCTTGGTCTCCATAGTCTCCATGGCTTAGGCCATCAAGCAACATGTAGCATTCACAGTACACCCTGCGGCGTGCACGTACCTGTTGCCGTCACCCCACTACCTAGTCCTGGACCACGTGGTCCTTCATTCCTCTCCCTCACCTGTCGGCGTACAACTGCCCGTACGCCGCCATGGTGTTGGTGGTGGGCAGCGATGAGTAGGAGGGGCGGGCAACGGTGAGGAGACAGCGGGCTGGGAAGTAGTGAAGAGGTGACCGCTGGGTGACAGCTTGGTTGTGGTTGAGGAGGAGGTGTGGCGGTGAGCAGCAGACAGTGACGGCAAAAGATGAGAGAAGAGATGCATGCAAGGGCAAGAGGGTCATTTCACGTGTCCTAAAATTAATAAATCGATTTTTGGTCTTCTAATGGCAATGTAGTATGCATGCAACCACAATTTCATATGGCAATGTAGTATGCATGCAACCAAATGGGGGACGTCATTTAGGTGAAATATGGTTCAAATCGAATTTTATCTCCATGCGAGAAGCAAATAAATGGTTCGACCCATAATATCCATTGGGGAACATGGAGCACAAGTAGCTGATTCAAAGTGGATTGACACGTACGGCCGGTTCGACGCACCCTTCTGCATGCATGCATGCAATGCATGGATCGATCGATTATGGTTTCGATCTGCTCGTCCCTAATGTGGAACATATGATGAATTCGATCGAAAGCCTTAATTATTTGTAGCAGTCATCGACGATCTCACATCTGATCTGATGCGCATGTTTTATGTATACATCGATTGAACCCATTCTACGCAACCTCTACCACACCGTGGCATATACGGACGCTCATGCCGTTCCAGCGGTTTCCACTTCGCGGCCGGCAACGGACAAGGGCAAGATCTACAAAGGTCGCTGAAAACGATGCACATTTCGTAGCGTTTGGCGTCGCCTTGCGTCGATCGAAACAGGAGGGCGAGGGATGGAGCTGCAGAAATAATTCGTGGTGACTCCACTCTCACTTCCATTCACAGCTCGATTAGTTTTATATATATCTCACCATTGTATTCGAGCCAGCCATGTGGTGCGCACAGCTGATGACCTAACCTGCTGCGGGGGCTGCTGGGCCGGGGCTTTTTGGCTCGTAGCTAGCAGAACGAACATAAATTCTTCGGTTAGGTTATGAGATCGATAGCCGGTGTTTACTTCAGAGGCCAGACTTTGTTTCATTCGCTCCGCAATCATGGAACCATATAATTAATTAAGATTAATTTTTTGACAGGTTGTTTTATCAAGAATTACAGGGGAATTAAGAAATGTCCGACGACTACTTTCTTAGGCCAAGTATAAGCTAGTGCAGTCCAGCCGCTTCTATTTTTTTGTTGTTGAAACGAAGCTAGTCTAGTCATCACATAACCTCGCTACCTAGGGAACACATGCATATATGCAGAGGTAGTACCGTTAAGCAAACAAAAAGCAGACGTCCTGTACTATTATATAGATGGTCACATAAACCCCGAAAGCTATATAGTGTGTATCCGAAGCATCTCCCACTAGGACACATTTGCCGCTGTGTCGCCTAGATATACCATAGCTAGGTCAAGAAAGCGCATTGACACAGTAGACGTACATATATGAAGTATTCGTTATATATAGCACTAGCTAGTTCATATCTTCTGCGACGCGTACCCAATGCTTCCGTTGCCAAAGTAGGACAGTCCCTGATCGGTTCACATTATCTTTTACTACCTTCTATTCTCGAATATTTATTATCTGCTAATTCATTTTTTAACTAAAAATGTGACAAATAAAAAAGAATGGAGGGAATACCACCTGAAGTATAAAGGGAGTGCATGCATGCACAGGCTGCTAAAGAGAGTAATCATAGCTTTAGTAATGAAGCAGATGTAAGGTACCTTGTATGCATGTGCTGGCTGCTTCCAGGGCCGGTCCTCGCATTTCAGGGCCCTAAGCAAAATTTTGTAATATTTGCAAATATTATTATTTTTACAATTGTGTTTGCAATCATATTATAAATGTAGTTATAGAAAATAAATAATATTATCATGCACTGAATCCAAGAAGAGTGACAAAGCATCTTAGAACGGAGGGAGTAGGAAACAATGTTTGTGTTGAATTTTCCATTTTTGGTTGTTATCCATTTTTCCCTGATTTGATGGTTTACAATTCGTGTGTTCAGCCCTCTCAAAAAACACCCGAAACTAGTTCATTTTTGTTTTCAGATACTGGGAGGCCCCACCAGTCATCAAATATTAGCCGCCGATTTAAATCGTATTCCTGAAAACATGGAGCTCATGACTTGTTTGGCTTGCATGGCAACTAACGGTCAAGAAGAATCACAAGTACGTATACATAACCAAATACGCACAATGTATACAAAAGTATACAAGACACTCACATGCAGACCAATAGGAATGCATGGATGATCCATAGGTTAAGATTCAAGCAGCATGAAAACACAAGTCTGTCTTTAACATAGACTTCATGATTGGTGCTGATTATTCATATAATTAAGGCTACAAGCGTGAGAAGTTCAGTCCTCCTCAGGCCCCCAGGTAATGGTTAGGCCTCCTAGAGCTCTGTGTCGCAAGTACCTCTCCTCAACCACTGGATGCAGCGTCCTTTTCCCCTCTGGGATAGGAGTATCGGCACGTCTGTTTATAGCCAAAGTGTAGGGAAGATCAGAATTGTTCACTTGATGCACATTCTGAACACAGGTCTTGAATGCATCAAAACGGCGTTCCATCTCATCAGGATCACGTTTGATCTTGAAATGCTCGCACCAGCAGTGATACAGACCACACAGTGCTTCATCTGATTCCACATCCTTCTCATCGGCCACAAACTCGGGCTCGTCGTCGTCAGGTTCACCTAAATTAAAAGAAAATGTTCCCATCAGTGGGCATTAGACATTAAGACTACAGTATTGCATCGGATTCGAGTGTCCTAATTCATTAAGGTTGAACTACAAATGTAATCTAGGAGAGTTCTGAGCTGCCGCTGTCAAGCTGCAAACGGTTTTGACAATATGCTATGCTAAGATGGGATGATGAAGCCTATAATTCTTTCAAAAAAACGTTTGGCTAATATACCAATCTGAGAACTATGCTGGACAAGTCTACTCGGATGGCTGGGTATAAGCCTTGCAATTGAGTGCTTTGTTACTTGCGTTGGAGTGCAATACTCTTTACATAGGGTTATTTGGGCAAGGTGACCCCGTTGCTGCATTCTGGTAGCTTAGCTTTGATGAGTTCTGGTTTGTAATCTAGGAGAGTTCGGAGCTGCCGCTGTCAAGCTCTGTAACCGATTTTGACAGTATGCTAGGCTAAGATGGGATGAAGCCTATAATTCTTTGAAAAAAAAGTTTGGACAACAAAACATTCGCTTCCATATTCACTCAAAATATATACTGCCTCCGGATTTATCTATACGACGTCATATAGCTTTGAAATAAGCTGCACAACGTCATATATAAAAAAAAACTGAGGTAGTAGTATCCCCATCAGCGTATCAAACGGGCCTTTTCATCATTAAATCGAAATCCATGCATGATGAGGCCCTTAGCCACAAGACCAGACTGCATTACCTGGGAAGATGGGTCTGAGTCGGCGGATCGAATCGTTGCATATAGTGGCGGCGACTGCTGTGATGACCGCGTCCAAACAACATGCACTTGGAGCGGCTTCCTGCTAGGATCAGATCTCCCCCGGCGTTACCTGAGCGATATACAGCAGTCGACGCTGGGAGGAGGACCAAGCTGCATCCGGCAGAAGTGCGACGGACGGCACGGGCGAGCATGGACACCAAGGGTGCCATTATTGGCTTAATTATCAGCCGAGATAGATCTGGAATGATGGCTTGATCGGGGTCGTGGCCGGTTTGAGCCGCCACCCCTTGATATCTCTTCTCTACTACTACTACGTACGTGCATATATCAGCCTCTAAATGCATCAGTGCAACTCTTGAGAGTTAATTTGGCAAGCTCACTTTATCAAAGAATTGGAAGAATTTTCTCAAAAGATTTGAGGATTGGAGAGAAAAATGAACTAATTTCCTTTCCATTCTCTCAAATCCCTTGCAGTTTCTAAGAGATTTAAGAGGAACAGAGAAAAAATAGTAAAATGAGAATATATTGAAAAAACGATATTGTCAAGCTAGCTCTAACCTAGACTCGAGCCAACAGGTGGGACTTCTCATTCCTCATCGCCCAGGGCCTGCACGCGCAGCACACCACCACTCCTAGACGCCATCAGTTTTCCGTTCTCGACATTGCCGCCAGTCCACGTATTTAAACTGCAGTCTGAATCATTTTCGTACCGTAAACGATCATATACACAATCTTGATCTAGAGGCCACGTCTTGATCCTGATCAGGTGCGCGTCCTTGCTTGCATCCCCGTTTGTGATAATGACATCACTCACATGTAGTCGGCGAAGAGAATAGAAACCTCGCCCATTCACACAATGTCCGCACTGATCCATATCCGATCCTCATCTCTAACTGCACTAATGTATCTGCTAATGTAACTGTATTTTGTTCTCAGATAGTGTGACTGCAGTATTTTGTGGACAACAGTTCGATGTTGCTGTTGAGGGACCGCCAATATATAGGAAACTTGATCAGACTTGATCAAGAGATTTATATTAACTGTCATTATACAGTGGATATGTTTATCAATCTTTTGTCGTCAGCAATAAATTTTTTAGCTTCTGTAATCATGCACTTCGTGTAGCCGTGCAGGTTCATCAAATAAAAATCATCGGGGGGCGAGGAGCTAATAGCCGGCTTACCATCCACGTCAACACAGTTGTCCAGGGGCCAACGCCATTCAAGCTTTGATTGATTTGTGAATATTAAATGATTGGGCATTGCTTTATTTTTTTTTGTAAATTCAATTCTTTGTCTCCAAAATCCTGTCATATCTAATGCTTAGACTACCGCTCTCTCTGTTCCATTCAGGGAACTTTTACTGCATCCTTTTAAATTGTAAATTACTTAATCAATAAACTTGTTCCAAATAAAATTGCTTAATCAATTTGGAGGCCTGTTTACAGTCTACTTACAATGATAATTGGTGCAGCAAGCCTTGCACGCCGTGCTTGTACTCATTTTATTCACATCATTAAAGCAGCTACATATGCATTCAGACATAGTAGATATTTTGTTCAGATCACTAATTCTAATACAACTAAATTTCTTCATTGTTGCTGCTATTTGTATTCAGGGTCTGTAAGGCCTCATCATTGAACGACATTGTGTTAGCAGACCATAACTATCATACATGGAATCCCAAAATCGGGGTGGTGGTCGCACACCATTTCAAGACCACACAAACACTCCTGACACTGACAGAGGTAACTCGTAAAACCCATGGTTACAACTTACATGGCTCCCATGAAAAAAATATGGGATTGTCTTATTACTTATTCTAACGAATATCATCAATGTAGGTGGTCAAAATGTATCGAATTCAGGGCCTCGAGCTGTTGATGCAATAGAACCTAAGAGGGAACGAGATAGAGCATGATTTGCTTCCATGACTGCGCAGCGTCGTGAATTGACTATCGAGCAAAGTAATGAAAAAAAAGAAGCGTGATGAGGATGGACCCGGGCAATGCATCGTCCCCACGGTCTGTGCTGCTTTCGGCCAATCCTCGCCAACGGATCTTGCTCGCTTTCCCTGTGGTTCGCCTCCTCCTCCTGGGGCCCACTTCGTCATCGCTTCGTCATCACGACAACAGGAGGCACCCGGCAGGCAGCTCCGTCCCCGCTAAGGCTATCCCGAGTGGAGCTTTTTACAAGACTGTCTATACACTGTTTGACATTGTAGCGCTACTGTATATAGAAAAAGAGATAGTTCAAATAGTGGAAAAACAATGAGTAGACAAACGGATAGGCAAGCCGGTTGGAGATGGTCTAAGAAAGCTCCCCATCATCAGGCAGCTCTGTAGCAGCGACCAACATTGCTGTCTACCGACACTGCGTGAGGATGATGGCCAAGCAGGGCGACAACACCGAAAGAGCAGGTCATGAGACCCTGCTAGGAATCTCTCATAACTTGATGCGAGCATCTTATTTTACTATTACTAATTAGAGGTTTTTTTTGAAGTCTCCACGTTAATTTTCACGAAACGCATCAGAAAAAAAAAATCTTAGAAATTTTCAAAAAAATAAAAAAATATACAATCATCAATTGGCAAATTAGAATATTAATAGCCATTAGATCTATTTTCTAAGTAATTACCCACATTTAACATTATAAAAAGTTTTGAGCTCGACCCCAACGAAAGCAAATTTTTTCCTTTTTTTAGCAGATTTTTCTATTTTCAATTTATTTTCTAAATAATTACCTACCTCTGCCATTATGAAATATCTCAGAGTTCAACTCTCAACAAAAGCAAATTTTTCTTTATTGCCAGATTTTTTCATTTTCAAATTTACTCTTAGTTTTTTTTTCAAATTTTTTCCCATTTACAAATTTACGCTACTAAATAATCCCGTAATTTTTTTTCATAAAGATGTTAGAAACCTTTCTATGAGACAGATATTTTATACCTAATCTTACTATTATTAATTGAAGACTTTTAGATCCTCCTTATTAATCCTCACAAGATGCGCTAAATAAAAAATAAAATTATAGAATTTTTTTTGAGCATCCTTATTAATCCTCACAAAATGCGTTAAACAAAAAATAAAATCATAGAAATTCTCACAATAATCAGTAACATCCTATCATCGATTACATATTAAAATCTTAATAGCCATTAGATATGTTTTCTATGTAACTAACATCCCGTCATCCATCATGTAGCTCTAATAATAATAGATCTGTTTTTAAAAAAAAGATAGATTCTAAAAATTATCACAAAAATTATCCCATCATCCATTATGTAGCTCTAATAATAATAGTCATTAGATCTATTATAGTTTCTAAAAAAGTATTCACCATGACATTATGAAAGATGAAATAAAACAATCACCTAAATTTGTATAAAAATTGTCCATCATGCCATTATGAAATATGAATTAAATAACTCATTAAATTTACATAAAACTACCCACCATGCAATTATGAAATACAAATTAAAATAGCCCCCTAAATTTGCATATAAATTACTCACCATACCATTATAAAGATGAACTAAAATAAACCCTAAATCTACATATAAATTACTAAATATGCCATCATAAAATATAAATTAAAATATTTTCTAAATTTTGCATATACATACCTAGAATGATATTACAAAAGCTGAATTAAAACAATCAGCTCTAATATTATTACGGATTAAATTTATGTACCCTAAAATTCTAACCCACGCGAGAGCACGAGTTGATGGACTAGTAGACTAGAATTTCTCATAACCCGACTCAGTTTCGTGGCAGGTTGGCAGGAGCAAGGAAGGCAAAGCTATATGTAAGAGCCCCGCGTTCTGACTTAGAACACCAAAAACTCAAGCAATACAAGCTAAACACGCATACTGGACGTAAGATTCGTCCCAAGCCCCTCTAAATATCCCTCTCTTCCCTTCTTAAGCCTCCGAGATTAGGCCATTCGAGACGGTAGCCCGTAAAGACCCTTAGGCCTACTAAAAATCTACTCATCATGGGTACGAAACCATGACACATACTGAATCCCTTTGTTAAAATAATTACAAGAAAACCAATATTTTAAAAAAATAAAACTTGGCACCATTGTTAGAGAGATAAATAAATTTAAAATTTGAGAATCAGAACCTCTCGTCAGCCAGCAGTAGCTGACCACCTATCGGGCATGTTTGGTTACGCTTATTTCCAATTCTCGTGGAGAAAAGCGAAGAATCCCACCCAAACGCACCGATTCTTCTGTAAGCAAACTTATCTTAGAATCCTTCCTCCAGTGCAAATCTCGCTTTTCCCGTACGCAGAGTCCCGGCAACCTCTCTCCCAACGCGAGCGATTATTCCTCTCTCTCCTCGCACCGTCCCCTCCACAACCGCGTCCGCCTCCGCCCGCCGGCCCCTCCACGACCGCCTCCGCCGGCGCCTCCAACCTCCGCCTCCGCCGGCGCCTCTAGCCTCCCGCTGGCCTCCGTACGCAGCCTGCCGTGTGGCCTCCTGCTAGCCTCCGCGCGTCGTCCTCCTCGCCACCGCCCCGCGCGTCCTCCTCCGCCTCGGATGGCGCCTCCGCGTCCGCAGGCGCCTTCGCCTCTGATGACGCCGGCCCGCCTCCACCTCGTCCTCCTCTGCGCCGGCAGTCCGCTCGTCCTCCTCTGCGCTGCCGGGACGCTGGTCCTCCTCCACGCTCATCGTTGTCCTCCGTAGCTTGGTCGGGTTTCTTCTTTAATCAACGAATGCCAAACGGGTTGATTTTGCCCGTGTAGATTCTATATAAAGCGGATTCTTAGAAAAACTTGTGGTGCAGATAAACGATACCCACAAAAGCGGAAACAAACAGGCCCATCAGCTCCTCCTTCACACTACCTCCCGCTGCAACTGCAAGTCACACCTTCCCCCACTTCCAAGCATGCAAAATTGAGAGAGGTACAAGAAAGAATTGTCGCTAATCATTTTGTCACGCACATGAATATTAAAGGTCTATATCTTCTCCATCTTCTCGAATATGCAGCGCCAGCGTACGTGCTCGAAAGTGTTAGTCAACTAGCTACTTGTCCTTGCTTTTCTCTAGTGTGCCCCTGCATTCAATCTCTAACTCAATGTCTACCCGCATACCTTTCCTTTCTGAATCAGAGCTTTGCTTACACATCTAATTCTACATTTGACCCATTTGACAGATATTTTCTAAGGCTGAAATCACACAGTTCTTATCCCGGCATCTTACTTACTATTTTGAAAACGACTACTCTTTCCTTGCTGGTTCTGAATCACAAGCAAGCCTAATAAGAGTTCTGACTTAAACAAGAGGTGGGTCTTTACCAACTTAAAAATCCAAGATTTAGGAAAAAAAAAGAGGGGCAGAGCACTCTTCATTCTTCATTTGAAACTCATGAATGTCGGGTCGGAGGTTTTTGCCTTTTTATCAAAAAGGGGAGTTGGGTAAAGCAAACTCCCTCCTTGTACGAGCACGGGGCTTAGTCAAGTAGAACCGGGCTGCGCTGCTTGTCACAAAAAAAAATTTATCAATCTACACCTAGAATACCCATGTTTTCCTTATAGAATAACTATTAATTATTTTTTTATTCCTTGTACGGTTGTACCGGTTCCTAGATCCCGGCCCCTAATGTTTTTGTTGCCCAATTATTATACTCACTTTTAAATTTTGTAATGTTCCAATTTAAATGAAGTACAAACTATTGTTCCACACAAATATATATTTAAGAAAATACAGCTATGATTTGGACCAAGAGTGGCCCTACTTGATGCAATCGACCTTAAAATATGCCTACATCTCTAAATATGTGCCACCAAGGGGAGCTGACCCAACAAGGGTCTCAAGACATTGCCCACTGGAGTTAGGCCAAATCCTAAGCAGTTCATGGTCCACTATGCCACATACAGCTGGATCCGTCACAAAAGGATAGACTGAAATATGATTGTGGTTGGATCATCTTAATAGGCCATGAGTTACTTTTAGCCCGTCAGAAGGGGCAGGTAGAGAAGGCGACATACTAATATGTGGAGCTACTACTAAAACACGTGAGTGGGGAAACATGGCTGTCTTGCAACACTTAAGTGGTGTGGTCAAAATTAAGATGATGGATGAGCTACATTATTGGATAACACCCTAGCCTCATAATTTGGGCAGCATTCACATGTGTGTAACTCATTCACCTTAATGTACCTGAAGAAAGTTCACGGGCTTGTTCTAGTGCGTTATTGTCCTCCACTTCAACTTCTTTTTAACAACTCGTCACTCCCAGATGGAAAGAATTCAGGTGTCAATGTGCATGCTCCAGTTGTGGAAGACTCGAGTTCTTGCTTAAGGCATGACATGGCCCATGCATAGTTGTGTTGTTGGATGATTTCCTCTACTCACCACAGTGTTCCTCGACTGAAGTAAGCACATTGACACATGACTCCAATTCTTATGAACATATGGTGAGACATAGGTTTGACTAGAACAAAACTCAGAACAAATTGAAACCTTAAACATGCTGCTCTCATCTACATGTTGATTTCACTCTTATTTATATAGGCCTGCTCAAGCATGTAACCAGAATTTGGACGGTTAAAGACAAGCTATATATGGACAAGTATGTATATGACTAGGAATACTATTGCTAATTTTACACAAGCTAAATTTAGATGGTCTACAAGTATAGATGCAAGAGGGATTCCTACACAAGAATGGGTCAGCACCAACAAAATGAGTGACATTTTCAATTACATTGATGAGGAAAACCACTGAAGCTAAACTTAGCAGCTAGAAAACCACAACCTGCATGGTGTGGCCCTCCGCATCCTGCGACATTCTATGGAACTAGGAAGTTTTGGCTAAACCTTTGCTTCTCTGATGCTTCTGTCCAGTTGCGCACCATCAAACCGTCTGGTGCTCGAAAATTCCGCCCACTGATTGGTTAGTCAGATCGCAGAGTCAGGACACTTTGGCTTTATTCAGTGATGTTTTCGGTCTTCTCTTGTGCCCTTAGGTGAGGTCATCTTTTGAAGTGTTTGTACCAAGTCCCATCGCTTGCTCCCTAGAACTTTGTGGAACACGTGGTACAGGACTCAAAGCCAGCCGGACCAACTGCAGCCTACGCCGAGCCTTATCCATGATGAAAGCACCAGCAGGCAGAAGCTACCTTAAGGTGCCGTCGCTGTGCTGCTGCAGGGGGGTGTTGTTTTCCGGTAGAAGAAGACTGCCTCTGCATCTATTTTATACTATGTAAAAAAACGAGTTTTTCATACCATTTTTCATCGGACCTAAACTTACTTCGACTACCCCCGTATTAGCCCCCACTGCACTGGTTAGAAATAATTAGAAAGAGTCAAAAAAGATAAGAAGAAAATATTATAACCCTTTAATCTCTTATTTTCTCATATTGTCTTGTTCTCATACCCCTGGGTACTTTAATTATCTTGGATTTAATAAAAAATGGAAGGCATCAGTCTGTTATTAATTTCTTATTTCTCTTTTTTTTCTCACCTTTTTTTGATTGTTGGATGGCTAGATCCTTCCTTTCCATCGAGCCTTTCCGTTCTTCATGCGATCCACATATACTCGTCAAGTATACATGCTAATACGTGGTTTACGCCGTGTGTGCCACACATGCATCCACATTTAGTGTGAAATGCTAAGGCGGTGTAACTCAAAATACTTGTCCATGAGATTATTTCTTTGTTTTTCCCATGGTATTTTTAAATACTCAACACATTTGCTCGGCTTTTCTCTATTTTCTCTTGCTCGTTGGATCTTATACATAGCTGATATCTATTAACAATAAGGCTCCGTTCAGATGTAGGTATTTACCTGATGGAATTGAATTGTGTTCAATACCAAATTAGGTTGATATTAGAAATGGTTTGCAATATTGAATAGTGTTGTTTGTATATAAAGTAATTGCTAGTTGGAATCCAATTCTATCCAATACTGATGTGACAAGATCTGAATTGGGAGAGACAACTTCTAGTTATAGTCTAATATCAAGGAATTGGGTTCTGACTTCAAGTCTAAATTCTAGAGGCAATCAAATAACAGAATTCAAGAAACCAAATTCCAATTCCAGATTCCAAGATGCTTCTTTAAGATTCGGGTGGACAGAAACTATGTGCTTGTTTAAAAGTATAGTATTTTTAGTTTCTAGTTAATACTATGGTATTATGAATACTATAGTATGTAGGGAAAAAGTTTTTTTAGCTCTTTGAAAAAAATTGTTTTGAAAACCATAGTTTTGATAATATTACAATATTTTAGAGTATTGAAAACTTTTGCTCTAGACTAAAGTTTTGGTTCAGCAAAAAAAATAAGGGTAGAACTAAATAGAACTTGTTATACAATAGGTTTTACTAAAACCATAGTATTCTCATGGCAATTCTAAATCATAGTATCTAACTAGAAACTTGGCGCGGCTTTCACGTGCCCCCCTTGGAGTGCTATATTAGATTTAATCAGTGTAACTAGGTAGTGTTGATTGAGTTAGGTTTCATACGGGAGCATTTTGTTCAATCCAAATCTGCTTGTTGCAATATATGTTAAAGTACAAATTACTCTAGGATTTAAGTCGAAACTAATTTCTATATGGGACATGTATTTGTTATCTACAAACATGAGATTTTTAAGAAACTAAAAGCTTGATTCAATCGCACAATAATGTGGTCATTCTTTTGTCAAAAAATAACATGGTCAGTCAAACTACGACATTTCCACGAGTTCAAAGAAATTAGAACTCCTACCATCAAACCAACAATGAGCACTTGTTTTTCCACAAGCGAACGCCAAAGCTGTTATTCTTTTTTAAGCAATCGATTGCTCCAGAAATCTATGGCCATAGATAAAGAAGAGCTAAAATAATCGATGATTGAGAGAAAATTATTCTGTAGAAGACCAGGAATATACAAAGGCGTACAGTTCTCTTCAATGCACAATTCATCAGGTACACATCACAACAGCTGCAGTATGCAAGTCTTTGACATGCTATCATTTTGCATGCCCATATGTAGAATGTTGGTATTAATCCAGATATACATGATATGGTAAATTCAACTAAGCCCTTTTGTTCTAGGTTGAGTGGAGGTACCAACCACGCTTGACAGACTGTCTATAATTGCTATGGTATGATATATAGCTTCAGTAAGTGACGATTGAGATGGTCAACTCGATGAATATTTGAACACCATTCCTAGTGTTGTTCCCAAGTGCTTAATATTCAGAGCACACACACAAATTCATCCAAATTCAAGAGCTATAAAATAATAAGGGGTTTTTTACTTGGTTTGCAAATTGCAATGAGACAACAGCTGCAGGTACATACGTCCACTTATTTTAATTTACAGTAGAGATAGCTTTTGCATGTGATACCCAATTATTTTCAGCATATTTAGTGAACTTACCTGAGTGGCTGGCTAGACGATAACTCACCAAATTAGAGTACATGCTCCGTAGAAGAAAGTGTATTATAGAGAGGAGCAAAATTTGGAGGGCATCCATGGCCAAAGTATTACCAAGGAAGCCGTAGTGATTGGGGAAGTTAGAGTGAGCTCCACATTAAATTATTTGTGATAACCATAAAGCTCATACTTAGATATTGTAAGTTTGAATAGAAGGGAGCAAACCATGGGTCGAGAAGGTCGCATATCTACACTGTTGATTTGCCATCAATTTCAGGGAGCAAAATCACAATATCAATATTGCAGCAACAAAAAATGAGGGTAAAAAGCATGAAGGAGGTATTCACTATAGTCCAAAGATAAAAATCTTAAGAAGGAAACCCAGTGGAAATGGTTCTTTTAATGAAAAAGTTCATTTTTGACCATCCAACTATCGTCAAAGTCCAGATTTAGTCATTGAAATCTAAAACCGGGTATATTTGACCATCCAACTATTGAAAATCGGAAATATTTGGTCTCTAGGGTGGTTTCATGAGCGGTTTTCATTTTAAAAATAATAAAACTATATTTAATCTTTAAAAATTCATAACAAATTCATTTTAAATCAAAAAAATATGAAACTATTACCAAAATGTTTCTACAAATGTAATCTATCCATCAATGCTCTCCTTATAGTTATATTGATATCATTTATTGCCCCTTCTAGTGTTTTATTGTTCATATATACGTCTAATATTTATATGTATTATTGTTTGGACTATATTAAATCAGGAGATAACCCAAAAGATTACATTTTTAGAAGAATTTTAGTACTAGTTTCATATGAATTAAAATGAATTAGTTATGATTTTTTTGAAGATTAAAAGATAAAACAAATCTATTTACTCTCCAAAAATTCATAACTTATTCATTTAAATCATAAAAATATGAAACTAGAGCCAATTTTTTTCTAAAAATGTAACATTTTGGATTATTTCCTAATTTAATATAGTGCAAAACAATAATACATATAAATATATACGTGGATATGAAAAATAAAACACTAGAAAGGGGTAATAAATGAGATCCATATAAAGAGAGCATTGATGGATAGACTACATTTTTAGAAACATTTTGGTACTAGTTTCAGTATTTTTTGATTTAAAATGAATTTTTTAAATTAAATATAATTTTTATTATTTTTAAAAATGAAAACCGCCCCTGAAACCACCCTGGGGACCAAATATGTCCGGTTTTCAATAGTTGGATGGTCGGATATACCCGGTTTTAGAATTCAATGATTAAATCCTGACCTTGGCCGATAGTTGGATGGTCAAAAATGGACTTTTTTTAATGGGACCTTGAAGCTACCTTGCAGTTATGTCCAAAAAATTGGACTGCCAAGGCGTGAACTCAGAAACAATTTGGTTTTGTAATATGATGAATGAAAGTGGTAACTTCTTTTTTTTTCAGTCACTAAAACATTGTAGGGTGAAGCAGCATGGCCAAACCAAATAAGTGATGGTATGCTTTTCTTATCAGACTTTCAAACATCGTTGTGGTTATTATTCATTATTGCCATTTGGAAGAAACATGCAGATGATACCACGATAAATGGTCTCAATTAGTAATGTTTAACAAATCAGCAACCATGTAAAAACTGGAATCAAACTAGAGATATCTGAACGTGGCTAAAGCTGATGGAAAAATATGTCATATATAACCCCTCACATCCTTGTTTTTGACATTTTACCTATGCACGGACGCAGGAAGAACATCAGTTTTTCCATGAATAGAACATTATCGAGGGGCTTTCATCTAGTTGCAGATGATATATTCATCTGAGGAGATATTTGTTTAGTTTCAGATAGCCAATAGGGTACATGAACCAAAAGTAACTTCTATGGAGGAAACAATAAACTACCACGTTATTTATTCTAATAGATTCAGAGGCATATTTATAAGAGGAATGTGATCATTTTTTTAAAAAAATAGGGGATTTTTTCCTGCTAGAAATCTTAGCAAGGAAACATTATTGTTCAAAAAATGAAATTCTTAGATATATACCATAATTTGATTGGCATGCAGTGGTGCTCCATATAAGTGGTACATATCGTTGTAAGATGCTGAGCTTCAGAGGTAATCTAGTCCAATGATTCAGATTGGTGCCACCAAATCATGGCTCACATATAAAAAAAATTGCAGATATCTAAATACTTCATCAACATTTGATAAGTGTGTCTAGATGTAAGATATACCACAATAAAATTTGTTATGGCTAAGGACATTTGATCAAACACGTTGTAGACACAATACATACGACTGCAGTCTGTAGGGACCCAATCCCTGATTTTCCGTGGAGAGTTTCTCTGTTAGGGATGGGGATGGGAGCATGAGAACATTTTATTCCCCATGGGGTTTGATGGGGAAATTTTCTCCCCTATAAAGCTGATGGGGACGAAGATGAGAAAAATATTATTCACATTGTTGTTCGCTAGGACAATGATGGAAACACATTCCGACGGAAGAATTTTCCGCTGCTGTCTATATTATAGCTATACCATAGAAAGAGTAAAATTTAAATATAGATAATGTGATGGATGATCTGTTGGAATCAGCTTAGCTTAACAATCCGTAATAATGTCTGAGAACAAGTACCATGTTTTCACGTGTTCTTTATCCGTTGCGCTTCACACTATGGTTAGGTTGTCCCTAATGGTGGAGTTTTGAGGATTTTTCAAAATATTGTTTTAGTACTGTTTGACACAAATGCTATACTGTAGATAGAAAAAAAAGTAGTTAAAATAGTGATAAGAAATGTGATTTGAGCAGCTTTGGGGACAGCCTTACGTCTTCTCTGGCCCGAAGCGTCTGATGCGTGGTATAGTCAACTGAGTTTCTACAGGTACAGGCCGCAGGTTCAGTTGAGAAGAGAGAAGCCATCCACGTGCAGTCGTGCACCTCCGCGCAAGGAAGAGGCGCGCGAGCGAGATCGAATCAAGCGAGCGGAGCCATGGCGATGCAGCGGCTGCTGCTTCCCCTCGTCCTCCTCTTCGTTCTGCGGCCGCAGAGCTGCGTGGCCAGCGGCGGAGGGGAGTCGGTAGAGTTCGAGATCCCTCGGGACGGGAGCGTGCTGGAGCTGGACGAGAGCAACTTCGAGGCGGCGGTGCGCGCTGCCGACTTCCTCTTCGTCGACTTCTACGCCCCCTGGTGCGGCCACTGCAAGCGCCTCGCCCCGCAGGTAACCGAGCCTCTCCCGCGCTGTCCGCTCAATTGGAGAGTTCGAGAGCTCTGTCTGGGGTTCAATTCGTACACACTAGAGTCGGGAAATGCAGATCACGCACTATGTTCTCCCTAAATAAGCGATTTATTCGTGCAGCCATCTGAATCCCCCCAGTGGATGCGGATCAGACCATAATCAGGGTCAGGGCAGCTGCCGCCCATCTGCTACCCCTTCTTTCTGTTAAACTGGAACAGCTAATGTAATCCAAGGGGAATATATCATTCTGTCATGTTGCAGCTTCCGTTGAAATTCAAGTGAACTGATGAGCATTCGCATGGTTGTCTTGTGCAGTTAGACGAGGCTGCTCCGACGCTGGCTGCACTGAGCACACCTATCATTGTTGCTAAAGTAAATGCCGACAAATACAGGAAGCTCGGTTCCAAATACGGAGTAGAGTAATCCACCTGCTTGGCTTAAGTATTTCACTTACCAAACAGGGTTCTGTGCGAAGAGTGTCGTAATCCACCCCTATCTTTTTATGGATGCAGTGGGTTCCCTACTTTGATGCTTTTTGACCATGGGGTGCCCTCGGAGTACACGGGGTCAAGGAAGGCCGATTTCATAGTTGAGAACCTTAAGAAGCTTGTTGCACCTGATGTTTCTGTTCTCGAGTCAGACTCGGCGATCAAAGGCTTTGTTGAATCCGCTGGCATCAACTTTCCATTGTTTATTGGGTTTGGAGTGGACGAGTCATTGATTGCTGAATATGGAGCAAAGTACAAGAAGGCGGCATGGTTTTCTACTGCAAAGGATTTCTCTGAGGATATGATGGTTGTGTATGATTTTGATAAGTTTCCAGCTTTGGTCTCTGTTAACCCAAAGTATAATGAGCAGAGTGTGTTCTATGGCCCATTTGAAGGTATTGCTGGGATAACACTCTCTATGCGCATCTTGAGTCTTGACACACGCGTTGCTTGAGGGAAAATCCTTTTATTTCCTTAATCGTCAGTGTCATTCCTACTGGTTATCTTATACTCTTTGATTTTTTTTTCCTCCCTAGAGAGTGTGATTCTTCTTAGTGTGGCAAAACGTACTGCATAGCTTTTCCAGCTCAATGGCACATATCAATAGCTGTTTTGGATGCAGGAACCTTTTTGGAAGATTTTATAAGGCAGTCCCTACTGCCTGTAACTGTGCCCATCAATAGAGAGAACCTGAAGTTATTGAAAGATGATGGGAGGAAAGTTGTTCTTACAATTTTGGAGGACGAGTCAGATGAAAATTCTCCACTACTGATAAAAGTGTTGAGGTCTGCAGCCAATGCAAACCATGATTTAGTATTTGCATATGTGGGAGTCAAGCAGTGGGAGGAATTCACCGAGACTTTTGATGTGAAGGTCTCGCAGCTGCCAAAGATTCTTGTCTGGGACACAAAAGAAGAGTACGATGTGGTAAGTGCGTTTTTTTTCTGTCATTTTTTTCTCTATATTTCACCACATGTATGAATCTATTTTTACATGTATTGAACATGCTAGTGCATCGGTGTACATTTCCCCCCATTTGCAAGTTACAGCCCAAATGCATAGCCATAGATAAACTTGACATCTCCATCTTGCTTTTTCTATTTAGTTGTGGTATGTGTACATTGAAATGTTTACTCTTTAAGGTCGAGGGTTCAGAGAGGCTCGAAGAAGGTGATTATGGATCCCAAGTTAGCCGTTTTCTAGAGGCATATAGGGCAGGAAGAACAGTAAAGATGAAAGTGGGCCGTGGTTCCCCAACATTTCTTGGCCTTAATGCGGTGTACATACTCATCTTGCTGGTCGCCATACTTGTTGTTTTGATGTATTTTTCTGGGCAAGGCGAGGAGGTTCACCGACCAAGGACCCATGAAGACTGAAAGTGTAATGGCTGTTCCAGTTCCAGCAAGGTTAAATTCTAGATATTGGTCCTGCATGACTGCTGAGTTATGACCTCCATGTATTTCTGTTGAGCACTAGATTTTTGGACTCACACTTAGGGCCCAATTGAGTTTACCAATCGGTTGCACTCGAGTTTACTCGGCCTTTGTACATGTGACATGTCTATTTGAGACCTTTAGGGTTAAGAGATTGAACACCTTACATACCTGTAAAACGTTTGTTCAAGTACATATATGCTCTATGCTGCCGCGGTGCAGACTTGTAATTGAACAACCTATCAGTGAAACAATGATGTATTAGCAACCTATCAGTAAAACGACTCTATGCTCCATTGTGTTTGTTGAAGTACAGATAGCCTATGCCACCACGGTGCATGCATGGTAATTGGAGTTTTTTCTGAACATTCAACAGCCAAGAGTCGTCCAGTGCATCCAACAGCCTACAGCGTATCTGCCCAGCTCAATTTTGTTTTGCTTGTGCATTTCAGACAGATTCGAGCTACAACTACAACGACGGAACGATGAGTTTGCACTTTGCACCGTCGGGCACTCCATGTTTAGCTGGGCAAGCATGAACAATTGAAGATAATCAGCTGGGCAAGTTGAAGAGATTAAAAACTATAATAAAATAGAAAAAAGGTCCCACCGGGATTCGAACCCAGGTCGCCAGATTCAAAGTCTGGAGTGCTAACCACTACACTATGGAACCCTCACGAGTCGATTTATCATTATGTTTTATTTATATCAGTTTTTATCATCACTCTAAATGCTGGAGCTTTGTGGATTGACTTTTCTGCGTGAAATATGTCTAAGACTACATTTGTCTCTATTTCTTATCAGCTTAGTTAAGTAACTCCATTGAGTAGTATCCTGATACAAACAAACGCGACGGAGTACCCCAAATTTCTCTAAGCCAAACATGTTAGCTTCTACCAACTCTACCTCTAGAAAAAAAAAATCAAATCTATAGAGCAACTATTTTGTGGAGCTTGTTAGAAAATGTCGATGTCGAGTAGTGAGCATGTAGGAATACTCATACTCCCTTCAGATTGGGGCATATTTGGCGCAAAAGCGAGATATTAGGGAGGACAGTGAGTAGGTTAGGTGTCTATAGGGGGAAATGCACCTTAGACAAGACTTGTCATACTTAGGCATACCGACACCCGTCCGCACTCGTTGCTCGAGTCAACTTGTTATATCAGGAATCACAAGCAGGGTTGTGCAGGGCTTTAGTCAGGTTGGACCGAATAATTGTAAAAACAAAGTGGTAAATGTCTCAAATATTGTGAGAGACCTATTATTTTTTTGTCTTATTAGGCAAACATAGTTGAGACATACACCATGTCAGGTCGGGTCTAGATCTATAGATAGGATTTAGCACCTACATGGCTACACCTAGGACACATGGGGCGCCTGCATCCCATGGTCTGACTACCATCCCTAAGAGAGATGTGCATGGGTGGTATTTAGATTGAAGGACTTTTCGAAGAAAGTGTGCTCCCCATTTTAAATTGTTGTTCGTTTTAGTTTTCTCTTTTGTCAATATTAGTCAAGACCATCATTAAATGTCCTTGATAGACCATTTATTTAGCATTGTACATATTAATATATTTTATATAAATTTGGTAAAGGTTAGCGAAATTTGATTTGGAGTAAAACTAAAACATCCTTACATTTTACAATGAATGTGTGTGTTATGGTGGAAGTCTAACCTTCTGTAATAATTTCATTTGAAATTTTCGATGCTTATTGTTACTACCTTTCCCCTCTCTTGCTAATAAAAATTACCCACTTAATGTTTCCTCTAGTGTCGGATTATAAACATTGCGAATGACAAAGTTTGATTGCAAGACTAGTTAATGTCAATATAGTTGAGGGAAGAGATTCTTTTTGTGTGGAGTCTGCAAAAGAGAGACATGTTCACACTTAGAATCGATGTATGAGCATCTTGTTGCTAATGGCACAAATGCTATGCTAGAAATTTGGAATATAAAAGTACTGTTGAAAAAATCATGTAATATCTAAATGACATTATTTTCCTAAACTATTGTTTATCTTTTTAAACACTATATGGTAATGGAAATGACCATTTAGTCCTGAATAATGCTAATCATAGGTGAACATTGCTAAAACAAGGGGGTCATTCTTATCGAGAACAACTTAGGAGATACTAGTCACATACTATCTTCGTTGCAAATTGTAATTGTTTTAAACTTTAAATGCAATTTTCCATGTATGTGTTTTAATTCATCACGATCCATATGAACATGAACGAAAAAAAGAGCTAAAACCCCTAACAATTTGGGACGAAGAGAGTAGTAAACTTTGCAGCTTTCACCGTAGAGGCGAAACTATTCAACATCTTTTTATCAATTGTTACTATGCTAAATATATCTTGCATTCTATCTATTCAGTTTTTGGTATACCATACTCTCAAAAAGTTGATCATCTTTTCGACAAAATTGGTCTAAACGATTATGAGGAAACACAATATGTTGTTATTTGTAGGATTGGTTGTAATTTTCTTGGGCAATTTGGCTAAAAATGATTGATTTTTTAATAATTGTAAATCCAACAAAATATCATTGGTTGCTCTAGACATGGATTGTGTTACACTATAATAGGAACCAGAATAATGCGGTTACCAAGACTTACCCAATGGAGACATGCGTCTCACTAGTTGTTTGCCTTTCATACGTAGCCTTTTTATTAGATTCATTCGTTGCTACATATAAACATGTTTAATATGTGCTTATTCATCAACATTTATATAGATATTGACAGATAAAAAGTGTGCTAGAAGCCAAAAACCTTTGGGACGGAGGGAGTATGTTTTCCTGCATTAAGAACGGGTGTGTTTGTAATTATGTGATTTGATGAATGCCTTTTATCCAGGAAAAGGGACGTGCAAAAAAAAAAATTTTCTTTTTGAACCAGGAACTTTGTGTCTTTGCATGAACATTTGCTGTGTTTAAGAATCTTGTTTCCTTCCGAGAAAGGCTCTGCAAATGATGATGACATGTCTCTTTTTTTTCTTTTTATTATTATAAATAAACTCATTGCTCGGTGTTCGCGAGTATTTTCTCAGTAGTAGCGAGGACCTTCTTTACGCTAAATCTCAACTGATCGAGAGCGCATCATCAGATCGACGGCCAACTGATAGGAAACATACTACGAAATCAACAGAGTGTGGAAAGGGACAAAACAGCCGTAACCCCACCAAGCGCCGACCTGTCGGAGATGGCGGCCGCGGCGGCGCCGGCAGCGGGGACGGGGAAGGGCAAGCGGAAGCGTCCCCTCTCCGAGGACGACGTGTACCTCCTCCTACACCGGTCCGTCCATCCTTCCCTCCTCCTCCTCGGCCCGTCCTCCACCTTCCCCCGAGCTGGTTGCTCTGGCCTAGGGTTTCATCTCACCGCGCCGCTCGCAATCTTTCTCCCTCCCCCCACAGGTACGCGCCGAGTACGATCCTTACGGCGCTGCAGGAGGTGGCGCAGCACGCTGACGGCAGGCGCATCGACTGGAGGGCGCTGGTGCGGAAGTCGACCACGGGGATCACCTCCCCGCGCGAGTACCAGATGCTCTGGCGCCACTTCGCCTACCACCACGACCTCGACGAGAGCCTTGACGCCGGCGACCAGCCTCTGGTTCGTAACCGTACCCACCCACCCTCAAGGCCTTTGCACGGTGTCTCAGGTGGCTAGGATTCTTGTAGTGTGGGGATCCTTTGGATCTTTAGGTAGAACGCACAAGAATTCTTTTTGTTCTGCTGTTGGTTGTTCCTTTCCTAATGGTACTATCGTTCTTGTGTTCACCTGCTCGACGATGTAGGGCGATGACAGTGACCTGGAAGTGGAGCTTGAATTGGTTCCCGACCCAACCACAGAAGCTTTATCTGAGGCCACTGCATTAGCTAAGGTATCACCTTGTGTTTGGAGAAAGCATTCAGTAACATGTCCTTTCTTGGATCTAAAATGCCAACTCTGTTTAGTTCTCCTTTTTCTTCATCGAATTAGTTGCTCTAAAATACCCAGGATGAGTACGAGGCACCTGTTTTCTTAACAATTGGATTGACATTTCTCAACTCCTTATCTTACCATGAGCAAATATCCAGTTCGTCAAGTGTTTGCACTGCCGTGATTGGCTGGCTCAAGCAGAACTTTTACTAGAGTCTTATTCAGAATGATTATATAAGCGCCACTTGATTGCCATCAACTAAATGCAACATTTCGAAATTCAAATACCAAGCACAAATTTGAAGTGTAGGTGGCTTCATGGTAGTTGGAGAGGACTGTGTTGTGTCGAGTGGAATGCACCGGCCACTGGCTGTGATGCCTGGCAGCAAGAGTTATGGTGGCATTGCAGCCCATGAGACACAGTGACAAGCGGGGGCACACATCGGACTCAGATAGGCATACCACATACACAGGAAAGACAGCCAGGGGTGGTAGCATCAGTAGCGTGGGAGGGGCTGCCCACCGTTGATAGCAACTAGCAAGAGGTTGGTTTGCCATGTTAGCAGATTAGGTTGAGAAGGGCAGGAGCATAATGTGCATGTGAATGGTGCTGCTTTGCAAACATGTGCGCGTGCGCACGCAGGCGTGTGTGCGTCGGATGCCAATTAGGACTATACCTACTATAAAGGCCAAATGAGAATTCAATGGAATTGTGATCTACACCATGTGGAACATTTGGAAAGAGCGTAACCGAAGGAACTTTGAGCATAGCTCGCTGTCGGCGATGCAGGTGGCAGGGAAAATTAAAGAGAGCCTTTCACTCTTCAGGAGCGCTGCTATTCATTAGCATCTTGGCCTGGTGTTTAGTCTCCCGTTGTTCTAGTCTCCTGCTGTTCTCTCCCAGGAGGAAGTGTGCTCCTGGAGCGTGTTTTCTATTTCTCTGTACCTTCTTTCGCTCTTTAATGAAAGGCAGAGCTCCTGCCATTTTTTCAAAAAAAAAAAAAAGGCCAAATGAGTCCACCATGGTGCTTCAGTCTCTATAGCACTTGACCTGGACCTCTGATTTGAATGACTCAGTAGTTATGATGGTACGCGCTTAGGATTTCAGATAGTGCATAAACATATAGCTCTCAGAGTTTGTTCAATACCGTGATCAGAACACAATGTTGACTGTTTAAAAAACTTTATTTATGCCTTGTAGCAACTGGAAGATAAAACTTTACTTTATTTCACTAGATATCAGGCGGCATTTGGATACATTTGTTTGTTTGGTGTAAAAAAGAACACTTTCAAGTTGAGTTGAGTTCTTATGAAAATTTACTTCCATTTTATTTAATTATCAGTTTACAAGGCGGGCCTCATAGAATGCCTCAACAATGTCTCTTGATTTAACTTCCAATAATATAAATGTGTTTAGGGCCTGTTTGGATGTTGACATTACCCCATGACGAGGTAAACACCACTTGGAGGATGGCCCGGTGGAGTCGGCTTGTTGGGATCAATCATAGATGAGAGGGATGAACACAAGAGGGAACTAGATTGATTGTTAGCTTATCCTGATATACACATCTACTCTCCTTATATACATAGGTCTCTTTACCCCAAGATATCTCTAACCTTATCTGTAATATCCTAATATAGTTTTAGAGGATGAGCAAAACCATGGTTTAGAAAATAAAAGAGAGGTCCCTATTGTAGTTCGTAAAACTGCGACCTGTTTTGTGTCGTAGTTTTGAGATACCGCTATAGTTTTAGTGTTTTACCGGAAACATGCAAAATCATGTTTAAAAAAAGAAGGTATGGAGTGGATTTTTCGAAAACTTGAAAAAAAACTAAGTTTTAGGAAAATGGTGGTTTTCTAAACAAAAAGATTTGTGACTTCCAAACACCTCTTAGTATTCTGAAACCAAAGTATTTTGTAAAACCATGTTTTTTTCTAAAACTCAAAAAATAATTTATACCCAATTAGTACCTTGAACTAGGTGTGTGCCCGTGCGTTGCCACGGAGACCAATAAAATGTCAACACAATATTTACTTGTGGGTTGTCATCGCAGTATCATATGATTCAAAACAAATTAAGACATATTTCAACATTAGTCCATACACCAATGTGATTCAGGTATCCGTCTCTTAAGTATGAAGAAACAAAATGCATACGTGAAACACATAAGTTATCACAAGATAATGCATGAAACCTAAGATATGCCAAATCCCTAGTGTTTCAATCTGAAACCACGCTGTTCTGCTAGCAATAACATTAGCATTGCATCGGCCATGGGGAAGGAGTAGAAGAGTGCACATGCAAGCAGCGCAGAGACAAACTCCCGGCCGAGGGTCACGAAAGGACGGGTGACGGGTCCAGCGACGCCAGGACCTGGAATCCGGAGGTGGCCTCTGCGTAGTTGTCCTGGAGCAGCTCAGGGAGGTGGGAGATGTTCACGAGGACCTCGGCGAACCAGCCCCGCGCTTGACCCCACGAGAGGAGGTCAACGAAGAAGAGCGCAAGGTCTTCCGTGATGTGGGGCGAGAACGTGGACAGGGAGAGCGCGAGGCGGAGGTCGGCGAGCGCATCGGCCAGGACGTCCGCCGCGAGGTGAGGCGACGCAACTGATGTCGGGTTGAGCGCCTGCAGCGACTCCTGCCGCAGGCAGGGCGAGTTTGAGGTGGAGGGAGATTGGGAAGAAGGGCATCATCTCTGGATATGATGCGGGCGGAATGGGAGGGGTGGCGGTGCAGATCGGGACGGGCGGGGTTCGGGGGGGGGGGGGAGGGCAGGCAGAGCCGCGGAGCAGTTGGGGGCAGGGATCACGGCCGAGCTTCTTGGGCTGGGGGTGGTGTCGGAGGGCACACGCGGGGCGAGGAGGCAGACCCACAGGGGTGTGGGCGCCTCCCTTGCTGTCTTCATAGCAGTAGAGATTTTCAAAACAACAGAATGTGTTGCATCCAAACACCTCTTTATCTTTTCCAAGACTAAAATGTTCTACAAACCATAGTACTTTTCCAAAACTCTGTAAAATAAAACTCTGTATCGAAACAGTGCAAAAGATTACAGTTTAAGAGACGCTCTTGGTTTTCAAAACTACAGAATTTGCTTCATCCAAACACCTCATAGCTTTCCAGAACCAATGTATTTTGCAAAGCCCAATATCTTCCCAAAACTTCAAAACAACTTTGTATACAAACAGGGCCTTACTGATGGACCGAAAGAGCTTGCATATGTCAATTCTATGACAACGTAAAATAACAATTATGTTTTGTTTCCTGAAAAAAATGGTTTCCTTGTATGACAACTTGGCGCTGGAAAAATCACATAAATTGGAGACTCACTAGTAGGCTTATGTCATTTTGTGATGTAAAGTTTCATGCAATTTGTTCTGTTATCTGCACTCTTAATCTCTTGATACCTGAGATGCATGGTAGTACTTGATCGTGTAATACAAATTGCAGGCGCTAATATCAGGATCTTCACGTGACCAAGCCACTGGTCATCGCATAAACTTGGATGCTCCTGCACTAAACGGCCCAAATGAAAAGATAACGCGGGTTTCATCTGAGAAACAGCTTGCTCAGAGTCACCGTATAACAAATGTTACAGGTCCTGTTCCCAACTCAAAACATGCATCCCATTTGGGGCCTTCTCCTGGTCCTTTGGATCCAAATGGAGCTTCTAAAAAGAAAAAGAAGACTAAAGCATGGTCTAAAGAGGAGGATGCGGATCTAGCAGCTGGTGTACAGAAGTATGGTGAAGGAAATTGGGAGGTTATTCTGCAGGAATGTAACTTTGATAATACAAGAACACCGGATCAGTTGTCTCAGGTAATGTTGTGTTTGCCTTGTCAATTTTGTGTAATAACATCCACTATTCTGACGTACTGCATCCTTATTTACATGTGTTTGGAATTGTATTCCTGGAGCAGTGATGCGACCTTAAATTCTTAACTTACAGTTGCATGCTTCTCAAATATCCTTACATGGTAGAATGCCCATATGCATGTATGTGGTCCTTTGTTGAAGAATTTCCTTCTTATGCCAGGGTCCCAGATTTGTCATCAAAATTTTATTTCGTTTTATGTCATAGAGTGCATGTCCTTATTCCTGTTTCCAATTGGTTGGCTTTTTTGATGCTTTTTAGAAATTCGAATACTAAAATGATGATGCCTTAGAATTCTTTTTGTCCTACTGTAGATATCAGTTAGAATCTGAATACTAAAATGATGATGCCTTAGAATTCCTCGTCCTACTGTAGATATCAGTTAGAATTTTGAATACTAAAATGGTGATGCCTTAGAATTCCTTGTCATACTGTAGTTATCAGTTACAATTTTGAATACTAAAATGGTGATGCCTTAGAATTCCTCGTCCTACTGTAGTTATCAGACATTGGAGTAGTTTGTAAAAAAGGTTAATGTATACTTTTGTTTTCAGAGATGGGCGCTAATTTGCAAACGTCCAGGAGGACCAGCCAAGCCTGCTAGTGCTAAACATGTCTCTTTCACTAGCTCAGAGGAAAGAAGGGCAGCTCTTAACGCATTCACAATGGCTGTTGGCCCTGCCCCTGCTCGCGGATCTATGCTAAGACCAGGTATTTGCAGAATTTTTATTTTTGATGCTTCATGAAGAAAGGTGATCTTTTATAACAATGTATGTATGCTGAACTATAAAAAACCCAAGCATTGTTGACTATCGGACCTGTTCTGAGTTGTGACCTATCCTGGCCTTTTGTGTTTACTTAAATTGTGCATGCAGGTGCTCATCAACAAAGCATTCAGCATAAGTCTACAGCGTTTGCTCCTAAGGCACCTGAAGTAAGATCTGCAGCAGCCCCTTCACCAGCACGGGCACCGGCGCCTGCACCGGCTCCAGCATTGGCGCTGCCAGTGCCAGCCCCAGCCCCAGCGCAAGCTGCTAGGCCTCTGCCTGGGGCAGTACAGGTGCAGTCGCCCCTTCATCAAGGACAACACGCACCTGCCCGAGCTGTACCTCCAAAACAGCCAAATGCTTCAAACAAGACACGGAAGAAGCAAGCAGCCAAGCCAAATCCTACCATCATTCCTTCCTCGATACAAGCTGCAGCAATTGCTGCTGGTGGGCGACTTGCCCCAGCCTCAACCGCCGCAAACTTCTTAAAAGTTGCACAATCCAAGAATGCTGTGCACATAAGACCTCAAGGAGTAGGACCTTCACAACCTTCTGCAAGCTATAAGGCATCGGCCGCAGTTGTTGATCCTGGGACACAACCTGGTGTCTCCCTACATGTAGAACATCCAAATGCGAGGGCCCCTAAATCTGGTCCTTCAGTTTTGGCCACGCATGCAACCGAACAAGTTCATGGTGTTTCAGAAGTTACTGCAGCTAATCAGCCGGGGCCACTTGCTGGTGCGCATCTCGTGGAGACTAAAAAAGCATCGAGTACGACACCAATGCCTGTCTCATGCAGCAGTGAGGAAAAGGACGACGACTCTAAACTTTTTGAACTCTCAATAGATGACTTGTTTCCTGAAGATGCAAAGCAGTTGGAAGCTTTGGATACCAAGGCAAAGCAGCTGGAAACTGTGGATACCAAGGCAAAGCAGCTGGAAACTGTGGATACCAAGGCAAAGCAGCCAGATACAACAGATTCCAAGGTTGGGGTGGTAGATCCCAAGGATAAAGACATGCTAGAGTTTGATCAATTTGTTGCTTCTCAAGGACACTTAAACATGGATCATTTGAATAAAAGCAAGTCTGCCAAAAGTGCCTCACAGGCCCAAGGTCTTGTTGGCAGCCAGAGGAAATCAGTGGTTGGGAGAGGCAACCCTGTATCTGCTGGAGCACCAGCAGCCGGGAAGAAAACCAGAGCTGTCCCACATCTAGCAGCAGGGAGCCCGCGTGGCATTGTTGTCACAGTTAATGCCAATGCGCAGAATAAAACACTAGCAAGGAAGGCAACTGGTCCTGTTCCTGCCGGTAGCCAAGCTCCTCCCCTGAAGAAGCAGGCCATGAACGGAAGAGGTAACCAGATGGCACCCAGCAATGCCACGGTGCTGGGCTCCGGAGCACCCACCAGCAGCCAGACCGGTGCAGGCTGCGAGCGGTGCTACTGCCAGCAAAGCAAATCCACCATCCAGCAGTGGACAGGCTAGTGCAGTGGTGAGTATTGCTAGCAAGGTGAATGCGCCATCCAGCAGCCAGGCTAGCACGGCGGTGAACGGTGCTAACAGAGCGACCGGCAACCAAGCTAGTGCGGCGGTGACCGGTGCTAACAGGGCGGCAAATCCATCGTCCAGCAGCCAGGCTAGTGCGGTGGTGAATGGCGCTAACAGAGCGACCAGCAACCAAGCTAGTGCGGCGGTGACCGGTGCTAACAGGGCAGCAAATCCATCGTCCAGCAGCCAGGCTAGTGCGGTGGTGAACGGCGCTGACAAGGCGGCGAATCCACCCCCAGCAGCCAGGCTAGGACCGACGTGAACGGGTGCTGCTAGCAAGGCGAATCCACCACCAGCAACCAGGCAATAGACAAAGGATCTAACGTAGTAATCGCTGTAATAATTCCTGTAGGACTTGTGTGCGTCGATTGTACCCTGGAAATGTGAATAGGGCAGCAAGCATAAACAGACACCGTGTGATTCTTTTCGCCTCGCAGTTGCAGTTGCAACCAAAGAACTGGTGACCACTGGATTGGAGTGGTTTTTGTCAGGTAACCCTGCTGGTCGTCACTGACATAACTCTAAAGACTGTTGGACTAGTCACTGACAGTTCCCTTGCGAGGCTTGTGTTTGTTCACTCGCTCGCGTTTGAGCGGACGTGCCACCTTTTGTGCCTGTCTGGGAAGGCCGGGCTCTTCGCGGTACAGTGATTGGCCGACCTGCCGCGGTGTGCTGATAGCCTGCTTGGCCTATTGAAATGGTGACGGCGGCACGGCACGTCAATCAGCGTGATGGGTGGCTCTGAAAACCGTGAGTCGCTTGTTCTGGCGCGAGATTTTTGCCTTGGTGCATGAGCGGCCCACCTGACCTGACTGCTGCGTGTAGGGTTTCTTGGTTGCAAGTTCAACCCCAGCCCGCTTAGCCAGGCTAACTGTACCTAGGCCATTCTACGCTATTGTCCTCTGTCAGATTGTGATTGGTTGCATTCTCAGTGTAGTCCGTCCAGACTTAAATCTTTTTTGGTTGTATTCTCTGTTACGGGCGTCTGCTCCTCTTTCTCGTCGTCGTCGTCTGCTCTTCCTTCTCGCGCCCGCCGCCCGCTCCTCGCATCCCGGCGCTCGCGGCTCCTACTCCTCTTCCTCTCCGACGCGGCCGCGGCTCCCTGCTCCTCTTGCTACCTACCTCGCTAGCTCCCGTCTCCACCCGCGCCACCTCGGGCTTTCCGTCGCCGGAGAAGCCGAAGAAGGGAGACGAGGAGGCGGCGCGGCCTTCACGAGGCGGCGGATCCGCGCGCCGCCGGATCCATGGAGGATGGCGCCCCTCGTTGTCGTCGCTTCGGTGGGATCTGGTGGAGAGGGAGAGGCGCTCCGGGGGGAGGAGGCAACGACGCAGCTCCATGGCGGCTCGGACCTCGCTGACGGCACCCACCCGTGGAAGACAACGCCCAGGAAGCATGGCACGGCGTCGACGGGCGTGACGGGAGACCACGGAGGCAAGGATGGCTACGTCGGGAGCGGAGGAAGCGGTGCGGCCTAGCACGCCGGGGACCGGAGGCGGCGGTCCATGGACGGCGGCGGAGGCTAGCGGAGGAGTGGATCGGAAAGAGGGCGGGGCGAGGAGCAAGGTGGCCAGCACAAGCCGACGCGGGGCTCACGGAAGCCCAAATCCGCCTGGCCACGAAAGAACGAAAGAACGGCCGAATCGACCGTTCTCTTAGAGCCACCCCACGGGACTCTCCTTAGACATCTGGAGCCGGATGAAAGAACGGCCGAATCAGCCGTTCTCTTAGAGTCATCCCACGGGGCTCTCCTTAGACATCTGGGGCCGCCGGGCCATGAGAAAAGAGTGTTTTGCCAAACATTGACCATGTCGTAGCGTGGCCTGGCCAGCGTGCTAGCTAGGCAACCAAACAGGGCGAGTGGAGATCGGAGAACGTTGTAGAGAGCGGATTCGGTAACCACCCACCCGGGCGCATCAAATCAAATCGGATTGGATTAGCGGATGGGACTTGGTTTGGTGCAACGGTCGCACGCTGTGGCTGTAAATCTGGACCCTCGGGCACCCACGTGTGCTGGAGCGGTTGGCATTTTGGTCACCCAGCGGATGAACATAGTTGAGTTTTATTTATTTATTTATTTTTCTTTGCCTTTTCTATTTGTTTTAAAGATAATAAGAAAATTGGTCAGGTCATGGGCCACGTAGCTTTCATGTTTTGCCATTGCAACACATGGGAGTATGGGAGGCCTTAAATTGCTCAAAATTGGCCTGTATGCTTGAATAAGAATTTGACTCGATGCAAGAGACGTCGCATGCCTATGAACGCAAAACTTTATTTTTTTTATTTGGATCCATGTCATTATCAATGGTTCAGAGAACTACCACTAATATTTACCTATTTAAAATTATGCTATTGCAATTTGTTTCATCTCTTGCTCATGCTACCATAGCTACCATATACGCTCTAATGCTAACACGGTCCACCTATAGCTACCATATTTCCATATGGACAATAATGTCCCAGCTTCTTCTCTTCATCCTAGCCTCTGACATGTATTTGTCATCACTTTTCTCCCCCTTCTTCTCCAAGCCGAGCCCCAACTGGGAGCGGCTCGGCAGGCATGCTCGGCCATGGCACCACCCAACTCTCTCTTCTCCCATAACAAGCGCCTCCCATTAGAGCCACTCGCCTCTTCTCCTTCCACCGCCCTTGCCTCATCGCCGGAGATGGGAGCGCGTCCGCCATGGCACTTTGGCCTCGTCCATGAGTTTCTCAGCGGTTGGGATCTTGTCGGAGTGAGTGGAGGTCCAAGGTGGAGTCAAGCAGGAAAGTAGGAGCTTGCTAGTGTGGCCGGTCTGTGCATGGCTTTTAAGGCTAGCTCTAAGGGCTCCTCCATCCTCATCACTACTCCAACTATCCATCTCTCGTGCAGAACAGATATTTAATTTTACGGGAGCAAAATGGAGCAACGGCTAGAGCCAACCTAAATGGAGCAAAATCCTCCTAAGTGAGACACTAGTCTCTCACATCAAGTCAAGAACTCAAACTTTGGTGGGCATGATGCCAACCACAGGCATATGCCATCGGCACTACGTGCGGTTCTCGGGAAATCTTACTCTAGGTAAAAATAAAGAAAACCTAGCTAGAGAGGTTGGAATTTGTGAGGTCGAGATGTTACCGAGGAGGCTACACAAACACTCAGCAGTTCTATTTGTATCTGCAAAGTTACGATCTCAAGGTTTTAAAGAAAACAACACTCCAGATCAAGTGCTTTTCTTTTAAGATTAGTGTATTGGTATTTTAGCTGGTTCATATTTCACGGGTACATATTTCAATGCCTCAAGTGATGTCTCCCTCGAGATAATGCTTTATTCTCTCAATTTTATCTCTCCTAACACACCAGAAAAATATTTATATACCATATATTGGGTGTCTACGTTACCCTGCACTGATCAAACGATCTGCGGTTTTGGACGGTACCCGTGACCAAAAGGGGCGCCATCTTTGACCGACGAAAGCGTGTGCTGTGTTGCCAACATACGTGAACAGAGCATAAAATATCTTCCCGCTGCAGTACTCACGTGGCAAGCAAGCTTCACGAAATTGACCGGCAAGTATTTGTGTTTCCAAATACGGATGCTTCAGAAGCTTAATTTCCACCACTTCCCCGCCCCTCGAAAAAACAAGAACAGAAACAGTAACTGAACGCCTCCCTGAAACCTCTTCTCTGCCAAGTTGAGTACGCAGACGAAGATGAGATTCTCGCGGAAACGGAAAAGAGGAATGAACAGAAGAGGACGGGAAATTCTTTTCTCCCAGCCAGAAGCGAAAGAAGGCCCGGAGAGGGGAGCAGCCGAGCAGACGTCGCCATCACCATCAGCGGGCCCTGGAAAAGTCAGAGCTGCCGATTGCCGAGCGGCGGGTGCAAGTGCAATGCAAACATCGTACGCCGCCGGCCCGCCCCCACGTGTTCCGCGCCACCGGTGGTTTTACGGTCGCCACTCCAGGCCATCTCACGGAACGGCCACTCGTTTTGATGGGAAATTCGACTTCGGTCCGCACGAGTCACGGAGTCTGTCGTAGTAGCCCGCCGTTGATCATCCCGGTGCCCGTCGCTCGGCGTTGATGGTGTTATCGTTCCACCTTTTTGTTTTTGAGGGAACGAAAACAGAGTTTCAGACTTTCCCACCGATGTAGTGACCTGGGTTTTAGTTCTAAGCTGTTTTGTGAACTGTTGCCTTTTTGTTTTCGTTTATGTTGTTTTTGTTGCCCTTGGATGCTTCCCCCCTCTCGTGACGGGGATGGGTACCGCCTGCAATCAAATATGCGTTAGAGTTTTCTCGAGGTGTTTTCGGGACCAAATGATGTGTTTTCTATGTGAATTTTTGGATTGGAATTTTTAAATGGTTGTAAACAAATCCACACCTTTTAAAAAGAGCTGTTTTACTTAGTAAGGAATTGAATAATTTCGCTCTAGACACATTCTTTTAGATGCACCAGTACTCACATATGTGATGTAAAGAGCAGTGAAGACTTGGCACGTTAAGTTAAGTATTACGTACAAAACAATTTGCACCATTTTACCTAGACAAATTTCAAGGTCACAAATATGGGTGTTTGCTGGCAATACAGGAACCTAGGTTCCCTAAGCACCTGTATGCCGAGAGAGGTGCCACGTGTCGACGGGAAGCACCCTAGGCCCTTGCACATATGCAACCCCTAGCCTAGGGCTCTCAAGGATCCCTCCTAGGAGCTTGGGTCTCTAGACGTACACATGCCCAATTACCTCACCACGACACAGATCCACAAAGCGTGCTAGGATGCACGACAGGGTGCACCATGGATGGTAAAGCATGTCCTATCCTCCCATCAGCATATCGGTGCAATATCAGGGGGTTATTATGGGAGTCCCCACTTGCCCAATAATTCAATAAACAGACAGAAAGATGATAACACATGCCTGGAGCCCGTCGCTCACCAAGGGCATTCGTGCATTTGGGCTCCTAGGGCTTACTGAAGCCGGCGAATGGAAGATCGGTGTTCTCTAGGCATGGCGCCAATGGCATGCTTTAATATAAGTGTAATATGGTATGTGCATATTGTTATGTCCTATAAAGCATGGGTCGGGTATGTGCATAACAGCACAAGGCTGCACCATATAGGAGTGAGCTGCCATTGCAGTTCATAGCCTCCTCAGGAAGCACCGTCTCTCGAGTATAGAACGGGAGGCAAGTGGCTTGTAAAAGGTTCGACTCCAAGGCAATCCTCCCTCTTAGTCTCACTGCTTCACGATGGAGTAGGGGTTAGATATATCAAGTCTCAAAACCATTCTAAGTATTCTATCCCCTTCTCCCATCTTGGGGAGAGCATTCCTAGTGCCTCTCCTCACCAAATAAAAGGTGAGCTCAAGACCTACGTCCCCGGCTGAACCCCACATGCTCCCTCATGCGGAGCAAGTCGATCGTTCAAGGTTGTTGTTTCTATAAATAAAATCTAGATGTCCAACTTTTAGTCTACTGAACCCATATATATCTCCCTATATATGAAAGAAAATCTGATTTGACAAAAAACATGTTGGTTGCATTTATTAACCTCCTAGGTGACATGTCGACCTAAAATTAAAAGGGGGCCTTTGGAACAGAAGAATTTCACATGAATCATATGTGATTTCACTGTGGACAATTTTATTTTACAGAAAAATACAGAAAAAATTTTCTGTGTTCCCAAAAGGCACTAAGGTGGCAATTGTGAAGTAGTGACTCATTTACCCTAAACTTAGGTCTCTAGGCGGCCTTTTCCGGGAATCTTCCAGTCCACCAGGTGGACTGTCCACCCGACCTCTCTCTCTCTTCTACTTTAGACTATGATGTAGGGCCTAATTTGTACCATACATTATTTCACTGTATTTTTATTTTTTGTGTTGACTTGTATTTTTTCTATTCTTCCTCTTTTTATTCTGTTTTAGAAAATACATACTTT
Organism: Paspalum vaginatum; assembly: GCA_030272315.1. Taxonomy (NCBI): domain Eukaryota; kingdom Viridiplantae; phylum Streptophyta; class Magnoliopsida; order Poales; family Poaceae; genus Paspalum; species Paspalum vaginatum. The sequence continues at coordinate 14,891,487 of CM059015.1, forward strand.
ATTTTTACAATTTTGCAATAATAAGAACATTATCATTCGAAAGATAGAATATTGTTGTTACGTATGCGGAATATTTATCCGTGAAGATAGAATATTTTTATTTTCTTATAAAGTAGAAATATTTCTCTTGTGAACGTTGAATATTATTTAATTATTTTTACTAGAATATTCATCCAGTGAAAGCAGATTATTTCATTTGAAAAGTTAGAATATTTCTTATTTTACTTATGTAGAATATTATATTTTGTGAATCTAAATTTTTTTCTATGAAGCTAGAATAATTTTCATATAAAGTTAGTACATTTCAATAGAGAACTTGGAATATTTTTTGGTTCACGTAGAACATCGGTATTATAGACCAAATTTTTTAAAATATAAATTATTGTTTTTACAAACTATGAGTTGGACTGATTTTAAATTTGATGTGGGCCAAACCAGAAATTAGATCCAATAGTGAAGAAACTTAAAATGTGGATGGATATTTGGTCCACCTAGGTGGAGGGGAAAAGCCCCCTACCTTTTTCAAGTTATTTATCTCTACACTATAAAAGAGCGAGTTTTAAAAAAAATCTTTTTTTACATACGATGGTCCCATTGTACCCCTCACGTTGGTCCTACTGCGCATGTTAAAAAAGATTAGAAAGGGTTAGAAAGGGTTAGAAAGGGTCTAAAACCAGTAGAAGAAAAATATTTCTACCATTTAGTTTTTTATTTTCTCACCGCATTTTGTACTCGTATCCATAGAGTATTTCCTTGCGTTGGAATTTATGAGAAATGAATGACGTTCAATCGAACCGTGTCTTTTCATTCTAATTTCTTTCCCTTGATTGTCTGGCCGGTCAACTAGACGTGTGTTACACGTACGTCTACGCTGGTGGTGAAGAAAAAGAGACAGCATCATTTGCTTGTACGGCATGTTATCACCAGGTTAATTCTCTTGAGACTAGAAAAAATCAACTAGGATTTGAGCCCTGAAAATCGCCACACAAGTGGACTGGTTGTTGGGGATAATTAATTTCTTTCTAGTACTGGGTGTCGCAACTGCCATCCGACCCTACCGAGCTAAATGCTCCCTTTTTTTTTTCCTAAATAATTATGGGGATTTCGCGGTCGGCCGTTGCGGTGCTGCCCTGCCCTTGCACCTGATGCAATGCAAGGGATAAGGACCAAAAAAAAAGAAACATCATCAGTAGACCAAAGGGCCGTTCGAGGAAATGCTCGGTAGGAAAACACCGAGATCTGGGGAGCATCAGCATCGTGCCACATCGTCTAATCACCGCATAAACTATCCGCAGTCACCTAAACTAATCCCAGGCCCGGAGCGAAAGCAGAGACCGCGCCCGCTGCCGCAGTAGTAGTAGCCGAACGCCAAGCTGGGAGAAGCAGAAGCCTCCTCGTTAAGCTTCGAATCCTCCCCTCCCCTCCCTCCACCCCACCTCCCTCTCCTCGCCGCAACGCCAAAACCCCCCAGCGAATTCAATTCCCCACGCGTCCGCCCTCCCGCCGGCCCCCAATCCTCCAATCCGATCGGCGCGCGAGCGCGGCGTCGGGTCCTCCTCGAGCGCCCCCAGGCGATGGAGAGGTACGAGCTCCTCAAGGACATCGGCTCCGGCAACTTCGGGGTGGCGCGGCTCATGCGGAACAGGGACACCAAGGAGCTCGTCGCCATGAAGTACATCCCGCGGGGGCTCAAGGTGCGCCTCCGGGCGCTGAGATTTGGTTCCGTCGGCCGTGCCTGGTGGGTGGGGTTCTCGCCGAATTCGTCCTTCTCATCACGGCTCCGTTTCTGTGCCCGCAGATTGACGAGAATGTGGCGAGGGAGATCATCAACCACCGCTCGCTGCGCCACCCCAACATCATCCGCTTCAAGGAGGTGAGCCAGCTAGCCAAACGTAACGGAGGGGGGAATTTCGATTTCGTTTTTTTTCCCCTCTTCCTGTTCGTTCGTTTCATCGCCGTGCCCGTTTCTAGGTCGTGCTCACGCCCACGCACCTCGCCATCGTCATGGAGTACGCCGCCGGCGGCGAGCTCTTCGATCGGATCTGCAGCGCCGGGAGGTTCAGCGAGGATGAGGTGATCGCTCGTTTGCTCCAATTAGGAGCCTCGTCGGAATCTCTTCTCCTCTTCTTTTTTTTCTCTCCCCCCACAAAACATTCTGGGCCTGACGTGCGCTGCTATTTTTTTTTTCTTTTCCACCCTTGAATTCTAGGCGAGGTATTTCTTCCAGCAGCTCATCTGCGGTGTCAGCTACTGCCACTTCATGGTGAGAACAGCAACCAAGCAAAAAAAAAAAAAGCGAAATGTTTTCTTTATCGAATACAAGTTGTGCTTGCTGATGAGGTGTGCGATTGCAACTTTTGTTCGGATTCGCAGCAAATTTGTCACCGGGACTTGAAGCTGGAGAACACGCTGCTGGATGGCAGCCCGGCGCCGCGCCTAAAGATCTGTGACTTTGGCTACTCCAAGGTAGCGCCTTTCTTTTCTTAATTGATTTTCCGTTTGCTATTTTATTATGTGGTTTCTTTTGAAAGGGATACAGAAAGAGGCCTTTTCTTGCTTAGCCTGCCATGCTGGGAAGGAAGACCAAAATTTTGACCCGAAACCCTGCTGCCTTTTCTCACACTCACACACTGCTTGTTGAACTCGTGTCTTTATTGCCTTCAAGAATGCTCTTCACTAGCAGCGTAAACACCTTTCTTTGACAGTGTTTCTTTTCTTTGTTGCAGTCGTCGCTGCTGCACTCAAAGCCCAAGTCAACCGTAGGAACTCCGGCATACATTGCTCCGGAGGTGCTCTCTCGCCGGGAATACGACGGCAAGGTCAGTTCTCTCTATGAGTTGTTCATTCCTTCTACTCATATCAGCTCTGGCACTATTTGCATCGCCTATGCTTGTGTGTCGTGCCAGTCTGCTCCCCCTCTGCCTCTGCCCTCTGATGCTGACCGTACTGTAGTACTAGTCCCACAGCCCCTCTACATTCCTAGACCCGGTGCATGAAAGCCCCATTTGCATTTGTATGTGGCCCCAGCATGGCATAAGTTTCTGCCTCGTGGACCAGGCTCCTGGAACTCTTCCCTAATCAGTCGTTTTGGCTTTTTGGAATTTTGTCCTTAGGTCTAGTAGGCAGGGAGTGGGCCTGGCCCCACACATCAGGATTGGCGTGTTATCCCTATCTCTGTAGAGAGATTCCAAATTCCAACTTCCAAGTACTCCAATTATATGTGTTGACAATTTTGTCAAAGAAGCATGGGGGACAGCTTGTCTAAAGAAATCTTCATTGTGTCACTGGGACATATTTTTTCACGTAATTTGTCTGATGCTGAACGTTGCCCAGTGGGTCATGCCTGCTTTTCTTGCATGCATAGATTCTAACCGTGATCAGATTCATACTCGATTACATGTCGGAGTCTCGTCTTTGTGGCTTTCCTGGAGTAATGACCGATGATCGCAGTTTGATTTGATGGAGAAAAGCAAAAGATTCTGTTCATGCAGATCTTATTGCCATGCTTAATTTAAATGATCTACTTAAAGTGAGCATTAATGAAAGAGTTATTGTGCACTCTGTATTCTGGTGAACCCTTGAGTCCTTGACCAGCAAACTTCTGTATTAAAAAAAATGCAGAACTCCAAAATGTCGTTTTCGTCTCTCTAGATGACACATGAAAAGGAAAATCACTACAAAGAAATGAAATCTCCTTGCGCATGATGAATTCCAAATTTTGGAGATGACCCGTGGGCATGTTTGATGAGTCATATTTTGTTCCCATGTGTCATCCTTTATGTCCCTTTCATGACCATTTGTCCATCTTTTTCCTGCTCTAGTTCATGTGTTAGACTGAATATCCTTCAAAGCTGTTTTCCTTTGTCCTCTGTTTCATTTTTGTCATCTTTTATATGTCCTGCTTAATTTATACTGTGTACCAATGATTAATGTACTTTGTTTCTTACTTCTTCGGATGCCATACTAAGCTTCTCGCAAAATTTCCTTTCTAGCATGCAAATTTTTTGTCTTTGCGTGTCAAAGAGATTAATCCATAGGATGTCGCTGAGATTAGTTTAAGGGATGTTTCTAGAAGCTTTCTCAGAGATTCGATAGCCACACTACTTTCCAAAGGTGCCTACTTCTGTGATTCACTTTTGGGCCGACACGGAGTTATAGTATTCTCCAGCAATCGAATTCACTTTATCCTCACCTATCCGTTTTCCAATCTATTTGAGTATTTGTATCTTTGGAGTGCCTTACTATAGCCCATGCATACATTGACAAGATATTGTTACCAGTGAGTATGCTTTTAACTCATGTTAGGACATGCTTATGAGAATTTTTCTTTAAAATGTTTTTTGTTTAAGCACAACGGCTGCAGTCAACAATGTGTTATAGATAACATAGGTCTAGTTGCCAGTTGGATTGTAGCATGATTCTTTTCTTTACTTCAAGATTTGATTTGTGGACTACCGTAAGGGGATCTGGTTCATTGAAATTGCTGTTGCCTGTGCACGCCTCCTTGTGATGGACTTCATGAGTTTTTGTAATATTTCTTGCAGATGGCTGATGTTTGGTCTTGTGGAGTGACTCTTTATGTGATGCTAGTTGGTGCGTACCCTTTTGAGGACCCTGATGATCCCAAGAATTTCAGAAAGACGATTGGGGTAATAGTTCCTTCACTTGTTCAACAGACCCTGATTCCGGGGCTCTTGAACCTTGTAATGATATAAATATTTTACATGCCCATACCTTTTTCCCAGAGAATAGTATCAATTCAATACCAAATACCAGAGTATGTCCACGTATCTCAAGATTGCAGACAGCTCCTCTCTAGGATCTTTGTCGCGAATCCTGCAAAGGTACTGTTGGGCAGTGGAACCTGTAAACCATCAACCATTTTACCATGGTTTACCGTTGCCTTAAGGCTATTTCATCTTATATTTTCAGAGAATAACAATTAGGGAGATTAGGAATCACCCCTGGTTCCTGAAGAACTTGCCCAGAGAGCTTACAGAAGCTGTGCAAGCGAAGTACTACAAGAAGGACAACAGTGCCCCCACCTTTTCTGATCAGACCGTCGACGAGATCATGAAGATTGTTGAGGAGGCCCGCACACCACCCCAATCGTCTACTCCGGTGGCTGGTTTTGGTTGGGCTGAGGAAGATGAGCAGGAAGATGGCACGAAACCTGAGGATGAAGAGCAAGATGGAGAGGATGAGGAATACGATGGCGAGGACGAGTATGACAAACAAGTGAAGCAAGTACACGCCAGCGGGGATTTTCAACATCTGATAAAATAAAGCTGCTGGCAAGGCCTAGTTCTAAGCCGATGAGATGCTGTGTAATTGTTGTAGTTTCTGGTGTTGAGATGCTGCACCCTCGGTGTTTGCCTGTAGTTTCCTTCTGTCTTGATTGTCGTGTTATCTTATAACTCTGTAAATTATCAAACTGGCTCCCTTAATGCCTATGTAATTGCAATGAACTGTTGAGCGATTAACTAGAAGGTGAAATATAGTTTTAGTGAAATAAACTTCTATGGTGTTTAGAACTTTGTGTGGATTCGCTTCATTGGAGGAAGTGTATGGCAAATTGGCAACACTAGAAACAACTGAATCCAACAGCCGATTGAACATACTACGTTACGAGTTTTAGGCCATGTTTAGATCCAGGTGACTAAGGCAAAATGGTTAAACTTTAGTTACTAGATGACTAAAATTCCAAACATAAGGGACTAAAATGGTTTAGTCCCTTAGCTCTCAAAGAGGAACTAAAAGCAACTAAAAGACCCTTTTCTCACCCTTGTCCTTGGTCCTCACCTTCTCTCCTCCTTTTCTCTCTCTGCCCCACTCTCTCTCCCTCCCTCTGACGCCGTCCTCGCCTCGCCTCTTCGTCGTTGTCCGCCGCAGCCCCCCCGCTCCCGCCTCACGCCGCCGCCCCGGCCTTGCCTCCCGCCGACGCCCGCCGCGGGAGAGGCGCCGCCGTCTGTTACCGCCCCCACCTCGCCGGATCCGCCCCCCATGGCCGGTGTGGCTCGAGTCGCCTCGCCTCGCTCCACCGTTCGTCCCTCGCCCGGTCTCGCCTCCCGCCGACGCCCGCCCCCCCTCACCTCGCCTCGCACCATCGTCTGCCGCCGGCCCCGCGTGGAGGACGCGGCAGAGGAGCAACGTCGGATCTAGATGCTGCGGGGCGGAGGCGAGGCGGGCGGGCTGAGCAGCGCCCTAGTGGCCACGGCGCGCGTGGGCGGGGCGGAGGCGAGGCGGGCGGTGCCCTGGTGGCCACGGCGCGCGCGGCGGAGGCGAGGCGTGCGAGGCTTGTGGGGAGCGGGGACCGGGAAGAACCGCACACGCAGTGGGGGTGGGCATTTGAGTCATTGTACAAAGCAATAAATCTTTTAGCCTCTGTTTTAATCACTGGATCCAAACAGGGTAGCTAAAGATTTAGTCATTGATTTAGTCATTTTGATTTTAGTCACTTGGATCCAAACAGGGCCTTAATCCCAGTCCACGCTGAGGACGCCAAACCTCATTTCTTTATTGGTTTAATGAAGCAGCTCCCCAGCACACCTCCCATAGCATTTACTCTATCCCAATGTCTGTTCCGTGACCGCTCGTCCGGAGCCAATCGGGAGAGCGGTGCCCACTCTCCCACGCGCGAGGGGAGTGGGGGGCCCACGTGAGACTTCGACGAGGGCCGATCCGGTGGGTTGGCTCCGCGCCCCAGAGCCCTACAGTAAGTTTTTTTTTCTTTTTTAAAACATAATTTATCAGAATAATTTTATAGAAACATAATTTTTTTCTCTTTTTGTTTTTTTCTTTTCTTATGATAATTTTATAAAAACATAACTTATCAGAATAACTTTACGCAACCATAACTTATCACAATAATTTTATGTAGACATAACTTTATCACGATATTTTATGAAAACATAACTTATCGTAATAACTTTACGCAACCATAACTTATCACAATAATTTTATGTAAACATGACTTTATCACGATATTTTATGAAAAAATAACTTATCACGATAACTTTATGTAAGTATAACTTATCACGTTATGAAAGTATAACTTATCAGGATAACTTTATGTAAATATAAATTTATCACGATATTTTATGAAAACATAACTTATCAAAACAACTTTACGTAAACATAACTTATCATGATACATAGGCATAACTTATCACGTTATATAAGCATAACTTTTCATGATAATTTTACGTAACCATAATTTTATCACGATAACTTTATGTAAGCATAACTTATTAAGATATTTTATGAAAAACATAACTTATCAGGATGACTTTACGAAAACACAACTTATTACGATAACGTTATGGAAGCCTAACTTATCACGATAAATTTATGTAAGCATAATTTTTTAGGATAACAGAACTTATAGCATATGAAGAATAGAAAATGTTGATAAATATGAAAAGAAGAGAAAAAACGGAAAAAGAAAATAAATAAATAAATAAGAGATAACTCAAAAAATAAACAGAACATAAAAAAGAAAATATAAAGAACTCACCAGGACGGTTGCACGCGGGGTGCAAAAGGAGCTGGTGGGCTCGAGACTCGGGGGAGTGCGGCTTCCCGCTAGGGGTGTCGCTGGGTGGGATCACACGTGGGGCCCGGAGAGGAACAGGGTGCCTCTCACCTGATCGCTCGCTGGATTCGAGCCAAACGAGCGCTCGCGAATTAGCTGCCCCCTGGGTCCCGTTCGAATCGGCGGAGCGTATCCGCATCGCAGTGGAGCGTATCCACGCTGCCCACCTGGTCTGTTCTGGATGGTTCATTCGGTAGAAAGAACGGTTCGGATATCGTAAAATACTATGATGTGGAGATTATCCACGCCGCGCCGCACAAAGGAACGGTGCCTGGGTACTCTACCCACGAATTCACCGGTAGGAGTGTGAACAAAATAAAAAACTTGCTTTTGCACTGTTATATTTTATACAACGAAAATCTCTGTATCTCTCGCGTTGCCCCGATATAATTTCTCCCTCAGTCTTGGGTTCGCACTGATCGATATAATTTCGTTCAGTTCGGTATTAGGGCTCGGGTAACCGAAGCACCTAGACTAACCGAATATAGCCCAAGAGACCCACTAAGCAGCAGCAGCAGCAAAAGCCCAGCCCACTGCCCGACTAACCCCTAATCACCCGCTCCTCCCCTCCCCCTTTCCTGCTGGTGTCGGGGGCTCCTGGTTGCGGCGGCGCCGACGAGCCACCGCCGAGCGCCATGGCGACCTCGGCGCTGCGGCGATCTATCCCACGGCGTTCCTCACTCCGCCATGCGTGCCATCCACACCGACCATCCGCCGCCGCTGCCGCTGCCTTCCGTCGGTCATTCCAGTCCGGTGAGCCCCCTCACCTCCTCCGATCCCGCCTCTCCCTAACCTCCATTCCTCCAATGGACTTTCCCCGACGCTTCCTCTCACCGCGTGATGCGCCGTGTTCTAATACTCGCGCGCCTCTTCCTCAGAATCCGCTGTAACAGCGAAGTTAATCGAATGGCCTTTGGAGACCTAGGCCTGACACGAATTCGCTGTCTAGCTTTCGTGTGCTAAGAGCCATCATTTCCGGAGACCTCAACTTTAATGTTTCGAAAATGATGAGTTTACGCTAGAATCGTCTCAACGGGGTTGATGTTGATGTGCTTATCTTGTTGCTGCGCAGGGAATGGCGAGACCACGGACGAATTCGAGGAACGGCTGCTTAGGGGCAGGGGCACAGACGAGGGGTCATTCTTCAATAAGCTTGACAGGGCTGAAAACAGTAGGAGATACGGCATGGGCACTGGGACGGGTGGTTTTGGCGACAGGAGCAACCCTGGGTCGTCCATGGGTGGCTTTGGTGCGTCTGGCAACAGGAGCAGCTCTGGGCCGTCCATGGGTGGCTTTGGTGGGTCTGGCGACAGGAACAGCTCTGGGCCGTCCATGGGCGGTTTTGGCCACTGGAGCAGCTCCGGGTCCATGGGTGTTTTTGATTCTTTGAACGACGGCGTTAGTGAGATGCTAGGTAATGCAGCACGCAACTTCCAGATGGAGGATGAGGAGGAGGATGACTGGGACGATGACTTTGAGTTCAGGCCTGATGTGCAGTTTAGACAAGGTTCGACTTATAATGTTCGGGTAAGTGGGAGTATTATCAATGTGTAGCCGAGATTATTTGAGACATCTTAAATCTTTTGAAGTAATAAGGTTTTCGTTATCCTGTGTTAGCATTCAGGAATTTGGTGAATGTGTACTAGAAATGCCTGTGCTATTCTGGAATTACAGTATATGTCTTACTAGGCTGATGTTTGTTAAACAAAATGGGAAATTCTTTTCCATTGCAATGACTCTTTATAATACCATATGTACTTCACAATTTTCTTTCTTTGTCTATTAGCTTATTTACTGATCTGCCCTTGCATGGTTGCTATTCTAATGTCATATTTTATTATATTCTAATAATTGTAGGACCTTGATCTTACAAGACCTGCAGCGGCAAAGAACCCTCCTAGACCACAATTTGAAACAACTACAGCAGAGGTTTTGAGGAAGGCCGATTTTAGGGTGAGTATATCTTCCTGGTGACGTAAGAAAACTAGATGAATTCCCCGCACGTTGCTGCAGGAATTTGAGTGCTACCTCGTGCATATGCCACGTAATAGTATTGCATGCATGTAACCATAGAAAATCAATGGAAGTTATAAATAGATGGCTTAGTGGATGACAACGTGGCATGCCACTAAGTGGACCCCTTTGGTGATGTGACTTCATGCATTTCTAAAGAAATCTCATAGCGGTGTGCACTTATTTAGAAATAGAAGATTAACTGCAATTTCTATATTCTATTGAATTGTTGATTTTTCTGTGCTCTACGCTCTTCTATAAATTCTAGTACTGCTAATTAACACACAGTTCTTGAACACAACGAGTATGCTGATCTCAAAATGCAGCCCCTCTTTTTTTCTTCTCAATTAGATGAAGCCATAGCCTTGACGGTGCTAACATGCAATGTACATATGAGTATATTGTGTAAATATCACCGTAAGCACTAAATCTATGTTACCTGACATTTTTTTTTTTGGCTTTGCTACTTGTTATGTTTCTATCTAACAAAATACCCCCTCCGTTCTAAATTCTAAGGGGCTCTGGGCCCTGGATAGATTCATGTAATGCAATATTCCATGTATGTGGTTTGTATATGTGTCTAGATTTTTGAACATCCATATGAATGTGGATGGAGAAAATGAGGGCCAAAATCCCGTAAAATTTGCAACAGGGGCAGTACGTGTTAGTCGCTATGCTACCCTTTTAATTTACTAGTGCAGATGTTAAAAAAATTACCAGTGCACATAATAAGGTTATTTATATATTGGTATGGTTTGGCTAGAAAAACTCGACTGCAAAAAGTATCAAATCACATATTTGAGCAGGAGCCATGTGTTCCATATTCCACGTTTGAATGTATATGAAATATACTTATATTTTAACGGATCTGATCTACATGCAAAGAAAATCAGTCTAGTATGTAAAACTATGCCAACAAATATTTACTGTTAGTGATCTCTTTGCAACGATGAGGCATGTAGCATTTCTCCAAAGGTTGCATCTTTGATCTGATTGATGAATTCCTATGGTTTGGCTGCATGTACATTCCAGTTTCATTTTTTAACATATCTGGAACTGTTCCTTGCAGAATGTTAGATTCCTCTCCCACTTTCTTACAGAAGCTGGAATTATCATCAAGAGAAGCCAGGTAACTAGTCCTGATTATTATGATGTGTAGCTTTGGGGGGAAGGCATTCCTGCTTTTTAGTATCAGATCCTGTTATTTAAGATAGTTGGTAATCATGCATATTGATAGCAGCCTGGAGTTTGACTGCAATTGCTCTCAATGCTCCCCATCCTGGTATGCTTGTCTCTCTTTTTTTTGGAAAGGCAAGTTTGCCAAGATTGTCTTGCTGATGTGTATCTTTACAGTGACTTAAACATAATTCATGAAGTTAAAATGAAGAGCCACACATACAATTATATACATTCACATACGCGTATCCACTGCCAATGTTGCTTTTTCATGTGCTAACTTGTATGGCCGCCTTCTTGCATTTGCACTTGTAGTTTGTGTCAATACATATGTTTGCCGGACATAGTTTTTGACATGCTCGTCCTCTTCACAGACCCGTATAAGTGCAAAAGCCCAGCGTAAGGTTGCAAGAGAGATCAAAACCGCGCGCGCATTTGGGCTAATGCCATTTACAACGATGGGTAGAAAACCATTCATCTTTGGCAGAAGCGCAGAGGAGCACTATTCGGAGGAGGAATATGGATTCGATTTTGTGAGGCAGAAGGATGGTGAACCTGTTGAGGACAATGGGGATGCCGAGCCAGATGTGGAGGCTGCGTAAACATTCTGGGGGGCTTGCATGCTCGGTTTCTTTTGTTGCCCTGATTTGACACAATGCTTCTTTTTGCAACATCGGAGCATAATGTAGTTTAATAAACTGTAACAATACACGAGTTTTGTACACTTCACGTCTTGCTCACTTTCGTGTCATGATACCGAAATATTCCTAGCTTGATGCCAAGTCCATCTTTTTTTTGGAGCCGAGTGCAACATTTTCAGTTCAACGATGATTGTTCTGAACTTGCGCTGTTCTACGGGGGCAGCGACAGTTTGTAGTTCATTACTGGCTGTTGGCACTGGCAGTTTCCATTGCTTTTGAAGGATCCGGTTATAATAGAAAGAACGTATAGGGCTGGGCCAGGATATCCTCTTGCATTTGTAGCCTACGAAAGGACATTAGTTGACCGGCACATTGTTTTTTCATTTTAGAAAATTGGCTACCCATCGTGTCATATGACCATATCTATTGGGCTCGCCTGTCCGGAGTTCATCCACGTGGATCTGGGACGCGTCTTGGGCCTGTGCCCGTCCGTGCTCACTGCCAACGCCGCACACTTCGTTGCGGTCTCATTTTGGATGAACACCAAGTTCGTTCAAAAGCACTAAAATCTATTTATGTAAAATAAAATTACAAATTAAACTAGTAGAACGTATTTCTATTGTAGCATTCCAACTTTCTAACTCACCAAACTGGCTTACTCGATGCCTCTGTTGTAATGAACTGCCGGGTGATTAAGCTAGTACAGTGAAATGTAACTTGTGCAGGAAAAAAAATTGCATCATGCATGCTTGGACTTTTGCTAAATTGCAGGCAGAGTGCTACGATGAGACTGAAAATTGTTAAAGACCCTAGCGCCTCCAGGAAAACACATCCCCTGCTGTCATTTGTATTACAATTTGCTGTCCATTTGCAATGTCCGCTTACAATTTGCAGTCCACCTTGTGTCATGCTGGGGCTTTTGCTGGATTGCACCCAGAGTACAATGACATTACTGAAAACCACTGAAGATATAGCATCTCAAGGAAAATCACTACGACGACCAAGCGATTCATTTGCCATGGCTCCTACTTGAGTACTTGACTATCTGTCACTCACTGTCTTTGGAAAAAAGAAAGGAAAACGAAAAAAGATAGAGAGGCGGCCACTCTGCAAAATACAACCCGGTGGGCTGGTCCTGTTTGGGCTGGGAAATCCATTTGCCCAGCAACAATTCAATCATACTGCGGGCAACAACAACACCCTACATATCCTACAAGCTATTATTCCGCAGGTAAATCCAATACCCGAAATCCCATCAGAACACTTCATACAACACTTCTGACTTCTGAGAGAAAGGAGAAAGCATGGATAGAGTAGCGCTAACAACATTGGATAGTTTGTGACCAGCAGAAAAGACTTGAATCCCTGTGTGCTCACAGCCATCACAGGAAACAGCAACAAAGGCATTGCGCATGACCTTCAGACCTGCACAAAAGAGGGGTAAGTCTGTGAATAATTTTGTTCCACTTGCTGCAGGAAAAATAGCACATATACTGTAGTATATAGTAGTTAGGTGTTCAGCGAAAGAGAAGTAGTATAAGCTCACCGCGAAAGGGCAGTTTACTTCATGTACCTTCATCCTCGCTAATCAGGTTATCAGTAGATGGTGTCGACGGTTGTTGACCTCCTTCAGCAGGAGCCACATCCTTGATGTCCTAGCTACTATCAGAATCAGGTTCTTCAGCAGGAGCCACATCCTTGCTATCCTGGCTACTATCTGTATCAGTCTCTTTAGGTATCACCGGGTACCGCCTGTCGTCGATCGCATTCAGCGAGCGCTTCAGAGAAGTAATACACCGTACTAGTCAGTCAGGACTCAGGACTCAAGAGTTGCAAAATGCCAGTGAACATACTAAGAAAACCGATAAATTAAATACGGTAGGGAATTCTGTAACAGTAAACACAATCCAGCTGAAGTAACGTTCTCCAAAAAAACTGATTTAGCTTCGTTAATGTGCATGCAGTTGTGTTTAGCTTCGGCATTTCCGCTCTGTTATAGTAATAATCTCAAGTTTCAAGTAACACAATGAGGAGTTAGTATCATCCTACCGATTTGCTCATGCACAGAACAGAATACGCATGGTTTCAACAGGAATTTTCTTCACCTGTTTCTGAATTGATGGCAACATATGTTACCACTCTCCATGTTTTACCTTTCATTATACTACTGTAATTATAGGACCATTCATTTTTCATCAGCGCATGCAAAAAGGACTGTGTCACTGAACTTTCCCCTGCTACCATCTCCCAACTGAAGATGAGCATTGAGCAAATCCTATTGATATGTGCTCCATTTAACTGCCGCAAGATCGAAATTAGACAATATCATATCCGATCGTGTGTGCACATCGTCATGGTATAAACGTAGTAATACAAAATTACTAATATCCAACCGTGTGTACCGATAAGATAAACTACTCTGCATAGATAGAGTTTTGCTACCTCGCGCATGCATGCATACTGTATGCGTGAATTAATCAGATTGTCATCAGGCAGCTCATGGAGATTAATTGCAAGTAAAGCGAGGACATGCAGATGGCTAGTAGCATGAGTGGCTATTAGCGTACCGTTTTGAACTTAGTGCAAGGGCGCACCCAAGCAAGGACGTCGTGCTGGTTGATCGGCCGTGGCACGCTGCTCATCAGGGCGTAGTCCACGACCGTGCTTTTCTTCACGTTGACAGAGAAGATGTGCTGGTTCAGGAAGAAGTAGACGACGGCGGGCTCGGTGGGGTGCACAAGCGCGAGGAAGGGTACCTCCCTCGGCATCCCCTTCTCCACGTATCTGGCGTTCGCCCAGATCTTGGCTAGGGTGGTCTGACACGGGTGGTTCTCCCACTGGGGTATGCCGATGGGCGGCATGTCCGCGAGCGTCCAGACGACCACCCGCGTTTCTTCTTCCCGGCCGGGGTCGGCGCGGTTGCGAGCGACGTCGACGAACCGTATCTTGCCTGCGCTCGCCTTGACGATGCGGTAGCGTTCGATGCTCTCCGGCGGCCGGTCGTGCTTGTTGTCGAGCAGATCGGGGAGGACCGCGGGGAAGGGCACGAACTCCAGCCTCGGTTCCAAGTCCTGGGACGGGACGGGGTTGCAGACGACGAGCCCCCGCGAGAGGTTGACCCACCAGAGCTTGTCGTCGTGGGCGACGACTCCGTGGGTAGTCCAATGCGGGCTGGCCTCGTCGTCGACGACGCCCCAGTGCGGATGGGTCTCGTCCCACCCGGTCTTCTCCTTGTCGCAGCGGAAGGTGATGAGGGGGACGGTGAGGTCGTCGTGCCGGCGCTCGTTGGCCTGGAGCTCTGCGATCACGAAGGAGCCGCCGCGGTCGCGGAGGCGGAGGAGTCCGACGTTGTTGAAGCCGGAGAAGGAGGGCAACTCGCGCTCGCGGTTGGGTTGGCGCGCGGCGGTGACTTGGAACGCGTTGCGCCCGTCGGGGCTGGCGGCGGCCGGGACCGCCCAGAAGTTGTGCTGCCTCGCCACGAAGAAGGTACCCCGGCGACCACTGGGGTCCAGGTTGAAGCCGTAGGGGCTCCCGGACACGTGGAGGAGGAGGTCTTCCTTGTCGTTGGCGACGATGACGAGGTGGTCGTCGCTGGGGTGCGATTGCGCTTGCGACGACGACGGCGGTGGCACCGCTTCGGCTTCGCGTCTCGTGTGCGCGGTGAGCCTGGAGATGCTCAGCGGCTCGTCGTCGAGCGGGAGGTCGAAGGAGAGTAGTTTCTCGGGGTTGTCGACGCTGGTGGCGGCGTCGTGCCGCACGTGGGCGGCGCGGTGCAGGATGTACCACGGCCCCGGCTGCGGCTCCTCCTCCGCCATTCCGGCCGGTGGAGAGAGAGGGAGAGGGGGCCGGGGAGAGATTTGGTTGGCTTTCCCGTTTGGGGATGGATGGATGGCGAATTGTTGGGCTGGCGGGGTGTCGGGGTTTTTGTAGGGTTGGGCGTGCGGCGCAAGATTTTGGGCATGGTAAATTGGTAACGGTGAATATATCATGAGCAGCCTCGAGTGGCGGTTGTTTTTTGGATTAGTGCGTGTAAGATGGTGCTCACGCAGATACTGGTCTCATGCGATGTCACCGCAAAACTGAAATCGTTTTTGGGTTATATTATTATTACTCGATCGTGTTAGTAAATGACAAAGTTATACGTAAGATTGGTAAGTAATCCTGCATGACACCACTCATTTCCTTGTGCCTATTAGGAGAATATATAGAACAATAGTACTTGGACTACTTAGAACAAGAGAGCAACATTATATATTACTAACATTGAACTCTCTACTCTTTAGAACAACAGCAAAAAAATACTTCTATGATTCCTTTGAAAGGATGGTTCAACATGGATCTTAGAAGATTTTATAACATGGTGTCCATCTTCACGAAAGAATCTAGCGAGATTCTATTTTTCAATCACAAGAACAAATAACTTAAAATTGAAACATGGTCTAATGGGATGTTGTCCATCTTATGAAAAGAATATAGTGATGTTCTATTTTTTTCAGTCACATGAAAAAAGAACATAAAATTACACATGATCCAATAGAATGCTGATCCGACAAATTTATTACCACCATCCACCTCTCACTTCATCCCCCCTCTACAGTGCATCTCTATTTGTTTTGTCCGCCATAAGCCAAATAATTGCTTCCACCTCAGTCATGTCCATTAGTCGTCTTGCTTAGGATTGGATCCATATCTAACCTTTTTTTCTAGCTGTTAAAAATGAGTTGCTCTAGATCCAGTTAGATCAACTAATGTGTGTGTGTGTGTGTAATATGTTGTGACCTATTTAGTTAGTTCAAGAGAATTAATAGTTACTAGCACCTAGCATTAATGGATCCAAACACATGTCCTAAGCCCATGCATTGGCATCGCCTTATATAGCCTTATAGAACATAGAAAAAACATAGAACTTGTTTGTACGAATTTATCATGTGTCTCCTATATTGTTTTGTGAAAATTGTCGTTATTGCATTCTGTCTCATGTTTGGGAATAACCTTTTGTTCTAGCGCATGTATCTTCTCTGTTTTAAGCGAAACTTCAAAAATCAAATCACAACCCAGATGAAGGTGACGACTCAGCATCGCCTCAGTTGCAGTGTGCATACAATGGGAGACTATTTAACACAAACATGTGTGTCTCCATTCCCAAAAAGTGCTAAATAATGCCATTCCCCTACTATGACAGGGTCATCACAATCCTCTTTCATTGCCCTCAATGAAAAGTTCTTGCATTATTCTGGCCTTTGTTTGGTTCATGCTCAATATTATCACATGGAGTGTGATTTTGGCCTTAGTTTTCTCTTTCCCGATGAGTGACATCAACATTGTTACTTGAGCCTTTTTAACAATAGCAAAACCCAGCATAGACTTCAATAAGATGTGGAAACTTCATACAACCATTCCTTACAATTCGGCACGGAGAGAGTAAAAAACTCGGCACATCCATAGCTCATCTATATATGTTTTTTTTTGTCACAAAAATTGGTATTCAAAATGACATACCTATACTGCATATGGAAAGTTGTGCCCTAAATTTACCATTTTCATTATGAACTAATTGATTTTCCCACGCGTTGCTACAGGATCTAAGATTGTTTTCAAATGGATTCTTGAAGGAAAAATGGCTATATAAGTCAATTATGCACTTAGCAGAGAACACATAAAATAATGAAACCATGGTATGGTTCTTCTACTTGATTGAAGATATCAAATGACAAAAAGGTTTTTGATGATTCAACTTGAGACCTCTGTTGCACTTGCAAATATTTATGAAACATTAGCTTGCATAAAAAAACTAGAATTAATTGGAAAAAATATGTTATGCGTTGACATGATAATAACTGTCCCAAATAGATAAAATGTTGAACTTGCAATATGTGAATATGTATGAATTGGTACCGCATCTTTGTTTTCTTCTGCCTATACTTGAGTCAACTTGGGAACATATCGGAAGTCATGGACGAACTATGGTTATTGCACGTAGATTTTTATCTTGCAGCTAATCTGTAGAAATTAGTGTCCATCTAAAGAAAAGATTAAGTAATCTTATTCGTGAACCGTGACATGCATAAATTGAATAGAAAGGTTTGATAGATTCAGCCAAATTGAGTAGCACTAATGAAAAATTGAGAGAAATTTACAACCAGACAACAGAAGATAGGGTCAATGTAATTAAGATTCAGAGGATAATATTACAGAATTAATGGGGAAACAAAGCCATGTACCTTCATAGAATTGAAAGGTTGCCTTTAGAATCTAGCATAGGTGCATAATCATTAATTCATGAAAAGGAAAAATCGTTACTTGCATTCGATGGTTCCAAATTTATAGTCTATCATAGGTGCATAACATGGAAACAATGCTATTCAAATGATGAACAAATAACAATATAGAAAAAATGGATGAAACAAAGAAAAAGGCCAAAAAGAGGATATCATTACTTGCATTCGGTGGTTTGAAATTTATTACTACATCTTATCAGAACACCTTTTTCTTCCTCTGCCTCTGATCTCTCTCTCATCCAGGACACATGACAGAAATCCCAGGGTCTTGGGAGTCTAGCCCCCGGGTCGTCGTGCTCTGTGGAAGAACCGCATTGCCACTGGTGCGCATAGCCTCCGTTGCGGACTCACGTGGCGTAGGTCTGGGCACAGGCACCGGACACCAGTGCGCTCTGGTTGGAACGGGGCTCGGACGCGGCTCCATTTGAGCCGGAGCAGGGTGCGACATGGGCCACGAAGGGGGCCAAGCGCACATGGTTGACGGTACGGATCAATGCGGAGGAGGTGGGCCTAGGAGGAGGGATATGGCTAGGCATGGGCGGCCACTGGTGTGGATGACGCCGGACGCACGCATACCAATTACGAACCGATGGCGCGACGAAGGGGGCTAGGAGTGTGACCGGATATGCGCGGCCGACTTCCATGAGCTCCATGGCCGCAATGGTGGTCGCTCTCTCTGCCACATGCCCACATCGCCGCACAGGATTACTAAGGAGGGCTCTGCGAGTCACTGCATTTATAGAAGATTTTAGGGATGGGGTCGAACGGTGGAAGTGGAAAAGGAACTGATGTAGTGTTGTTCCAGCTGTTCGTTTCTTCTTCGACTGTTTCATGTTGATGTTTCATTCGATTCCTATTCGATGTAAGCAAGAGGCTAGACCAGACGTGGGTGGGGACTAGGAAGCCGGTGAACCGTACTTAGTGGGTAGGAAGACGATCGAATGAATTAAGGCAGGTGTGATTGTGGTAGTGTGGTGAATGATGTGGACAATCTGCATGTCAAGAGATGATATAAGTAGAGGTCATCCCAGAGATAGAACCGGCTGTCGTGGATCAGTTTCCTCTTATCAACTCCTTCAGCTACATATCCGGTAACCAGGTAATTGACCAGATCTGCGTACCACAGGTTGGGATGTTGTAACCTTTAGGAGGGTGTCATCTCTCATGTAATCATCAATCGGCAAGGATGATGTTTCTTCAAATTGCATTCGTGAGAGGTGATTTGTAACTGAATTCTTAACTCCTTTCTTGTCTCTGATCTCTATGTCAAATTCTTGGAGTAATAGGATCCACCTGGATTAGTCGTGGCTTTGCATCTTTCTTGGTGAAGGAGATATTTGAGGGCTGCATGGTCAGTATATATGATGACTTTGGCTCCCACCAAGTATGATCTGAATTGGTCAATGGCAAAGACAACGGCCAATAACTCTTTTTCGGTGGTGGAGTAATTCAGCTGCGGGCTAGTAAGCGTCTTGATAGCATAGGATATGGCACTTTTTTTTATCCTTGCTCTGGCCTAGGACTGCTCCTACAGCATAGTCGCTGGCATCGCACATTGATCTCAAATGGAGCATTCCAGTCAGGTGGTTGTATGATGGGTGCTATGACGAGTGCCTTCTTGAGTGTGTGGAAGGCTTCTAGACATGTATCATCGAACACAAAGGGTGTGTCTTTGGCTAGCAGATTGGTCAGTGGCTGGGCTATAAAGGAGAAATTTTAATGAATCTTCTATAGAACCTTGCATGACCAAGGAAGCTTCAGAGTGCCTTGATTTTAGATGAAGGTGGTAGCTGTTCAATAACTTCAATCTTTGCATGGTCCACCTCTATGCCTCTTTTTGATACTCTGTGTCTTAGCACGATCCCTTCTCTGACCATAAAGTGACATTTCTCCTAGTTTAGGACAAGGTCGACTTCTTTGCATCTCTAGAGAACCTTTTCCAAATTTTCTAGACATTCATCAAATGTCTTGCCGTAGACTAGGGAAGTCATCCATGAAGACTTCCATTATGTTTTATATCAGGTCAGGAGAATATGGCCATCATGCATCACTGGAACGATGCTGGAGCATTGCATAGCCCAAACAACATCCGTCGGTAGGCAAAAGTGTCGTAGGGGCAAGTGAATGTGGTCTTACTTTGGTCATCCGGGTGAATGGGGATCTGGTGATAACGGAAGTAGCCATCGAGATAGCAGAAGAAGAAGTGGTTGGCCAAGTCATTCGAGCATCCCACCGATGAAGGGAAGAGGGAAGTGATCCTTCCGGGTGGCGGAGTTGATTTTTCTATAGTCGATGCACATTCGCCATCCGGTGACTAGTGCACTGAGGGATTAACTCACTGTTTTGGTTCTTGACGACTGTCATTCCTCCCTTTTTTGGTACAACTTGGACCAGAACTGACCCACTCACTGTCTTGTATGGGGTAGATATACCCGCAGTGTAGGAGTTTGAGAACCTCCTTCTTGACTTACCTCTCTCATCGCATTGTTGAGTCTTCATTGAAGTTCCCTTATGGGCTGTTGTTCGGTCTCCATGGGGATGCAATGTGTGCACAGGTTAGTACTGATTCCCTTCAGATCTTGAAGTGAGTACCCAAGCACTGATATGTATTTCACCAAGACTAAGAGTAATCGCCGGCTTTCATTCTCGGTCAGCTTGTCGCTGATGATTGCCGGGGTGTCCGAATTCCTATTGAGGAAGGCGTACTTCAGGCCAGGCGGTAGTTGTTTAAGCTCTATTTTTGGGGTCTCGGGCCGCAGAGATTCACACAGTTCTTCGAACTCGAGCGGCTCTTTTACCACACTAAAGTCGCTAGCCTCTTCCTCTAGGCTGTGTTGATCTTCCTCTCCCTCAAGTGAAATACCCATCACTTCTTCTAGGGGTCAACCTCTGGCTTAGACTTTATTTTGGTATTGAGTGCTTGACTTATGCCAATTTCTAGCACTTGTTTACCAAACTGAAGCTGTAGCTGCCCTGGACTTGTAGTCGCATTGAATAGGGAAGCAATAGGGAGCCCAATTAATATGAATCACATAGGCCCCTCGGGCATGTCGAAGATGTGGAAATCTAAGAACATCCGCTTGTCCCGCAAGGTAACTGGTATGACCCGAATGACTCCATGATTTACCAATGATTTATTCTTGTTCTACTTCAAGCGAATGTCAGATTTTGATCAGTGGTTGAGCGGGGAAGTAGGTGTCGACAACATATTTAGGAATGATGTTCACCTGACTCAAGGGTCATAATGAATATCTTGTGTGAGCATTTCAAATACATGGCCTAGAACGAGAGTTGGTTCTGGGTAGAACCTGGTGATTTTTGTGTGAAGCCGTCTCTCTTCTAGCCATTTCCGATTCATTATAGCTGTAAGACAGAGTAGGTCCTCTCTCATTTGGTGTATCTAATGTGGGAATAGGTATGCTCGTTGAGAGGTCCTTTCGAAGCGTTGGCTTACTTTGGGTAGCCGAGACACATTCCCAAAGTCCATGAACAACTCGTCATTGAACGAGAATAGAGGGACTGACAGCAGGGTTTGTCACAGAGGCACTGACCCTCTCAGTGTCCTGCAACGTGATTGGTTCTGGGATGTCTTCGATTCTGAGAGTTTGATGGGATAGTGGAGTTGGTGCTTGGGTGTTCTGGCTTTCTTCACAGCAGCTAGGCTCAGGTGGATCTTGTGGTTGTGACCGTGGGTTCTCGATCTTACTGCTATCAGAGGATTTTTTGAGTATCTTGTTAAGAACTCTTTGTCCTTCTGGGGCGGTTAAGTGAGAGAACGATCCTCCAGAGGCTAAGTCCTGACATAGTCCTGTGCCTAGTGAAAAGCCTCGGACAAAGTGCTGCATGAGCATGGACTCTTGTATTGCCAAGTCTGGACCAGATGCGACCAGATTGGTGAAACTTGCACCAGACTGTTGCCAAGTTTTCGTTGCTTCCTTGCTGAAAGCTTGAGAATTCATATCGGAGGTCAATGACTCGATTTTGTGGGAAGAAGTGTAGACAGAACTTGATTTTGATTCTCTCCCAACTCCCCTCTACTACACAAGCTGCTCTGTTATACTAGGATTTTGCTGCTCCCATAAGTGAAAACGGAAAGGGCAACCATTGAAGAGTTTCTGCAAGCATGCTTGAGATTGCGATACAGCTGCAAATCTGTTTGAATTCTTAGAGGTGTGTGTAGGGACTCTCTGATTCTAATCCTGCAAAGGATTGATACCGAACCATAGCTATCAAGCCGGGACGTAGCTAATAGCCATCTGTAACGATGGGTGTGGATGGTGGTGGAGGCTCCAAATAATCGCCCTTCGGAGTAGATAATTCGCAGATAGGCATGAGATCCATTGGATAATATGGTGGAATGATGGTGGTGGTATAGTGGGAGATAGGACAAGCCTTGGTTCTGTGTTAAAATAGCTACCGTTCCCCGGCAATGGCTCCAGAAAAGCCTGTTGGCATTCCTTAGCCTATTAGATATAACTACGCAAGCGCATGGAAAACGCGTCGTAGGCTTTCACCCAAGAGTATTTCAGGGTATCAAATCCACGAGGAACGAGGAGTATAATAACACACAACACAACCAACTGAACTAGTGAAGCTAGCAATGTAGAGGATAAAAGACAAAGAAGCAGGTTCTCAACAGATGTTAAGTCACCTTACTATACTAAGCATGCAAAGAACTATGCTTGTCATGTAAACATAGACACCAAAGCTGTAGCACCTACTGCTAGGCACCTAGAGTGCTGAATACTCAAGCCGAGAAAGACGGGTACTACAGGATTCGGCTATTTCGTCAGCTAGTCTATTCGAACGTAAGGGATTAGAATACTGAGAACACAAAAGCTATTACCAAATGTGACTACCAACCAGAGCTGCATGGGATAGCCGACCAACCAAGATAAACTCTAAGTATAAATACCGCCGTGCCTACTTGATAAGTTCACTACTAATCTGGTAATGAGCCATAAGAGCAAGCAAGACTATATAGACAACACTATAAGCATGCACAAGGTTCCCGTAAACAGACAAGCATAAAACTAAGTATGGAAGTAAAGCAACAATGAAATAACAAAGGTGGGGGGCAAAGATTGTGAAGGATGGATATCCCCTGGCTCCTCATGGCGTGGATCCAAGACATGGGCCATTGGAGGGCCTAAGAAGGGCGAACGGCTGATTTCATGGGCCGGTTGCCTAGCTCAAGCCCAAAGAAGGTAGGCAAGCTTGGAGATCAAGGCAAGGATATCATGGTTCCGAGAAGCATGGAAGGATACTTGACTCAGACTCAGGGTCCGCGATTCGCGGAGCACAGGGAAGATACGATGGAAGCTGAGATTCTATTAGATCACTTGTAATCTAAACCGACTAGGAGATATAGAAGGAACCTAACTTGTAGCCCAAGAATCTGTCAGACTATATAAGGTGGATCAGGGACCCCTATTTAGCAGATCTCAACTCATCGCACATCACCAGACCATGCTCTCGCGCAAAAGCCCTAGCCCTCATTGTAATATGGACCTCAGATCAATAAAACTCGCCGCCACAGGACATAGGGTATTACGCATCTTATGGCCCGAACCTGTATAAATCTTTTCCGGCGAACCATCGAGCTACGTCGACCTCGCCGTGCCCTAAAAGCATCCCGCGGTGCACTGCCGATGTAAAACCCCGACAGTTGACACGCCAGGTAGGGGCTCGGCGACATCGACACCAAGTTAGCTCTATGGACAACTTCTCCACCGACGTTGTCAAGTTCGCTCCCGGTGAGATGATCCATTTTGGATCTATCTCATTCATCGCCGACAAGACCGGTGATCTGCACCGACTCATTGGTGCCACAGAGGAGGTGCACAGCCGTAAGGCCCCAATCACCAATTCTGAAGCTTCCTTCAACCTCACCTGCTCCAAGAATCTATTCAGCGTGGTCAGCCAACGCCGGCCGTCACAGTGACCAGGGTCGGGCCAGCTCGCTTGCGGGCACCAATGCCCCAATCTGTCACTCTATCCACCTCATCACGAGGCGGATCATTGAGGCGCACCTGAGTCAACTTGGCTCAGGACCACTGACAGACAGCCGTGACTTCGGCTGGGTGTGGGTCTGCATCTGCCTCCTCGCCTGGACCGATCGCCACATTGTCACCAACTCAGCACACGACGCTCTCTACTTCCCTGACCCGGGTTTGGACACAAATCAGTCGGAGGAGGAAACCGCGGCAACCAGAGGTTCACCGTACGTCTCTAGCGCCCACACCTAGTGACTACTCCGCGTCGGGCGGTCTCGATCCTGTCACCAACCGGGGGTCGAAACCACAGTGCTCTAGGCCATGGGCAGGATCGAGCTCTGTCCCAATTCCCTCGTGGCCTTCATAACGCCGTGGCCACTTACCAAGCGAGCTCGTCACATTTGCGGTCCATCCCTCGCGCCACGGCTCTCCTCAAAGATGACGAGGATGCGCGATGGGAGACCGCCGACCTTCGCCGCCAACATCCGCCTCAGCCACCTCGTTCTCAAGAGGGAGGCGGGGAAGCACCGGGAGGCCCTGCCTTGGGGTCAACGTCCACGTCACTCGTGGACGACAAAGTGTACCATGCGATCGAAGAATCGTTGACCGGTCTTCATCTAGGGCTCGTCATCAGCTCTTCCCCAAGCGGCAGAACTACCATTTGGCGCAACTCATGTCCAGTGGTTGGGTCGGGAATTTCTCCTCCGATGTCTTCACAGCCGCCTCCACCTCTGCAGCTGTCTCAGCCACCTCTCCCTCAAGTGGGCGGCGAGGCTTCCTGCCCACACATGATCTGCAACCTGGAGTCTCTTGATGGAACCCGAGGACGGGCCAACTACAACTACAGCAACGGGATCTGCACCTTCTGACCCTAGGCTTCACTCAGGGGGTCATCAACGCTCCTTGATGATCAGGCAAGCTCGCCCTCGAGGTTGCCCACCTACTTCTCTGAGATCCTCATCAGTCAACGACTAACCAGTAGGATGACCCCAGTCTCTGACGACGAGCCCTCCTGTGAACGTAGAAAGCCAACAACAGCGTGACAGGCGACGCCATCGCAACTGGCGCCGCAATATCCTCCACCATCACCGCCCTGAGGAATCAAGACCCGACTCTTCCCGTCTCTTAGGATGAGGCATCCAAACCTGGGGAAGGCTCCAGAAGAGGCTGAGTTTCAGTCATCAAAGGAACTGGTCGACGATAGGAACACCGGCGTATATAGGCCCAGCAAGCACGACCGTGACCATGGAAGAGCACGCGATGGGGAGAATCGCGTTCAGCCCTGTGCGGTGCTAGTCCTAGGGGCGTAACCTGTTGCCTAAATTCGCCGCTGCCATGGGAAACCCAAGTCAAGCGGGAGGAGTATTGGTGCAGCTGGGAACTCTGAATTGGGAACTCTTGGAATATCGAGCATCTTCACAAGTTCTACACTTAAAGATCCTCCAAACTTTAGAGGACTGTACCCCCATCTGTACTCATGGTTAATATTGCGGTTGTCATGACCTTGAATTAACATGGCCTCAGTCGTGTTCAGTCGGATGTACTCAGATAATGAATAAATGCATGATCTCTGTGCACGTGTCCTCTTTCTCTGGCGTGACTACATGATGCCTCTAGCTGGTAGCGTTTTGTCCTCGCGTAACCAGGCAATCAGTCATGGGTCTTGACCCGACTCATGGCAGGTGTTACATGCCTACTCCTACTCAAGATAGGGTGCAGTCCGACCCCAATTATGGGA
This sequence comes from Paspalum vaginatum, assembly GCA_030272315.1. Taxonomy (NCBI): domain Eukaryota; kingdom Viridiplantae; phylum Streptophyta; class Magnoliopsida; order Poales; family Poaceae; genus Paspalum; species Paspalum vaginatum. Next base: position 14,916,923 of record CM059015.1, read on the forward strand.
CAATCAGCCTAGGTCGTAGACCGACAGCTGGTGTCACATGCCTTCGCGTACTCATAAAAGGGTGCAATCTGGTCCTCCATTACGGGGCAATCAGCCTAGGTCGTAGACCGACGGCTGGTGTTACATGCCTTCGCATACTCATGATAGGGTGCATTCAGACCCTCGTTATGGGGCAATTGGCCTAGGTTGTGAACCGACAGCCGGTGCTACATGTCCACGCTTACTCTTACGAAAGGATGTGGTTCGACCCTATCTGTCGTGCGTTCGGAAGTATTCGGCTCGAGTGAACATAAAAGTTTAAATCAGATATTCACATATGTTTTCAAGCTTGAGACAACACGTGCGAATTCTGAGTTTCATGCAAAACTTCGGGTTGTGCGTCCGACTCAGGGGCCTGGCTTCACATGTCATCATACGTGTAAGAATGGCTAATTCAATTTTACAGTAACTTAGGATGCTAATCTCATTTTCTTGCAGTTTGAAGTAATCAATAGTAGATCACATTCAATTACAAGGATATGATGTCGTTTACACAAATGCAGCAACAAGTATACTAGTTCATGGCTAAACTCTGCTATAAGTTTCTCGGCTACAGTTTGTATCTCTGCAATATATTTGTCTATTGTCGAGTCACTTAGATCACCCGTGACCTTTTCTGATAAGTCAGTTAAGTTGAGATCTGGCCGGGTTATCTTCAGCATCAGTAAAATATGTTGTGTGACTAATTTCAACCTTCCACAGACATGATTCTTGATGTCCTCTTCCAGAGTTGATACTCGATCTGCCACTAGTCGTGGAGCTCCAATCTCTGGAGTACAAATATTCAGCATGGTCGTCATGGAAGACGTTGGAGATTTCATCAGTGCCTTGGTCTTCTCATAAGAAGCCTTCAGTTTTTCACAATTTTTCTTGGAGACTTCATAATTATGTGTCGCGAGGTCCATGTCTTTATGGTATTTCTCTAACAATTGTTGTGACTCCTTGAGAGCTTGTCTTGTGGACTTTAGTACCTTCTCGGGTCTATATTTTTACTCTGGATTTCGACTCAAATTCTGTCGGTCTCAATTAACTCGGAAGTCATCTTCTCAAGATCTTCCCGAGCCAATTTATGGCTAGTCTCAAGCACCGTCAATGCGCCGGAAGTATTCTGGAATGATTTTTCAAATCCGTCTCGCGATTCTCGGAGCTCTTAAATTTGTCTCTTTAGTTGCAGTGCCTCATCCTGCGGACCGATGCAGCTTATATGCTTCTGTAAGTAAACAATATGCTAGTTGGGTTTCTTGGCGAGTTACCTCATGCTGTTTTCTCTCCAGTTCAAGCTTGCGCTGCAAGTTCAGAGCAGTGTCTCGGGCTTCATCGCGCTCAAGTACGATGTTGCGATATGAGGTGTCCCATTGAGCCAATGCACTCTCCAAATTAGCAATCTTTTTAGTAGCAGCTGCAGACCAATGCATGTACAAATATGAGTATGTGAGATGTTGGACTGGATGGAGAATTAGGGGGCAGTCATTTACCAGCAGCTTCAGCAGTACGAGTTGCCTCGGATTCAACAACTGTTGGCGTAGCTTGGTCACGTTGCTCCCAGGTATGGGAGCGAGCCTTTCACGCCACCGCGAAGCTTGATTCAGCCAATCCTGTAAAAGAGTTTAGCTGCATGTGAGTATAGACATCAAAGATCATTATAGTGATGATGACGCCTTACCTCAAAGGCTGCGAACGGTCATGACCCTCATTGTAATCGGGACCTCAGATCAATACAACTCGCTGCCATAGGACATTGGGTATTACGCATCTTGCAGCCCGAACCTGTATAAATCTACGTGTTCTGTCACTTTTCCAGCGAACCATCGAGCTACGTCGACCTCGTCGGTCCCCTAAAAGCATCTCGTGGTATATCCCATGGTGCACTGCCGGTGTAAAACCCCGACAAGGAGCTTTACTCAATCCTGGAATTGAATATCCTTCCCTTCAGAATACTAGTCTGGGAGCAAAGAGAATTCCCACTCTCCCACTCTTCTCCTCACTACTCTGCTTGATACAAGAGGCACTCTCTCTACAAGCTAAGGGAAAGATTCACTTCTCCAACACTATACACTTCACACTCCCAAGTGCTATTCTACCACTACACCACCATACTTACAAGTGAACACCATGGGGGTATTTATAGCTGTCCTAAGGTCGGTTTTGGAGGTTAAGTCGGTGGATGAGGGACAGGTGGCAAGCCAAGCGGCCTCCACATGGCCGGGTGGCCTGGTCCTTGGCCAGGCGGCCCTTGGATCCATCGACCTTGTCCATCCAACACTTCTGGTCACTTGGGTAAGGCGGTTGACAATTAAAACGGCGTGCTTTTTGCATGTATCGTTGGATTTGTCTTGTGTTTCTTCCTTAGCCATTGGATCACACTCTCCTGGATTGCTGACATAACCAATCTGTGGGCTAGATCGGTGAGGTGGAGGCCTTCTAGGGAGTTTGTGCTTTCTCTCTCGGTTTCCACCTTGGATTTGGACTTGACACGTTATATGTTGCATGCAGGTCGAATGGCGTGGCATTTGGAGGACATCATAGGCCAGGCGGAAAAAGAGATGGCCGAGCAGCCTAGGGACTTGGCCGGGTGACCACGGTTTTGTCACTGTGATACCCCAAAATTCGGCACAATGAAAATCACCTTTTAAACCACTTGATTTTTCTAAACGATTTCAAAGCCTCGAACTTAGGTTCTCCTCCTTGCTACCAAATCTTTTCCATTCAAGTGCTGCATCTATGCCCCCCCCAATTTCAACCACAAATTCAAACTCAACTAAAAAATGGAAAGAGATAATAACCCTGCATGGGATGACCTCCCCTATCTCCCATCACTGGCCCGCTCGGCCAGATGGGCCACCAGCCCACCTCGCTCTCCCCCATCCCCCTTCTCCTTCCTCGGTTCGCTGGGCAAGGACCCCAGTGCACCAACGCCTGTGGCTGCGTGCGACACCATCATCACGGTGGCAGCTGCACTACCGCCATCCCGCTACGCATCGCGTGTTCACCGCCATGTCATCGACGAATGGTAGCACTACCATGCTATCCTCCAACAGCTAGCCCCTGTCGCTCCACCCGACCTCGCCGCTGCTAGCCACCTTGGGTCGCCCCGGTGAGACGACCGCTGGCGCCGCCATCATCATCACTCCACTACCAGCATGAGGCCATGCCACCGCCGTTTCCCCGGCTGTCCTTTCCGCTTGGCACCGCCGCCTCCGGCTTTGTGGCCGCGCCAATGCACGCTGTCGCTCGCCACACCAGGCCACGTCGTGCACACCACGACAATGCCCCGCCACGACGAATGCTTCAACACTTGCCACCTCGCGCTGCTCGATGTGACTCTCACCATCAGTACCCGAGTGGAACTAGGCCCACATCGCCAGCGCTCGCCACGCCACCCTGCGCCATGCACCCCGCGCACGAGCCCGCCGCGCCAAGTCTGCCGCTATGTCGTGCCTCACCGTCAGCTATAAATAGCCGTACACTGCGCCAGCAGTCGGCACTCTCCTTCCCCACGCTCGCACACACAACTCCGACTCACACACACCCACCACCAGGGACGCGCCATGGCGAGTTTCTCCCCGTGACGTGGATCCCTCCCCTACTTTTCCCCACCACCAGCCACATCCTTCCCAAATTCCTCCGCTTCGAAGCACCTCGATGCAGACCGAGGTGAGCACCATGTTCGCAACTACGACGCGCTTCCTTCCCCTCAGTTCCCTGGCCTGACCCTGCCTCGGTTCCGCTGGAGTGCTGCGGCGCCACGGGGCCTTCTTTTTCTCCCACTCCGGTGTTCAACGCCGCTTGTCGCCAGCACTCTCCACAACTCTGTTCACCCCATGTCATCAGCACAAGCTTTGGCATGAATCTGCGACACTCTAGGGTTAGCCCTCGGTGACAGAAATGGGACACCGGCGGCTTGCCGCCAGTGAACCGTGGCCGCCCCCGATGACCGATCCAATCAAGACCTGGTCTAGCTAGACCGGACGGCCGTCATGCCACTCCCCTGTCCCCACGTGGATGACAGGTAGGGCCGGCTAACGCCATCCGTTCGCCGTCCCCTCCCTCTCTTGCAACCAGTGGGCCGGCCTGTAAGGCCCACGGGCGTGACGAGGAGCGGGCCGAGCCAAATCAGAAGGGGGAGTGGGGCTGTGCACGCTGAGTTTCGGCCGGCGGAGCTTTTCTCCTTTTCCAAATTGATTTCTGATTCACTTTCCCTTTGAATTTTCATATCTCGATTGTTTTAACTCCGAATGCGACGATTCTTCCACCTAAATTCATCTAAAATCATCCTCTATCTAATAATAGTTGTTGTATCCTATTTTGAGCTCATATGTCTATTTGTTTATACATGTGTTTGTTTTCTCATGATAAAGGTAACGCCTGAGAATCCCCTGGAACCAGAGATAGCCGACACCGAACCCGAAGAACTGGCTACCGACGCTCACTGTGATGACAAACCTAAAGACGGCAAGTCCACTAAAATCCTTGTCTCGATGCATAAAATGCCTAGTTTTGCCACAACTACCACGGCCTCTTATACATGATGAAAACTTGCATGTTTTGCTAGCTAAGGTTGAACCTGGTAAGACAGCCACCTAAACCCTTTAGAGGTAGCGCACATAGGTGGGATCGCTCATATACATCTATATTTAACTGTTGGAAATCTAAGGATAGCTTAAGATGGGTGCGGGTGAGAGCTTTTCAAAAACAAGGGGGATAAAATCCCGGACGGTCGGTCTCGATCATCTAAGCCAATGCAAGGTAGAAACCCCAGGGGAGGTGTTATCACGGTCTCTCCGAAGTCCAATCTTCGTAAGGAAGGATGGACCAGTGTTGCTCCAGAGTGAGCATTGTGCGAGCTCTACCTTGAAGGACTAGGTTGATGATTCATCTTGCCTAGCCCTTTTAGTGCAACCACTCGAGGTTGTATGCGGCAACTCTTGGTTGGAACCCACAAGGAATAACCGGGCAGAAGCTGGTGTGCTAGGAAGCATAGGAGACTAGGAAAGGGGTGCGGTCGCATGTCTGTGGACAAGGGACGACAGTCGCGTTGGCTATGGGTCTGAGCGACAGGTGGTCCTAAGTCTCTCATGGTTGAGGTTCGGGAAGCCTTGTGTGAGGAAAGCCTTGATAGTATGGTATGATATGGTCGCTCCTATCGTATGATCGGCTACTATTGTTTTTACGGGGAAAAATCGTTTTCTCAAATAAAATTGAGAACTAGTGAACCTTGCATACGCAAACGATTTCTGGCAAATTTCCCTTGAGCTCCAGATATTCCCTACAAGTAGATGTAAGCCTTGTACCTGTCTCTCCGTGAGGAGTAAGGTGGGCTTGCTAAGTACAAAGTACTCACCCTTGCTATTTTGTTGTTTTGCAGAAGATCTCGATGTGCTCGCTGAAGCACTCTTCGGCTAGGTTGTGTTCCTATGCCCAACCCGCCTCTGGAGTTGGGTTTCAATAAATATCGTGTTGTATCTTGTTCCCATTGTGTTATGTAAATTATGTTGTAATCATTAAGTCAGACTCTCTGCTGCTTGAATAAAAGTGTTGCTAGCCTCCTAGGACTAGCATTTGTATCACTTTTGGCTTCCTGAGGAATCAGGGGCACTTCAGTCACCCTTGTCCAACCTTCCATTGTTGCACCTTGTTTCACTATGTTTTGCATGTGTTTGCATTGTGACCTGTGTTTCTGCATGATCTTTGTACACAACTCATGGAACCGATTAGAATGTATGAACTTTGCATAAAAATCACCCTTGGAACATGAAATATGGGTGGTCGAAATGGATTATAACGACCGCCAACAGTCAACATGTGTTGTAGCTAGTTTAGAGAGTGTTGAGCCATCTCATCTCTTGTTGATTACTTTGGCACTGAGTGTGGGAGCTCTCTGACCCTTTTCTTGTGCTTAATTCCTACCTAGGTGTATCTCTGCTAGAGACAAACACCTACACTTCTTACCTAGTGACCAAGGCTTAGTGCCTTAGCCTCAATGTCTAGGGAACCCCTCACCGGACTATCCAGTGAGCTCTACCGGACTGTCCGGTAGAGGGGGTTTGAACTGCAATGGCTAGTTGCCCTCTACCGGACTATCCAGTGGTGGTCTGACATAGGCCAACGGCTAATTTTTGGAGGAAGGGTATTTATACCCCTCCATCTACACTTGTTGTGGTTGCTGCTTCCCTCCACCGTCCATATACATTAAGAGGCCTAAGAAACCTCCCAAACCATTCTCTTTGTGAGATTGAGCTAACGTGTAAGATTCTTGAGTTGGAGAGCATTTGTGAGATTGTGTGAGCTTGATAGAGCAACCTAACTTCTGAGCACAAGTTGGCAAAGTATTTCTGGCAAATGCTTTTGTTACTCTTGGAGGTTTTCTCCTAGACGGCTAGAGCGTCCCGAAGGTCATCCGGTCTCTGAGTGACACATTTCTTGTAGGTGATTACCCCGCTCTTCGAAGCATTGCAGTGAGCATCCTCATCGTACCTTGGTGGTAGGTGAGGGGAGGCTGGGAGTTGAAAAAGACTAGATCTTGGTGGGCGCCTCAACGAGAAAGTAGGGCACCCGTGGGTGTGACCGAACCTCGGTAAATAAATCTTGTGTCTTGTGTGTGTGCCACTGCTGGGAGACCCAAGCTTTATGCTTGTGGCAATTTGCATTTCATATCTTGCATTATTTTCTTGCTTCCGCTACTATTCTCTTATGTGCAAGTATTCGTTGTGAAGTGCAGGAGTGCAGTGCTGAGCAGCTCAACATCATCAAGGAAACACTTGTGACACCACTGCAAAGCTCAATAAGTAACCAGTGCACATTTACATACTTGAGCATTCTCCTTTGTGTTTCATCGGACTATGCGGTGTGCTGCACCAGACTAGTCGGTGATACCGGACTATCCGATCGGCAGCGGCGGACTATCTAGTGTTGGGGGCTGACAGTGTGTTTTGAGTGCTATAAATTTCAGATTAGCCTATTTAACCCCTCTAGGCGACATCAAGGTCCTTTCACTAGAAAACTATAAAACCCTATCTAAGCAAGGATCCACCAATGCCCATGATCCTTGACTCTAGAAGAGTCCTTAGCCTTCGAGATACGGAATAAAACCATGTCCGCCTTCGTTAAATATAATCTTGAAATTAGGGGCCACTTAACAATAGCCAATGAGCAACCATTAATGTTCACTTTAACCCCTGCACTTAATAGCTCATTAGACAATAAATAATCTTGTCATTCAATCACCGAAACTCACCTAAGGGACTAGATGCTTACAGCCGTACCGCCCCCGCACCTCCTCCTCTGGCCCCGCCGCTGGCCGCCGCGCCGCGACGCGCCCCTCCCCGCATTGCCTCCTCCGGCCCCATCACATCTTCGTCTTGCCGCGTCTCCGCCTCTGCCTCCGCCTCACCCCAATGTGCCGCGCTGACGCATTCGCCTCGCCCTGCTACGCCGCCTCCTCTGCCTCTGCCCCACCACACTGACGCCTCCGCCTCGCCCCGCCACCTCATCTGCCTCTACCCCATCACGCCGTGCCCCTCCCCACATGACCGTTTGCCCCTTCGCGCCTCCGCCTTCGCTTCGCCTGCTGCGCCGCCTCATCTGCCTTTGCCCCATCATGTCGTGCCTCTCCCCGCTGGGCCGGTCTGCGCCACTGTGCGCCACCCTATCCGCCTCCCTTCCCCGTGAAGAGGGCGTGCCACTTACATGTGGATCTCTTGGTGCAAGGTTATTATTGACATTTTGTATGGAAACCTCACTTTCTTATAGCTAGAGTCAAATCTTATGCCAAACACCTCATTTTATGGTGGAGTGGAGTTAGTTTTTCTAGGAGTGGAGCAGGTCCCAAACACCCCTATTACTCCATAATCCTAATCGCACTGCAACCGGCCCAGTAGTTCGTATTCCCGTATCGCGACCGAGCGGGCGCGTCTCCCGACTCTCCCGTATCGCGAGGGTATTTTCCCCTCACTGCCCCTTCCCCTAACGGGGCCGAGTGCCCGAGTCCTTCCCGATAGGTTTCCTAGAGGCTGAGGCCGCTGTCAGCCGTGGTTCTTCCTCCCCACCATCGGCACCCCCACCCACCCCGCAGGTACTCCACTTCTCCCCACCGTCTTGCGCCGCCGCCGCTCCACCTGTGTGTGCACCTGTGCGGCTGTGCCTGGTGCCGCACAGGGACCTTGTAGCTTGTGGGAATAGGAGGTGAAGTGGGCCGATTGAACTCCATTCCAAACAGGGCTTGTTGCCTAGGGAGTTTAGCACCACAAGCCCGGTAGCCCAGACTGCAGCCCAGCCCAATCATTCAATCAAATACGTGAGGTGCACAAGAGGCGTACGGCAGCCGGAAAAGAAGTCACCTGAAAATCCTCGCAGTCTCTCTTTCTCAAAAAAAAAAAAAACCTGAAAATCCTCGCCATATATATTCTGAAAATCCATGCCCTCCCCTCACTTCCCCATACCCCGCGTCTGTTTATGCCAGCTGCTAGGGTTTTATACATAAAACTAAATATTAATCAGGGTGGTCTGGTGAAAATTAATCAGGGAGGTCTGGTGGGAATAATAAGTTTGTAATATTTTATTGCAATGTTTTTTTGTCAACATATCCATTCAGAGAAAAATTTGGCATGCTTGTTAATTTCCTTTGTGATGAATCATTTGGTCATCAATAACAAAAATATAATCTTCTTAGGAATTTAGTTTTATGTTAAACTTGTTTCAGAAAAAAATAATGGAATTCACCCTTCGTGGAAACTCAGCTCCCATGCATGAAGTGTGTAAAAAGAAGACCAGACAAGCTGCTGATCACAAAGACTGTGATAAATATAAAGATGGATCAACCACACATGAAATAGGTGATCCTTGGAATCCTCCATGTCCTCCTTGTCCTCCTTGTAAAGATGGCACAAAATCCCATTGGGAACATACGAATAAGGTATTCTAACCACCCATCTCATGGATCTCCTTTTACTTTTTTCCTGTGTTAGCACTGGCACTTTACATTGTCGCTTTCAGTGGTGCCGTGAAACAGCTATTTTCGTTGCTAACTCCAGGGCAACCAATATAATCATCCCGGACCGAACCCCTCAGGTTAGTTATCTTCATTTACATAATTCACTTGACAATCTTGTTTGTTGTTTTAGCTATTTCGCTCTATTAATGGCACACATTAGATCAATTAGCTTCTGGGCTGAAACAATCTCACATGGATCGCTTGTTTTTCTTTGCTTTATCTGGATTATCAATTCCATTTGACCGTTTGCAATTTTATGTGGTTGATACAGTGGGTGAGGGATGCCTTATGGCACAAAACTCCGGCATTGTTATCCATCCTTGAAAAGGATGATGTCGAGAGCTTCCTCCATTTTTTTCGTAATAACAGGAGGTGCATGGAATGGGGTTTTATTATCACCCCTGAAACACCTTCCACTACATTGTCGGTGAAAACACCCTGCGATGTGCTGAAGTTGTGTTGGAGGGAAAAGCACCTAAACTCGGTGGGCACCGCGCCAATCCCAACTGTATGAATCCATATGGATATTTCCCCCTACACAAAGCTGCCGAAATGTTCTCTGTTGACATGGTCAAGTTGCTCTTCAAGTATGGTGCGTCAGCCAATACACGTACAGCTGGCGCTAAGATTGTTGAGAATCTACTCCCACTCCATTTTGCGGTTGAGAATTCTTGCCTTCATAAGTATCTGGAAGACAATCTATCTCATAACCAGGATCATCAGGATTATATCTACAAGCTCATCCAACTTTTATGTCTACCAGAAATGGTTATTCTCTCTTCCCTCTCTAAACATAATGTAATTACTTTTGCAGCATGTCAAAGAAATGCAATTGTGGTTACTGGTTATGCCATTTCCAAATGGCTTTGTAACACTATTTATAGGATATATATACGCTGACCATGCTTATAGTCCCACTTAGACATCTTGTTTTACATGTTCATACGTTGGTACTTGTTCTATTTAAAGTTAGAGAAAAAGGTGCCTTCAACTTCGAATTGCTTTTAGTTGTCTCATATATGATCCCTAATTGCTAGTTAATTTAATCAGAGGAAGTGAGGGATAAAACAGGATAGATTGAACAGAACTTATATATGCTAAAAGTCGCTTATATTTGTTCCTTGTCTTTCACAGAAGATTTTCTTGGATACAACTAGATTGCTGGCAAAAAAGACGAATAATCTACTTGATGAGCTCTGGAGTTATGCGAAGGATGGCAAGCTTGTACAGACAGCAATTTTACTCCTGGCATGTCAAGGGCAGATCCGTGGGGTATCTGCCTCCAAGAAGAGAAATGGTATACCAAAGCAAGACGGGTTTGACGCTATCATGACAAGTATTATGAAACATTCAGTTACCCTAAAATCGGAGATAGGTGAACATGGAAGCTCATAGAATCAGCTGGAGGCCTGTTCAACTCTTGATAATATAGCAATGCTTGTTGATGTAATTTCACAAGCTGGTGAAGCTCTTGATTCATACATCCAAACACATTCAGGGGTACTACCTTTTGCCTTCCAAGAACAATATAATCTGATCAAGAAAAATGCTAACACGTTCTTTTTAGACTCTTATTATACCACTTTATTCTTTTGATCAAATCTTCTGTATGGGCAATAAATTTAATTACTAAAACTCATTTGCAAGATCATTGTTTGTTAATTTTATCTACAGATCTGATTTGCACAGCTGAGTAGCCTGCATAGATTGATTCATTTGTCCTGATGGACTTTTCAGTTATGCTGAATATCCCTGTTGTATTGGTAAACCTGAAGAAAATATAAAGAATCAGTTTGTAGAAACAAGAAAAACAGTGAAGGAAAGTTTAGTTCTAAAATAATTTTTGGCTATTTTGTAAAATGGAGCACATATAAGAAATTAAGAACCAAATTTGAGTTGCTACGGCATTCCAATTCAGTTCATATGCTAATTAGATGCAATCAATGACTCACTTTGGAATTGTCTTTGATTGTAATATTTGATTAGAAAGCCCGAAGCACGGTAGCTTTTATATTAAACCAAGAGAACACAATTGAGGTAAATTTGAATAGCATGATCTCTCTCTCTCCCTCTCTACACAAACAGAGGGCAGCGCTATTTAACCCATCAGCAAGCAGAATCACGTCAAACCAACCCGCGTCTATAAAACTTCATCCCGCAACTGTAAAACCCTACCGCGCAACCATAAAACTTTACTATTGCATGAGAAGTTTTACGGTTGCGAGAGAGTTTTACGGTTTCGGGAGAAGTTTTACGGTTTCAAGCAAGTAGTGGTTGGGAGTGCGTTGAATACTTATTTAGCACGCTGGGAGCTGAATAGTGATTATATATATGGCACTAGAGATACAATATTGCATTTCCTTTCTCTATCTCTGTTATATAAACTAAAATGTCATGCAGGTTGTGCATGTGGAGGTCCTTCAACAGGTTGCTTCTATTATTAAGGACTATGGATTTTTCTCCAACGGAGAAGGCATTGACGTTGGAAAGCTGTAATTTTGCATTGCTTCAATATAATAGTTTTGTATGCAAGTACTCCCTCCAGTTTGCAAATAATTGACGATTCAGACAACACCATGGTCTTTGAAACATAGCTTTCACCACTATTTTCTATTAGAATACAAACAAACATCCTAACAATCTATGCTTTTATGATGGTACTTGGAAATCTATGCATATGACCTTCAAGTTTCTAAATACAAGTTTGACTCAAACAGCGTCCAAAAAAATGTCAAGTATTTGCAAGCTGGAGGGATTACAATTTTGGGTTATTGATTATTTATTTGTTTCTATTTGTTTATTCCACTTGTGTCTGAAGTTGCCCTTGACGACTGTAGTATGTTCACAATAGCTTGCAACCATGGTGAGTTTGGGCTTGGGGTTTTCTTTCCAAACTCTCAAAATGAGCCCTAACTTTGTTTTTTCATGGAAAAACAGGAGACCTGGATGCAACCAAGTTTACAGCAGAAACTCCTTATCTGCATGCTACAGCAGAAAAGGTAAAAGTATTCAAATGGCACTAGAGATACACATGAATAAATCTATAACTAGTTCAGCTAGACAATGGATGTTCTTGCTTTACTATGTACTGTGATGTGATACATCTTGGCCCATGCATATATTTGAGTTTTATCTTGCGCTAATTAGGGGTGTGCAAATTGTCTCATTGTGTTGCTTTGAATTATAATTTTATATGACTGCTGTTGAAATTATGTCATCCAGTATGATTAGTAATCTTTTACCAACCACCACGTTGTTACCAGAATTATGGCCTGTTGGGTATGTGGTTCAGATTCACAGTTCACTACTTCAGGTTAGGTTTTGAAAGGGTATACCTTGTTGGTTCGTGAATCAGGATGTGAATCATGGTTGGGGTTTGTTACCCAGAATTATATCCATTGAAAACAGTAGAGATGGAGCCGCTGTACATGCCATTCAATCATATGAGGAGCAGTCACATATATGATTCCAAAGGCATATGAATAAATGAGTTTATGAAATATAAAATGGAATAAAGATGCGGGACAACAAAGGTTGGTAAGTCCCATGGCAACAAGCCTTGTTACTGTAATACTGTCTATCTACCTGTGTCACTACCCACCCCACTCATACCGCCTTGAACACTCAACAGTTCACACTGCTACTTTGATCTAGTAGAGATGCCTGCATCCCTCTATTTCCATGATCCTTCCCTACTCTTGATTTCATATTGCTCATTTGATTTGGGTTCTCTAGTCTCTACCCCTGCTCGGTTGACGGTTGTGGTTTATGTACCATGATTAGTGAATTGTGTGTGAGCCATGATTCAGTTCCGTGATCTGAATCGTGTTGCGGGACATTGTTGGCTTGATTCTGTTATCTATGAACTGAAGAAAAGAGAGAACTGTAAGCGTTCTTTTTTTATGTGTAGTGTTTTGAAATGTGTACAAGGAGCACCATTCCCAGTGCTTTCTAAGGTTGAAACGAACGGATCAGTCAAGAGAAAACAATCCTATTTTCACTTCCACGTTTTGTCTCAGGAAGACAGAAACGAAATGGTATTCATGAGATGTTTAAAATGAACTAATACGAATGGAAACACATTGAAAACGGGCTAGAACCAAACACACACACACACACACACACACACAATGAGAACTCTGACCCGTAGAAACAACAATGATGTCTTTAATTTTTTATCCAACTGACCACCATATAACAGTAGCAAAAACATAGTGATAACCGCAGTTCAAAACTTGCAAGCATCACAATCTACCTGTCTAACAAGCCACACACGGCAGGCACATATATCATTGTTCATGATCACATACAACCAACACAAAAAGTCTTAACACACACACATGTGGATTCATTAAGTCATGATCTTAAACATAACAACTGAAAGATGATCGAAGAAACACTGAAATATTTTTTGCCTCAATTTTCATATTGGGCATGTTTGGAAGAATAGTGTTTTTTAGACCACAATTTTAGAACCATTGTTTGCACATGTCTTACACAAATACTAGGGTTTTATCTAACTTTATTGAAACGATGGTACTTCTAGGAACTACCAAATACTTGGATGCAACATGACAAGCCAAGATATTTGAGTAGAAATAGACAGGAAGCTACCCAAAACCATTTAAACTTTGGTTGGAGTGGACAGTGGAACTATGAGAATACTTTGTTACCAAATAGGGCCCGGTCTCCTACTTTTCATTCTGCTTTCATATATTTCGGAAATATAAAAGTGAGTGGGTTAAATATAGACAAGACAGGTATCCATTTTCACCCCTAGTGCTATGTGCACATGGCTCTAAAGGTACTTTAAAGTTGAAATGGTTCATTTGGAATCCTTATTATCTGCAGGCATCATCCTTTTATGATTTAAGTTTGCCAATTGGGTAATTGATATCTAAGAAAGAGTGGGAGAACTAGAGCTTCCCAAAAAAAAAAAACGTGCAGAACAATGCAGATATTCAAACTATACTAGCTCTTGACCAATATGCCTGAGAAACTGGCAATTCACATAGTATTTGGTGCCACTTGTCAAGCATGGTTCACTCGCCGTGTTTCAAAAATCATGCTACTCACCTACTCGGTACTCACCATTGCAATTACTAGACCATACCCGACTAATTGCTTAACTGACTTCATTGTTTGCAATCGACATATCCTGCCATCTTTAACAGTTTCATTTTTGTTGATCTATGCAACAGGGTGTGGAGAATAAAGTAGCAAGGTCATTCTATCTGGATTTGGAATACACAAGGAACAGTTTCTTCCCATATTGGAGATCAGTGTTACTGTCCCATGTAGATGTGAAAATTTATCCTGCCTACGCAAAGGCTGACCCTAAGTGCAGGCTTAACCTTAATAAACAGCACCATAGCTTGGCTGACAAAGGATCTCCTTCAACTAATTGCAAACCATAGTCTTGGTCTGTGGGAAGGATTCAGCAAGCAGCAAGTTATCATACATGCAGCAGGCTATTTTGCACTGCTGCAATGAGAAGAATTCCTCAGGTTACAAGTAATAATACATGCAGTAGGCTATTTGGCACTATTGCGATGAAGAGAATTCCACAGGTTACAAGTAATAATCATACATCTAAAAGGATGTTTGGTAGTGTTGCTTTGACACTGTTGAAGATCTTTGAGTATGCGTGAGAAGTATGCCATGAGTTTGAATTCATAGTTTATCCGACTTGCCTTCCCCTACTATTTAGCAAGCTTGTTGACTGTTGAGAATATAATTGTTCTTTCCACTGTAGATTTACAATGACGTATTTGTTTGTACAGGTGGCAGGGAGTTGCTAGTTCTTGCTCTCGATATATCGCAATCTCCCTGCCTCACAAGCTGGCTGCTTCATGCTCCGATATGGCATGGGCCTGGTGTCCACAGTGATGTGGTTTATCGTGCCTGATAATTTTGGTGTGCAATAAGATGAAGTGATGTTGAATTTATTTTTACCCTTATAAATGAAGGAGACAAATTAATTTTCATGTGCAATAAACTCGTGCTTTGTTGAATTGGAACGAAGGCGTGGTATTAAGTCTAGTAGCTATCCTTTTCTATACTCTTATTGTATCCTGACTGTATAACCTATACAAGTGAAGTCCATTAATTATTAATAGTTTTATTTTTCTTAACATGTAAGCTATTATTCATGTCTTCTTAAGATCACTATTTTTATGCCGTATCACTGTCCACCGAGGCCGCTATTTATAATTTCCATCGATTTTTTCATGCAGCGTATTTCTATGATGCACGGGGGTATCACTCAAATCGGCAGCAACAAGTGCCCAATATATGCATGCATGGGACATGCTTTGCCGTAATGTTAAGGTAACACAACTTGCTAAATGATGCTAAATCCGATGCCCAGGAGGCAAGGACTCCCTTTGTCCTAGAAAAAAAAGCCACTTTCGAGTTCAAAATTTGTTCCAAAAAATGAGTCATTCTAGACTCGGTTTCCTCATTTAATCTACGATTTTCTAAATCTACTTTTGGTTGCTATTCTCTGCACACATAGGATTGATTAATTGCATGTAATACTTGTCATTTTTGCATGTGCGAATTGATTGGGATTCCTTTATTGGGATTCCTTTATTTAAGGGAAGACCTTTTAAATAGGGGGCGACAAGGACATTCTACGTCCAGACTAATCTGTCCAAAAAATTTTAAATTGCTTTTTTAGGAGGGAGTACAAATCTACAAGGTTCTCATTACATGCAAATCTAGAACAACATACGGAGTGTTATAACTTTGTAAATTAGTTATCCAAACATGTGATTTCTCTACAGATGATTACACCTAAATCTTCGAGTTCCATCATTATAATTACCATTATCCCCCAAAGCTAAATGAAGAGGGCCTCCATTTTTAGACTTAAAGGGAGACGCTTAATTTTTTCTATAATAAGAACTTATGATCCTATTAATTTACTAACTATAGAAAGTTATTTTATATTTACTTTATGTTTAATAGGAAAAGTAATTTTCTAGTTCATGAATATTCCAAAAGTAACTTTTTATGTTTCCAAGTGTTCAAAAGAAGTAACTTCGTCGAGAATTAAAAAATAACTTTTTTAATAGAAAAACTAGCATCTCGTGACAGAAGAAGTAACTTCTTGATACTTACTAAATAGCTTAGAGAAGTAACATGAAGGAGGATATGACGAATTGAAATGTTCATTGCAAAGAAAGAAACTAACATTTTTATATAATAAAAAGGTAAAAGTTTGACATTCTGAGCATATTTAAATTCAAGTAATGCATGCTTCGGCTATTTTATGGTAGGTTGCTTGTGTCTCACTCTAACCTACGAGCAACTTACATTGTTTCTTAGTTTAGCTAATTGGCACTATTTTTATTTTCTATCTTTTGTGACAAAGTCCAAATCATATGGTGAGCTCCACAATTGGACTTAAATGTTTAGTGTATATCTCTCACAAGCAATTCAAAGCCTGTATGCACACTCTTAGAGGGAGCCTATCCTATGGTTTGTGTTACTTTGAAACTAACACTTTTAGGAGGAGCTTAGTCTATGTTATGCGAGTCCCATATATTGTGATCCATTTGACTTCCATATTTTGTGGATCATAGAATGTGAGACTCTCCCTTGTGATTTTAATGCTTTCTTTTGCGGTATTTGATTTCAAAAGGGGGAAATTGTGGACCCAACCAAGAATGCAAGGAGTTGAACATGAACCGAAAAGAAAGATCAAAGAAAGAACCAAAAGGGATTGCCGCATGATCAAGAACAATGGGGGAGAAATAAAAATCAAGATCAAGGCAATGGTCTGAGAAAAAAAAGAGAAGTGGCATTAGAGTAAGGGGGAGTCTTATGTCCATTGACCACAAGAGGGGACAAGATCATGGCAAGACATGAGCAAATTCTTCCAATCTTCGGTGGAATAAAGTGTCAATTGGTATCATTGCATATTTCAATTAGCATCCTTGATCTTGAATTTGCATTGCATTCTAGCAAGTGATATGTTCATATTCTTTATTTGGTATATCTTTTTATTGCTTGCTTGGTTGTGTTGTCATCAATCACTAAAAAGGAAGATATCGTAAGGAAAATAGGACTCTAAGCCTTGTACTTAGTTCCCTAATATGATTTTGGTGGTTGAGTTGACAACACGTATCTTTTTGGGACTAATGTGTGTGCAAGTGCTTTTTGTTTAACTCTCAGGGTGCAAGAGATGGACTTGGGGTACAAACACCTCAAAGGAAAGACCTAAAGGCCACGAGAGAAGACCCAAGCCATCTAACATCGAAAGTAAGAAGTCCTGACTCGGTGGTCCTATTGACCGATTAGCGTGCCGGAATTTTGAATGCACCGGACGGTCCGGTGGTTCCCAAAAGCCCAAAGTTGAAGATTCAAGACCCGGTGCGGATTACACACACCGGACGGTCCGATGGGCACCCCTGGACGATATAGATAGCGGAAGATAGGAGCGACCGCGTCCAAGTGCTATAACGCACCGGACGGTCTGATGGTGCAGCACCGGACGGTCCGGTGGTTCCAACGGTCGAATTCTTAGTCCAACGGTCGACTCAACGGCTTGCCAGTTACACGCACCGGACGGTCTGGTGGTGACGCAGAAAAGGGAAGAAGACTTCCAACGGCTAGTTTTGAGTCTTAGGCTATATATACCCCCTTGTTTGGCCTCCACACTATGGTTGGTGACTTCTGAGCTCATTGTAGTGTTGAAACACATTCTTCATGCCTATTTGTAGTGTAGGAACACATTTTGTACGTCCAACCATCACTAGAGCTAAAGTAGACATATCCTGGCATAGCTAATGCTCAGTGCATCTTTGCTTAGGCCTTGTTGTATATCTCCGTGTCTACATGCATGTTTATCCTTTGTAAGTGTGTGGTTGCAAGTCTTGCGAGACCCTCCGGAGTGTGGAGTGGCCGCCACTGTTACTTGTGAGGGGGAGGAAGGCCCTCGGCACGTTGGCCAAAGCTTCCCATAGTGAAGACGGCGGGTAGCTCCGCAAGAAGGACTCAAAAGACCCCAACAGCCCCGACAATCCTCTACCCTTAGCGTGGGCGAAGCCATAGTCACAGGCTACGCGAGAGAAAGGCTCGTGTGGGTGTGTACCGAGAAATTCAATCGCTCGTCTTATTGAAAAAATTTATCATTTATTATTTATTTTGTTGTAATTTGTTTTATCATTAGTAGATAGTTTGAGCATGGCTAGTTTTCTTTATATGTTTACACAAATTTTTTAAGTAAGACGAAGGATCGAAGTTTTGAAAAAAAGTCGATATCGACTTATATTTAAATACGGAGGAAATATAAAATAAGATAAGATTTCTTTCCCAGCGCATATACAGCCTAAGTTTGTTATTTTGATATCAATTGATCCATAATGATTTTGAACTTCTATGACAAAAGTATATCTATGGATAAACTATGAAATGCCATTTTTTTAAAAAAGATTCAGCATACTTTTTTTTATTTTTTTCAACATTTTTTAGATCTAGCCCGCCTTCAAGTGAATTGCACCCAATTCTATGCCTCCTTCGCAAAAGAACCATGTCAGGTGGAAATTTGGAAACGCATAAAAATAGAAGCACGCATAATTGAATCAGGACGTCAAAATGGTAGATCGAAATTTCATCTACAAAATGGTACGGTGAAACCAGAGTTTCGTGTCCCCTCCGTGACTCCGCCTGCTGTTTGCACCAAATTCTCCCCAAATCCGTTCCTTGCCATAGTTGCCCCTCGCCCATAGTCGCCCCCTTCGTCGTCGTTCGCCTCCGCGCCACTATCACTGGACTGGGGGGGCGGAGCGGAGACCCAGGTTCCGTTCGCATTCTTGCTAAGGTAAGCAACCCTAGCTCGCTCGGCTCCAGTCCATTGATCCCTTGCGCGCGGCGCGGTGTCCTGCTGATCCAACCCATCCATCCGCCCATGCTTCGATTAGGTGGTTCAATCTCGGATTGGGGGTGCCTCCTCATGTCGCACGTCGAGCCCGCCACCGCCGGTGCAGACCAGGCCGGCGAGGGGGCGGTCATGCCGCTCGACGACGGTGGCGGTGGCGGCGGCGGCGGCGGCATCGTCGCCGCCATGGAAACGGGAGTGGCTGTGGTCGCTTCCACCTCTGGCGACGAGAGGCGGGGGGAGTACGGCGACGACGCAGAGAATGAGGCGGAGGAGGCCGCGACGGTGCAGGGCAGCAAGGAGGGCACTGAGGAGCTGCTCCGGAAGGTGGTGTACAGCGAGGAGGCCGCCTACAAGCTCTACTGCGACTACGGCCACCGCATGGGGTTCAGCGTCCGCAAAGGGAAGCAGTCCTACTTCACCGGCACCAAGCAGATACGCACCAAGGACTACTTCTGCTCCAAGGAGGGGCTCAAGGAGGGGGAGCAGCTCACCGACGCAAATTTCAACGACCCCCACACCAGGACCAACTGCAGGGCGATGGCGCGGTTCAGGGTGAATAACCAGGGGGAGTGGAAGGTGATCCGGCTGGTATCTGATCATAACCACAACCTCGCAAGCCCCGAGGAACGCCACCTTTTGCGGTCTGCGAGGTCACTTATAGCGGGGCGGTCGAGTTCCGTCGAGGCCATGTTGTACGCAGGATATCAGGTACAAGGTGTTGCTGCACAGTTGCCTGTGGGGAGTACTGCTGCAACCAACAATGTGGGGAATTCGAAGCAGGATTTGCTCCTAGGTTATGGTGTTACGGCAAAGAAGCTGGCTGTGGGGGCTGAAGACCTGCAGAGCCTTGTGAGCCACCTGAGAAGCAGGGCAAATGAAGATGGCATGTGTTCTACTGGGATGTTCAATTGGACCGTGGTGGTCGGATGACTAATTTCTTTTGGCGTGATGGGAGGAGCAGGATCGACTATGACTGTTTCGGTGATGTGGTCGTGTTCAACTCAACTTACCGCTTGAGCAAACAGAACATGATATGTGCAGCCTTTTGTTGGCGTGAACCATCATTGGCAGACCACTATGTATGGCTGTGCGCTCTTAACTGATGAGTCGATGCCAGCTTTCGTGTGGCTGTTCAAGTCTTTCTTGGAGTCCATGGGGAACCGTCATCCACAGTCTATTTTCACGAATCTAGATCAAGTTGTGTCAAAAGCAATTGAGGAGGTTTTTCCAAATACATGCCATCGCATTGCTCATTGGCACATCCAAAAGAGTGCACATTCTCGTCTTGGTGCTCTTAATGTTTCGAAAGATTTCAATAAGATGTTCACCAAGTGCTTACAGGGATGTGACTCAGAAACAGAGTTTGAGGAAACATGGTCGCAAATGCTCCTTGAATTTAAGTTGCAGGATAACAAGTGGCTTAAAAAACTGTATAAGCTCAAGCGGAAGTGGTGTAGGGCTCTTAACAAGTGCACCTTTGATGGCGGGGTTGAGTATGAACCACAATGTGACAGTATGAGTAACATATTCAATAGTGTTGCTGATAAATTGATATCTCTTTCTGCAATTGCTATTGCCGTGGATAAACAGACTGAAGATTGGAGGGGGAAAGAGTTGGATGAGGATACACGGTGTTTGCAAAAGCCACCTGCTTGTATCATAAAGCACAGTGATATTTTGAATCACGCGGCAAAGGTTTATACACATAGAATCTACAAGCTGTTTGAGACAGATTTTCTTGATGGGTGTGGTGCCACAAAATTCAAGGAGCTTCCATGTGAAGATAACAACACCCATCGATTTGAGATGACCATGCAAGGGCGAGGATCAAGAGTTTGCACAGTTCATTTCAATATACCTACAATGCAATTAAGTTGCAGCTGCAGTAAGTTTGAGACAATGGGTTTACTTTGCCCTCATGCTCTGAAAGCTCTTACCATCAAGAATATATGCAAAATTCCAGAATGTTACATACTGAAGCGGTGGACCAAGGATGCGAAGAAATGGGTTTTTAACCCAAAACAATATGAATCATCATATCAGGAATGCATGAATGACGAAGCTGCATACTTCAACTATGTTATGAGGTACACTTATGATCTTGTCACGAAGAGCCAAGGGCGGGAGGAATTGAGGAAAGTGCTGTGGGAGACTCTTGAGAGTGGTGGGAAAGAATTGGAGAAATACCTAGAAGACAATACCCAATATGCTCCTTCTTATGCCGCTTGAAAGAATCTCTAGTTAACCTTCTGGACTTATCTGCTGAGTATGAGCAAAATACTTCCTGTTGTTTGGAAGATGCACGCAGAACTTATCTCCAACTGTGCTTGAAAATAATAGTTTTTTTCAGACGAGAGACAGGCTTGAGTAAGTTTCGTGCTTTTAACTTTCCTAGTAATTCTTGCTTGATTCCCTGCACTTTGCCTGATATTCCAATCTTTGGTAACAGATCTTTGTCAATGCTCATGAAGCAATGATATCTGTTAAACTGTTGCAGTAACATGAAAAATGCAATAGTACTTTTTAGGGATTTACTTGTGTGATGTATCTTGGTTAATCGATCAGTTTAGATCCTAAAAGGATTTGCCACTTCATGACAAGTTTATGATGAATATTAGTGAGTTTAGGTTGTCATTGTTTGGATATCTAGAATTCTGCATTTCCAAAAGCCACATTTTAATTTTCGCTCTCTCAGAAATAGGAAACAACTCTTTCTTTAGCAAGTTGCCTGCAGAAAAAAGCTGTTCATTTGTCAGCAGTTTTTTTATATAGCCCTCAATGTGCCTGCCTCTTATTTAATATGTGAACTATAAGAGCCTGCAGCTGATATATATCTGGTAACTAGCTCCAAATTGCCCCCTGTAACATAATGAGAACAGGAATTCTAGTTGTTGTAGTATTAAGATATGTATTATGTAAATGGGAGTTATTTTATGTATATAGATTCGGATAGGGCAAGCATCCTGTGCTAATCCAGTTTGAAAATCCACGTTGGAAAGAATTCTACATTTCTGTTGTGGAACATTTGGCTCAGAATGGTATCCTACCACACCCAGATAAATAGGGAGCACACATTATTCTTTTCATGAGTGTATGGATGTGTGGCGAAATGGGTACCCAACATGCCTATCTTTCATTGTGGTTTTTGTGGCAAGTAGGCTATTTACACTTTTAATCCTTAAATTCAACTAATACAGGTTTTCACTTGCATAAAAAATGTTATAGAGAAGTGAAGTTTTGGTTCCATGATTTATGGCCTGAACTGCAATAACTTGTGGCGAAGATAATCCTGAAAGCAGAAAAGATTCCAGATTCAAAATAATGACAATAGAAAATCCTACACACTCCACATATACAGGTGCATCATTGCTTACGATTCTGTCTCATTAATTGATAGCAAACAAATGCGCTCTATTTTTTTTCGTTTTGACCTTACAAGAACATGTATGCTCAAATATTCTGTGTGACTCCTACAGCGACACCACTATGTCTGCTCTCATCATGGTGGGTTACATCGTTGAGCTCGACTTCTGCCCATATAGCATAGGCCTCCTCACCATGTACAGCATCATCACCAATAAGCAGCTGTTCATCAGAAATTCGGAGGGGCAGGACTAAGCCAATAAGTACACAGATTATGGAAGTGATAACAATGTTCCAGGCAATGACAAAGAGTGCGCCACCAATCTGCTTCCCAAACTGTGATCCACCATCACCACCATAAAATGCACCTCGGGACTCTGGGATGGAAAGGAAGAGGCTGCATAGTACAGGCTCAGCAAAAAGTCCAGTAGTGGTGCCTCCGAGGAACCCAGCCACCGCATGGGTGTGGAATACGCCAAGGGTGTCGTCAATCCTCTGCATGAAGGACCATTTCTTGTGCAGTACCATCATAGTGTACCAGGGGATGCTACCTGAGAGAATTCCCATCACAATAGCTGCCCACCCTTGTACCAGGCCTATATAATGAAAGATATAGTCAATTTTTGTCAGTTAACACATTAAAATGGAGAATGGTGACTGTTTTGGTGCACGGCTTTGTTGGTTGTAACCAGTTGACTACATTATTACGTATTAACTTGTACCATGAAATTATTGACTCCCCTTTGTCAGTTTGCCTATTATATTATGGCCTTGATTTTGTTCACTTTACTTCATTTGCACAAGGTTAATTTTGGAACCCTAATTTTGTCTAGAAAATATTATAAACTATGGGCATTTCTGCACAAAAGCTAAAAGCATCTTCTTTATAATAGATCAAAACCAATCAGGTAGGTTGCCATCTATTGAAGGAAAAAAATAATTTGGAAGGACATGCCATGGCCAGAACCATTTTTTTCTGATAGTGAAATGAACCTTTTTTTGAGATGTTTGATAACAAAATGACACGATTTTTTGCAGTCCAGTGGAAATGCAAAGAGAAGCTAGTTCTAATTGGGACAAAGTAGGGGTTCTTTTACTAGCAACGGTTTTCTGATAAAAATACCAATCAGTAGTGTTAGGTGGCTTGAATCTGAGTGCTTGGAACAAGTGAAGGACCGTTTGTTTTGAAAATCCAGGTCCACCAGCTAATGCCCGTTGCTGGTACCTTAGCAGCAAGACTGTCACATTAGAGAAGACAATATCACAAATTAAATACTTGCACGCCCCAGTTATCTCATCACAAGTTCTGGCTTGTTAGTGGATCAAGTTATCTTAAGCCAGTTTTAGCTGTTTAGACGGCTCCAGTACTGTGTCCTGGCTGTTTTGGACTTTTGGTTTACCTCCATGTCCAGTACAGAATCGGTCTAAGAGCCCATAATGCAGAAGATGCAGATGCTTGATTCTTTGTTGACTTTGTTAGATACTGGCATATAGCTGAAGGTTGTTTCACTTGTTTTCCTTTCTTTATTTCCACCTTTCCAGGATATCACCATGGTGGTAAGGTACTGATTCAAGTTGCAATACTTTAATTGGTTAGGTTTTGGTTGAACCGGTCCATCTGCCAATGGAGGAAGGGAAGGCTACTCACCTGCACCAGGGGTGATGCATACCAGGCCGGTGATCATACCCTGCACAGCGCCGATTACCGACGGCTTCCCGAAGAAGAAGACATCAAGGAGCGTCCACATGAGCAGGCTGGTGGATGCACAGATATGTGTGTTGAGCACTGCCATGGACGAGTCGATGTTGGCCGAGTACGGGTCACCACCGTTGAAGCCTGTCCATCCAAGCCACAGAAGCCCTGCCCCTGCTAGCACCAGCAGTATGTTGTTTGGAGGGAACCGCTCCCTGTCGGACGCCGATCTTGGTCCCACCTGTGTGCAAGGAGATGTCAAAAGTATAGACACATATGAATGGCATCTCATTCAAGGGATCGTCTTGCCTACCCAGTAGGCAGCAGTAAGGCCGGCGATTCCAGAAGAGAGGTGGATGACATAGCCACCAGAGTAATCGATGACACCCCACTGGAAGAGGAAGCCCCCGCCCCAAAGCGAGAAGGCACAGATCGTGTAGGAGAAGGTGATCCAGAGGGGCACAAAGGCCATCCAGGCCTTGATGTTCATGCGCCCGAGCAGTGATCCGGCAAGGATGATGATGGTGATGGCGGCAAACATGCACTGGAAGTATACCATGGTTGCCGCTGGGTAGAGCGGATGGAGCATCGGCGCCTCAACAGAGCCATCGTGGTACCGCATGACTGTGGCTGTGAGCTCAGACTGCGCCACCAGGAAGCTCTGCCCAAGCGCTGGCCTTGCCTTCCCCCAGAAGGGCAGGAGCCTGTCGCCGAACGACATGTTGTATGCCCAGACAACCCAGCAGATCCAGACGGCGGCGAAGGCGTACAGCGCCATGAACGCCGAGTTGATTGCCCACTTCTTCTTGACGATGCTGCCGTACAGGATCACCAGCCCCGGCATGCTCTGCAGGCCAACGAAGGTTGCAGATGTCATCTGCCACGCGTTGTCGCCCTTGTTGAGCCAGCTTGGTGAGGACGTCGAGTTCTGGTACGCAAGCGGTATCGCTCCTGCCATTTTTGGCACTGAAAGATTGGTGGGAGGAGAGGGCGGAGCAGGAGGAAGAAGAGGTGAATTGAAGGGTGCACTGAACTTTGGCAGCAAAGCTTCTGGGAGCGTTGTCTCCGGTTCTCCGCCTGTGCAGCGTTATTAACAACTGCTACTACTTGCACATGTGCATATTCCTCTCCCTGACTACAAACAAGCAAGTTGAGGCAGAAGCAAGATTCATACTAGCACTGACAAGCTTGTACCTACTGAAGCATAATAGTAATGCAATCCTCAAATGTGAGGAGGAATGTTGGAACTAGGAGCTTGCACGCGCTGGTTGTTTTCGTGCAGAAAAAATTAAAAAACAGAACACAGAAAGGGACCTGGTTTAGTTTCTTTGGTTGACCTGGACTTAGGTAGGCAGCAGCAGCTTTCGTCGCCTAGTGTACTCTTCCAGTGTAGGAGGGCGTACGTCACCATTCTAGTATAACTGCATCGACAGCAAGTATATGCAAAGGTAATCCACAGCCACAGATGCCTCGGAGACAGCTGAAGTTTTCTCTCTCATGCTTGTTTGTATACACTTCTCCGGTTCCAAACGACTTGCTGAAAGGGGCCCTAGCGTCATATCGGCGTGATTGGTAGTACTTGTATTTTTGTATATTGGCATCTTGGCGATATGATTTATCAAAGGTTTTTATGTCCAGTATATGAGGGGAAGTGAGCCTAGCTCGATTGGTTAGACAGAAGGGAGCAGTGTTATCAGATCGAGCGAGGACCCCGATTAGGCACCTCGATGTGATTAGGTTGATTAAGTTTTTGATCACCCGATTAATCGCAGCTGATCGCAATTAATCGGTCCAATCAACCTAGCTTGGTCGGATTTGATTGGCCCATGATGCAGTATTGACTTCAGGGCCTGGGATTACATTTCCGTACTGTAGCTGAATTTAGTTTTTCACTAAAATTTTTGAATTTTATAATTTCGAATTTTGAACTAGAATCCATCAAATTCCGAATCGGAAAGTGCTTTTTTATAGCATCGAAAACAATCCGACCGAAATTGCGATCTCTATCTGGGGCGAGCCTTTAGAAATTGGGTTGATATTTTGGCCCATTAGGTTTTCGCATATAGAGAGCGTTCGACCCGGAGTAACGTTAACGCAACGCCACAGAACAGGGAGCACCTTGTCTGTGCACCATACGATGCGAATCACGGACGGTCCAGAAGCTTCCGTTTATTTTTTTTATAGTGCTGCGGCAAAGTTACCGCACCAACGAACACTCTCATAGCCGATATGATAACACCGGAAGAGAGTGCTCATACATTTAACCATTTAAATTTGAGCGCCGACCAAGTTGGAGCGAGGGACCCCCAACCTCCAACCCGTGCAACCACCACCGTGTTGTTCCTCTGAAACACCATAGACTTGGTTGTTTTTAAACTTCCTTTTTTGCGTTTATTTTCCCGGTTCTGTAGCTAAGACTGGATACATGGAAGTACCTTGTCTCCTTTTTATAGCGTGTGTACTTACATGTCAGATGCACCATCCAATTTCTTCTATCTCCTGCTAGCTTTGTTGACGGCGCGGTGTGAAAGCAAGAGAGCTGGCCGTCGTCCTTTCCTGCTAGCTTTGTTCGAGTCGCGTGAATCCAAAACCAAAAGATCCAGGGTAGGCGGATACTTTGTGAATCTTCAAGGGTCCAAATTCTTCGAGAACCACTTGGTTCCTCTGGCTCTCTGCTGAACAACTCGTGGAGGGAGTGGAGGCGTGGAGCGATTGAGCGAACCTGGTCCCGAAGGAAAGCACAAAGTGAAGTGTCGCATCGAGTTGACCTCTGACCGTAAGTATGCCGACCTCCAAAGCTCCAACCGCATGCGCCCGGAGCCGGCGCGCGTCCAACGGTGCAAGTGGGCGGCCGTGAGGAAAGCGGCATTTTTACATGCAAAATTAATTTAGCAAATCCGTGCACTCCTTCCATAAAACATGTCAGATTTGACTTTCAAACACAAAAATAGAGTTACATGCCATTTGCAATCCTATATGAATTAAAAACAAAGGAAAATTTCAAATGAAACATTTGGATGCAGTATAGAAAAAAATATAGGAATCAGAGGAGAAAGATAGACACGTATGAAAAGTTTGCAGAAGGTTGGAACTAATGTTACCCTCCAATATCCCAATACAATGAGCCATTCCATATAAATTTTATAAGATTAGTAGGAATTCAATTTTTTCCAAAGGGTCACGTAGGAAAACTTCTTATATGATGAATACAAAATTCCTCCATCAATTCTCTGTTCGAAAGGAGACCTTGAAGTTTGACCATTCATTTAATTCTAAAAAATATTTCAACTATCATTTATTCTACATGATTTGATTTATGATCATAAGTATTTCAGGTATGAATTACACTTTCGATTATTTATATTCTTGCTCTATTCTCAAATATTTTGCCGTGTTGACATTTGTCACAACTTTTATGATTTCTCTTATTCGAACTTTGAGTCTTAAGTCAAATATGACTTGTTTCCCGGACAGGGGAGTATATTTGGTATCTTTAGTTTGTTTGCACACATGACCTAAACTTTATTTTATTTGCTCTTTTCATTTCTTGGGGAGCGAGGAACTTTGCTATCTCTTAGAAATGCAAATTAGTGAAATGACCATTTTAAATAAAAAAACAAAGGAATGTATTCTCTCTCTTTAAAAAAAACTTAATCTACTCATGGTCCCTGATTTTGTCCCGAACTTTACCTAGCATCCAATACTCTCAAAATATATGTTCAAGTCTATAAACTTGTGTAAGCATCTAGGCTCTTTGATAAGTTTTTGCAAATGATAGCAAGTCACTACGAGTTTGTGAGGTGCAGGAGTCATATTTATTACATTGCATTGAATTGCTAATTGGATGATCAATGGAGATATCTGATTATTTTTCAGTCCACAAGTGGAGTTATCTCTCAAACTCTTCATATTGAAGACTTAGTTTTCTTTGGAACTCTATACTTCTCTTAAAGATTAAGGAACTTCTAGTCCGAGTGTCACAAGGAGGAAGGACACTTGAGTAGTTAGGGTTTTCTAAGTCCCCACTATCAAAAAAAGAATTCAAAGCTGGTATAGCTTGATTGCAAACTTATTGTCAAATTGAATGCACACATGTTGATCCCTAATAAATATTATGTAGTTCAAGCAACTAAAACTCAAGCTAGAAGTATTGGCCAAGACAAAATCAAAGTACTCAAGAGGATGGACTTCAGGAGGTGCTTTTGTAGCCATCGGATCATTTGATGAATGCAACATCAGTTGGTCCTGTCAGCTGAAGTGTCTCTAGGATGTGGAGGAAAAAAAATGTACTCATCAGATCAACCGAGGATCAATTTTTAGTACTCGTCGGTCGATTGCTCATGGCACTGAACTTGGCTATGAAAATCCTACCCATCAGATCAACCAACGATCAACATCAATGTGATCATCGGTTAAGTTACCTATTAATAAGGTTATTTAGGATCTGGAGGGATTTTCTACCCATCAGATATCGGTATGACCATTGGTCGATACTACCAGTTTCTCCATTTCAACTATATCTCATCAGATCGACTGATGATGGTATCCTATATATTTACATAGATGGAGGCCATTAAAATTACTACTCATATAAAGTTGCATCCATAGCGTGCCACGTCATTATGCTTCAAAAACATTAAGTGGGCAATTAATTTGTTGATATGGAATACTAACCATCACACAACAATCAACAAAGTTGCTAACCATTTCCAAGTTTGCGAAACGCGCAGTCATGTTTAATTCCTTCCCTCTCCTCTCTCCGGCCATTACACCTGATGACCAATATATATCATGTCGTCCACTCCACCAAGCAGACTGCCGTAGTAAAGGAGACGAGGATAACGATCCTTCTTCGACTCTGTTGATCTACTCCTCGCTGCTTCGTTGATAAATCAACAACCACATGCTTGACCAATCACAAGCACCTCCACCGTCAAGCCATGGTGTGCTGCCAGACTACGAATTGTGTCCGCTGCACTGAGCGTTGGCTGCGGCCTGCGGCTACACACGAGGCCACGAGGGCCGCCAAAGAGTCCACGTCGCCTAGCCGCCCACCATCCCCCAGCACCCCAATGCGGAGCCGTCTGCACCACTGGGAAATCAAGCCCCGCTGCTGTTGCTGCGCGGCATCTCGCACATGCATGCTGCGATTTGGTCTTCATCAGCAGTTATTTCTCTTCTTAAGCATTTTGCCTTTGTTATAGATGCAAATTTTTTCTTCTCTTTTTAGTCAAAGTCAGCCGGTTATATCAAACTACATTGGCTATGTACTTTTTTTTTTTTTACCGTGGATTGATTTCTTTAGACTTCATCATGGCCTGTTATTACAGGTGAGAGTAGCTACTTCTCTTTTTACTCAAGGTAGATTTCACTGTCATGCCATGTTTGATTTTATGTACAGCTGGAGAAGTAACCCATCCTATTTCTGAGATGTAATATATATTTATCTTCAAGAAATAAAGCACAAAAAATACGTAAGCCATTAGACGAACAAAGAGAGCAGCACGATGGTCAGAGCAAGGTATGTGTCCCTAAATATGTTACCAAGATATATACTGGGATCATCACCCCAATGAAGGTGAATACAGGCAAGCTTCATCTACCCGTCGATGACCATATGACCTAGTGATCTGTCAGAGAAAGGCTACCTTTCTGAAATAAAGGCCCCAATGAGATTTGAATGTTCCGACAAAGGCTAGTTAGGCCTTATTAGATTTAGAAGAATGAAACCAATAACTCTAGAAGTTTAGAGAGAGGCTTGGTCTTCTGAACATTGCAAAAAAAAAAAAGAATATCTAAATTTTGGGAGCTGCATTGCAATTTTTGCATGAGTAATTTCCAGACCTTGAATTTTTTAGATACTTTGCCCACCATTTCTAGTGTCACCGTCAATCTGACCATAGGTATGGTTGGACAAGCATGTGCAGAAGTGAAAAGAAAATCAATCTCCTGCAACAGGTCATTGCACCGGAGAGCAGATAAACCGCCCTCACATCTTTAATGAAAACAAAGAGCAAGACATATATACTGATTTAGAGTGAATCAGAAGGGAAGATCAGCATATGTCATGTGGATAGCCAATTGAGAATTGTACCAACAACACCTATGTGTATGCTCAGTGACAGGACAACGAATGCACAAACTGGAAGGCGATTAAGTGCACGGATACATGTTTTAGCTGGAGAAACCGTAAACAACAAACCATATAGCTCAATTGAACCTGTAGCAACAACCAAAGAATAAAGACCATGGTCAAGTAATAATATCATGATGTCTAAACAGAAAAGGAAATTACCTTCTAAAGAAAATCCTAGAAGTACAGACTGAGTAGGACAAAAAGAAGCAGGTGGTTGGATATATACAATGTCAAAAAAAAAAAGGAAGGTATCAATAGATGTTCAAATATAGTTCGAGGTGATATTCATACTTTGAAATAAAAACCTGGTAACATCAGCCGTAGTAAAAGGGAAAGAACAGGCACTGAATACCTCCCTAAGTAATCAAAACCTGATCTTATTTTGGTTTCTAAAACTAAGGGGTTACATGACATTGTAAATAATATTCTTTTCTATGAAAAGCATAATCCTGCATGGTGACAAAAGTTAAGAATTTATTCACTGTAAAACAATCACAAATCCAATTATCTAACCATTCAATGCTCACTGGAATTTATATAGAATTATGCAAAATACTTGGACTGAAGTTGTAATACAATGAAAGAAAAAAAGAGAGAGGCATTGAATACCTGCTCAGCCGAACAAAAGTGGATCATGCTTTGCATCGCCAAACTGAAGGCATTATGACAATATAATTGCAACAATAAGTATTAGATAAACATGCATGGATCACAGACTTCAAGAACAAATCACTTAGCATATATGCTTCTTATGGTGATGGAATATAAAAAATCAGGAAAAAAAGAACAAAACACACCTCTATTTTCTGTCAATTTCATCACTCCGTCTGGGAGACCACTTCCCTAGGAATGGTTCAGCTAATTGATAAGGGTTATTAAAATGAAATTTTCTCTATGTAGGAAAGAATTCTGTTGTGTCACTATCTCCAAAGAATACAAATGATGGGAAACTATTGTTATGAACACTAAAAGATATCGAGGAAGATGCCTACATGACTAATAATAGATCTGTATCAGCACTAAGTAGCAGTACAAATGATGGGCAACTATTGTTATGACCACTAAGATATCGAAAAGGATGCCTACATGACTAATAATAGATCTGTATCAGCACTAAGTAGCAATACTCACAATACTCATTGTTCATACCTCTCTTTGACATCCAGAGCATGGGAAAGTTCAGGATTGACTCCACTGCCCGCATTACTTACTGATGAGTAGTGCATAAGCAGACTTTGACAACAGGGCCAATTATTTTATCCCACATAATTATAAGAATGAAGTGATGGCATAAGTAAGAAGGAGATTAAAAAAATAGAAATCCAATGGGTAATTTCGTCAGGCCTTTGATGTGGTACCTCCACGAATGGTTCAATGCGTGTGCTTCAGGTACTGCTCCTTAGTCGGTCTATCGCCTCCATGACATCAGCACATGCATGTACTGGCCTGCTACACTCGTTCGAACTTAAGAACAGACATTGGACTATAGAATCATGACAGGAATGCATTTATTAAACTATAGAATCAAGACAGGAATGCATTTTTTGAACAGTACGTCCCTCACGCTCAGTTAAGTTGTTAGCAAATTATATTACCATCCCCTGAATTAGGCAAATGTAGACCTTTCTAATCTAAGAGTAAGATGAATATTTTTATGACTAAATATCAAACATATATTCGCAGTGCCAATCTTATGCCATCTTAATATCCCTTTCATATGTGGATTGAGTGAGAGATTGCCGGTAGTAAAGACACGGTGGCAGTGTATCATGCATGCAATTGCACATATGCATAAAACCAAATACAGAGCTCGTATGAATATGGTACAGAGAAGCAGGACTTAGTACCTGTGCAGACACGAGGATACCAAATCCTTAGCCATCACCACATCCGAACCTGCATAGCAGAAAATCTCCATGAATAACCATGGAATGGATGGTGGCAACACAATGGAAGCAATAAAAAAGGAATAAACATAGCATTTCAGAATTTAAGATCTGAATAAGACAATCCTACGAAAGAACAACAATACACAAAGCTAGGGTTTGAGCAACAAAGACAGCATTCAGTAAAATATAAGAAGAAAAAAAGGTTTGTGAAGGAATGGCTTTTCCATATCTTGATCTGACTATCATGGTTACAAATGAAATGCCACACCAATATTAACTACTACAGAGTGGCACCAACATAATGTAATCTAGATAAGGAGCAGTATGGCCACTATTTGAATCACGAATATACTCAATACTTCAATTGAATTTGTCTTAGATTTTTCTAGCACTCAGATTGCACGATGAAACAACAAATGTATGGGGAATCTCACCAAAATAGGCAGACAGAAGAACCAGTGACACCTGCAAGCGTGGGGGCAACCAAAGAAACAAAGCATCAGAGAAAGGGAAAAGAAAATTTGTGGAGGTCACAGGAGCAGCATTCATAGGACCGCTATGGTGCAACAGCCATGAAATCGGGTCTGCAGACGGGAACCTGATGGGAAGCGACATTGGGAGAAGCAGCTGTCGTGGAGGGACCAGAGAACAACCCCGACTGGCCATTGGGGAGCTAGCAGATCTGGTTGGAGGATGATGATGTCGGGGGCACAGGACCTCTCCAGGAGGGGCAGCGGCGGACCTAAGATTTTAGCATAGGGTATCCGCACCGTTACTCTGTAGACAATTTGATATAATCCAGTAAACAAGCTAACACTACGTGCAAGAAGTAATCTAATTTGGCATAACACTATCTGCAAGTAATATAATCCTGGATCAATGCATTTTTAGAGGCTTCAAGGTGTAGCTGAAGACCAACTGGTCAGGCCCTCTTTAGTGAACATTCTATGGTATACAACGTACTTAATATTTTTATATGCTGTGCCATACCTTGGCCACCCACTGGTCCGCCCCTGAGGAGGGAGAAACAGAGTCGGCGGTCGCGGGAGCCGGGGAGGGTGTGCCGTCGCCCGCCATGGCACGGGCCGCCTTCTTCGCCTGTTGCCGCCGCGCGCCGTTCTCGTCGCCCGTCGGCCGCGGAGGAGGCGGATCCACCCGTGGCGACGGCGGATCTGGAGACAGGTCGGCCGCCAGCAGCGGAGGAGGTGAGCGGGACGGAGGAGGCGGCCGGCGCGGCGAAGGAGGCACGCGGAGGAGGTGGGCCGGCCAGCTCATGCGCAAAGGCGAGGCAGAGAGGCCCTTGACCGCCACATCGATGCTGTCAGTGGAGGCGGCGAGAGGGGCAGCGACACCTGCGACCATTGGTGGAAGGGTGGCGAAAGGGGCAGCGACGCCCGCGACTACAGTCATGCACTGGCGTGGAGCCGCGTGGAGCCGCGCGGAGCAGGGCCGGCGTGTGGAGTAGCAGGAGAGGCGCCCGGCGCAGCGGAGGCAGTGCGCAGAAGAGGGACGCGGCTAGCGAGGCGGAGGTGGAAGGCGGCGACTCCCAGCAGCGCGACCTCGTCAGCCTTGCCCCAGAGCGCGCCGCCACGGGCCCTGCTGTCGCAGCGAGCGTGCCAGAGTCCGCGAAGGAGCGCGGCTTGGGCCTGCACTCACTCTTGTGGGAGGGCCCGATAGAGGCGGAGGCGCGGTCACGGAGGAGTGGAGGCCGCGCGACAGATCCGCGGCGCTGGTCCTCTCACCCGCTCCTCGTCCTCCTACCAACCTTGGCGCGGAGCCGCACGGAGGGGAGGCGACCGACGCAACGGAGAAGGAGGAGAAGCCCTCGACGCGCGGAGCAGCAGGAGAGACGGCCGGCGTGGCGGAGGAGGTGGCGAGGGCAAGGTTGGGCGCGAGGCGGATGCAGGAAGGCGTGGGCGCGAGAGAGAGGAGGGAGACAGGGAAGAAATGACCGCGTCCTGTGCACGCACCTGGGCAGGAGGAAGAAAATGACCGCGTCATCTGCAAGCACCTAGGCAGCACAGGGTCCCACTCCCACCAGGGGCGCGTGGAGAGGCTCCAGAATGCGCGAGGTCTCTCAGCTGCAGGCATCCACGCGGAGAGGCTCCCAGAAGGCGCCATTTTTCCCATACATATAGCTAGCTATAGCTATAGCTATAGCTATAGCTATTAACTATTAACTATAACTATAACTATAACTATTAACTATTAACTATTAACTATAACTATAACTATAACTATAACTATTAACTATTAACTATTAACTATAACTATAACTATAACTATAACTATAACTATAACTATAACTATAACTATAACTATTAACTATTAACTATAACTATAACTATAACTATAACTATAACTATTAACTATAACTATAACTATAACTATAACTATTAACTATAACTATTAACTATAACTATTAACTATAACTATAACTATAATTATAACTATAACTATTAACTATAACGCTATCAAAAAAAATATTAACTATAACTATTAGCTGCTACAATCATTTGGCAAGGTCCAAAGGTCTATGTGTGCTCATCACTTGACGTTTTCCATTTTTTCTATTTCCACAAGGTTTCCAAGACTTTGCACATCATTTGTGCTTTCCATAGGGAACACATTATTGCTTTTCTCTTCTATGTAGAAAACAATAAAATATCCTCTCGCTTACAAGTTTTACATAAAATATTGCACACAAATATATTATTCAACTCAATATATTATTGTTTTTTTCAAAAAAAATTGTCTTTTACCCGTTCATGCTTATTTTTATATGAGTATAAGTTCTATTGTGTCTTAGTTTGCATCATGTTGTGATTAGCCCAATGGTTGGCTTCTTTTCACTAAAAAGATCCATCATATTATGCTTTTATAGCATAGTTTATTAAGTTAACTCAAATCCCGCAGCATGCTCTCTGAGATCTTTTTTATAATTTGTTTTGCTTTTTAGTCATAGTTTATTAAGTTAACTCAAATCCCGCAGCAACGCATGGGAAATTCATCTAATTAAATAAAAGGGGTATCGGTTCATCCTATGATCACCGCCTTTTCAAACTAACTTTTACTAACGTCTCAGTTTTCTTGGTGGACTATATATATTCCCCCTTCTACTATCATTCGTTGATGACATCCACCAATTCATCCTACACCTATACCAACGACCGTCATATTTTCTTTTTTGACAATGTTGATATATGTTTTGCAAAAATAATAATCATATCAACATTCTAAAAGATTCGTTTTAAAATTTTAAAAGTTATACATTAACAGTTTAAAACCTATATCAACATTGTCAAAGAGCATATTCAATATTTAGGAAAAAATCTTGTAGAGGGTGCTGCATGTCGCCACTCGGCAGGCATCATGACCGCTTATCCCTCATTTCTTTCCTCAGATAAATGGCAAGGGGTGCTTCAAGTTTTTCTTCCATGCAGGCCACTACAGGAATCTGATTACTTTTCGGCGACCAAAAATGGCCGAAAATAAGGCTTTTCCCGCTAAAAGTAGCTATATTCAGGCGGCAAAAAGCTTATTTTTGGCGGTATGGCTCTGCCGTAAGGGAATTGCCGAAAATAAGACTATTTTCCTTTATTTTCGGCGGTCACCATAGGCCGCCGAAAATAGACTAATGGCAGTTAATTTTCGGCGGTTGCTACGGGCCGCCGAAAATAGGCCCATTACTTTCAGCGGCCAGAGTGGGCCGCTGAAAATAGGCCAGGTCTATTTTCGGCTGCCACCCCCCGCTGCCGAAAATTAGCCATTCCCAGAGCCAAAACAGACCCCAAATTGTGTTATTTCCCCAGATTTTGACATTATATACAAAACACATCAACAATGACACATCACATCCACAACCATTCTCATATCCAAATATATATCCATACACAAGTCTTCAAACAATGCATAGAACCAAACAAAGTCCTCAAATCCATTTACAAAGTCCAAATACAAATCCAATTCTCAAATTGCATACACAAGTTCACTTCTCACTCACAATCAAGTCCAATTATCAAATTCCATACACAAGTTCACTTCCCACTCACAAGTGCATTCCAAACGAGTTATTGAACTCACATTTCACCTGCCTCGTTGGAGTTGTGGCCGCTACCTCCGAAGACGAAAAGATTGTTTACAAAGTCGTGCTGTTCAGATTGTTGGCAAAGAAAACAAATGACACAATTAGACAAGAATCCAAAATATGGGACAACATATGGAGACATTAGTATAGCTTAATGGAAAATGATGAAACGAACCTTAGATCCATGTTGTCCGGACCTTGGTGGAGGAGTTTGATAAGTATTGGACGCCTGCACTCTCGATCCTTATAATAAACTAATTAAGCTAAGCTATAAAGTTTGCTGAAATTGAAAAGGTTACGATCACTTAGATAGCTAAGGTTGAGCAACTTTCACCTGAGCCGCTGGAGAAAAAAGGCATCTCAAACGTTGCCCACTGCGGCGGTATGGGTGGCGGTGTAGGTTCTGGCATGACAAATGTCATCCCCTGTACCTGGTACATTGCCTGCAGAATTCAACACGTTAGTAATATGTTTTGATAATGATATAAATGGTAATATTTGACTTTCATACTCACTAAAATCGCTGCCATCTGCTGTGCGTGAAGGACGTTCTATATGAGCCTCGAGCTTTCTGAAATGCATCACAGTTTCTGAAGCTCTTGATGCAGCCTCTCATTCTCTATCTCAGACGTGGTGCGGCGCTGGCGGCTGCTACTACCACCCGAACTTTGCGAAGAAGACCCCATCTGGACTTGTCTCGAGTCGATTATGCCGTTGAACATGGAGTACCTTCAAAATTCAAACATTGTATTAACACTGGGACTAATTTATATTGAACACCGACTGAACAACACATGTCATTGGGCAACTTATGAGGCTGCGGAAGGACATCCCCGATCAACTGCACAAGCTCATTGAAACACTTGTTCGAGAAGAAATACTTGGACTTCATGGCAATGAGCCGAGTCACAAAAGTTAGAAGGGACACTCATGTGTGTTCATGCAGCGGCTCTTCCGCAACTTTAAAGAGCTTGAAGAACTCCTCAACATCTTTTGTAGGAGGATCCTCGGAGTTTAGACCAAACTCCGGTTGTAAAGCTTCTAGCATCTCATCCATTCTATCAACGCCCGCCGAATCATCATCCGCTTCCCCTTCCGTTTCAACTCTAGTTTCTTTCTCACAGTGGAAGGACCACGTTTCATAATCAGGCATGAAACCATAGTCAACCAGGTCTTTGGCTAATTCATATCTATTCCGAAATTTTCCGTTGTTGTGAATGTTGCATGGACACCTGACCCGATTGTGAGTTGTCAAAGAGAAAGCATGGTCAATAAAAGCTTGTGTCTTGCTCCTCCACTCAGCTGAGTTACCTTTACCCCCACTCTTATCCCAACCATCATACATCCATTGGCGATCATCGCCCATACTTGAGGCTATAGATTAAAGCAAGTTAGATGGTAAGTTTATTTTTTTCATCGTATTGCGGCCCTACATCTATAGGTAAGGATATGTCCTAAACCCACCCAAGAGTGACCGACAGAGCGCAGATTTATAATGAGTCCGCAGGGTTCGAACGAAATTTCGGCAGCAAAACCCTGCTGTTCTCCAACTTGCACGCTCAAATGTGGTGCAGCGGAGAAGAACAGAGTTATGTCGCCAAAACTTCGCTCAGACCCCGTGGCTCATCAAAAATACAACGCTCTATCGGTCACTCCGAGGCTGTCCAAAAAAGGGACAATTCCGGACCAGCCACATCTCACGTGCGCAACGCACGTGAGAAGTGCCGGTCCGAAACGGGTGACGCATAGGTACCGTGACTTGACGCTATTAAAGTAGATTCTAACTAAAACACTTAATGCATAGCATGAGCATAAGTTAAAGCATAGCACATAAAAGTGATAATACATAGTATAAATGCTCACGTATAACTAAGCATGAGTAACTATAACAAATCATAACTTGCTATCTAACAAGCAAGACATTTGACCTAATCAATCAATACTTAATCAAAGAAATCGATACTAATAGCAATTCTAATCATAACTTTCGCCGGCCAACCGCCGAAAATTAACTACAACTACTATAAAAAACTAAGTCATAGTAGTAGTTTTCTTACTTCAAAGTGCGCGGGAGGAGCTGCCGGGGTGCGCTGTGCGGGGCCGGGGAGAGGAGCAGGCGGTGGAGGGGCACGGCCAGGCAAGGTCGGCCGAGGAGGGGCGCTGAGCAGGGGAGGAGCGCCGGTGGGCCGACGGGGAGGGGCGCTGAGCCGGGGAGGAGCGCCGGTGGGGAGGGGTGCCGGCGGCTAGGTCCGAGCGGGGAGGGGTGCCGGTGGGGCGGCGGCGCGGCAGCTCGTCAGGGTTGGCGGCACGCTGGCGGCTGGCGGCGGGCGGCGCCCGCGGGCGAGGGGCCGCGGCGGGGGCACGCGTGCGGCGGCGGCTACTGCGCGGGCATCGGTGGAGGCGCACGAGCGTGGCGGCGGAGGCGCGTGTGGGCGAGGGCGGCGGGGCAGCGCGTGGATGAAGGAGGCAGGGCGAGCACGCGCGTGGGACTGAGGGGCGCGGGGCAGGGCGGGGTTAGGGTCGCTAATTTTCGGCGGCCTAGGGAGGCCGCCGAAAATTGCGCATCTATTTTCGGCGGCATGGCGCAGCCGCCGAAAATAAGGCCCATATTTTCGGTGGCCGGGCCAGGCCGCCGAAAACGGTACCCTTATTTTCGGCGGTCAGCTTGGCCACCGAAAATAGAGGTATTATTTTCAGCGGCCGGGACTAGCCGCCGAAAATAGGTGCCTTATTTTCGGCGGCCGTACGGCCGCCGAATGTTTTTTGCCGTTGAAAATGTTCGGGATTCTTGTAGTGAGCCTGAGCTTAGCTCATTTGGCTGCTTTTTTTATGGGTGCTCTTTTATTTCAGGATTTCATGGTGTTGTACAAAAAGTTGACGTAGTTCCCTCGACAACAATAAGTTGTACTGTATTTCTCAAAAAGTTTTTTTCATTCTTTACTTTTCTATTTCTTAGTTTAAAGAGTATTTTTTATTTAGTTTTTTCTTTTCCTACTTGTTCTTTATCATTTGTCATGCTCCAATTTTCTCCCTTTTAATCATATAAGCTGAAGTGTATAGTCATAATGCTTGTGCAGTCGATCTTTTGAACTGTCTTTTTTATCAACACCAGTGAAATGTTATAAACTAATGAAATAAGTTAGTTAAATGCTAATCGATAGGAATACATCCATTAAACTTGTGGAAGATTTATGACTTACATGGTTATTCGATAGTTTATATTTAAGCTTTAGCATTCTCATAAAGCGATGCCATTTTGTATTGAATTAGAAAGAATTTATTGGGAGTTGAGAACATTTTCATCAATGTTTTAAATAGCAACCTCTAAAAGCTATAAGAAGGAATAGTGAGATATAGTAGAAGGTATTTTATTGAAAGATTTTGTATAAAGCTTATAAATATAGGCATATGAACATAGTGCTAAGAAAAAAAATTATGAACACAGATACATAAAATATATCCATATCTACATAATAACAAGTCTCTAGATCCATTATTTCATAATTACCCATTCAGTCAACAATTCAACATACTCATGGCCATAAAACATTCATATCTATTAAACATCTAGCAATCAACAACTCAATAATAATTTAATGGTACAATACATCATTCATTAAAATAAAGACATAACATAAGGGTGTGTGGGTGTTCTTGTTATCCTAGAACGAAAAATGAACATTTGCCTCCATAAAGATTAGGCAGAGCTAAAAACATTTCACGGTCAAGCCAATAGCTGTGTTTAGCGAAGCTAAGGCATCATTAACTGTCAAGGCATCATTAGCTGCCATGGCGGAGCAATTGGTAATATTGTAGTGATAGGTCGTCCAAAGATGCTATAGCTAGCGGCAATTTAGAACTGTTTTTTTCTAGCTTAGACCAGTTCATTTCATCGCAATTAAACCTTTTTAATCTATAACAATTAAATATCTTAAATTTAGTAAAATATTTTTATGCAGCTAGAACCATTATCCTGCGAATCTAGAAAAAATTCCTTAACTTTGAACATAGTTCTTCTCATCAATTAAAAAATGACCCACTTTATTAGAAAAATGTACCAAAACATCTTATTAGTATACATAGATCATTATGTTCATTCGAAGTAAATATTTCACCAGTGATACTAAGATAGTTTTTCATGACCCTAATTCATTTTTCTCAAGAAGGTCGCCGAACAATTTTCCTTGTAATTCTAGAACTTTTTTCTCATTGACGAGGACATCCTAGTCATTGACACCACCATCCCTACTGCTCAACATGAGCAGCAAGGACGAATGGCACGTGCTCGAGGTCGTTTCTATCAACTCACGTACTTCCCTCTCAAGGTTGGACACTACTAAATCTTGGTGATTACATTATTGTTAGGAATAATGGAGACGAATCGTATGGCTGCGGGACAAAAGGTGGGAGCATGCATAGCTCGGTTATGGACACCTGCGCAATGACAACTTGTTGAAGCCATAACTCTTCACCCTAGAGGGCGGTGATGACAAGTGAGTACTTGATGGAAGTAGCATGAAGTTTACTTTCTAGAAATATAAAAGGAGAATATTAGAATAGTCCAAGAGGAGACGAATACCAAGACATGGGGCATGGGCCTTGTATTCAAAATGACCTATTAAGGGTGCACGTTTTAGGATTTCCACTCTTTGGCTGCTACCTGCTATACAATACAAGTACCAGCAACGGCCGCTTCACTCAGTTTTTGGGTTTTGCTTTGTTACAAGTTAGCCACTGCTACTTCTTACCCCTATAAAGGGGCAGTGGTCGTGCGTCGTCCCAGCCTGCGCGACGCCACTACCGCTCGCAGCAGCCTTCGCTCCGCATCTCCCGAGCCCGGCCCACCTGCAGCCTTCCACGTCGCTGGAACCCACGTACGTACAGCACCGCTAGGGCCTACACAAACCGTCAGTCCGTTCGGTTGTTGCTTCTGCTTCCTAGACCTAGGCGTGTTGCAAATATTGGCAAAAAGAAAAAAAACTCACAACTAACACACGGCTGGGATTGGAACTGCGGCACAGCTCATACACTCCACTAGCTTAGAGAACCTTGTTCCATTGCTATTAAATTAGTACTGCTATCTTATGCACACTATATATTTCCTCCGTCCCAAATTGTTAGCAGTTCTACTAAATTCCACTCATTACTCCATACTAAATCCACTCATTACTCCATGTATATGAAGTGAATGAAAAAAGTAGAAGCCCTTAAAATTTGAAACAAAATGAGTATAAACAAAAATAAAAAATAAATCGGGCTGTGCCTAAGCTAGCTTGTTCTACCACGCCAACGTTAACGACCTAGATAGGACACGTCCAGCATGCCATGCTGCACTCATGTCGGGTCAAATGTGTGCCGTGCTACGAGCTACTGGTACATACACTCTAACAATGGAGGATATGTAATGATCCATGCTCCGTAGCAAAGCACGGGTATACTGCTAGTTCTTATAAATGTGTGACTCGGCTAGACCACACGATTTACTCGATTCAGAACCTGACTTCATGTTTGTGAGATTTATCTTTTGGGTAAGGTCGGTGTGCTGTTTGCTTGCCCACTCGTTCTTGCTTATTCTTAGATTTGCTTGCAGTTCAGGTTTGTTTTTAGCACGGCAAGAACAACAACAAATCCAAATCGAGTTATCCCAGCTCTCATAAAAGATTGGGAACCCGTTTGTTACATCAGAACCTAAAACATTTTCACATTAAATTGAACATTTTGTCATGGATATTGATTTTTTTTGAAGTTGAGATCTTTTCTCCTGAACCATGTAAAGTTAGAATAGTTTGTTTTCTTGGATGTAAAATATTTTCTCATGAAGCTAGAATAAACCATCGTCAACCTAGAACATTTTCTTATGCAGCTAGAACACTTTTTTCCTCTTTAGAATATTCTTCTACTGAATCACACTAATTTCTCATGAAGCTAGAACAATCTTGTTCAAAATGAACAATTTGTTTTTGAACTGGAATGAGCAATTTTATCGCAAATTTGGAACAGTTTTTTAACATAAAACGTTGTTCCATTCCACAGAAAATATTAGTACATCCTCATGAGAAAAATGCTAATCCAAAATGCAATCCAAATATATTCAAGTGTGGTCGAGTTTTATACCATGTTGCAATTGTTAAGTACTTGGGCTGGGCCCATTTAATTAAATCCCAAGGCATATTTATGTATTGCTAGGAGGGGATATTGGATGGCCACACACGCACGCGCCGGCAGCGTGTTCGGACGTGATGTGCTGTGTGGAGTGGGTCAGTTTTGCTACTCGTGCATTGAAATGAGCCAATTTATGTTGGTAACGGTAAAACGTTGATGGCTAGCATAATGAAGTAACTTACGGCAGTTTCTATAATCAATATTGGTAATTGACGTCAGTTAATGGCAGTCCATTTGATTGCGGGAGTTTCTAGTCTCGTGGTCTACCTTTTGCCTGGGTACAATAGGGGCGCCGGCCTCTCCTCCTATCCTATTGCGATACACATCCACTAAGTGCCTTCTGCATCTCCCACCTTGGCTGGCTTGCGCGCACAAGTAACGAAGAAGGCAGGCCTCCGGAACCATCGACGCCCATGCGATCTTGCACAGGATAGGCGGCGATCAGGTTTTTGGGGAGCGCACCGTAGCGCGACCGCCTCTGATCGACTACATCCTCTACTTCCTGACGGCCGTTCGCGGGACTGCACTGCATACCTCGTCCTGCACCAACTGAGATCGACTACATCGAATAGGCCATCATGTCGACTGATTAACGGTGCCGCCGCTGCCCTCGGTAGTGGTTCCACCTCGGGGTACACTCTCATCATAGAACCATTCATGTTTGTTCTTACTGCTTTCATATGCAACGATGAACCAGTGTGGTTTGGTTTATGTTCATGTTTTTATCGATGCATTGGTATATGCTATGGTCACAATTGTTGTCATGATTTATGTGATTTTTTGG
Source organism: Paspalum vaginatum (assembly GCA_030272315.1). Lineage (NCBI taxonomy): Eukaryota > Viridiplantae > Streptophyta > Magnoliopsida > Poales > Poaceae > Paspalum > Paspalum vaginatum. Next base: position 14,959,954 of record CM059015.1, read on the forward strand.
ATTAAATTATACCGTAAATTCCTGCACATGTTTACAATCCAAAAACCTGATCCATGTAGGAGTTTTTCGGCCACTCGTTTTGCTTCCATTCTCAAACCAGCCACACCTTTTGATGGTTCAAATTACAAACGTTGGCGTGCAAAGATGTTGTTATGGTTGATAGCTATGAACGTGCATCACGTGGCATAGGGAAAGCCAGGAAATTTGGTTTCCGGCAGTCCTGAGGAACAGGCATGGGAGCACAATACACGTGCGCAAGGCCAAGATGGCAGTTCTAGTGCCAACATGGTGCATAAAAGAATTCCAAACCCTAAAAGGAAGGCCAAAAGCAAATTTGAGAAATCAAATGCCAGTCAAACTACCAAGTTTAAGAAGAAAGGAAACAAGAAAAGAGGGGACTGTTTTGTGTGCAGTGCCAATGATCACTGGGCTAAAGATTGCCTAGACCGCAAGGACAAACAGTCAAAGAAAACAGCAAATGTTGTTGTTGCCAACAATGATGCTGGACTGCAGGTTATGGTAATCCATTCCAAGTTCTTTCAGCTTGTCATTTACCTAATTGGTGGATTGACACCGGGGTAAATATACATGTGTGCGTTGATTTTTCTTTGTTTTCTTCTTACCAGGTCACAATGACTTCCTCCATTTTGATGGGGAACGGGTCGCATGCTCCTGTTCGCGGTGTTGGTACGGTTAACCCGAAGTTTACTTTGGGAAAGACCGTGCAGTTGAGAAACGTGCAGGAAGTCCCTTCTATCAACAAGAATCTGGTTAGCGGCTCTCTTTTGTGTAGAGAGGGCTATAAACTGGTGTTTGAATCGAATAAGTGTGTAATGTCTAAGTATGGAACTTTTGTCGGTAAAGGATATGAATGTGGAGGTCTGTTCCGCTTATCTTTGATGGATGTTTGTAATAACGTTGTGAACTATGTGTGTGGCGATGATGAATCTAATATTTGGCATTCGTGTTTATGTCATGTTGGTTTTGATTCTATGATAAGATTAGCAAAATTGAGTTTAGTTTCGAAGCTTTCATTTGTCAAAAGTTCTAAGTGTCAAGTATGTGTGCAATCAAAGCAAACTCGCAAGCCTCATAAGGCAGCAGAGGCAAGAAATTTGTCACCACTAGAACTTGTTCACTCTGATTTGTGTGAGATGAATGGGGTATTGACAAAAGGAGAAAAGAAATATTTCATGACGTTGATAGATGATTCCACTATATTCTGCTACGTGTATTTGTTGAAAACAAAAGATGAGGCGCTTAATTTCTTTAAAATCTATAAAGCCGAAGTTGAAACTCAACTTGAGAGAAAGATTAAAAGGCTGCGGTCTGATCGTGGTGGAGAATATTTTTCAAATGATTTCAATTTATTTTGTGAGGAGCATGGAATTATACATGAAAAGACTCTTCCCTATTCACCGCAATCAAATGGGATAGCGGAAAGGAAGAACCGTACTCTAACGCAGATGGTTAATGCCATGTTAGAAACTTCGAGACTTTCCTATGAATGGTGGGGTGAAGCGGTATTAACAGCGTGTCATGTCCTAAATAGAATTCTACTAAAAAATAATGAGAAAACTCCGTTTGAGGAATGGGAGAAAAAGAGGTTAAATATTTCTTACATACGGACTTGGGGCTGTCTAGGCGAAAGTCAATGTGCCAATTCCTAAAAAGCGAAAGCTTGGACCAAAAACCGTGAATTGTATCTTTTAGGCTATGCTTTTCACAGCATTGGTTATAGATTTCTCATAATAAAATCTGGTATGCCAGATATGTATGAGGGCACAATAATGGAATCCCGAGATGCCACATTTTTTGAGAATGTTTCCCGGTGAAAGATACACCTAGCACTTCTAATCAAGAATCATTTGTGCCTCGTGATCCTATCATTCCTATTATACATGCTGAACCTTCTAACATTGAAAACTCAATAGATGAAGACATTGAAGTAACTCGCAAGAGCAAGAGACAAAGGATTTCAAAATCTTTTGGCGATGACTTTATTGTATATCTAGTGGACGACACACCAAGAACCATTGAAGAGGCTTACTCATCTCAGGATGATGACTATTGGAAGGAAGCAATCCGTAGTGAGATGGATTCTATCATGGCGAATGGAACTTGGGAAATTGTCGAACTCCTTATGGTTGCAAACCTGTAGAATGTAAATGGGTATTCAAGAAAAAGCTTAGACCTAATGGTACTATAGAAAAATACAAGGTGAGGCTTGTTGCAAAGGCTTATACCCAGAAAGAAGGCGATGATTTTTTTATACTTATTCGCCTATTGCCAGATTGACTATTATTGGTGAAGCGCCCCAGTTTCCATAATGGGACTAAAATGTGTTTTATTACCATCTCAGGGTTTGGTAATCACATTCTTACATCAGAGTGATACAGATCCGCCCTAACGTGTCGGACCACAAAGGGGCGCAGCCCTGAAAATCTAAGTAGCGGAATATAAAACATAGGCCCATCTTCCTCACGCTACAGTTGGGAAGCAGGTCGTAACCCTTGCTCGTTCTCAGACCAACATATGTCCATAGCACTGAGAAAAACAACAACAAAGCAAGTGTGAGTACATACGTACTCAGCAGCCCACCTTCCTCCAAAGAAATTTTAGGAAAGCTAACACTATATGCAAGGATATATCTAGAGGTTAAGATAGTTTTGCAAAAAAGTATTTATATACAGGAGTCTGAGATAGCTGTCAAGTTTTAATCTTTCTGAAAATTGAGTTTTCCAAAAAAAAGGTTTCCCACTAGACTTCCAGTCCAAAATGGACCATGGCTTTCCAGCCAACACATTTTCCATACATCCAGCATCCTCTGCTGAACCAAAAACCATTTTTATCCAAACCCAAACCAATTCCATTTTATTCTATGAAAACTGCTAACTGAAGAAACAAGCCGTAACTCATCTATACCAGTGGACACGGACTGTCCGAATAGATTTTACTCTTATCAGAGATCATACTAATTCCCTCAAGTTGGACTCAGCGACGCTTACGGCCAAATAAGCGTCTGAATTCCAAACCAAACCTTTTATCTTTGTTTCATCACCTAGCAGAACCTTAGGGGTTCGGACATCCGAGCCACTCCAGTACCCCGCGGTACTCCCGTTGGCACACCACCCATCCCCTAATCCCTTGTGCGTCAGCACAGAAGCTACTAGGTTATCCACTGCAGCTCGGGTCTAGTCCACTGCCTCATACAGAGCGAGTGGTTGTACTAAAGTAGAGTTAGGCAACATGAAAAGCATATCGGTCCTTAGGGAGAGCTCGGGTTGAACCCACCACCGTACCACCTTTCTTTTGCTCGACACCGCGAGCATCCACCTACCCGGTCTTCTCCCACGAATCCCGAGACATGGGGTAACCGCAAGTAGCTAAGTTACCCATCCAACCCTGCTCTTATGGCTGTTTCGGCGCGTAGCCGTATTCCGACCAAGTCAGTTGCCGGAGTTCTTCCCCATTTTATTTCGAAAATCAACCCCATTGACTCCAGCATCATCCCACTATACCCCGTCTCCCTTGCATATTTTAATCCATAAAGTTGAAGTGAGCGATCCCTTCCTATACGCACTACTTCTAAACAGGTCGTGGTGGCTATCCTACCAAGGTTTTTCCTTAGCAAGCAAAACATGCAAGTTTTTACGTGATTATCAGGCCAAGGGTTATGTTTGTGAAACATAAGAATTTTATGCATCAAGTGGGGATTCCAGTGGGCTTGCCCTTTCACTTTGTCAAGGCGGTTGATATAACTGTTGCTGGACGTATTGGGCGCAGACCATCGCGTAGCATACCGCGAGGGGTAGGCTGAACAGACTCTCTGGTAAGGCCTAGCGCACAAACAATGAAAACACACAATCGAGGCATAATATGAGGTCAACGGGTTTGGTGGTGTAGAGCTTGAATTACGGAAATTAGAGTCTGCTGGGTTCTTACTGGTGGTATTACTGCAAGTGGTTGGGGTGTAGCCAGTTTTCAGTTGAGTTGACGGGTTCGATAACGTCAGTTATGGAGACGCCAAGGTAGGGGCGGTGGACGCGAGATGCGGGGTCAACAACGCCGAAAGGATAGCGGTTGCATGTTGGTGTTTTGGAGAAGATCTTTTTGTGGAGTGGTGTAGAGAGCAATGGTGTCCAGATGATTTTCGGTATCGTCATCATCTGAATTCAGGGCTCGGATAGACTAAGACAGAAACCTTTAAGATTTATGTGGAATAGGATATCAACGGCATCAATCACCTAGGCACACAAAAATTGTGGCACCGGTGTGAAGCACTGACTAGGCGTAGGACGGCGTCATGGTGGCAATGACGGCGGCTTCCGGCCAGGACAAAAGATTGTGTAGAGTGTATGAGTAGGTAGAGCTTATTTCTAGATGATTTTAGGCGAAAGAATCACTCAAATCGGAGTTGGAACGAAGAAGACATGAATATTGTATATTCAGAAAAAGAACAAAAAAGGGTATTCTTGGAATATTTCAAAATCTGAATATTTGGAAACTGGAGAATAAAATCATATTTTTATATTCTGAGGAACAGAAAATATTTATAGGCTGCTTGTGGGCAGAGTTTCAAGCTGGTGTCAACGGTCCACACCTACAGTGTCGAATGTGGCACCGGCTTGTAGGCAGGCAGCTCTGGAAACTCCTAAAATCATAAAATTAATATGGACGGTAGATATTGATTTTTGACGAATTTAGAAAGAAGAAACAATGGAATTAGAGCTCATATGGTTAGAGAGATTAATTTAGAAATAAATGAATAGAAGAAGAGAATGGTACAAGATTGGACCTGCTAGCTCGAATGACACGTTGTTAGTGATGGGCTAATCACCGGTGGCTCGTGGTTGGCGTGAGAAAAATAATTGGTGGATCCACCTGTCATTCACAGGAGAGGAAGGCTGTTATAACAGGCAGAGGGGCACGAGCAGGCCTGAGCAGCGCCTCTGCTCGGTTGCTTGCCTCGCGCCACCGGGAGTACCGAGCAGGGGCTCACCGGCTTTCAGCTCTGATGGTCATCAGCATGGTGGAGGTGGTGGATGCGGTGGTGCTTGCCGTGGGCTGCCGTTGGTGGCGGCCTAGGAGCTCATTGGAAGCTCGATACAGGTAGGGAGAAGGGGGAAGCGCTGCTTGGGGATGGTGGAGGGATGTGGCGAGGATGCTCACAGTCGGAGCAATCGAGCTATGGCTAGCCGGTAGGCTGGGACTTTGGTGGCTATGGTTGTGAACACGAAGGAGGAGCAGAGAGCTGGCTATGGTTGTGAACACGAAGGAGGAGCAGAGAGCTGCACGTGCGCAGAAGGGGGAAGGCAGGGAGGAGATGTTCGCTGCGGGCAACGCTCAGGTGAGCCGAGGGATGATCGCGGCGGTGGTGAGCTTGGTTTGGTGTGGATGGAGGTATGGGGGTGGAGGGCTATTTATAGCCGGTGTATGAGGACTTGTTATGACGTGTCGCGGAGATGGGAGATCCACATGGCGCGGAGATGGAGGGTCCAAGTGTCGCGGAGATGGGAGGTCCACATGGCACTGAGATGGGGGGGTCTAAGTGTCACGGAGATGGGAGGTCCACATGGCGCGGAGATTGGGGATCCAAGTGTCGCGGAGATGGGAAGTCCACATGGCGCGGAGATGGGATCCAAGTGTCGCGGAGATGTTTTTTTTTAATTGAATTTTGGAAAGAATTTTTTGGTGGAAAGTATTTGCGATATTTGGAATTTTGTTGATCTCATATTAACACACTCAAAACAAATAAGCAACAACCAAAGTTTTTGAAAATTTGATTTTGAATTAGGGAGGGATTAGAAGAAAATTCTGGGTGCTAAATTTTGGACGTTACAAATCTACCCCACTTAAAATGAATCTCGTCCTCGAGATTCGGCTTAGAAGGTTTACAGAGTTTGTTTTACTTCAGCTAGCTACTTCCTGATTCTTCACACGGAATAACAACTACATATCCAACTTGATTCCTCCTTCTCTTTGTTGGAGATGTTCGTACAAGCCTTCCACATACGAGCTGGATCTTCCACTTCATCAACTTGGAAGGTTGATCCATTGCCTAGCAGCTTCAGGCAGAGGGCTCTTTTAGAGAGCGGCAGAAATTCAGCAAGGCACTTTCTACTCCCTAGATGGTGGCATAATCCAGGCGACTCGTCCAAAGGGATGGATCCGTCGACGTATGGGGTCTGGATTATCCTGCACGAGCGCTAACAGAAGGGAGGCTACCCCACTTAAATAGGGTGGATACACCTACTTGAGTAGGCTAGGCACTCCTCTGGAAGCGGGGAGTTGCTGTGTTCTCCAATTGTTGTTGTTGTATCAGCGGACGCAGGGCAGGTTGGAGAAGAAACATCTATCTAGGATAGCCTTCTTCCTGTTATGCTTCTTGTTGCCCCAAGCACTTCTTTTTTTCTTTTTGCCTGTCTTCTGCCCTACTTTGGGCTCTTTGACCTTGGCATAGCTTTGCTAGCAGGAAGCTCCTTCTTCTGCTCGGCCCGTGGGAGGGTTATCAACCAGAGGAGGATTAGGAGGCATAGGAGTACGATTTCAGCGAAGTGGGATGTAGACTTTAGGCTCTGGGTTCATATTCTGAGTGGGGGTGAAACATGGATTTCACAAATGATTCCTCTTCTCGCAAAGTGGACGAGAACTTTTAGGATCTTGGAGAGGAGTACGCAATGGATGAGGATGAGGAGGAAGATTGCTAGGTTTATCATCTGGTGGTGGAATTGGCGAGTGGTTTGGGTCGGTTTTTGAGTCTCTCTTCCTAGGGAAGATGGCAGTGGATTTCCCAAAGAAAAAGGAGACAAAGTGGAAGGGCTGACAACAGCGATAGTGCAGTAACTTAGGAGGAACTGTCCTACCCAAGAATCACAGAACATGGGGGAAGCTGTGGCTAGTTTAGTTGGTGGAAGAGGAACGGTGAGGGGTTTGCTCTGCGAGGTGAGTGATGAACTAAGCTCAGGGGAGGGGGGGTTTTATTGGCGCACGAGGGCGATGGTTGTGGTGCGGCGTGCTGTGCACCAAGGTGACACAAGCGGTGGAGGTGGAACGGGTGCACGTGGTGGCTTGTAAGCGAAGGTGGAGAAAGGGGGGTCGGGCATCTACTGATGGCGGAGTCGGGGCACATGGCGGCCGGCGGGGGACGGTGGTGTAGGGGCCAGCTTTAGCCGACAGCAGGCGCATGGGTGCGCTGCTAAAGACGGAGGTGGTGGCAGGCGGCGTGCGCACGCAGCGTGCGCACGCGGCGGCGGGGGTGAGTGGGTGGTGGGGGCCGGGGCATCGGATGCGGCGGGTGCAACGGAAAAGGTAGGGCGGTGAAGAGATGTGAGTGACGGGGGAACTGTGGTGGATAATGTTTGCAGGGGGACTGTGGTACCGGGTGTTTCCTCTGGTCTTATCCATTTTCTTAGGGCCACTGTTTACTTTAGCTGTGCTTTTCTTGGCCAGAGCTTTGTTAACTGCTGACTATCCTTTATTTTTACTAGAGCTTCCACTGGTCGCTTCTTTTAGAAGGTACTTTCTTTGATGGGCTTTAAGGTGAGAAAGAGACAACAGAGGTGAGGGCTAGTTCTAATGGCGATTTTTATTAGCACACAAACAATGCAAGACTTGATTCTGCTTGAGATAGCTGGACACAACAACAAAACACAAGAACAAACACACTAACGCTACTACTCGCGCATAACTGACTTCAACTTCTGACTACCGGAGGCTTCGCTCGGTGATGGTTGCTGGATACTGGATCCTTCTCCTAGAAGCGAGAGTGTCAGGAGGGTAGCCAAGCTTTCTCTATCTTCCTCTTGGTGGATGTTTACTGGGGTTTTTCCCTGATTCTGCTGTTGCTCAAGCAGGGAGTACTCGAAACTAGCTTGGTGACTTGGTTCCGACTGCTTAGGAGGGTTTGTCATTCCTCCGTACTGCATTCCCAATGGGTAACGGAGGTAAAACAGACTCCGTGTTGTCGTGCTGCTTGGATGTGGGTTGGTTTCTTGCCTTTGGCGCAGCGACCTAGCTCTTAGCTCTGTACTGGGACAGAAGGTCTTCTGTTATCCGGTTGCGACCTTCCTACCTATCGTGCATGAGGCTCAGCTTGTCGTACTCATCATCCAAGGCTTGTAGATGAAGAGCAAGGTAGGCTATGACGGGATCCTCAGTTTCCTTCATTAGTTTCAGGGCTTCAACCTTTTTGCCCGTGGTCAACTTGTTGAAAAGGTGGGAAGAACCTCATAGGGGTGTCCTGGATTGCCCTATGATAGGTTGAGCACAACTTTTTTTATTGCATCACGAGCTGTAACGTGACACGCATCCACAAACCGATGACTGGTAGCTGTGGAATGCCATCCTTCAATGGCGCGGTTATCCTTGATGTACAGTGAGACCATCCATTTCTGTTCTCCACTCTTGATTATTTCTCTACCTAGGTACTCAGGGTATCCGGGAATCCGAAGGTACCTTATGGTATTCTGGGTGCTAAATTTTGAATGTTACAATTGGAGTACTGCTATCCTTGGCTGCCTCTCATGGCGGTCTGATCGTTCATCAAATGGACATTAAGACGGCTTTCCTCAACGGAGAGCTGGAGGAGGAAATTTATATGGAACAGCTTGACGGATTTGCAGTAAGTGGTCAAGAAGAATAGGTGTGTAAGCTGCTGAAATCTTTGTATGGACTTAAACAAGCTCCTAAGCAGTGGCATGAGAAGTTCGATAAAACTTTGACATCTGCTGGCTTTATTGTGAATGAAGCTGATAGATACGTATATTACCGCTATGGTGGGAGAGAAGGAGTGATTTTGTGTTTGTATGTCGATGACATATTAATCTTGGGACAAGCCTTAATTTAGTTAAGGAAGTCAAAGATTTTTTGTCTGAGACTTTTGAGATGAAGGATTTGGGAGTGGCGGATGTCATCTTAAACATTAAGTTGTTAAGAGAAGATGGCGGTGGTATTACTTTTGGGCAATCCCACTATGTGGAAAAGATGTTGAGTCGCTTTGGATCCAGTGACCGTAAATCTGCTCCAACGCCATATGATTATAGTGTGCGATTACGGAAGAATCAGGGAGCAACTAAGAATCAATTATTGTATTCTCAAATCATTGGCTCGTTGACGTATTTATCTTGTGCAACAAGGCCAGATATCTCATATGTGTGGCAGAACCACTTAAATTACATGAATCTAATACTTAATTAAATTTTAAGTATTAGTCTCAAGTTAAATAAAGTAGTTTATTAAGATTTGGAATCTTAATAAGCTTTCCCAATTGGATTAAGCTCGAGAGGGTGACTCTTGAAGGAGTCCACAGATTACAACATTTTATAAATTAAAAAGGAAATATATTACGGAACGATAAAAGTTATTACAAAACAATTTAAAAGTTGTATTACAAAAGTTAAACTTTGAAAACATCCATAGAGTTTATTATGAAACTTTACATCTTGCCCAAAGATGTGGTTTCTATACTTCAAAAGCTCTGTGGAGGAAAAGTGGATGGGTCATACTCGAGGAGTATAAATCCAGTACCTGGGATAATAGAAGAGACTTAGCAAGACTTATCCGAATTGAGGGTCCTTTTAGAAGAGTTTAAATGGTCAACTCACACGCTGCAGGCCTATAATTGAGTTCTTAGATTTTAGGGTGTTAACTTTTTTCAGTTGTTCCTAATTATACTATATTATAACTATTCTAATAACAAACAAAGCAAGCACTTTACAAAATTATTAATTAACAAAAATCATTACTCTTCTTAACTACGATGTTGATCGTCTTTCAGCTCTTACACCTGGTAAGCCCAGCTATTCGAATCAATTATAAACTCCTGGGAATAGTACTCAAATACCAGTCATATATGTGTACGACGATCCCACATATGACAACCCAACATCCTCGTTGCCACCTAGTCTGAACTGCCCTCACCGAATCTGAGTGTACTCCTACACTCGCATGTCTCCCACCATCCAGTTGGTCTCACCACAGTTCAACCCTAGGTACAAAGGATGAGAGGCTTATCGGAACCTGTGACGAGGACGATAAGTGAAAGAGACGCGTTCGAAAACCGAAATAGGGCTCAACATCATACGGCCTTATATGACGTAGGCAGAATCAGGATCTCAATCATGTTCATTCATTAGACCTTTCATAATTACCATTTCTGAAAAGCATAACTGAACCTATCCAATGTCTCTAATTAATTATCTTAGGAAACTTTTTTGGATTCCTCTCAAAGTAACAAATTATATATTGGATTCCTCTCAAAGAGAACGTGACTTATTATTAATCTGGACTGAGCATCTAATCTAATATGCATAGGATTCATTATGCTTGAATCAAGAATTCAGTATACACTAGGGTTTCAAGCAGTTTCTAACTTTAATGCACAATCATACACATAATTAGGACTTGAAAATTTAAAAGAGAATAAATGCACCGGAGCTTGTCAGTATCTATAGTGCTAGGATCAAAAGAAGCTTCAAAAGATCATTCTCCAGAAACTACATGTGGTTCTTGAGCTTCCACCTCGGAGACTTCAAAAATAACACTTTTAGAAGTTTCTCCTACAGGGTTTGTAGGAGTTATTGCACCTAGATGCATGATATGCAAGAATTAAGATGAAGAAAATGATTAAAGAATTATAAAAGTTCATGAAATAATTTTCTAAGATCAAAATAGGATTTTAGAACTTTTAATGATTTTCTAAGGTTAAAATAAAATTTTAGGATTTAAATAATTTTCTAATTTTTTTAAAACAATTCTTAGTATTTTTAAAGGTTTAAAAAGAATTATTATGATTAAATAAAATTTTAGAATTTAAAAGTCAAAAATGGATTATTAAGAATAAATAAATAATTAGTTAATAAATTTGAGATTTTAAAACTGGTTAAAAATTAAATTAAATATAATTCAAATAATTAATTCAGAAAACAAGGAAAAATAGAATTTTAAAGAATTTAACCCAAAAGCCCAATTATTTGCGTTTTTAAAGTTCTGATTCCACTCTTTGGAAAATTGGCCTAGGCCCAATTAAAAATTAAGTCGACCCATCTATATTTTTCCTTTTTCCAGCCCCAAAACCAGGCCGAAGGCCTTTTTCTAACTCTTTACGCGCCCGGCCCAGGTGGCTCGGCCCAGCTGGCCCTTCGGCCCAACTAGCTAAGCCGTCTGGTGCCAGGGTGCTGGGGCACCGGGCGTGCACGACGTGCGTTCGCGTCGCGCAAGCCGGTGCACCCCTGCCGGCGGTCTTGCCTGGGCACCAACACTCTCCGGCCAACACCGGTGGTGACCTGGATGATCGGCGATGAGCGGCAGGGTCCTTCCCTCCTTTCCTAGCTCTCTTCCCTCCCTCTCAGAGCGACATGGCGAGCTTCAAAGGCACCATGGCTGCCACGAGCTCAATCTTGCTCAAATTAAGCTCAATCCCTAACACAAATAGGAGAAATAGATAGAATAGACTGAGGAACACGCGGTCTCACCAGTTAATTGGTTAAGAAATGGGGTGGAAAGGGGCTCTCGACGGTGGACGGAGGCGGCGGAAGAGTTAGGTGGTGTGGAAGCGATGCGGGGTCGCTCTAGATGAAAGCTTGGAGAGGTTTTGGGTTGATGTGGCGAGGATGAAGCCCGGCGGAGCTTAAATAGGCTCGGAGTGTGGCAGGATAACGACGGCGGCTCGGTGAATTGGGGCGACAGCTATGGCAGTGAAGCGCCATCCATCCGCCCGCGGGAGGAAGAAGATAAGGGCGGGGAGAGCGGCTCCGGTGGGCGGACCCAGGTGGCGATGGGGTAAAACGCTAGCGCTACTCCGTAGCTCGCCGGAGCAGTGGGCACGGCAAGGGATGGGGCTGGACAAGTACGGAGGGGCAGTGGAAACCAATCCCTCCCTCAGCCCAAGGTAGACGACGACGTCGAGGCTCTATGGGCCGAGGGGAAACAGGAGTGGGCCGCCGGATCCCCTTGTTTTCCCTTTTCTATTTTTTTATCCTTTTTTAAAATATATAATTACATTTTTAACCCTTTTAAATAAAAATTTACTCAAAGGTCTAATTGCAAAAGTGAAATGGTATAAATTATATTAATAGTTTACACTTTTGCCCTTGGACAATTATAATTTTTGAAAGAATTTGAAATTAAAATCTACCCTTTGAATTGAATAAAGGCTAAAATCCATTCTTATTTTGATTGAAAGTTTAAAACATTTAAATGATGCATTTTCCTTTCCATTGTTTAAATCAAGATATACATATGATGACATGCTTAAAATGGTTAATCTAGGTTTAAAAATAGGGGGTATCGCAATATGCTATAAGCAAATTGAGCCGGTTTGTATCAAATTCGGGAGATGGTCATTGGGAAGCTCTAGAAAGAGTGTTATGCTATTTAAAAGGGGCAGCTAGCTATGGAATTCACTATTCTGGGTACCCTAGGGTACTGGAAGGATACAGTGATTCTAATTGGATTTTTGACGCTGATGAGCTAAATGCCACAATTGGATATATTTTTACTTTGGGCGGTAGCGTTGTTTCATGGAAGTTTTGCAAGCAGACTATCTTAACGAGGTCAGACTATCTTAATGAGGTCAGTAATGGAAGCAGAACTCACAGCATTAGACACTGCTTCTGTTGAAGCCGATTGGCTGCGTGAGCTTGTGATGGACTTACCGGTTATTGAGAAACTGGCGCCTGCTATTCTTATGAACTGTGACAATCAAACTGTGATTGCAAAGGTCAACAGTTCTAAGGATAGCATAAAGCCATGAAGACACGTTAAGAGGTGGCTGAAATCTGTCAGAAAAATGAAAACCTCTGGAGTGATAGCTTTGGATTATATTTCGATGGCTAAAAATCTGGCAGATCCTTTCACTGAGGGACTATCACGGAAGGTGATAGACGAAGCATCGAGGGAAATGGATATAAGACCCACGTGAATCATGCCTTAGTGGTAACTCATTCTACGTGAACGGAGATCCCGTGAAGTAGTGTATTGAAACAAGCTGTTGGCTGACTGAGCAGAGCATGTTGTTTAACAAAAGAACTCACTCCGCTGGAGATGCACCACTCTCCTAGCTGTATGGAAGGTTGATATTATTATCTTAATATGTTCCAAGTGGCTTGTTTTAAGCAAAGATGTTGTCGTACGGAATATTTTTTAAGGAACATATCTATATGAATTCGACTGCTAGTCACAGTTTATGAGATTTGGGTGATCTCTAAAGGTTCATGAAAGGCCAATGAAGTTTGACTTATATGCTTCAAACCGAGAGAATGTTTATGGCAGCCTACTATCAGTTAAGAGTCTCAGTGAAACTTATGCACACAAGACTGGCAATTCAAGGCGTAGTCCATTGTTCAGTTGTGTATAAATGTAATTGCTGCTCTAGATGGATGTTCAACTTAACGGTCTCCGTCGAAATGCTGATATATCAAACAGTAAAGTGTAAAACCGTGAGCAAACTAAATACGCCTTGGAATTTGGTGGGGATTGTTAAGTATTTGGGCTGGGCACATTTAATTAAATCTCAAGTCATGTTTATGTATTGCTAGGAGAGGATATTGGATGGCCACAAGCGCACGCGCCGGCGGCGTGTCCGGACGTGATGTGCCGCGTGGAGTGGGTCAGTTTTGCTACTCGTGCATTGAAACGAGCCAATTTATGTTGGTAACGGTAAAACGTTGATGGCTGGCATAATGAAGTAACTTACGGCAGTTTCTATAATCAATATTGGTAATTGATGTCAGTTAATGGCCGTGCATTTGATTGTGGGAGTTTCTAGTCTCTTGGTCTACCTTTTGTCTGGGTACAATAGGGGCGCCGGCCTCTCCTCCTATCCTGTTGCGATACACATCCACTGAGCTCCTTCTGCATCTCCCGCCTTCGCTGCTTGCACACACAAGTAACGAAGAAGGCAGGCTTTCGGAACCATCGACACCCATGCGATCTTGCACGGGATAGGCGGCGATCAGGTTTTTGGGGAGCACACCGTAGCGCGACTGCCTCTGATCGACTACATCCTCTACTTCCTGACGGCAGTTCGCGGGACTACACTGCGTAACTCGTCCTGCACCTATTGAGATCGACTACATCGAACAGGCCATCATATCGACTGATGGTAACGGTGCCGCCGCTGCCCTCGGTAGTGGTTCCCACCTCGGGGCACACTCTCGTTACAGTTACAGAAACGTTCATTCTTGCTGCTTTCATATGCAACTGTGATGAACCAGTGTGGTTTGGTTCATATTTATGTTTTTATCGATGCATTGGTATATGCTATGGTCACAATTATTGTCATGATTTATGTGATTTTCTGGATTAAATTATACCGTAAATTCCTGCACATGCTTAAAAATTCAATTTTGATAGTAGGTTTAAAAATATAGTTTTTTGGGTTTCAGCGGTGCACAGCACAGCACGTGAACGTTTTGAAGTCATTGCATGTCAAAAACAAATTTTGCGGAAAAGAAATATATCCCACGCTTACGTGTGGCAGCTGGCAAAGACCAGTCCTTTGCTAAAAATCAATCTCGTGCCGAAACGAATTGGGCCTGTTTGGAAATAGAGGAAAGAAGAAAAAACGCAGGAACAGGATAGATGTGTTAGTAGAAAATAGAGGAACGGAAGAAACGCAGAAAAAATATAGGTAGTGGTGTTTGGAACGCAGGAAATCACAACACATGATTCCAAGAACATGATGTGTGATTTAAAAATGAACATTTTTTTGTTATTTTATGGATTTGTGATTACACAACAAATTTTATTTAGCAAATAAATATATGTGAATGCTAGGTAGAAAAATGCATGATACGACTAAAAATAAGCTAGTAATTAGGGGTGCATCAAGTAGCAAATATATGGCTTCTAATATATATATATATATATATATATATATATACACACGCGCGAGGTGACAGATAGAATTTTGTATTTTGATGGACCCTGACGAGCGCAACCAGTGGCCAGCCTTGGCCTTCCTCGTTGCTATCTCCAGAAGCGATAACTAGCCAACCTTATCCTCAGGACCTCACCCGTTCGCATCATCTTCCTCCTCCTGTCGCCCACTCGCCCCCCACAAACTCCGCTTCGCATGGCACCTGACTACCTGAGTCGAGCAGAGCCTTGTGCTTGGTGGTGCGGCGTTACGATCGTGGCATCCTCCGGCAGCCTGCACTCTCTTCCTCTCTACCCACAAGCCAAGCGAGGGAGACGACTATCTCGGGCTTCGACGAAAACATGAGCTCGCAGTGGATGTTTCATTTCCGAGAATCCTTTCCTATGGAATCGGTTGGTGTCGTTCCTCCGTTCCAAACGGCGTATGATGTCAGCAACCTATAGGAATGGATTTCCCGTGAAAATTCCTATGAAAATACTCCATTCCAAACAGGCCCGGCCCAGAAATATTTGTCGTGGGCCTTGAGCAACGGATTCAACCCGCCGCCAATGTCTGCGCCTCGTCGCCTCCTGCACGGGCCATCCGAGATAAAGCCGAAAACCCCTTTTCCCTTGACCCTCGTCCCTCTCTCCCCCCCTCTCTCTCTCAAAAAAAAAAAAAAACACCAAAACCCCCGGCGTCTAAACCCTAGCTCTCTCTCGCCGCCGGCCATGGCCATGGATCACCTCCGATGGCGCGCCCACGGTGAACGAGCGCGACTTCATCGAGCGCGCGCTCCAGTCCGACCTCCGCATCGATGGCCGCAACTCCTTCGACTTCCGCACAGCTCAAGATCACCTTCGGAAGGTACATCCACCCCCCTTCCCCTCCCCTCCCTACCTAGTCCCAGCTCACTTCCGCTCCTCTGCGTCGAGATTCCTCCTATTCCTTCGCTGGCTGCGTGCAATCTGATCTCGTCGGCGCTGCGGCTTTGCTTTTCCTTTCTCCGGCGCGTGGCGGATTTGAGCGCTGATTCGACGAGTGTGTTTGCATCCTTATTGACGTTGTTGTTGTGAACTTCAGAGAGGACGGCACGTCGGAGGTGCGTCTCGGGGAGACGCACGTGATGGCCTACGTGACAGCGCAGCTGGTGCAACCGTACCGGGACAGGCCGAACGAGGGGACGCTTGGCCATATTCACCGAGTTCTCACCCATGGCCGACCCCGCCTTCGAGGCCGGGCGTCCTGGGGAATCAGCAATTGAGCTTGGCCGAGTCGTTGACCGTGGCCTGAGGCTAGTCTCTCCTAATTCTTGTTTCTGCAATTTATTCAGAGGAGTTTGAGCATGGAGCCTAACGTGGATTTTGTGCATCATTGCTCCCCCCCCCCCCCCCCCCCCCAGGGAGAGTCGAGCTGTTGACATGGAGTCCTTGTGTGTTGTTGCTGGGAAGCATGTCTGGTCTGTGCGTGTCGACCTTCACATCTTGGATAATGGAGGGTATGTGTTAATGAGTTATACATTGTTTGGTGATATACTGCCTGTATCCTATTAAGAATGCATTCTTAGTGTTTAGTTTCTGGACGACCCAGATTACAGTTCTCTAAGCTTGTCCGTTGCTGTGCCTTTCCCCTCAGGAATCTGATTGATGCAGCTAACATTGCTGCATTGGCTGCTTTATCTACTTTCCGGAGGCCTGAATGCACAGTTGGTGGGGATGATGGTCAGCAAGTTATAGTGCATGATCCTGAGGTAGGCATACACTTGATTTTCTACTTTACTAGTACTGTGCCATTATAAACCAATTTTTATGACTCCCATAATTTTCTGCTTGCAAGTTTTGTAACATAATTGAAACTACCTTGTGTTCTGTTTTGATGTATTTTACAGGTTAGGGATCCGCTCCCTCTTACAATACATCACATGCCCATAGCTGTAACCTTTGCATATTTTGGTGAAGGTAACATTGTGGTATGTCCCAATATTTATTGAAGTACTTTAGACAAATGGTCATCAAAGCATTAGCATGCTTAGCTGTGTGACTACCTTTTTGTGTAGGTTGTTGATCCCACATATAAGGAAGAAGCAGTAATGGGAGGAAGGATGACTGCTACAATTAACTCAAATGGTGATGTTTGTGCCATCCAGAAAGCTGGTGGAGAGGGAGTCATGTCAGGTGTTATCATGCAGTGTTTAAGAATTGCTTCGGTTAAGGCTGCTGATATAACAAGCAAAATAAAGAAAGCAGTAAGTGAGCGGTCTCAGGTTGATAACTTAGCCTAGGCGCTCATATGTTGATATGGATATCAAATAAACAAGTTAAAAATCAAGTCATGCAAAAGTATTGCATTATAGTGAAATTTACTCTTACATTACGCACTTTACTCTTGTTATTATGGGCTAGTTTGGTTGATGCCCTGGCGCCAGGAAAGATCACCAGGCAACCATCCTGGCCCTAGGCGACCGATTTTGGACGCCTGGGATCGTCGCTCGAGCCAGGTAAGTCTGCCTGGACGGAAAGCAAACAGGCCCTATATCTATGAAGAGATTCCTTTGCATGTTTACCTAGTTGAAAAAATGTTCACATATACTGCAGCAGCATTTGTACCAGACTGCCTCCTACATTTAACCTTGTTAGAATTATTTTTCCTAACAGTAGCTACTTTTCCACAGATACAGATACTAATACACACGAAACTTTAGTCAAGCAAAGCAATTACTGCAAAGGCTGATGCTCCATAACCATAAGAGGAGACTAATGACCTTTGTTATCAACTGATTAGTGGGATTACATTAGCGTATAGTCAGGATCTATGAGCCTGTGTAAAAAAAGAACCAACGGAGAGAACGTTAGATTCTGCTATTGCCTTTTTTATATATAGCACTAAACACACAACAGTAAGATGAACAGCATAATTGACATCGTCACATAGGTTTAACCCTACATGCGAATTGAAGCACATAGATATAACACAAATGAAACAATCTGAAATTACAAAACAAAATTATTTAGCAAACGAGTTGGGTTTCACAAACTGATCAATGACGAAATTGTCTAAGCAGAATAATCTAAGCAAACCTAAAGTGTAGAAGGCCATCAGGCCCTAAAATAGTTGAGGAGCACCCTGACAGATTCTGAATGCCATCTTCTTTTGACGATTCCTATCGACTCCAAGTGAGTTTTGATGTGCGGCTAATTCGGTTGGAGAATCCATCTCCTTATCTTTCCATCAATGTATAGAACATTCAAAATGGAGTATGTATGTGACTTAACGTTTGTTTTCCGTGTGATATGTGTCACGGCACGCTGCCAAATTATGGGTGTCATCTTATTTTGAATATTTCTGTCGACTCCGGTTGGTTCGTAAAGCTCATCTCTTTAGCTTTCCATCAATATACAGAACGACCAAAACAAAGTCCTTATGCAACTTAGGCATCCTGTTTTCGTTTGACCTCCTCCTGCACAATGTGGTAGATTCTAGATGCATCTTGTTTTGACGTTTCCTGTCAACTCCGCATGAATTTTTTGTTGAGACCGGTTGGGTTAGAAAGCTTATCTCCGTAGCTTTCCGTCAATATATAGAGCGTCGAAAATAGAGTCCCTATGCAATCTGGGGTTCCGTTTTGGTGTGACTCCCTCATGGGTTCCGAAACGGACTCTTAAGTTAATTTGAATTCAATTCGGATTAGGTTTATCATCACCTACTATGAAAGTTTAGTTTTGGACTGCAGAATCAATCCGTCCCTTTTATATTAGGTAAAGATTGAATCAACATTCATAAATTCCAATGTGATAGGGCTGAACTTATTGATGCTAATATCTAGAATGGATGGCTGGGTTAAGCCTAGTTCACCCACCAACAGGAGCTCTGAACTTTACTAACTTAACTCTGCTTGTTGATTACAGACTCCTTGATTGGCTTGTATCATCTGTAATCCCAACAGACTCTTAACAACTTGAGGCTAACAAACTCTGCCTAGGACTCATCTAACATATCTCCTGCTGTAGATTTCTTGAATTTCCTTGTCTGGTAAGTACGGCCCAAAAGGCGTCCGTAACACAATGTGCAGTCACATTTCGAAACAATGAATATAATATCATTACATGCAATAATCTGTTGGCTTGAAAATAAACATATCAGTTGATTCGTCCTTATTCCTTAACCATGGGTGTAGCTTCCTTAGGACCAACAGTGGCCATGGTTCCTCCTAGATTATTTTGAGGAACTCCATAAAAAAAACTAGCAGTATTTTGAGCTTGTATTGGAAAACACTTAATTAATCTTCAAATCACTACTGACTCCCGCTATTGTTGGTTGCAACCACTGTCCGTAAGTAGAGGTAGACTGAATTGAAATAAATATCACTACCTCATCAGAGCTAAACTAGTAAAGGGCCCGTGCCTTGCATCGGACATAAAAAAAATCATAGTTAAATGAAATGCTGTTTTCAGATAACAGCATTGTGCTGAATGTTTGCTCACTTTGTGTGTTCGACACTGATATCTTGTTAAATATTTAAAAGCTTCCATGCATCCTTTCACCAGATAAATAATACATTTGGATTAGAGAATTGTAGCTTAATGCTTGAGTTAGAAGTCCTAAAGCTCGCATTCTTATTAATGCATGAGTTAGAAGTGTGCATCCCACTGGCACGAGCTTCTTGTTGCAGGCCTCGACGCGACGGCTGTCGCCAGCACCCCAGCCTCGTGCAGGAGAGGCAGACCTCAGCGCCGCCAGGTGCCGGCCGTCCGCGAACACCTGAGGTAGAGGCAGCTTTCCATGCACCATCGCCGAGCATGACGCGAAACTTGTCCCTTAAGGCCTGAATGCGGCGTGCATCGATCGGCAGGTCACGCTCGTTGACGAATGCTGTAGCCCGTAGCTGTGCAGGAAGGCACTCTGGACCTCTGCAGTCCTTGTACGTGTGCCAGATCCCGCGCAGGTTGGTCAGGTACTACACAGCACGACCCTGCTCCATGCACGCTCGATCTCCGGGGCGCGCCGCCTTCTTGGTTACTTTGGCCTTCACCATCCCCATCTCCCGTCTCCTCTGGCATCATCAAAAGAAAGGCTCTTCCTCCCAAGGCGACTGCTGCGCGGCGCGGTCGAGGCTGAGCAGTACCTAGCGTGGTCAATCGCAGCGCGACGGAAGTGCCATGCCACAGGCCCACAAGTCCTGACTGCTTCGCCTCCACAGCTTCAGCACCAATCGACACCCCACACAGCGCATGCTTTGACCTTTTTGCAGCCCATCCACGGATGGGCACCGCGTGCCACGGCTGCAGGAAAGGCATGGGTGGTGTGGTGGGGGGAGGGGAATCACCCTAGGGCCTGGTGGTGCCGTCTTCTAATGAGGAGGGAGGAAACATGCGTGTACGCCAAACGGCTGTGAAACTTGGGTGAGAAGCGGAGTGTCGCATTGGCATGATACACAGGGGTAGCCTGAGTCTGACAACGCATGAACAACTCCTGTTTTAAAGGAGTAGAGAAGAGATTAATGTTAACATGTCATTCAAGTTGTTCTTTGGCCTCTCCTTCAAACATGACGTGAAGAAAATAAGACAACTGGTAGAGGACTGAGGGTAGATAGGTGTATGTATCTAGGATTAACTGTAGTGGCAATTACCTTCCCATGGCAAGTCTTGTCCAGTAGAATGGTAAGGAGTGGATACAGGGAGCCACTGTGGTTGCTGGAGGAAATGTCTTGGGCCACCAAGTGCAGGATAATTAGATGTGAGGCTATAGAATGGAGGATCACCACCACTAAATGTGCTTTTTAATTAGTGAAGATAACACGGCCTACATGTCTTTTGAATGTTTCATGGAATATGGAACTATACATATTTATGATTCTCATTCCGCAGTTGCATTTGCATTTCATCAAGCATCAAATGGTTGTATTCTTCTGTTTCAGGTAGATTCATACACCACTGAGAAAGCTTTAAAGAAAGTAAAACGTTTGCCAGTCTCAGTGGCTCAGGAAATTCATGTTACTGATGTAACTATGGAGAACAAAGGTGATGGAGAACTGGAAACGCAGATGCAAACTGCGAAGACCCCCGGTGATGTTCAGCAGATAAGCAAAGGTGATGAAGACCATCGAAATATAAAAAGGAATTCACCATTGACTGGGGACAGAATTGCTAAACACAAACAAACATCAACATTCATTGGTGGCCCATCAAATTGGTAGTGATTGGTCTGATGTTTTGTTTTCCAAGTTCTAGATATTTAGCATAAACATTTGCTTGACACAGTTTTTTTGCCAATTGGGCCTGGTTTTTGCCATGTAGGGACCCATATTCTAAAGGAGTTTCATTAAGCTCCCTCAGAATTTCTCAGTTGCCGGGTACTGTTAATTTCGTTTACATGTTATGAGTTTCTTCTTGCTTGCTAGTAACTCTCAAGACCATCTCTTTGATGTGCTTGCGGGGTCATCTTTGGTTAGCATCTTTAGTGCTCATTGGCAATGTAATATCATCTTTATGGCATGTCTTTCTCTCTTGTTTCTACTTTCTAATCATGTTTTTGGTACTGCTGCTGCTTTTTGGGCAGATAGAATTATTACATTAATCTGAGCCCCTTTAAATTCTGATATGCATATTTATAAATCTGTCTCTGTCCAGTAGAAGGCATCCTTCTGTTTACAGTTAGTTTGATTTGGCATCCTTAACCCGTTGTAGTCTTCCTTGAGGAATCTTTTTTATTGCCTTGTTAAACTTTGCCAAGGTTGGTTCTCTCATGAGGCATGAGCACAGATACACTTTCTTATGATCATTTGCTTTGCAACATGCAGACTCAGCACCTATGGTTGAGGCCAGCAGCCAGGAGGATGCCCAACCAGTAACTGAATCATCTAATGCTGAGGCTAAGAGCACATCAAGCGCTGGGGCTATTGGAGAGTCTGATGAAGCCCAGGAAATTGGATCGCCAAAGAGTCTAAAAGATGCTATCAAACCGACACACAAAAGAAAGAAGAAAAGTGGCAGGAGTTAGATTAATTGTAAGCTTGTAGTTTCCTATGCGTCAGGTGAGTGGTTATCTGTGCTATTGTTCTGTATTTTTGTTACTACTAGTAAGTTGTGACTACTACTTGCCAATGTATGCTGATTATCGTGATTGCACAAGCAACAGTTGTATTTTATGATTGCTCTAATGATTAATTTGCTTTCGTCAAAAAAAAAAAATTGATGTTATTGTTCCACAGGTAAATCAACGATAGCCCACAACTACTAGTCAAACTCATCTGATTGGTGGCGCTTCATCGGAAGAGTGCAATGGTGGTTATGTGTTTTTAATCGTGACTGATGTTAGTAGTGACCATATGCAAATTTTGTACAAGCTGTAGTATTGTATTCTAGGAATGGTCCAGTTAAAGTTCAGTTTACTTGGCAACTACTAGTTCTGATGCATGATGTACCAGCCAATCCACTTTCCATGTTATACTCGACTGTACTCATCAGGACTGTTGCGCTCCATACTACCTTTAAGCTTGGTATGTGTACTCTTGGATTAAGAAGGATTGGAGTGGATTGCAAGGGAATCGAGGAGGATGTTTTATTTATTGTGGATTTAAACACACTTTAATCTTCTCGGACCACTCCAATCCAAAAATCCTCAAGCTAGGCATTAGTGGGTAATCCATATTTCTATGTTGTGAACGGTCGAGATTGCTAGATTGGGCACCTTCATATGTATTGAGCTCAAGTCTCAAGGATCTGCCTGGGTGTTTGGTTCTAGGGATAATGTATTATTCTCGGAACCAAACACCCCCTAAATAGAAGAAAATATAAGTGGACAAATGATACAACGGATACAATATTTGGGAGTGGTGACAGCGTTGCGCACACAAGACTACAACAGCTGAAGCCAACGCAACCGAGCAGGCCAGTTTGCGAAGGATGGACGCAAAGCGGTGCATTGCAGGACGGACTGCCCGCAAAAGATCCCGCGCCTGCTGTTTGTGTTGGGCAAAAGTGGCAGGCCCTGCTTGTGCTACTGCGGCTTGAAGCGGGCTACCCTGCTAAAGCCCAACGGACGCCTGCTTAGCCTGCGAGCACAGCGCCGTCGGCGATTTGGGCGCGGGCGCCATGGCGAGCGCCGCCAGCCTCGCCGCGGCCGGCGGCCCTCCTACTGGTGTACCTCCTCCTCCGCCTCCGCCGCCGGTGAGTACCACCCTAGCTCTCTCCCTCTCCCAAGAGGACGTTCTTGTGTTGACTGGTGAACCCTAGAGAGGAGCTCCATCCTCTCTCACCTCCGAACTCCAGGCTCACCTGAAGGCTTTCCCCTTTCCGTTTTAGTTGAGAAAGTTGTACTACTCTCTAGGTTTATCTTTTTAGGGAAAGGGATGGGAATCGTGGAATGGCTTATGCCCTGCGCAGGTAGCCTCCCATCTCCTAATGCTGGCCACCTGCTGATGCAACGAGGATCTTGTCAGTTTCACGAATCACGATTATTTATTGTGCTGATTACGCATAGTTGCTGCGGTGAATTTGATTTACAAGCAGTTCCTCGGATACTTTTAGTTTGCATTTGCTATGGAATTGATCTTGTTCTGGGCACTGCGCCAATACTCCTAAAAAGAAATGATTTCCAATGTATGAAGTTCTGGTCAGTTAAGGTAATTTTCTATACTTTATTCACATTGCAACATTTTCTGCTTCTAAAGGAAGCTGGGGCCTACTCAGGCAGCTCACCTTTGGCCAACTCCTCAGCAACAAAGCGTAAGAGGCCTTCTGAAGTGAGTCAGCAAAAACACCATGCTACCAAGAGTTTCAAGCCTCCAATGGTTTCACATCTGTCTCCTGTGATGATGGGGGAAAGGGGCTCTCCAACATTGCCTGCTGCATCTCCTGGCACAGGAGAGGGATCCATATCCCCTGCCATGCCTCCGTCACAATACGCAGAAGAAGAAACAGGAGCAGCATATCCAAGCTCTTGTGATCGAGGTATTATAGACCAAAACCAAAACCTGTGTATATGATCCATTGTATGCTATGTTTAGAGTAAACTACATTAATGATATGTGTTCAATTTCAGCACCACGTAAACAACGCAGGCTTATATCTACTATCTGGAAGGATATGGATCCTATACATGAAGGTGGAAAACTTGTAAAAGGCCGTTGCAAGCGTTGCTATGAGGTATTTCCTGCGGCACGTAACTCCGGGACTAGCCAAATGCGCAGACATTTAAGTGTGTGTGAGCCGAGGCTTAACATGCATGGGCTGGTAGAGAAGCTGCAGTCCTCGGTTCTGCCAACAGAGTCCATATACCCTACCATGTCACCATCAGCACCCACAGGAAAAGGAACAGGAGTAGCACATCCAACCTCTCATGATCAAGGTAGGTACAAACCAAAACATGTCTATATGATGCACTGTATGTTATGTTTAGAGTAAACTACATTAATGACATGTGTTCAATTTTAGCTCCAAGGAAACCACGCAAGCTCAGATCTACTATCTGGAAGGATATGGATCCTATCTATGAAGGTGGAACGCTTGCAAAAGGCCGCTGCAAGCATTGCCATGAGGTATTTTCTGCTGCACGTAATTCTGGGACTAGTCACATACTCAGACATTTGAGCGTGTGTGAGCCAAGGCTTAACACGCATGAGATGGTAGAGAAGCCGCAGTCCTCAGTTCTGCCAACAGAGTCCATACCCCCTGCCACATCGCCATCACCACCTGTAGAAGAAGAAACAGGAGCAACACATCCAACCTCTCATGATCAAAGTAATTATAGACCAAAACTTGTCTATATGATGCACTGTATGTTATGTTTAGAGTAAACTGCATTACTGATGTGTGTTCAATTTCAGCACCAAGTGAACTACACAAGCTCAGATCCACTATCTGGAAGGATATGGATCCTATCTATGAAGATGGAAAACTTGCAAAAGGCCGCTGTAAGCATTGCTATGAGGTATTTTCTGCTGCACGTGACTCTGGGACTAATCATATGCGCAGGCATTTGAGTGCGTGTGAGCCAAGGCTTAAGATGCATGAGATGGTAGCGAAGCTGCAGTCCTCGGTTCTGCCAACAGAGTCAGTTGTCGGAACCAACTGGAAATTTGATCGCTACATCACTCGCTGTGAGCTTATTAGGATGATAGTGCTTCACAAACTTCCTTTCTCGTTCGTTGAATATGATGGGTTTCGTAGCTATTCAGCTAGCCTTAACCCACTTGCTGAGAGAATTTCTATGACAGAAATGAAGGAAAATTGCATAGAAGCATACAAAAATCAAAGGTCAATACTAAGGGAGACATTTGGGGGTAGCACCTGTAGATTCTCACTAACAGCTGACCTATGGAGATCTAAACAGAACAAAGGATATATTTGCATCACGTGCCATTATATCGATACTGAATGGAAGGTTCAAAAGAAGATAATCAGATTTTGTGTGATAAAAACACCACATGACGCTTCTAACATCTGTAGGGTAATATTGAGGACCATTCGGATCTATAATATCGAGGACAAGCTTTTTAGCATTACATTGGACAATGCAAGTGTTAACAAGTCGATGATAGACCTCCTCCAACCAAATCTGTTGACGAGGGGTATGTTGCATTGTGACGGCGATTTGTTTCATGTCAGATGTGCTGTTCAGATTCTTAATCTCATCGGCAAAGATGGTCTTCAAGAAATTGATGGTGTAGTAACAAATATAAGAGAGACTGTGAAGTTTATTGAATCATCTAAATCAGGAATGGAAAAATTCGAGAATATAATTGAAAAGCTGGACATTCATTGTGGAAGTCGTCCTTCACTTGATGTAGCGACGCATTGGAACTCCACATGTGATATGTTAGAGTCTGCTTTGCCGTTCAAATATGCTTTTCTTGTGTTAGGACAGCAAGACCCTAACTACATAAACTCTCCTTCACCTGAAGAGTGGCAAAGGGTTGCAGTGGTATGCAATTTGTTAAAAGTTTTCAAGAAAGCTATTGATGTTCTATCTGGTTCAAAATACCCAACCTCCAATCTCTATTTTCATGAAATATGGAGTGTGAGACAAGTGCTGGAACAGGAAAAATCAAATATAAACTCAACAGTTGCAGCTATGGTTTCAGAAATGGAAAACAAATTTCAGGAGTATTGGAAAATCTCATACTTGACAAATTGCATACCGGTTATCCTTGATCCTCGATTCAAGTTTGGCTTTATTGAATTTCGCTTGGGACAAGCATATGGAAAACATGCGGATGTTCATATTGCTAAAGTGGATAAAGCCATCCGAAGCTTATTTGTTGGGTACTCTTCTCAGATGGGGGACACCTTCAATTCTTCGACTCAAGAAAATGGTACAGCGGCGGAGGCAAAGAGTCACTCATGGTCTGATTGGAGCCAACACGTGAGTGGTCGAAGCAATCAAGTAACCTACGAACTTGATAAATATCTTCAAGATGATTTATTCCCAAGTGATGATGACAACTTTGACATTCTACACTGGTGGAAAATGCACACAACAAAGTATCCAATATTGGCTCGAATGGCACGTGATGTGTTGGTTGTTCCCGCTTCAACTGTAGCGCCTGAGTCCGCCTTCAGCACAAGTGGGCGAATCATCAATGATCATAGGACTAGACTGGCTGGCAACACTCTAGAAGCTCTCATCTGCTTTCAGGATTGGCTTCGGGCATCAGGTATGGCCAGAAAATGGACTGGCTACTAGTTACTGCTGTAAAAACTTTCATCAATTTCAAGTACCCTGATTGTCTTCTTATTCTTCACTGAAGTGATGGAAAAATAGAATAGAAATATCCTAACTTATTAATATTTAGGCTCTTCTTATTTGGACATTATATCGATAACTAATCCTGAGAGTAATATGGAAGAATTCTGTTGAAGAGGTAAAGAAGTGGTCAAGAAAGGAGGACCAGAAGCTAAAGGTATCTTGTCAATATTTAAATTCTATACATTTTTCAATCTCAACACCGCTGGTAACTAATCCTTTCAACCTTAGTTTGTAGTTGGTGCCTTTGTAGTTTTAGGCTCTTGATCTTGCTTGTGTTCTGAACCTTTTTAGGCTGTTGCTGCTTCAGATCTGACTTTGGGGGTGCCAATCTAAAGTAGTTGTAGTAGCCAGAATATAGATTTCATTGTAGGTTGTACTATATTGTTTTCATGTTGACATGGCAATAGTTTATTGTCTGAAAAGCTGGGTTTTCCATCGTTTACTTGCTTTCTATCGTTTTTTTACTGCTGCTGTTGAGTGTAAATTGGTTTATAGCTATGTTGTCAGATTGGCACTAAATGATCAAGCTGTACTGTGTTGTATATACTTCCTAGGATTTTTCACCATGCAATTTAGTGCAGCACTGTACTTATGTTGCAATTTGACTGAGCTGCTGCATCCTGCATCTGCATGTAAAGCTGTTAATGGTTTGGGTTGGAACTGACTGTAGCAGTTTGGTTCTTGTTCTGGTTGATTTTAGTTCAGTGGGAAATGGTTCTTACGCTGTAGGCAGTTTGGTTCCGTTTGGTTTTGATGGAAAAGCGGTTTGGAACTTTGGATTGGCTTGGTACTGGGCTGCAACAGCTCGGTGGCAAGTGGTCTGCAACTGTGGGCTACACCCAAACCCTCCTCCGCAGACTGTCCTCGACGCCGTCGGTACCTGCCAAGAACTCCTCAGAGTGGGGCCGTGCTGCTTCGTGCTCCCTCAACGAACCGCCAATGCCTACACATTTATGTGCCAGTTGCAACTTGCAAACTTGCTAGCTTAATCATGCCAATTGGCTCGAGCCTGCACCATACCGGACTTGTGTACGTACGCATGCTTAACTAGCTTGGCTGGAGAATGGTTTGAACCCATGTCCCAAGAAATATTTGAAACTGTTTATAGGCGATTTTTTGGATTGGTTTGGGAGTGAAGTTAATGTGGGATGGATTAGTTCGGTTCCAGGAAGCAGAGTGTTGGAGTGGTCTGTTTTGGTCTTTTTCGCTTGAGTAGAACAGTTTGGCATGGATTTGGTCCAGTTGGTCGCCCATTGCCAGGTTTATCTGCATGAGCAACCTGCAGTCAGTACTTACATACTACTAGATGGAATCATGGAAGGAAGGACGATGCATTGCGAATCATGTTGAGTATTATCCAGCAGCAGCAGCAGGCAGGAAAAAACGATGGGAAACAAGGGGGCAGGGACTGATGAGCTTTCTTTGTTTACAAGAATTGATAATTTGCTTGGTCAATTGTTGAGGAAAGTTTCTTACATCCTGGCAAAGATCAAGCCCAATGTGAAGTGTGAGCCTGTTGTGATAACCTTTTTGTGTGCGCAATGATAGTTTTATTGCCATAACGTTGAGCTTCTTCGTTCTGCAGACCATGTTTTGGTTTGTAGACACTAGAATGATGCTGTTGCACTGATCAAAGCTATGACATCTGCCAACTGTGCTGGCCCATGCAGAGGGTGATTATTAGTTGCAATGCCTGACAATATCTTGTCTAGTGTGATGAATTTCAGCATAAGACAACCTCTGTATCCATTTTATATACTAGTATCCATTTAAGTTTCAGATATATGTATACAATGTTTCTCTCTGTGTGTTGACTAGTTTCAGATATATTTCTTCCTCTGTTTGAATTGCACTTCAGCAGTAATATCTTCAATTCCTGTTATTTATACATATTACTGGATGTGGGGTTCAATTCAACACTAACTGAGTCTCTCTTAGCTTAGGTCTGGTGATCAAATCAATGAGATGGAGGTCAAGTTGCATCCAGTCTTGAAGTGTTCTCTGATTGCCTGTGAGGATGACTGTACTACATTATTGTTCTCAGTGCAGTCGACAAGAGTGTTCTTAATGACCACTCTATTTCAGATTTGATCGATTGACCACTGTGTTTCACACATAACCGTCGCATCTCTCCATAAGTAAGAATTTTATGTGGTTGGGACGACCAAACCTATGTAGAATGGATGACAGCAATGTCTGAGCACTTTGTTTATTTTCCTACATTTTCTGGAATTTCTCTAGAGCTGTATGTGGTAGTTCTGTCATGACATAGTTTGTGCACACCATTATCTCTTTTTTTTTTAATTTCGCTAGCACATTATTATTTTCATATGAATTGATGCTCTTGACACTAATTAGCTTATCACAAAATCTTGCTAAACTGTGTTTAAATAGCAGTACACATGCACATGCAGGCTCCTGCAGAGCTGCAAGTCGCTCGCAATGTCCGGCAGGGCAGGGCAATGCAGGAAGTGGGGACTGGCAAGCGGGCTCCACGATACTCAAATTTTGTTGAGTGGGCAGCGTGCAGCGGTGCGCCTGCTTGCATCCAAGAGCCTCAAACTGCTGAACCTGCGTTGCCCTTTTGCACGGGAGATTTGGGAGAAAATGAGGTCTTGGAGTTCTTATGTATATGTGCCTATGTGGCCTGGAATATTTACAAGGAAGGAAATCGGCGTGTGTTCGACCGAAAAATCTTGCAGCCGGCACTAGTTTCCATCAACCTTATAAAAAGAATAAATGAAATTGAGAAGGCAAGGCCTTGGATACGCTAGGACTTGCGGGTTGTTTTTTGTCCTTGAGGCTTGAGCTTTCAATTTCTGCTGTAAAACCTAGTTTGCTTCGCCTTCTTGAATATAAAATTAAATGGCATTCCAGCGCTCTTGCAAGCAGAGCAGAACTGTACAAGTCACCCATTACCATTAGTGAGCATTCCATCAATTCCAGATGGCCATCAGAAGTTGATCGGACGGTCCCGTGATCATCATGCACAGCTGCCCTTATAGGAGCTAAGTAAACTCTGGCCGTAGCCAAGCATTGTCGAATATCAAAGCTTGTGCAAGGTAAGATTCACAAACGACTACATTCTTGCTACCCGTTACTCGAGGAGGTCTAGTTGCCCAAACCATTCTAGTACTCCTCTCGGCAAAAGATAGGATGTATGAAGCACAAATAGGAATCTAAACAAAAGGATATTACTACAAGGCTCCTAGTTCCGCCGAAATTGCTATGCCCGCCTTGAGCTTATGCCTCCGCGCGTTTCTCTGAGTCCAGATCCTGATCTTCGTGCGTTGTCCTCGTATTGTTTGCAACATCACCAGAGAATCATGCTTTGGTTAACCAATACAACTAAACTGTTCGGCCAACCATGGATCCATACCAGTGCGTGTGCTCCTTGTGATCCTTCTTGTAGTGCTGCTCCTGATACGAGAGTATTCCTCAGAGTATACGGTGGCAGTCCGCTTGTCACCGTACCCACCGCCGTTATAGCAGTCGTTGCCGTAAGGCGCTAGCGCCATGCCTGCCGGAGTTGTAGCAGTACTCATCGGTGTTGGAGTTCATGGTCATTCTGCGGTTCTGCCATGATGTTGGGGTGGGGAGAGTCAGCCAACATCTATATATAGCAGAATGCATGCTTGTTTGCTTCCTTGCCGAGATTAGCTAGGATTTATCGGAAGGGCAAAAGCCAACAGCGGAACAGATGAGAGATATTAATGCTCCTGTGAGATTGCAAACGGTGAAACGGATTGGAAGGGCAATGGGGTGGCAATGGCTCGGCTGCATGGCTGCTCCAGCCTCCAGGCGAGCGGTAGGCAGTCAGGCAGAGGGGTGGCGCGCACGGTTGTTGGGCTGCTCTATGAGTGGAAGTTGGGCTGCTAGATGAATTAACTCAAGGACGACTGTTGGGCTAAACTTGATGACGTGGATAGTGTGCATGTGGAAAGAAATAGATTTAATGAGACAAAGTAGGTTCCATTTTCATAGGATATACAGATAATAGATAGCAAACACTTTGGCGGTTTGAATTCATCTCAATTCTCAACGAGTGGCGGTACTGACAGACTCTAAATTTCTTTTTCAATAATGACTGACAGACTTAGTAAAAACTACTAGTCAGTCACAATAACTAAATTGGTGTCGAGTAGCTATTCTTTCACTATATATGCTACTGGCTTGTAAAGATTAAGCTCAAGTCAACGTTAAGTTGGCGCATAGCAGGCCTTCGTGCACATATTACCTTTGATCCTAGCGATTCTTAAGAACACATCAGTGTGAAAGATTAAGGAACCCATCGCGATGAACAAATCAGTTTTCCATGTCTAGCAACACAAGCACTATGTCCTCCCCTCTCATGTACACTTCTGTTGCTTGCCTTCTGTGTATATATGCTTTGCGAATTTGGACAAGGCTCAAGCCTATACTATACTATCTTCCTTCTTCCGCTGCTAATGTTCCAGCCTTAGCCTTCTATGCATCTACATAATTTACTGTTTGGATCCTTCCCAACATCTCAACATGTACTTCTTCCAATTTTGAAATATTAGAGAAGACCAAAATAGCATGTTGTAGATATATAGGTAAAATTAACTATTTACTATACTCTGATCAGAACGACGATGTGTCTCTATCAATATATATACATAGACCAATGAGCAACCGAGTAATATGGTAATTGTTTGAAATGGAAATTGACAAAGTTGGTAGGCCTAATGATATTTCTATGTAATTCTAATATTCTATCAAACTCATTGGAATATTATCAAAATAGACATAGTTGTGTTTGTTTAATGAATTCTACTAGTGTATTATTGATTTGGGTAGAATGGTTTTTTGAGTTATCATAGTATCACCACAATATAATGATATTAGCCTAATCTTCTATTGAATCCAACAATATCGACATATTTGTCTGCTGAATTGCCTTTACAAATGCCTTACTAAGGCTCCCATAGATGAAGGAAAAAATGATACTCCCTCTAGTCATTAATATATGACGTTTTTAGTGTAATTTTAAACTAAAAACGTTGTATATTAATGACCGGATGGAGTACATAAGATGCAAGGTGCTTTCATCAAAAATAGAAACATTATGAGTGGAGTCTTATCCTTACATGAGGTTCTACATGGAACAAAGAAAGAAAGAAAATTAGAGTTATTCTCAAACTCGATTTAAAAAAAGGATTATGATAAACGCGATTTGGATTTCCTTTTTAAACCATGAAGTTGAGAAGCGTTTGTGTAAAATGGAGCAATTGGATAAAGATGGTGTTGGCCGGTGGGATGTGTGTGTCAAAATAAAAACAAAACAGTCCTTACTTTTCCAAGTCCAAAGCAGTTAGACAGGTGACCCTTTGTCACCTATTTTCTTCATTTTTTTGGCTGATTGTTCTACTAGAATGGCCATTAGAGCATGGAACTGTGTTTTACCCTAAGGGAGCTTGGTCAGTTTTGGCGGATTGGAAGATCTGTAAGGTTAAGAGAGACATAATTTGTGTGACACATGAATTCGTGCAGTTATCCAAACAGAACGTACATTCAACGGGTTTGGTTGTGGTTGAGGCATGTGCTTGCATGCATCACAGATCTCATAAACTCAGATTGTGCAACGTTGTATCGCTAATACACATCTCTCTTTTCGTGAAAAAAAAAGATCATAGGCTTGGCTGGAAATTTGGTTGGCAAATGTGTGGGCAGTTTACAGTACGCTAACGATACCATCTTGTTTTTGCAAGATGATTTAGAAATGGTGAGAAACTTAGAATGTTTTTTATGTTTATACCGAATAATATCGGTTCTTGTTTTTTGTTTTCAGCAAAAGTGAAGTTCTGATGATTAATGTTCACTTGGAGAAGTTGGATTTATATGTTTAGCTGGGATGTTACCATCTATACGTGGGGTTCCTATAGGCACTATAGTAGGCTATATTTGAAAGATTGGACAGCTTTGCAATAAACCATGAAACATCATATCTATTATATCCGAGATCTAAGAACATGCATGTACATAACATAGAATTGAGAAATGTGTTTGCACCGTACGTGGAGTTTGAAACTTAACGTTGCTTAAGACACATTGAGTATCATTCTCATTCCATTTCATTTTTCATTTTGTTTTGTAATGATCATGTGATGGGCTTGTTGCATATGCTAGAAACTTGATTTATAAAGCTTAGGGCATGTTTGGAACGCAAGAATCACTCATGAATTTTACAGGAAACAGTTCAATTTCAAAGGAAAAACACAGGAATGGAGATTTTTTTTTTCCTTTGATCCAAACAAACCCTTACTTCTGTAGGTTCTTTATTTTCATAGCGCTTGACTTGCACAGTTTTACTAGTTCATCTCAAGCGTGGTCCAAATTAAGTGAGCTATTTGCCTCACTTGTAGAGTGTAGATACGCAAACATGATACCAAAGCGGCAGCCAACCATTATTGCATTGGGATATCGATCACAAGTCTACACCTCAAGTCATAGCAAAGTTGCATGAACGTATGCATCGATCATGTGTTCCCCAGGACTCCACCAAAGAATCAATAATCGGGCTAAACGAATGTATTTTGCATGCGTGCAGTGGTTCAGACATGCAACTAGCACGCATATGCCCTCAAGTAATTTTTTTTGCTAAATCTTACTATTACTAATTAGAAATTACAAAAGAAGCACGAATTGCGAAACGCGCTAGAAAAAAAAGATAAATTCTAAAAATTTTCACAAAAATTAAAAACATCTAGCCTTCCATCGAGTAGTATCCAAAAATATTAGCCATTGGATTATATTTTTAAAAAATTACCCACCATACCATTATGAAATACCATTAAAGTACCTCCTAGATTTTCATATAAATTACCCACCATGCCATTATGAAAAAGAATTAAAATAACCCCCTAAATTTACAAATAAATTACACATCATGCCATTATAAACGACGAATTAAAATAATACCTAAATTTACATATAAATTACCAACCATGCTATTAAGAAATATGAATTACTAACTCCCTACATTTGGATATAAATTATTCACCTTGCCATTATATATAAAAGATGTATTAAATCAACCATGCCATTATGAAAGTTGAATTACAATAATCACCTCTAATATATTTCAGATAAAATAAAATAATATATAAACTCTAAACAACAAAAAATATGTTGTTATAAAAATAACAAAAATATCAATAACTGCTACTATTAAAGTTATCTATCTACTTTTAATATATATACATCCTAAAAATCCAGAGATTTCTAAGTTCCTACATGTGTATGTTCTAGCAAATCTTTTTCAGGTCCCACCTAGGCTACTTATAGTCACATTCGAGTTTGGTTTCAGTATACCATGAGGGTTTCTCTACATGCAAAATGATGTTTGTTCATCTTCCAAAGGTTAGCTTTTGCATTCATATTGTGAGGCTATCTCGAGCGGAATGCACAAATAAATAGATGTACAAAACACTGCTTTGGCCTTATAGAAAGAGCGAGGGCTCTTTTCGAATAGAGGTGAAACAAAGGAAAAATGTAGGATTTCAATTCCTAAGGATTTATTTTGGTCTTGTAGCGGCATTTGGTTTGCAAGAATGGATAGGAAAACTGAACGAAAAAATCATTTCCCTTTGATTTCATGGGAAAACTATAGGAAAAAAATAATCCACTGCAATCTCTTTTGATTCTCTCTTTGCATAGGATTGAGGTAGATTCTTCTGTTTATTTATTGTGCAGTTTGTACCATCTAATGGGGTTGTATTGTAAGCAGGAGGGAGAGGTTTTGAACCTACGGACTATGAAGGAGCAGAACAGTACATGTGATCGAAATAGAGATAGTGAGATAAAAAGACATATTTGTATTATATTAAAAACGAATATACAAATGGTATGCGTAAATAGTGGTATGCTCTATAACTGGGGCTGGGTTTTCCCCCAAAGGCAATAAAAAAAATATTCATTGTTCAAACGTTTTGGACTAATAAAGAGAATTGATTTGAAAACTAGAAAAAAAGGGAAAAGGGCGGAGAAGATCTCGTGTCCCAAACAACTATCTCTGGTCAGCCCGCGCCGGTTGTGTACTTTTGAACCGAAATAAAAATGGTGGATTTGGCTTTTCAGATGGAACGGTGGAACAGATTGGGCTCTGTTTTTCACGTTGGCGAAAGCTGCCGTGTATCGAATTCAGGAGGCAGCGGTTGTGTTTGCTGCAGACAGGCCACTGTCAGGAGGGTGTGACCAAGGGGATGGAGGGGTCACGTGCCGGCGTTGGCGTGTGAAACTGTGAACATGCGAGCGTAGCGTGTCCATCCCACCGTGAAGACTCTGCATCCGGTCCGGTGCCTTCACAGGGGGACGGTTCAGTTGAGTAGGAGCGTAGCATTTTCTCGCGAGATCAGTACATCCAAAACGCGTAACTTAAAACCAGGCACGGTAGTTTATGACACCAGTTACGTGCTGTATACACGTAGTGAATTCAAAACGTCAAATAAAAGCAATGAATCAATCTGCAACCAAGCGAATAGGAAAAAAAAAGAGAAATAAAGAAATAAAAGAAAGGAGATCCGTTTAATTGATGCTCTTCCTTTTTTAGTAATTTCAAAGTTAAGACAACTGCCTCATGGATATGGGTACAAAATGATGTGAGAAAATAAAAGATCAAATGATGAAAACATTTTTTTTCTACTAGTTTTAGACCCTTTCCAACCCTTCCAACTCTTTTCAATGCTTTCCACCTGTCTAGTGAGACCAATGTGAGAGGAACATATGTTTTTGTTAGGTGAAAAATGGTACGGCGAAAACCCGCTCTTTCATAGTGTAGATAGATAGATTTCCATTCACGCTCAGCTCATGAACACGAGAGAAAAAGAGAAAGCTATTAGAATAGGTGTTTAGACTATTTTCACTGTACTATCCATTCCATCGTTTATATTTTAAACTACCCTATATTTACAGTGCACATAGAGTATTTTGCATCACTATTTGAGCTCTCTAATGACCACAGTCTAATAACATCATTACTCTAAGCGCCAGCATAAAAGCTAATTTTTACAATGCAAACAAATATTTAGATAAACTTAACTAGCCCATTACATTCATTAAGCATTTGTGCTAACTTAAACACCTTATGACACTTTTCAAGCACCAGATGTCAATAGCATGGTGAAAATAAACCA
The DNA here is from genome assembly GCA_030272315.1 of Paspalum vaginatum. Lineage (NCBI taxonomy): Eukaryota > Viridiplantae > Streptophyta > Magnoliopsida > Poales > Poaceae > Paspalum > Paspalum vaginatum. The sequence goes on from CM059015.1 coordinate 14,995,714, forward strand.
GTTTTCTTAGCTGAACACCTCTTTGGTGTAGGGGCACGGGGCCAAACCCCCCTCTCTAGACCAGACCAGTCTATCTAAGCTGCCAACAACCCAATGGCTCATGAGAACTGGGAGCTGCGCCGGATGGGATTAGACTGAGTCCAGCAGGTGTGATAACTTATTTTCTAATATATATATGTACAATTTACTCAATTATTTAACCAATTGTCTAAAATATACATATACATGCTATATATAAATATTTGCACATGCATATATAAATACTTGCACGGTCTACCGGAGCCTAGGCTGAGGGGGATGAGCCACATGCATCGTCCCGTTCAACTACAGCGACAGAATTAGAACAGAGCTGAGACGTGATTGGACTGCCCGACCTATTCTCTATTCCCCCACCCGAGATTAGCCCAAGTTGGGTAACAAGACAAAACGTGTCACCATACACAACAACTGATTTTTCTCAAACAAGGGCGACCGCGAGCAGACAACCTAGCAGCAACAAGGGCGACCGCGAGCAGACAACCTAGCCCTCTGTGCCCATCACCTAGCAAAAACTGATAGGTTATCGCAACCATTTCATTTATTATTTATTATATACACTGTACTATCTATATATATGTTGCGTATATGCTTATACATGCATATATATACTTTTGAAGTACCATTTGCTTGTAAAGGCACCTGTTTGATCACAGATAAAGCAACGTTAATATTATTTCTTGGTGTTGACGGCGGATCGCCACCCAAGCCTCGGGTTTTTAGGCTTTTCCTTGGCTTTTTTGTGCGGGGTGGCAAAGTTTGATTTCTACAGCCGGGCCGGCACCATCACTCTGCGCCCAATATTTTAAGTATTTTTTTAAATCCTCCCTATATAGTTTACTCAGCGTGCTGCTAGTGCTGCTCGTGCTCAAGCTATGCAAGGAAAATATCTCATTTTTCTATTAGATATTAATACAAAGAGCAATCAAAAATAAATTCTCAATCTTCGCTGTTTGTCCTAATAGGATTGATTTTGAAGCGATTCAGGACTTGGTGATCATCTGCCCGTACTCATCCATCAAAACATCGTTTCATCTTTAGCATGAGACAACTATATCCATCTATTAATGAGTGGGTGGTGTCCTAATCTACTATTTATTGTTTTTATTCTATTGGATTGGATACTGTGGGAGTCGCCAGGCTCTAGCTTCGGCCCCTATTCAATATTTTCCACTGTACCTACAATGTTCCGGTAGCAAAGCGACTCTAAACTTGCACTCACACCATCTACGAGCCAGTGAAGCAATGATTTTTGGACTTAACCACCTTCCCTACAGTACCGACTACCGACGCAGTTTTTAGGAGCTAGAGCCCCTTTGAGCCCGACCAAAAGGGCCTTATATGTAAAGAGGCAACGAATGTATCCTTCAAATGCCTTATATTTTCCATCTATATGAAGCATATGCCCTTTCTCACTTTCCTTTGGGCCTGGATCGACCTATGTGGACTACCTTTAGATATTTGTGGTGAGAAAGAGGATTATGATGGCCAGCATGGCAACATCCCTTTGCCTATGGGCCTAGAGGTGCCCTTGCAGGCAAGGTGGCATCTATATGCACCATAGCGGTGCATGGCAGCTGAACCTACGATGGTGTCTTGATTTGCGTGTTTATCGATATGTCCCTACCAATGGCGCGCTAGTGGTGGTCTGTCCTAACTCAAGGATTGTGCGAGATCTAGTGCCTTGACTTCTAGTTCTCATCGACCATCGTCATCGAGAGGCTATGCGGCACGGATGCACTCCTTACCTATGTCATTACTGCATCTCCCCTTGCTACTAGATATGGGTTGTGTGGCCAACCGCTATCATGCCCCTCCACCGTGGCCCTCATCATCAAGGCACCCAAGAAATCCAAGTGTGATGTGGTTGTGATCGTTGTGGATCTAGGCCAATGATCTTTGTGCCATTGCAATGCAACACTATCCCAGTCTTTTGCTAGTGTATTACACACATACATTAAGACTAGTGTGATCTTGGAATCGACTCACAGATTCGTTCACTCGAGTCACACACTTTCAATCTATAGATTATAGTGTGGCCCTGTCCTTGTGCCTACTCGCTTGCTCATGGCTCTTTCTTCATGGGGTAGAGCATCTAAAGATTATTTGTTTGTTATGAAGTTCATGGTCGTTGTTTATTGACTGAGACTAGATGGCATGTGGCAGTGTTGGCACATGAAGAGGTGGAGGCAACATTAGGGATCTACAATATGTCATATGTTCTTCAACACCAATGAGAAATTACTATTTACGACCTTATTAGTTGTTAGTACAAAGCAATGATCTTGCTAATGGAATTGTACGGAGTACGAAATTTCCTCTCTAAGGTGAAAATTAAACCTATGGTTTGGCCCTTACCGATTGAATTGTGGTAATGATGACACACACTTGTCATGTTTTAGATACGTTGCTTTTAGATAGCCTTTATTGTGATCCAAGTATTGCTTTTGTTGTGGATGAAATTGAAATGTTATTATTATGTTACAGATATTTCTGTGCCATTCTTCTTTTTTATAAGCTATGTACGCTATAAATGTATAGATATTGATAGTGATCTTATTACTTATGTATCACCTTAATGTAATGACTAAGATCAATAAAGTTGTTTTTGAGAACTGCACTGAACAGATACGTCCAAGTATTGCTTTGATGTGGATGAAATTGAAATTTGTGTTGTATGTCGTGGCTCACTATAACATGATAGATATCGTTTGTGCCATTCTTTATATTTCATAGGCTTATGTGCACTATAGATGTGTACAGATTGATAGTGATATTAGTACAATGGTACTCATGTATCAACTAAATGTGATCGAGTAAGATCAATAGAAGTTTTCTTGTCAAAAAAATCTAATGGAAACCTATGCAAATTTTCTTCAATTTCGGTATAAATTTACTGCAATTTGTAATTACAATGTAAACTAGACGTAACTAATGTGTAAAAACACTGTGTTTGAGAGGCTATAAAACATAGGACATTTAGCTTTTCTCATGAGGAAAAAACATACGGTTGAGCTTTAGCTTTTCTGTAAAGAAAACATTTCACGTAGCAGTCATATTCATACAACCAACCTGAGTTCTCAATGATGAGTATTTGTCCGATACATGCGTGGAATAACATTGTTCTTTATAAGCAAGTGTATGCACCTTTTTTTCCATTTAAAAAGTGTGTTAATACTTGAAGATATTCAAGTAATAGAAGTCAAAGAGTTATGATTTGATATAACAAAAAGGAAACATACGGTTGTCGTTTTGTGAACTTATTTTTTGATGGTGCGTGTGGCTGTTATGCGTTGCCTTCTATTATTACCATTGTGCCAACGAGATTATTGGCTAATGATATTATTGTTGCATCAGTCATGTACACGGGAGGAACAGATAAAAAGGAAACTCGTAGGTAGCCTAATCCAAGTTCCCTTTTGGATTTTACACTGTTACATAAAACCCAAGACAGCCTTTTGCTACTTGCAGAATAACAAATATGACCTTTAGTAAAAAAAATTGAGATTTACTCCTCGTTAGTTGATTGACGGCTTGTTTTGCCGTCAGTCGATGACGGGAGGACGCCACGGAAGAAGGGGGAAGAAGGGAGCTCGCCGGGGAAGAAGAAGAAGAAGAAGGGGGCTCACCTCCGCCGTCGTCGCCGGAGAAGAGCACCATCGCCGCCATCAGCTTCCTCCTCGCCGGGGTTAGGATTGGGGTTCTGGTGGGGGTCGGGGTTCCCCGATCGGTTCTTCTTCCACCTCCGGCCTTAGAGGGAGGGCCGAGGAGGCAGGCAGGCCTAGCAGTTGTGGCGGGGTGGTCGGCGGCTAAGGCCAGCGGCGAGGGCGCAGCCGGCCGGGCGAGGTAGGAGGGCGGTTGGGCTAGGGTGGAGCGGGGGAGCTCCACGGAAGACGGTGATGGCGGTCAGCGAGGGTGACTGCAGTGGAGGACGTGGGGTGGGCTGGCGCGGCGGTGAGGCGGCGGCCAGCGGGCGGGGAGGCTGTGGTGAGGGTGCCGATGCGCCGGCGGCCTCCGGGTGGTGAGGGCGGGAGGAGTGGCCGAGGAAGAAGAAGGGGAGGGGCCGGAGGCGGGGGAGCTCGCCGGCGACGGCGCGGGGACGGGCGATGAAGAGGAAAGAGGCGAGCGGCGAGGCGTCGGGGCGCTTGGGGAGAGGAAGAAGAGAGAGGTGAGGGGATTATAAAATATTTCAATCCAATGGCCAATGTTGGTGACTGATGTGAATGCAAAAAATCAGTCATTTAACAAGGAGACACACTCAAAAAAAATTAGGGCCATCTTTTACAAAATGGTGAAAACTCTAGAAACCCCATCCATCTAGCGCTTGTCTTGATGTAGCCGACAGTACAGTGGCCTACGCTAGAGGTAAACTGGAAACAAACTTTTAGAAACCGTGCGGTACCAAGTATTTGTAAAAAAGATAAAGTGGTCAAAATTGTTAAATATTTGTAAACGAAGGTTGGTACATGCTTTTCTATTAGCATGTGCATGTACCGATGCTAGGGTCAATTTCATGTGTAACTCTCACGGCGGTTACTGATAGTGATAGCGTCTACAGCATTTCAAGGTTTTGCACGTGCATGTTCCCGGAGACGATGTCACTCCATGTGGACGATTGCTTAAGGATCTTTCATCTTTGTGTTCCATGACCGTTGTCATATATATGAAAGTAGTTTTGTTATGCCTCTGTTCCCTGCTACGGCAGAGAGACGAACCAATCAAAATTTTAGAGTCTATTTTGAAACATTGTATGTTTTGGTTGTAATACCATATCATGGTACATCAGAATATTGTAGTATGGTAGCCTAAAGAATGTTTAGTTGTCTTAGAAAACTTTGTTATTTTCAATACTATGGTATCGTCAATACTATGGTACTGGAGTGTCGGAAACTCCATTCCATACTAATTACTAAAGGATTTTTATTACTAAAACAAGTACTGCATCCGGTTTTAAATATAAGTCATGGTTGACTTTTTTCCACAACTTCGATCATTCATCTTATTTAAAAAATTCAAGTAAAAATATAAAAATAAATGATGCTCAAACTTTCTACAATGATAAAACAAATCACAACTAAATAATAGTAAGTTATAATTTTTTAAATAAGACGAATGATCAAAGTTTTAGAAAAAAAAATCAACCGTGACATATATTTAAAACCGAAGGGAGTATAAAATAATGTGGTTTTAATGGGGAAGGCAAGGAAAAACATGGTATCATTTTTTTATTTGACCTATTTATGCCTGTTACAAATCGAAGCCCACAAAACACCACTCGATTGTACGTTTTTTTGTCCTTAGCGTACAATATTTTATTTCTAATGTATAAAGTTTGTTCCACTTGAGTTTCATTTTTGTTCAAAGTGTGCCATTGCAAATTGAAGTACACGCACAAATCATCGGTGCAATTTTATATTTTCATTTATGTGTTGCATTTTCCTTCTATATATATTATTGTTCCATCTAAAACTAAAACCCATGATTTGTTTCAGATAGAAAATATTTCTATATATATTGTATACTTTTTGGTTAATTAGATTTTTTGGGCACTAATGATCAGTTGTCTACTTTAATCATAACAATTAATTAATTAACTATAAATAAAAATAATTATGAGAGGGTTCTCATGGAAGGGCGCCACGCCTCTGACCATTCGCGCATGCAACACCTCCTTGTTCCTCAATACTTGATGTCTTGTTTGGGGCTTATTATTCGGTTTCAAGAGAAAGGAAAATAGCTAGGGCAGACTAATGACTTGTTTAGATAAACTTAATCTCTACTTTTGTAAATATTGATGGGAGGTGAACTAATCTGCCACCCCAAATATGTAGGTATTTGAGGTGTTTTTCCTCCGTCCAAACACATTCTAAGGGGGTAGTTAAACAACCTTTCTGCCTCATCAGCATGCTTTGGCTATTGTAGGTTTGTTTATGAGTGATCAACTTTCAACTCCCGTGGTGGTGGATCCGCCACTATTCTTTCATCAAGTACAATGAGTTGATGGCCATTGCGCTCTGATAAGGCTAAGGTCACTAGGCATTGTACATGAGCATGTATAGCGCTATAATTTGTAGATACATTGTAACATAGCAAGGTTTGAAATATGAGCTGTAAGTGTTAAATCTTCGCAACTAGTGCATGGATTTGTTGGTTCATGGGGGCAAGAAGAAAGTTTGGTGTCACTTTTTGAGTAAGTAGGAGGTTCTGTCTTTGGGGTCTAGGCTCCGGCTAGTGGCGCCCGTTAAAGATGACGATGACAGCGGCATGGACCACTATTGTATTTTTCAGTGTTATATACGTCCTTGCGAAATGTGGTGTCCAAACGTGACTCACTAGCGACCGACGATGAGGGCTCGATTAGGCAATCGAGATTTGAGCCGTTGTGTTTAGCTGTTCTGTTTTGTAAGTTTGTCTTCTCCTCCGTGGCTCTCGAGACCTGAGTAATTGGTGGGAGAGTCCGTTGCATACGAGGCCAAGGAGGAGGACGAGGAGCGTACGTTGCTTGGCCTCCGGAGGTCCAATCAACACGAGGGGCGGTTGATTCAGTGATGGAACAGGGTCGCATGCCTACTACTCCAAGGAAACCAAAACACACGCAATGGTGGTATAAGCCCACCAAAATCAACGTCTCGATCAGGATCAAGGTGGGGGCAAGCAAGCAGGGATTAGACGATCCGTAGCCCAAAACGAGGCTAGGTCCCCCCCGCCACCGCCAGCGGCCGGGCTCCCCAAATCGCCGGGCAGGCAGCTCGCCCTGCCGTCGTCCCCCCGATTTGGGCACCAACCCGTGGACCCCAGCCGCGATGACCGGTGCTGCCACGTCGTCTGCACCTTCCCACCAAACCCACGTGCAACGCAAGCACCCGACCCGAGAGCTCGTTGACCCCACCAAGACCTCTGGAACGCACCCACCCTCCCCGACGCGCGGGCACCCACCGCGCCGGCCGCCACTGCGGCTATAAATGCGAGCCTCTCCGGCGAGCTGATCTTTTTTCCCTTCCCCTCCCAGCTCCCGCTCCCACTCCCACTCCCACTCCCACCGTCGTCGCTACTCGCGTCGAGATTCGCGCCGCCGTGTCTGGCTCGCAGCGAGCAGCTGTCAGCTGCGGCGGCTTACCTCACCTCCCCCCCTCTTCTTCTCTCGGTCGCGTCCGCGCCCAGATCTCTCGCTCGGTCGCCGGCGCCCGGGCTAGATCTGGGCGGCGGAGCCCGCCCGGGCCGGCGCTTGGTGAGGCTCGGAGGAGGAGGGAGGGGAGGGCGGACGCGCGGGCGCCATGGAGCTGGCGGTGGGCGGCGGGATGCGGCGGTCGGCGTCGCACGCCTCGCTCTCGGAGTCGGACGACTTCGAGCTCACGCGCCTGCTCAGCAAGCCGCGGATCAACGTCGAGCGCCAGCGCTCCTTCGACGACCGCTCGCTCAGCGACGTCTCGCACTCCGGGGGCTACGGCAGGGGCGGCTTCGACGGCATGTACTCGCCGGGGGGCGGCCTGCGCTCGCTCGTCGGCACGCCGGCCTCCTCCGCGCTCCACTCCTTCGAGCCGCACCCCATCGTCGGGGACGCATGGGAGGCGCTGCGCCGCTCCCTCGTCTTCTTCCGAGGGCAGCCGCTCGGCACCGTCGCCGCGGTCGACCACGCGTCCGAGGAAGTCCTCAACTACGACCAGGTGGGGAAGGATTGCTTACTCGTCTTCTTCTTCCCCTCTACTCTGCTGATTTTTCCCCCCGTGGAAGACAGGAACTGAAAAATCATTTTGATCCCTGTCCTGACCTCCTTGGTGGTGATGGGCAGGTGTTCGTGAGGGATTTCGTGCCGAGCGCGCTGGCGTTCCTCATGAACGGCGAACCCGATATCGTCAAGAACTTCCTTCTCAAGACCCTGCTGCTGCAGGGCTGGGAGAAGAAAGTCGACCGCTTCAAGCTCGGGGAGGGGGCCATGCCGGCCAGCTTCAAGGTCATGCATGACGCCAAGAAGGGGGTCGAGACCCTGCACGCCGATTTTGGGGAGAGCGCCATCGGGAGGGTTGCGCCCGTCGATTCCGGGTTCTGGTGGATTATACTCCTGCGGGCCTACACAAAGACCACCGGTGATTTGACGCTGGCAGAGACCCCCGAGTGCCAGAAAGGGATGAGGCTCATACTGAGCCTGTGCTTATCGGAAGGATTCGATACCTTCCCCACATTGTTGTGTGCTGATGGTTGCTGTATGATAGATCGCAGAATGGTAAGCTCTGCTCATTCAGTATGCATGTGGTCTACGTTTAGCGTTCCTATTTCAGAGTTTATTACAGAATGAGAATCTTGGAGAACTTCAGAACTGCTTTTGGAATTTGTCGACTTAGCATTCATCTCCAAAGTAATGATAATTTACTCTTAGATCCAGTGCTCTTGTCATAGTGTTTCTTAAATATGAGGTTGGACGTGCATGCTTCCTGTGTCTCAGTGCTCTCAACATATAGGATACAAATAAACATTTGATATGGCTAAAATCTGTGACATTTGGGAAACGCTATTTTATGGCTACTATAAGTAGCTGTTTTTTTTACTTTGTCTGGTGCAACTCATAGTTTTAGAAAAATACCCGATGCTGAAAGCTCTTGCAAAGAGACTGGTTCCAACCAAGGACCTCCAGGCCACAAGTGGAGAGGAACTACCGTTGTGCCAGGCCCACCCTTCTTGAAGCTCATAATTTCAGTTGTCCAATAATGTAATGACATGTTGTGGAATAGCCTTTGTCAAACTCTAATACTTTGGGTTGGTGTTGTTTTTGTTTAATATGTTTACCATACTAGAGTTTGCCAAAACAAAAAAAAAGCCTAAGGTCTGCAATTTTTGTGCTGAAATAACACCGAATGTTCATTCTTTAGGCGTGAACTTACAACTGATGCATAAAATCAGGTTAATTTGCCAAAATTTTAGTTTTTTATAGAGCCAAGTCCCTGGTATTACATCTTCAACTTTGTATGCAGAGACTCATGAGGATCATCTCCTGTATTCACTGATGGTATACAATTATGTTCTTTTTTTTGGCGTGTGGACAATTGCCTCTTCTAATCCCATGAGCACGTTGTACTTGAAACCTGTATTTGTTTCGTTCTGTGATATGTTAACTCATTTTGTCTTTTTCCCCTTGGTAGTTATTAAGAACTAAATATGGTAAATAGAACAATCCCCATTTCACAGCAAATCTTTCTTGCACAATATTTATTAATTTCATCTGACCTCTTATATTGTTGACTTTGGACATATGCTTGCCAATCTCTGATTACTTGTGAATGTAAGTGCTGAATGCTTCAGTTTGAGATGCCATTTGATTTCTAACTAAGGTTATGTTCATTCTTCTTGTTATTCTCACTTGTAGGGTGTATATGGCTACCCCATTGAAATTCAAGCCCTTTTCTTTATGGCACTAAGGTGTGCTCTTCAAATGCTTAAACATGATAATGAGGGGAAGGAGTTTGTAGAGAAGATTGCTACTCGCCTTCATGCTTTAAGCTATCACATGCGAAGTTATTTTTGGCTTGATTTCCAGCAGTTAAATGACATTTATCGTTACAAGACAGAAGAATATTCCCACACAGCTGTCAACAAATTCAATGTTATTCCAGATTCTATTCCAGACTGGCTATTTGATTTTATGCCATGTCAGGGTGGTTTTTTCATCGGTAATGTTAGTCCTGCAAGGATGGATTTCCGTTGGTTTGCACTTGGAAACATGATTGCCATACTTTCTTCCCTTGCAACACCTGAGCAATCTGTTGCTATAATGGATCTTATTGAGGAGCGTTGGGAAGAGCTTATCGGTGAAATGCCTCTGAAGATATGCTATCCTGCGATCGAGAACCATGAATGGCGAATTGTGACAGGTTGTGATCCAAAAAATACTAGATGGAGTTATCACAATGGAGGATCGTGGCCAGGTTAGCGATCTTCACTTTGCTTGGATTGTTCTGTTGTTTTCTTTTGGACGCTGAACTATACTGAACAGTGAAGATAATAATTTGAGATGACACTGGATGTTCCATACATTGATATTCTCTGTCAAATTTTTTTACATGATGATCTTAAATTGTTCCTTTTTGGTGCCAAGAAGAGCATGGCTTCTGTTCTATTGAACATCCAGTGCCTTACCCTTTTCCTAATAGCTTGTGTACGGAATTATCCTAGTTATCACGGCAGGCAGATTTTTTTGGTTCCGATCTGTTCAATGATATTCCTAATTTCTTATCTTTCTGGTAGAAACTCATAACATGACATATTGATCTATTCATTGTTCTTAGTCCAAGGAACCTGAATAATATGAGCTATTTTTCACACATCTTTTCATACTTTTGTGCATCTTTCTGCAGTACTTCTGTGGCTGCTGACTGCAGCCTGCATCAAGACTGGACGGCCTCAAATTGCAAGAAGGGCAATTGACCTAGCAGAGAGGAGGCTGCTGAAGGATGGCTGGCCAGAGTACTACGATGGTAAGCTTGGTCGGTACGTTGGCAAGCAGGCGAGGAAATTCCAGACTTGGTCCATCGCAGGGTATTTGGTCGCCAAGATGATGCTGGAGGACCCTTCACATCTTGGCATGATTTCCCTGGAAGAGGATAAGGCGATGTTGAAGCCTGTTTTGAAACGGTCCGCATCATGGACAAACTGAGATAGCGACGAAAACTTTTAGGGAAGCAAAGTCAGCTGAAAACATGAATTCTTGGGGTTGCATCTCCTTGTCTGCTGACCCTATTCCTTGACTTTCCAAACCATGATGGTTTTCAGCTTGTTTTTTCTTGGTTGTACAATATCTCAGCTCGTTTCCTGAGTTGAAAAGATGCAACTGCCGAAATGAGCGTTTTGTTTTTGTTTTCTCAGTCTCTTTGTAAGAAGATAATCCGATTCTTGCTTGGGTCATCCTGTAAGTTATGGATCAGTTATGGATCCTTTTGGTTGGACTCAACTATGTTGTACCTGTTGACCATACAGATGTCTAAGCTGATTCCAGCTTCCCTGTGAACAGCATAAGTGCTATTTCTAACGAATGAATAAAGCTCCTTTCTCTGCGTTGCTGCATGCCTGTGTTTCTATTGCGTTTACTGTACTTCCTGTCTGCCTGTCCTGTGAAGACAAACCATAGAAAGTGTGCCTTGTGTGTCTCTTCCTCCTTTGTCTCCTAGAGGTTGTGGTTGTACTTGTGTTCAAGGAAAGAAAACAACATTTAGATCCAGCCATCCTTGTTCCCTTGATGTTTCTCCTGTAGTAGCTTGCGTGACATATCCGTGACAACTCCTAAACATGGACACATTTCAGACATGCAGGATTGCTATATGAGCTCTAAGCGATTTTAGTTTGAGTTGAATATATGGATTCGGGTGCTGCTCTCTGCTGAGCTATACTAGGTGGTATACTTAGCCATCCAAACTAAAGAACCTGATGTTTAACACATTGAATTTTGGAAAACCAGGCAAAACACCCCTAGGTGGTGTTAGAGGGTGGTTTATCTAGAAAACATTTCTAAATTTATGAAGTTCGTATAGAGAACATTTCTTGGCCTGTTGCTGTCAATCTATTTCTTTATAAAATATTCTAAGAAGAAATAAATATTGAAATCAATATTCATTAAAAAACGTGCTACCAAACATTCACTGAAGTTAGAAATGTAAATACATGTGGTAATTTGTTCCTACTTATAGCAATATCTGTAGATATTTATGATAGCAAATACAAATATCATTCGAGTATGTACATTGGGTCTCGTTTGTTAAGATCATCGGATGGAACACAAATGGTACAAATGGAAGTGAAGTCAGACACTTGATGAAAAAGATATGGTGATTCAAAGTAAATGATGTCGTCATGAATTTTATGTCCACCTGTCATCGATTTTTTTTCTAAATCATCTGACTAACATTTTACCTTTTGTGATCAGGAGTCTTTCGTCATCATGAAAATAACTCTTTTTCATGGCAGATGATGGCGTGCTCCGTTTCATTAGAGAAGGAAGAAAAATAGGGTTGCACTTTTGCTTATAGTGTGTCAGGTCATGTCTTACTAGTCCTTTCTCCAGTGGTAGCACGGTATTGATCTTGTTCAACTTCAATGCATCGAACCACCCGCTCTACACATTTCCATCACCCTCTCGCTCGAGGCTACCCTTGTTGGCACGTTAAATTTTTTCGTGTGGGTTCCATTAATCTACAAACTAAAAAAATATTATAACTATCAATCACTGATTTGAAATTAAATTATGTTTTCACTATCATATTCTTTACAATAACGTTTTCCAATCATGATCCCACCTAAATATATTTGTATGGAATTTAAATATATCTTACTATAGAATATGTAAGATATCTATACACCGGAACAAACGATATGAACCCACGAACAAAAAATTATACATGAGAACAAAGCTTTCTACGCATAAAATAAAACACATGAAGCAGATTACATGAACTCATGATACTCCTATATAACAAAAAATTGTGTACATAAAGCAAAAGAACTATACACCTAGGACAAAACACATGCAACAAATTACATGAACCCACAAACAAAAAAACTGTACACATGGAACAATTTTTTGAGCCTAGAACACCATAGAACAAATTACAGTCTTTATGGTATGACTTTCTGTTAGACTCCTACAAATAATCAAAACTAACCAAAAGTCTATAATAAGTACTCAAAAAATCTATTGCAGGCCCAGACCAATGCAAACACATAAAACGCAGAAGCCCAGTAACTGCATACAGTTGCTTCGTTTTCCAGCCCACCCACTCCACCAGCCGAGGCCCGAGAGTCTCTCTTCCTTCGTCCCCAAGATCTCGATCTCGAATCCTCTCCGGCTCTCCGCGACATGGCCGCCTCCTCCTCCCCCACCTCCCCGCCCCTGCAGCCGGCGACGGACGGGACCGCAGCGCCAGGACCCCCTGATCTATCGATCCCCTACGAACTGGCCACGCGCGGGCAGTGGCAGGCGCTGTTCTCCCACCTCTCCCACCCGGCCCACGCGCCCCACCCGCACCACCGCCTCCTCCTCTCCGCGCTCTCGGCGCTCTCCCTGGCCAAGCTCCGACGCTTCCCCGACGCCGCCGCGCTTCTCGCTTCCCTCCACCCGGACCCGGCCTGCCCTCCGCCGCCCTTCCTTATCCGCCTCCTCCACGCGCTCCTCCCGCTCTTCCTCCCTGATCGCCCCCTCGCGCTCGACCGCCTCTACACACTGCTCTCCTCCGTTCGCGCCCGCCCCGACGCTGGGCACCCCGAGTGGCGCCGCCGCGAAGCGCTCGTCGCTTCCCTCCTCGCCGCCGACCACCTCGCCCACCGCGAGTTCGACGTCGCACTCGCGCTCCTCGCCGACATCGCCGCCCGTGAGCCTGGAGACCCGGTGCTCCTCTCCCGCCTCGCCTACGCGCACCTCCAGATCGGCAACCTCGCCACGGCCTCCGCCGCCTTCCGCCACGTGGAGTCCGTGGCCGCGGCCGCGGCCGCCGCCGACCCCGCGCGGCACGCCAACCTCCTTGCCCGCAACCGCGCGCTGGAGTGCATCGTGGCCAAGGACTATGCGGCGGCGGTGCGGGAGTACGAGTGCTGCATCGAGGCGGACCCCACAGATGCAGTGGCGCTCAACAACAAGGCGCTGTGCCTGATGTACTCGCGAGACCTCGGCGACGCCATCAAGGTGCTCGAGGGCGCGCTCGAGAGGGTTCCCACGGCAGCCCTCAACGAGACGGTGGTGGTCAACCTATGCAGCATGTATGAGCTCGCCTTTGTCAATCACGGGGATGTCAAGAGGACCCTTGCTGAGTGGATCGCCAGGGTCGCGCCTGACGACTTCGACACCTCCTGCACGCGCATGTAGGAGGTAATGCCGATTGCAATTCAGGTTTGGGGCATTAGGCATCGTGTTGTATGGCTGTTCTGTGTTGCACACTGAAATATGTCTGCCTTTGTTTTAATAGTGTTCAATCGATTTTGTTAGTAGTTCAGTAGCAATGGAAGCTGTGAGGTGATTGGGTATACATGGTTGGAAAGAAAAGAGTAAATTATAGAAGACACATATGTTGTTTGTGGTTATACCTGTGGAGAACCCTAGTTTTTAGTTTTCTTTGCTAGTGGCACTTAACCTCAATTGCCACAACTTACGAGGGTTCACACTCATACCCACCTTTACAAGAACCCCAAACCATGTTGCCAATTCAGGAGATTAGTCTATGGTGGATTGGTGGCTATAAATCCCTAAGCGTTTATTTACACATACCCCTGAGGCAGAGTTTTTTAGCAATATAGAGAGGCATCGTACCATTGACCATCTCTTGTTGTACTAGCAAGAAACATCAAGGATATTAGCAAACTATATCAAAGCACAAGCTTAGTGAGGGAGGCAGGTTCCCATGGCATTGAAAAAATAAATATAGACATAGTCAAAACTCGAAGACATTAACATGAGATAGGAACGGAAATATCTTGTGTAGTCCTGGTTAATTGTTTACTGGCAGTCTGTCATACTCGAAACTCGAGTGAGATGCTAGAGCCCAGTAACTGAAATCAACCGTGCCAACAGATGGCAGTGTCGGTCTTATAGTGTGACTGGCTGATTGCATATTGCAAGAAAAGTATCCGCTAAGGTCTGAGCATCGCACCATTTATCGAACCAAAAAGCAGCCATATTTCCATCTCAAATGAAAACCTTTTGTTTTTAAATGATGGTAGTTCAGCCTATATATCTTTCCAAATTGGAGTTCTGTTAGTGATGTTATCAGGAAAGTTCTACTGAGCTGATCAACCATAATGGTGTCGAAGCGGAGTTCTGGGGTTTAAGTTTTGCACAATGGAACTTGTAGAAAAATATTTTTGAGAAGGTGTGTGTATGTGCATGGGTCTTTTACACCTAGACGGCTAGACCCCAATTATCCTTTGGCAAGCATGCACATTCCCAAATTACTACCTCCGATACAATTTGTATGACAGTTCAGACCAAACTAGACTTCATTAATTGTACTGACTACTGATGCTTTTGGTCCGAGGTTTCGGAGCGTCATACAAATAAGACTGGAGGGTAATTTACATTGACCGCCTAGGCATTTTGTTAGTGCATCTACCCTATTCTTACTCTTAAGGATATGTTCAGTTGGGAGGGATTTAATCCCCAAGGAGAACAATTGAATGGATCCCTCCCGTGCTACTCAAACCCTGGGAGGATAGATCCGCTTGTTGCCCCTAATCTCTCATGAAATCCTGTGTTCAGTTTTGGCTGGGATTAATCTTCATAGGCAGGGGCAGAGGTGTTTCTGACAAGTGCCTATACTGCTAAGTGCGAAGTAAAGACGGACACAAAAGGAAAACTAAAGCTTATATTATTATTATTATTCTAACCAGCTTGCGGCTAGCCTTCTCTACATTTAAACAGACTAGAGGCAAGTTACGATCGGTTCCAATCATGTCACAAACAATCCAGAGGCAACTTAGGGCTGATTAGTTGCCGCACACACTGCTCAGCCAGGCTCCATGCGTGCGGGTTGGCGTTGATTGGTAGCCTGTAGAGGCCTGCTGGCCAGGGGAGGCGGTTGCTGTGGTGGAGGCAGGGGAGGCGTCGGTGGTGGTCGCACATCCAACTGCTGAATGCGACCCACGGCGTCGCCCGTCTGCTGCAGCAACGACCTTAGAACTGTGCCATGCCTCAAAGCTCGCTAGCTTGTCGAGCATGTGCTTCATCATCAGTTCAAAACCTTGGCACTGTTGGGCCAATCCCTCAAGGTTTGATGCCATCTGGGCTTCGAACCTGCTCAGCTTCTTTGCAGGTGCCAGAACTCCACCACCAACGCCACCAGAAACAAAAATGGCCACACAACTGAGATCTGGATACCAATTTCACAAATCACCAAGGAAGACAAGTAAGGTAGAATCAGCAAAAAATTGGATAGGAATAGGAAGAACACGCCAGAACTTCTGTGGGAAGGACATGTTGTATTCGTTCAGGAAGTGTCAGAATGAACCAGTTTGATTCTTACAACTGTCATCAGAACCTTTTATTCATGCTCTAGAATGAAAAAGTCCATCACGGGTCCCTGAACTTGTAGCGAAATCTGGGTTTCATCCCTGTGGTCGAAAACCGGGTGAGGCGAATCCCTGAACTTGTGATACCGGTCACGATTGGTCTTTATGTCAAACCGAAGGCGGTTTCAGCCAACGTGGATAAAAATTCCGCCATGTCAGCGTGTCTACGTGTAGTGGGCCCACGTGTCAGAACGAGTACCGGTTATATCTCCCTTCCATTCCCCATCGAGTGCTCGCCGACGTGCATGCTTGCTTCCGCGACGCCATGCTCACGCTCAGGCGGCTTGTCACCGACGCGCACGCCGCGCTCCGGTGCCGCCGCGGTCCCCGCCAGGAGGCGCTCCGACCGCGACCTCGCGCGCCTCGCCCTCCTTCACATCAGGGCTGAGCCCTTCCTCCTCCAGCTGTGGAGGTGGAATCGAGCGGCATGGGTTCACGGGCCTGGTGGCGACGAGACTCGATCTGGCGGCGCCGACGAAGCAGGGGGCCGCTGTAGGGTGCACCGGCTGCGCGGGGAGGTGGCAAGCACGGTGAGTGTGGTATGGAGGCAGGAGGGGGCGGCCGAGATGGTCGTCCATGGTGTGGTCTATGGCGCGGGGCGATGTGCAGCGGCGCGCGTGGACAGGGCCGGTAGAGGCATGGGAGGTGGCCCAGATCTTGGGGGAAATGGAGGACTGAAAGGGGCGAATCCTATGCCTGCGCGAAATGGGGGGGGGGCTGGAACCACGGGCGCCGAGCTCGAGCTTCGGCCAGCAATGGTGGTCATGGCAATGCGCTGTGCGAAGGAGCAGAGGTAACAAAGGCAAGTTGGAGAGGAGAACGAGCTATGCGAGCACCGCCTGCTAAGCCGCGCCGTCGTCAGGCTTGGGGCATGGAGCTTGGTGGTCCGCGTGGGGCGGTGGTGGGAATGAGCATGGAGGGAGGGCCGGCGACAGAGGAGGATGGGCGCGGAGGCTGAGCCGACGGTGGGGGATGAGCGAGCCGAGCGACGGCGGTGGAGGACGATGAGGAAGAGGAGAAGCGCAGAGAGCTGAGCAGCTACGGCGGAGGAGGAAAAGGACGGGCGCGGCGAGCCGAGCGGCAGCGGCGGCAGAGGAGGAGGGGAATAAGCAGGGGCGCAGCACGGCCAGAGGCGCATGAGGCGGAGAAGATGAGGCAGAGGCTGACTTGTGGGTCCCACCGAAGTGGAAGGGAGGGAGATATAACCGGTACTCGTTCTGACATGTGGGCCCCGCACACGTAGACATGCTGACATGGCGGAACTGGTGTCCACGTCGGCTGAAACCACCTTCGGGTTGGCATAAGGACCAATCGTGACCGGTATCACAAGTTCAAGGATCCGCCTCACCCGGTTTTCGACCACAGGGATGAAACCTAGATTTCGATACAAGTTCAGGGATCTGTGATGGACTTTTTTCCTCTAGATTGGCACCTCCTATCTATGGACAGCTCACACGGTGAAGCACCCCAGTTTCCATAATGTGACTAAAATGTGTTTTATTACCATCACAGGATTTGGTAATCACATTCTTACATCAGAGTGATATAGATCCGCCCTAACGGGTCGGACCACAAAGGGGCGCAGCTTTGAAAATCTAAGCAGCGGAATATAAAACGTAGGCCCATCTTCCTCACGCCTCAGTTGGGAAGCAGGTCGTAACCCTTACTCATTCTCGGACCAGTATATGTCCATCGCACTGAGAAAAACAACAACAAAGCAAGGGTGAATACATACGTACTCAGCAGCCCACCTTCCTCTAAAGGAATTTGAGGAAGGCTAACACTATATGCAAGGATATATCTGGAGCTTAGGATAGTTTTGCATAAAAGTAGTTTGTATGCAGGGTTTGTGATAGTTGTAGTTTTAATCTTTCTGAAAACTGAGTTTTTTTCCAAAAAAGGTTTGCCACTGGATTTTCCGGTCCAAAGTGGCCCATGGCTTTCCCGCTAACACATTTTCCATACATCCAGCATCCACTGTTGAACCAAAAACTGTTTTTATCTAATCCTAACAAATTCCATTTTAATTTATAAAAGACTGCTAACTGAAGAACCAAGCCGTAACTCATCCATACCAGTGGACACGGACTTTTCGAATAGGTTTTACTCTGATCAGAGGTTGTATTAATTCCCACAAGTTGGACTCAGCGGCACGTTACCGTCGTAACTGCCCGAATTCCAAACCAAGCCGTTGCCTTTGTTTCATCACCTAGCAGAACTTTAGAGGTTCGGGCATCCGAGCCACTCCAGTACCACGCTGTACTCCCGTTGGCACACCACCCATCACCTAGCTCCTTGTGCGCTAGCACAGAAGCTACTAGGCTATCTACTCCGGCTCGGGTCTGGCCAATGCCTAATACAGAGCGAGTGGTTGTACTAAAAGAGTTAGGCAAGATGAAAATCATAACGGTCTTTATGGAGAGCTCAGGTAGAACCATTCCTACTCTTCAATGCTCGACAGCTCGAGCAATCCACCTACCCTAGTATTCTCCACGAATCCCGGGACGAAGGGTAACCGCAGGTAGCTAAGTTACCCATTCATACCCTACCCTTATGGCTGTTTGGTTGCGTAGCCGTATTCCGATAAAGTCGGTTGGCGGGGTTGTTCCCCATTTTATTTCAAAAACCACACACACAACCACTCTCCCATACCCATCATATTCCACATCCATAATATCAAGATTATGATAGAAAATTAAATGAGCGATCCCACCTATGCGCGCTATTTCTAAAATAGGCTTAGGTGGCTGTATATTTTGCTGGGTTACCTTAGCAAGCAAAACATGAAAATTTTTATGTAATTATCAGGCCAAGGGTTGTGTTTGCAAAACATAGGAAAATTTATGCATCAAGTGGGGATTCCAGTGGGCTTGCTTTACAACTCGAAGGGTGAGGGGCTGACGTATGATCAGTATGCTTTCTCCGGTTTCCTGGCTGAATGTTCCAGAGATTGGACTGCTTGGCCTCTCTGGGGCCTCCTACGTGCACAAACAAGAAACACGCAAATCGAGGCATAATATGAGCTCAACGGGTTTCGGTGATGTAGAGCTTGAGTTGAGGTGATGTGAACCTGTGGGGTTTCTTACTGGCGGTATCTCTGTAAGCGACTGGGGTATAAGAGTTCGGGCGAGTTGGCGGTCTCGGTAACGGCAGTTACGGAGACGCCAAAGCATGGGTGGTGGACGCAAGATGCGGGGTCGGCGACGCCGAATGGGTGGCGGTCGCATGTTGATGTTGGGAAGGGTGATGATCTCTAGTGGAGTGACGGAGGGAGCGATGATGTTCAGATGATTTTCGGTATCGTCATCATCTGAATTCAGGGCTCGAACGTACTAAGATAGGAACTTTTAGGATTTATGTAGTGTAGGTGGATACGAGCATTAATCACCAGCCACACAAAAATTGTGGGACCGGTGTGAAGCACTGACTGGGCGTAGGACGGCGTCATGGTGGCATGACGGCGGCTTCCGGCCAGAGGAATAGACTATGTGGAGTGTATGAATAGGTAGGGCTTGATTTTAGATGAATTTAGGCGAAAGAATCACCCAAATTGGAGTTGAAACGGAGGAGATATAAAGTGTTTAGTGTAAAAGGGGTAGCAATAGACTTTTTGGAAAGTTTGGGGGTGGAAATTGGGCTTTTCTCGGTGAACTCTTGAATTCAGCCCACGGGGAAAGAGAACCTGGGCCGAGGGTGCTCTTGGCCCAAAACGCCCTTTCGGCCTCGTTCGAGTGCCGTGGGCGCAGGCAGCCTGGTGGGCCTGCCTGGCCCACGCGCGACAGCGGCGCGGGGTGGCCTGCAAGCTTGACGGGCCGGCCCACGCGGCGGCGCGGACAGCGTGGAGACGCCGTGAATGCGGGGCCCACGTGGCGGCGGCACAGGGAGTGCGACGGCGTTAGCGGAGGTTGGACGGCGCTGGTCCGGTTTGGGGTGAACCGGGGGGTCTGAACCGAACAGCGTCTGCTTGAGGAGGTTCGCCGGCGACGCTCGCCGGAGCTGGCGGTTCCGGCGAGGTGTCTGGTGGTGTGAGCACCAGGAGGGGAGGGTGAACACGGGGACAGGGTTTGGGAGTTGGATTGGGGGTTGGGAGCGGAGGTTCCACGGTGGCGCTATTTTGAGCTTACTCCGGCGATGGGGAGAGCACGAAGGTGGCCCTGTGGCAGTGGAGGTGGAGACGCGGGGTGCTTGGTGTGAATTAGGGTGGCCGGGTGAAGCTCGTGGTGAGATGAATCGGAAGGTGGGGTGGCAGTGGTGGCGGATTTTGGTGGCTACGGGGGGTGGCTTGCCGGAGCAAAGCGGAGCGGGAGGGGTGTAGAAGAGGGAGATGTGGCTAGCGGCCCCCGCGGAAGTCGCGGGCCGGTCGCAGCGTGCGAGGTGTAGGCGGTGGGGGGAGGGGGTTCGGCGGTTAGAGCGGCGGCGAGGGGTGGCTGGGTATTTGTAGTGGCCGGGGTTCGGCACGGTGGTGGCGCGGTGACGGGGCAGGGCCGGTGCTGCGCCGTGTGATGAGGAGATGCGGCTGGGACGTAGCGGCGCACTGCGGTGGGGTCCGGGCAGAGGGAGCGAGGGCCGGGAGCCGGCGGAGGTAGGGATCGGAGGCTCTGCGTCCGGGCCAGGACGGCGCTGTGGCTGGGTCTAGGGCGGACAGAGGTGGAAGAAGGGGCTGGCAAGCGGGTCCCAAGTGGCAGCGAGAGGGGAGCGTGGGGCTAGGACGGCAGTGAGAGAGAGGGCGAGGGGGGGGGGATGGAGCAATGCTGGGACTGGGCCAGGCCGAAAGGGAGAAGGAGGGAGGTGTGGGCTAGAATCGGCCTAGGAGGAAGAGAAGGGGTTTTCTCCTTTTTTTTTTTGGATTTTTGGTAACAAATTTGGAGGGAGTTTTGAAAAAGATTTTGGCAGTGTGTTTGATGGTTGTTTGGAGAGGGAAACATTTGGGTAGATGTGGATATTGTTGTTGAGCTCATGTTGGCGTACTCAAAATAAGCAACAACCTAGGTTCTTGAAAATATGATTTTGAATTAGGGTGAAATTTAGAAGAAAATATCCGAGGCTAAATTTCAGGGCGTTACACACAGCCCAACTTATATTCTACTCTTCTTGTGGCCCATTTACACCTCCACCGCTCTGTACAGTAGTAATTGGAGTAGACGTCCTTACCTGTACTTTGCACTTGTGGGGGATAAATATCCATTGGGTCCTTACGAAGCGTATTCTTCACATAGGCTGTCGGAGGGTACAATCCAAGAGCTAGTCGACTAACTCGGGCCCGAGGTGTCGTAACAACTTGCCGTACAAGACAAGAACTCAACGTGTACGAAGAAGATCTAAGAAGAATCCTAGTAGGAGATGTAATCAATCCTAGTAGGATTAGAATCAGAATCAATTTGTAACCCAAGTCATGCCGGACTATATAAAGCTGACTAGGGACCTCTCCCAGGCAACT
The DNA here is from genome assembly GCA_030272315.1 of Paspalum vaginatum. Taxonomy (NCBI): domain Eukaryota; kingdom Viridiplantae; phylum Streptophyta; class Magnoliopsida; order Poales; family Poaceae; genus Paspalum; species Paspalum vaginatum. The sequence goes on from CM059015.1 coordinate 15,017,222, forward strand.
CAACTCGTCTTCCAGATCTCATCATCGCACATCAAAACCCTAGCTAGCAGCTAGCCACGCCTTCATTGTAATCTCTCTAACCCTTATACATACTCAAAGCAATACAATCAGCTACAAACAGGACGTAATCAGCCACAAACAGGACGTAGGGTATTACGTATTATCTCCCGTCGCGTTTCACGCGAACCATCAAGTTACGGTCGATCTCGCCAACCACAAAAGTACTGCGCGATACATCTCGTGGTGCACTGCCGGTACTAAACCCCGACAGTTGGCGCCCTAGGTAGAGGTCGGCGACATCGACATCGAGCAGTTCTATGGCCAGCTGCTTTAACAACACCGCTGGCTCTATGGGAGAAACTTTCTCATCAGATCAATTCACCCCCGTCACGATGCTATGGAACTCAGCCGCCTCATCGTGAGCGTTGCGACTCGAGTTAGAGCAGATCCGGTTGACCTCTGCAACGGCCTGGGATGATATAGCTGGAACAATCATATATGCAGGCTCGATGGCTGAAGACTATTTTCTCAAATTTGGTGGCATGTAGTAGATGCGTCTGCTCGCTGCGCAGCGTTCTTCCGGAGTATACATCGTCCAAAACGAGTGCAGTCCAGATGCGGATTAAAAGGAAGCGTGCGTACCACACAAGCTGCGGATGAGAACGCTGTCATCACGAAGGAGCTAACGGATCAATCAGCTATCATCACAAATCCGTTGGTGTGATTATTCAACGTGAAGAAGAATTTTGGGAATCTTTTTCTTGCCATACGTGAAGACCAAGGGTCCTAGTATTGCTCGGTTTGTCAGTAAACTACAGCTCGGCGACATTGTATCAATCTACCGACAGCTAAGCTATTTCAGTATTTAAATTATACACTTGAATATGCAATTATTTCTCATCTATCGACTGGTTTGGCCGGATCACTTTGATAATATTTATATCTAAGTATCCTCTTTGCAATCAATACTACTCGGACTCTTTCCTAATTATTATTTTAAGCAAATATTTCATCTTGGCATAAAATATTCACAACGTGCCGAAGTAGAATATCTGCGTCATCATTGATTATCTCTAATTTTCGCTATTTGAGGCGAAGCGCAATGAATCATCAGCGGTCTGCAGTGAATCCTCCAATCTAAATGGTCTGCTATTATTGCTCATACTATTTCTTAATCATCCGGGCTGCGGATCTACTGAATTGTCTCTTAATCATCCGGTTATTGGATCATTGAATTATTTCTGGAATATCCAAATCATTGGATCAGTTCGATTTTTTATGGATCACTCGGATTATCTATATTATTTCTGGATCATCCGGATTATTTCTGAATAATCTCTGGATTATTCATACCAGCTCTGACTGCTCGTCCTGAATCACTCGGGATGTCGGATCACTCATTATTTCTAGATCATCTTTTTGGATTACCGGAGACTTCAGATCACTCAGATTATCTCTTAATCATCTTTCTAGGTTACTCACATTACTTCATATCATACGTATTAATTTTGGAATCATTATTTCTGGATTATTCATATTATCTCAGGATCACTCGTCTGGTCATATTATTTCAGTACCTTTATTTCTGGATCAGTCATTACACTATAGATTAATCAGATTATTTCTGAGTCACTCGGGGTTCATATTACACGGGTTATTTTTAGTCATTCAAATTGTGCATTATGCACTTCGGTGAGCTGAAATATTTTCTACAGTCGTGTGTTTTCTTGAATTATTTTCTCGACTCGGGAGGCTGGGCTGTTGTCCGTCTCGCTGACTCACTACTTCGTCAGCTCGGGGGATGTGCTGCCGCGCACCTCACCGACTCTCTACTTCGTCGACTTGGGGGGCTGGGCTGCTGTCCGCCTCGCCGACTCGCTACTTGCCGACTCGGGAGGCTACGCCATCGTACTCAGTTGACTTAGGAGGCTACGTCATCGTCCCCGCTTCACCAAGACCATTCGGAGGAATAAGTTGCTTGACCCTCAACCTGATTATACTAATCAACTTAGGCTCATGCGCTGCATGGAGGATACCATCAGAATTTTTTCGAAGACTACAAAGCAAGCAAGACATTCAGAAAGCAAATTTTAGACCTTCAAATAGATTGTTACTTAAATCAATTCGAAACTCGGGAGTTGCAGCCATAGGGTGCACCGGATGGAAAAGAATATTGGTGCAAAGGCAGACGTGTTAACTCGGCAAGATATGCATACGATGGTGGCTTTCACTCGGGAAGCCGTGGATTTCTTGAGAGTCTCGAGTTAATTATTCTCAAAATTAACTCGACCCTCGCGGGCTTGCGGGGGATAGATATCCTCTAGGTCCTTATGAAGCGTATTCTCTACATGGACTGTCAGATGGCCTAATCCAAGAGCTAGTTGACTGACTCGGGCCAGAGGTGCCAAACAACTTGGCGCACAAGATAAGGACTCGACGTGTTCAAGGAAGATCTAAGAAGAATCTTAGTAGGAGATGTAATCAATCCTAGTAGGACTAGAACCAACTTGTAACCCAAGTCATGCCGGACTATATAAGGGTGACTAGGGACCCCTCCCAGGCAACTCAACTCGCCTTCCAGATCTCATCACCGCACATCAAAACCCTAGCTAGCCACGCCCTCATTGTAATCTCTCTAACCCTCATACATACTCAAAGCAATACAATCAGCCACAAACAGGACGTAGGGTATTACACATCTTGCGGCCCAAACCTGTATAAATCGTGTGTTCTTGTCTCCCGTCGCGTTTCACGCGAACCATTGAGCTACGGTCGATCTCGCCAACCAAAAAGCACCGCGTGATATATCCCGTGGTGCACTGCTGGTACTAAATTCCGATAGCACTTCCATAGTCTTGACACATCAGGCAACCGATCACACCCTTACCATCTCAATCTCTCAAGTCTCAACAGTCTTGCCATACATCTGCAGCTATTAGCAAAAAGACGAAATGTTGTACATGCACTTAGTGTAGACCATGTTAAAAGTGGGGAACAAACTTTCCTCTCGCCCCCATCCTCCACCGTTGGCACTCTTGATGATGGCGAGAGGAGTATCGATGAGAGCAATTTTGAGATATAGATGACACCTAGCGAAGTTTAGGACCCAGATGACACCTCTAGCCAAGTATAGAAACCCTATTCTATGTCAGCGTGCCACATCAGCATCCGAAGAGAGGAAAGCAGCTTTAGAGATGGTTTAGGGGAGTAGATGACACTCTAGCCAAGTTTAAGGACTCAAATTCTTGTTTTTGTTAAGTTCGGGACCTAAGTGATACACAGCTGCCAACTTCGAGGACCGCCCGGTTTATGGCTTGAAGCAAGGCGAGCGGCAGCATCACACGCCCAGTCGCTGCCATGCCATGCGGGGAGCACGGATCGGAGGAACTACCAACTTCGAGGACCGCCCAGTTTATGGCTTGAAGCAAGGCGAGCGGCAGCATCACACGCCCAGTCGCTGCCATGCCAGGTGGGGAGCACAGATTGGAGGAACATTGGGTGCTTCAGCCAGGTGTTTTCGAATCTGAAAAGTTGGTTTCAGGGGGGTTGGTGTTGGAGATGGAGACAAGGAACGGTTTGTGTCAGAGGTTTGGCAAACCAGTGGGGTGAGTGAGGTTGAAGGGAAGGTGGTCGATAGGTCATGGTTGATGAAGGCACGGTCCAGCCTCGCGAGCGTGGGTGTCGCGCGTTGGTTATACTAGGTGTAGAGGGCGATGGTCCCATACTGTAGCCATGTCGCCTCGGCTGGGCTAGACTCGGCCACCAAATTAGGCAGTTGGGCTAGGTGAACGAGCCGAGCTTGGCTTGACAACGACTTGATTGTTTTGAAAGCTTGGTCAACCGACTCAGCTCAGTTCGCTCGAGGTTCGTTGCCAAACATCTATATACACTAAATTCAAAATAAATTAATTTACATAACTTTTTAATGATAACAATAATTATATTGTAGATATTTCTCATATATACACAAATTACTATGCTATGCATATTAATATTAATCTGTACTATTAATTATGAAGAATTGATCAATTGTTCCTTATGGAATTGCCCATGCTGTTTTGGGTGGAGGTCACGAGCCGGCTCACAAGCCTGAATGAACCGCAGCATCAAGCTAGTGAATCAGTCTCGGCTTGATGCAGCCTGCTCCGAGCCAAGCTGAGTTGTGAGCTTTGAGCTATTTTCCAACCATACCTAGAAATGTGCCTACATACATCTATATATCCTTACCTAATAATAAAAGACGGAAAGATTTTGCGGTCCGACCTCACATATCTTACACGTGGGTCCCGTTTGTTTAGAATTTAATTTATTCATGAACCAGATTCAGATTCGGACTGCAGGAAGAACTCACATGAAAACGGATGCACACGGATGCACAGGTCGCATACGGACTCCGTTTTCGACGTTCTATATACCGATGGAAAGCTAAAGTGATAAAATTTCCAACATAATTAAAGTTACTCTAAATTCACTTGCTGTCAACGGGAATCGTTGAAACAATATAACGTGGAAGTTAAAGTTATTGACGAGTTTGATTCGGACGGCAAGAAGAGCCCACGCTAAAACGGACGCCCAAGTTGCATATGTACATCATTTTCAACATTCTATATATCGATGGAAAGCTAAAATGACAAACTTTCCAACCGAATTAAAACCACTCTAAAATTCACTTGCAGTCAACGGAAATTGTCAAAATAATATGACGTAAGCCTGATTCGGACAGCAGAAGCAGCCGACGCGAAAACGGACACCTAAGTCGTATACTGGACTCCGTTTTTGATGTTTTATATATCGATGCAAAGATAAAATGATAAACTTTCCAACCTAATTGACACCACTCTAAAATTCGTTTGAAGTCAACGGAAATCGTCAAAATATTATGACCTAGAATTTATTTGCGAGCCCAATTCAGGTCAGTAGGAATAGCCTACGAGAAAACGGATGCCCAAATCGCATAAGGACTCCGGTTTCTATGTTTTATATTGCCAGAAAGCTAAAAAAATATTATTTCTAACCAAACCGACACCACTCTAAATTTCGCTCGCAGACAATGGAAAAATTCGAAATAATTTGACATAGAATTTATTGAGGCCTATTCTTATAGATGTTTAAGGACTTTTTTTCTGTTACAAGGCACAGGGCATTTTGCTAGTCTACACAAAAAAGTAGTTTTGTTTAAAGAGTAAAATGCACTGCCGGTCCTTAAACTCGTAGGGCTATGTCATTCCGGTCCATAAACTCCTATATTGCCCATTCCAGGTCCATAAACTTGTAATTTGTGTCGTTCCGGTCCCTAAACTCATTCTAAGTGTCATCAAAGGTCCAAATAGTTTTGACCCACTTCATGTGCTAACATGGAGGTGATGTACACCTACATGCTTCGTCCTCTCGCTCCTTCCCTCTCCACCCCCTGCCAAATACCTGCAATTGTACTTAACCCCCCTCTTTCACAATACTTTTGCCGCCATGTCTGCCACTCCCACATCAAGCGACGTCACCCTACACCCTTCCACCTCATTGCTGTCACTGCCCTTACAACCTCCTTCAAAAGAGCTTCTAGATAGGGGCGACATTGGTGGCATGGAAAGGAGGGGCAACGACAGCGTTGGCGGAAGGGGTGACAGCAAGGTAGATAGAGGAAGAAGATAAATGGATATGTTATGTGGACTCCATATGTCAGGCCCACAACAACATAGAGTCAATAGGCCACACAAATGAATTGATATATGTTTGGACAATGGTCATATTCAGACAAAGTTTAAGGAGCCGGATATGCACTCTGAGAGTTTAGGGACCGCAACGACACAAATTACAAGTTTAGAGATCTAGATGTGCACTTTGGGATTTTAGGAACCGAAATGACACATGCCTCCAAGTTTAGGGACCGATAGAGCATTTTACTCTTGTTTAAATGTAGGTTTTATGGTGGTTGAAAAATATGAGTGGTCCAACATGTGGAACATCTAAGAATGGTCTGAAAATAGGAAATACTCCATCTATCCAAAAAGACATGACATTTTTCTAGTTTTTGTCCTAAGTCAAACTTTCTAAAGTTTGACCAAATCTATAAAAAAAGTTTGAATATTTTTGAAACCAAATAATATCGTTAGATTCATCACAACACATAGTTTCATAACAAGTATCTTTAGATTCATCACAACACATAGTTTCATAATATTTTTATTAGGTGCCATGAATGTTGACATTTTGCTTTATAAAATCGATCAAACATTTAAAAGTTTGACTTAAAACAAAACTAGAATGCTTATATTTTTTGGACGGAGGGAGTACCAAGGAAAATGTACTATAACGTACTAAAAATTGAAAATGTGGAATCAATATGTTTATTATTATTTTTTAAATTATTTAGTTGTCTTCTCTAATCAACGGTTAACAAAAAAATTGTAATAAAAGGTATTTGGAGGTATCAATATCGGTGATACCTCTCTGATCACTATTATAACATCGCTCTTGTTTAAAACACATTCCACCCATAAGCACCATCCATCCTAGATCTCAAACCTTGGATCCAAACATGATTCCCTAATGTGATTTTGGTGATTGAGGTGACAACATGTGCCATTTGGGACTAATGTGTATGCAAGTATTTTTGTATAAGTTCTAGCGTGCAAGAGATGGACTTGGGGTACAAACACCTAAAAGGCACAAGAGAAGACCCAAGACATCAATGATCGCAAGCGTGATGTGTCACACGGCATTCTCGCTGGCTGGTTAATGGACCGGAATTTTCCACACACCGGACGGTCTTGTGGTGTCCACCAAACAGTCCGGTGAGTAGAAAAAGGCCAAGAGAGTGAAGATTCAAGACCTAGTATGAATTACACGCACCGGATGGTCCGATGGTCATACCACCGAACATTCTAGGCATTGGAGAAGGAGTGATCGTGTCCTAGCGTCAACACGCACCAGACGGTCCGTTGCTAATCACCAGATGGTCCATTGTATACATCGGACATTCTAGACCGACACTACATCATCTTAAAGACCATAAGCGTTAACACACACCGGATGGTCCGGTGCTCACAACGGTCAAATGAAGATTCCAATGGTTGACTCCAACGGCTAGTTGGGTGTATGCACCGAATGTTCTAGTATTGTACGCACTGGACGGTCTGGTGCTAACAGTAGACGGTCCGGTGGCTGCAGTCTAGATGATGCAGCTACTTCCCAACGACTAGTTTCAAGGTTTGGGCTATATATACCCCCTTGCCTGACCTCATTGGTATGGTTGATGATGCATGAGTTCATTCAATGTGAAACACAAATTTGAGAGCCCAATCCATCACAAGTGCATAGAGATCATATTTAGGCATAGCCAAAGCTTGCGACCTTGTGCTTAGGCCTTGTTAGCGCATGACTCTTAGTGAGTTTGGCGAAAATGTTAGAGAATCTGTGCGCGCGCATGGGGAGGCTTGTAAGTCTTGCGAGACCCTCCGAGTTGTGGAGTGACTGCCACCTTTCTTATGAGAGAAAGGGAGGCCCTTGGTGTTTTGGCCCAAAGGTCACCTAGTAGAGACGGCAGAGAGCATCCGTGAGAAGGCGTGCGAAAGACCCCAGCGACATTGCCATCCTCTACCCTTGCAAGGGCGAGGCTGTAGTCCTTGCATAGACTATGTGTGAGCAAGGGCTTTGCGTGGATGTGTATCGGGGATATTTGGAGTTACTCGATCGAGTTGCTTGACCTTTGCGAAGGTCACTTTGCCAACCTCCATCTTTGCGAGGTCTGAGGCCGTAGTCCTTGTGCGGACTAGCGAGACCAAAGCTTTACGAGGGGCACCAAATGAGGAGCAGGGATGCTTGCATGCCTTCCCAATACCTTGATAAAAAATATCCGTGTCTGCAACGTGTGTTATCGTTGCTATCGTCACCGGGAGTTTTCATTCTCTACCAATCTCTTTAGCTTTCGCATTTATATTCTTGCAATTGTGTGCTTATATTCCTACTAGACTAGCTTGATAGGTTACTAGATGGCAAGACTTGGCCACGGTAGAGTTCAGTCATACTTAGCAAAATTTTAGTGTACATATTTAGTTTTAGGAAAAAGTCTATTTTTGACCATTCAACTATCACCAAAGTCCGGATTGTCTCATCGAACTCTAAACCGGGTATATCCGACCATCCAACTATTGAAAACCGGACATATTTGGTCCCCTGGGTGGTTTTAGGGAGCGTTTTTCATTTTAAAAACAATAAAAATTATATTTAATATTAAAAAAAATCATAACAAATTCATTTTAAATCGAAAAAATATGAAGCCAGTGCCAAAATGTTTCTAAAAATGTAATATATCCATCAGTGCTCTACTTCGAGTTATATGGATCTCATTTATTACTCCTTCTAGTATTTTATTGTTCATATCCACTTCTATATTTATATGTATTATTGTTTTGCACTATATTAAATCAGGAGATAATCAAAAAAAAACACATTTTTAGAAAAATTTTGGTACCTAGTTTCATATTTTTATGAATTAAAATGAATTAGTTATGAATTTCTGAAGATTAAAAGGTAAAATAAATCCATTTAATCTTCAAAAATTCATAACTAATTTATTTCCATTCATAAAAATATGAAACTAGTACCAAAATGTTTCTCAAAATGTAATTTTTGGGTTGTCTCCTGATTTAATATAGTGCAAAACAATAATACATATAAATATTAGACGTGGATATGAACAATAAAACACTAGAAAGGGTAATAAATGAGATCCATATAACTCTAAGTAGAGCACCTGATGGATAGATTACATCTTAAGAAACATTTTGGAACTAGTTTCATATTTTTATGAATTTAAATAAATTAGTTATGAATTTTTTAAGATTAAATATAATTTTTATCATTTTAAAAATGAAAACCGCCCCTGAAACCACCCGAGGGACCAAATATGTCTGGTTTTCAATAGTTGGATGATCGGGTATACCCGGTTTTAGAGTTCGATAACTAAATCCAGACTTTGGCGATAGTTGGATGGTCAAAAATCGACTTTTTCCTTAGTTTTATTTTGCATAGGTTTTGTTAAGTAGTCGTAGTTATCTAAAAAACCTTAGTTTTTAAAATCCTAATTCACCCCCTCTTATGCGTCGGTCCAACCTTCAACATAAGAGTTCTGGTCCTGGACTCCTGGTTTATATGGAGGTGATCCGAAGGGGGTGAATAGGTTAGATAAAAAAGACCTCACGGGACCTCTCCTCTTACACAGTGCAAAGTCACTTAGCAACAGAAAACCATATTTTATTTGCGCGTGAGCCTCTCAAACATAGAGCGCCCAAGCCCAATTAGTCATGTTGCATAGAACCATTAGTCAAAATTATTTTTAACATCAAGGTATGTGAGTTAGAGCAGCACCTAGCACCTCTTAATCAAGCAACCCAAGGTACATATAGGAAGAAAAGTAGCTATCGTACTCTCCTTATGTACATAAAATTAACAAATGAAGTTGACATGATTAAAATGTTATTAGGTGGTGCTTATGTAACAAATGCCTTCCTCAAAAAGGCTCTTGCTGGTGGTGGTCAAAGTCTTCAAAAGATTGTTCCTCAACCTCCACAAACTGATCAACATCTACATGCACTCACAACACCGAACAAGCATGATCAACATCTACATGCACTCACAACACCGAACAAGCATCCACATACGTAAACATAGATAAAAGGTAAGAAATAATACATCACTACATCAAAACAGAACTTATAACGGGTACAAAACTATTCTACTCACTGCTACAATCAAGTCAACATAAGAATCACCCAAATCGGATTTAAAACACCAAAATTATGCATAAAACAAGGTTCCAACGGCACAAGTGCGAATAAAAACTGGTTCCAGGGGCTATTTCATGGAGCCGAGGGCCTAAATGTAATTAAAATAATTTACCGAGGCCTAACATGCAAAAGCCTGTAAAAAAATGAGCCTTACGCCTCGTTCAGATGTTGAGCTTCAAGTTTGCTTAAATGACCAGGGCAAATTATGCTTCAAACTTTCTTAAACTGTGGTCAATTGTTGGTCAAGCCACTGACATCTGGCTCACTGAAATTCTAGGTCTGAATGTTTAGCCTGAACCTTAGATTGGCACGTAAACTCATCCAAATTTTATATAACATTGTTCAATTATTAGCTTTGAACATCTCTACCTGAGGATGCCAACCGGCAAACTTGATTACTACAAAAATATTAGTTTTCTTGGTTAACGTTAACTTTGAACAAAAGAAAATTCGAACTTAAGACACGGAGACATTGTGGTACACGGGGAACATTGTAAACACCGCCATATATCCGAGTTAAACGGGTAGTTAAGGTATCACGGTAGAGCCGACGCTGTAGCTGCACTAAACCCGTCGTCTGCTGATCAGAGCTCCCAGTTCACATACATACCATAAAGAAACACAGCAGGCAGATCCATTCAGCCTGAACGCATGAGACCCGTCACTGGATTAGTAACTCCAAGTGTCGACACAAGAGTTTCTCTATCGCTACAATTAGGGATGAATACAACATTTCTCTAAGATAACTCGCGACCTACTTATTCTCGCCTGTACTCAGCTACTCAACTATTTTTCCTGTCAAATTACTGAATTTCAGCCTTCGGCAGCAGTCTAGAAGAATTGGTCGTAGTCCTGAGTGGGCTGCCCCCACACGTCCATGAAACCTGAAACAATATAAACAGTGAAATTATTTAGCTTTGGGAATTAACTTACCCAAGATATCACCCAACAACATAGCATCCAGCAAACTTTTCAAGTATCATGAAGCAATAGCGTGAAGAGCAGGAAATGAGCTAGTGACAAATTTTATGATATATGTTCCCCTCATGCATCCAGCAACTCACGTAAATTGCCAGGTCATGAAATGTAGCAGGTTCCAACAGTTTGTTGATATGGCTCGTAATTGAATAATAATGGATCTCTATTGGCAAGAGTGTTAAATATGAGGCGAGTTTCACTAGCATCTAAATGCTGCTTCAATAGCTTCATTTTGGATTATAGTCTAATGAGACTGCAAGGTACTTCTACTGTTCCATTGTAAAGGCAAAAATATTTGACTAGCACCATGGGAAACCCAGAGTGGAACAAGAAACAAGGAGGCCAGCAAGTAAAATATTCTACTTTGGAAGTTACTACCAAGTTGCACAGGAAACAATGAAATAATGTGTAGTCGAACATGTCTCTATATATAAATGTCATAGGGAAGCACTTGTTAAACTAACTGCCACATTTGTTTTAGATGGTTTATGCAGGCATAAAGCTTTTAGGTCACTTCTTTTACAACGTGTTTGGTCTGCATCATGCGCCCGCTCCGGAGCCATCCGAGCCTGCTGTTTTGTTGGATTGAGGAAGGGAGTAGTCTCGTCCGGCACCGAGTAGTACTGCCTGATCAAGTCTAAAGCTCATATTTGCCGGACCAACCCATTCCTTGAAAAAGCAGGGCACGTACTCATCCGGCATCCTATTGACCCGGACGTTCCAATCCGGCAAACCAAAAGGACCATTAAATACGGGGAAAGGTCTGTATGCCTCGAGCAAATAGGAGGCCAGAGTAAATATTGGGGCTACACAAATGAAGAGTGTGGCCTTCGCAGTGTCGGAGGTGAAGGTATCAGCTAGGCTCCAAAGGCAGGAAATGCAATGAGAGATCCCATCTCATAGTTGTGGGGGTTTGCTCATGTACCGAAAACTTGCTTAGATAAAATTGGTGATCACAGAAATCAGCCTCTTGCCAAAATTTATAGGGGCACTGGAACATAAATGGAAATTTTAAGCTTAACGAATTCTTCGAAGTTCCACAATGTATAAATGTCAGGATGAGTAAAGGACAAATAGTGTCTTTCCGTTCAGCATCACACTATGACTCTAGCCTGAGAACCTATCCTTTGTACTGCGGATACTAACTTGTTGACTGCATCATGCACTTGGAGTTATTGTGTACACTAAGATTCTTAGATACATTTTTTTATATTTTTTAAAGTTGAATGGAGGTACAGCTACCATCATTATTCGACGATATCTGTTCCGAGTTCTGAGTGAGTAAAGCTATGGTAAAGGACGTGAGCAAAGCTAACGATTACATATTGTTCCAACTCTCATATAAAACAGAAGAGGTTATTCCAGCTATTACATTTAGTAGTGTCAGAGTATACTCATACAGGTGATTCCAGCTATTCTGGCATGAGGGAAATCAGAAAAGGGACATCAAAAATACATTCTAGTCGATACAGGTCAAGAATTCATATTTGTTCTGCAAAAATGAAGGACCAACTAAAACACAAATGCAAACATAGATGGTATGACAAGGTAAAATCACAGCTCAACATTTTTTATAACAGGACCCAATTATAAGTGCCACAACCATTCACAACTGCGTATGGCATAAAAATTCCATTTGCCACTTCTAATATGTGGCTCTATGTGCATAGGATATAGAGAAACTCCAAGTTGGCAGTACAGGAAAAATATACAAGAGGCCAGGGACACCTAAAGCAGGAAGATATCACAGATAGCATATTAAGGGGACAAAAAAAAACTTATCAACTTACCAATATCAGTGAGAGACCCATATATCGGATCATCCATGCCAGTAATACCCTGAATGAAGGAAAAATCATAAACACCAATATGTATTATGTATCCGAGCAAGAAACGCAGCAATTACTTTCTGGGACTTTACTAAAGCCCTGCACATTGAAAACTATATAGAAATACCAGGCAGCCTCACCTCGTTGGCAACTATTCCGGAATGAAGATCTGATTGCATTGATGCGTAGCATGGTATATCAGGACCGAGAAAATCAGAAAATGTAAGACTGTAGCCATCTTGAATACCAGAAAGAACATCATTATGTGTTCCAGGGTCCATCATGCTATCCATGCTAGAGCATACCATCTCGTTCCTGGTTGGAAATTATATGTATATGTTTAGGAGAAATTCCATAGCATAAAAACAAACAATATATTGGGGTGCTAATGCAACAACACATTTGCATGAACCAGTTGACTGGCCTCTTGACATATGGAAAAAAGGTTAGATACAGATGTACGGGGACCATGTTCAGGACTACAAAGAATTGTATAGCATGCAAACATTTTAGCTATAAAAAAAATTCAAAACCCAATGAATCAGCATGCAAGGCTGGGAATAATGGTACAAGATACTCACTTTGACCTTGAAGAATCAAGTCCACCAACTTCAATTGGTGTGCCACACCCTATATCAATTACTTCAACATCCTTATTCTCTAAGGGAGGCTGGCATAAATCATTTGTAGCACTGGCATTGGCGCCTGTAATAGTTTGAGGATCTTCTTGCTGTTTATTATATAGTTCTGGGGAAGATCCAGCTGCACAAGACTGGATCAACACTGGATTATCGTGTATTGCAACAACCTCTGTACGGCCAACCAGGTCAAGATCAGATAGACTTAGTGAACTAGATTGATCCAGCTTGTGTTCTTCCATTTTGATGACAGCTTCAGCCCCAGCATTAGAACACAGTTCATGATCAACAATTTTCCTCTGATCAGACAACTCGATAGAGTCCACATCTTGTGGCAGTGTATCAACATCACAGATCTGTATTCCTTCGTTAAATTGTAACTTCAAGTTATTCTCATGAGAAGATATTGTCCGAGGCAATTCTGTTTCCTGAGACAAGCTGTCCTTATAAGAAGCTGTCAATGGAGGCAATCCAGTTTCTTCAATCAAGCTATCACTGTGATTAGCTGTCAAGGGAGATAAATCAGTTTCTTGCATCAAGCCATCCTCATGTGTCAACCTATCCTTGTGAGAAGCCGTAAATGGACATAAGCTGGTTTCCTGCATCAAGCTCTCCTTGTGAGCATCCGTCAACGGAGATAGAGTAGTTTGTTCTTTATACTCCTGGATCACATGTGATTGTGCATCAACCTTCTCTTCGGTCATATTTTCAGTCACAATTGACGTTCCATTTTCTTGAAGCATTGGTTTTATTGGCTCAGCACAGACAACACCAGAGTTAATGTTTTCTTGACAGAGTTGATGCTCTCTATTTTCTGACTCAATGTTTGTCAAAGAGCTCCCGTTTGCAGATTCACCTATTACCATCTGCAAGGTTTGTTCAGAAGAAATCAGATCAACTGTTTCGGCTGCTGCAGGTCCTGTGATGGTTGCTGCATTTCTGTGTGCACGCACTGACCTGGGCCTTGTTGGGGTTCTTGCAAAGCTACAATAGTCAATCAATTTTTTCTTGCCATCATGCAAGTCATTTTCCACATTTGTCGCCTCGCCATCAGAAGTGTTGTGATCCAAAGCAACCTCATCCAAAATTTTTTCATCATCTTCAGCTTCCTCATCAGGAGCACTATCTTGAAGCTTACAATCTGATAACTCCTTAGGCTCCAACTCCATAACAAGAACAGTAGAAGAATTATTAACAACAGTGTCTATCCCTTGATTGACCACCTCCGATTCTGAATCCAGCACCTTACTTTCGTCCTCCAGCTCACCCTCCTCAGTCTCCTCCACCACCTCTAGCGCAGCATCAGCATCCTTCCTAACATCATCAACAACGCTCACAATCTTCAAGTTGGCATCCTCCATGTCTGATGCCCCTACAGCCTTCGTCGCCAGTAGTGTCTCCTCCCTCACTGCCTCTGCAACACTAGTTATCACCAAATCACTCCCCTGAATGCCTTGTCTTTGTCTCCGAAACCCAGGTGCGCCATCTTCATCCTCATCCTCATAGTGCCGGCCATTTGGAAACGACCTTCCCTTCACCTTCTCCCTGTCCCTCTCTGAATCTGAATACCCCCTCTTGTACTGTCCATACCTCCTCTTCCCTCTCCCATTGAACCTGCCATTGCTGTAATCATCTCTGCTGCTAGCGCTACTGCTAGTGCCATTGGGCCGCCTAGGCCGGCTGTTAGGGTTGTTACTGTGCTCATCCTCATACTTCCCCCGGCCGTAAAACCCGGGGGGGTCATGCTGTTGCTGCTGCAGCGGCGGAGGAAAAGGGTGTGGGGCCCACGCGCCGGAGCTGCCGGCCCCTCGCGGCAGGGCGGCCGGCGGAAGCACGCCCTGGGTGACCAGATACTCGGCCGCGAGGCGACCGGCCTCCAAAAGCACCTCGTACTTGCGCTCAGGCGGCGGCGGCGCCGGCGGAAACGGTGGAGGCGGCGGCGGCGGAGCGTAGTACAGCTGCTTGTGGCCGCGGGGGTACCCCGCTCCACCGCCGCCGCGGCCGAACGGCGGCGGCGGCGGCAGGCGGCTGCGGTGGTTGTACTGCATCAAGGTCACGCCTTTCTCCGCGGATTCCACGAGAAATTCGCCAGGAATTCTGAGGCAAAAGACCAAAAAGACAAGGTGTTACGATTTCTTCAACTTTATCTTGCGGTCGGGGATCGGAAACCCTAAAGGCGGGCAAGAACTCACGAGTCACGATTCAGCGGCCAATCTTGTCATCGAATAGAAGAAATCCACCAACCGGAGGCAGCAATTACCACTTGCTATTTCTCTTATTGTTTCTTTCTATATACCTGTGAATCCTGTGATTCTACCCTCTGTTCTTGGTCCGATCGATGGGGGAAAGGAAAAGAATTTCTAGAAAAATGGAAGAATCTCGTACTCGATTACAAGCACGCTATGGTGAAGCTATTTCTTCTGGGAATTGTAATTTCTACGGCAAGAATTTGCTGCTTCTTTTAATCCAAGGAATTAATAAAAAGGGAGGGGAAAATTAATGGTCGCTGCTTTGGTGGGTCGGAGTATCAGGTTTGGATGCGCGCGTGAATGCGCACGTGGATCCAATGGCCCTATCTGCTGCCGGGGTGGTGGGTATGGGGATGACTTGTGGGTCCATACGCGTGGTCCAGGATGTCATTGAGGGCACAAAGTGGTTGGTTTGGCAGCAGCAGAGGCATGGCGTATCAGACAGTGCCTGCCACGTGGGCCGTGCGCCCATAGTCTTTTCTTTTTTATAGGACTTTTGATTATAACATTAAACATACCAATAAATCGCCTGGACTTACACACATCCTGGATATCTTTTTTTGAAGCTTTAGATTGTATGACAGATAATGTTTTTAGACTAAACTTTGAAAGAAGTTATTTTTGTGCAAGTTTTTTAGTCATTTTTAGATTTTTTTTTCCATTAGTAAAGTCCCTAGGATGAAATTACATTTAGGGCTAGTTTAGTTTGGCAACCCCATTTCCCAAGGGATTTGGAGAAATGGAGAGAAAAATAAACTAATTTTTTCTCCATTTCTCCAAATCCTCTCCCAATCATTTGGAGAAATGGGGTTGCCAAACTAGCCCTTAGCGTCCATTCGGATGTAGATCATCAAGGTGGTGAAAATGAATTGAGTTCAATACCAAATCAGATCAGTATTGGAAATGGTTTAAAATATCAAATATGTTGTTTGGATACAAAAGAATTTTAGCTGGAACCCAATTCTACCCAACGAAGGTGCCAGGCTTTGAATTTGGAGGGACAAGTTTTAGTTATATTCCAATACCAACGAATTGTGTTCTTGATTCTAACTCTGAATTCCACACACAACCAAACAACATAATTCAGAAAAACCAGATTCCAATTTCATATAGTAGGCTCCAATATCTAAATCCAAACAGGATGTTAAACATTTGCATGCTTCCATAATGCGACGTCAACCAACTCTTGGCACATCGCCAACCTTTTTGGGGCTTTTTGGTAAGCGTTTGCATGATGGTAGGATTTACTGATTATCAATCTGGTTTGGTTACATGCCATTATGGCAACGATATTTTGTGAGATGCTTTACCATGGTGTTGATGTGTTTTTTATCATGTAGTGTAGAGGTGGTCATCATGTTTGGTTATCATATTTGCTTATGTATAGAAGTATGTTGGTCGTGTCACAATCGTGATGCAATGTGTTTTTTTACATGTTGAGTACAAGTCCACCTTTAGGCTGGTCTAACACCAGTTCGCTCTAGCAGTCTCGGTTAAGTCTGATCCAGGGTCTGGTTAGATTGTTCCACTTATCGGTGAGAAGGTAATCGCTTTGGGAAAAACTATTTACCCATCATGCGCCTTAATCGTTTACCCCTACTTGTAACGCCCATTCACGGTGATCGTATTAACCGAGTTAAAAAAAAGACAAAAACAAAAAAAAGGAAATAACACCCATGCCCCTTATCCACCCAACCCAACCACAGCCCTCCCCCTCCCTTTCATGTATAGCAGGTGGCAGCGGCGGTAAGCTTCCTCGCCAGGCACGCCCCTTGGGTCCTTCTTCGACGAATCGCTAGCCGTGCAGCTCCCTCCCCTAGCGAGGGCACGCGGCGCGGCGGTCGCGGTTCCTCCCGGCGAGGGTGCGTGACTTCCCCCAGCGGAATCCGGACCTGGATTCGGTGACCGAGACGAACAATGTTACGTGTCTTGATGAACAGCACACGTGGCACGCATGATTCACTGTAGCAAAACACTGTTCACAAAAACCGTTGTTCGAAGAGGCACTGTTTTGCACGCACCTAGTCCATCCATCGCAAAACGGACAGTCCAAAACCACCCAAAAGTCACAGAAACAGTGCTCAGAGTCCCTGAATCCCCACTGAATCCCGCTCCTAGCTCTCCCCTGAGGACGCGGCGGCCGCGGCTCCATCTGGCGTGGCTTCCTAGTTCCAGCCGTGAAAACCGGGGGTGAAACCGCATTGGCAAGATGGTCTTTTAGCACGTTAAGAAGCGTTAACTGAGTAGCGGTAAAATTTATCTTCTATTTGAAGACGCATGGGTAAATCCACAAAGTTAAAAAAAGTGAGATTAAAATTAGTAGATCACCATTGCACTCCAAATTGAGGGTATGAACATCAAATCTCCTTAAAGTTACTACCTAAATTTTCATATAAATTAACCACATCGCCATTATAATGATCAGTTAAAATGATACCTAAATTTACATATAAATTACACACCATACCATTTGTGAAAGACAAAGTAAAATAACCACTAAATTTGCATGCAAATTACCATTATAAAAATGAGTTTAAAATGTCCCCTAATTTACATATAAATTAACTATCGTATTATTGTGAAAAATAATTTAAAATGACCCCATAACTTTGCATATAAATTGCTAATTTGTCATTATACGATACAAATGTTAATTAGCTAGATTCCTTTGTAGATAGATAAAATAAAAAATGTGTATATATAGACGTTCTATTGAAATATGAACATTTAATATGAACATAAGAGATATTGAATACATTTACAATTTTAATTAATTGCGGGTCTCTAATCAATATATAAATGTCTAATAGTTATGTTTTATAGTAGCCTGGGTTAACGTAAGTGAAAATTGGGATCTCAACACCGCATCACTTATCCCATAATATTGAGTGCTTGTGTGTACACTACAACCAATTTACTATCCGTTTGCCACTTGTTTCCTTGAGTTCTATTGGCTTCATTGTAGCCTCAACAAGACATGGAGCTTGTCCTTTTTAAGCCTGCATGGAAGACTAGCTATACTTTGTCTCTATATCGAGCTTGCTTTTCTGAAGGATCTCTTGCCTAGTCTCGAACACGGAACGCATGGACCTTTCTCTTAAGGATCTAGCACGCGGAGCCCCTACTTGTATTTGTGTGTCATTTGTGCTACCTTCGCAAATTTGGGATCACCTCCGCGGCTCCGCCCTTCTTGGACATCTACGTTATTAAGGAGTACCTACATTATTAAGCAAGTACATCTACATTAGCTTTTGCTATAAAGTAATCTACAGATTGACTTTAAATTTCATTGTTTATGCTCAAAGATGACATGGTATGTGGTTGTGCTTTACCTGCATCATTGTTACCAGATCGATTGACCACACTCACTTAGTCTCGATGTACTCCTGTGTGGAAGTTGGGTATGATTGGTACGACCTCGCCTAGGCCGGAGATGGTAGGGACAGGAGACTGGGGGACGGGGCTTGTCGGCAGAGCAGGCGGCGAGCTGAAGGCGCCGTGCTGTCGCACGGCGGTTGTGCACGGGTGTGGAAAGAGCGAGAGGGAAGCAGGGCAATCAATCCCTTCTTTAGATTAATCTCTGCTTAAGTTTTGCTGATACAGTTTAAGGGCTATATGTAGCCGACTCCTAACTCAACAAACTAACACTTATCTCATATATTTCCTGAACAAGGCAACTAATCTAACTCTAGTCCTCTGTATCGGGCACCTGACCAGCCGGCCCTTTAGGCTGCTTGGCCCGCCGGCAGTATACCTGGCCGGTCATAACATCTCTCCCCTCCTCCACGAACAGCTCGTCCTCGAGCTGGAAGCTTGGGTAGGAGGTCCTGAACTGCAGCAATGGTTCCCAAGTTGCTTCTTTTGGTGGCGCGCCACTCTACTGCACAAGCACATGCCAGACGCCCCTCCTCAAGCGCGCCTTCAAGACCTTGTTTGGTGATGGCAGGAGTCGCCCATTCTCCATCGGCCGGCAAGACTGGCGGGTCATCTGGTGGGTTGCCACGGAAAGGCTTGAGCAAGCCCACATGAAACACATCGTGGATGCGTGCACCAGCGGGCAGCTGCAGACGATAAGCTACGGTGCCCATTCGTTCCAGAACCTTGAAGGGGCCAACGTAGCGAGGCCCGAGCTTTCCTTTTGGCCGGTCAACCAGGGACAGTGCTTGGCGATGCAGAAGACGGAGCCAAACCCAGTCTCCAACGGCGAATTCCAGGTCGCGATGACGAGCATCATAATAACGGCAGTGCGTGCTCCTGAGACTGAAGCAGCCGATCACGGACCTCACGTAGGAACAAATCTCGTTCCCTGAGCATGTCATCCACGGACTGAGTACTTGCTGTGCCCAGCTGATACGGCACCAATGCAGGTGGCTCGCGACCATAGACCACTTTGAACGGCATTGTGTGCAGAGCTGAGTGGTAGGAAGTGTTGTAGCAATATTCAGCCCATGGCAGCCAATCCACCCAAGCCTGGGGTCGATCCCCTGTAATGCAGCGAAGGTACATTGCAATCGTCTTGTTGACCACCTCGGACTGGCCATCAGTTTGTGGATGAAAAGCTGTGCTCATGCGCAGCTGAACGCCAGCCATCTTGAAGAGGTCACGCCAAATATGCCCAGTGAAAACCGGATCGCAGTCGCTGATGATCGAGGATGGAAACCCATGGAGGCGTACCACGCCATCGAAAAATGCACGCGCCACTGAAACAGCTGTATATGGATGGCTCAAGGCGATGAAGTGTGCATACTTTGAGAATCGATCAACCACAGTCAGGATCACCGATTTCCCATGGACTTTAGGAAGGCCCTCGATGAAATCCAGGGCAATATCTGACCAGACCTGAGATGGCACGTCAAGGGGCTGGAGAAGTCCGCCCGGGTGGAGATCCTCAGTTTTGTTCCGCTGTTGGCAGGTGGTGCAAGAACGGACCAGTCGCGCACCAACGCCCGATCCCTAGGTACAAAGAAATCAGCGCGGAGGCGTTGCAGCGTCTTCTGAATGCCACCGTGGCCAGCTGCGTGTGCCAAGTTGAGGACCGTTGGTAGCAACGTGGAGCTTTCTGGGATGTAGATGCGGCGACCATGGAGGATGAGGCCGTCCACGATGCTCCACAGTTGTCCCAAGGTGCCGTCGATGATCTGTCCTCGGAGATGCTGCCACTCCTGGTCCTGAGCATTTGCCGTCCTCAGGTCATCATAGAACTGGAAGGAAGGGCCTGACAGGGCGGCGACAGTCCCCTCTGTAGACTCCCGGCGAGAGAGTGCATCAGCCACCGTGTTGAATCTGCCTGCTCTATACTCCACTGTAAAATCGAATCCGAACAATTTGCTGATCCACTGATGTTGTGGAATTGTTGAGAGCCGTTGATCCAGCATAAACTTAAGGCTGAAGTGGTCTGTACGGACCAAAAACCGGCGGCCCCATAGATAAGGCCTCCAATGACGGGCTGCTTGTACGAGTCCAATGAGCTCGCGTTCATAGGCAGCCAGCTTAACATGGCGGGGAGCAAACTGGCCGGCTGAAGAACGCTAATGGTCCCGCGTCTTGGTGCAGAACCGCGCCAAATCCAGAACCTGAGGCATCGCAGTCGACGATGAACAGGCGCTCGAAGTTAGGAAGCTGCAATACAGGCGCAGTGGAGAGCGCCTTTTTGAGGGCCTGGAACGCCTCATCGGCAGCTGGACCCCATTGGAACCCCTCCTTCTTGAGCAACTTTGTGAGCGGTGCTGCTATCAGCCCAAAATCCTTGATAAACTTGCGATAGTACCCGGCTAGCCCAAGGAATCCACGTAGTCCATGGGGAGAACGTGGCGGCGGCCACGATGTCACTGCCTCCACCTTACTGTTATCCATGGCAACCCCTTGTTCTGAGATTATGTGCCCCAAGTATGCTACAGAATCAGGTGCCAAAGGTACACTTGGACTTCTTTACGAAGAGCTTGTTAGCACGCAGTGTCTTCAGGACAGCCCTGACCTGCTGCAGGTGTTCTGACCATGAGGCGCTGTATATGAGGATGTCATCGAAGAAGACCAGCACACAATGTTGTAGGAATGGGCGTAGGACGTCATTCATCAATGCTTGGAATGTGGCCGGGGCGTTGGACAGCCCAAATGGCATAACCAGGAACTCAAAATGCCCATGGTGCGTGCGGAATGCTGTCTTTTCGATATCATCGGGTGAACTCTGACTTGGTGATAGCCGGAACGCAGATCTAGCTTAGTGAAGAAACGTGCCCCATGTAATTCATCCAGTAGTTCATCCACCACCGGTATCGGGTACTTATCCTTGACAGTATGATCATTAAG
This sequence comes from Paspalum vaginatum, assembly GCA_030272315.1. NCBI lineage: Eukaryota > Viridiplantae > Streptophyta > Magnoliopsida > Poales > Poaceae > Paspalum > Paspalum vaginatum. The sequence goes on from CM059015.1 coordinate 15,039,007, forward strand.
GGCTCTGTAGTCAATGCAAAAGCGCCAGGAGTGGTCAGCCTTCTTGACCAGCAGTACAGGCGCGGAGAAAGCTGAAGTGATTGGACGAATGATGCCACGAGCCAACATATCAGCACACTGGGCCTCCAGTTCATCATTCTGAAGCTGTGGGTAACGATAAGGGCGTACTGCTATAGGGGCCGTTCCTAGCTTCAGGTGGATGCGGTGGTCACAATAATGAGGGGGCGGCAGTCCCCGAGGCTCGGCGAACACATCGTCAAATGATTGGAGCAGCTGTGCTAGCATAGGTGCGGATTCCGCCTTGAGTGAGTGTGCTGCTGGTCCCTGGATGTCAGCACGCCCTGGAGCCAATGCCCTTCCACAGCACGCGGCGTCCCCCGCAGCCAGAATGCCATGCATAGGTCATCAAGGTCCCACAGGATGGGCCCCAAGGTGCGTAGGAACTCCACACCGAGGATGACGTCGAATGCGTCCAATGGCAGTGCAAAACAATCCAGAATGAAGGCATCTTCGCCAATGGTGAGATGAGTGTCGCGCAACAGGCCCTGGCATGCAAGCTTATCTCCATTGGCCACGCGAACGTGGAGCCCCGCACTGGAGCATATTGGCAGTTTGAGCTTGCTGTGCCACGGTGCAGTCGACGAAATTGTGTGTCGACCCGGTGTCGAGGAGGGCGACGAGGTTCTGGCCATTGATCACAATGTGGAGCTGCATGGTGTCGGCCACGCTGATGCCTGTCAGTGCGTGGAGGGAAATAGTTGGAGGGTCTTCGCCTGTGCTATCCTCGTCCTCAGGCTGAGGCGAGTCCTCTAGGTAATCTGTGACCTCCAAGTATAATAGGCGGGGGCAGCGGTGGCCGCGAACATACTGCTCATCGCAATTGTAACAGAGGCCCTGCCGGCGCTGTTCCGCCATCTCAGTGGGCGTGAGACGCTTGAACGGGCGCGGTGGCGGGGCTGCTGGAGCGGCCGGAGTTGACGCAGGTGTTGGCGTTGGAGCCGGCAGGAGCTGGTGTTGACGCTAGCGCCCATGCCGGTGGCTTGGCTGTACGTCCTGGCGCGGGGTGGGCCAGCATGTCGAAGGATTGCGACCGACGCTCGTACGCTCGGGCCAACCGTAGAGCTTGCTAGAGGTCCGGCGGCGCAAGGAGCTCGACGTCGATGCGAATGCGGTCCGGCAATCCTGCTGTGAAGAGTTGCACTTGTTGCGCCGGCACCAGGGGAGTCACGTGACATAGCAGGGCGCAGAAACATTCCTGGTATTCTTCCACCGTCGTGCGAAACTGCAGACAAGCCAGTTCGCCCAGCGGGTTGTGCCGGAGCGGTGGGCCGAATCGCTCGTTACAGAGCTCCCAGAATTGCGCCCATGACATGTGTTTGTTGTCACGTTCCACCATGTCGAACCAATTCTGTGCGACGCCGGTCAGGTGGTAGGAGGCCAGCCAAACCTTGTCACACTCCAAGGTTCATTGGCCACGGAAGAACTGCTCACAGCGATTGAGCCATCCCAGCGGGTCCTCCTTGTCGTCGAACGTAGGGAATTCTAGTTTGTGGTAGCGCGGAACGCCAACAGCCGCGCTGTGGTGGCTCTGTTCGATGCTCTGGTATGGTGGTTGCAGTGCAAGCGATGGTGGTGGCAGGGGTAACAACGGTGGCGGTATGGTGAGCGGCAGCGATGGTGGAAGCGATGGGATGGGCGATGGCGAGTGTGGAAAGGAAATTTGTTGGATGGGCAGCATGGGCGCGGATGGTGGTGTGGTGGATAGTGGCGGCGCAGAGGCTGGAGTGGAGCTGGTCGGGGCAGAGGACGCAGCAATCAGGGGAATGCCACCGTAGCCCGGAAGTCCGTATGGGCAGTCCGGCGGATTGGAAGGGAAAGTCGAGGAGCTAGGTGCGCGCCCCTCAAGGTTGGTGATGCGCGTGGAGAGGTCTGTGAATTTGGTGGCGAGGTCAGTGACGACCTTGAGGATATGGTCGAGCTTCTGATCGGCGGTGGTGGCATCTGTGGTGACGGAGGCTGCAGCGCTGTCACCGTCGTTGGAACCTGGCATCTCTGATACCAGATTGGTACGACCTCGCCTAGGCCGGAGATGGTAGGGATAGGAGACTGGGGGACGGGGCCTGTCGGCAGAGCGGCGGTGAGCTGGAGGCGCCGTGCCGTCGCACGGCGGCTGTGCGCGGGCGTGGAAAGAGTGAGAGGGAAGCAGGACGATCAATCCCTTCTTCAGATTAATCTCTGCTTAAGTTTTGCTGTTTAAGGCTATATGTAGCCGACTCCTAACTCAACAAACTAACACTTATCTCCTATATTTCCTGAACAAGGCAACTAATCTAACTCTAGCCCTTTGTATCGGGCACCTGACCAGCTGGCCCTTTAGGCTGCTTGGCCCGCCGGTGGTATACCTGGGAGGTTATAGCAGCCTTCTTCAACCGTTCTTGCACCGTATCAGGGGTTGCTACGTGTTCTTCTTTCTCCTCTAAAGAAGTGTCTGTCTTCTTCAACTGTTCTTGCACCGTATCAGGAGTTGCTCCATGTTCTTGTTTGCTCTCTAAAGAAGTGTCTGTCTGCTTCAACTGTTCTTGCACCGTATCAGGAGTTGGTACCTGTTTTTTGCCGTCTAGATCGAAAATTAGCTAGTATTATTGTCAATGTAATTATAATTACAATTTAGAAATTAAATCTAGATCATTTTTATCTTCGATTCAAAGAAGGGAGGACCGTACGTACCTGCTGCTTGTTCTTTGCTAACATCATTGTCGTCCTTCTTACTCTCAACCGTGGTGGCGCTAGCAGCTTTGTTAGTACTAGAATCTTCTTCTGTAGGTCCTGAGGCTCCTGTTAATAGGGGGAAAACATGATTAAAGAATAAAATAAAAACCCTAGAGATGAGTTGTATGGTATGTTTAGAAATAAAGATTGAATGCAGGTTAGAGATATCGCGCCTTTGATCTTTTCTATGGCACCCGGATCTGCTTTCTGGCTGTCGTTGTCAACTTCATTTTTTGTTGGATTGTTCTCCTCTTCCTTCTTATCCCTGGTCCATACGCCATGCTGATCCAATGTAAAAGGTGGTATCTCCAAAGCGGCAGGGTTCCACTCGTCCTCTACACCCTTCTTGTCCTTCTCTTGTCTTTCATCCTTATTACTAACCACAATTTCCACTTGTTCAATATCTTCCGATGCAGAACGGATGTCCGCCCATTTCATACTGAGGTTCTTGAGGTACCTCAGACGCAATGTCTTGATGCTTGATTTTGATCCGTCACTAACAATGGAAAACTTCGTCAGGCCCCCACCTCTCAAGTAGAGCTTCCTAAGATTCTTGTGCACTCTGAGTTGTAGCTCTTTCCTTGGGTAGCATCGAAGATCTAGCTTCACAAGGCCTCCTGGCAGCTCAAAATTGGTCCAACCACGGAGAAGTTCCTCTCGCTCATTCTTTTTTCGTGGGTTACGCTCCAGTATGCTCGGTATCTCACCCCATGTAATTGTGAGTTTCCGAAGCGCGGTGAAGTTCTTGAGCGCTGCCATCTCATCCGCGTGTACGTTAGCATCAGTTGTGACGCTAATGGTGAGCTTTTGGAGCTTCTTCAGCTTCCTGAGGTCCTGTAGTCGGCACGTGGTGCTCCCTTGTTTTCCAGGCGCGAACACGAAGCCCTTGAACACCTGCAACTCTGAGAGGGATGATGCGATCTCTCGGCCGATGTGCTCTAGCATGTAGCACTCGGTGAGGTCCAAATGGGTGAGCTGCTTCAGTTGTGTGAACTTCTGTGCCTCCAATTTGAATAGGTTTTGGCAGCCACGCATGTCTAGGATTGCAAGCTTATTAAGAGATTGGATCCCCTCTGGGAGCTTCGTTAGCCTTGCCAGGCCACGAAGGCCGAGGTACCGGAGGTTCTTGAGTGAGCCGATGCCATCCAGTGACTCCAATTTGTCCACCTCCATGTATGTCTTGTCATCAATACTGCGCCACCGGCCAAGCTGCAGCACAACCAAGCATTCAGCGAGGTGCGTGAATGCAGACACCGGGATCGGGTACACATGTGCATCGATGTTGAGGATCACTCGCCTCCCTTTGAACAGCTGTTCAATAATCTGATTAACATGTTGTTCCTGCTCAAGACTGGGCTGCTGGGTATTTTGTGGTCCCTACAGCAAAGTAGAAATATATGTAAAGAACACTAACTAGTATTTATGTACTTCTACATATCTTTTGTAATACATAATCGTCAACAAATGTAGAATTAAGCAGTTTTTGCCTAATCACACAGGATACAAATCTAACTGGACAGAGGAATTGCTTCGCCTTAAATTGTGAAAAAAAAAGAGCTGGGTCAAATGAAAGGAAACCTGCTTGCCTTGACCATTAATCTTGATATCTAGGAGGACTAGTGCTGTCCTAGACTCTCAATGACAGCTTTAACTGTTTACTGCTTGTTATATTGTTTACAGCAGCCAAATCATTGCTTACATCTTGAAGATAGACTAGGAGATTACATATGTATATACAAAAACTAACAAAAAATTCTATATACAAGACTAGATATTTATGAAACTATATAGACATCGTTAATAAAAAAACGTATCCCCCTTTCCATTGTTATGAGGTGTGGTTTGACTCTCCAAGTTCATGATTTGACTAACAATTTGTTCAATAATGTGTGAGTTATGCGTCACAAAATTGATAACCATAATGATTATAGTTTGTAGCTAAATAAAATATCATGTAATACATCCATTCTTTTTTATTTGAGACTTGTTAATAAAAATGAACTAGCCGTCGAAAAATATTCGAGCACAGATTTAGTAACAAACTTAGGGTCAAAGATCGATTTTGCATAATCAAACTATATCTTGTGAAAAAGGAATGGAGTAATAGAGGTACCTAGATCCTCCCTGAAAACCAAATCTATAGTTTAATTGGTAGTACTGTCTTAGCTTATTGTTACTAATTGGAGTATCCACATTAATCCTCAATAAAAAGAAGCCCTAGATAAAAATGTAAAACAAAACTAACAACCATCACTATGTGAAAACTTATATTGACAACCATTGGATTTAAACATTTTCTAAATTACCCACAATTTTATTACAAAGTTTTTTCCTAGGTACCCCCTCTAATATACAAGACTATGACCAAACAAGAAAAGAAAAACTCATGACATGGACGACCACACATATATGTAACATATATCATGAGGTGAGGGAAAACCTAGAAAAAATAACTTTATGCAAGACTCTGATTTAGTAGACTATATTGTACGAAAATAAAGTCTATATGTGCACATAGCTGACCCGAAAATCCTAACTCATATCCATTTGGCAAAGTTCTATTATCTATTCTGTACAAAATATTGCTAGTTAGCCCCAGTATATATGCTTGGTCTGATGGATAGTGATATATAATGGCGTCTCTATATATTAGTTAGACCCAGTACAACATATTATTCATAGAAAATAGACTTATATAATGGAACAACTATATTGCTATTACTAATTGGAATCAACAAAGGAAACTCTATGTTGATCTTCATGAAATGCACTAGCTAGAAGAAGACATAAATCCTAGAAATTCTCAAAAAAAAAAAAGGTCATCAATTCATTAGACCATAATCATCATTTACAACAATAGTCATTGGATCCATCTTTGCCATTTTGGAAAATAGTATAAAATAACCACTTAAATCTATATATAGTTTTTTTCAAAGTAAAACTTGGGAGGGTTCCCGACACCATATTCATTCAAATGATACAATAGTATAAAATAATCACATAAATCTATTTATTTTTTTCTAATTTATTTGAGTAATTCTACATCTAGATTATTAATATCTACCAATATGGAAGTGAATCTAAAGTAAATCTATGTCTAAATTTCTTTGGGAAATTATTACATCTAAATTACCTACATCTTCCATTATTAGAGATAATATAAATAACATTATAAGTTTTACATCTTAAAAATTACCCATCTTGTACATTATAGGAGGTAATTTAAAGTAATCCTCTAATTTCACATGTGAATTGTCCACATCTACTACTTTGATAGATAATATAAAGCGGGCCCAAGATTTATTGCAAAATTACCCACATTTGTTTATTACGATAGATAATCTAAAGTAAGATCCTAATTTACATCTAAATTATCAATGTATTTCATTATTTAAGATAAATTATCAAACCCTTAAATATAAATCTAAATTGCCTGCATTTGCTAATTGCTATTATGAGAAAACATCATAAAGCTCCAAAAATATTGTTCTCAAATACCTGCCCCTATCACACTATAATCCAAAGCAGACATGCAAGTTGTGTGCCACCATACCAAGTATATATGCATGTGTATGGTATAACTATTTATTTGTGTAGTTTAGCTATCATGAAAAATGTTCCTTACACTTCATAGAAGAATAATCCTAGCAATATAGCATAAATCATATTAGGAGTCCACAAGCAAAAAAAAAAATTCAAGTTACCGCTTTGGATAAATTTTATACATCTTGATTGCAAATGCTATACATCTACATTGAAAGCTTTGCTGTAAGCACTACTTTTTATAACCGATCCAAGTTTTTTTTATAGATGAAATTCAACATTTTAGTGCTGTTGCACGTGCTGAAATGACTATGCCAAATGCCATTGTAGCAACTAAAAAGTGCAATCTTAGATCTATTAATCAATATATTTGATAAATGCATAGGAGAAAAGGTACAATACGCACATATTTGAGTGATTAAAAAACTGCATCAAATACTAATATTGAAAATGGAAAGCAAAAAACATACTCTTGAAATCCCAACATACGGGCAGCATAAAAGGCAGAATAACTCAATCTAAGCCCAAACACATATTAAAGACAGACCAAGATGCGACGTAAGTGTAAGGCTATGAATATGGATGGTAAGCAAAAGCGTATAGAGTAATGGGTATCCAAAACTTATCACAATCAAATAGACATTAGAGAAGCGATCTATATAGGCATTGCGTTAGAAAATGAACAGAAAGAAAGCAAAGATAAGTAATTTAAATTAGTTGTATCTTCTAAATTTATTCAGAATCTTCTACTCGTCTCTCGTACGATTATATACTACACGAGACGTGCAATATTCTAGTACTAAATTCGATCGTAAACAAATTAAAACCAGGCAATGCTGATGAATAGATACCTGGGCTTGGTCCTGCTGTGAAGGTGTCTTTTCTATTGCCTGGGATTTGTTCCCGACCTTTGGCTCATCTTTGGTGGTGGGCACCTTCTCCAGGGAAGCTTGGTTTGTGGCCTTGGGTTTCTTCCCGGCTAATAATGACCCATCTGCTACGCGCAACTTCTGTAGATCGGCACGGTTGTCTGCTGTGAGGCAAAGGATGCTGGAATGGGTTGGCAACTTCTCCGGGTAGCCCTTGGCGTCCAGGTCGGCGAAGCCATCACCTCTCGCCAGCCACTTCACCATCCAGTGCGCCAGGGGGTTCACCTTGCACCCATGGATCACGTTGCTGCACCAGTTCTTGGCCGGCACTAGGAAGCCACCATCAGAGAGCTTAGAGAAGGCATCCTGGGCGTCATCACTGTCAGCTTTACTACCCCGCTGCACCTGCACCGGCGACGGCGGAGCCGGAGCCGGAGCTGCAGTTCTTCTGTTTCTGTTACGCGCCCACGGTGGACGGTCAAAATTGGGCAACAGCCGCCCAATGGTTTTACCTCTTCTCCGCGCCGGCGATGGCGGCGCTGCGTGCGGCGTCGGTTCAGCTGTATCGCCCTGGAGTCGCAGGTCCAGGTCCGCAACCCACCAGTAGATCATGGCTTGCTTCTTCACCTCGGAGTCGAGGTCGAAGACGGAGAAGGTGAGGAGGCACTTCTTCCTCGTGCTGCCGAGCTGCCAATATTCCGTTGCAAGAAGCCTCGTGAAAGCTTCCTCGAGGATGCCCTCCAGCCGTTTTTCCTCTTCCGGCCAGTTTGTCTTCTCCGCCCCCGGCTTGGTCTGGTCGCCTTTCTCCCCGTCCGTCCGCTTGCTCTTGCTGCCTTCTTTGTCCCCCTCCACCGGCGCTTTCGCCTCTCGTCCCTTCTCGTCGGACGCTAGAGTGATCTGGTCTCCGTGCCGGCCAGGAGCATCACCTTTGGGACGGTGGAACAGCAAGCGCACGGCGGTCCGGAGAAGTGACCACCGACGACGCGCCGGCAGCTTCTCCTCCCTTGCAGCAGTCTCGGCAGAAACAGGAGCGCCGGCGCTGTCCTTCCGGCTCGGCTTCTTCTCCGCCGGTGGCTTCAGCTCGTCCTGCCCTGACGCCGGCTTCTTGCCGTCCGGCACTGACGCCTTCTTCTCCTCTTCGCCTCTCTCCACTGCAGGCTGGGCTGGAGTGCTGTCCTCGGGGATCGACATCTCCGCCGGCGCCGGCTTCCCTGACACCGGCGCTTTCGCCTCCCCTCCCTTGTCCTCGGACGGCAGAGTGCTCTGGTCTCCGTGCCCACGAGCACCTTTGGGACGGTGGAATAGCAAGAGCACGGCGGCCCGGAGAAGTCGCCACCGACGACGTGCCATCTCCTCCTTCTCTTGCGCCGAGGAGTCGTGGTCTCCTTGCGGAGGAGCGCTCTTGGAGCGGCGGAAGACGACTCTGATGGCGGCGTGGAGACGTCGCCACCGACGACGCGCCGGCGTCTCTGCCTGTTCTGGTGCGTCGCCTTCTTGCTTCTGCGGCACCTGCTGTGGCGTTGGCGCGGCCGGCGCCGCGCTCTCTTGCGCCGGCGTCGTCTCTGCCGCCGGAGGCGATTCGGCAGCTCCCGGTGCCTCGGTTGGCGTAGGTTTCTGACCGTCTGCCTCAGTCATCGTTGGCTGCGGCTGGCCAGCCACAGCCGCTTCTGGGAGCTCTTGAGGCAGAGAGGGTTTAGCTGCCACCAAAGCACCGTCGCCGATGGTTACGCTTTCTGATGCAAGTGGAGTGGGTGTAGTAGCTTCAGTGCTGGGCTCCGCCACGGCGGCCGGCTCGGTTGCTTCGGTTCCCTGCGGCAGTGGAGGGGGCGTAGCAGCAGTGTCTTCGACAGGCTCCGCCATGGCTCGTGCCAGCGGCCGTGTCTCTGTCTTGTGGGCTGGAGGCCGAGCAGAGGTTTGAGGCGCTACGATAGGAGCCGAGGAGCAGGCAATGCCATTGCAATTTGCAAGCGAGAGGAAGACGGTGCTTTATAGCTGACGCACGCAGTTCCTAGTTCATTCCAAGCTTACTTGGGTGGGTCAAGCTTCCCTCATGTGATGGCCTGATACCTTGCTCTTGCTTGGTCCGTCGACGTAGCTTTCTTTAGGAATGCACGCCCTGCCCTGTAAGCTAATAAAGGATGCTCCATGGACCATGGCGTCTCCCTCTGCTGCGCTTGCATACGCTTCTCTCTGTTCACGCACAACCCTGCGGTTTCTGAATCAAACAATGTAGCTTGGTTGGTGAACAGCTCAGCGCTGTCTTTCGACATTGCTGTTTGCTTGGTGAAACGTTCGTGTGTTAGATTTACTACTGCATTTGCGCTGGGCTTTACCATGTAGCGGTGGCTCTCTCTCTTCCCTAGGATCTTGCCGCAGCCCAAACCATTTGTTACCGCAGCGCAAAGCAAGAACTCACGCCGTGTCAGACTTGGTGAAAGCATTCAGATTCACCGGCAGCGATTTGAATTCCAGTTGCTGCTGCCTTTTTTCCCCTGAAATAAGTACTGCAGCTTGGAGTCCTTGGATCGAAATGCTTGCTTGAGCTGACATGTTCTCAACCTTCCTGATAACAACTGATTCAAGTGTTGTGTCAGCTTAGAACAAATCCCTGACCGGCAACAGCAAGCAAGGACCAGATTCTGTCATCATCATACACCGTACACTGACTATACTTGCCATATACTGAGATACTCATATGAGGCAAAGACAGCTCAACAAGTCACAGTCAGAACAGATTACAGAACAGTGCATTCGTAAGATGTTGCCATGAACAGGCCTCATGAGCTTAAAGCCGGTTGTCTTTGCCTCAAGGAGCGAAATCGTCCATTTTTTCATCATTCGGCCTTGCCAATGCTAGAGGTCGCATTAAGAGCCATGGATGATTTTCTCCAGCAGGGATGTGCGATGTGTGTTGCGTAATTTCCCTCGGGCCTTTCCTGTGTGTGTGACTTCTCCCTTTGCGTTTTGAGTATCCGGCTGACTGTCCAGCTTGTCTCTGTGTCTGTGTGTGGGGGGGAGGGGGGGGGGGGGCTTTGGGGGTTTTGTGTTCTCTCTAGACTCTTCCTACCTTAAATACATGGCAGAGCTCCTGACTCTTTGCTTCAAAAAAAAAAAAGAAGAGCTTAAAGCCGGTTGACGTGAGCTCAGCCACACGCTTGTTTTCATGCAGAAAAAATTCTGCAGGCCGCAGCATCTTATATCAAGACAAAAGCAGATCAAGGTATCCTTTTCTTGAACCACCCCTTTTCCCTAGAGTAACATGAACGCAAATGTCTTTGTGATAATGGCTTGAGGCCTTGAGGGATTAGCGAAAAATCCGCTGAACGTTGCCTCATTACAGCCCCAAAAGAGAACAATCACTTTATCACACATGCATAAATCGAGTTTGCATCGTGTCGCATTAAAGCAACAAATAAATCGAGTTCTAGATTTTGATTCCACCCTCGGAATCCTAGCTAGCTGCCTGTCATAGGCGTGTATCTGTGCAAGCAATATTGTCAGCTACCTTCAGTTTCGCGTCTTTGCGTTGCTTTCAGGTTCCGACGTCAACGCTTCGTTTGGAAACTTAGTGATTTTGGTTCTAAGCAGGTTTGTAGCAATAGTGCAAGCCCAGTAGTATTTTAGACCATAAGAGCTTGTTTATTTTTATGGTTTCTAAGTGATACCATGATTTTCAGGATACCACGATATTTCTGTAGTACGAGAAACTCCACACTAATCCAAAGTTGTTATGGCTTACCTAGCTTCTTGCATGTTTCTACTAAAATACCATGGTTTTGTTTGTCCAAACAAACTCTAAGAATGTTTTAGTGCAGTTAAAAAACCATAATATTGTCATGACAAATGTAAACCATAATATTCAAATAATATGGTTTTGGTGCATGCCAAAAAAAATAGGGAAATACTTGCCCATGTGGTTTGTGCTTTGTGGAGCGGCAACTATACATGTCCAAACGGACGGGTTCTGCCATCTCGACATCGGCACGGCCCCCCTAAACCCGCTAGTAGCCATGAAACCGGATCGGATACAGACGGATATCAGGAATCCCGTATTCGATCCTATATTTTTTCCCGGATACAGATTCGGACATAATTTTGTCAGATACGGACGCGGATATCTCGGTTAATGGATGCGGATTGTTGCGGACCGGATACGTAATGAACCGGATATAAATAGTCTCGAATACGAATATTCTTCCGGATATCAAGTAAAAACAACATCCACATATATCGTGTATATTATGACCATTTAAATGTTTGTTGAGTCCAAAATACTACCAAATTGTGTAAAACGTGTAATATTTTATGAATTTAATTGTGTTTTCATGATTTACTGTGGAAAGAAATTAATAATACATAAATGGACTTAGAAATTTATGATATTTGGTGGATGGGCAAAATATGTCCACATAGCATCCTCAAAAAAGTTTGGACAAAAAACTCCAAAGGGTGTCGGTATTTCTTTCATATAGCTTTCACTCGTAGTTTAGGTTACATGTAAAGTTACCTTAGCTATTCAAGTTTCAACATGACCCATAGTTTAATTTATTATTTTTATGTGGGGGTTCGAGGTTATTTTTGTATCGCATGTTTATTGGTCTAGGTAATTTATTTGCAATTTTCAAACAACACTGTAATATTTTATGAATTAAATTGTGTTTTCATGATTTACTGCAGAAAGAAATTAATAATACACAAATGGATTCGGAAATTTAGGATATTTGGTGGAGGGGCGAAATATGTCCACGTAGCATCCTCAAAAAAGTTTGGATAAGAAACTCCAAAGGGTGTCGGTATTTCTTTCATATGGCTTTCACTCGTAGTTTAGGTTACGTGTAAAGTGACTCTAGTTATTCAAATTTCAACGTGACCCATAGTTCAATTTATTATGTTTATGTGGGAGATTTAAGTTATCTTTGTATTGCATGTTATTGGTCTAGGTAATTTATTTGCAATTTTCAGACAGCACTATAATATTTTATGCATTTAATTGTGTTTTCATGATTTAATGCGGAAAGAAATTAATAATACACAAATGGACTCGGAAATTCATGATATTTGGCTAAAGGGCAAAATATGTCCACATAGCATTCTCAAAAAAGTTTAGACAAGAAACTCCAGAGGGTGTCGGTGTTTCTTTCATATGGCTTTCACTCGTAGTTTAGGTTATGTGTAAAGTCACCGTAATTATTCATGTTTCAATATGACCCATAGTTCAATTTATTATGTTTATATGGGGGATTGAAGTTATATTTGTATTGTATGTTTATTGGTTTAGGTAATTTATTTGCAATTTTCAGACAACACTATAATATTTTATGAATTTAATTGTGTTTTCATGATTTACTGCGGAAAGAAATTAATAATACACAAATGGTCTCAAAAATTCTTGATATTCGGCGAAGGGGCAAAATATGTCCACATAGCATCCTTAAAAAAGTTTGGACAAGAAATTCCAAATGGTGTCGGTGTTTCTTTCATATGACTTTCTCTCGTAGTTTATTACGTGTAAAGTCACATAGATATTCAAGTTTCAATATGACCCATAGTTTAATTTATTATTTTTATATGGGAGCTTCGGGTTACCTTTGTATTGCATGTATATTGATCTTAGTAATTTATTTGCAATTTGTAGACAATACTGTATTGTTTTATGAATTTAATTGCATTTTCATGATTTACTGTAGAAATAAATTAATAATATACAAATAGACTAAAAAATCATAATATTTGGTGGAGGGGCAACATATGTCAATGTAGAATCCTCAAAAAAGTTTGGTCAGAAAACTCCATAGAATGCCGGTGTTTCCTTCGTATGGCTTCCATTCGTAGTTTAGGTTACACATGATTCATACTAATCATCCAAGTTTTAACATAACCATTAATTTACTTTATCGTTTTCACGTAGAAACTTGATGTTACTTTCTTATAGCATGTTTATTACTCAGTAGAGTACTAATGGATAGATTACATTTTTACAAACATTTTGGTACTAGTTTCATATTTTTTATTTAAAATATTTTTTATGAACTTTTTAAGATTAAATATAACTTTTATTGTTTTTAAAAATGAAAACCGCCCCTGAAACCACCCGGGGACCAAATATGTCCGGTTTTCAATAGTTGGATAGTCGGATATACCAGGTTTTAGAGTTCGATGTGGACTTTGGCGATAGTTAGATGGTAAAAATGGATTTTTTTTTCCTTTTTTTTTATCACAGGAAGGAAAATAAGCAAAAGAAGAAGAAGAAGAAGCAGCAGCAGCTTACACGGTGGATCGAACTCTAGTTGCCTGGCTCCATGCATGGACCGCACCTACAGCCCAAACACAACATGGAGAGCAGGCAGGGCCGACCCAGGCCCACTGACCACCGTCTATGCTGTGCTCGTGATGGACCAAAAACTTATCGCGCCACAGGCCCCTCGACTTACCACCGGCATGTTTGTTGGACATGTACAGCGGCAACACAAGCGTGCTCGGCGTCGGCGATGACCAGGTGTCTGCATCTGCGTGAGGATGTGCTGTGTTCTGTCTTCTTGGGACCCAAAGGAGGAGACGAGAACTAATTGCTTCTTTTTTGGAGCGCGCATGTTCACATTTCTGGTAGCCAGGGGCATCGAGCTGCAGAGCGGCAAACCGGTGTAAAAAAAAATCATAATTGTACACTGAAAATGAGACCTAAATACCATCAGTTTGTGGGGGAAATAGAGTACATAACCTATGATTTTAGATGTTGGGGGTGATTTGCCCCCTAGACCCCCCTGCCCATATAGACAAATAGTGAGAGAGTGTGATATGGAAATCAATCCCCTATCCCAGTCTTAAGGGCTCCTTTATACAGTGAAGGGAGGTGGTTGTTTTCACATATTCTATTAGCTTTTTCAAATATTACAACTAGGTCTTTGGTTCTTACAAATAGTTCCCTATTAGGCCTATTCCTCCAACAGTAGGCCATCGGCTATTTTGATTTACTGGTACAACAAGATGAAGTAGTTGAAACAAGGAAAACAATATCCTTTTCTTGAACCGTCCCTTTTGCACTTTTCTCTAGAGTAACATTGTCGTGGTTTTCTACCACGGCAATAGATTTCTAGTAGGCTTAAGGGGCTTCACGGGCTGCCGTCCCGATGGCCAAGCCTTGGAGGCTCACGGATGCAGTTTATGCAAGGGAGACGCAAGGATTTAGAGTGGTTTGAGAAGAATTCCTACGTCCACTATGGTGTGATGAGGTTGTATTGCTTGTTCTTGGTGTTACGAGGTGGGAGCTGGGGCTCCTCGTGCACGTGTGTTGAATGGAAAATGTCGTCCCCCTTTCATGGCGGCCGCCTCCTCCTTATATCTCCGAAGGAGGACGCCCTACGGATTACAGGAAGAGAGAGAAGGAAAGAAGAGGGGGTTCCATATTATAAGAGAATGACAGGTGGCCCCTCAGCACAGTGGACGTCGACCCTCCGACCGACCTTCACCGGCTGGGGGTCGCCGGGCCCGGCCGTGTTCCGACCGACCTTGCTAGAGAGTGGTCGGGACGTCGCCCCCCCAGCCGCCTGAACAGTTGAGGTGACTGAGGACGTGATGTCGATGTGACTGCCCCCCACTGCCCGTGGCGGGGCGTCATGTTGACGGATGGCGTGTGGCAGCGCGCCTATCCTCTAGCGCAGAGGCGATGCGTGCCTCCCATGCGGGCAGGGGGCGGGCCACACGCCCGTTGTCCCCTTCCTGTTCCTGACACGCCCTAGGGCCCGGGCCTTTTGACTTCCCTCGGAAGGGATCCAGAGCGGCCAAGGACACGGGGAGGGAACGTCTGGCACTCGATGGTCAGGGCGTCCCCTCCCGTTGCTCCGAGCTGGGGTTTGATCTTCGTCCCCCGACCACTTGCTGGTTGGAGGTCGGGGGGCGCGAGGCTTGGAGTCGTTTCCCAAGGCCTTTGTCCTTGGGTTTTTCAGTCAGCTGGGTTCAGCCCACTTCGCTAACGTGGGTCGTTGAGGGTACCCCTGGTACAGGTACACATCAAACATGAACACAAATATCTTTGTGATAATGGCTTTGAGACCTTGAGGGATTAGCGAATAATCCAGTTGAGCGCTTTACCGTGCATAAAACCGAGTTTGCATCGTGCCGCCGATCAAGGCGTCCCCAACAAGGTAGCTCCAATGTGGTACTCTGCTAACGTGTAGAGAGAGACAAAAAAACAGACTCGCTATAGTGATGGGATACTAGATAGTCTTGCACATTTTTCAAGATTGGCCTCTCTGAGGCTCATATCTCCATGTTGCAGACCTCCATTCTTTTTTTTATTTTTTTATTCTATTGTGTACACATGAGGAGGCGATTTGGAAAAGCCCCAGTGGACACCGAGTTCCAACATTTGATTCCATGCTCTAATAGCAAGGCTAATAATAAAGCCCATGGTGTCATCTATAATGTTGTCATGTCATATAGAGACCACATAAATATTATTCATATAGTAGGGTGGGATCTAAGGTTGGCTCTTAGATTGCCATCCTACCTCTTTATCTCTACTCCATTTGTCTTAGAGTTTGTGTAAGAGCTGGCCCTTGCATAAGAGCTCACTCCCTTGCCTCTTAGATGTCTTTCTCCTCCACATAGACAAAAGTGTTATGTAAGCAGGCTTAGAGCTCATTACTATACTTGCTCTAAGGCGTGTATGTGAATATGTGCAAGCATCCAAGCAATCGCATCTTTGCACTCCTTTCAGGTTTCCGACGTCAAGTACTCAAGTGTACGCCATAAGAGTATGGAATTCATGTGCGTCTTTCATTGGTAGTGTTATCATCCACTTTTTTGTGGTCCATATCATTTTTAAGATTCATGCCTTATGTTAGTGGAGTATGATGTCGTGGGCTGAATTCTGTTATGTTTCATTGGCCCATTATTCATTTCCATGTGATCTGTGTGTTTTGGTTGCATTCTGTAGTAACTTTTTCTTTTTCTTCTTCTTTTTGTGTTATTCCCATGGTAACGTGTTGTTTTAGTTCTTATTTATATTTCAATCTTTGTTGAGTTTCTACGTGGCTTAGTTTATGTTGTCGACTTTTGGAGTGTTGTCTCAATGTAGGATTGTAAGATGGAGCAAGTGCTAGAATAATATACTCAATAACATACTCCGCTATTCTATCTAGAAATCAATGTTTATGTGAATGGATGATATAGAGTACCTTGTGTTTATATAGTAATGCAACATTCATTACTATATATCAAACATTACGCTGAACCCGCCTAGTGTATGAAACCAACAAGACGATCGATTGTCTCCAATTCCTCTACAACTTACGTCTATAACACATCTAAGATCAAACTCATCGGTCGCTCCCTCTCTAACTGATTACGTTGTGCGGTCAACGCGACAAGCACGCCATCTTCGACCTTAACTAACAGCTGATCACCGTGTTGGGGGCTCAGTCCCGAAGCTGGTAGTATCTGAACGGTATCCCATGCTGTCACCAACGTGGTAATGCTTGCCCAGAGGAGGAGGCAAACTACATAATCGCCGTCAGTGCAGCGGCCCACGATTGGCCTAGACGTGAAGGTCATGTCAAGGAAGTTCAAGTTCACCATGACCATGAAAAAGGTAGCAAAGCTTATATTGTGGAACAATACAGTGTTATACGAATAGCACGCTCTAATTTCATTGGCTTAGAAAATGAACAAAAAACTAAAAGATAATCATCCGGATGGAAATGAAATGACAATCATTCAGAATCTTTCTTTACCATACGATTCCAAAACCAAACCGCAGGCAACCATTGGACCACGTCTCCCTATTTTCTTGACCGTCCGATCCCAGGCAACGTATCGCCCCAGCCGTTGATAACATCTCTTCCCAAGCTTTCGCGAGCACTCATGGCCGCCAACTCGAGCCGTCGCGCCCAGGCTCAAGACGGCCTCTTCTCCTTCCTCCGCTTCCTCTCGCCATGAAGGCACGAACCCTGGATCCCGGCCTCCCTCGACCCATCTCCGCTTCCTCTCCTCTACTCGCGTGCGCCGCGTTCCGCTTCTCCCTGTCCATCGCTGGCTACACACCCCGAGCCCTCCCCGGCGTGGCCGCCCACGCTTCCACGCCGCTCCACCCGCCAGCGAATATGGCGGGCTGGCGCGCGGAGAAGCCGTCACCAGCGAACTGCTCCAATGCCACCGGCCTTTGCAGCAACCGCCCCGCTTGCTTGGTCCGCGCCCCCGGATGTGGCTTCGGCGGAGCGTTGGGCGATGACGACGGTGCGTCACTTCGCTGGGGCTCGCCACTCTCCCATCGTCCCTTCCACCATGAGTTCAGAGAGAAGTTTCTGGACAAGTCCACCTGCGTCGCTTCTGGCTCCAGCCAATCACTTCCCCTTGGCAAGCAGTCAGGGCTCCTGATTTTCCCAATCCAATGCCTCCTTCCGCTCAGATCAGTCTTCCATCACTAGCCAACAATTCCTGATTCCAGAGAAATCGGCTGCACACACCTTCTCCAACTTGAAGAGAAAGGTGCAGAGTCTTATGTAATAATCGAGTTATACTGGTGAATTAGCAGTACAATACTTGTGCCACTTGTGATGGTGGCGGCCTTGCAAATGGAAAAGTACCTCAGACGGCATGGTTTTCGTTCGCCTTTTCGGAGTGCCAGTACAGTTTCCTGTACTCTGAATTTTGAAACTCTAAACATCTCGGAGCATCCTGACTGTTACAACACACAATACACAGGAAAGGTTGCTTTGGATAGAGCCTCCTACTCTAGATAATGGTCCTACAGGCATTGATATAGTTCACTAACTAGAACAATTCATCTGTTTTAAAATACCAATCTGTCTCATCCGAATTTGCCAATTTTTCCATTTTGTCCGTAGCAAAGGCATAGTATTGCTGTGGTTGTAATATCTCTGAATGCAATTTAGAACCATGGTCTAAATGATAATATGGTAGGGCCCAAACAGTCGCACCAGTATGTATCAATAGTAGTATCAGTAATATTTGCTTGTTGCTTTCATGTCTGATCCATTTTGACGCAGCCTAAATGAATACCCAACCAGGCTTCACAATAGTTTAGGCTGGCCTCTAATCCATTTTAATAGAGTATCAATTAATTCATATAACCACCTAGCATTGTGCCACTGTAAAAAAATGTATTGGTAATAACATTATAAATTCATATATCATTACATTTTAGATTCTTTAGAGATCAACGTGCATATAAATATAGGCACAGACTTCCTATTCACATAGTACACGAACAAAAAAAAAGTAATAGACTAATGGTATCACAGCAAATAAACATGGTGTTATCAAGCTTTGCATGTGGCCTTAAATCTAATTGAAACTTTTGCATGTGATCTTAAATCTATTTGAATTTCAGGATATGGGATGCAAAATCACAGAACGACCAAATGAAATTTGGAAGCAATAGATGATGAATGTCAATTATATTCTCCTATTCAATTCCCTACAGAATGTTTGCCGTCACAATATTAGGAGACGATTGGTGATAAACATGATGGAACTCAGCAAAGCGTTAAAAAGATTACATGGCCAAGGTAGGGCAAAATATTAAGGTAATCGCCCCGCTTACGGTCTAAAAAAATTACTTCTCAGCCATGTTAAGAATGACACTGGATCCCTACTGTTTCATAGTATGGGGTTGAAAGTTAGACTTGCATAAGAGTTTAGGGGTGTATTATGAACTTCTTCCTTGTATTAAACCATGCCACAAGCATCCTGGTTCTGTAACTTATATATATATACATCGTATGTGTGGCTATCTACAGCTCTGCAGCTACCTGGAGCACCTCACTTTGACCAGCATTTTTCTTGGTTTATAGATCTACATGCTGTTAGGATTCTATAATGATCATCAGCTAGGTAATAAATGAACTAGATTCAAACGGAACGAGATATCAACCTGTTATTACTTCAAAGGAAACAATGGCATCAATATATACACAATTCTATTCAACTATAATGCATCTAAAAGGTACTTGAAATTGTAAAATTTTATTATGCTCAAAGATTGAACAATCAATCCTTAATACTGAATGGGTTTTTTTATATCAAGTAGTTGTCCTACAAACCAAGCATATTTATAGGACTATTTTACTGCCATCCAAAATTTTTCTACATAACATGCAATTCTTTTTTCATTATGACGCAGGATAACAAGTGGCAACCTTTTGGTGCAAATCAACAAGTATTGTGCCACAAGACCAATATAGATTGAGTAGCAGCTCAGGAACGATGAAAAACTATTAGAGGTCTCGCACAATCTATACAAATTGTTATGTTAATTTTTTTCATGTCACGTAAAAAGCCTTTCCCACTAAGTTTCATCTCTTACCTAGCTGGGTAGTACTACCTCCGGTTAATTGTGCTTCTAATTGTTTGTATATGTTCACCCTGTGTATTCTTTATTAGATTGAATTCCTACATCAGAGAAAGTCATTCATCTCTCTCCTGTCCTAAATAATCAAAAGGTCAATCGCTAGCATATTTCATTAACATTCGTATTTTAGAACAAGTACAAATTTAAAGGGCTTATATTGGTAGCATATCAAGCATTACATGATGGCCTATCTTGGCTTCGCGTGGGGGTTTCTAGTGAGAAGCTATTTCGAATTGGCTGGATATTTGCATTGGGTGTAAGTATTTTATTAGCCAGGAAAAGTGAATGATAGATGTGGCAAATATCATCCAAATAATGTGTAGCAAGTCCCGAAGAATATTGCAGGGGGACTCCCTAGCTATCTATCTTCCACAAGACGGTTAGCTTACACATCTTATACCCATTTGCAGCCCAACAAGGCCCAGAAAGGTTCAGCAGCTTGACGATAGGCCACACTGCATGTACATTCTAACATTCGTACTTGAGAAGCGGTTGATGGACCATGGACAGAATCACGTGAACCACACTTATTGAGTCTGTCATCACGTAAGCGAAGGTAGAAGTTTTTTTTTTCATTTTTTTTGGATCTCGCAGTATCCTATTTGGCAAAACGAGCAAATATTAAACTACCATATTCAACTTTGAAATACTGAATTCTACATTTCTCCATATCTAACTCAACATTTAGGATAAATTAGTTTGACATTTTATGTGGTAATGTTGAAATAGTGCATCTAAAATGTTGAGGTAGTATTTCTGAAATGATGAACTAGTATATTCAAAATGTTGTTATTTCTTTAAAATAAATAAACTGGATGTATGGATCTTTTTTGTTAATATGATTATAAAAAAGGGTATGGTTGAAATGAAATTGAAATCAGATGCGCCGGATGATTTCTAAAAAAGGGGTGCTAGAGAAGTAACTTGAAGTTCGATAATCATACGTGGACCTACCATCGACAGCAACATGTTCGTTACTATTTGCCTGTCTCCGAGCTTACCTGCGGGCCTGTATGTCATTTTCCGCATGCCAACTCGGGAAAAATCCGCACCGTTGTTTTGTCGTTGAGCACAGATCTCAAAGCGAAAGGTACATCACCTAATCATCTCCCATAAGATGCCATGTAGCCCCACTTTTTTTAGAAACCAGGTGTTGCATTTCATTTATTCATATAGGTTACATAAAGATTCTTACAAAGACATCCCTGATGAACAAAGAAAATAAAACTAGGTCCTTGCAAGGATCTCCTGATCATCTTACTCATCGGCAACCGGAGCCACTACTCAATGCTCCGCTTTTGGAGAAGAGGAATACTGATCTCATAGCTTGAAGTCGATTCCTACCTCGACAAAGAAGCTTCCAAAGAAGCCACATACAAGTTTAACCCTACATCAATCGGCACATCAAGGATGTCGATGTGCCTTGGATCTCTGAACGCCCAAGCAAACCATGATGGCCACAGGCCATATCATCGCCGAGAACCACAAAATCTGACACCTCAAACACTACCGGCTATCCCAAAGCAAACAACAACGAAGCAACCCGAAGGGAGTAAAATCGAACCCAATTTCTCAAGCAGGGAAAGTACATACCTCACATCAACGTCTCCAAAGTGTACACATCATGGAGGAACAAAAGTACCGATTGACAGCACACCCTAGCCATTAGGGTCTAATGTACTAACTTCACTTTTACTAGTAAATATACATAGATAGCTCTACCGGACATCGATTTTTCACCGGTTACCCTCCACCTACAACCTACGAGGGGGCTACTTACGGTGAGGGACCAGCTGGATGGACGCCCAAAATGGAGATCGCCCAAGGAGTCTTTCCACCGCTACAGTAGAGAGCGAAGGAGGAAGAAGGGTCTAGAAGGAAGCACGTGCACTTCGGCTAGATCTGAAAACTTCCCATGTAGCCCCACTTTAGCACCGCTGCACCACCAAGGTACAAGCCATGACTCTAGGCGCAGGCAATGGGGAAACTAGCCATAATTGGATCCGAGCTATACCTTGGGCCATTTCAACCATGGAGGTACGATCAATTTGGAATCTTTTACCTATGAACCTCTAAAAAAGATAGTTCTTCCATAACTGACACCAAAATACTGCCACCGGTTAATTTTGTTTGTCGTACGAGCTACTGCCGTCAACATTTGGCATAACAACAATGGTTGCTAATGGGTATGTGAAATACCGAATACATGTTGTTGGTTTTGAAATTGGTTTTTCTCTACATGCCACTCCCGGTACGAAGTTGCTGCTGTTAGAAAAAAAAGCATGCGGAAGTGCCTATAGATTGATCGAGATATTCATGCACAATCACAGATAGCACCGGAGGCACAATGTTTGTTAACGAGGTCCAACCGAAGCCTACGTCCCTGGGGCATGAATATGGGTGCTTCTCCCCATTATCAATAGCTGTGCCGGCATTCGGGTACACCACGACCACGTCGTATCCCTACGCCAAGCCATCTAGTTGTCCTAAGGTTACACATGGTCGGCATCATATTTATGGCCCCCCTAGAAATAGAGTTTGACTATGACTCTACCTAAACCCTATTACAACTCAAGCCCAGCTGTAACAAAAAACGTACACATATTCGACACAAACTCTAATAACTGCCACGCCGCCTGCTGCTGTGGTAACTTGGGAAAAGACAGGGAATGAGGACACAACTAGCCAATGGTCACAGAGCCGCTGGATCTTGCTCATCCCATCGGCCGCCAGTGTCCGCGCAACCGTAGGATAGGAGGTCACCCTGTCCGCTGGTGCGCCCGGAGTTTCTCGTCCATGACTCGGATGCCATGGCCACCGAGACGCTCCTAGGTCAGCCTCTACAACGGTAAGAAGGCCATCACCCATAGGGGCCCTTCCTCGACAAGGTCAAGGTGACCAGTGGCCTCCTTCATGGGGCAGGACATAAGGCACTTGTCTACTGCCTAGTCGACAAGTGGAGTGGCTTCTTGCAGATCAAAGGGGAGATCAGGTTCAAGATCTAGTTCGTCAACGACCCACCACTGCCGACTCTGACACCCGCGGCAACCTCAATGGAGGATAAAGAAGAGAAGAAACTAGAGAAGGCTCCGAATGCCGCTTCGACCGAGGAGATGAAGGCCCTATTTGGTTATGCTTCTGTGGATCTCGATTATCTGGCGAGTAGGATTACCTGACAAGCTGCTCCAAGGAGAATCCGCCGTGGGAGAAATCTATGTGTTTGTCAATCTTGATTATTTTCACTGTGGATCCAGCCCCTCTCGTCTTCATCCACGCCGACTAGGCGGAGAAAGCGCCGGTCGGCTTGGCTGGCGGAGTAGGCACTGGGTGACCGGCTGGCCAAGCGGTGAGAGGATGCACCGGATGGGAGAAGGCGGTGCCGGCAGAAGCAGGACACACCAGGTGGGAGAAGGCGGCGCCGGCGGAAGGAGGACGCACTGGGCAGAGTCGTTGTTGGGCGGACGGACGGAGCCAAGTGGAGGAGGCACTACGGGAGGAGGAGGGGATGAGCGGAGGAGGACGGCGGCAGAGGCGTCGGCTGGGTGGGAGGAGCGGTGGCCATGCAGGAGGAGGCACGGACGAGAGGAGGACGGGCCGAGCAGAGAAGGGGCTGAGCAGAGGAGGTGAACGGAGAAGGGGTCGATTCGAGGAGGTGCCGGCCAGCCGGGAGGAGCGCCGGCCACGCATGAGGAGGCGAGGGCAGGTGGAATCGAGCTCGCTTTTCTCCAACTGCGTCGTCCGCCTCATGTACGAAATAAGCGAGGAGAAGTAATGAAAAGGCTTCGGCATAAAGCGTGCGGCAGGGAGAAGTGAAGCAAAATCGATCCGTTTGGGTGGGCAATCAGCGGTGGAAGACCCAGAATCGGCTTTTAACCAAAACCAAACACGCCCGAAGCTGAATGTAGGGCCTATGACCAAGGAGAACAAAGCAGAGGAGGCCAAGAAGGATGCGACCACGCCGCCTCCCTTGCCATTCTTGCACCGGCGCCCTCGTCGTCGAAGAAGGACCTAGCGGTCGCATGTGACTGTAACTGCCCCAAAATTTAGCCCTCAGAATTTTCTTCTAATCTCTCTCTAAACTCAAAATCAATTGGTTGTTTGCTTGTTTGTTTTGAGTGTGTTAATATGAGCTCAACAAAATTCTAAATATCGCAAATACTCTCCACCAAAATTCTTTCCAAAAATTCAATTCCAAAAAAAATATCTCCGCGCCACTTGGACCCTCCATCTCCGCGCCACTTGGACCCTCCATCTCCGTGACACTTGGACCCCCCATCTCCGCGCCATGTGGACCTCACATCTCCGCGACACTTGGATCCCCTATCTCCGCGCCACGTGGACCTCACATCTCCACGACACATCATCGACATCCTCCTCCATCGGCTATAAATAGCCCCCCACCCTATGCATCCATCCACACTAAGCTCACCACCGCCGCAATATTAGCATCCGGTTCAATCCGGGCATTGTGCGCCGCGAACGTCATCCCCCTCCGACTCCCTCGCTGTGTTCATGCACGGGAGCAGAGTGCATCTGCGTTCTTCGTCGAGAGACCACCATAGCTCGATTGTTCCGACTGTGAGCACCTCGCCACATCTCTCCACCATCCCCAAGCCGCGATCCCCCTTCTCCCTGCCTGTATCGAGCTCCCCACGAGCTCCTAGGCCGCCACCAATGGCTGCCCGCGGCGAGCACCTCCGCGTCCATCACCTCTACCGCGCTGACATCCACCAGAGCTGAACGCCGGTGAGCCCCTGCCCGTTGCTCACGGCGGCGCGAGTCAAGCAGCCGAGCAGTGCCCCTCTGCTTGAGCCTGCTCGTGCCCCTCTGCCTGTTATAACAGTCCCCCTCTCCTGTGAATGACAGGTGAATACACCCATTATTTTTTTCACGCCAACGACTAGCCACCGGTGATGAGCCCATCATTAATCACATGTCATTCGAGCTAGCATGTCCAATCTTATACTATTCTCTTCTTCTATTCATTTATTTATGAATTAATTTCTTGACCACATGAGCTCCAATTCCGTTGTTTCTTCTTTCTAAATTCATAAAAAATCAATATCTACCATCCACATTAATTTTCATGATTTTAGGAGTTTCCAGAGCCGCCTACAAGCCGGTGCCACATTCGACACTACAGGCGTGGACCGTTGACATCAGCCTGAAACTCTGCTCACAAGTAGTCTAGAAATATTTTCTATTCCTCCAGAATCAAAAACACGATTTTATTCTCCGGTTTCCAAATATTCGGATTTTGGAATATTCTAGGAATATCCCTTTTTCCTTTCCTTTTTTCGAAATATACAAAATTCGCATCTTCTCCGTTCCAACTCCGATTTGGGTGATTCTTCCGCCTAAATTCATCTAAAATCAAGCTCTACCTATCCATACACTCCACATAATCTCTTATCCTGGCCGAAAACCGCGATCACGCCGCCTATGACGCCATCCTATGCCCAGTCAATGCTTCGCACCGATCGCACAAACATTGAAACCCTGGTGATCGATGCCGTTAATCTCATATTCCACATAAATCTTAAATGTTTCTGTCTTAGCCTGTCCGAGTCTTGAATTCAGATGATGACGATACCAAAAATTATCTGAACATCATTGCTCTCTCCAACACTCTAAAAAAGATCTTCTCCAAAACACCAACATGTGACCGCCACCTCTTCGTCGTTATCAACCCCGCATCTCGCATCCACCATCCCTATCTTGCCATCTCCGTAACTGTCGTTACCGAGCCTGCCAACTCGCCCGAAAACTCGCTACACCCCAACCACTTGCAGTAATACTACCAGTAAGAACTCAGCAGACTTTTATCTCCACAATTCAAGCTCTACACCACCGAACCCGTTGAGCTCATATAATGCTTTGATTTGTGTATTCCTTGTTTGTGCATTAGGCTTTACCGCAGACTCCGTTCGGCCTACCCCTCGCGGTATGCTACGCAATGGTCTGCGCCAATACGTCTAACAACTGTTATATCAACCGTCTCAACAAAGTGAAGTAAAATGTAATTTCACTGGAATCCCCACTTGATGCATAAAATTCCTATGTTTCACAAACACAATCCTTGGCCTGATAATTACATAAAAACTTCCATGTTTTTCTTCCTAAGGTAACCCAGCAAAATATACAGCAACCTAAGCTTATTTTATATAAGCGCATATGTGCGATCGCTTATTTAATTATCTATCATAATCTTGATGCTAATAATATGGAATATGAAGGGTATGAAAAAGTGGATGTGTGTGTAATTTTGAAAATAAAATAGAGAAAAATCCCGGCAACTGACCTTGTCGGAATATGGCTACGCGCCGAAACAGCCATAAGGGCAGGGTATGAATGGGTAACTTAGCTACCTGTGGTTACCCCTTGTCTCGAAATTCGTGGAAAATACCGGATAGGTGGATTGCTCGCGCTGTCGAGCATTGAAAAGCTAGAATAGGTCTACCTGAGCTCTCCGTAAGGACCGTTATGATTTTCATATTGCCTAACTCTTTTAGTATAGCCACTCGCTCTGTATGAGGCATTGTCCTAGGCCCGAACCGGAGTGGATAGAATAGTAGCTTCTGTGCTAATGCACAAGGGCCAGAGGATGGGTGGTGTGCCAACGGGAGTACCGCGGGGTACTGGAGTGGCTCGGATGTCCGAACCTCTAAAGTTCTGCTAGGTGATGAAACAAAGGCAACGGCTTGGTTTGGAATTCGGATAATTACGACGGTAACGAGCCGCTGAGTCTAACTTGTGGGAATTAGTACAACCTCTGATTAGAGTAAAACCTATTCGAATAGTCCGTGTCCACTGGTATGGTTGAGTTACGTCTTGGTTCTTCAGTTAGCAGTTTTCACAAAATAAAATGGAATTTGTTTGGAATCGGATAAAAATGATTTTTGGTTCAGCGAAGGATGCTGGATGTATGAAAAATATGTTGGCTAGAAAGCTATGTGCCACTTTGGACCGGAAAGTTCAGTGGCAAACTTTTTAGAAAAAAATCAGTTTTCAGAAAGATTAAACCTTGACAACTATGACAAAGAAAAAAATCAGTTTTCAGAAAGATTAAACCTTGACAACTATGACAAACCCTGCATTCAAATATTTTTCTACAAAATTATCCTAAGCTCCAGATATATCCTTGCATAGATTGTAGCATTTCCCAAATTCTTTTAGAGGAATGTGGTCTACTGAGTACGTATGTACTCACCCTTAGCTTTGTTGTTGTTTTTCTCAGTATTATGGACATATATTGGTCTGAGAACGAATAAGGGTTACAACCTGTTTTCCAACCGTGGTGTGAGGAAGATGTCCCTACGTTTTATATTGCGCTGCTTGTCTGACCCATTTAGAGCGGATACGTATCACTCTGATATAATAATATGATTATCAAATTCCTGAAATGGTAATAAAGTACTATTTTAACTTCGGTTATGGAAATTGAAGCGCTCGTGTGACTTGAAGATCGTCCCACAAATCGTCGCCGAGAAGAGCATAGCCGCGTCAGGCCAGCGCATTGTACGACCTGATGGATCGTGTGTCGTACCTCTTCGTTTGGTTGCTCAAGGCCAAGTGACACGACATCTGACCACAAGGGTGCTCACGGCGTGTCCACCTAGGGAGGCGGGGTGCGACGGCGGAGCTTGGGTGACAGGACGCGAGTAAAAGTAGTGGTCAAACGGCGCGCTAGAGCGGAGTAGAAAGGCGAGGAGGTGGAGCAACGGAAAGAGGCAAAACCATCATTTCAAAAAAAATGTAAAACCTAATGTCGTCAACTTGAATGTTATTAGCCATTAAAAATTGAATGGCGATGGCACACTATGGGCAAGCAAAATTCAATCGGTGACAACTACGGCGAAATAAAAATTTCAGTGGCAGCTACAGAAGGACCATCTTTATTTTTTTTAGTGGCTCATATATAGACTCATTAGTTTGGGCATATGAGGATCTTCTAGTCTATCTTGGTGGACTCTCTCTCTCTTATTTTAGTATAAAACTGGTATATATTGTTGGGTCTATTTCTATTTCTCCACTATTTTTTCTAAGTTTTTATTCTTTTCGTTACTTTTCTGTTTATTTTTTAAAATCACCTTATATAACTTTTGTTTTATATTTGTTAGTAATATGAATATTATTATTCGTGGTGGTAGAATTGTTTTTAGTTCTTCTAGAAATAAAAAATTTCTATTATAAAGGAAAAATATCAATATTAATTTTAGTTAAAAAATCTTATTACGAAGGTAACTTATTATATTTGTCAATAGGGGTGGGCAAAATATAACCAAAACCGATTAACCGAACCAAACCGAACTGAATTAGCTGCAAAAATAGGTTAAATCGGTTAATGTTAATTCCTCATTTCAAATTTTTATCATATCGTGTAACTGCTCATTATTTCAGTTTTGAAGTGGCATTAACTGATTTAACCGAATTAACTAAACTAGCAAGTTAAGTGTAGTGGTTATGTATTTTGTGTGTTAAATATACGCGTAATTATGTGAGATATCAAGACTTCCAAGTTTTCATACTTAACATATCTAAACGAGACTATATTTATTGTTTTCTAGCTTTCTAAGCTTGTTTTAGTTGTTAGTAGCTTGGTTGATGTCATAATGTCAATTTAATTTGCTTATTGTTGATGTATAATATATATTTCGGTTAACCGCAAAACTGAACAGATTTAACCGCAACCGAATTTACGCGGTTAAAATATTTCTAGCTATAATTTCGGTTAAGAGTTATGTCCAACAAAAAAAATCGGTTAAGAGTTTGCCATAACTGAAATACTTCAAAACCGAATTAACTCAACCATTTTAATCGTACCAACTGAACGCCTAGCCCTATTTGTCAAGGTAGAATATTTTTAAAAACTTCTCTATCAAGGTAGATATTTTTCTCATGAACATAGAATACTATATTCTGAATCTAGAGTTTTCTTCGTACATAGAGTATTTTTCGTATAAAGTTAGAAAATTTTGATAAAGAAAGCGGAACTTTTTGTGCCACACATATAAATTATAAAGTTATTTTTTAATAAATCTATAATGTTAGTGTTGCCAACTATAAAAAATAATTAGAATACTTGGGATATCATAGAACATTTTCGTACAAGAACTAAAAAGCGCGAACGGTGGGGCACCTGAACTGTACGAAAGAAGAAACAAAAGCTTCCCATGCTTAAAATAATGTTTGGGCCGGCACTACATAGTCAGCCCACGAAAGCAATGATTTGTCCACCTTGGTGGACTGCACACACGCACACGCACGTCTTAAAAAAAAAAACCTTGGTGGAGTGCAAGTGCAACAGGCCCTATCGTGGTTTCGAGCGACGGCCCATGTTCCTAAAAATAATTTCCGTAGGATCTTCAAATGCTGATCTTCTACAATGGTTAGAGACTCACGGCGGCCACTGCTATGCAAACAGCTCTGCCGTGCAATGGTGCTATTAAGCACTCTATGCCGGCCGATTTGCATCTAAAGGTTTATGCACGGATTAGGCACATTAGCAAATTGCCAAAAACACCATAAATGAATCAGTTGGGCCTTCGGTATCCTTCAGCCGCCGGGCGGCGCCCATGCAATGCTCCGCCGGCAGCCGGCCGATTTCGCAGTGCCGCTGCTCGCTAGGTCCACAGGCCCCTCCACTGAGATTCAACGCCACCAGGTCCGCTGCCCCTCCACTGAGCTCCGCCGCCCCCGCCGGGCGCCATAGAGGTTCGCGCTCCAGCATGGAAGACGGCGCGCACCAATGCCCCTCACGAAGACCTGCTGTTATTCTGTCCTTTGCCAAATCCAATGCTAGGGTAGTAGGGTTGTACTGTACCAATTTAGAGCTGATTCCTCTCCATGACGATGTACTAATTATGTACTGTACTATTGTATCTTCGTATCTGAAAAAAATATATGGATGATTTGATTGCGAGGATGCAGCAAATACATGGTAGCAGCAGGCATTACAATTGATTACAATTATCTCACAGCTGAAAGCACACCAGCTCAAGGGGTGTTTGGATCCGAGAGCTAAAATTTAGCCCACGTCACACCAGATGTTTGGATGCTAGTTAGAAGTATTAAATATAATTTAATTATAAAACTAATTACACGGACGAGGAGTAAACGGCGAGACGAATTTATTAAGCATAATTAATCTATGATTAATAAATGGTTACTGTAGCATCACATTTGCTAATCATATATTAATTAGGATTAATAAATTCGTCTCGCTGTTTAGTATTTAATTAGTTTTATAATTAGACAATATTTAATATTTCTAACATCGAAGGCTAAATTTTAGGCAGGGAATCCAAACACCCCCTCAATTTGGCACTGACTACAGAACCTAATTGCCCTTCACAAGAACGCAGGAACAGTTTCCGTGGAAGGGCTTAATGGCGGACATCTTGCTTGAAGGGTAGTCTTTGCAGGCAGGCCAAGCTTGGAGGGGCGGCGGACATCCGCGGCAGGAAGGGAGCAGACAGGGAACACCCGACGTTCATGGTCGGAGGCAGTGGATCTCCATGGAGGCTTGAGGTCCCGATCATCCGATGGGGCACGGCATCGTCAATGGTACTCATGGATTGTTTTGTGATGGGTTAATTCATCACAGGGGGGTTATTGGCAACATATCACGGGCTTGAGTTGTGGGAGTGGAGGTGCTTAGTGTGTGGAGTGTTGTCTGAGATGTGATTTTGTACGTGCACAAGTTCAAATACTACAACTTATACCGAAGGGTTGAGGCATAAAAATGAAACAAGTTGCTGTTTTAGGTCCGCAAGGGAAAATATATATATATTAAGGAAGAAAGGGATTTTAGAACCTTGAACTTTGTAAGTCGTTCAATTTTTATATTTTGAACTCCAAAATTGAATAGGCAGAGCCCCAAACTGTCAAAACTATACAACATAGAATATATACCCCAGAACCTGTTGAAAAATCGCTTTCAATGGTGGTTTCAGTGGGGAGAAATGGAGGGAGTGTATGACAGGTGGACCTAATCCACTCCATAGCTCTATTGGTGCCATGTCATTGAATAGCACATTGAAATAGATGCCACGTCGGCTTGACTCTATTCAACAAGTGTATATTGTTCGGTTTTGATATTGAGGGGTCAACTTTAGATGGTTTAAGACTTGGGGGCTAAAATCGACAACTGTGATAGTTAAGTGTCAAAAGTGGACTTATTTCTTTTTCTGAAAAACAACAATACTATTGTTGTTAGATTTTTGAGATATTTAGAAGGTAAAAGTTCGTTGAACAACCTTGACCTGTCATTGTTGTACGTTTTTTTAACCTGCAACTATAAAACCGGGTAACATAGGCTCTTGAACTAATTGCTAAACCGGGCGAAATACACCCTTGGACCTTGTTAAAGCGGTATCAGAGGGTAGTTTTCTATTTTTGAAAATAACAAAACATGATTTAATCTCTATAAATTAGTTATTAATTCATTTTAACTTTAGAAAATGTGAAAATTGTACTGAATCTTTTCTAAAAATATAGCCAATCATTTGTTGCTCAATTTTAAGACTATTTAGATTAGGGTTTTATCCCTACACCTAAATTTATTTCTCTGTTATAACATTATAAATAAAAATGAATTAGTTCCAAATATCTTCAAAAGAGCACCAATAGATAGAATATGTTTTTAAGAAAAAATTAGATAGAATATGTTTTTAGGAAAAAAAATTATGTAAGTTTCATATGTTTGTAATTTAAAATGAATTAACTATGAATTTTTAGAGATTATATATGGTTTTATTATTTTTAGAATAGAAACCCACCGTCCAATATAGCTTTCAACAGGGCTTGTGGGGGTATTTTGCCCGATCTAGTTAGTTCAAGGACCTTCGTCACCCGGTTTGTAGTTGGAGGTTGAAAATAGGACAACTATGATAGTCCAAGGTCGTAAAATGGATTTTTTTTTTATTCCTATTTGGAATGTATCTATCCCTACATCTATTGTTTGTCACTCCAAACAGAGCAATATAAATATAAATAAATAAATTCAATGCTATAAAATAATGTGTTTTTCCCATTGGGAAAATGTCAATTGAATATATGCTTGTAAATTGGGTGTCAAATTATGTAAGTCATGTGAATCTGATATATATATTAAATTCTCTGAATTTAGGAGGGCATTTCGACATATATAGCACAATATGAGGGTTGCTCCCATCCACCTTGAGTTGATGAGGAATCTGTCAGCCCCTCCGCATGCCTTTTTCTTCCCCGCCAAACAGCCGCCCACCCCCACCCCATGTGCCACCTCCCAGACGGTCGCCGTCATCTCCACGGCACCACGGCCTCCCACTCGGCCTCCTCCGTTGCCTTCCAGTAACTGTTGGAAAATAAACGCGTTGTGTGCGCACGAGTGCCAGGGCGGCGGATCAGCGCATGCGCCGGGGCACGGGAGCGCGCATGCAGACGACGGCGCGTTAGGCGGGGGAAGTGCTGGATGCGCGGGCGTGCGTGAGTGGCCAGGCGCAGGATCGTGTGTGTTATGCGAGGCGTGCGCAGAGGGTTCGCGCCGGTCGCACGTCCTGCTGCCTGAGCCCGGGTCAGTGTTGAGTCTGAGTCGTGTGCGTGTTGATGGAGTCTACAGGTTGGACGTGAAGACAGGAGGAGTGGAGGTGCTGCATGCTCTGCATGGCGCCATTCTCGCGGGGACGTGGCCAGGAGAACGAGCGCGCCAAGCTCGGATCTTGGAGGCCGCGGCAAGTGGATCACGCGTGGAGGACGTGGCTCCAGTGTGTGCGTGGGCATGTGTTCCTTTCGTTCAGAGTAGCAGAGTCGAGTTTAATAGATCGAGAGACAAGATACATGCATTCGTCGCCGGAAAATCCTTGTGTACTGTTCATCTTCTTCCTTGGGTCTCCACTGTGCGAGCGTGTGTGAGCGACGGCTACTGTTCGCGAGCGTGTGAGAGAGTTGGAGAGGAAGCTGAGGGCCCAACAATTGGTACCAGAGACTAGGAGGGGCAAGAGGATGTCGGAGACGCCGGAGAGCTCGAAGACCAGAGCTGTCGCTGTGGAGCGTGCCGTCGCCGGTGCCGTGGAGCTGACGATACTCACCAGGAGCAACTATCATGAATGGTCGCTGGTGATGCAGGTCAGCTTGGAGGCACTTGGCTTGTGGAGCAGCAGTGGAGAGCGACAAGGTGGAATGCCGGGATGATCGGATGGTGCTCGCCGCCATCTTGCGCGGCGTGCCGTCCGAGCTCAAGGCGGTGCTCGCTGTCAAGAAGACGGCGAAAGAGGCGTGGGAGGCCGTGAAGACGATGCGGGTCGGCGAGGATCGCGTCAAGGCGGCGAACAAGCAGCACCTCATGAAGGAGTTCGAGAACGTCTCGTTCCGGGACGGCGAGAGGATCGACGACTTCGCCGTTCGCATCAACGGGATCGTCACCGGGCTGCACGAGCTCGGCGAGGAGATCAAGGATGGCCGCGTGGTACGCAAGGTGCTGCGCATGGTCCCCAAGAAGTGGAAGCAGGTGGCGGTCTCCATCGAGATGCTCCTCAACCTCGACACCATGACGATGGAGGAGCTCGTCGGGCGACTGCGGGTGGCGGAGCAGGCCGACGACGAGGAAGCTGCAGCGGCGGCGGATGTCGGGCGCCTCTATCTCACTGAGGAGCGGTGGGAGGCGCGACATCGCCAGCGTATGAAGGAGCGCGCACGCCGCGGAGACGGGCGGTGCGGCAACGGCAACAAGGGCGGCGGCGGCGGTGACGACGACGATCGCAGCGAGCGGGACGACGACGCCAGCAGCACGGTCTCCAGGCGCAGCCGGCGTGGAGGTTACCGCAACCGCGGGCGCTGCTTTGAGTGCGGGGAGCGCGGGCATCTTGCCCGCCACTGCCGCGAGCGGAAGAAGGAGAAGGCGCTCCTTGCAAGCACGGAGGAGGAGGAGGCGACGCTCCTCTGATCACGGAGCACGCCATGTCGCGACGGCGGAGCACGCCGTGTCGCGTTTAGGGGGAGTTTGTTGGAAAATAAACACGTCTGTTTGCGCACGAGTGTCAGGGCGCGGATTAGCGCATGCGCCGGGGCACGGGAGCGCGCATGCAGATGACGGCGCGTTCGGCGGGGGAGCGCTGGATGCGCGGGCGTGCGTGAGTGCCCAGGCGCGGGATCGCGTGTGTTGTGCGAGGCGTGCGCAGAGGGTTCGCACCGGTCGCACGTCCTGCTGCCTGAGCCTAGGTCAGTGTTGAGTCTGAGTGGTGTGCGTGTTGATTGAGTCTACAGGTTGGACGTGAAGACAGGAGGAGCGGAGGTGCTGCATGCTCTGCATGGCGCCGTTCTCGCGGAGACGTGGCCAGGAGAACGAGCGCGCCAAGCTCGAATCGTGGAGGCCGCGGCGAGTGGATCACGCGTGGAGGATGTGGCTCGAGTGTGTGCGTGGACGTGTGTTAAATAGCGCTATACTCCTTTTGTTCAGAGTAGCCGAGTCGAGTGTAATAGAGAGCCAAGACACAGGCGTTCGTCGCCGGAAAATCCTCGTGTACTGTTCATCTTCTTCCTTGGGTCTCCACTGTGCGAGCGTGTGTGAGCGACGGCTACTGTTCGCGAGCGTGTGAGAGAGTTGGAGAGTAAGCTGAGGGCTCAACAGTAACCTTGCGCCACTGCTCAGTGCTCACCCCCCTTAACCCTTCCCGCTAGCTGACCCCCTTAACCCTTCCCGCCAGCTGTGCACCACCATCTTGCACGCCACGGCGGCCGAGTAGGCCGCCACCTGCAAACCACCTCTCCTTTATAGGCGGAGGTAGAGGAAATCCCAACCCTAACCACAAACTGGAAAGTTGGCTCGCTCGTCAACGACGACGGTGAATGACGGAGAAGTTACAGGAGGTGAGGAGTCTGCAGATGGGTGAGAGTGAGACATGTGTTGTTTAGGCTGAAATTGGGAGTGGGAACTGGCCGGGAAGGGGCGAAGCTACGTGGTCAGTAGTGAGTGCACATGCACCCACAAAGTTTTTCACTATTTTTCACCCTACAACTCACTTCTGTGCACCCTTCGCCACTGTGTCTCCCCCTGGTGCAGTAGCGATCTCACTCCGACGACAGCTTGTCGATGAACCACGATTCGTGTGCAGACATGCTCTGGCTACTGCTTTGCTCGCTCCGATCGTCCGCCAGCCCGTGCTACTCACGGCACCGCGTGGCGTTGACATGTTATGCAGACCGTACCGATTACCGAAGGAATAAGAAATCGAGAATGGACGTGCGTGAGGACAACGAAACGGGAACGTGACAATACGAAAATCAAGCACCCGTCGACGTCGAGCGTCTGCGCGACCGCCGTCGCCGCACCGACGACGCTTTGCTGGATGCTGCCGTCCGCCGCGGTGGCTGGTTTCAGTCGTCGGCAGCACAGACGTCAGAACATGTGTGAAGTGCAGGTAGCCGCGACGACCGCGACGCGTCTGGCCAGCGACCGAGACCGCGGCGGGCCCATGGCACGGCGTCGATCAGGTGCAATGGCAGAATGAGGAGTATATATTAGTGGTACGTAGCATTTTTCTCTCTAGGATTCTCTCTAGTGTTGGTGTATTATTGTTGCATGCTGTTCACGGATTGCATCTTGCATTGGTCAAGTTGGGAGTGATTGGGTGCGTTGTCAGTGGTCGCTCCTAGATCTGAGCTTGGAACTGGTTGTTGACAGCTTGCAAGCATGTCAGGCCACGATTTCTTACACTTGTTTGATCGTTTGTGTGTGCATAGACTTTAGACACACCGAAAACATTTTATTTTTACGCTGAATGGATGCTACTGCTTGATGCAAGCGGGCATATTAGCGGGTTTGGCGACAAACTGTTTTTTCACAGGTATTTAGTTATGTCATCAAGCCCGCAACCAATCCCGCTTGCATCCATAAACACAAGTTTAGGTCTCCATCATCACTCATCAGTGCCTAGTTTTCTTCCTTCACTAGTTTAATCTTTAATCTTCTCGATCGAAAAAAATAAAGTACAGCATTAGTTGTAGCTCCAAAATGAATTTGTTGTCTTGTTCATAGTTAAATCGAGTATTTCTCAGTATTTCAGCAATAATGCTTCTTCAATCTGGACCATGGAGTATCTGCATACAGTGCATATGTCATAAAAAAGTTAGGTTCAGCTGTGTATAACCTGCACAGAGAAGTTCTAGGAATGGGAAGGTTTAACTGTACGCTTCGAAAAAGGAGGGCAGAAATATATGGGAGAAAAGAATACTGGCTTCACAAACTTAAAGAAAAGGTTGTGGGCCATCTGGATAATTGTATATTCGCATTTACATCCGATTTTCTGCGTTAGTGTTGAAGTATTCAATACAGCATGGCAAGTTCAGCTATCGTCATAAGCAGAGGTACCCAAGGGATTTCGATAAGTTCCATTTCAGCTTAAATGACACGGATTTATCATACATACATATCTCTACCTGTATAAATAAACGGGGAAAAAATCTAGGGCTAAATAACTCTTTTTACATCTACAGATGATCTGACGAGATCCATGGATGCCACCCAAACTGACGAAAGCAGCAAGATGAACAGTTCACTACTTCAGCAGGTGCTGTTCTTTGCTTCAGAAATCATGAGGATTCCACTTTCTTTTCCGTAATCTGATGAACACTTAGGCCTCTGGGTTTCTCCATTTAAAGGGTTCAGGTTGTGTGGAACCGTTGTTTCCACTACTGTGAGTGTCAGGTTCACCTGATCCACCTGCCGTATTTTCCGGTAATAATCTGCTTGCATGTCCTGGTGCTCTACTGCCTCGGCGATCCTGAAACCAATGACAATAGATACGTGTAAGTCAATGCGATCCAAGAAGACGGACTGACGAAGTGATCTGGAGATGTCAATAGTCCTTGAGGAGTTGCAACACTTTTAAATGGAATAACCAATTTGAATTTACTAGGTATTTTATTGTCAAGATGGACCCTAATTCAGAGTGTTGGACATGATAAAGTTTACTGCAAAGTGGAAACAAGAGCAAGGATACTTAGCAATGAATCATGAGGTACATGTATAGTGCAACTAAAGTTAACGTTACAGACTCGGATTCTATGTTGAAAACATATGACCAAAAGTAACTTTAACCACACATGGCTCAGGAATGGTTGAAATAGATATCAAGTGTTATGAAGCAGATAAGAAGAAACACACAAAAAAAAACACATAAATAGCTTTACAATTGATACTGATAGAGAAGCAAAATCTGTTGACAACCCAGTTGTCAACACATGATAGATATATTTCTGAAATGTAATTAAGGATATAGAATAGATTGACTTCATTAACTTACTTCTCTGTAGGGGAAATCATCGACTTCAAGCATGTGGATGACATGCCCAATCTTCGGCCTCTTACGAGCATCAGGATCTACACATCGCAATGCAACTAGCAAAGCCTTCTTCACCGCCCTAGAAGTAGGCTTCTTTGGGATCTTTGGGTCAACAACCCCATCAGAATTTCGGCTGCTTACCATCATCTTAAGCCAATCAACTAAATTAACCTGAAAAGTATGATGTAACGATTTATAATGCACCTAAACAAGCATATAAAGTAGCTCTTATATGGGTGCACAGACAATACTAACCTCCCCTGGTGGCCTGTTATAGTCCACTGGTACCCTACCAGATATTATTTCCATAATGAGAATTCCAAAGCTATATATATCACTTGTTTCATTCAACATTCCAGTCCCTGCATACTCTGGAGCAACATATCTGTAGTGAATAAGAAGAAAATTAGTACCCATCAGCCACACCCACTTTTCGCTAAAAGCTTAAAAGTGCAGCCCAAAAAATCTAACCCAAAAGTTCCCATGACTCGCGTAGTAACATAACTCCTTTCTGAACCAAGAAGCTTTGCTAGTCCAAAATCTGAGAGCTTAGCGTTCCAGTGCTTGTCCAGAAGGATGTTGCTTGACTTTACATCACGGTGAACCACTTTTGGTTCAAGTCCCTCATGCAAATACATTAACCTACAGAACAGAAGGCATTTAGGATTCTAAATAGATTGACAGTAAAATTTTGCAAACAACGAGGATAAGCTGAATGTCGCACACACCCTTTCGCTGTTCCCAGTATAATCTTCATCCTGTTCTCCCATGTAAGAGGGCTTACAGGTCCAACATCCCCGTGCAGCCACTGTTCCAAGTTTCCATTATCGACATACTCATAAACAAGCATCCTAATAAGATCCACATAAACACCATTCATATCACCAAACCTATTCATTTTACAACATAACAATCTAAGCAAATGATGTGGACAATACCTCTGATTACCCTCAGCACAATATCCTAGAAGGCGCACAAGGTTCTTGTGCCGCACACGCCCAATCGCTTCGACCTCAACCTTGAATTCCTTCTCTGCCTGCCCCCTAACAAATCATGGGTACAAATTTCCTGAACTTTAGTCGTACGTTGAAGAAATTCAGGCACAGAAAATTTCTACAGAATTCAGTCCTCTTGCTGAACTATGCATCTCAAAACCAACTGTAGCCACTAGGCACTAGCTAGAAAGCACAAGCGAATTGTCTGAATCAAGCTTCTCAATTTGGAACATAAAATGCAATCCTCCTGCTGAATGTGACCTCTAAACTCAAAATAGCGAGCCGAGTTAACGACTCATAGACATGGGCACATGGCAATAAAAAATTTTAAATTTTAGCACTACCATGTCGTAAAAGTAGAAACTACTATAGTACAAACTAATTGACTAAGGTGCATTGTCAGATAGACAGATATCAATGTCCAGTGAATGCAAATTTTCAGTCCATGAAGTTTACACCTATTGGTAGGTGAGCTGGTACCTGTTGTTGAGCAAGTTCTTGACCGCGACCTGCGTGCCGTCCTCGAGCACGCCATGGTACACGATTCCGTACCCGCCCTCGCCGATCACGTTCTCGTCGGCGAACATCCCGGTCGCCGTCTCCAGCTCCTTGAGCGTGTACCAGTGACCCCACCCGAGGTGGGACACCTCCGGCACCGCTGGCGGGGCGTGGTCCGCGGTGCCACCTCGCCCACCGCGGCTCTCGCGGCCACTGCCGTGCGCCGAAGGTCCGTCGCTCCGGTGGCTGGCGTGCTGCTGCTGCTCCTGGTGCGTGATGTGGTGCTCTTTGCCGGTCACGATCTGCTGGGAGACCGGTGGAGTGGGGAGCTGGAGCACCTGCGAGAGCGGCGTCTTCGCGGGGGCGGCAGCGGCGGCGGGGACTTCTTGGATGTCCTTGGGCGCCTTGACATTGGCGGAACTCTTGGGAGCGGCGGTGATCGGGAGCTGCTGGACGGGGTTGGTCGGCCGCTGCCGCCGGCGGCGGCGGAAAGCGAGGAGGCAGAGGACGGAGATGAGGACGAGCAGCAGCACGAAGGCGGCGCCGACGCCGATGCCGACGAGAACCCACATGCGGAGCCCAAACACCACCGTGCTCTGGGACAGCTCCGAATCCGACATGGGAGCAGGCGGAGCGCGAGAAGCCAGGGCGCCGCCCTACAGCTTCTTGCTTCCAGCAAACTTGCGGATCTCCTACTAGCGTTCTTGAGCAGAACTAAGCGGCCACGGCCAAGATTGGACCCCACGGCCCAAACAGCATCGAACTTGGAATCTTGGATTTTCCGGACTGAAATGGAGGCAAGTACAGCGGGTTTTTTTTAGCACAATTGGGCGGCAAGATTGGGTTCTGCGGATGGAACAGTGGCAAATTCCGCAACTTTGGGCGCAGTGGAATGGATTTGAGTGGGTAATTGGGTGAGAGAAGGAAGGAAAGGAGACTTTGTTAGCGACAATGTGGTTGCAAAGATTGCACTTGCTTGCAGGAAAAGTGAGGAGTGGATGGTTTGGTGTGATGAAAATTTTGGATTCTGGTGTGACAAGAGAGCAGAGACGGTGTGTGTGTGTGTGGCTAGTGCAGTGGGCGCCTGCCGTGACGATGATCCCAGGGGGCAAACCGAAGAATACTGGCAGGGAGAGGATTAAACAGGAATGGATGCTTGATGCATCGGTTGCAGTACTGTCGATGTACCAGGGCTGTGGCAGAGTGAGAATGACGAGAGGATCAGACAAGGGGTCAGGAGGACAGAGAAGAGGAATGGAGGGAGAGTAATGGGAAGTAATGAGGGAGTTGCTCCTCTGCATGCATGGAGGTGGAAGAGGAAGGCACCGGAGGAGAATAATTCAAGTGTAGAAGAAGGGGTGTTTGTATTTATTTTTCTTTCTGATGATGTGGATGGAACACAGTCAGGAGTGCCTTCTGATGGTCCACTGGAGGAGCTGGCATGAGATTAGCAAATTTTCTATTCTCCTTTTTTTTCCCTTTCAAATGCTAATTTTATGTTCCGTTTTGGCAGGTGTCATGCTAGGGGTCCCCAGCTACAATGTATTGTGCAGCTAGTTGTCCCATCGATGCTGCTTGCAACAATAAACATACAAAGGACATTCGCAAGGAAGATATTTATTGCAAATTCGCACGAATTCCGCGTTTTATTTTAGTTACTAGTGGTGAGAAAATCCCTATAACCAGAAAGCGGTCTAAAAGATCAATCACCGTTTATTGCACACGATTCCATATCTACGTACCGAATTTTATACTATGAAAGAACCCATTTGACTCAGTTCTAACAACCGCTTAGGACAATATTGCTTCATCGTTCCATTATTGTACGAGTGCACTAATTTGATCTTGATCTCTATTCTCTAATATTCCTTCTTGACAATTTAGATCTAACAACCTCTTAGGACTATTATTTCAACGTTCCATTCTTGTATGTGGGCAATAATTTGATCTTGACCTCGTATGCCCATGTTTCAGGGCATATCCTTCTTGAAAATTTAGGTATGGTACCTTTGCTCTGCTCGGTGAAATCTTTTGGCTTTTTATGTAACAAAAGGCTAGTGGAAAATTTGAAGCATTTCCACTACTTGAAGTGTAACCAGATTGCTAGTTGCAGTAACTTAGAAATTTTTCTTATTTAAAAATTTAGCATCACACGTTGCTATAACCGACTGCGACTGACCATGACCTTATACATAGAGCTTTAGTTCATGAGCTCATCCTTGCCCCAAACCAGGAGAGACGACGGAGCCAAGAACACATCACAGATGACATAAAGCTGTCCATTACTTCCAACGATTATGTTAACACCAGATATTCTTTTACAAGAAGAAACAGACGGCTACACAAGGTCCTCCTTTGGAACGCAGGAAGGATAAAATACAAGAATAGAAAAAATATAGAAATAGAAAAGGAATGCATATGCGAACAGAGGAATTGTACGATGTTAGGTGTTTGGTTAGAGATAGAAATAACTCAGGAAATTTAAAGGAATCTTAAGAGTTGATTGTTGTTAGCTTAGGATATTAAAGAACAACCCTTTGATTATCCACTGGTTGGAGCCATAAACTATTTCTTGTCCTCGTTCTGCATAGGAAAAATACAATGAGATTTGAGTGGATTTTGTTTTCCTGTACTTTTCCTATGGAATTGAAGGGAAAGGAAAATTTTTCCAAGTTTCCTTCAGCTCATTCCTATAAACCAAAGAGTGTTACGTCAATCAAATGCTTAGGAATTGAAATCCTACATTTTCCCTTTGTTTCACCTACAAACCAAAGGGGCCTTTAGAGGTCCTCCAGTATCGATATGCTACTCTCCATAGATATTAATTATAGAGTAAAATACGTGTTGGCAGTCAAGTTGACAACGTGTATCACTTAGGTCCCTAACTTAGAAAACAAGGATTCTAGATCTTATAATTGGCTAAGGTATCATATATGTCCCAAAACCGCTGTCTAAAACTATTTTTCTTTCTCCGGATGCTGACGTGGCATACTGAGATAGACTCTGGGTCTCTAGCTAGATGTGTTATTTAAGTCTCTAAACTTGGTTGAGGTGTCATCTAGGTCTCAAAATCACTCTGCATCAGTACTCCCGTGGCGTCATTAGAAGCAGTGCCAGCAGTGGAGGATGGTGGCGAGAGGGACTACGGCAGAGGGATGCGGTGGATGATGAAGGTGAGAGGAGTACCGACCGGTATGGTTGAAATTTTCAGATGAAATCCCGCTGGATTTCACGCATTTTACTCTTAATTATTATTGTTTAGGTTGCGAGTGGGGACAGCGTTAAGCATGCACAATATATATTTGGAGGTGGCCCTACACACCTGCTGGCGTGGCGACCAGAATATATGATTGCACGCTTCCAGTCAAACCGCCACTGGATTTGCGGTAAGCTGAACAACACCTACTCTGCTACCCACAATACTTTGCAACACAGTGTTATATCGAAACAGATGTCCCTAGGAGAGTATTAATGGATTGTTATTTCTTAATTAGATTACTCATCACAATTTATTGTTTTGATCGAGTTGAATGACTTACTTAATAATAGAGATTACTTGCCCCGTATCTATGAGAATTTTTAAGTCAGAGGAAACTTTAAGCTAGTCTAAATTCTCAGTCCGTTATATCATGTCACACTCTCCAAAGATACCTTGTCATATGGGGATAAATGATACAACCTTTTACAATTAATAGTACCATGCCGTGTGGTTTCTTATGAGTGAAATGGTAGATTTATTGTTGCATGAATTGTGCCTATGACAATGGGCCTAGAATATGTGCATGGTCTCCAAATTTTGGATTTCATGCCAAGCGTTATCTCCACAAAGACATAGCTTCCTTCTCTTACATTTATAATTCCTTGTAGCGTCATCAAAGTATCCTACACGACCGCTAATTAATGTCTACAATACAACCTTTTGGGATTAGCTTTATCAAGTAAAGTCAGGTCTTTATAACAAAGCAGTACACACAAACATATACAAAACAAATAAGAATAAGACCCAATATTCTCTAAGCAATATAGAATCTCAGCCTCAACATAAAAGCTTAAACCGTGTATCTCTGAAGTTGAAGAATAGTACGTCTAAAACACCCCACGTATCTCTAAACCACCCTACAGTCCTCTACCAATTGATCAAGAAGAAGCACTAGCAACCACAAAGATACATAATTTTTTTTGAAAATGGAAAATTCCGGCCTCTGCAGCCGCACACAGCCAATCCTTACAAAAAGTCTGATTCAGCTAATCTGCTGATCAAAATAAGACAGAACTTTAATAGAAACAAATGCAAAAGATCAAAAGCAATGTCTATTAATGATTCTCCATCATTTCTTTGCAAAAATATACATCTTCACGCTGCAGCAACGTCCAAAACCATAGCCAATAAGCTCCTCTGAAAATAGGCTACATAAAGGAAGTGTATCATTTTTTCTTAAAAACAATATCATTACGAGTACACCAAATTACCCATAATAGAGGCCTGTCACTCCT
Organism: Paspalum vaginatum; assembly: GCA_030272315.1. Taxonomy (NCBI): domain Eukaryota; kingdom Viridiplantae; phylum Streptophyta; class Magnoliopsida; order Poales; family Poaceae; genus Paspalum; species Paspalum vaginatum. Next base: position 15,081,866 of record CM059015.1, read on the forward strand.
ATAAAAATCTCTTTTTGTTCTCTGCTTCCTAAACCTATCAACAAATGATATATGAATCTTGGTGGAGTTAACCCAAGTAGCAATTTGTACCATTCTTCGAGCAGTCCTAGCATGCTGGCAATCAAAGAAGAGGTGTTTAACGGTCAATTCCCTCAATGCAACTGGAATTTTAGTTCATTTCCTCAGTGCTACCGAAATTTTCGAATTTCCTTTACTGCCATCAAAAATTTTTCTGTGTTCCCTAGTTGCCATTCTGTCAACCTGGGGTTAGCTCTCCACGCACTGACGTGTGGGACCCACGTGACGGCACCTCCAGCTCACTATTGACGCCCCCCCTCCCCGCCTTCCTCCCGCGTGGCGGCGGCCTCGCCCGAACTCCCACGCGGGCGCCAGCGTCCCCTCCCCGCTCGCTCGTCCGGCGTTCCCGAGCGCCCGGCCCTAGCAGCTCTGCCTCGCTCCACGCCACCACGCGACGTGCCCCTCGCTCCGCGCTGCCAGGGCTGCACGGCAAGAAGGGGATTGGTAGGTCGTCGGGGAGCAGCTGCAGGCGGAGGGGGTGTGGAGGAGGAGCGCTCACCCTGGCCCGCCAGCCTTGCCCCTCGCCACCTCCGTGCCCCGGCCATTCGCCGCTGTCTGCCCCAAGTGTCGGTTCCGCTACCTCCGGCTATGGACAGAGGCAGGCGGTGAGCGGAGGCTGCCCCAGGCCGGCGGCCGGCGATAGCCATGTGACAACTTGACCGCGATGTCGAGTGGGGATAGGACGGAGCCAGGCGGGAGGATAGCGGGCATGATGAGGTGGAGCAGGGGAGGGTGTGCCGGCGTTGGAGGCAGGTGGAGCAGGGGAGGGTGTCCCCGGCATCGGCGGCGTGGAGGGGACGCCGGACGAGCGAGCAGGGAAGGGACGTCGGACGAGCGAGCGGGGAGGGGACGTCAGCGCCCGCGTGGGAGTTCGGGCGAGGCCGCCAGCGCGCGGGAGGAAGACCGGGGGGCGCCGTCAACAGACGTGGGTCCCACACGTCAGTGAGTGGAGAGCTAACCCCAGGTTGATAGAATGGTAACCAAGGAATGTAGAAAAAATTTTGGTGACAATGAAGGAAATTCGAAATTTCAGTGGTTGTGAAGGAACGACCCAAAATTCCAGTGGCATTGAGGGAATTGACTCGGTGTTTAATGTTCTCACTTTGATCACAGAAACAATACTTTTGATTTGCATACCAATTTCTTTTAGCTAGGTTGTCCTTTGTTAAAATTACTGCCTGTCGAAAATACCAAAGAAAAATCTTTATCTTTAGAGGATTTTTCAGTTTCCATATAAACTTATTAGAGAAAGAGAAGCCCTGGTTCATCAAAAATTGATACATGGATTTTGCTGTGAATTGTCCATGTTTATGCATATTTCAGGAGAATATATCTTTCTCAGTTATAAGTTGACAATGAGAGACTTTTGCTACTAAGTTATACCAGGCTGTCAATTTATCCCCACTAATACTCTTCTAAAGGAGATATTTAGTGGCGTATGATTAAGACATTTGCCACTGTAACATGGGATAATTGACTATATTATATATGTTAGGGAATTGCTCCTTAAGGGGTGAAGAACCAACCCATGTGTCTTCCCAAAATCTAGTTTGGCAGCCATGTTTTACTTTAAAGGTCCCATAATCAAGAATTGTTCCTTGACCTTTAATAAACTTTTCCAAAATTGTGAATCGCTAGGTTTAATTTGACCCTGTGATAAGGTTTTTGAGGTTAAATATTTATTTCTAAGCAATCCCTGTCCCTTCCTCGTTAAGTAATTTGAATAACCACTTACAGAGTGCCCATTTATTTTTAATCATAAGGTTTGTTATCCCCAAACCACCTTGATCTTTTGGACGAAAAAGGATGTCCCACTTGGCAGGACGATATTTCTGTTCACCGTTGTTTCGGTGCTAAAAAAAACTTGACCGATAATTTGTGTTTTTGCATCGGGATTCCAAGATACCGAAATGGATATTTCCCTATTTCACATCCCAAGAGCTTGGCATACTCTTGTTCATGTTGTTTAGCTTTTCCATAACAAAAAACCTCACTTTTGTGGAAGTTGATTTTTAGACCAGATAATTGTTCGAATACACTAAGCAATAATTTTAAATTTTTAGCTTGCTCTAAATCATGGTCCAGAAATAAGATGGTATCATCTGCGTATTGTAGAATGGATAACCTGTTGTCGTCCACAAGGTGGTGTATGATCCCTTTAATCTGACCGTCCTCTTTTGCTCTCTTAATCAAAATTCAAAATAGAGAGTATGTCTGCCACTATATTGAATAAAATAGGTGACAAATGGTCACCTTGTCTAAAGCCCTTTTTTGGTTGAAAATAGTGTCCAATATCATCATTAATTTTGATGCCCACACTACCTCTGGACACAAACTTTTCAACCCATCTGCACCATTTTTCACTAAAACCTTTCATTTTAAAGGGTCTGTTGCAGAAAGGACCATTTAATCTTATCATAAGCCTTCTCAGAATCAATTTTGAGAATCACTCCATTAAGTTTTTTGGTATGTAGTTCATGGATGGTTTCATGTAATATCACTGCACCTTCCATTATGTTCTGACCAGGCATGAACGCTGTATGATATGGTCGTATCATTTTGTCGGCTACTCACATAAGTCTATTTGTAGCAACCTTGGTGAAAATTTTAAAGCTCATATTGAGCAAACAGATAGGTCTATATTGTTGTATTTGAATTGCCTCTTTTATTTTTGGGACAAGAGTAATCACTCCAAAATTAAGGCTATATAATGGTAAATGATTTTCATAGAAATCACTGAAGAGCGCCATAATATCTGCTTTTATAATGTTTCAAAACACTTGGTAAAACTCCGCTGGAAAACCATCAGGGACCAGGAGATTTATTGTGTTCCATCTGAAGCACGACATCTTTTTACTTCTTTTTCAGTGAACAGAGCTGTCAGAAATCTATTTTCTTCTTCTGTCACTTGTGTTATGTCATCAGTATGGTTTTCCACCAAACTAAAATTGTTCTCAATAGGTGGACCAAAAAGCCCTTTATAATAATGTGCGACGTAAGATTTTAATTCAACATCACCCTCTATTATCCCATCTTCTTGTTCTAATTTGAAGATGCGTTATTTTCTATGTTTGCCATTAGCGACCAGGTGAAAATATTGGGTATTATCATCACCCTCTAAGAGATCTTTAAGTTTCGCTCTCTCGTACCACTTTATCTCTTCTTCCCTCAATAAATGAACTAGTCGTTCCTTGAGGTAATGTTTCATGTCTATTTCCTGATGAGAGAGAGTGATAGTTTCAGCTTTCTTATCTATGTCATCAATCATAGATATTAGCTTCTTCTTCTCTTTTTTGTTGTGGCCTGCTGTATTTTTGGCCCAGCCCCTTAGATATTGTCGAAGGGATCTTATTTTATTTTGCCATCGCTCCATAGCTGTATCTCCTTTTGTTTCCGATTGCCACATATCAGCAACCAAATCATAGAAACCATCTCTTATTGACCAGCCCCATTCAAATTTAAACAAAGGCTGGTGTTTATTATGAGAAGAAGCACTTGTGTTTAATAACAGAGGTGTGTAGTCAGAATTGCTCCTATCTCTGGCTTGTACCGTTGTAAGGGAAAATTTTTGTTCCCACTCCGTACTTACCAGGACTCTATCTAGCTTCTCCAAAGTTGGATCATCCCCGCTACTGCCCCAAGTGTAATGGCGGCCAGACATTTCTATTTCTTTGAGCTCAAGGGCTTGTATGACCATATTAAATAGGTCTGGCCATTTTGCATCAAAAGTGTCTTTGTTTTTGTCCTCAGGGCGACCCATTATATTAAAATCGTCACCAATTAAATATGGTAACGACTCTTTGCCACAAGCATGTAGCATCTCAATTTTAAAAAAAATTATGGTGTTGTTGTGCAGGACCATAAACTGCAAACAACGCACATTTAAAGCCGTCATTTTTATTTCGAAGAGTGAACTTGACATAAAAGTCACCTTCATCTATGGCTCCAATATCAAAAACTGTTGGGTCAACGCCGAGGAGAATTCCCTCGGATCGTCTGTGTGGTGCCATGCAGTGCCAAATATAATCTTCGCCACCACATAGTTTTTTGACGGTCCCATCTGGGAATTGATCCCGACCCGTTTCCAATAGAGCAATGATATCAATTTGCTCCTCTTAACCACATCCTCCATGTACCCATGTTTAGCCAAGTCTCCAAGACCTCTGCTATTTCAGAAGATGCCTTTCATTTGAGACTCAATTTTGATGGAGTTATTGAATTTTTGGGTGTAAATTTCACCTTGTCCCTTTTTCTAGAATTGGAGCTTTTTCGATGAGGGGCAACATTCAACTCACAACATATGTGGTCAAAGCCCTCCTCATGCACGCTCCCTTCCAAATCCCTAAATGCGTAGTCGAGATGGGTATCTAAAAAATCTTCTACCTCATCCTCCAGGTTAATCTTAGGAGGGTGAGGTTTAGTAGTAAAACCTTTTCCCTTTGCTGTTACTGCTAGCCTATCTATTTCTATGTTTTTAATAGAGGTAATAGAAGAAGAAATAACACTATTGTCTCTACCCATAGAAACTCCTAGATTGGTAATTCTAGAAAAAATAATAGGCTCTGAAAAGATGGAAAAGATGAACAAATACCTAGTTCCAAAGATTTTTTTTTGGCCACCAAATTCTTTGCCTTCTCCATCATGTTTTCATCTCCCAAAGCAACTGTTCGTTTACTTGATCTTCTCTCCACAAAGATACGGATGCCTAGATCTAGATGATCATTGATCTGATCTGTTGAGCCAATTCAAAGTTGAGCTTCTTTCCAAAAACACACCAATAAGCTGAAGCATCCCTACGTGCAACCAAAACACCGCTGGGATCAAGTGCGCACAACCATCAATGCATAGTGTTTCTTGTGAAAGTATCTTGACGTACCCTAGAGGAGAGGTGAATGGGCTAATCTGAAAATTTAGCACTCAAAATAAGCCGTCAACCCTCAACACTGTCTACCGAACAGTCTGGTATCATTGGATATTCGGGTGGTACTCACCGGATAGTCCGATGTCATAAAGAGAGATAGCTCAAGTATTAAATTGTGCATGTAAATACTTATCGAGCTATTTAGTGAAGTCACTGAGAGCTCTCTGATGCTGCAGAGCTTTCCTGCACTGAAACCCTGCACTCATAACAAGAAGCTTGCACAAAAGTAAAATGCGGAAGCACACAAGTAAAGCAAGTAAGAAATGCAACAAGCACAAAGCTTGTAGCAAACTCACACAAGACACATGATTTTTATCCTGAGGTTCGATCATGCCCTCAAGTGTACCCATGTCCTCGTTGAGGCGTCCACCAAGAGCTAGAATCTTTTTCAACTCACGGCTTCCTTCACCAACCACCAAGGTACGATGAGGCTGCTCACTAGTGCTCCGTAGAGTGGGGTAAACCAACATAAAAGCTTAAACCACCTATCTTTGAAGTTGAAGAATAGTACATGTAAAACACCCCCCCCCCTCCACGTATCTCTAAAGTTCACATACAGTCGTCTACCAGTTGATCAAGAAGAAGAAGCACTAGCAACCACAAAGATACGGATGCCTAGATGATCATTGATCTGATCTGTTGAGCCAAAGTTGAGCTTCTCTTCACAAACACACCAACAAGCTGAAGCATCCCTACGTGCAACCAAAACACTGCCGGGATCAAGTGCGCACAACCGTCAATACATAGGGTTTCTTGCAACGCGCAATGTAATGCTTCCAAGGAGGAAATGACATCAAGGTGTATGGTGCAAGCTAGGTTTTCACATAGAGAGAAATGTCCAGGTAGTGACAAAGGTAGTGTATGCAGTGACCAGTGAAGAGAGGCAAGGACCATGACAACGCCTCCAGGGAAGAAAATAGCACCCATGTGTTGGTGCACCCCGGCCCAAGGAAGCACCTCGTGGACGCGGGCTTGGTGGCGGCGTAGTGCCACAATGAGGATCCATATCCCCTTGTCACTAATAGGAGCGACATAGAGAAGAAGACGTTGTAAGAAGTAGATGGAAGAGTGCCTCTCATAGATCACTAACGCTGCTGATGGCTGTTAGAATTAAACTTAGATTAAACCCGAATCATGATTAATAACATAACAGAGTTGCCCTAACAGATCTCACATCCTATACATGATCACATGCCATAAGCGAAAAACCTAACATCTTATGCCAGAGTTTGATGACGCCGTGAATGCCTCGTGGATTCTCGATGGAGAGAAAATAGTCGTAGCAGATGGAACGCCGCCATGGGCCTTAGCAGCCATAAGTCGTTCCTTCAGGGACGTCGGTGGGTACCACTGACCTTCAGGACACCAGCCGACCAAAGCGACAACGTGAGAGACTCATGCTTCCAAACCCCTCCAACGCGCTAAGAGATCGGTGTTTCATAATGTTACGTGAGGATACCCGAGAGGGCGACCTTCCTGAGTTCATATAGCGCTGTGGGGATGGGGCCGAGTCTAGGAAGGATTAAATCGTCTGTCGATCACGGCGAGAAACTTACGACGCCCTCATCGTGATAATCACGGGTGCGTTTCTTTTCTTGCGCCTAAAGGAACTACTCTCCTGGTGGGACTAGGAAACTCGTTCCCATCTCAGTTTGATATCCAAGATCAACCCAACAATGGCAAGACAAGTTCATGGCCGTGGACCTTTTCTCTATGGCAGAACGTTGTCGTCGCCGGGCATCGTCTTCGACCATGTCTATGTCTAATCCGCTCATCGGACTTCACGCCATCGCCGCCAAACATCTCCCCTTGGCTCGGATATGTACCGATCCATGTCACGAGGAGAAAATAAGATACAATCTTACGACGAATGAAGAGAGGAGTAGGATAAAACACCCTACCACCGGCCATCGTCTCTTTCCAGGATTGTTTACTTATAGACCTAAAACATTGTTTGCTTATATATAGACCTAAAACATGAACATGGTTTCATAATTTGAGATATCAAACCCACGATGTATCTCTAGTAAAATGTAACTTTATTTTTCTTCCTTCTTTAACATTATGTCAATCAAAAAGTCTTATATATGTGATGCTTGTTTGATGCGCACTGGGGGTAGTAGCCTGAGCTCTACATAGAACTTTGTCAGGCACCCAGGTCAGACTACAAACACCGTGTGCGCCATGTGTATTCTAAGGCATGGATATAAGTTGGACATTTGACCAGATCGGAGATGCTCTAGCTCCGAAATAATTTCTCATCATTTATGCATATAAATTCTTAATGTTGTCGTGTTTGGAACGCACTGAAATCTTCAGGAAAACTTCCCGTACAGAATTTCGCGTTTTAGGACACGTTCTGTAGCAGCTGCATCGGACTATAAATAATGAATATGGTCCATGTATAGGCAATTACTACGGTATACTGAAACTATTGTGGACCGTTCATTTTATTAGATCTCGTGGGTTAAAATTAAGTATTACCTCTTAGGAAGTAATACCTAAAAATAATTAAAAATGTTTTTTAAATCCTAATATTAAGGAGATCAGGATAATGATCGATCGTTTTCCTCAACAAACTGCCGGATGATTTGCACAGAACGTGGCTTGGACGGATCGAGACGTAATCTTCTTGTTCGATGGAGACGTGACCGGCTTGGACCTGCTTTTGTACATACGATTAGGATAATTTGGTAATGGACGTGGCCGGCTTGGACCTGCTTTTGTCCAGAACGTGATTGATCAATTGGACGTGATCCATTTACTGAACACGAAAATTCATAAATAACTAACGTGGTAACGGCTTTTTTTGCACTGAACATGTGTCATCACGATTTTTTCCTTTACGAAATAGTGATTTTTTTTGACAGGAAGTGTCATGCACCCCTCTTCCAGTTATTCTAAGGCGTGCGAGGATAGAACGACTTTTCTTCTTTTTTAATTTTTTTCTCATTTAATCTATTATATTAATTATTTTGTTTTCTTTTAATTCAATGGTCCAGATCATTTTGAAGTCTTACCTCCTAGAAAGTAAATTGTGTACCGTAGCACAGCCCCCATGCATAGTGCCAGTTCTAGAGTTTAGGTTATTTATTTTGCTATTCTTTCATGGAATTTTGGTGCCCATTTGATTGGTCATGGATCAGCACCATTTGCTGACCAACAAGGGGGGAGTTGATAAATGAGCGTCCAGGTCAACCATGCGCCCCACCTCCTGCTGAATCCATGGAAATCTTGGACCCAAAATCTTTAATGCAGTTTGCAGACCCAAAAGCCAAAATATAGTACACTCCATTCAAGAACCTGAAACTGAACTATTTCATTAAACCACATTTCCAGTACTAGTGTACAATTTAGGAGCCTCTTCGCTGTAGCTAGGGCCTCATTCGAGGTGTGAATCTGTGATGGTTCAGCATTCGTTCACTCTTGCTCTTTCTTTCGGCGATCAGCAGGCACCAAGCCACCAATGCAAAAGACCAATTGGCCTCGATCTTCTGGAAATGGACAGTCGCTGCGGCACTGGTATCTGTACTTGAGCATCTTCGTCTTTTCGCAGGCGTACTGCATGCCTGTCAAGATACCCTGATCCCTGACAGAAAAAAAAGGCGCCATCTTTTTCAGGTATACAATGTGCTTGTTGAATATTGGAATTAAGCTGCATGATTAGCCATTAGCAAGTGTACTAGTCTAATCAACTGTTTAAGCGAACAGATCGAGAAGGATTGGGAGCAGTACGATGCCGTATGCTGCATCGCTTGCTTTGGAAGCTAGGGATGGGACGAATCGTGGTTAACTACCATCCACGTGGTAACAAGGGTGGTGGAACATGCCCATCCAATAATCAATTGCGGTGGAATTGCTTATTCCGGTTGCTGTTGCAGGCCGGGGATGTATGTTGTTTATACACACAGTACATGGTGGTTGGAACGGCAGTGTCTCACCTCTTCACTCACATCCTACCAACATCAATTTTTTTACCAGTAGTATTAAGCTATAGCATTAGCAAGCTAGCTCTATATAAATTCCATCCATGTCGCCCAAGCATTAATTCCTGCAACTTGTTTTTTAATAAAAAAAGTACGGTGTGCATCTGTATATTTGAATCTGCTGGTACCGTGTTTCGAGAAGTCAAAAAGGTGGTGTGGCATTTTCAGGAAGATGCATGGCCTCCATTCTTGGCCAGGTCTATTGCACAAAAGAAAATTCAGCATTAAGGAAAAGGAAATCCAGAGGCCATGTCGTTCAGTAATTGAGCATCCTCTTCATCGGTGTAAATGCCTCCATCTATCCATCAGGTTGGATAGTGTACTCAGTAGTGAAAATTAATCATTCTGATCTGCATCGTCAGCTGACTAGTGATAGACTGGTTGGCAACCACTAAAATATGTATGCCTGCATCTCCTGTATATGCGCTCTGTCCATGTAAGGTTTGGTAGGGGCCAAGAAGCTAATTATTGGCTATATATCTTTTGCTTACGTCAATGGAACCATGGATTATATAATCCTGTTTGTCCTTGTCTAAGAAAAAAGTGGAGTAGAAGTATATCTACAGCAGACACAGTATGTACAGCTGACAGTATGTTGCATTCGCCTCATCAAAGCCTCGACCTTGTTGTGGTGGATTAGGACGACTCCGCCAAAGAGCATTTCGTCAAATAAGAATAGCTTCGCTTAAGAAATTTGAACAAGAAACGCTCTATTGCACGCTTGCTTCTGATAGAGGAAAGAACAAGAAGAAGATAACAGTTTTCTGCTGTTAATTGACGTGAGCTGACAGTGGGTCTTGCCGGCCACCACTTCCTATCATCGTGATCAGGAAATGTCTGACTTATTTGAGCATACATATATGTCCGGACATCATTGATCAGTAATCCATGCTGAACGTCAGCTGAAGATACTGATCCTCGCCGGCTCAACGTCATCCTCATCCACGGAGTAGTGTTTTCAGAAAAATTCGCTGCCAGACCTCCTCACCTCCAACACACTTTTGTTGGCAAAGACTGCATGTCACTGGATGTGGCTTTTTTTACCGGGCTTTGAGAAGGGTGGCCGTCACAAACTCCCTAACAATAGCTTGAAGCAAGTTAACCTGAGATTGATTGGAAGCAAGATGACTGCGGCTACATACTTAGCTAGTCCCAGTACAATTGCTAACTTGCTGTCTTGCTGAAGAGTCTATTGGTCATGCAATCAGCAGATAAGTTCACGATCCTGTCCTCAGCTCAGAATCAGTAGTAATTTTTTGCCAGATAAGAATCAGTAGTAATTGATTGATTTGACGTATAAATTGCTAGTGCCAATTAAGTAGGTTGCTAATAGTAAAAATCCTTTTTTTTTCCTTTGTCTTCAGCTATTGTCCATGTTCAAAACCATTTTTTATTAGTTTTCCTCAGCAACTTCCTAAGCAGTTTTTTAACCATCCGGGCGCAGAGAGTGCCCGGCTAGCAGGAAAGAACCGTTCCTCTTGGCAGTATGGATAATTGAAGCCTATTAAAATCCTGTGTTTTTATATATCCTTCCGTATGTTTTATCTGATACTTAACGGTGCAAACATTGTTTTGTGGTTCAAGAGTATATATAAGAGTCAAGGATGCTAGAAGTCAGAAAAAGAGTTAAAAGTTTACTGCATTTCCAGCCTTCGAGGTGAGATCTGAAATGGAATTTCTGTAGATGTGGCTGTGTTTCCTACGGTCCAACCCTTGCAAAGCCCATACAGAGAGTAGTGGGGTAGTCAATGTATCTCTTCTGGACCCATGAGCTCCTTATTTAGGCTTTGATTACTCCCAGCCCACATAGTTGTTGGCCTTCTGTACGCCGGTTTCACCACTAACCCACCGGACCGGCAGCCATAAACTGGGCCCAGGACAAAGTGGTGTCCTGTTGCACTTGCACTGCACACCATCGTTTTGTGGAAGTAAGAAGTACATTTGACCCCCTTAAAACTATGGCAGTTATCTGATTTTACAACCACAAGACAACGAGGTTTTCAACTTCAACATACAATATTGAACAAATCATACTCTCGGTGGTTCTGACAGCATTTTTGTATGACATGGCAGTGGGACCCACATGTCACGAACCTGACGTGGCACTAGCATGGCCTTTGGGCCCACATGTTATGCCCTCCTATTTTTTTTCTCCTTTGTTTTATCTCTCCATCCTCGCTCTACCACTGCCACCTCCCTTCCTTTTCTACATAGCTTGGTAGTGAGGTAATTTTAACATAGAGCTCTGAGGAGGCATGCTGTTGGGTACACATATCGGGAGTTCAAACTTAATCAAAGCTCAGCTAAAACTGATTCAAAATTAAAAAAACATTTTATTACTGTTAAGAATTATTTCATTAGTCTTAGCAGAGCACACCATTTTTGCTTTCAATAAACCAAGAAGGGTGTAATGAATTTGTGAAGTTTCTCAGTTGGCCTTTCATGACAATTTCATATTCAACATGGTATGGTATTGATGTGCATTATGCTGATTTCTAGTCATCCTCAAAGGATGAACTAGTAATTGTCTTCACTAAGTTATATTCCTCACACAAAACATCGTAAAATAGGCATCTTAGTGACGAATAGCTCTATTGTTATGAGAAATTCGTCATAGACCAAAAAATCTCTTGCAGTATCTAATCACGTTTTGCTTGAAGCAACATCTGCACATGAAAAAACACTAGACTAAGAGCCCAAGTCCGCACAACTTTAATCAAGTAAGTCTGTGAACACCACTCACGCGACAATGTTACATCCATCTCAATACATATAGACTATATGAATGTATCTACTCATATAGTAATCACTTTACTTTTCATGACAATTATAATACAAATCAAATTGTCATCCACACAAGATTTCACACACCTTTATTTGGTCCCTATGGGGAAATTTTTATCATACCATCCTCCTATCGTAAGAAGTTATGGAAGAAACAACATGGCATACGAATTTGAGGGATTATATATACAAGCGTACATATTGGTAGCGGTATATTCACTAGACTTTGATCCTGGACCATGTCTCTACACTCATCGTATGAAGGGAGAGAGCACACATGTCTAAAATGCAAGAAGCACATGGAGTGTTTGGTTGGTGGTTATAAGGCCGTGTTCAACAATATGTGAAAAAGGTTGTGCATGTGAGTTTAGACGATTGGCTAGACAAGACAGCAAATCGTCCATATGCATATTGTGAGATAGCGCGGGAAACAAGGTGACCGGCCATCTCCAATAGCATGCTCATCCCATTCTTCAAATTTCAAACTCCACTCTGTCTGCAGCACAAGAATATCCATTTGAGGCAATCGCCGGAGATAGCCTCACACTGTGCAAAATGCACATCCAGTTACTCCACCTGTTGGCATCGGTATAAGAGCTTATACAGGCTAAAATAGTGCAGGGACGAGTGTTTGGATTTATGAAGAGAGGATTTAGATAGGCTTGCAGTCGATTCGTCCTTTATCTGATATTAGGCTTAGCATGCGCAGCATAGAAATCAAAACAACTTTTTAAACTCATTTGTTTATCATGTTTCTTTATTGAATCATGTAATCACCTAACTCATTTTAAATTTATATTTCTAAAATTTTTATGAACAAAACTAGGTCACGCGTGCCATTAATTTTTTTAAAAAAAAAATAGTTTCATTCGTCATTTGGAGTCAACCAAACACATGCGACTCTAGTATAATAATTTCTGATTAGGCAACCAAATAACTTCTAGTTGTATGAGTTTGGCGAGGCTCCCTAATGCAAACCATGTTATCCCTGTACGCAAATCAAACCCACCCTAAGTGTTCGGTGCAGATTTTTCCCTCTCGCTTGACCCGATGCAAGGCCGATCGATGACGACATGGCTGGCCAGCTGAGAGATGCGTACAACAAGACCACTTGCGTGGTCAGACGACGGGACGCGCGAAGCGACCGCAGACGAGAGTTGAGAACCACCTGAAGGGCAGCACCCAGCAGACGCACGCAGGGCATCGAGCGGAAGCAGGGGCCGGGGCGACGGGCGAGCAAGGAGGCAGGCATGCGGTTCAGAGCCCGGCAGGCAAGTACTGCAGCCGGCAGGCGCGGCGACGACCGTCAAAGGCAGCTGGGTGGGAGGGGCCAGCCGCGCGCGCCCGGGACGCCTGCCTGCCTGCTGTTTCGTTTCTTTCCCCCGCGACGCGACGGCAGCCATGCATGCCAGCCTGGGACTGAGACCGAACGATAGCCGATAGCTAGCTAGGCGACGAACGTGTCCAAGCGTGCGCGCCGCTGCCGGCCCCAAGCGGAGGCCGCGCGGCATCCCGGTACGTGCCCCCCGGCCCTTCCCTGCTTGGAGCTAGCCTCCTCGCCTCGCGCCAGCGACTCAGCTTTTCCTGCGCGCGCGCGACGCGATGTTCCCCGTCCTCGCCCTCGGTCCGCTCCCCCGGCCGGGCGGTCGCCTGGAGCTAGCACGCACAGACACAGATACAGATCTGCCGGCGGCCGGCGTCTGACGGCACTGCGCGGGCGCGGGCGCGGGCGCGGGCGGCACAGCGGCCTGACCGCCTGACGTGATCGTGATCTGATGGCCAATTTCATCCGAGAGCCGCCAGGCCCGGCGCACGCGGGTGTTGTTTATTGCATGGCACAGGGACGTGGCGCCGCGCGCGGTGGCCGGCGGTGCTGCCACCGCTGCCTCACGATTGCAGTCAAGGTTCACAGGTTGCTACCACTGTATGCATCGACCACACTATCATCACAAAAAACCATACTAGTAACTGCTGGTACTGTCTGCCCCCGACCTCCTTTTTTGTTTAAAAAAAAGCTTCTATTCACCTTAGCATATTGCATCAAGCTGATATGAAACGCTAAGATGATTTCCGGCCTCTATCACGTCACAGCTATATTACACAACTTAGTTTTTAAAACCGTCCACCATCAAAACGATACTTAACCCCGATAAGATTCAACAACAGTGCATCCAGAGAGAACATGATACACAGTCGTTATGATGATCCAGCAAATTATGGTTATTGCCGCAGAGAATAAATCCTCGAATTTGAAATCGTTGCCAGATACAACCAACTAAAGTCAGACCTAGTGAGATTTCTCCCGAAATAGAAAAAACTAATACACATGAGTACCACCATATTGGGAATCCTAAATGCCGCGGTCACCCTCAAACCGAGCTAGTGCTGTCATACCGCATAATCTTATCCCAAATTGTGGCCACAAACTAGACAAACGATATATCCTTAGGCGTGCAACTCTACAGACTACACGAACAAGCCAAAAGGCACACAACAATCAAGACCGTAAAATTCATCTAAAGATAGGATGCATCGTCTGAGTAAGCGAAGCCACCAATGATGCTAAGATGATAAAAATCACCAAACATGTATGAACAACACTTGCAAGTTGTAGAGACATTGTTGCAAGGAGCTGATACAAATCACCTTGCCATGCCGGCGATTGTCACGGAGTGGATGCCTACAAGGTCGCCCAACCCAACCATAGACACCAGATCTGGCAGCGGCTAGGAGCACCTGCCAACACCCGCGTCTGGCCACGCCCGGCGATGCCCACCCGCACCCGCGCCCTGCCGTGTCTGGCGACGCCCACCCAAGCCAACGCTCGCAGCAACCGACGGAACAGGGGGAGAGAAGGTGGCGCAAGGAGACCTGTCATCGCCATCCTAAGGGTCCGCTCAGGCAGCCTCCTCGGGCGAAGGCGATTGGAGAGGAAGGGAGGCGGGACGGGCGGCGGCTAGGGTTACCTCCTCCAACCGTGATAACGGGTGACACTACTGTTTCCTCCTCACTCGTCCAAGACCCGATGGACGTGTGGCTGGCCGCGGTCTATTTATGCCACGCCAGCCTTGTCCAGGCGCCTTTACAAATCTCCCAGTCCATGTCCATCCCAGGGTACAGTAGGGTGGACGTGGACAGGAGCTAGGCCGGGGGTACGATACGACTACGACCCACGACCACGACCTCATGAGTGGCATGGCATCAGCCATCAGTGCTACTGAAGCTAGAGTAATCCCCAGAGGTTATTTATCTGCACCAGCACCAGCAGCCAAGCAGCAGAAGCCCACAGCATTTTCCGGGCCATCCATCCATGCAGTGCAGTGCGCCAGTGCCATGCATGTGACGTGAAACTGTGTGAGAGTCTGAGAGATCCAGGGCCTCTCGCCACACCAGTCCACGAGACCACACGCGACGACGCTAGCTGCAGGCATGCAGGCAACATACTGTAACCACTGTCGGCGCGCGCTTGACTGCTATATGCTTGGGATCGGCCTGGGATTGGATTGCTCTGCCTCCATGTCCTCGATAGACCTGCACCTGCACCAGCACAGCTGCATCTGCATGCCCTAGAGGTCTGCCGCTAGTGGCTACATGTGGCGCACGCCTGATAGCTACGCGGCTTCCAGTTTCATCACTGCACCGGCATAGTTGCCCGCGCCAGGTTCAAACCATGGTCGGCACACACGGACACAGGTTTATCCTAACGCTGTTCCATTCTCTCTCTCTAAACAGCAACCGTCCAAATAGTTGTGCTCTGCTCCTGCTGAGTTTACTAGTATTTTATTTTATCATCATCGTATTGGCATGACACATGCATGCACCACCCTACGTTATAAAATATTGATATTCCTACGTTTATTATAAGTCATCTGTATATATATAGAGTAGAGTGCTATGTTTGATCAAATTTTCAAAAGTATTCTAAATACCAAGCAAGCACATCATGAAAACATATCCCTTCTTGATTGATTTAACACAGTAGTACTAATTTGGTCCCACAGATGTTGATATAATATCGTAAATAGTACTACCAAATTAGACAAACCTAGGTTTGTTTGACTTAAAAGTCCCCGAGCCAGCTTTGTAGACAAACTAAATATGTGTATCTTGTAATGTGCACTCCGATCCGTACAAGCTAGATCAATAAGAATGCTTTGCATGAAAATCTTCTTGTTAGTGTACCACCACATCGATTTATATAGTGTTTGTCCACCGTATGCCACTTAGCACGTACTTAGTCATGTCACCCAAGACCTTTGACCACCTTTTGAATTAAAATTTGGGGCCTTCTCAGCTACTCCATCCGTCCCAGAAAACAAGTCGTTTTAGGTTTATCCTAAGTCAAATTTTATAAAGTTTGACCAAATTTGTAGAAAAAAGTATCAACATTTATGACACCAAATTGGCACCCTATGAAAATATATGTGACAAAGAATCCAATAATACTCATTTGGTGCTATAACTATATATATGTTATCATATAAATTTGATCAAACTTTAAAAAAATTGACTTAGGACAAACCTAGAATGACTTGTTTTCTGGGACGGAGGGAGTATATTGTAACCACTGATGAGCCATTTCATTTTATTCCATTGTAACCACAAACCCATTAGTCACTAAAAAAATTTAACTTATCATGGGAGTTTAGATGCTCACAACATCAGCTTGGCTTAAGGTTAATTTGTACATGTGAGCCAGCTCACCAAGCCAGACTATGGGAATATATAGCAGCTTTCAAAATTTTATGTTAATTAAATATAAAAAAGACTAAATAGCGTAGCTTTGAGTAATATAGTAAATATTTTACTAGAATTAGACACAGAGTTTAGCACCACAAGTTCTTAAAGGTGTTTAATTCTAACTTTCTAACTTCTAACCATAGAAAAGTATAGATGACTAAACAACAGGTAGCACATCCATCATACAACTAAGTCATCTCAGCAGCACAACATCAGGGTTGTATCACCACTCAATTAAGTTGTCATGTCAAAGCTACACCATCATTTAGTCCATCACGGCCAGGCCTTTAGGCTAGGGTTACTCTCCAATACGGTCCTTCTTGGACTAGGCTGAGATATCTTCAGGAGCGGTTTGAAATGTGCACCGCTCGTGATGAGCCACATTACCAGAGGCGGTGCATAGCACGAACCGCTCCTGAAGATAGTAGAGGCGGTCCATGCCATCCACTACCTCTGCTAAGCTATCTTCAGAAGCGACTCGTAAAGTGGGACCCACACTGAGCACAGTTGAAGTGGCTAAAATTTTCAGCCGCTCCTGATGTGAAATGTCCTCCGCTCCCGTAGTGCGTTTGTGTAGTAGTATGGGTCAAGCCAATGCAGGTTGTGTAGTAGTATGGGTCAAGCCAACAAGTAGCTCATGAGCCAAAGCATACCTGCATGCTAAAAAGAATGCATGAGATGAAAATACAGGGGCAGCTTGGGCTCACTCCATGCCATGTGCTGAGTCTTAGTCAAGCTGCGAGCCCCGCGCCAAATCCCAGCCTAGTTGTTGGGTTTAGCCTTTGTTTTTTTTAAAAAAGAAACCGTGTTATGCCACACTTTAGGGCCTCTTTTTGGAGCATGGGGATTTCCCCCTATTTTTGTGTTTTTTTTTTTTTGTAAATTTAATGGCTTTCTATGAAATTATCGCGTTGCAAAGAAGGCCTGGATAAGTCCAATTGAGGTTGCGATACCCCCTTGCTGAGAAGCGACAAGGCTTGCATAGAGATGTAAACAAACATGTCCAAAATATTTGTTTATTTTTGGTGTAAATGGAAGCACATTTTAGTTAATCCCACTAACTTATGTATACACTGGTGACATGTGGAGACAAAGCAATGATTCATGTATCTTACCTTTCATTTTTGCAGTGCCAATCGAGGTTAAGTTTAGATAGTGCATTGACCAAAGCAACGAAATCAGCATGGCCCTGTATATATATTGTACTAATGATGAGCAAGGGAGGTTCCTCGGTGGTATACTTTTGTGTACGAAAAGAAGAGAGTGATAGTAGCTAAAAAAGTGTTAGTACAAGACATATAGAAAGAAATGAAAAATGAGTGGAAAGTGTCCGGGCCACACCGGACCGCCATTCATAATTGCATGATATAATAATATTAATCTAGTTAAAGAGGAAATTAGTTACACCAGTTTGTCAGTTGGGGTCTGGCTTTTGCGTAGTTCCGTGACATCAGTGTCTCTGTTACTTCGATCTACATGATCAAGATTATATTGCCACGGTCCAATATTTTCCCAAAAATCTTGAATCATTGCTTTAAAATGTACTGTATATTTCTACTTAAGTTTCTTAATTATAAGTAGTACTACCTCCGATCAGCCTTCCAAGTTCATTATGCATGTTCTCAACGTCAAATAAAGAAAGATTGGAGGAGGTAGTAGTATGTAGTACAAAAACAATGAAGATGCGTGCCTGTCATCAGTCATCATAGCTGGAACAAGCTAGAGGACATTGGAGTGGGTCGATCTTTAGCCGTACAAAACATGCGTCGATGCGCTACGAGTTTGCGAGGATCTATCACGTGTGAAGGCATGTTAGGAGTAGTAGTGCCTACTCGTACTGGCTGCCGAAAGGTGCATATGCACATGTGCGCTTGCATGCCTGGTCGTGTGCGTCGTCAACTCTCTTCTACTAATCCAGCTGGTGCAAGTTAAAAATAAAACAAAGAAACAAGTGAGAGGATAAGGGCTGGCTGGCTGCAAGGATAGATAGGAACAGGATATACCACCTACAGCAGAAACGAAACGATACCGTATTTTAGGCGGCTACTGTTATCAGTGAGCCTGCCCAACCGTCCGTATTTCATGCTCATTTATGTTTATAGCGTAGATAAGGGACTGTTTTGGTATCATAGTTTTCTAAAACCATAGTATTTGAATATCATGGTTTATATTTGACATGACAATACTATGGTTTTTTTTGTTAGCTACACTAAAACCATGGTATTCTTTATAGCCTGTTTGGACAACGTACAAAACCATGATATTTTAGTGGAAACAAGGAATGAAAACTTTGGATTGGAGTGGAGTTTTAAATACTCTAAAAATACCATGGTATTCTAACAGTACCATGGTTTTCGAAACGTTTTTTTTTAGATAATAACCAAACACCGTGTAGCCTAAGGCTGTGTTTGGTTTGGATAAAGTTACTGGATTCTCGCTGGTAGTATCTGGCTCAGTCCCAAACGTACCGGATTTTTTGCCTCGGGCAATAGAAAGCGAGACACTATCCCGATTTATCAACCTTTGGCCGGATACTCCCAGATAATATGCACGTTATCCAATACCAATATCTCAGTGCGTCCAAGCAGAGCCTAAAATATCATGGTATTGTCTGAAAACAAAACAAAAATTCAGCGTTTCTAAACAGAGCCTAAAGATACATAAACCGTGCGTTAGACACGGGTGAGGGTGATTTACCCAGCACGGCAGCATCCAATTGCAAGGGAAGAGGAGGCCGGAGAGGGCGGGCGGAGGATTCGGCGCTCCACGCGCGACGCGGTCAAATCTCGAAGCGCGCCCTCGCCAGCTGTGCCGCACGTGCGGCCGCGGCCTCGGCCTGGCCGGGCCACCCCACGAGCCCCCGGCCCCGCGCGCTGCCCGGTTGACCGGGGACAACGCATCGGCCAGTCCCAGTGGGCTCCCTCCCCCGCCGCGGCCCCCCTGGCGACGTGTCGGCATCGGCCGGCTGCCCTGTCCGTCGACCTCCCTGCGCGCGCGGGGCCCGGCCGGAATATTTGCGCCCCGGAGCCCAGGGACGTGCGGCTTCCAGCCAGCCAGGCTCCCTCCTCCCTTCTTCAGTTCTCCTGCTCCTGCTCCTCGCGGCCCCGGGAGGCGGGGACTGACCAGACCGCTTTGACCGGCGGACGCATGGCATGGGCTGGGCGCGGCTGCCGACACACGGGGCAGAGGCGCTCGGCTGCCTGGGGGCGCGCGGAAACCTACGCTTGCGACTGGCTGGCTGGGCTGTCCGGCTCCGGGCACGGCCTGTGCTGACCGCTGACTGCTGAGCACAGCGCGTGGGAATCCGCGGCGCGGACGGGGGGACCGGCGGGCGGGGAAGGAGTCGGGCCGGCCGGAGTCGCCGTTTGGATAACCTTGGCCTCCGCACGGATCCGGACAGTGGGACGCCCCGCACGGCGCCTCCTCTGACAACCGTTGTTTATACAGTGCTGCCATCGACATTCACTTCACCGCGTGCTTTGGCTGGCAGCGCCATCTATCGGTGCGTTGAACCTTGCATTGGAGCACGGCCGGCCGGTCAACACATCGGCCCTCTTTCTTTCCTCTTTTTTTTTTTTTTTTACAAATATTATAACATCGACTGGAGAAAATCCCACGTTACTCTATACGAGTAGTTATTATTCCCAGATGATTAACTGGCCCTGTCTATCCATGGAGGCTTCATTTGCAAATCTGAATCAATGTGACACTAACTGGACAACCTATTGACCGGGCAGGCGGTGGTGGAGCCGATGGACACCGCCCGAACGTTTCGTTAACTGAACTGACCATGCATGCGTGGGGGAGCGCAATGCGCACTAGATGTACATATGGTGGGCGTACAGCTACACGATCCATGAGACGAGTATACATACATTGGCGGCGCCTCACGTAATTTCTACTGTCTCTGAATTTTCAAAGCCCGCTTTAGGGCTTGCAATATTTGGCGCCTAGAGCTAATTGTAAGTTGGCTGTAAATATTGTAATTACCATGCCCATTTGGCGCCCGTTTTGTGCCTGTCCTGCTGGCGGCGGATTGTTTGTTCTCCGCTGGTAATTGCCAATGGCACACCCGAAAGGGTTAGCTGCTCCTATGATTTATGCACCAAAATGATGATGTCCTTCCATCACTTGAACAGTGATTAATAATATAATGGGGTGTTCGTTGGAGGAATTTGCTAGCGGCATCATCTTCTCATCACTCTTTTTTTTTCTTTGGTTTATGAAATGGAACGAGCTAATCAATCACCATCCCATTCCTTTGTAGCCAGTAATTAAGTACAACCATATATAATGAAATCGTACCACCAAATTCATTTGGTAAACTAATGATGGACTACTTCATCTGGATTCTGGCATGGGATGGCTCCTCAAAACAACAAACAATGCTATACAAAGTTGTCTCAGACTCTAGGACAAAGGCATCTTTAGATATGGATATCATATGATCTGGATTATATGTATTTGTATCCGCTGACAACAACGTTATCACGAATATTTCATATTCATATGTGATTTTCATGGAGACTGACTTTTTTATTACTCTCTATGCAAATTCTTATTCATATTTAAAAAACATGGTATATATGAAGAATAAAATACACAATAGCATCATTTAGATGCTACCTCTATGACAAGTAACTACTGTCAAATTATATTTTAATGTTACTAAATATAAAAAATTAAGTTAGTTTTAAAATATACTTTATTTATTTATTGATGGAGGCGTTTTTAATTTACTGAAGATAAAGACTTTTATATTATTTTAAACATTTATTTATTGTGTTACTTAATTTTTTATCATATTAATGTTTAAAATATTTATTTATAAATATATCATCTTCGATGTGCTATCTTTGTCTATATGTCTCGTATTACTCATCGATCTCCACACGTCCAGTGATTTTGCTGTACATACTTAGACCATCAATAAAGCAAATAGATACTTGCAGGCCATGTTTGGTTGCCAGTGGATTTTGGGAATACAAATAACGCACGCTGTCCATTTAAATGTACGTAGATAAAGATGAAAAGTAGTAGATTGCGTCTTATAGCACAAAAATCCAAGAATGAGAATGTAGTGTTTGGTTTTTTATGAGATAGTATTATTTAGATTCTCATTATCTCTAGTAACCAAACACCCCTGCGACGATCGCTGTCCAAATCAAGTAGATATCTTATCGCAGATCTGAATTTGAGTTATACATTTTTGGATCCATGTCTAATAATATTTGTATCCGTATTCAATTAAAATATGGTAAAATCAATGCCTTCGGGATGTGGTTCCATATGAATTTGATCCGAATCGTCCATCCCCACCAAACAAAGGCACACGGCCAAGTATTAAGACTAGGCGTAGCAAATCGTGGAAACCATTGCGCACATGTATTTTGGACGATCATTTAGACAGCCCAGTAGATCGTGACTGAATGTGTGTGCGTTGAAAAAGAGCGTGATGCAAAAGGGATAACGGGATGTGCACGCTGCCGGGGACTGAGTATCTTTTCGTCACGGTGGTATCAACTGTCAAAAAGTCTTGCTAAAAGCGGAGTAACTCAACCTTAGCCACCCACGGAGGATCGGGTCGTGGTCTGAGCTTGAGACGAATCCGGCGCTTGCCATGAACTGGCGTGATCGAGGCATCCACCTGAGGTGTGTGTTTGAGTGGGCTACCTAGACCTAGCTAGCTGCCCACCAATGACCACCCTAGACTAGACTAGGCGATCGGCTTCCTCTTGCTGCATGCACTGACGCATCTACATGCACGCCCAATAAACAGGTTGGTCCGTAGGATAGCTTGTTCGGTTCCCTGTGCTACGCGCCTCTCTGCTTCTGTACAACGGTGATCGTTTTTTTAGTGGCAAGCAGGTCGGTCGACGCATAACAAGCAGGCGCTGCATGTGACCAGACCATGTGTGCCGTGCCGTGTTCCGTGGCAGGTACGGTGGCCAGACCGACACCCACCACCGATCGATCGCAGCTTGCGTCTCCGCGTGCAGCGCAGCTGTGATGGAGTGCCCCGGCCGCAGCCGCAGGTAGCCGGTAGCTCGCGTCGCGTTGCGTTGCGTTGCGTACGCCCGTCCCGTGTGTGCGTGGGTTGTATTATTATTGCCTGCGACCGCGCGACGGGGCACTAGCAGAGAGCGAGCCTGCAGGTGAGGTGAGGCGAGGGGAGGGCATGCCAACGAGCCTTCACAAGTTTCCGCCCCATCATCGCCTTCCAAGATTTGTCTGGCCCGCTGCCCTGTGGGGCCGCGGCCGCGCGAGGGACCAGGTGGAAGGAAGGCGTGTGGAGCCACCCGTCGGGCCGGGCGCGGCCAGTCAATTCAGCCGAGACTCTCTCTCTATCGATTGGCCCGCGTGCGCCCTCCTCCCAATCTTCACCCCGGTTCCCAGCTCCAGCACGCACCCCCACCCCGCACGCACACGTGCTGGCCACCTCCGATCCCGCCTACTTATATACCCGGCGCCATTCGTCGACCCCTCGATCGAATCGGCTCGGCCAGCACCACCAGCAGGCAGACGTACGACCCTCTTCACCACCACTCCAGCCAGCACCCACCAACCCACCACCACTCTCCATCCTTCCCTCAACCACCCTCTCGATCCATCTCCTCCTCCTCGTCTTCCCCCACGCGGCATATAGCAGACGACGACGGCAGCCGCGCGCGCACCACCAGCGAGCACGGCCGCAATGCGGGGTCCGGGGATGGTGCTGGGTCCTCTGGACACGGCGGGCGTGCAGGTCCCGTGGTACTTCCGGTGCCCCATCTCCCTGGAGCTGATGCGCGACCCGGTGACGGTGTCGACGGGGCAGACGTACGACCGCGCCAGCATCGAGTCGTGGGTGGCCACGGGCAACACCACCTGCCCCGTCACCCGCGCGCCGCTCGCCGACTTCACGCTCATCCCCAACCACACCCTGCGCCGCCTCATCCAGGAGTGGTGCGTGGCGCACCGGTCCATGGGCGTGGAGCGCATCCCCACGCCCAAGCAGCCGGCCGACCCGGACCTGGTGCGCTCCCTGGTGGCGCAGTGCCCCGGCCTGCCCGCGCTGCGCAGGCTCCGGGCGCTCGCCAGGGAGTCCGACAAGAACAGGCTCGTCATGGCCACGCACGAGACCAGGGCCGCGCTCCTGCACGCCGCCTTCGGCCAGGCCGAGCAGGACGACGAGCTGCAGGCCGAGGCCATGGCCGTGCTGGCGCTGGTGGGGCTCGGGGAGGCGGAGGCCGCGGAGGTGGTGGGTCGGGAGGAGCGGGTGGCCCGGCTCGGCAAGCTCCTCCTGGCCGGCGCGACGCTGGACGCCCGCACCAACGCGGGCGCCGTGGTGGAGGCCGCGGCGTCGGCGTCGGCGTCGGGCGCGGAGGCCCGCGCCGCGCTGGGCGCCGCCGAGGGCGTCATGGAGGGCCTGGTGGCGCTGCTGGCGGAGGGGGACAGGCCGTCCCACGCGCGCGCCGCGCGCGTGGGCGTCCGCGCGCTCTTCGCGCTGTGCCTGGCCAAGGAGAACCGCGCGCGCGCGGTGGCCGGCGGGCGCGGCGTCCGCGCTGGCGCGGCGCGTGGCGGAGGGCGGCGCGGGCGAGCCCGAGCGCGCGCTGGCGGCCGTGGAGCGGCTGTGCCGCGCGGACGGCGGGCGCGACGCCGTGGTGGCCGGCGCGGGCGGCGGGCCGGCCGCCGTGGCGGCGCTGGTGCGCGCCATGTCGGGGCGCGCGGCGGAGCACGCGGCGGGCGCGCTGGCGGCCGTCGTGGGCGGCTGCGAGGCGCTGCAGGTGGAGGCGGTGCGCGCGGGAGCCATGAGCCAGCTGCTCGTCATGGTGCAGGGCGGATGCTCCGACCGCGCCAAGCGCAAGGCGCAGCACCTGCTCAAGCTGCTCCGCGCCGCCTGGCCCAGCGCCGACTGCATCGCCAACTCCGACGACTTCCTCCAGCCCTACTGATCGAGTATTCATTGGCCATCGGCGTCCCTTCCTTCCTTCCATCCCCAGCACGGCCGAGTGAGGGGCAGATGGAGAAGACACCGCCGGCCGGCCGGCCGGCGGCGTGTATGTATGGCCGGTGCCGGGCACCGTGACCGGGATCGGAATCATCGGATGGTGGTAGCCTAGTAGGACGACGGAGGAATTCTCTAGTGCTTTGCAGTTTTGTACGTACGTACGTAATGGTGGGTGCTGTCGATTCGATTCGGCCATGATCAATCAACAGTAGCACTAGCTAGCAGTCCCCGATCTTCTTCGTCTTCTTCTTTGGTTCGATTCTCGCATGGCAATTGCAGCCACCGCTCACCGGATGGATGGATGGATGGATGGATGCGAAAGAAAGAAGAGAAAAAAATGTTTTTTTTTTGGCGGGCGACTGGGCGAGGGCGAGGGCGAGGGCGAGGCGTAGGCGCAGGGCGCGTGCCAGAGGGGCCGAGGGGGCACATCCGCACACAGGCGCGCGCGTGTGTCTGGGTCAGTGCAAGTACAGGCGAAGCAGCAGCGAGAGGGGACGGGGGAGATTGCGCATTGATGAAAGCTGGGCAAGCGGCAGGCCCTGGCCGGTGGCGGGGGTGCGGGCCCCCACCCCCACCCCTGCTGCAGCCTGCAGGATGCTTCTGCAGAATGGAATGTTGTTGCGGTGCCGTGAAAATTAGCATCACCCATCCCCCCTCTACCTCTCTCTCCCTCCTGGCGGCAGTGATTTGGAAAGGAGGACCTACGGCATGTATGCTGGCAGCAGTGGCAACGGGACGGGGATCAGAAACAGAAAGAAACCCAGAGGTACAGATGCATGGCAGGGCTGGGCAGGGCAGCTCCCTTTTGACCGGATTGGCGAGCAGAGTTGCCAAGGAGACCGCTCGGCGTCGGCGCTCCCTGCCTCGGTGCCTCCTCATCACTCACTCACTACTCCACTCATTGGTGTGGTAGCGCCTGCCGGCCTGCCTGCCTTGGACTTGGGACAGTTGGACTTGGACTTGGACCGGACTGCTATGTTGTTTGCTTCCCCTCCGTCCCTCCGTCCCTCCCGGCTGGGCCTGCCTGAAAAAGAACACTGCTGCAGGAGCAGGAGCAGGAGCAGGAGCACTCCTCCTACTGTACTGTGCGCACCACCCACCGGCAGGGGAGCAGCCGGGCAACGCCTATTGAACGCCCCGTGCACCGCGGTGGTGGCGCCCCCATGTCCGTCGGACCACCGCACCTGAGACGAGCGAGACGCCACTGTTCGTTTCGTTGCGTTCCACTGTGCAGTGCGCGCCACGCGGAGCACCTCGCTCCATTTTATATATTTTCTTCCACGGCTACGACCCAGCGCTGGCGCTGCCCCCTGCTGTGGAGTCAAATCTGGTCCATGATTGCATCTGCTTTGCTTCCTTCCGGACGCACACAGGGATCGGAAGATCACTGGTCCGCTAATTAAGCAGCTACTAATGGATTACTATGGGATGGTGAGGCGACAGTGCCCGTCCGCGCATCTCGCGTCTCGTCTCCGCCCGCGCGCACTGACGGGAAAAGCGGTGGTCGCCGTGGACTGCGCTGCGCGCGCGCTTCCTTCCATATTCTCAGCTCAGCTCAGCTCAGCTCAGCTTCCTTCAGTGGTCACGCACGCTCTTAATTCGTGTCCACGTTGGCTCCCTGGCAGGGATGATTCATATGATGCCGCCCATGGCGGCCGCTGGGCTAGGCTTTTACTGTAGGACCGATCGACGACGCGAGGACAGGGCCAATGAGAGGCCAAAAGAGAAAATGATTCTTTGCTTTAGTCTAACTGTTTCCTGAGATACGCTTTTGAGCTGTGATATCGTGCGCCACCGCACCCTTTCTTCCTCCGGAATTCTGCCCGTGGATCTGGATCGCCAGAGGATCCGTCCTTCCCACGCTTTGAACTGTACTCAAACAAACTTGCACGATGCGTGCTGGGTTGCAACGCTTGTCGCGGGGAGCACTTCGTCATGTGTGGTTTGCAGTAATAATCTACCGTCATTGGGATTTAGATAATATTGCGCTTACAATATAAGCCGCGGCTCCATCTCCTTATCCACTCACTTCTCGCTTGAACCACCTCTCTCTCCCATCCTGCTCCTCCTCCGTCTGCAGCTGACACGTCGCTATACGCTCCCTATAGTCCTATGGCCCTTTCTTTTTCCTGCCCTCCTCTTCCTCCTCGCCTGGCCCTCCCTCGTTAGCCAGTGTCGCCAATGCACTCTTCCCATCCCCTCTCTCCCTATTGGTGTTTCGTGCCACCAATCCACCATGGAATGTGTCACAAAATGGTTTAGACTAGGGCATATATAGTCCTGACGAATAGCGATGGTTCACACAAGATCGCGGAGAAGAGCATGATTTAGGCATGCTGAGCAATTGAATTGCGTAATACCCCATGTCATGTGTCCACCTTGTTGTGGTCTGTCTCATGTACGCCCCTAGGATTGTTACATGTTATGTTCCTAGTCGGTTGGAGTCCTATAGGCCGACATACAAGGAGTTTCAGTATAGTTTCTCCTCAAAACTTACTTTTGGTTTAGTTTTTCATAGGAATTGCTGCAAACTTTTTTCAACCCAGTACACCACTACGAATCACACTGATTGACCAAAGGAAGCAAGGAAATCAGATGCGTGTAAACAAAGGTAAATCCTTAGGGCATTTCTAAGACACTGGTCCCTTTGTAGATAGAAGGGGTTTGAGGGAGAAACAGATTATTTTTTCTCAGTCTCCATCATTCCTCTCCATTCCCCATAGAAAATGAAGTATCAGACTATAGCCTTAATGTATCCATAGGGGTTATGCCTCTCATCAAAACATAGTGTTTAGTTGGTGGATACAGTGAGATAGGATGGCTCCATCCATGTGTTTCAAGGATGGAATGGCTCCATCCTTTTGTTTGTGTGCATGGATAGAATGGTTTTGCTCTTTATTTGGTTGAAGGGACGACATGGATGGAAAAACAACAACGTTAGCCACTGTTGGTGTGGGGCCCGCTGTCAGTCACCGGACCTCCCCGGCTTCGGCTCCCTGCTTCGCCTAGGTCGTGCCCGCCCCGGCCTCACCTCCCCACTTTGCCGCGGCCGTGCCCACCGGCCCGTATCTCCCCGCTCCACCGCAACCTCGCTCGCTGGCAGTGTTCGGAGAGCGCAGGAGGTGGCGCGGCGACGCGGATCGACTGACGGCGAGGCGAGGAGCGCAAGAGGTGATGCAGCTGGAGCAACGACAGCATGCGGGCACTAGGAAGGGAGTTGGTGGGCAGTTAACGCGTAGAGACGCCGTCCGCGAGAGAGAAGCGTGTCCAGTCTTTTTTTCGGAGTGAGCTCATCCCGAATCTGAACGGAATATATCCTTCTTAGGATGGCTCCGTCCCCTAGTGTCTAGCAACCAAACACTAATAAGCAGGATGGAACAGTTCCATCACAGGCTTCGAGGACAACTCTCTAACAAAAAGACACTTTATTTCAGCGAAGATTAGCTACTATCCATGTTTTAGGAAGGAAAAAAAAAGGACATATATGTCTGTGACATTGTACTACTCCCTCCGTCGCAAATTAAAAAGGATTTTAGACCTCTTAATAAATTTATTTCATTACTCCATGTATATGTTCAATACTTCGAGGACAACCCTCTAACAAAAAGACACTTTATTTCAAGCGAAGATTAGCTACTATCCATGTTTTAGGAAGGAAAAAAAAGGGACATATATGTCCTGTGACATGGTACTACTCACTCCGTCGCAAATTAAAAAAGATTCTAGATCTCTACTAAATTTATTCATTATTCCATATATATGTTTGATATATAGTCTAGATTTATCGATATCCACTGAGAGCGAGAGCAGAGATAAGAATTGGGCAAGTCTGTTGTCGTCGTCATCATTACTACGTAGTTACTACCCATTTCCTTGTTTGAGTCAGAGAGAACTCCTCGTGCAATTATTGATGCTGACATGTCAGCATCTCCCTGCGTTCGACTGGTCAAAGTGATGCCAACTCCCAAATTAATTAAAGGTAAGCATGCAGCCAGTAGTATAAGAAATGGGCACAAACACCATATCCGGATGCAAGCGATGAGGCGGGAAGGAGCTCATATCAATGGCTAACTGAACTAGTAACTAGTATATACTGGTACAACTGTCGAGGTCGAGCCCCACCAAGCGAGAAGAGAGTTGGTTAAGGTTAAGGCCCCCACCAAAACGAGAAAGAGTCTGATTGTTTAACTAAGCAGGCAAAAGGAGTTTCGGGGCGGGGAAGACCACCGCACCTTTAATTTCGCCGGTATCTGCTGACAGCAGGTACCTGCGTTATCTATCTATTGCTAGCACTACTATATTATATATATATGTACTTAGTATATATGATGATTCGGCAATGCTATGATACGGGTGTCCGATGGGAAGAAAAAAAAACGGACGTCTCTTTCCAAATATTTCGATAGTTTTTCGGGATTGTTGCATTAGTTATATTATAATGTTTCAACAATGCTTTCTAAATGTTTCATCCGATTTTTTTAATCTTCTCATCAGATTCACGGATCCGATTTTTTCACTCAATTCAGTTAGTTCACACATGCTGATGTTGCAATAATGTATTTTCAATGTTTCATTAGTGGTTCGTTGATGTTTTGGTAGTTATTTTCTCATGTTTCACGCACCGTCCGACGCGCCGCGTCTAGATTTTTTCCCCAAATCGTGGATCCGAATTTTTCATTCGATTCAGTTAATTGACACATATCGTTGCAACAGTGTATTTTTAATGTTTCATCAGTTGTTCGTTGATGTTTCGGTAGTTACTTTTTTATGTTTCACGCACCGCCAGACGCTTCGCGTTCGGATTTTTCCTCCCCAAATATCGATGTTGCAATAGTGCAATTTTTAATGTTTTATCAGTATGTCGATGTTTCAGCATCCAGCGTCCGATGGAAACTCCTCCCATCGGACGTCCGGACGCCAACGGTACCAATGATGATTACGACGACGGATAGGATAACATAGTGATAGAGCACACCAACGACTTTGAGAAAGCTAGAAGAAGAGGATCGGGCAGTTGAATAAAGATGGAGGAAGAGAATATAATCGGTCGGTACTCTCTTTGTGTGTGGGTGTGGCCTGGCCATGGTGGTCTTCAGTGGAGCTAGCGCTAATGTGCTATCTATGCCGCCTAGGCCACTCCCCCACTCTGCCCGCCTTTCCGAGCGTGCTTTTGGCTCTCCGCGCGCGCCTTCCTCTTTTCCCGTCGCAAATAATAAAACAGCAGTAGTACTGGAGTAGCGTTAGTTGTAGGGGAATCCACATCAGAATTTGTGCAGAAAAGACGGCCCTAGCTAGTTTGTAGGATGGATGGAGCGCCAATGGCTATGCGGCTAATTCCCTACACCCTGTGAATCGACGAGCACTCGAGCGGTGCTGTCGTGGATGGCTCGCGTGAGATTCTGTCGCTAGCCACTGGCTACACCATGAGGCGTTGTCGCCGCGGCATTTGTTCGGCAGCTGTTGCATGCTGAGCAGCCTCACAAGCCCGTGTTGGGCAGGGGCCTTTGCCTGCTGCAGTGGTGCTGGTAGTGGGTATTCGCTCGCTGCTCGATCAGCTGTCCGTTGATGCATTCGTGCGTCCGCCTTCGAGTTCGAATGCATGCATGCAACTCGATCTCTCATTGGTGCTAAAACTGCTAGCTCTCATTCTGAGGACGAATCATCAGTCCTCAAAGGCGCTAGCTGCGGCCATAGCTAGCCTAGTACGACTACTTTCTTCTTACTTTGTGCGCTTGGCAGCACGCACAGATTAGGGAGAAAATTAAAGGTCCGGATGGCGGGAGCAACGTTAGAATATGTAAGCACCACCACCATGCCATGCATCTCGATAGATCCATGGCTCCGTGCCTCTGCCTCCTCCCTTTCTTTCTTTCTTTCTTTCTTTCTTTCTTTCTTTCTTTCTTTCTTTCTTTCTTTCTTTCTTTCTTTCCCATGTGCTGCTGCAGCTCAGTTTTCTTCGCTCTTCTCTGGTCTCGATTCCCCCGAATGACGACGCGGACACGGACACGGACTGCTTTCAGCTTTGATCTAGCTACCTGCTCGCTGGGAAGGTGATCGAGGCGTGCGAGGGGGATCGCTGCACTGCACATGTGGGGGTGGTAAGCGAGCGTGCGCACGGCAGTTCTAGAACTCGATCCAGTCCAGTGCATGCAGTGGCAGCCACATGCTGCATAGGAGCTGGTCCAGGTGACAGCCACACCACCGTAGCTGGCACTGCACATGCCTTTGAGAGGAGGGAGGGGAGCAGCATCACCCCCGTCACAAACCCAGCTTAAATTGTGCTCTTGCACGTGTGGACAGGAGTGGAGCCTCTGCATTGCCTTTTTTTTTTGTTTCCCCAATCCGCTCGCTGCTGGTGAGGGCCTGCCTATTTAGCGAGCACTCGCTGGATTCATCCCCAGCGAGCGACGCTAGTCCCCTGACGTCCACGTCTCCTCTCACCACACAGGGAGGTGAGCCCAGGTGAGTATTTTTATTTTTTATAATTTTCCGTGCACTCTAAAATTATATCAAAAAAATATTATCATAAACTTATGATTCTAAAGTTATGATCGTAACTTTAGCTTAGCATAACATATCTACGAGAATAAATTATGTTAGCATAATTTTATACAAATAAATAATACCAACAAGTTATGTTATGTTATACAATTATGACAAATTATACTACCGTAAACTATGCTAGCATAAATTATGTTAGCATATTTTTACCACAAAGTTATGATAAAAAACTTTACATCTTAAATTTGAGCATAAATTATGTTAGCATAATTTTATGTCATACAATTACGATAAAATTATGTTAGCATAAATTATGTTCTCATAATTTTATGTCATAATTTTTACCATACGTTCTAAAGTTGTTATCATGAGCATATATTATGTTAGCATAAATTATGTTAGTATAAATTATGTTCTTATAGTTTTATGTCATAATTGTTAAAAAAATGCTTAAAAAAAAAGAAAACACCTTACCTGGGTCCACCGAGCGAGCAGCAGGAGCATCGCTCGCTCGAGCGATAGCCAACAAGGATTCGCGTGCTGCTGCTCTGGATGGAGAATTGGAGATGGATGGACACACCGCACAACATTCCCGCCAGCGGCAAGGCGCTGTTCAACAAACCGCGGTTTAGCTCTGGGCCTGGCCCATCTGATACTACTTTCCTCGCGGGCTCCGCCGGAACAGCCCTGCCTCAGCTGCAAATGATCCGGCGGCCCAGCCCAAAGGAAAGCTCCACTCCACACTGGGAATCACCTCACGCACACCCATCCACCTGCTGACCTGCATACGTACCACCACAGCAGCGACACCCAATCTAAGCAAACAAGCAAGCCATGACCCTAAGATTTTTTCATAGGATATGCCAAACCCTTATGCATAGACTATTTATAAATGAAAAAAACGGTCATGAGAAAAAATTATATAAGGAAAAAAGAGTGCCCGAGCAAAATTGAACTATGCCAGGTTTCGAACCCGCTCTGCGCAGCTGGGAATGGAGCGCTTCAACCACTTCATTCAGCAAGTATCCTCCGATGCAACTGAGGCTGCGGAGCTGCCCGGCGAGCGGCGGAGCTCCACGCGGTGACTGGCGCGGCCTCGATA
Source organism: Paspalum vaginatum (assembly GCA_030272315.1). Taxonomy (NCBI): domain Eukaryota; kingdom Viridiplantae; phylum Streptophyta; class Magnoliopsida; order Poales; family Poaceae; genus Paspalum; species Paspalum vaginatum. Next base: position 15,113,968 of record CM059015.1, read on the forward strand.
GGCGGCGGCGGCGGCGGCGGCTCGGCAGCGTGCGGAGCTCCCTGGGCGACGGCCGCTTGTTTTTGTGGGCGCGCGAATGTTGGGTGGAGGGCGGCGCGGCCATGCGGGCACGTGCGTCGGTGGGATTGTACGGCGGACGGTGTTATGCCGCGGCTTCTGGGCACAACGTTGGGTGCATTATTTTTTATTTTTAATGCACTAGGAAAGACGGGGTATGCTTGGCAGCCTTTGGTGACTTGTTAGCGACCGCATTCAGCTCATGAGTCTAGAGGATTTAGACGTGGTTTCAACTTTCAAGTCTTGGACTGGCCATCCGGATGCGGATCGCTGGTTTCAAGCGGGTCAGCACATGTGGGCCTCACATGTCGTTGAAAGAGAATTAAAATGAACGCGTTGAGATGTGGGTGTCACATGCCACGTCAGCAAAATCACCTTCATGCAGCTCGAGATCGTAAATCGGAATTTTTTTTACCGGTTCAAGGGTGCGAGTTACCTAGTTTCGTAGCACGAGGTTGAAAATCAGATTTCTTGATCAGTTTAAGATCAGTAAGATGGACTTTTCCCTAAATTAAAAGGCATAGCATCATAACAGGAAGAAAAATGAGAAAACCATTGTGCATTGCATCTAGACAGGAACTTGACTCCCCCACAAATGCAAAAGCACTAGCTAGGAACCCACTTATAGGAACTTGAAAACAAGTTAAGTGCACGTAAGTTTACTACTAAGAAAACAACAACTAGAATATTGGACAAGAAAACAGTAACAACTTTGTTTAAGCTTTGAGAAATAATAAAACACCACAGAGGCTGACCACGACCGGCAAAATAACAATGCTTCGTATGCTAAGAATCATTAAGATTAGAGTAACAGATCGATCGAGTTGATCTGCAGCAGTTCATTGATGCGGAAATAACCATGTTGGATTCATGAATGTGCCATCCAGTGCCCGAAGTCTGTCCTCTGGTATGTCAGCAGCAAATGGTGCCATCGCTTCATCTTTCATGCTGTACACAAATCTTTCTGGGCGGTGGTTACTACCACCATCAATAAGATAGATAAGATCGCCTCCAAATCCATCATAGTCACACGAACGAAACGACCTGCTGCTGCACGGGGTGATGAAGATGCAGTCGCCGTCCAAGCTCTCCATCTCTGTGAGTCTGGCAGGGTCTGAGCTCAAGTCCACCTCAAATACCCTAACCCTCGCCTCAACAGTACACGTAGCAACTATTAGTTTTCCTCGCCACTCCACCAGTCTCCAGTCGGTCCCGACATCGACCTCAGGCAGGTCAAATTCATAAGCATAATGCTCGACACGAGAAACCATCAGGCCACTGCTGTCGTCTTCAGAGATCTCAAAGGCAAAGAGCTCAGGGCCGAATTCGCCGTCACCGAGCATGTAGAGCTTCCCATGGCAGAAGACAATGTCCATGAACTCAGTGATGCAGGCAACGTCGCACACGCACCACGACTTCATCCCGGACCTCCAGAAAGCAAGCTTAGCTGCACGCTTGATGACGGAGATGGCAGCCACAACACACTTGGAGCTGGTGTCATCAGCAGGCGAAGAGGACAACACCACCTTGCAGAACGACATCGCGCACGGCCTGGCGTTGATCGCGCAGTTCACCACGCCGGAGCCGTTGACGATGGATGGGGAGCGACCGGCGGCTGCTGGATGCGTCGACGGAGCGGGTGCGGCCGGACGTGGACGGCGGCGGGAGGCGGACGACGCCGCGGGAGAAGGGGTTCGTCAGGAAGCATCCGTGGTCGCCGAAGCTGCGGCCTTTGATGAGGCTCACGCCGACGAGCCACCCCTCGAACGAGCCCACGCAGCGGGCGACGGTGCCGGCATCAGCTGCCGTCTCCTTCTTCGGCAGCGGCATACTCCGGGACGCGTCGGTCATGGTCGCTTCCTCTCGGAAACTGTAGTAGGATGAGAAGTCGGAGAGCACGAGCATGGGCAAGCGGCGGCGGCGCCCGGAGGTGAAGCGCCGCGGCGCGCCATGCGCGGCAGATGGAGCGTAGCCTGGCGCGGTCCTCGAAAAGAGCGAGGCGGCCGAAGGCTACGCCGAGGATGTCCGCGGGAAGGTCCGCCCATGGCCGATGCTGCTGCTGCGACTCGTAGGAAGCAGGCAGCGCCGCGTTCATTCTCTGATCAGACGAGGTTCCTGTACCGGATTCCATGGCCGCGTCCCTTGTCTAGTTGTCTTGCTCCACCGATGACAGGGTAACGGATATATATACTACCGCGGGAGCCCCTAATCCTAATCTGATCCGTTTCTTTCTTTTGATAGGCGATCCGTTTCTTACTGGCCTTCCTTACAGGAACAGATTCGTACGAACACGGTTTTAGTTTGAAAGATTCTCAAATACCCATCCCACTCCGACACAAAATCGGTATTTTGCAAAGTCGCATTTGGCATGGCCATGCTTTCCGGTCCTTGTAGGCAAATAATTCAATCAACAACATCAACCAAACAGAATATCAAAATCTCTCCTCTCCCTAATTAATTATTAATTGATTATAATTATCTCTATCTAATAATAATAGTAACAAACAACAACAATAAGACGCTCTGACGTTTGTACTCTCACTTTCAGATGTAGTGGTGAATTTGCCCTTGTTTTTTAAGCTTTGCGAATTTGCCCCTGCTATTTCAAAACGAAGCGAAGATTTATCCCATGTTCAGTCAAGTCTGTTAATGGTGTCAAATGTCATAAGAAAAACCATCATACCCATGCGCATTTGCCCCTATTTTTTGAATGGATTGTGATTATACCCTTACGTTGGCACAAATATTTGGACAATATTTGAACATGTTACAAAGGAGTTTTTGAAAAAATTATGGCAATTTGCATACATTTCAATGGTACATAAATATTGGTAAAATTTGATAAAATTCCTGGATCCACGTAGTCAGGCGCACACAACAGTAGAAAATCCATATGGTTTGTCCTAAAATCACATCATTAAGTGTAGAATATGTAAGAAAATCTACTGCACTAAGTGCATACAATCTATATGTCCAATTACTATGTATGACAAAGTCAAGATTTTACCCAGGACACCTCAGTGTTTATAGCAACATATTCCATACTTGTTGATTGTCGCTGGATTGCTGCAATGGCTGAAGATCAGATGAGCCATGGGGGCTGTGGGACACAACCTCATCCATGCTTCCTCAAACTAGGACCCCCTTGCCAAGCTGTGTGGCGGGGCTGCAGGGACGCCCCTCCTACTCAAGGCTTGGGGCTTAGCGGGCCCCTCCGACTGAGCCATAGGACGCTAGGGTGAGCCTGCCCTCCTGCCGTAGAGCCATATTGAGAGGATGAGCAGGGTCGAGCCTGCTCGCCTGCTGTAGAGCCAGAGCGAGGGGCTAAGGCTAACTCCAACAAGGGACCATTCCATTGTGGTCCACCTCAAAAGTTGTATCCATATACTACAACTTTCTATTTTTAACTATTTAATATAATATCTTTTCTATTTTATTGTTAAATTTGAAATGATCCTCCCGTTTGGTCCTCCTTATTGGACATGGCCTAAGCAAGGCCCTCTAGCCGTGAAGCTGGAGCGAGGAGCAGGCCGGGCCCCCTCCTACTAGGTCGTGGGGGCGATTGGTGCCTGCCTGCCGTGGAGGCTATCACAGGGGCAAGTGGCAGTGCGCTTGCCTCCCGCGGAGGCCATTGCTGGGCGAGCGGCAGCGCACTTGCCTGCCGGGTCACAGGGACGACCGGCGTGCCTGCCTGCTGGGCCATGGGGCCAATCACCTCTGCTGTCGCGGTCTCCCTCGCACAGTCCGGTCACGGTCTCCCTCCCGTACTGGTGGAGCCTTAGACTTCCAAAACAAGGGTAGACATTTGTTTCATTTTCAAACCACTGAGAGCAAAATCACAAAGTTGAAAAAAAAGCAAAATCACTATGGGACGATACAGTGAGAGCACATTTCAAATTTCTTTCTGTGTGGGAGGCTGGGAGCAGGTTCAATGTGTCCAGCTCCACTCACGATTCCAGGACAGGTTTGTTGAGAGATGGTTATTTGGACTGGAGTTTGGCAGGAAAAAAGGGCTTCCCACCTTCTTGCCCTTGTGCCCTCTATGTGTCTTAGGTGCCCTAGTCATTTGCTGGTGTGTGTGTGAGTTGTAAGGGTTCTCACCCCTTTTATTCTTCTTAATACAATGATACATAGCTCTCCTAGGTATTTAAGTAAAAAAACATGCTTAATCAAACACCTGCTCAGGCATGTTACTTAAAAACACTATTTTGTTTTTCTCTCTCGTTTGCCTTTAATAAATTTATTATGTACTAGGTCCATCTCCTGTCATTTAGTTCAAGAACATTTTAATTATAGCTGACTTGGATTGATCATATTTGAATTGGGTTGATACTTTTTGCTAGCAGGGTCTCCAAATTTTGATCATATTTTTTGCTAGCAGGGCCTGTTTGGCGGCCATGTATTTTTGTGGTTTTTAGGTAAAACCATGGTATTCTCCAATACCATGGTATTCTTACCAAAAAGTGTTTGGCAATTTCATCCAAAACTCTGTATCTAAAATCATGGTATTGCTAATACCATGATATTTTGGAGTACTGAAAACTTTGGTTTGGACCAATTTTTTCCTCCTCTCGCGCTGTCTCGCACGCGTCTGGCGCCTCCCGTTTCCCTCGCGCCACCGTTCGCATCCTACGCCTCCTCTTTCCCCGCGCCTTTCGCCTCCGGTACCTCCTCTGCGGCCAGCCCCACGCCCTCCTGCCGCTGGCCCCGTCACTGGCAACGGCTCCGCGCACTCCCGCCACCACCGCTGTTAACTGGTACTTAAACATGGCAAACCTTATACTGCAAGCGACTAGTATCGTATGTAGCTTTTCCTCAGGATAAGTATCATGTGTTTTGTCAATCCAGGAAAATCAACTAATTGAGAACTAATTAACAAGAGTTTATGGTAAACTAAGAGTATAAAATAAGTCTCTAATCTATCTCTAAACTAGCCCTAAACTATATCTAATCTACATCTAAGATATACTAATACTATAAGATAAGCAATTAGAATAGAACTAGAACATCAATTAAGGGGTATTAACTAGAGTCTAATCAAGCTCTAATTGGATCCAAAACATGCATGATAAGTGTACCACAACTAGATTAGAGCAACGAGATAACTAGCAGCTCAAGGTAGAAATAAGCATGATCAAGCATAAACTTCATAGCATGATTAAGTCAAGATCAATCAACCTAACCTCCTAGATCGAGTTTAACCTTTCCTCGGGCTCTACTGTCACTAGTAACTAGGTAATCGACGAGAAATTCTCAACAGGCATACATGATTAGAGAACATACTTCTAATCACTTCGCATAGTCTAATAACATAATTAGTATAACTAGAACCTCTAATCACCGTGATTACAAGAACTAGATATACAACTGTATCATTAGTAAGCTAGATCAACAATCAAGAACGCTGGAAGAATATAACCCTTAATGACATGCTCTAATTAACATGCATCTAGACCTAAAGTTAATTAGAGCTAGAACAAGTATAATTAGAACAAGAAGATGATAATTAGACAAGATCAAAGCTTCATTAATTAATTGTATCATACTTACAACCATGATCATACATTCCTTTGACTGATACAATTAGACCTCTGGAGCTAGGTAATTAGAGCACCATGCAAGGCCTCTAATCACCTCTAGGAACTAGAATAACTCTAATCCTAGACTAGAAACTCGACCCTCTACTCTCCTATAGTTGTTGTCCCTCTTCTCTACATCTTGTCGCTTTGATAATGAATTGGATGCCCGATCTCGGGGCCTAACCTCGCTTTATATAGTCTGGAGAAGATGTGAGAAAAAAGGAATCCTCAACCGACTTAAGGTGGGCCCTGGTCGGCCGACTCGGAGGGGTTTGGTCGGCCGACCAGGACTCCTCCTCTGCCCGATTGTTTCCATCTTTCGCGGGGATATTGATTGATGCTTAAGAAATATAATTGCGAGGGATCTCAGACTTTTGGGATTCTGGAATCTTCTATATCCTTCGAGAATTGTTGAAATCTTCTGGTTTTGGATAGATATGAAGTGTCTTGACACCTTCCATGTAGATTTCTCCTAGTAGCTTCCCTTCCCAGCATAGCATATGATGTCTTCAAGAAGTTTCCGATTAGAAAGACTTGATTAACTCAGAGGATGGGCATAAGTTAACCAAGCCTTCCTTGATCATCATCTTCATAGAATACCATCTCAGAGGCCTTTTCTCACTCGAGGTAGATTATGGTGAATTTCGCGAAAAATTGGTCTAAAACCTGCAAAAATGAAGTATAGCAAAATTCCAAGACAATGTTGCAAAATCCACAATAATCGGTGATAAATGTTAGTAAAAGATATAGTTGACGCATAAAATCAGTGAAAAACCACATAAAATGATACAAAACATTCAGTTCAAATGTCGCGTCAACAACCGCCTCCTACGTTGCCGGCCCATCGCGGACAATGGCCCCTACGCCCAGCCACCGCCGGCACCCGCGACCGTTGATGGAGGAGGCGAGAGGGGCGGCGGCCGCCAATGGAAGAGGCGAAGCGGATCCGTGGAGGGAGACATGGATGCCACCACACGCACCGCTAGTGGGGTTGGAGAAGGCACCGTCGCGCGCATTGTAGCGGAGGAGGCGCGCGCAGAGGCCGACCTGGAGGAGACCGTGCCTTGCAGAGGAGGTCGAGGGCGGCAGGGGAGGAAGAGATGGGTGGGTTGGTGGCGGCTCGACAGGCCTCCGCGCACTCCAATAGATCGGAGGAGATGGGGACTGGGAGAGGGGGGGAGGCAGGATGCGAGGAAGAGGAAGGAGAGAGTGGGAGAGAGAGGGACGAAAGAATATAATATAAAATGGGTTCCCAAACTTTTGATGAATACTGTACTCTGAAACTTTGGAACCAAACAAGCATTGGTTTCTATGAAAACTGTGAAAAAAGTTAGGTATTTGAAAGCTGTGGTATTTATGTCATGGCAAAAAAACCATGGTATTTGAATATCACAGTTTTCAAAACTTTTGCAACCAAGCAAGCCCGCAAGCATCCGTTGGGTTGTCGGAAATGTTGTTTCGGCCTTCCTATGCCTTGCCCCTGCTATATACTACGTGCGGAAAGGTGATTATGAGAGAACAATCTAGATTTGGGATGTAACGTCTCTTGAAATTGGCTTACTTAAAAATATGTCGTGGCTCCTATATGTTGCGTTAATTTTCAAAAGAGAGAGAGAGAGCTTAACAGATGTCATTCTGATTAGCTCATTTGGATGTGAACTTAACACTATTTTTCTTTTCATGTTGTATGCACTAGGGTAAGATGAAAAACGCCTCTCCATTGTTCTCCTGGCTGATGGTATCTAACAATTTTTTTGTTCTCAAGGCATGGGTTTGTATCAACATAGTGATAATTGTGGTCTTGTCTACTCTAACTATTGTTCAACTCAAATAAAATCACTTGGCAAGTGTTGTCTTAGAGTTCACATTTGGGATAAGTGGAAATCTTACACTTGCTTATGGTTATAAGCAACTTGTACATCTAGTTGGTAATAAATGCAGAAGTTTTTTGTCTTTTATTTGCAAATAAACTATTGAAGATTTTATTCTTATATCTGCAAGTAAACTACCTAATATAACTATCTTTTGCAGAAAAATGCAATAGAGGAGACCCTAAGTGGACTCTGCGATGCAGGCTGTGACTCCAAGTTATGCATTTGCTCTTCTTCAAACAATAGTAACTGGGACCAGGCATAGAAAACAAGTCTTTACTGCTGGTAAGTAAAATAACTTTCTTTCCCATACCAACAACTTCTTTCTTAAAATTGATATATCAGCTTGCTGGCGTCTTTTTTTTTTTGAATTCATGTATCATATTTTAGCATATCTTGTAAAAAAATTCTCACCATTTTAGTTTTCATGTGGGATAAACATGCTTTGCTACCCTATTGAAATTGTGTTGATGTCCAAGATGCACATGGTTGTGAAAGAAAGTGGAGGAGAAGTCCTGAGCAGGGTTGCCAACTCACTGACTTGAATGTCTACGATATCTGCTCAAAAATGCTCAAAAATCATCTAGAATAATCACCCAATGGCACTTCTCTATTCAAATCACATATGAAAGATTACATCCTACTACCATTTCAACAACCCTCTTACATTGATCAAGCTAGATCTGATCTGGGGTCTCTTACTTGAAGCACATAGGCTATGATCTATCCCAAGTGAAAGAAGCAAGGGTTATGGGCATCCATATATAGTACATACTCCGACTCAACTAAACTTGGCTATTTTACAACTAACCCCTTATGATACATAGACTTAACACTAAAAGGCCCTGAGGGTAACTCGAACAAATGAACATGATGCCACCTTATCTTGGCTTAGGATCCAAGCAACCTCCTAATGACATATGTCCAGTAGCCCAGACATTCTAGCGATATTCTGATTTTGCCGCTCGAACCAACAAACGCTGAGTCGGATTCCAGTTTTGACGCTTGAATTGACTAATCATTTGTGGCCTAGGTTTTGAACGGAAACCTAGAAACAATCTTGGGCTTCTCCAGTGGTAGTGGTTTAGAAGCCCACCAAGCCTTGCCGGACTCTAAGTCCACTCTAGAGCCTAGCTCAGGCCCAAATACCCCTGGCCCACCTAACAGTTCACTTGTTAGGGTTTTCGACATGCCAAGTACACTTTGGCGGCACCGCCTTTAGGTAATACTTAGAAATACTTTTCTCTAGGTAGCACTTAGGAGGTGTCTGCCAATCTACTCGGTAAGACTTTGCTGTTAACAAGTGCTCATCACAACCAGGATGACCGAGCAAACTCAGTACACTCAGGTCCCTCTACGAAATGAAGAAGAGATCAAGAAGGAAACAAAAAGATGGGCCACTAGTCAAGTGATGACAAGTACACCCTTGATTATGACTATAATTCAGAGGCTGGATAGGAGGGAAATATAACCATGGCCATATCAATATCCTTAGGAGAGCGACAATGATGATGATCATGACTTCAGAATTGATGACGATGGTAGCAACGGCGATGATTATGACAACGACGATGTGAAGTAGCGACAACATTGGTGGATGTCAGCAACGAAAGGAGGAGGTGTGCTGGGTGGCTATGGAGGGCTCATCCTCCTCCTCTGACAACTGGCGACGGCGATGATACGGACATTATGTATAATATTAATTGTTAGTTTAGTGACTCTTTATTTAATGACTCCTTGTGTAATGAATATGTGTTTGAATGAATCTATGTCTAATTATTAGTTTAATGAAATTATTAGCTTAATGAACCTTTATTTAAATAAAATGCATCCCTATTTGAATATCTCTTCAGACGAACGAATGAATCTTTGTTTAAATTAATGAACGCATGGAGAATAAAGACAAAAAATCAAAAAAAAATCCTCAGAAAACGGTGTAACAATTTAATACAGGTTGTACCCAATAACCAAACCAGTACTAAAGCTCACCGCCATTTAGTACCGATTATAGCCTATTGTTGGGAAACTACGTTACTGCTGGATCACCAGATCCGTTCCCCTTCCCTCCCGCAGCAGATCAGGGGTCGAAAAGTTGTAGATCCCGTCTCCCATCCGATATGCACGACAGATAATACACACAGGAGACAGATGTAGGTGGAGCTTCTGGCCTCTTCTCTTATTCATTATAGGATACACAGTCTATTGCTTATATAGAGGTATATAACCCTTCAAGGTTATATTTGGTATGAGCCCACGTAACCCTAATCAGGGATAGGGTTTATTAACACTCCTCCTTGGGCGAATACCGCGAACCACTCATGCCTCATTAAAACTCCCAACAACCCAGGTGGAAAAAATATGGAGAAAGAGCGCATAGTGCCGCAAGTGGCATTTGCACAGTTGTTGCCTCATTAAAAACCTCATTGTGAAAAACTTCGGAAAAATTCAACAAGGAAAAAAGAGTACAACTTATGTCTTCAAGACAAATTACGATCATCTGTATCCACTATTCTATTGAATCCACTGCAATGGCTAACTTAGGGATGTGCGCCCCCTGATCCTTGCAGAACTATCTCAATATGGCATAAACACATTCTTATGGAAGTAAATGCATGTGGATATTTAGTAAACAAGTTGCTGTATTATTGCAAAGATTATATCAGGAACTTCACCTCAATTCTCTTCTAGGATTCGCAGAGATAAGTACACATGAGTAAGCCACTTTCACTAATGGTATTATTCTACTAGATCATAATAATTGATAGAGCCTTCAACGAAGGTTGCATAAGAATTGACCATCAAGGTAACGCCTTCGAGGCATACAACATGACATCTAGTGTCTCAGAAATGTGATCAATATTGAGCATTCCTAACAATGACATATGTCAAAGTTACTATTTCTCATAACTCAAACATATTCTTCAAGATATGTGCCTCATCATTCTTCTAGAATAATGAGTGAGAAATCTTGGGGTACATTTTCATCTCTATCACAGACACGACAATCTATATAGTTGTGCAATGCAAATAATGTCTCTCAAAAAGACATATGGGATAACATAGTTGCATGAGTACATATTTCAGATATGAACTTTGACGATAATGTAACAAAAGTTAAAAGTCTATCAAAGAGAATTTATAATCCTTCTAGGATCTTCATTTATCAGGTACACTGATATAGTCTGTCATTTTAGCGCAATGGGGATATTTTGCCAGTAACACCATACCTTTTGGGTTTCTGCCTTCAAAGCATCAGAGGATACCATCATTCGAAAACTTCAGATGGAAAATGCACTGTAGTGAATATATATCACAAGTATACAAAAATGCACGTGCTTATCAAATGAACTTCAGGTTCTTTGGTTTCTCATTTAATTCCATTTTGGGTCTTGTATGGGTCTACATCCCTATATCGGGATTATCAAATTTCGGTGTTCAACTCAGACTTGTTTTATTTTTTCAAGAAAAATTCCTTCAAAGAAGTATTCTCTCTACAGGAAGAAATACTCTCTACACGAGAGAGTAGTCATTCTCCAGCAAGACACGCTTCTTCAAGAAGATGGTATTGGTATGATATTTACATGTTGCATATTTATAATTTGATATTTTGAGTTACATGGATCTCACAATGGATTTTCAGAATCCTGTATAATTCAATTCATGCCATTTGCCAAATATATTACGTAAATGAACCATGTTTATTCAACATATGTGGGGATGTGTCTCTTCTAGGACCAATCGAACCATCGCATTCACCACACACTATTCAATAGTGACCCATAAATGTCCGAACTCCAGGCTTGCCGACTTTCATTTTGCGATTTTTGGTTCAGCCTCAGTTGCACTTTTCATTGACCCGATAAGAGAGCTTCAAGCACTCATGCCTATGACTTTGTTCCGTATTCAGGTTCTCTCAAAGAGAATCGTTTGCAACTAGAGATGTAAGATAGGTGTCGACACATTCGTCTCCCACATTTAATTAAGATCTTCGTCATTTCCCAAAACGAAATGATCAATTGTGTTCCGTATTCCCAGCATAAATATATTGTGCGCATTGCTAGGAACTTCATCTTCGAGATGAGCCTCTTCATGAGGCATATCACTGGCAGGGTGAGTTTATCGGAGGAGAGTCTCACATACAGCGTGAATCTGCATCAAGAGCATATGCTTGACTAAGGCCCGGATCATATTAGCAGGCGTCCCCGCAGAATTAGATCAAATGCCAATAAATCAACTATAGATATGCTATTAATCCCGGATATATCCATATCTACTTCACTGTAGAAGCATTTATAATGTATCACAACAGATACGGTTACTCTCAAAGATTTTCTGACAAACTCCATAAACACAGGAAGTATACACTGAACAACATGTTCAGTTCGGCTTTTGTGCGTTTCATTATTCTACAGGAATATCGAGGCATTACACAAGATGGGCTTTTATCTCCCCCTAATGCCGAGACATCTAATATGATTCCCTAATCACAATCTTCTGATTATGGCCAAAGCATGATATGGTGGTGATTTATTGGGATATCTTACTCACAAAGATAAATGGGGTTGACATTTAAACATTATATGCAGTGAGCTTAGGACTTAAATTAATGCAGTTGCATGAATACTGCATTGGATTTCTTCTACTAGAAGGGGTTAGTCTCAACTTTCAGCGAGACACACAACTACATGTTGTTCATTAGTTATAATTCTACAAACTTATTATCTTTGCTATAAATTACACATATAATATTTAGGATTTAAAATATCATATGCAACACAATATTAGCCATAGAAATTCTTCAGGATCACATGCACAACATTTGCCATTTGGAGCAAATAGTTGACTTCAGATCAACAGGTAAAAATGGTGTCCCCATTGGCAATGCTCACAAGGTGAACAAATAGTTGATTTCGGATCAACAAGGAATCGAGGTTTCTCTATGTGCAATGCTCCCAGAAGCATTAACTGGTTGCATCGCGCCATCTTAGGCGCGTAGAGAAATGTGTGCATATATTATCATAGCAAAGTACATGGCATCAGGCCAGTGCCGCTAAGCAGTGATTTTGGTATGCAGAGTTGTATAGTCCAGCTCGTTTAATATTTGCCCTATGGTTTACCCAATTACTCATACCATTAGAAAACTGGATATTATCGATTGCAACAAATTCTTCAGGGTCTCATGCACATCGTTTGCCATTTGGAGCAAATAGTTGACTTCAGATCAACAGGTAAAAATGGTGTCCCCATTGGCAATGCTCACAAGGTGAACAAATAGTTGATTTTAGATCAACAAGGAATCAAGGTTTCTCTATTTGCAATGCTCCTAGAAGCATTAACTGGTTGCATTGCGCTCTCATCAGGCGCGTAGAAAAATATGTGCATATATTATCATAGCAAAGTACATGGCATCAGGCCAGTGCCGCCAAGCAGTGATTTTGGTGTGCAGAGTTGTATAGTCCAGCTTGTTTAATATTTGCCCATGGTTTACCCAATTACTCATACCATTAGAAAACTGAATATTATCGATTGCAACATTTTAAGGTATAATGGTTATGAGAGAATTAAAACCACATTAACCAAAAAATACTTGAGAATAAATAAGGGAATATGCCTGCATATAGCTGAAGCATAGTTGGATTTCAACATAGTGACCGACAAGGCCGATGTATGCACATGCATCTTCAAGTGCGCGGTAAGATCCAAGACATGCGGCAAGCTTGTGTTTTGCACAAAGCCAAAATGCAATTACAACTTCAGGTGGATGATGTCAACACACTACGATTAATCATTCCCCAAGTTAGTTATTCGTGGTGCATGGTGCGTGTAAGGCGAGCTTTTCTCATCATATTATATACCATTTGTTCTATAAAGTGTGATTGTAAGCTCTTTGTTTTTTTAGCATAAAGATAAGCTTTAGAACAGAAATAGACAAGGCAAAGAATTTGTATTATCTAGGAAATAGCATCCAAATGCAAAGTTTCTGACTAAGCGATGGATGACAACTGCTTGGCGAGAGCGAAATATGACCAATATCCTTCTGAGACTAGTCTCCGACAATAAATAGAGATACTCTCACATCAAGACTAGGGAGAATGCAACAGGTCTCAACATTTTATCTCAAATTATCATCACTAGCGGTTAGGTGGTCAAACTTGTATGATATTTCAACGTCAAAAATTAAAATGACCAGATATGGGTTAACACCCAATTTAGCTTCCAGCTATATAGCGATGTATAACGATGTGGGATTTCACTTCTGGTAGATTCTTCGAAGGGGGTACAATTTAAAGTAGTTTTGCTACATAAACCTCAACGAAATGTCCATCAGGGACTTACCTTTACTGTCTGGCATACTTCCCCAAAAGCCTATTCAGTAGCTATGATTGGTTAAAATTCCAAGAATTATATGCTACACAAGTAAGGTGGTTCTTCGAGAACACATGATCCTTTTCCACATAATACATGGCGAAGAAGTTCTCAGAATAACCTTTCTGTGCATTTGCAACCTCATATTGCATGGGGATTATTGCCTTTTATCTCTGACTGTGCTTTATATCTTTCCAGCGACAACGAGAGCAGTGTGCCAACTACAAGTCGAGCAATTAATGACTGAGATTGCAAACTATTATTTAGTAGTTGGAGCGTTGGTAAGGTCTTTTAAGCTCACGACATGAGCACATAAGGATGATCCCAATTTGTGATGTATTATTAGCCAATGTACTTGGATGCATTATGTTATATTTCTTTTGGTTACTTCAGATAAAATAACTTTATGCATAAGGAGAGAATAGATAGACAATGATGGTCTTATATCTGTTTCATTAATTTCCTAGATTTTTGAGATATTGTATAATCTTTTTAGTTGTTGGACACTTGGCTATATATGTATACAACATATGATATCACACAACACAAATCATACAAAAATATTGGGTCAAATTAAAGAATTGTTCATGCACGTGAGAAATTGCCAAACAAACCATATATCTTCGGGGGTTTACGTGATCCATCACATCATACACGAGCCCAAGCTCCAGCGTCTAGAAATTCCCGCGCATGTGTGGCCATCAGAGCCACAGCAGTGTGCAAAGCAGCAACAGGTCAATCATGGCCATCATGGCAGTAGCGGCGTGTGTGGCTTGCCTGCGGTCATCAAAGTATCCGTGATAGCAATAAAGGCTCTCCTAGAGCCTACCTGACTTGCATAAACATGTGATAAATATAGTGCACACCCCCAAATTGCAAGGCAGTCTCACATATCTGGCGCGGGAACATACGGCACAACAGTGTGTGAAAAAGACACAAAGTGGCATTACAGGCGCAAAACAAATTGTCAGGTATGCACGTCTAGCGCAACGTAGAGTGGCATATGATAGCACAATAATAGTGCGACGAATGTGGCAGACACGCAGAGCATGTAGGCTCGTATAATGCGTGACATGTGCGATGAACTAAAAACCCCGTGTGAATCTTCAGGGCGCAAAAAAACAACCGGGGAGAAAAAAATATACATACAACTACATGTGTACAGAGCAAATTTTACCTAATTTCCGGTTACATGCATTTATATTTTTTTCTACGAATTATTTGCTACTAGAAATAATTAAAACGTAGAAACGTAGATAACAATACACATGCATGTAATGAATATTCTACGGATTATTTGCAGCAGGAAATAATTAACAACATAGAATATATATGGAAAAGAGCATGCACGTATGTAACAGAAATAAGCTCCGGAACCAAATTATTTGCAATGGCTAGCTGGGGCAAGAAATAGCCCATCAGGGACAGAGAGGGCCGTGCGGCCCTACTGGCACGGCGGAGCCCGGTGCAGGGGCCGTGCGGCGCGGGTGACGTGGTCAGCCAGCAGGCACCGCCTAGGGTTTTGGGTAGGGCCTTCGGTGCGCTTCGTGCAGGGTCCGGAGGCTCACGGCGCTGGCCGGAGCAGCGGCCGACAGGTCAGGCGGCGGCAACGCGCGGGGCTGGAACGGCGGCACGCGGCCGGTCGACAAGGCACGATGGCGTTTTGCGCTAGCAGGACGCGGCAACCGGGGGGCGCAGCGCAAGGCTAGGCGCGTTGGCAGCGTGGGGACAGCATCTACAGGATGCTAATGTGGCCGATGCACGCGTACATTGCGTTGCCATGCACGATCAACAGGATCGTCGCTTACGTGCATTAAGAAATTTAATACATTCATCGATCCACGGAACAAGATAGCAAACAAGCGGCAAGTTTCCAGCGTGGAACACGGCAGCGGGCTGTGATCAGGCAGCAGGCACGGGCGCGCACGCGGTCTCCCGAACCGGCGTGGAGCTCCGTTCCATTAACAGATCGAAAAAAATTTCATCCAACATCAATCTACTGGATTGAAGCGAACGGACAATGAAAGACATCGAGATGCGATCTACGGGACGCAAAGATGCAATCTACAGGATCAAACCTCCGTTGATGAAAGGAAACGAAACCTGTCGCGTAGGATAGTTCGGCTAGGCCAAAGATCTGCCGGCGCGACGAAGGGTTGATGCAGAACGGATCTGATCTTGCAGCAACGCGATGTTGAGGTAGAGCGTGCTGATAACGTATTAGGAAACTACGTTATTGCGGATCACCAGATCCGTTCCTCTTCCCTCCCGCAGCGGAATCAGGCGTGGAAATATTGTAGATCTCGTCTCATATCCCAAATGCACGACAGATAAAACACACAGAAAACATATGTAGATAGAGCTTCTACCCTCTTTTCTTATTCATTATAGATACACAAGATATTGTTTATATAGAAGTATATAACCCTTTCGAGGATACATTTGCCATGAGCCCACGTAACACTGTGATCAGGCATAGGTTTCTTAGCACCGATAACTAGTACGGCCAAAAGTCGAATGGATGAGATCTGAGGCCTATAGTACTGGTTATTGGATAAAACCGCTACTAAAGGCCCTTTTTATATAAACCAGACGCTTGCTTCACCTTCACCTCGTGCCAGTTGTACCGAATGGATCGGAGACGACGTTGCCATCCCCAGTCCCCGTGCGGGCGGCTGGCCATCGCCGATCGACACACTGTCGCACACTGCGCCCAACACCGCCGCTTCCGATCCCATGCGCATGCATCGAAAATGTATGATCGATGAGGCCAGACAACTAACTAACGTTCTTTTATTTATTGATGAGATGATAGCACTTGCTAGTGCACATACCATACGACACATAATCGATCACTTGCTAAAAAGCTACATACTGCACGGAGGCGACATACAAACAATACTACTTGAAGGTGCATGCTGGGATCGCATAGGTAGATAGATACGTAGATGGGACAGACGAAGAAATAACTAGGTAAGGTAGGTAGCTCTAATATAATGAAGTGCTAGAATAGCTGAATGCGTTGGCGCTGCATGGAAGCACCTACTCCCTAGCTGCATGGGTCAAAGTGATGCCAACTCCCAAACTAAAGGTAGTAGGAGTACTCCAACCGATGCATGCATATCCGGATGCATATATATCAAGAGCTAATTAATAAACTAGTACATCTCTCGATCCCCACCAACCGAGAAGAGAGTTGGTTAATTAAGGTTAAGCATGCATGCCCCTACCAAACGAGAAAGAGTTTGGTTGTTGTTTAATCAACTTATAATATAATAAGGCTATTCCCAGTGAATCGACGACGAGCTGTGGCGTGTGAGCTGATTCTTCGTTCCCAGTAGCTAGGCTAGGCCCCTGAGCTGAGGCGTCCATTTATTCGGCAGCTAGCTGTTGCGCGCTGAACAGGTCGATGATGGGAGAAGCCCGGCCGTGACCGAACCGTGTTGGGCATGCATGCCCACCATGCAGTAGTAGCTGTAGCTGGTAGAGTACTAATTAAGTTGCGAGTCGATACGAATCTTCCGTTGTAGTACGTCCTGCTGCTCGTGCTAGCTAGTAGTGCTCGCTGCTCTGTCCCTCCCTCCCTCCCTGCACGCATCAAACAGAGCAGGTGAGGTGAGGTGAGGTGATCGCTCCTTCCTTTTGCTTCAGTTCTTCTTCTTTCCTCCCCCCGGCCGGCGCGGCCGATCCCATGTGCAGCAGATCGAGCTCTCGGGGTCTTGGCTCCCCCGGACGAACGACGACGCGCGGGCGCGGCGGCTTCAGCTTTGATCTACTCCATCAGCTAGCTAGCTAATTCAGGATTAGGCGAGAGCACATGACATGCATGATGCATGTGGGCGGTAAGTTGAGCGAGCGAGCGTGCGAGAGCACATTCAGCAGGATAGGAGGCAGTTCTAGAGCTCGATTCAGTCCATCAGTGAAGTGGCGACCACATGCTGCATATGAGCTAATACGGGCCGGGCCAGGCCAGGAGGGAAGCAGCTAGCGGCGGCCAGGAAACTCTGCGCCCGGCCCATCTGCTACCTTCCTCGTGGGCTCCGCCGGAACGGTCCAGCTTCAACTGCAAATCCGGCCCAGCCAGCCCAAAAGGAAACCTCGATGTATCCACACAAGCCGGGAATCAATTCAACATTCACCTCACCTCACCTCACAATGCACACCCTGACATCCATCAACCTGCACTGCATAACAAATAATACCACCACAGCAGCAACACCCAATTCCCAGCGAATAATTAAGCAAAGCAATGATAGATCCACAGATCGATTTAACCCATCCACCGATTCAGCTAGCAGACAGACGACGCACCACACGCACGGTAGTAGTTTTCTCTGTCGTCGAGTCGTTGCATCATCCGACCGGCCGGCCGACCTTGATACGCAGGTCTATGCATGCACGGTTCCTTATCCTTATTATAATTAAATAAAGCATACTGTATATGAGATGGCAAAACGCATGCAGATTATTAAGTACTGGACTTGGAACTAGTTCTTCGCTGCTGCAGCCCGGCCGGCCGGATCGGCGGATCAGAGGCTGCAACCTAGTACTCCCTCCATCGAGACGGCCTAGCTGCTAGGTGCTCATCCACACCATGATCTCCGACACCGCCAGCTTGCACACGTCCTCAGCCGAAGGATTCTCGCCGCCAGTTGCTTTCACCTGTTATCAATTAGAGATGTAAAAAAAAAAAACAAATCAGTGCGTGTTAGTGGAATTGCATATTGCTTTTTGCTTGTGTAGTACTACCACTAATGAATGAAATCGTTTTTAATTTGTGTACCAACAATAATTCATCAATCTTAAAGCTGGTAACCTAATAGTTCTTACTGAGTACAAATTCATAGGTGCATCACTCAAGGGATGTCAAGGTATGGAAATTTATTTGTTTCACCAAGGGATTCCTTGGCTTGTTTTAGGAAATAAAACAGACATCATTACCGGCAAACATGATATAGGGATACTTGAACTAGATTTGTACAAACGAAAAATTAACTGTACTCTCTCTCTTACTCACTTAATTCTAACCTTTTTAGTTCCAATCCTACAGGAAAAGTTTGCATATGTACTTTTACTGAAACTTCAAAATCAGAGATGTCTACAAAACACCCTATACAAATAGGTATAGTTCCCCGGCCAACCAACGGCAATTCTTTGAAAGATTAATTCCATTTCAACGGGTTATGACTCAATGTTGCTTAACCTGACAGAAAATGTTTCATGGGTTTCAACCTTTTTATTGCTACACGAGAAAAAAACATAGCCATTAAAATGTCCACCAACGCCGCCCGAAATTTTCACACTGGCACAACAGAGGGTAAAAAACTGAATGCCATACCGATAGTCCAATTTTATAAGGTAAGTCAAACCCTAATTTGATTTTAAGTGGTTATCAAGTAAATAACAACAAAAATAGACATCTAACATGCTCAAGCAAACCTTTTTTTTCCCGCCAACCTTAGCTAGGGTAGGCTTGGCTAATTTGTTATGCCAACTCCAAAAACATGTTCGCCAAAAACATATATACATACTACCACAAAATAGTTCGAAAACAGTAATCTCTAATTAAAAGGATCGATGAGATCAAATAAGGAAGAGTAAATGTATTTGTCGATTTGTTTAGCTTGATTCAGTATGGTATTTGGATAACCTTTTCCCATTAATGTGCGATAAAATTAAGCTCTGACATACTATTTCCTTACCGTTCCTAGAACTATTCAGCCCAAATCATTGGGATAACCATATTGTCAAATAAGGTAGAGTAACTATATTTGTCAATTAGTTAGCTAGATTCAACCTTAGATTTTTGATTAAGCTGTGCACGCCTAATTCAACGGTAAAAGGTCATTTTCAATTTCAAATAGCAGGAAAGTAGGCGCGCTCTTTCAGCATAAAAGTCCTATGATTCTAAAATGTGCTATTGAGATTGTTCAAATAGTAGGCACGGATTACATAATCCCTTCATGTCAAGAGAGAAAATAAAGTGATTTTGCTGCTAAGTGCTAACTTGATTATTATTTGGGTTTAATTCCATCGTGTCTACTACCAACAAGGCCAAGAATGAAAGTACCAGATTTAATTCGATATATATGCATCACACGTAGAAGAAATGGTCATATAGTATCCTAATAAGAATATTAACCGACCGATTCCTCCGTGGTCATGCATTGCATATATGCTTTCCCCAACGTGAGAGCTCTAACAATTCCTATACCCATGCATATAAGCTAGCTGCAGCAGGTAGCCCAACTGCGAAATAAATCATCCTGAAGCACGTACGAAACCAGGTACCAGGAGGACGCTCGATCGATAGAGGATCGAGGCTACTTAGTACTTACACGGCCATTGATGGTGATGAACAGGCTCTGGATGCCGTCGGCTGAGACCTGCGCCGACACCACGTCGATCCCGTGCTTGCTCAGCACGGACAGCACCATCGTCACCATGCGGGGGCGGCGCGGCGCGCACAGGTTGATGATCGCGTCGCTGTTCACCACGCTGAGCACGACGTTCGGCGCTGCCCACGTCTGGAACCCGGCCGGCCCCGTGGTCACGGCGAGCGGAGGCGGTGGCACGTCAGCAGCTTGCGGCTGCAGCTGCGGCACCACACGCCCCCGGGCCCGGGCATGCGCCGGGACGACAGGATTAGACAAGGCCGCCATCCCGTGCGCCGTCTGTAGCGGCACCGGCCGTGACCGGGAGGAGGCCGCTGCAGCCGCAGCCTTAGTGGCGGCTTGCCGCGCCAGTGACTTCTCCTTCTTCAGGTTCTCCAGCATGGTCACCGTGGTCTGCCAGGCTCTTGATGTAGCTGATGGCCTCTCCCACTATGGTCGCCTTGTCGCTCTGTGAGAACGACAAACCGTATCAGATTCAGATCACGTCACACTAACGATTGTGACTAGCTACGAGCTTCCCACGATCGATGGTGTTATGTGACGAGGGCCTCACCTTCTCAGGCATGTGGGGCATGAGCGCCTGCAGGCCGCTGAACATATCCTTCATCCGCTTCCGGCGCTCGCGCTCCATGATGATGTGCATCTTGGGCTCTCCGCCGTCAGCAGCCAAGCCCTTACCCTTGGAGTCGTCGCTGCCGCCGGAGTCGTCGCCGGCGGCAGGTACCTCCGCTGCCGCTGGGAGCTTACCTTTAGATCGGTCGGATTTGGCGCGACTGCCGCCCGCCGAGCCACGTTCTTCCTTGGGGACATCCGCCGGGACGACGACGTCCTTCCCCTTGCTGGCATCCACGACCACCGCCACTGGGCTGCCAGCGGAGGAGCCACCGTTGTCGTTTTCAGCACTGGGACGCAGGGTGAGGGTGCAGGTGACGGTGGTCGGAGGTGCGAAGCTGTCGCCGTCGGTGGAGGCTGCGCCTTGGTGGTCATTGGCAGCGTCCTGAGCCATGGCAGGAGGTTGGAGGATTGAGATGAGCTGGGGAGGGCTATTGTGATTTTGGGAGAGGGATATAATGAGCGGCCATTATTGTTAAGGATGGCAAAATTACCACATATTAGTTTTCTCTGATTTTTAAAATATCTTTCACTGGTCAGACATGGATGACAGCAGAAAAATTACAGTGCACAAGATGTGTAACGTCTCCGGGCGGATTAGCTGTTTCACGTTAATTTTGCAGGTCCACTGAATTCAAAGTAGCCAGCAAGACAAAGATGCTGACAAATGACACAGTTGTTCCTGAGCTCCAAACTCTCACAAAGACCATCTCCAATGGGATGGACAAATGCGCTGCATACAGTACAAAACGATATTATGTAGACAGAGTGAGAAGTGATTGGAATAGTAATAGGTAAGATGGATGTCCGCCCCGTTGGAGACGGTCTATGTGTCAGACTACCAGAGTACCAATAGGAGACAGTTCAATGATAACCAATGAGTACTGCCTCACAATATTTATATAGGTTTTTATTGTACTTAGCAAGCATACGTTTACAACTGTCCTCAATAATTACTTTCCCACGTGAAGACAAATATGTCATCAAAGCGTGTGTATGGATGTGTATAATATCGCCGAGGCACTAAAGACAGATATGAATTTAAAATATAGACAACGAGATAAGAAGTTTGGTGATCTCAAGCGGCAACAGATTTTTCAGCCATTTGTACTGCGGAGAGTGTGGAACAATGTATCCATTCAGGATTCCTTATATGCAGTAGTCTACAAAATTATTTTTCCTGATGTTGCTACCACTCAACTTTGAGCGTGTCAGCATTTTCATCGGTTACTTACGTACCGTGTAACCTTGGTAAATTAAAAAGGAAGTGGTGGCATCCTACTTTAGCAACTGATCGCCTAAAAATCGGTGCATAAATCCAACTGAAACCACGTCCTCGTTCTTCTCAGAGAAGAAATGTAGTACTGTATTTATTTAAAAAACAGCAATTACATCCTACTTTAGCAGCATATGGCCGCCAAAAATGGTCCATAAATCCAAGCGAAACCACGTCCTCATCCTTCACCAAAGAACAAATATTGAAAAAAAAAAAGAATAGTAGCCTTCTCCACATAAGCGAAGGAATCTTACTGCTTGTACATGTGCAAGGATATATACAAATTCTGTTCTCCTTTTGGCTGAGAAAACAGCATTTCATGCATGGCGAGCCGACTGTTTCTCGTCGTCACCTCCTATCCCACTAAACACCTGACATGCAGGTCTTACCGGGCGCCAAGCAATGCAAAGGCAATGCTATGCCGTGCGTGCCAGAGGATGCAGGCATACAGCTTGCTGGTTCATTTGGACCCGAGTGTAACAGCAAGAAGCTGCTGCCCTGCATGCCGCCGGTGTCTGTGCTTCCGTTTCTTTTCGGCACTCCCAGAGAGGGAGAGAGAAATTAAGCTTATAACCAAAGCAAGGGGCGAGACAAAAGTTTGAGAGATTAGCAATGGTGATAGCTAGCCATATCCACGTGTGAAGTGAGGGACCACGTAAGACATACAAATCCCGTGCGCGCAAGCACATACAGTATAGCTTTGAGCCGTGCAAACCTCACTGAAATCAAGGCCAATCATTTAAGCAATATTTTAATTGGCCTAACCTAGCACTAAACATGATTTCCTTAGCTTTTTCATTTTTCAAGGCTAATCTTTTAAGCAGTATGTTCTTAATTATTCTTGTATCATTATATCTCAAACGCCTTGCTAGAGTTGTATGTACATATTTAAAATTAAATGTTGTGCCTAGAACTCATAAGGTAGGTTTCTCGCGTTGCACACCCTAAACCATGAGCAACCTACATGAGCTTAAATTATAGCTAACCCGCATGACATATGCGCTTCAATGGGATATGTTCAATTGTGCCATGTTTTCAAGTTATAGAGTGGGTTCCCTATTGTTGTAAAAAAAAGTGCATACACTTGTCTTGGTGATTCTAACATTCTTAGGGGAAGCTCACTACTCTACAACTTCTATTTTTGAAACTAACATGTTTGAAAGCTTATCTTATGTATTCACATAACTTGATGTCCCCACTTGTTTAATACAACCGGTTTCAGGTAAATAGTCCATTGGACAAAGTGGAAGAGCTCAAATGGCAAGAGCCAGCTTTTGTAATTTCTCTTTGCTACTAATTCTCTTTCTTTATGATTTCCATTTTTGGAAATTAGATGAAAAATGGGGAGATGATGTACAAAGCCAGTTATGCCATCAAAAAAAAGATGACAAGGGTGGAGAGGTGCAGTGCATAGAAAGGTGAAAGGGGAGTGCCATACCAACTAGGTCCAAAATGGGGAGGGGGGGTGCAAATCAATGACCCCTTGGACTCAGAGCACCTCAAGTGCTGGTGCGAACCATCAACTCCACCTCATATGAATAGCGGTTCCGTTTCATAATTCCAGCGTGCAAACAGATTAATAGGCTCCTCAAATATAATATAAACTATCTCTATCTCCTTTCCTTCTTCCTTGCGTGGCATGAAACTTTAGCGTGATGTTCTCGTTCTCAATCCCCTATTCTCGACCCCACCCCTCCTAAACAATCCAGCAATGGATCGATAGGTTAGCCTTGGAGGAGAACAAATCATATCATCAATCGATAGATCCAAGCAATCGATGTAGTTACGAAGGTATGGTCAACTCCCTCACACTGCTCACACAACTCAGGTCCATCCTCCTGCTGGCTGGCGCGATGGTTGCCGAGAGTTTAGTGCTATAAGCTCGGGACTGGTGCATCAGCAGGTCCACCCCACCTCGACTGCTAGAACTGGGAAAGAAGATGAGTACATAATGTGCTAGGTCGTCATCCACCATTTGGATTACCTATTATATACTTCTCATCCTGTTCAAGATCAATGGCTCCATGCAAGTTTGGCTTGATTTCTTCTTGTTTTTTTTTTTGGTTTTGCTTGCTGTTTTGGTTTTGTAAAAAGGGTGGATCAATTTCTTCCCTTATTGCTATCTTGGGTTTGTCAAAAGTGGTGGATCAATTTCTTCTATTCTTCTTGGTCTTGATTTGTTCTTAGGGTGGAGAGAGAATGGAACTTGTCAGCAGTTGCGCTTCAGGCTAATTTATTATTCCTTCAAGGTGAATCGTGATTGGAGTTTGATTTTTGATCTAGCAACCATAGTTCAATTTCTCCAATGTACTTAGTTTGGTTGGCATAGACCATAGTTTGATTTTTAGTAACACTGGCAAATTGTGTTGGTAAGACATACAAGAAAGTATAGTTTAATTCAAACATCAAATTTTGTTCGCTTTGTTTCATGCATCATATTTCTTATAGCAATTTTGGTGATTAATGACAATATAGCATTTGAACTAATGAAAGTGCAAGCAGGTGATTTATATGAGGCTTAAGGATACAAGCACTAGGAAGCCACACAAAAGAGCCAAATTGGTAAAGATTTGTCCTCATTGGAGCAATTGATGTACACACACATCAATGTTCAAATTTTTTAGTCATTTCCAATCTTAGGTCAGCTAAGAAGAATAAATGATGAGTCAACGAAGATTCTGGTGTAAGTAGGATTGATCTTATTGGAGCTTCGTTGGACTATTTGGACTGCTAGGAGAAACAATTGTGCTTGCCTTTCAAATGATTTGGCAAAGACAGAAGAACATTGGCTGTAGATTTTGTCGCTACACCGAGTTGAAGTCGAGATGGAAAAGGCAATCATTCATCCGACAAATACCATGGGCTGATTGTTGTGCCAAATTTGGACCCAAACCCAATGCATGGAATCAGGGTAGTGGTCAACGTGAACACACAAGGGTCCTTCTTTGAAGTGTTTTCAAAAAGCACACTCAGTGCATAGGGTGTCACCAACTTGCTCATTCATCCGAGCATATATCAACATTGACAATGAATTTTTGGTCCATTGGGAAACATATTGTCCAATATGAAGGATTTGCAAGCGTCAAAGCTTTGACCAAACAATTTCAATGTCTAATGAGTGTGATTGAGGAACGTTGCGAGCACTAGATTTTCCAACATGTCTTGAAGACATGCACTATAATATTGTTGGTCAAATGGAATAGAAAGGTTGGACAATAGCTAGTTTCATAGTTCACCATTGTCAAGGGAGAGACTTGCCATGGGGCTATTTGGTGGTAATAATATTTTATTAGCCTCCTTCCAAAATCTACATACCTCATGCACTTGGGCATTTGGGTTAGCTGGAGTCTAGAGGGCGCACAAGTCATTTGAGAAGACATCCCAAACCAACCAAATGCTTATTCGTCAAATAAGAGGTAATATAAATAGTTATGACAGTTCATACTCCATATAGGCATTATAGATATGCGAGTGTGCGGTGGCACACATGCACTCTTAGGGATGCCAACCTTGGGGCCTTGATGGTTTGCTGGCAACATCTATCACCTTCCAGTTTGGTGTTGAGAGGTGGCAGCAGCATGTCCGGGGAACTAGGTGACTTTCTCCTGTGTGGAGAATCATCATAACGATGATAGCAAGGTGACTAGATCGGAAAAGGTGGGAGGCTTAAGGATGTATTAATTGGTTGACATCTCAATCTCCTTTCTTGGCAGGAGCCTCTATGGCGAGCCCAAAGCTATGAGTAGGAAGACTTCATGGCTAGGAACACATCTTTCTTGGAGCTACCACAATTTTGAATAGGTGTGTCCTTTGTCTTTACCGATGCCATGGAAAAAGATCTCCGCATGTCAGGAGTTTCCCCCCTCTTTCACTCATCCTTTACTTACCAAATTATTCTCCCATATTTTATACTCACTCTATTTCCCAAAAGATAATGCAAACCCTCTCTCTTTCTCATAAGAATGAGATGTCAGTAGGTCTGAAAAAAAGAGTCCTATTTGGAAGCTATGTATTTTTATGGTTCTAGTGCAATACCATGGTATATAGAGATACTATAGCATTCTAGCCCAAATGGTATTTAATTTCTCTTTTGAATACTTTGTTATCAATACCATAGTATTTTTGTAGTATTGGATAGTCCCCTCCATACTAAAGTTTTCTCATCCAAGTGAGCAAAAGACTAGTAACACCATAGCATGCTGGTTAAGAATACTATGAAATCAAATAAGTGCTAAAATACTATGATTTTTATGGGAAGTAAAATACCATGGTTATATTTTGACAAATATAAACCATGGTATTTTAGTACCATAGTATTGAAAAACTCCAATTCCAAACAGGACCTAAGGCATATAGATTTTTGACATGGTCTTTAAAGCGGAACTTCGACCATTAATTTCTTTAAAAATATGCTATCAACAAATACAAAGTTATCATCATATCAAAGTGCTTTTGAATATGAATTCAAGTATATGGTATACATACACTAAAAATTTATGAATTTGACTCAATTAAATTGTTAGTCAAAGATTACAAAGGTTGACATTTTAAAAATCTATATGCGTCATTTTAAAGATACTATAGCCATTTAATTGAATCTATCCATCAGTGCTCTCTTTATTGTTATATAGATCTCATTTATTACCCCTTCGAGTGTCTTATTGTTCATATCAACGTCTAATATTTATATGTATTATTATTTTGCACTATATTAAATCAGGAGATAACCCAAAATATTGCATTTTTAAAAACATTTTGGTGCTAATTTCATATTTTTATGAACTAAAATGAATTAGTTATGAATTTTTGAAGATTAAAAGATAAAACAAATCTATTTACTCTTCAAAAATTCACAATTGATTCATTTTAAATCAGAAAAATAAGAAACTAGTACCATTTTTTTCTAAAAATATAACCTTTTGGGTTATCTCCTAATTTAATATAGTGCAAAACAATAATACATATAAATATTAGATGTGGTTACGAATAAAATAGTAGGAGGGATAATAAATGAGATCCATATAACTCTAAGTAGATTACTAATGGATAGATTACATTTTTACAAACATTTTGGTACTAGTTTTATATTTTTTCGGTTTACAATGAATTTGTTATGATTTTTTTAAGATTAAATATAATTTTTATAGTTTTTAAAAATGAAAACCACCCCTGAAACCACCCAGGGGAATAAATATGTCCGGTTTTCAATAGTTAGATGGTCAGACATACCCTGTTTTAGAGTTCAATGACTAAATCCGGACTTTGGCGATAGTTGGATGGTTAAAAATGAACTTTTTCCTTTTTGAGGTGGAGGGAGGATATTATTTACCTTTACTAGAGTAGTTCATAGGATAGCTCGTATAATTTTGCTATAGGAAACAAAACTTTTGTGGGTAAGTGAAACCGTAGAAAACCTTAGTATATAAACGTGATTGGTTTCTGGATGTGCAAATAGTTGAACCCTAGGTTTACCGCGGGATTAGCAACATTGCATCCCCTCTTAGGTCAAACCCTAGATTCGCAGTAGACACTCACGCACAAGAATGACTCTAAGCTTGACCTACCCTGGGACTGATAGGAGATGCAATAGATAGTGATTGAATCCATAGAATTACATCGATCGAGCTATAGCATAACGCATACACGATACGACTAGAACAGCATCTCCCCCCAAACAAGCCATGATGTAGAAAGTAAAATTGTTCAGCAATCTAGAAGATGATGGTACATAGAAATACTACGACACGGTGGGCACACTGTTCTTTGTTCAACCTGACCAGATCGATATAGATTGCATGGACAATTCTGAAACCTTCAAATGACAAATGAAAACCAAGTAAACATGTTTACTCCAACCACACTAGTTCGGAGCAGCTTTAGATGCACTTGAGGCCTTGATGGCATCGATCGACAGCCTAGCTGATGAGCCAGACCATGATCTCTGACACCGCCAGCTTGTACACGTCCTCTGACGAAGGATTCTCTCCACCTGTTCCTTTCACCTGTATTGTAAAAAGATACAAATATTAGTCGGCTGGCATAAAATTTTACCTGATCCAAACAACGCTCAATAGAAATATGAAAAAAATACTACTATACTTATATAAGAGCAAATTTTTTGAATATAATTGTCAGGTGTCACCAAGCTGTCAGCTGGTTCTACAAATATACTAAAAATGGTTACTGGTGCTTATAGCATTTGGGATGGAGTTTGTGGTCAGCTGCTGCATGGATGGGGGGAGTTAATATAATGTGCGAACTCATCCTTAGTGCAAATGTCGAATTGCACGATGGTACATGCATGATTCAATGAGTAGCAACTAGTATTAACTATCGAGTGATCATTCAAATTGAAGTAGTGTACCACAACACTAATGATAATGATATCAGTATTGGAAAAACAAGCATCTCGACAAAATCCTAGACTCCGTTAATATCCATTTTGACTGGACAATCTAGTAGAATTAATTTCTGAGTATCAACAAAAGCTTATTCATATAGCATATATCTAGCGACTTAATAATTCCTATACTGTACAAATTCAAAGATGCACTCAAGGGATGATGCGAATGATATGTAAATATGGGTGATATTTATTTGCTTCTCCATGGGTTTATTTGGTTCTTCTTTAGGAAAGAGAAGTTAGAAAACATAAAACATTAGCTTCAAATATGACCGGTAGTCTTACAACCAGATTTGTACAAACATATATTTTCTTAAACCCTCTCTCCCACTTAACTCTAACATTTTAATTTCAATACTACAAGCAAAGACTTAAGCTTGCATATTTTACCTCATAATAAGCCCTGCTCATATTGCTAATTTTAAATTAGTCACCCGTTGCCATTGAACAATTTGGAATGTGGCTATTGAACATAATAGTCACTTGAAGTTTAGGACAAGAGATGTGATATCATTAATAATGTACCCTATACATTATCCCATGTTCCTTGCAATCCAAAGTCCTTGAAAAATTAATTGCATTTCGATGTGTTATATTTCAATCTTGGTCCCTTAACCCAAAATAGGACCTTCCAATCAGGTTCAAATTTGATTTATTTCTTTCCCAAATCAACACACAACAATATCCATTAAAACATGTCCACCTTCACTGCTCACAAAGATTCACATAGGCATAATAGGAGGGGGTTGATAAACCGAGTGTGGCATACCAATGATTCGAATTATATAGGCCAAGTGCAACCCTTAGGTGAGAAAGTGGAACTTCCATGCTGGTTGGAACAGTTATTTATTTAGACTAGGTTGGTGCAAACCATAGTGTGGTTGGATTGCGTGATTTGTTACATCAGCTCTAAAAGGATGTTTCACGCAAGAATACACAATGCGACAAAATAGACCTTTGACATAGTAGGGATTTTTTTACGTTAGTCGTCGGCTTATGCAGTTTGTTAGGTCAACTCCAAAATGTTGTTTTCATGTAGACATACATGACCAAAATTAGCCCCTAATGTACTATTTTCTTACGGTTATCAAATCATGCAACCTCAACCTACACAAACGGTTAACAAACTAACATCTCCATGTAAAAGGATGGGTTCAAATAAGGAACGGTAACCGTATTAGTCACCTAGTTTAGCTAGATTCGGTATGATCGTTATTTAGGTCACATTTTGCCATTAAAGTTCGACAAAATAAAAAACTGATGTATTATAGCCTTTTACCATTACTTGAACTATGTTGCCTCAACTTATACAAGTAATTTTAGTTGAAATCACAAGATAGAAAAAGGCAAAGTAACCTTATTTGTCGATTCGTTCAGCTACATTTGTTGCACAGTGCTTTGATTTTATAGAATCTTGGATTTACAAGCATGCATCCCTAATTCAACAGTAAAAGGTCCTTTTTAAATCCTCGAGCGGAAACTAGGCGCATTTTTTTCTAGTTCATATTAGCATAAAAGTCCTGCCACCAACAAGTGAAATATCCCACTGGGTTCATTCAGATATATAGTCACTTCAAGTGAGGGGGAGAAATAAGCTGAAATTTTTGTCAACTCCATGATTGGGTTTTAATTGCTGTCCATCCAAAGTGCCGGATTTGCTATACATCACCCAGTGAAACTGAAGAAATTTACCTTTAGAGCTGTGGTTTGAGGTGTAAAAGAGGGACTTGGTGTGGACCCGTTTGGTTTAAGCTATGCCTATGTTCTCTGTTTTTTTTTAACTTGCTATGCCTATGTTCTGAACTCAGGAGTCAGGAGTGAGTGTATTAAATTGCCTGAATGGACTCCGGTTTGGCTGGCCAGTTTAATTAATTATTACGTCTAGGATTACTGACCGATTCCCCAATCCCCAGTCATCGGTTCCGGTGACAGTGCGAGCTCCTATTCCTGTACCCACACAAACTGCTGCAATAACAACGACACGTCTGGCAGAAAGATCGACCAGACCACGAGACCACTTACACGGGCATAGATGGAGAATAGGCTCTTGAGGCCGTCGGCGGAGACGTGCACCGAGACCACGTCGATCCCGTACTTGTTCAGCACGGACAGCAGAAGCGTCAGCATGCCGGGGCGCCGCGGCGCGCACACGCTGATGCAGGCGGCGTCGTTTGACACGCTCAGCACGACGTTCCACGCCGACCACGTCCGGAATCCGGCCGGGCCCGTGGTCTCAACGAGCGGCGGCGGTGGCGCCGCCGTCCCTGCAGGCGGAGGCGCGGCTGCAGCAGGAGGCTGCTGCACCTGCGGGGCCTCCGAGAACATGGCCGCCATCCCGTGGGCGGTCATCAGTGCCGGCGCGGATGACGAGGAGTTGGCGACCGCAGCCTTGGCGGCGGCGGCTTGCCGCGCCAGCTCCTGCTCCTTCTTCCGCTTCTCCAGGGCGTCCACCGTTTTCTGCAGCTCCTTGATGTAGGTGACCGCGTCTCCGACTATGGCCGCCTTGTCTCTCTGTCAGAAGAACAACACAGCATATCAGATCACGTACACTAGCGATGGATCGGACCACCAGACCTGGCACTGCGTCTGCAACTCTGCAAGCTGCATGCTCCAGCAGGCCCTAGCCAACGAATAGGAGGGACGATCCGTCGTGCTCGTCGATCTTGTCATGCTATGGATCGAGAGTTCGAGAGAGCCTCACCTTCTGATCAGGGACGACGTCGGGCACGAGCGCGTTCAGGGCGCCAAACATATCCCTCAGCCGCTTCCGCCGCAACCGCTCAGTGAAGATGTGCCCCTTGAGGCCGCCGTCATCATCATCGTCACCAGCAGCAGCCAAGCTCTTACCCTTGGACAAGCCGTTGTTGCTGGCGTCGTCGGCGGCATCAGCTACCTCCTCTGCCGAGCGCTTACCTTTGGATCCGCCGGATTCGGGGTGGCTGCCGCACGCCGAGCCACCTTCTTCTTTGTGGACGACGACGTCCTTCCTCTTGCTGCTGGCATCCATGCCCTCCGGGCTGCCGGTCGAGGACCCAGACACACCACCGTTGTCGTTCTGATCCCCGCCGGGACTCAGGGAGTAGGTGACGGTCGTCGGCGGTGCGAAGCTGTGGTCGTCCGAGGCAGCGTCGTCTTGGTGGTCATGGGGGCCGTCTTGAGCCATGGCAGGAAGGAAGGGCTGGAGGATTTTGGATGAGGGCCGGGAGGCGTAATGAGATGTTGTCGCCGGAGTGAAATACTGTATAATGTGCCTTCATTTGTAAGGATGCGAAAATTACCATCTGAAACCTTTTCTGAATTTTTTAATCTCTCCCACACTGGACTGGATTGCCAAAGATGTGTAACGTTTCCGGTCTCCTGGAGGACTAGCTGTTTCAGGTCAATCTGGCAGATCCACTGAATTCAAAATAACCTGGCTCGATTTTTTTTCCAATCACCCTATCTAGCACCTCCGAGAGTCTAAGTCGGAGAAGTCACTGCAAACACCTCACTATCCAGCATGGTGTTAGCGACGACCGAAAGAATACTACCATTAAACCTTGGAGAAATCGAAAAAATGTGAGCCCAAGTATAGGGCTTTCGGGTTGGCAAATTATATCGTTAGGAACCTAAACAACCAGACTACAACTAGTTCACACAATAGCATGTCACTGATATGGAGAGCAGATACAACCAAATGAATTAATCTTTACTGCATGATTTTTTGAATTCAAAATGCTAAAGTAGCACATAATTCAGCAATGATTGCTGCCTCACAATATCTATATATATAGTTCCACAAATGCATATTCACCACTCTACTCAATAATTACTTGCCTCGATTTATATAAAAATGAGGTACTAGGTGTTAAGCAGTGTTTCAAAAAGCACCAACCTACATAGGCAGACACCAATCCAACTATCATCTAGACGGCATTGCTAGGTGTTTATATACTTTCTATGGATAGAGTCAATGTTGCCCTAGAAGCTAGACGACTGATCTCTCTTCGGATAGCAACTAGTTAGTCTAGACGTAGACGATGATAAGACATGTCTAGAGGAATTACGGGCGTGCCTGCGCCCGGACCTCGAGGCGGTTGGCCCGGCGTCGGACGCAGCATCCGCCGTCCGGTCCATCAGATACTGACCGTTGGATTCAAAGTAGAGAAATTCCCACCACAATATTTTACCTGTGTTGCGTGCAACATCCAAAAATCCGAACACGACACGTCGGCGCGGTGCGTGAAACATGAGAATATAATTGTCGAAACATCAACAAACAACTGATGAAACATTGAAAATACATTATTGCAACATCGGCATATGCTAATTAACTGAATTGAATGAAAATTCGAGTCCGCGATTTGAAGAAAAAAATCTAGACGCAACGCGTCGGACGGTGCGTAAAACATTAGAAAATAACTACTGAAATATCAATGAACAACTAATGAAATATTGAAAATACACTGTTGCAACATCAGCATGTGTGAACTAACTGAATTGAATGAAAAATTCGGATCCACGATTTGAGTAAAAAAATCTGAACGCAACGCGTCAGACGATGCGTGAAACATTAGAAAATAACTACTGAAACATCAACGAACAACTGATAAAACATTGAAAATACGCTATTGCAACATCAGCATGTGTGAATTAACTGAATTGAATGAAAAATCCAGGTCCGCGAATCTGGTGAGAAAATTAAAAAAAAACGAACGAAACATTTAGAAAATACTGTCAAAACATCGTAACATAACTGATGCAACAATTCCGAATAACTATCGCAACATTTGAAAATGAGTTATTTCATGTGGCGGGCCGCCGGCCCACGTATCTGTCCGATCGGATGCGCGGCGTCTGGCCGCTCGGAAATATGCAATGTGTACTGTAGCACCTTATATGCAATGGAAATGGCTATATATTGAATGATTCTATGTAGTCATCACTGTATTTCCAAGTTAGACATTTGAGAAAATATCTTTCAAAGGAAACAATTCAGCTCCAATTATTCATTGTCCTCAAATCAATTCATCATACAACAAAGAATATTCAGTTATTATCATAAAATTTTTGATATATATCATTCAAACAGTTGTGAAAAAGGCTA
The DNA here is from genome assembly GCA_030272315.1 of Paspalum vaginatum. Classification (NCBI taxonomy): domain Eukaryota; kingdom Viridiplantae; phylum Streptophyta; class Magnoliopsida; order Poales; family Poaceae; genus Paspalum; species Paspalum vaginatum. Next base: position 15,147,613 of record CM059015.1, read on the forward strand.
CTCCATTCAGTCTACAAATAATGGATGTTTTGGTTTGTGTGCAGTTAATGTATTTGTTGACCATCAAGATATATCTTCGAATATTTCAATTCACATTTTAAAAATAATATGTTCACATGAACTATAGCAGTAGTTTCAAAATATTATATACTTGGTATATTCTGATTATGAAATGTTATGTTTTGGTGACGTGTCGTTTTATTATTTGGAGAGCGGAGGGACTAGTGACTTTTGAAAGCACTACTAAGATATATAGTTCAGTACAAATACGGTGGTTGAAAAAAATAGGAACTAACTTTACTACTCTACAAATAAAGGGTAGCCACTATGGCATCAACAAACAATTAATAGCACAGACATATATACTTGTCAGCTGACAAACCACATCATATGACTGATATATATAGTTATCGCTTGCGAAGATCCATCGCCGGTACTCTACTCATGTCGAGATCGCCTAGTTTTGCATGCAAGTTACAACCGACATAAGACGACTACACTGTCTATGGCCATCTTTAATTGCCTAGCTAGGGGCGCCGACTAGGCCTAATTAAACTGGGTGTTAAGCCATTGACTAGCGCCGGCCTTGGCGCGCGGCGTGTGTAGATGAACATCTATGTGTGTTTGGCGAACACTCTGGTTAGAGTACGTAGTGTCATGATGCAATCGAAGGTCAATAGTAGCATGCATCGTCAATGCATTGGTAATACTATGATCATTGTAGTTTTATTTTTCACCTTTTGGAACTGACCATTAAAATATTGGCGTTTGGCTAGTCAGCAATTCTTTCAGTTAGCAATTTATTAGTGACTTATTGGCATCATTGCATGGTACCGGCACTGGGCATGCAGTAATTTTTTTTTAAAAAAAATTGCATCCAACTCCGGCAACTGACAGCCAAAATCCGGTGCATAAATCCAGGGGAAACCACGTCCTCATTCTTCACCAGCTAGGGAACAAAAAAAATGAACAGAAAGCAGCCTTGTGCACAGAAGCAAAGCGAGCGATATCCTATATATTACCTGTGTTCAACTGCATGCAAGGATATATATATACAAATTCCGTTCTTCATCATCACTTTATTGGAGCACGCATGCGGCGATAGAGGTGGCCGGGCAGCAACGTTTCACGCATACATCCCCGAATAATACTGTTTCTCGTCGTCGTCACCTTCACCAATACCATGTCCCATGCCCACCAAACACTTTGGCGGGTGCGGGTCAGCACTGTATCTGCATCTCAGTGAGCGCCTGAGCGGCAATGCAAACAAAGGCGATGCCGTTTTCCTGATGCATGTGTGCCGGATACAGCTAAAATTAAAGCCTGGTTGATCGATCATTTAGCACGGCGCGCGCGTAGCAAAGAAGCTGCCCTTTGCACAGGAACTGCATACCCACGTGTGGATGCCTTTCTCTTCTTTTCCCTGCATTTCTTGGCCTGTTTTTGCACAATTCGATGACCGTTTGCATGCGCCGTGTGGTGTTCCGGAAGGGCAGTGGTAACGCCGCTTGCATGGAATGCTTATCCTGGCAGCCCGCCAGTCCCTTCCAATCTTTGAGAGAGGGATAAGTAGCTTTAGCTAGGCCTTCGGTTTTAGTCACCTTGTTGATTTTAGTAATCCGATCTTCATATTACACCACTCGATGACGGTTTTTATTTAAGGACACACCAGAAGTCCAGAACGCCTGTGTGCAGTATATATGCAAAAGGAGCTCATGTTAAGGGATGTCTGTTGAAAACATATCTTCCGTACGCAAATGGCCTCCAGTATTGTATTTCTCATTGTCATGAAACTCAGTAAGTCCTAAGACCGTTTCCAATGGGTTGTCCAAGGACTTATTTATCATTATTCTAATTATCTCTCTTTGTCTACAGCAACGCTCCCGTGTCGTTTTGTACTGTAGACAGTCCATACAGGTAACCCGCTAGAGACAACCTAAGCCACGTTACCATCCTCTAGTGAGTACAACGCTATAAAATTCCCATAGCAATGCAAAGTGATCGTGTTGCGCATGCATGCTTAGTAATTGAGATTACTAGTTACGTACAATAAAAATTTTCTAATTTAAAAACTTGGTTGCCGGTTGATTTTCTACCTGCATTAAACAAAAAAGTTCAAATTAATTACAAAATGTCTAGACACACAAATTTAAATAATTTCTAATTAAAGATATTTTTTTAAAAAATTTGACGGCAAACTATAAGAAATAGTGAAGTGTATAATTGGCCAATGCCCAAAAATACTAATTATGTTGTGTCTAGCTAAGAATCATGTTTAACAACAAATAATGTGTATTAAAGTGGCGTCTAAATAAAATAACTAAATTAATTATCTAATTAGACTTTTGGTTATTTTCGTCGGCCCTAATCCATGCAAGGCGACAAAACTAAAACATATAGTATTAATAAACACAAGAAATGGTCTTTCTTTAAGGTGAGTGCTTATGCATGGGTATTTTTCATAATCAACACGACAAAGACAGCAGTTTACGCATATACAAATTGTAAGAGCGTATGGAAACAAAGCGGTGGTCGTGCAAAATGCACACTGCGTTGCCCTGCCCCGACCGCTGTCGTCCGCCTCACTTCACAGTCGAAAGTAGACTCATCAGTGTCATCGTGTGTGACACTCCAAGCGGGCACCGAACAGTAGCAATGGAGCTGGGCCGAGAAAGCGCAGTGTGGTCGTGTCGAAATGTCGGGGCACGCAGCCCAGGAAGGAACTGGGGGACAAGACAAACATGGAGGGGCCAGGTCTAGGGCAGGCAGGCCGGCCGGCAGGGAACTAGTCGTGCGCCGGATGGGGCCGCGTGCGGGGTGGCGATGGGAATTTGGAGCATGCTTCTGAAGATACGTGTGGACTCGGTGCGTGCGGCCATCAGTGCATGGGCCAGGTCTTTGGGCCTGCTGCCCTATTTGTAAGCCCAGTTGGCTCAGTTGATGCAAAATAGCACGAACCGTCTACCCGGTGGCAGCTTGTGGGCTGGTATTATTTGTATCGGCCAGGCCCAGTAAGCCACCGCAAATAATGCAGTCGGTAGTCACCGTCAGTCACGTAAAGGCACGTGGAGAAAAAGAGAAACACAGCGAGAGACGTACGATGACATAGTCAGACTGCAAGGATACCATATCAGATTTATAGTGACGTGAAAGAAAGAAAAATAAAAAAAAAGTAAAGCGGACTGCTCACTTATAGCTAGTTCAAGGTGGGCTGCTTATAGACTCCAAAACGCTTTGTGAGAGGAAGAGATGTGACAGCTATTAAATGTACAGTTTACACCAAGAGAGAGTTATTATACTAGTTGTTTTTTAGTTGGCGATATATGATGTGGCAACACCATAAAACCAATACCACCTGTTTGGTTTGTTTGTCACGATTTGCCACACTACGCTTGTGGTAAATTTTGACCACATTTGAATTTTAATCAAAATTTAGTCAAACAATAAAACTCTCATTTCTATGTCTTAATTGGGGGCCAAATAACACATGGGAATGAAAATTTTATTATTTGACTAAATTTTGACCTAAATTGAAACGTGGTCAAAATTTGCCACGAGTATTGACTGCGATTGACTGGAAAACGATTGACGCCCTGTTCGTTTGAGCTACTTTCAGCTTCTTTGCAGCCGTAAAACGGTATTTTTCTCTCACAATTATTCAGCCGGAACAGTGAAAACAGCTGCAGCTGTAGCTACAGCGAACAGGCCTGAAAATTGATTGCATTTTTTTCGTGTGAGGATTTCTGTGTCACCCCCCAATCCCCATGCGAAGAAAACAGGTTGGGGAGATGAGACCGTGCCACCACCCGCTAGTCTCAACAAGGACCCACAGGTAGGGATACAAGCGGACATGTTTGCAGATTTGAAGATAAACTATTTTTCCGCAGGTCCCGCAAATATTTAGTTATGTTAACAAACCCACAAGTAGTCCCCCTTGTATCACTAAGCATAGGGAAGCGGTGCTACGATGACAAAGTTTGTCCTGTCGTGTGCTCTCCTCACCCACAATTATTACTTTCGTGGACTTGACCGCCGTCCTCCATGTCCGTCTCCTCACGGCGCGCCCTGTGCTATCCATCCCGTCGTTCCGGTTCATCTTCTTCTGCTCTGATCCTGCATAGCATAATTTTTCCTTGCCTATCTCCACATTAAGTAGTCCACCAAAACAATTAGAGTCACGGTGAGTACCTCCACCCCCACCCCTCCCAACCTACGCCAAGGCTCCAAGCCATGCCTCTGCCTCTACTAGTCTACTTCCCTGTGCAGAGACACAATGTGCTCCCGGTCCAAGCAGAGCGGCATCCATGGCCGGACCACTAGCACGACCTCTCATCATCGATGGCCACCGTAATATGTTGCCATTGGCTTTCTCTCTCTTTCCCAGTGCCCTCATATTTCGGTAATTAATGATAACATTAATTGTGTTACTAATGAGTTCATGACATAAATGACACATCTATAATGAACATGTGCGTTGGTTGGCCAATGGAGACCGCTTAACTTAAGTTTCATCAACTACAGCTTTGGACTGGATCATCTAGCAAGAAGATCAAGGATTGCTAGCTCTAAGTGTCATAAAAGAAGAAAGAAGAACACTTGGGGAGGATAATCTCATCGTCGTTGATGAGTGGAAGGAAGATCCTAATGCGACGTCGCAGCGCCCGCGCCTTGTTGAGCCGCACGAGGAAGAGGTGCTTGGTGACGGAGGGGAGGGAGGCGAAGATGGGCATATTCCTGGTGAGGTAGATGAGCAACTCCTGCTGCGCCTAATGGAGGAGCCTGATGAAGGGGGCGCTAGGCGGCCCACCAACACCGCGCTGCGCTCCATAAGCGCCGCGTGCACAAGGCGGCGGTCGGCACCGAAGACTGAGAGGCACGCCCCTATGCTGAGCAGCATGACGGGGTCGTGCCACGCAAAGAGGCAGCGCGGCAGGGTTGGTAAGACACACCATGTTGCCGAGAAGCCACAGGGACGACAGGCCTAGTGGGAGCTGGCGCTTGCCCCGACAGTGGAGATGGAGGAGTGCTACGGCGCACTCTGGGAGGAGTGCTGTGGCAACGACGACGTGTCGCTACATCGCACGGGGGGAGCTGCTGTGGCGACATAGGGGCAAGAGGTTGAAGAATAGGGTAAAAAGGAACTTTCGTCTGCCTTCTCTGTCCTTAAATCCAAAGAAATAGTATTCTATTCCCTATGGTGTGTTGTGGCAAAGGATTAGACTTTTGTACCGGTACTCAGCATATTTGTTGTTTACCGTGTGATCCCAGACTTCCGATCAGGCCATCACACATTTCCTCCGCGGCGGTGCTCGTTCCGCGCTCTCACATGCAGAGGCCGACCGTTGGATGCGAGGGTACGTGTTAAGGAACCTCTGTGTGACCAAAACATTCAATCTTTCGCAGTTCCACTATAGCTCTTTTATGGTATATTAGTGGGACACATAGCAAGGTGTGGACTTGTGGTGCGCGCAGTCTAATCCAACACAAGGCATATCTTCGTGCAGCCGCAAACCATCTCACGTCGTTCGATATTGCATCGGGTGGCAAGCACGTAGACACTGCCCGCCGATGTAACCAATGAAACAAGTACCTCATCTATCATTTTAGGCTAACGTGCAGTGTAGAATGGAAGCGGACAAATAAGGTCTACGAACATGAAATTTGTTATTTGGTCAAATATCTCTCTAGATTCAAATATGATCCAAATAAAGCCTACGAACAAAAAATTTATTACGTAGCCAAATATTTCTTTAGATTCAAATATGGTCAAATATGTCCAAATTTCGGCTTGACCAACTATGGCTTGAAACCAATCAGAGCCTAGCGACCTGTCATTTTCCATGTCCTACTTGCATCACTGTTGTTTTGTCCTAAAGCATTTTCAATGGTTTCTTTTTCACTAGTCAAAAGATGTATCCTCACTCTCCTATGAAGACAAAAAAGGAGGAGTGTAAGCCAACGGCGAGTGAATAGACATGAGCTGTCACATATTTTGAAACGTTAAAACTATTATGAATAGGACCAGATTTTTAGTATTATTTTTGTTTTGTTTTCAGCGTGGCGGAGAGAGGGGGGGTCCAGGGGGCCAAGCACCCCAAGACTCCAAAAATTATTTTGTATGTAGTCTATTTCTACAAATGATTAATTTTAAGTCTAATTTTTCTATTGATCGTGACTTTTAGGTGCATTTTGTACTAATGTTATGTATTAGTCAATAGTCATTTATCTATATTTGTATAATTGAATGATGCAATGTTTGTTATTTTTCTAAAAAATAGTCATTTTCTCCGTATGTTTTGGTTATTTATCGATCCCCTGCTGGCTCCGCCTCGCTCCATATCAGCTGTACAACCGACCCTCCAATACAGTGTGCTGGAATCAAATACAGGTACGGTGCCAGTTCCAAGGTACGGAGAGGAGGATCAAGCATCCACTACGCGACATCCCTGGGCATGCATGTACTCCTGACGATATTCTCCGTATATAATATAATAAAGTAAACTGAACCAAGACAAGAAAATGAACCTTCTGGTAGAGGTTTGAGAAGGTTCTAAGGATTCTTTGACGATCATGGCTTTCTATCTAGAAGATTCGAGCGCGGCGGTGCCGCGCACGTACGGCGCCATCCTCTTCGGCTATGGAACGAAACCCAGCCCGTGTCCAGCTTGTACTCTAGACTTGCTGACTCAGTACAGCGTGTAGTCTAGAGCGGCCAACACGTTCCTTTCAGACTCTGAACGCCTAGTAATATAGCATGAATATGAATTATGCAATACAAAATTACGACAAATCAATTGCAAGCCATTATGATTTGTAACCACACATATTAATAGCAGTAGTAAATTACGGTCAAATATTAATATTGCATGGCTATGCTTTTGTACAAACGGCAATCATCCTATGTCACGTGTGTTGTACGTATATAAATCGAAAAAAATGCACATTCAATACTATGATAGTACTTTTATAGGATTTAAATATTGGTGCCTCGCGGAACTAAGCCCAACTAGTTTATTTCTAGACGTGTACAAGTCGCAATAAAAGAGAACTTCCCGTGTGTAAGCTTATGCTTGTGTCCAATTGCTTTACCTAAAAAAATCTATAAATCATTTACTTATCAAAAAGAAAATCTAAAACTACCATTTACTAGTACGTAGGAAAACGCGCATGACAACGACGTCTGGCAAGTTATCCAACTACTAGAACGCCCCATGTGGAAAACTTCTAGAATCTCTCTTGATCCATTTTTTTCCCAGCCTTGCAATAACGTGTGCGCAGACATTTCGAACATTTTCCTTTTTACGTTACTAGTATTATTGTTCGTTTCGGCCACTGACAAGTGAGCTATAAATAGCAGCTACAGCGCTCGCTTATCAACAGCCTTTTTCATACGAGACCAACGACACAGCACCGAGCCAGAGCTGTGAGCCTGTGACCAAGAGTTGATGTGATGCTGCCACCTCCTTGGTCGCCGGCGCCGGCGGCGGCGTTAACCGAGGCCATGGAGACGGCGGCCATCGTGGCCGCCCTGAAGCACGTCATTGCCGATGGCCGTAAGGAGAGGCCGGCGCTAACACCAACAACGCCGCCGAGTATGGGCGGCCATCATGGTCACGTCGTGCCGGCGGCGTGCCAAGGCGGCGGGTCGGCGCCCGCGCGCATTATCTCGGTCTCGGGTACCTCTGCTCGCACCCTTGCGCGGCCCGCATCGCCGAATTGATGCTGCTCACCTCACGCGGTTGTTGTGCTCAGCAGGCTCTGCAGTTGATGACCCCGCTGCACCCGTGGCGCAATGCTTGACGGCGTCGCCACCACAAGCTCCCACGGCGCCTCAAGGAACGCCGGCGGCGGCGGCGCAGCGTAGCTACCGTGGGGTGAGGCGCCGGCCGTGGGGCAAGTGGGCGGCGGAGATCCGGGACCCCAAGAAGGCGGCGCGCGTCTGGCTCGGCACGTTCCTTTCGCCCGAGGACGCGGCGCGCGCCTACGACGCCGCCGCGCTCCGCCTCCGCGGGAGCCGCGCCAAGCTCAACTTCCCGGAGGACGCGTCGTCGGCGCCCCACCGCCCGCCGCCGGTGCCCGTGTACTATCCCTATCCGCAGCAGCCCTGTTCTCGCTGGGACGGTACCGCGGGCCGCCGCTCGCCGCGCCCGGAGGAGATGCTGCACCGGAGGGACGCGACGGGTGGGGTGGTCATCGGCGGTGACAATGGCCATTTCTTGGGCTCTTGGAGCATCGGAACTTGGTCGCCGTCGGAGGAGCCTGCATGTTCGGCTGCTCACGTCGTCGCTCCTCTGCTTTCCGTTAGCCATGGAACAGGGAGTACCGGAATAGAAGATGCAGGGAATAGTTGGGACGAAAGCAAGACCCTGAGATACACAGGATAGGAGTATAAAATAGCGCACTATGAAATTTAGCGTGAAGCTTTCAAAAACAATATTACCTTGCTATAGCGTTATATTGTGTATTACGGTAGGATTAGCGTTACATCAGTAGAAACGTTATAGCCGCTGTTTCGTACTATGGATAGGAGTCACTGTCTGTGTACACTATTCGGGTCTGCTATTTGCCTATTTTCCTCTTTTAGACGTCTGAGCAATTGTTAGCTTTTGTCTTTTCCCTTTTTTTTACTTCGTGTGTACAATCCCGTACTCCACCTTTTGTTTTTTTTCTCGGTAGAGGTAGAGTATTTAAATATAAATCATGGTTGATTTTTTTTATAAAAAAAACTTCAATCTTACGTCTTATTTAAAAATTTATGCAACCATATAAGAAAACAATTTACGCTCAAACTCTCTACAATAATAAAACAAATCATAATAAAATAAATAATAACTCATAATTTTTTGAATAAGACGAACGATTAAAGTTTTGAAAAAAAATTTAACCACGACTTATATTCAAATGCGGAGGGAGTATTTTCGGTTGCCTAGTTCATCGTTAAATTTAACTCAAGTCAAAAGAGTCTATATATGAAAGAGGAAAACATCTCCAATCCATATGTACCAATGCATCGTGAGGGAGTGAACATAAAGTAACGGATGAAACATGTCTTCAACTCCCAAAAGCACTCAAACTATCATTATACGGTTCTTAATTCTCAAATCGGTACAAATGACATGTTAAAGTGGTTTTCACTTCTTTTTTTTGTATGGCATCCACATGTATAGCTTCCTTTTTGCATGGCAATATATTGTCATCTCTGTATACGTTGTCCATCTATCTCATCTCGATTTGGAATATTATGGATGATGTGGCAAGATGTAACATCGTCTACCTTTGGACATATTCGACATGGATTTGAGAATCTAGGCGGTGTATTCGGAAGCCTGGTTTTGAGACTAACTGCAAATACTGTCTACGTTGAAGAATGCAGAGGGAGAGGGGGAGAGACAGGAGAGAAGGGTGAAAGCGACTATGATCAGGATTCGGGAGGGGAGATGGAGGAATTGAGACTAAGAAGGTGTGCCTAGGACAGCATGATTAATTTCGTGTTCGGTTGAAGAGATAGAACGGTTCTATTTTTATGTTTAGTTGGAGGTACGAGGATAGGGCATTTCTAACACTGTGTACTACCGTTAACCGTGGGGCTCACATGTCATACAAAAATTATTTCCCAATTGTTCTCTCCCCTGCCCACCTCCCATGGCTGCTGCCTCGTACTCATCTCGGACGACACGCCCATCCTTGCCCCCGCCTCCACGCCCACCCCCTGACTGAGCGCTGCAGCCAGCGCCAGCCTCCTCGCCCGCCCCCACCGCTGCGCACGGCCGCTAGCTCGCCGGCACGAGTTGCCCCCACGTCGCGCTCGGCCCCCATCGATGTGCGGCCACCGGTGCCACCCCCGCTCTCGCCACCACCGACACACGGCTGCCCTGGGCCTCACCTCCTCGTTCGTCCCCGCCACGGCCTCGCCCGCCGGCCGCACAACCCCGCATCGGTCTCACTGGCCGGCGAGGGGAGAGGCAAGCAGGAGGGCGCTGGGAAGGAGACTGGAAGACAGTGTGGGATGACTGTATCCAAGAAAATTTGTGGGATGCGCCCGCTCCGTATCTCAACCGAATATTCGATTTCGGGGATGATTCAATCCCGGTGTTCTGGAACCAAACAATGGCAAAACTACGGTGGAATGGTTCCATTCTACCATGTCTCTCCAACTCCAACCAAACGCCACATGAATCTCGAGCTACCCACAACACAACACAATATTTGTAGGCAACCCACAACACAATGTTTGTAGGCCTCAGGCTACGCTCGTTTTGGTTCGAAGTGTCTACGAGAAAGATCCTCACTGAGGTGTTGTAGGAGAAATCCCGCAAACTGCAGACTCCAAAACGAGCAAGGGCCTGAAGGATCTAAGTTGTGCACCAGCTTCACAAGCCTAAGAAAAAAATTTTCACGGGCTCCAACAATGACTCACGAAATATGCCGCAAAGAAAAACTCAAAAAAATCAATTAATTTCATAGGACAAAAGCCTAGAAACAAGTTATATTTTTGTGGGCTCCAAAATATGCTCACGAAGGTCTAGTTTGAGTAATATCGGATTGAGAAGGATTCGAGTGGATTGGGAGGGATTGGAGTGTGTTTAAATATATAATAGATCAAAATCTCCTTCAATCCCTTCCAATCCACCCTAATCCCCTCAATCCGAGATTACCCAAACTAGACCTAAATAAGTTTTTGCCATGGAATTTGGAAATTTTAATATTTTCCTGGGTGCTGTGAAACCCATTATATTATTTTTTGCGTGATTTAATGTGATTGTTATGTTTCTTTTGTCATTTCCATCATTTAGATTTAGACTTGGCCTCAAATGTCCTCACAACTAGCTGCCTATTGGTACCACCGGGTGCGAGATGGAATAGCTAGAGAGCCGAACGCGAAGTGAAAGAGCAGAGTATGGATAGGGAGTCAGGTGAGAGCCAATGGACCGGCTCCATTGCCTCTGGAGTGATGAGTGATTGTCAACAGAAGCCAAAGACCCAGATGGACTTGGGCACGAGACCTCCGATGGACAGGAGGCCCTCCGATGAACCGGAGGTAGATGGAGAAGAAAGTCCTCCGAAGGACTGGAGGTATGCTCGGCGTCTGTCGGTCATGGGAGTTCGGTACACGGAGGAGCGGCATGGCGACGGCAGGAGTAAGTCCTCCGAAGGACTGCGACGGCTGCCCCGGTAGACAGGGGATGCCGGGCGCCACCGCGGTGCTCCAATCCGAGTGCGTGGCGCGAAGACGTGCGAGGGAGGCTTTGGCGGCTTCAGCTCAAAACCGTTAACCAAGCTACCCAAGCCTTGGTGAGTTGGGCCTTGACTCGCCAAGATAGAGAAGATGGGCCAAATCCGGCCCAGGCGGAGACTTCCTAAAGTTTTCCGGTTTCTGACTTCAAAACCAGGGGGCGGATCGCGGATTGGACTACTGGCCATGTAGGAGAACATCTGAGGATTGCGTGGAACTTACGAAGATCAAGACTTCATCGTGGTCGTCCGTCCCGAAATATCCTGTAATCTTCCGTTTGAGTCCTTAGGGTTTTTCTAGTTGTAGAGACCTAAGTGCAAAACTGTCTAAACAGCACTTGGGTATAAATAGGTCCAAGGCAGGTCATTAGAGGGAGACTTGGCTGTCTAGATTAGGTTTTCCTTTGTGATTTTCGTCCTTAATCCTTGAGCTCCATTGTTAGGGAGGTTAGAGTAGGATTTAGCCTTCTAATCATGAGGGAAGGTGAGGGTAGGTTGCTTGGGACGAAATTTCTGCTTGTATGCTGAAACTTTAGACCTATCTTGGGCACTTAATCGAAGCAAATTCGTGTGTTCTTCTCCTTCCCCTCTCTCTTTGGTTTTTGGATTCAATCCTTAGCTTTTGGGTGTTTGTGTTGGCCAAGCTTGAATCCCTTCCCTTGCTGATGTTTTGGACTTGCTAGGACGTGGAAGATCATGACTTAGTTCATCTTAATCCTGCCGGATTGCCATGAGCAAGCCCCCTTTGTGTTTTCCCCTTTCTTGCCCAAAGATTGCCACCTCACGAAATCTGAAATTCCCGATGATCCCTTGATCATTTTGCATTGATCTTTTGGGAAAAGCTTTGGAATAAGGTCCGGATAAACTGTGCAAAATTTCGTGAAGATTGGACAAGATTTGCTCTTGTTTGGGTTGGAAAACCCCTGTCTGCGACTCTAGCGGATAATTCGGCAGAGGCCACCGGACAATCCGGTTCCACCGGATAGTCCGGCAGCAGCCCACTGGATAGTCCGATGTGTGGCGCTATCCGGACTAGTGCCACCGGATAGTCCGGCAGCAGGCACCGTATAGTCCGGTTCCACCGGATAGTCCGGTGTTGGCCACCGGACAATCCGGTTCTCCCAGGGAACTGCAGTGTTCTTCCCTTTCTTGGCTTTTCCGTTGTGTTACTGCTTCGGATTGTTGCATTCCCCACTTTTAGACTATTCTCTTTGCTTGCTGTGAGTCAGTGAGACGCACCTTGGTGCGGTGAGTGTCGTGTGGCGGTTTTTGCAAAGTTCGTTGCCTCGGTGCCATTCTTGGTCGGATCTTGATAGTTCTTGCATTGATGCGTATCCTCTCAATGGACGGCACCCTTGCACTGCTAGGCACGTATCTGTTCAGTGGACGGTGCCTAGTTTTGTTTCTCTTGAGATTTGCAGAGCACCTTCTTGGGGGTTGTGATTTTGAGTTTTTAAGTGCTCCTATTCACCCCCCCTCTAGTCGCACAGTCTCGGTCCTACATCAGGGACAGAGAATCAATGTATTAGTATATCCATACATCCCCTCTAGTAACTCAATAAACCAATTACACAATTCATTCTCATATTTATACATACAGTCGTGGATCGCCCATTGCTCAAGCAGACAGGGGCGCGCAACCCCATATCCATCAGTGATCTACCCTACCTAGGATCCATCGGCCGCAGCTCGAACCGCCTGCACAGCGACCATAATAGAAAGATCGATGGTAGCACACATTCTTTTCAATCTTCGCATAAAGAGTCAGTAAGGCACCACGGTCACACTAGCAACAGCTTAGTGCAGCAGTAAAACCCAGTGGTTAAGAGTCTGTTTCGATGAACTTATCAAACTGTTAGATGCTAAAATTAGTTGGTTCAGATCAACAGTCATGAACTCTCTACATAGCCAGCGTTTCCTCAACTTCGACCTCATAAATAGGGCTAACATTATTTTGTTGCCCGAGAATGATGGCACTGACAGTATCGCGAGTTACAGGCCTATCAGTCTCATTCATAGCGTTGCAAAGCTTTTTACAAAGCTTCTGTCTTTGAGACTCGCGCCTTCCATGAGGGACATGATTTCCAAAAGTCAAACCTTTTTCATTAAGGGCCGAAGCATCCATGATAACTTCTTCTATGTATGCAACATGGCTAGTAGGCACCACCGCAATAGAACCCCCATGTTTCTGGTCAAGCTCGACATCTCAAAGGCTTCTGACTCTATTAGGTGGGACTACCTCCTTACCCTTATGGGTCACCTTGGCTTCCCAACCAAATGGCGCAATTGGGTTGCATCATTGCTAGCTACCTCCACGTCCCTAAGTGCTCCTCAATGGAATCCCCAGACAACAATGATCACACTCTTGGGAGAAGCCTAAGACAAGGAGACCCCCTCTCACCACTTTTATTTGTCCTCACCATTGACCCACTGCAACGCCTCCTCCACCTGGCCACAGAGGCCGGAACTCTGTCCAGAGTTGCGAAGGATATAGATCGCACCTTCGAACCTCCATGTATGCAGATGATGCTAGAGAATTGGATGCCCTTGCAGATCTTCTTCATTGCTTCGGGGAAGCAAATGGCTTGCGAACTAATATTTAAAAAAAAATCCTCAATCGTGCCAATTAGTTGTGGTGGTCTAAACTTGGATGAAGTCTTGGCCAGGTTTCCTGCACCAAGAACAAGCTTCCCTATCGCATATCTAGGGATCCCGCTAATGGTCGTGAGGCTTAAAAAGGTTGACTTTTAGTATCTTCTAGATAAGGTAAACAGCAAGCTGACAAATTGGCATGGCCGCAACCTTACGCAAGCTGGAAGACTCATCTTAGTCAAATCTGTGCTATCATCGCAACCGGTGCACACCCTATCGGTCACTAATGTGCTAAGAGAGGTGCGTGAAGAAATTGACAGACTAAGGAAAGAGTTCCTTTGGGCAGGAAATGAGAACCTCACTGGAGGCAAATGTAAGGTTAACTAGCCAATGGTGGTGAGACCTTTAGATATTGGAGGGCTAGGTGTTCTTGACCTTGACCGGTTTGCAAGGGCTCTACTAGGTTCGTTGTTGTGGCAACAATGGGAGGCTCTGAATGCACCCTGGGCTGGTTTGAAAATCCCTTGCAATGGCACTGACAAACTTCTTTTTGCTGCCGCTATGACAATTGTAATTGGTGATGGTGCAAGAACCTCCTTCTGGCTTGTGCTTGCGCCAAGGATTGACGCCCCAAGGATATTGCGCCTGATATTTTTGATGCCTCTCGCGAACGAAAGATGTTGATGCGGGAGGCCTTGGATGAACAGGCTTGGGTTAGACACATTGACCTTCAAGCGATACACAGCCGGTCACTTAAAATAGTTTGTGGAGCTCTGGTCATAATCACATGGTTCCGGGTGGATGGTTAGGAACCACGACCCCAGGTCGAGGGTTGGGGTCGACGTGGGTCGACGACCCAATTATATCGGGTTCGCTGAACCAATGCATGAGAGCTTCAAAATGGGAAGCGTGGTTCGTCGCTCCATTGCAGGTGCGCTCAAGATGGGACGATATGCATACGGGACAAGAATGGCATACCCGACACTCTGAGTCGCGTCCCTTTCATTGGCATGAAGGAGGGGAGTCGCGGCGCGGATCCCGCCAGCGCAGGAGCGGAGGAAGGAGGAGGAAGGGCGGCAGCGGCTGGAGGGGACTTGGCTCCTGGGCGGAGGAGGAGGAGGAGGGGCACGTGGGCACACGCCACAGAGAGAGGTGGCGAAGGAGAGTGGCAGCGGCTGCAAGCTGCTGCTCCTGCTCACATGGGGGACTAGGGGAGTAGATTTTTTTTAGCACACTAGGGGAGTAGATGAGGGTTAGGGTAGGGAGTGGGCTGGTGGGCTTTTTCGATGTTGTGCTGAGAATGTAAGTGTGAAAGGATGGCCCAAATATGTTTTCTGTTGTATCTTTTGCATATGACCAAGGTACCCTACCCTCGACCCAATCCTTCGTACCAGGGTCATCGATCCACATTCCTTGGGTCATGTACCAATTTTTGGATCCTCAGTCTCAAAGGGGTATACCCCCTCGTACCATGTTATTTTCAAATGACGAACCTCGACCTGCGACCCTATACCTCAACTCCATCGACATGGTACCTTTGTGACTATGTCTGGTCTATTGCCCAATCAGTTAATCTTGCTGCAGAACACTTGAAGATCGCATCCTATGGAAATTTAAAGCTTCTGGAACATATTCAGCGGCCTCAGCCTATCAATTGACAATTCACAGGTCATACGGATTTCAACCTTAAGGCTCTAATTTGGAAGCCATGGGGTCCTTCCGAGTGCAAGTTCTTCGCCTGGCTCATCATTCGTAACCGAGTTTGGACGGCTGATAGACTTGCGAACCGTGGTTGGCCACATAACCCCACTTGTCCGCTTTGTAGACAACAGCCCGAGACTAGCTCACCACTTAATCATTGAGTTTCGCCACTCAATGAGAATTTGGGACGCCATGGCATCTTGCTCTCCATCAACCCTCTTGCCCCGGTCTCTTGGCCTGCCTCTGACTCAGTCAAATAGTGGTGGTTCGCAATCAGATATTCTAGTGTGCCGAAGAAAGAGACGCGCTCTCTTCTACTATTGGTCGTTTGGCAAATCTGATTGGAGAGAAATGCCCACACTTTTCAGAGAAGAGAGAGATCAACACCTGACCTAATTACAATTATTAAGGACGAAGGCGAGATTGTGGGGTCTTGTAGGTGTTAAGCACCTTATTGCTGTTTTTTCCGCCTTTTGTAAATCCTTAATTTCTTTGAAATCTGCTGCCCCACCTGACTCTTTCCTTTATTAATCGAAATGGAGCACATTATCGTGCCGTTCATTCAAAAATAAATAAATTTAGCAAATCTTTCAACTAATGTAAGTGCATGTAGCTAATTTTAGCTTGTTCTAAATAATCCCTAATTGTATATATATAGGCTTTGCTCGATCAAAGACTAGGAGTTAGAATGATCAGCAGCTGAATTAAGACGGGAAATGGCATTGGCAGCCATATGCGTCAACTGATCATTGATGGACGGAGCGAATTTCTGCTCCACTTAACATGTGACATCATCGATGAACATATCATTTTTCCAGTGAAAGCTAAAGGCAGGGCGCTGCATCCTTGTAAATACAATCAGAGGCTTTCAATCAGATATCACTCCATATTTGATTAGGCAATTGCTACGGTACACCGAAATAACTGTGAGCCTGTCCTATTTTGTTACATCTGAGTAGTTTAAATGAGGTATTACCTCTTAAGAAGTAATACCTAAAAATAATTAAAAATTTATTTATTAAATTATAATATAGAAACAGCAAAGATAATGATTCCCACAACAAATCGGCGGCATGCACGGAGACTTGGGAACGTGACCGATCTCATCCGATGGAACCTGACCGATCAGTATCTTCCCATGGAACGGAGACGTGACCTGTTTGATATGGAGACGTGATCATTTTGTGATAACAATATATCTTTGTATTGAACCGTGTCATTATGATTTTTTTCTCTAAAAAATAGCGGTTATTTGATTGAACGTGTCCGGCACCTCTAATCTCGATTGCCCTTACACATATACAATTGATCACATGTCAACTTTATCTCCATTGAATGTGTGTCGTGAACGGTTTTTTCTCAATTTATTATTTACTTAACGTAAGAAATGCCATGGACTCAAGTTTTTTTACTTGAGTAATAGATTTATATTTATCACTGAGGATTAGAAGCACGAACCATTTTTTCTTGGCGACGTTCGTTTCTCAACATATCAAAAGGAATGTATCAGCGTATAAAAGGACTCCGGTCGACGTCGCCAAGCGAGAGGATCAGAGCAACGGACTGTTTTTTCTTTTTTAATTCTTTCCCCAATTAATCTATTATATTAATTATTTTATTTTTTCTTAATTCAATGGTTCAGATTTGGTTGAAGTCTTACCTTCTAGGAGGTAATTTGTGTACCGTAGCATAACCCATTTAATTAATATATATATGGTTTAACTAACTGAGCCAAAAACAAAGCAGAAGACACATGACATGAAGGAACAAGGTCACGTACTCACGTGCTACTCAGCCACGCACATTGCATTGCAGCTAGCATTCATGCACTGGAATACAACTTGGATCCGATATTATACTATCATATGAAACGTACTGCGGGGATGCGGGCCCATGCTGGATCTATTGAACGCCCAAGAGGATGATTAAGTGGTTAATTAGCTAGCCTACACATTTGAGCTTCTCAATAATATAGTCGTAGTTGTGGTCATATATCTATATCTAAATTCTTCTCATTGCCGCGGTCATCATCTATATATCTGAATTCCTGGTGCCCCTCGAGCCTAGGCTATGTACTATCCCTCCCATGCATCATCGGCTTCTAGGATTTCCTGCATCAAACGAGATGACTATGATTTCCAAACAAATACTAGCCTGTATATACGCCAAAAGAGAGCACACACAACAGCTGGACAGAACTCGGTACATACCTTCAATTCACCATTGACCTGAACCATCTTGAAAGGATGCCAGGATGGTTTCTCTAATTCCTCCTGCCAGTTCGAGAGCAGCTCTGCTGCTCTGGTCTGGTGATCATCGGTTAATCTAGCTAGCCTACACATTTGTTGGCTGACCGCTTCACAAGAATATAGTTGTAGTTGTACTCACATCTATATCTAAATTCCTCTCACTGCCGCGGTCATCTGTATATCTGAATTCCTGGTGCCCCTCAAGCCTAGCCTATACTATCCCTCCATGTACTGGCTCTATAATCATCTATAGAGCGGATAGCGCAGCGAAATGGAGGTGAAATCGTTATGAAAACTACCCTTGAGAATAATGAGAAGTCAGGCACGATGCTCTCTAACTTATAGAGGATGCCGCATCTCCTGCCTGGCCTCAAGCGATGCAATTGCAAGGTTGTAGTTAGTGCTCAGTACTACAAAATCGGCCGCATTGAATTCATTTAAGAACAAAGATGTACCATCAAGACGACAACCATTTTCTGGTTCGCATTCCAGTATGTTCTTTTATGCCCCAGTCCAACCACCACCACTGCTTAACAAGTGGAAAAGGCAGTGCTCAAGTCTGACAAGTCACTATGTACAAATGAAGACAGCAATACACTTGCATTAAAGGAATGGAAAGTATTATCTTGTCCATATATTGATATATGCAACTCACATACATGTTGTGTCTATAGATCGAGATTTGGTACAGGTACTTGTCCGGAACCAAAGGTTCCTTCCGTCTAAAATGACGAGGACCGTTGATTCAGCAAACACGTGATTAGTTTAGTAATCTTCCAACCAGATAATTAACCTCCTTCTCATATCCCACACCAGGTTGAAGCTGGTTACTGAGCGCAGCTGCCGGCCTGTGTAGGTAGCTGATGCATGCTACCTGCCAAATTAAAAAATAATGTCCCGCGCAGCAATGAGCATAAACTGCATTAAAACTGAAAGCAAATGGCAGTCAATAGACAATAAACAGTTGTGCATAGCATGAAGTGCAATTCTGGAAAGAAAAATACCATGGAACTATGCGCCCTGAATCTGGGAACAACAGGTGCATCCACTACCTCCCAGAAGGACACAACCATCCTCAGATCCACCAACAACAAATGCATCATCACTCATTAGGCACCAATCCATCTTGAAGGCCTATGTTGTCATCATTCTTATCCTATTTTATCTCCTTAGACTAAGATCTCCACACAAAAGAAAGTCATTGGTCGGTATCTCTCAACTTTATTAGAAACGCAACCTTGTCACAATATAATCTGCCCGAGGGCCATACACCAATCGAGGTTTAGATACCAGGAGTGGCCGGTGGATCCATATCGTGGTAACGTAAGCCACCAGTGTATGATCATAGATCAAGAACGCGGTTGTTCACCGTGTGTTGGGTCACCATTCGAGCACAATGCCACCAGAAAAACCAACCCAGGGTTGAGCTAAGTAATCGAACTCAGAGCCGAGCAAGTTGCGTATCGGGTCCTTGTTGCAAGCCTTTAGAGACATTGTATATCTGGATTCCTGGTGCCTCTCAAGCCTAACCTATGCACTCACATACATTGATACACACACTGGCTCTATAGTGTGTAGAGCAGGTTGCAGAGAGAAATGGAGACGAAATGTTGAGTACTACCGTTTGAGAAGTCACCCACGATGCTCTCTAACTTATAGAGTACGCCGCATCTCCTGGCTGGCCTCAAGCACTGCGATTTCAAGGTTTTGCACTAGTTATTAGTACTCGGTACTACAATAGTACAACCAAATTCAGACCGCCAACCAAATTGAATTCATTTAAGTAGAAAGATGAGTCACCAAGACAGCCAATTTCTAATTCGCAATTTCTTTCTTTATTTGAGAGCTACTGTGTTCTTTTATGCCCACCTATAATTGCAAATAAACAGATAAATAAACATGTTCAAAAACACTTGTTTGTATTTTCAATTATATAGCTACTCAAAGAACCTATAATTGTAGACCTTGGTAAGCTTGTTCTTAACACCTCACGTACTAATCTTCAATCTTCAAAGCTCATAGACAACACTCACCCTATACGTAGCAAACAACCATACAAGCAAACAAACACACATTAAAAAGAGGAATACAACAATTAAAAGAAAAGTTTTACAAAACACAAACTAGAAAAGAGGACTCGTTGCTATGATCGTTTGAAAGCAAGAAACACTTAAAACAGAGCTATGGTTGAAAAGATACAAGTAGCGAAAGACTTGCGTTGTGGATCAACAAACAAAGACATAAGTGGCCTTGTGTTTTAGTTAATAAAGTAATACAAATGAATATTTCAAAGAAATAACTAAGTTAGAATTTATCCACATTATATTTAAATTGAAAACCGTAGTTGAAAACTAATCGTATTTCAACTAAGTGATAACTTAAAAAGAGAATTACTTCCTTGGCAAAAAAAAAAAAGGCTGCTTCCTTCCTTTGTCTAAAAATTCTAAAACTTATGTGGCCAAAAATTTAGTTCTTATGCCTTCTTGACACTTCGGTTACTTTATGGGCCTAACGGTGTTAAGTGTAGTGTAAAAAGACATTGTTGCCCACTGGTTCCTTTCTTCCTCCCTCTCCTACTGCGATTGTGCCCGGCCTGGCCGCAGCCTCCATCCACGCCTCGCCCCACCGGCCGCCACCGGCCATACCCTAGTCATGCTCGCTCTGTCCACCTCCACCCATCGCGCCCCCTCCACACTAGCCTCCTCTGCACGCCTGGCCGCCGCCTCTATCCACAGCCCTGCCTCTCTAGCCATGCCCTCGTCGTGCCCACTCCACCCTGCCTCTGACCATGCTGCATTGGCTCCTCCCCGTTTCTGGTTGTGCATGTCGACCGCATCGACGGCCTCGCCCGCGCTCGTGTTGCCAAGGAATGCCCTCACCCACGCTTCGCATTGTCAGCGGAGCTCGCACCCACATTCACGACAGCTCGTGGCAGGAGGTGGGGTGGGTGTGACGGCGCATGGCTGAAGACAGGGAGGACCTTGGCGCGGCACGGTGCAGCCGAAGACAGGAACGGTGTGGTGCGGTTGGAGGTGGGGATGGTCAAGCGTGACGATGTGTGGCCGGAGACGGGGAGTATATAGCGTGGTCGGAGGAGGCGGGGAAGGAAGGGCACGGCAACGCATGGTCGGAGGATGTCAGCGATGGAAGGGCGCCACCGCGGATGCATGTGACACGAGTGCGAGCAAGGGCTTCCATCGCCGGCAGCGGCGGCGGGTGCGGGTGGTGCAGAGGTAGGGAGGAGTGGGCAAAATGTCTTTTTATACTACACTTAACACCGCTAGGCCCAAGAACAGGAGGTGTCAAGGAACGCATGAGAACCAAATTTTTGGCTAGGGAAGTTTTAGAATTTTTAGGCCAACGAAAGAAGCATCTGTTTCTTTTTGGACCATGAATAATTCACTCCAATTTAAAACACATGACAATTGTTATTAATCAAACTACCATAATTTTATAGAAAAACAAGGTATAAACCTATGTATATTTGAGTTAGAAGTTGGTATAAAAACGAGGTTAAAACCTAGATTGCTTTTGTTTCGAAAAAGCTAGTTGACATAACATTAATCAAATTAAGATTTGTATTGAAATTCAGTAACACATAACATGATAAACAACAACAACAAAGCGTGGTTTAGGTTATAACAATTGTAAGACAATTTGAACAGTTCAAAACGGACCTAAAACACAAACATATAAGGGCTTAAAATTTAAGTACTAAACTGTAAAGAAAACTAGTCGGTACTCCTGAGAAACGCAACCTTATCGCGTTTTGATGGTCTGCTTGAGGGCCATATACCGATCGAGGTTCAGCCACCAGGAGTAGCCGATGGATAGCAAGGTAATCTAGGCCGCCAGCGTGTAATCATAGCACATCTGGGCGGAGATGCAACACGTTCCGTCGCCATTCGAGCACAATGCCACCAGAAACCCCAACCCAGGGTCGGGTGAAGTAATCGAAGTCAGACCCGAGCATGCCGCTCATCACATGCATGTTACAAGTACGTAGAAACATTGTTTGTCTGGTTCCTGGTAGAGCTTGGGACTTGGACCGTGCTATTTCTACCGTGCTATTTTTGGGCTATCCGAAGCACGATACTTTGGTACGACACGAAGCACGGCACGGCACGATAAAGTTTGGGCCGTGTCAGCACTGGCACGAACTGCGAGGGCCGTGCTGTGCTGAGATCTCGGTACGATGGGTGACACGACACGGCACGTAACTTGGATTCATGCTTGGGCTGGCACGACACGTAAATAGCACATCAATATTATACTACTAAAATATCATCAAAATAATATATCATGTCTTACTCAATGTGTTATCTTCTATCATTATTTCACGAATTATATATTTGTCACGAAGACAACAATTATCTAGCTCATATTAAAATAGTAATACACTAATAATAGATTAGCTAGAGAAAATACGTGTAAATATTTAAAGGGTCGTACTTGGACCGGACACGGCACGAAGACTGTGCTGGCGTGCCAGTGGACCGTGTTTAGATTTAGGTAAAAGTTTGTCATGTTATGCCAGCACGGCACGATATGCCTAACGTACCTAGAAATCGTGGTATGACTGTAGCCCAAGGCACTGAGAGTGCCCGTGGCACGGCCCAAGTCCTGGGTCTAGTTCCTGGTGCCTATCGAGCCTAGCCTATACAGTCCCATACACACACTGGCTCCGTAGTGTGCAGAGCAGATTGTGCAGAAAAATGGAGACGAAATGTTGAATACTACCGTTTGAAGAAGTCAGGCACGATGCCCTCTAACTTATAGGATGCCGTGTATCTCCTGTCTGGCCTCAAGGCTCAAGCACTGTGATTTCAAGGCTTTTTTTTACTAGTTATTAGTGCTCAGTAATACAACAGTACAACCGTATCAACCTGCTTGAGATTGAGACCACCAACCATCAACCAAATTGAATTCATTTAAGTAGAAAGATGCGCCACCAAGACAACCAGTTTCTGATTCGCAATCTCTTTCTTTACTTGATAGCTGCTGTGTTCTTTTATGCCCCAGTACAACCACCAGTTCATCACCGCCACCATATGCGCTACATAACAAGCGGAAAGCAAACTTCTCAACTATTTGCTTGTTCATGCAACTCACGAGTTGTCTCTACAGATAATACTTCGGCCATCTAAACGACACACGTGTCAGAATACCACCTTCAAAAGGCTTTGGCTTCATAGCTGCCTCTGCCTGCTACAAAATTCAACGGCACCACACTCTCCTCTCAATGGCACAGCAACACGTATACAGGAATTCCGTTGGGTTTTGGCTTCATAGATGCAGTACTTCGATCGTCTAAAAGGCCCACACTGCGTAGATGTCAAAATACCACCTTCAGAAGGTTTTGGCTCCATAGCTGTCTGCTGCACACAGTAGCGCATCCTCTTCTCCCAACGACACAGCAACACTGCATACATGAATCCCATTAGGCTGAAGCCATCCATCTTTCAAGTTCCTGAATAATTGCTGCTAGAGAGAAATGGATGATTTGGAGGAATGGTACGGTTAATACGTCAGCCATTCGACTCTTCAGGTCCAAACACGAATAGAGCCATCCACAGATGTCAACATGCAGGCCTTCATTGGGTTGTAGTTTTAGCTGATGCAGGTTACCTGCCAAATTAATTAAAAGAAATAATGACACGTGCAGCAATGAGCATAAACTACATTAAAACTGAAAGCAAATGGCAGTCCTTTTTTTTTTAAAGTAGAGACAGGTGCTCTGACGTCTAATTAAACAGGGGAGTAAAGGTACAAAGTAAAGTAATTACAATAAAGAAGAAGAAAACCTGAACCAGCAAAGAGAAGCCCTACAACAGGAAGCTTACAACACTAACAGGAAGCTTACAAGACAGACAGCTCAAGAGAACCTAAACAAAGCTTAACTAATCCGCAGTTGTAGCATAGCATAAGGTGCAAATGCAACTGTATTCTGGAAAGGAACATGCCACGTAACTATGCGCCCTGAATCTGGCAACAAGTGCATCGTCGCTGAAGAAGAAGAAGAACAAATGCATCATGAATTCATGATCCATCTTGAAGGCCTATGGAAGCACGATAAGTCAGAACTGAACAACGCAGACCAATAGAATTACAGTAATTCAATTTCTGAAAGAGCATCCAACCACAAGGTGGTCGATTGTATCCTGGGTTCAAAGGACAGTCTGCGTGGTCTTCGATCTGCCCCGGATGGCATGCCAAATGTGCACGCAGTGCGCATGGAACTAGCCCGTTTATGCTGTCATTGTGTGCTTATCCTCTCTAATTTTGTAATAAATCCGACTAAGATCTCCACAGTCAAGACAAACCATTGATCAGGCTGCATTCTCTTGGGCGGAGGTAAATACATTCCGCGTTCAGCAACCAGCAGCGGCCGGTGGACATGGTATCCTTGGCTCCCAGCGTGTCATCATAACACACCAGAGCGCAGAGCATAAAGTAATCGAAAGAGCCTGAGCACGTGGCGCGTGAAATTCTTGTTACAAATCTGTAGAAACATTGTATACCTGGATTCCTAGTGCCTCTCAAGCCTAAGCCTATACAGTCCCATACACACACGGGCTATAGTGCGTAGAGCAGATTGCGGAGAGAAATTGAGTAGAAATGTTGAATATACTACCGTTTGAGAAGTCAAGCACGACGCTCTCTAACTTATAGGACGCCGTGTCTACTGTCTGACCTCAAGCACTGTGATTTTAAAGTTTTTACTAGTTATTTAGTGCTCAGTGCTACAATAGTACAACCGTATAACCCTGCCTGAGATTGAGACCACCAGCCAAATTGAATTCATTTAAGTAGAGAGATGCGCCATCAAGACAACCAAATTTTTATTCGCAACCTCTTTCTTTGCTTGATAGGTACTGTGTTCTCAGTTCTCTTATGCCCCAGTGGCCCAGTCCAACCACCATATAAACTGCATAACAAGTGGAAAGCAAACTTCTCAACTATCTGCTTGTTCATGCAACTCACAAGCTGTCTCTACAGATACTACTTCGGCCATCTAAAGGACCCACGTGGCAAAATACCACTTTCGAAAGGCTTTGGCTTCATAGCTGCCTGCTACAAAATTCAACAGCACCTCACTCTCTTCTCTCAATGGCACAGCAACACGTATACAGGAATCCCATTAGAGCACACCGGCCATGCTTCATGCTCTTGAGTCCTTGCTGCTAGTGCTAAAGATAACATATCAACCATATGACTCTTCAGGTCCAAACACGAATAGAACCATCCACAGAAGATGTCAACATGCAGGCCTTCGTTGGGTGGTAACTGATGCTGGTTACCTGCGAAAAGAAATAATGTCACGTATAGTAATGATTAAATTGAAAGGAAATGACAAGTCAATAGACGATATGCATGCAGTGGTGGCATAGCATGAGGTGCAACTCTAGAAAGAAAAATACCACAGAACTATGTGCCCTGAATCTTGCAACAACAGGTGCATCCACTAACTCCCAGAAGAAAACATAACCATCCTCAGATCCACCAACAACAAATGCATCGTCGTTCGTTAGGCAGCAATCCATCTTGAAGGACTGTGGAAGTATGATTAATCAGAACTAAACCATGCAGACAAATAGAATTACTGTTTTTGCAGAAAAAATGCTGCATCAGTAAGTCATAATGAAGTCATCTGCTCTCCTTTTAATGTGTGTTAGGTAGAGTTTCTGCTTCTTCCACTAAAAAACTAATGATGCCTTATAGTTCACTATTTTACACAGCTGTACGGATTTCTTCCAATCTTAAGCAGAACTTGTCATGTTAAGGTAAAAATCAAGCAAGATAACCAATATAAGAATCCATAAGTAATAAAACTTTGGCAATATCTAAGAGATACCTTGCATGCGTGCCCCTTGTATTCCTGTAACAGTTCTCCTGATGACCTAATGAACACAACAAATGTCAAATGCTTAAATATCTTATGCATGATACTCTTCTATTTAGTACATTGGATAAATGAGAGCATGAGACCATTCTACCCAGCAGAACCAAACAACCACACAGTTGAGTCGGTATCATAATGACAAGATGTGGTGAGAAATTGTATCATGTGTTCTTGATATTCAGTTAGTGATAGGGGAATAAGGAAGGAGAAAACCACTATTATGATCCTAATATTATCTATTCTTTTTCTATCCAAACAACAGCATAATGAATGAGCAATGGAGCCAGCATAATGCAGGGTCTCAACAACAACAACAAAGCCTTTTATTCCCAAGCAAGTTGGGGAAGGCTACAGTTGATCCACAATACGAGCAGCCAACGGAGAAAGAAACCCAATATGATCCCAATGATGCAGGGTCTCAACGCACAAGAAAATCATTACGAGTAGCTGTGTGACTGTGTCTGTGTGGACCAAAACTTGAAGTTATGGCTCCAGATTGTGATGATATAGGGATTCAACCGCAATGATAGTCTGATGCACAGCAACACACCACTAAGTCAAAATTAGCATGTGATTTGTTGCAAAGACCAAAAAAAACATGGTCCATTTAACCTGCTAGCTGCCTAAGAAGTTGCATGTTTCAATACAAAGTTAACTTGAAGCTTCCTAATGTATGTAAAAGAAACATGAAGCCAGCCTGAATCTTGCACTACAATTCTCAAATACAAAGAGCCTGAGAATGCAAGTGTAAAACAACCTCCATAACACCAACAGCTTAGTGCAGCTGTATAACCCACTAGTTGGATATATTTGGACTACTAATTCCCATGAATGATGTTATGGTAAAAAGTTAAAGACACAAGGCCAATGATGAATCAGAGACTACGAATTAAGGATAAAAGTTGCTTCGATCATTCAAGATGGTAAATGAGACTGGCAGCTATGTCAATAGATGGAGGAATTACTTCTCCAGTCCACATTTGCCATCACTGATGAACCTGCCATCTTTCCAATCAAAGCTAAAGGAAAAGTGTGATTGCATTCTTCTATAAAGTAGAGGAATCCAAGAAGAATCACTCCGTACTTGAGTAATGAGATTTAGTTGCTCCAAAGTGATAAATAAAAGAAGCTTCCTGCAATTTTGTGCCTAGGCTGAAAACAAAACACAGAGCCACTTGCAAATAGCGCTTACTTGTCTAGAAGCCGCACAGTAGAATCTAAACAGTTAGCTAAAAGGCAATTGCTGTCATTTGATAAAGATATACAGTTCACAGGATGCCCGAGATTATCAACAGTCTCCCTGTTATAAGCAAGAGGGAAACGAATCAACAAACCATAAAGAACAAACTCGTAAATGGATTACAACTTGATTTAAAAGGGAACAAGAAAAATTCCATTTAATAAACCAAAGAGTACATGTCAGAATCAATTAAGAATAGAACAAGGCAACACCTACCTACCCATTCGAATGTCAAATGTCCGGACAGTACCATCAACACTGCCAGCAATTATTTCTGTCTTTGTTAGGTTAACTGACATTACACTATCTTGAAAAGAATCGATAGTCTGCAATACATTTGAACAGAAACCAAACGTACAAGACATCAAGAAACAGAAATATTCCAAACAGCGATGCAACGATTTATTAATTGACAGTGTAAAACTACCTGAATTGGATCGCTGCTTTGTGACCTGCAGTCAAATGCACGCACAGTACGGTCATAACCAGCTGAGACTACAACAGCGTTGTACTCATTAAACTTCACTGAATTGACCTACCAAAAGCAGAATCAAGATGGCTGAGCAGGATGACAAATCTCAAAAATCACAAATCTGTCAGGCAGAGGCCCTGCCTATAAGTTTTTCAGTATAACCAATGGGCTTGACCCTAGTCACAGAGCTGAAGCACAGTGTGCAATGGCAACTGTTAAATGTAAGCGGAACTATCACATAAACGCACAAGAACACAACTACGACAGAAGTATGGTTCAGAGGATTGCTTTGGATGCAGCTGGTATGACAATGATGGAAACGAAACACTACTGCTCGTGTACAAATAGTATCCACCAAACAGTAGTAGCACTAGCATCTACATAATAAGCACTGGAGCTACTTAATTAGAATTGTGTAAAGTGATCAATTCCCATTGCTTTCGCGGGCACCAGAACACAGGGATGAAAAAAAATCCATAAATAACATTACCTCGCTGTTGTGACCACGGAACTTCCGGATGACGCGGCCAGAGGCGACGTCCCAATAGAAGATCTGTCTGTCAGCACCACACGACACAAGCTTCGCGTTGTCCCTGTCCAGAAACCAAATCAGTGAAACTAAAGGAGCAGAAAGCAAGAAGCGCCTGGCGAATTTCAGATCAGATGCGACGCGACGAAGAGAGACAGCGAGATGGAGAGGGAGACACATGCGTGCGTGCGTACGTACGAGGAGGAGTGGGCGTCGCGGACCTCGCGGGCGTGGGACTTGTAGGTCTTGACGTGGGCGCCGGTGTGCGGGTTCCAGAGACGGAGGGTGCGGTCCTTGCCGCAGCTCAGGCAGTAGTTGCCGTCCCGGTTGAAGCGCACGGCCAGCACCGCGCCCTCATGCCCCGACAGAGCCCGCGCCTCCGTCCGCGGCAGCTGCTGCGCGGCCGTCGCCGAGGACGACATCTTTTGGTCTCTCCGCCGCCGCCGTCGCTGAGGACGAGATGGACGGACGGAAAGGACCACGGACCCAAGGGATGAACGGTGTGGGCCGATGATGTAAATTGAGCTGGATAAATAAATGGGCCGTGGCCTGTAGCCCACGAGACAAATATTGATCCAGTCAAGAGAGATAGATAGTTCTAGTTATAATTAGTGCGTCTCACCTATTGCCCTGTAGACTGCACTAAAACTAACGTCGCCGATATATTTTTTTATCGTTATATATACAAGGATTACAGTGATAACTTCAGTTTGGAGCAAGTTATCAGTTTCGTATGGAATATGGATATTTATTTGGAATGCCCTTTTTTTTTTAAAAAAACATATGATTGTCTTTTGAGGTATGCTGCTTGGTGCTGATCTGCTATACATGCCATTAATTTCTCCCATATTCACAGGGAAGCATCTCCTACCAGGCTGCCACAACTAGGCTACGTCCGTGCAGGCACAATAATATAGATTCATTCACAAGCGACACCCTAGCTGGCCGGCACCGAACAATTTTCCACATAGTACTACAAGGTTAACATCCTGGTTGTGGTTGGGGTAATGGAGTCAAGTGTTTCCGAGCGTGTTCATATTGATGCCAAAGTACCCGCAAGCGTTCCATGTGTTATTTCAACAGAGTAAGAGAAATCAACAAAGTACCACCAGTAAGAGTTCCATGGAGATAAAGTAATCATCAAGAGGTCGTGCTCGCTGACATTAGCGTCCTTTGTTTGCAATCCGTGTGTCATCATCTCGCTCCAGCTGTTCCAGACAGAAAAAAGAAGAAGAAGGTATTTAGAATGTATCGGAATTAAATTGGGGGAAACCTTCCAAATTTCCTATAGCATGCAGTTTAGTCCTGTCAACCCAATACTTGCTTTTGCACGGGTTTCACTTGCAACTCGTTTGACCATATTATCATGGAAACACAATAATAAAAAAAACTGTGCCCTTTTGTTTTGCATTTTGATCGCCAAGAAAATAAAGAAGGCAATTATCGTGGAAACGGAAAGTGCCCTGTGACATACTCAGATATTCAGATTTTTACCTCTCTCATCACATTCGTAGACCTTGTCCCTATCCGTGGATTCTTGTTTTTCTTTGCTACTTGCTCACCTAAAAGATCATCATCTGCATCTGTGTAACCTGTAATCATTTCAAAACATTTAAAATTAAATAATATTAAAGTTGACACTTTTGCCTTTCTTGAGGCAAGTTTCCCACATGTAAATATAACATACTTTAGCAGGCATAGACGATAATTAGAACTAGAATCTATTATTTGAGTGTTATGCATGCGGTTTCTTCACAGAAGCTACCGGACCAAGACCATATGTCAAGTTAAACCAGTAGAAAGATGGGAGCCTCATTACCAGCTTCGCCTTTAACAAGGACTTCAAAATCTTCCATGTCATCCATCTCCATTTCTATCTCACCATCTTCAACGCACTCCATCTCATTTTCCTGCATTGGCAAGTGAACTGATTACAGAACAAGGCCTGTGAACAGTTTGAACACAACAGAGACAGTGACGCTGTAACTATAAAGCTTACTGTTTCGTCTTCTGACACAATAACAACTTGATCTTTGTGGACAACAATATTATCAAAATCATCGAAGGGATAATTGAGTATTGGATAACAACCATTTTTCAGACGTTCGAGTAATTCACTTCGAATACACTGCATATGATGGCAGGTGCCTATGTTAGAATGTGACAATGGATAATAAAATACCTGATAAAGAACGTCAGAAAAGTGACCTTATCTAATTGTGCGGCCACTTCAGCTTTGTTCGCTTTGTTGGCAACAATCTGATTCTTCTTCCTGGGTACGGTCATTAACTTCTCCCTAAAAGAGCGAACGAATATGGGTACGATTAAACTTTCCATGTGCCAAGAAAGTGATTAATAAGTTTTTTATACAGCAATTTATTGCAGTAACATTCACAGCCCCTGGCCTATTATTATTATGGGATCCCTATTATTATTGCAAGCAGAAGAAAAAAATATACTAGAAAACTAACATGCTGTGGAAATCAGTAGCAGACAAGTGCCTACCTCACTTTGAGCTGAAGTTTCCTCATTCTTATCCGATACTGAGTCATTTTTGTCAGGCGCTGCTTGATTTTATGCACAAGTAACTTTGGCCAAAATTCCTAAACAAAGGGAGAAAAGCGTGCTATCAAGGCTTGAGGGGCTTTTCACTTGGAATTTTCATTGCAAAGTACAGAGGAAAGAGATACACAAAAGATGCTTGTTGATAACTTCTATTGCTTTCTCGTAGTTCCTTGGCAATTTGACCCTCTCCCACAATTTGTTTGGCAGATGAGCTCTTTCAGTAGTTTTCATGTACAAGTAAAAAACACCTGCATGATCAGTAAATAAAGGCAAAGCAGAATAACAATATCACCAAACTATTCAGATAATAACCACGCATATATAGCTAGGAATTGATGGGCTAGCAGTTTACCACTGGATCGAATGCATCAATAGAAACAAAAAATATCAAATTAATGTGACTGCCTGCTGGGAAAAACAGAGAATCCCCTATAAAACGAACTAAAAACAACAACTCACCATAGAACATTTGTTCTTAGGTCCATATATAACACCGAGTAATATTAAGGCTACACACAGACAACAAAAAGAAAAGGTGTGGGGGGGGGGGGGGGGTGGTGAAGTGAACACTCGCCGTCGTGGTCGCGGATGGTAGCCATAGCGGCTGTTGGCGAGGGGGCATGAGCTCCTGTTGCAGATGCCCGTCAGGTTGTAGGGGTTCCGGCAGAAGATGCCAGTTTCGATCCTGCGAAAACCGCCACCGCCGCGTCAAGCCCTTTTACTACCGCCATAACAGCCCCAAAGAAATCTTAATCTACAAGAGAAGATAGCCATCATACTTGGCCATGAAGCTGCAGTGGCCGTGGCGAACGCAGTGCCATACCACGTCGTCGCTCATCTTCCACGTCGAGCCAGCGCGGGGGTGGGTATTCTCCTGCTAATGACGCTAGATTGCCAGGGTTTTTTTGACGGCGGGCAGGGAAAGTGCACCGCGGCGAGTACGACGAGATCGGCTAATGTACGTAGTCGGTCTCTTCGATAATGACGTCGATCGGGTGCTCCTGGCTGGGCGCTTCCTATGCATCTTCCATCAAGCAATCGCACAGCCCACAAAACCCATTCAGCAGAACAGCGCACAGCCCAATCTGATAGTCAAGAAGAGAGCCGTAGAGGATCAATTCAGCCCACTAACTAAAGAAAGCAGCAATAACTATTTAGAAGGCCCATAACAGGTACCGACACAAACACAACATTCGCAGCTTAGTTCGAAGCCCCTGATCTATGGCCTGCTACTGCCAACTAAAGCAGTTATTTTCTGACTCTTGTCATGCAATCAACATTTGGAAATACCATATTGAACATTTTGAAATATCGTATACAACATTTTGACAATATTAATCCAACATTTTTATCACGAAATGTTGAAACCGTACATTAAAAATGTTGAAATGTTATATTACAAATGTTGGAATTGTATTTCAAAAATGTTGAATCTGTATATTGCAAATGCTAGTTCTTTTTTGAAAAATAGTAAATCTGCAATGATCTTACTTTTTTGCATTGATTTAACACAGAAACAGTCCAAAACTGAATCTAAAAAGGAGGCACCGTTTAATAGGAAACATTTTCACGTTTCAGTGAACTCTGTTTGCAATCTAAATATAATATGTGCAGCTTGCCTCTGTAGAACGTCCACTTCTTGCTTGGCTTTGTGGGGGAAAAAGATAGGTAGCCCTGCTCTACGTTCATTGTTCCACACATCGGGCCATGAGAAAAGGTGGGCTTCCCGGTTCGCTCGCTCTGCATCATGGCCCATGACAAAAGCTGACCATCCGATCCACGTCCCGAATCTCAAACAGTGTAAGATGCAGAGATTAAACATCTTCCGGAAGGTGGATAGGAAATCCGATGCTCCTGGCCGTGCACCGGGCCTCCGTACGGCCCAAACCATATTGCCCACTTTGCTTTATCAGGCCCATTGGCACAGGAAAAACGGAACGGGGGGAATAGAAACGCTACCGGCTGCGTTGCGTGCTTCCCCATCCTCCTACCCGGCCGCCGGCAATGCAGTAGGCCGCCTCCACTCATCGATAGGCTTGCTCCAGTAGTGGCGCCCCATGTTGGACTCCTCAAAATTAAATGTTGCACTATTCTGCATTATACACAGAGTGAAGGTTAGTTGGAATAGTGACGGGAATAGGGAACCCTTGGAGATAGCCTTACGTGTGCATCCGTGCGCCACTGCAGCCATGGTGTCCCATCAGCGACACATGCCTCTAGGAGCAGAAGGTGCAGTGCCCGTGCATGGTGTGCGTGGATTTCCATTCTCTTCTGTGTTGGACCAGACCAGGTGCGGGTTTTTATATTTGGATTTTTCTTGGATTTCTTTTGTTTGGACATGGACTTCAATCCGTACATCTCCACTGCCGTCGTCGAGGTTAGGAGTAGGGTTAGGGTCTGGGGTTGCCGTGGGGCCTTCTGTCCCGATGGCAATACAAGAGGAGGTCGGGGGGAGGTTGTCGGCCGGCGGTGGAGGCAGGCGGCGAAGGATAGCCGGTGGGTGGTGGAGGTGGCAAGGAAGAGGACACTCGAGAAGGGGCATGGCAGCAAGGTTAGTGGTGGCTGCGGCAGCGGACGATGGCAAGATGCTGGTGGTAGACGTCAGAGTCGAGGGAGGCGTGGGCGGCGAGCAAGGACCGATGAAGGGTAAGCCGCCTGAGTCAGGGGAGGATGGGGATGCTTTCATCCCACTTTTAACATGCCGATCCACTGTCATCTCACATTCACGTGGAATGGTTGTGTTCCACGCTTTTACTGAAGGAGTCCGTCCTGAATCTCGTGAAAGATTTCATTAACGAGGGATAAATCTATACTGTAATTTTTCAACCAAACACTAGTCAAAATCAAAAACCAAACACTATCAAAATTGGGATACAATGGCTCCATCCTATTTCATCCTCACAGCCGGACACTAAGGATCAAAACTGCTGAATTCTTAATCCTCTGTGGTTGCAATATCCTAACATGAGATCCTAGTGAAATTAGGATACAATAACTTACTATTGTATCCTCCCATTTTAAATAAAAATGGAAGTATATCCTCCCATTTTACCATTACTAATGTAACTCACCAGACGCGTTAGAAAAAAGAATAAATCCTAAAAATTCTCATAAAAATCAGAAATACCAGGATCGTCCATCATGTAGTTATAATAATAATAATAGCCATTAGATTCATTATAGTTTTATAAAAAATTATCCACTAGTACCATTATTAAAGATGAATTAAAATAATCACCTAAATTTGCATATAAAATACCCACCATGCTATTATAAAATATGAATTAAAATAACTCTCTAAATTTGCATATAAATTACTCACAGTGCAATTATGAAAGATAAATTAAAATAATCCCACAGATTTGCAGTATAAATTACCCACTATGCCATTATAAAAAATGAATTAAGATAACACTTAAGTTTGGATATAAATTACTGACCATATGAAAAATGAATTCTAATAACACCTAATTTTACATATAAATTAATTAAAATAATCAACTCTAATATTATTAACCATAAAATAAAATAGCATCTAAACTCTAAACTACAAACATATGTTGTTATAAAAAATTAAATAATAAAAATATACATATGTACATATTGTTATTATTAACTATTGTTATTATTAAAATTATCGATCACATTTAAATACATATATCTTCTGGAACTCAAACCCATGTGAGAGAGCATGGGTGATGGGTTGATGGATTAGTTTTAAATAAAAATCAATGTATATTAATGATTAGCGGAAAGTAGTATTTTGGATCTCTGAGTGGATGGACAATGCAAAGGGCATGGTCTTGAGATACGTGTGAGTAACTGAGTATGATTACTATATTTACACAGCGACTATTTATAGCAAATTATTCTGAATTTCCAATCAGCACGGTCAATTGGCCATGGCGAAGCTCTTTCAAAAATTGCATGCCATGGCGAAGCCGAAGCCGAAGAGGCCCGTGCCGCCGCGATATGGGGCAAGGGGTCGCTGGCGGCCCGTCGCGACGGGCGGGCTGGCACTCGCGGCCGCGGCGTACGTGGGCGTCGACTACCTGCGGCATCTGTCCCCCGCGTGGCACGAGCGGCTGCGGCCGGCGCTCTGGGCGGCGCTGGCGCTCGCCACCGCCGCGCGCGCGCCATTCTACCGGCGCTGGGACGCCGAGCTCCGCGCCGCCCCGCGGTTCCTCGCCTCCCTGGTGTTCATGCTCGCGGCACTACTCTGCGAGGCCATCGCCGTCCGCTTCATCAACACCGTTCTCGGCCTCCAGTGGCACCGGTCAGTTCCTTTCCCGTGACACGTGTAACGCGAAGCAGACCAAATATTTGAACGTCTTAGGATTTTCCTACAAAAAAGTGTGATTATTAAATCCATGGTGGCTTTTAGTTTGTCGTTTAACTGCAATTTGTATTTCGTCGTGTAACCCTTGTTTTTATGAAAAATCGAAAGAAGCGTGGTTTAGAAAACTGTAATGCGGAAGTTCGGTATTTTGGACTTTGGTTTTCACGCCAGTTAAATTCACTGCCTTGTGCCTTCGACATGGATAACTTGTGATTCTTGGCATAAATGCCTGATTTGGCCAGCTCCACTCTACTATTCTACTCTGGCATTTCAGAACCGGAAAGTCACTGTCCATGTTTAGGCCATCTGACTGAATACCAACTTGCCACATTCCAATTACAGACAAGAACTAAAGATATTTGTTTTCATCATCTAGTGATTTTTCATAGATTGTTATTCAGGATGGAAATTGATTGTTTTGTTTAGTTAGGATGATATCTTAAATCTGCAACCTGTTATGAGACGCATGGTCTTTTTTTTTTTTAACTTCGCATATTAGTGGTTTTATTTTTCCTCCCTAACCTGGAATCAAACACATTCTCTGATACTCCACCAGTTTGCAGACCAAGTTTTGTCTTTTTTTATCAGCTTCCTCAGTATAGTTTTGAAATGCTTCAGTTTATTTAGTGCAATCAGAAGTATCTGCACTTCAGAAATATATAAGAACTCTTCACTGTCAAAAGAGCTACACTAATAGAGTTCCACTGTTATCGACAGATCTACTGCTCCTCTTCCTGACACTAGCCAGTGGATGCTTTTAGCATTGAATGAGAAGCTTCCTCAACCTGTGGTTGATCTACTGAGAGCTCGCATCATCTCTCTTCATCATTACTTGATGTTGTTTATCATGTTGGGGTTTTCGGCATTGTTTGACTGCATTAAAGGTCCTGGACTTGGAATAGGCTCAAGGTATATGTTCACTATGGCAGTTGGGCGTTTGCTCCGGACCCTAACATTTCTTGCTACAATTCTTCCGTCTGCGCGACCTTGGTGTGCTGAATCTCGATATCAAATACCTGACCATCCACATCCTTGGGCACAGAAATATTATGTTCCGTATGCTTCTGATCGACACATGATCTGGAGGGTCTTGAAAGAGGATATGGCATACGGTCAGTGCATTCAGCTTATTATCCTTACTGTTTACTTTTGCAGGCGTATAGTTGCTTTGATAGACCACTATGAGCTCATTTTCTTTCATTCCTTTCTGACTACAGCTACTCTTCAAGGTTACCCTGATGAGTACAAACCTGAGTGGGGACTGATGAGCTTCTTAGTAGACATTTTGAGGCCAACTACTGGAGACGGGCCATCATGGTATCATTTGCTGAAAAAGTCAAGTGGTGGTTGCACTGATCTTTTGTATAGTGGACATATGCTTGTTGCTGTGCTGACTGCTATGGCATGGATGGTACATGATATTTTCATCTTCCCAACTGATTGGATTTTTAATGTCATTTGTTCAATTTACCCTTCTAGTGTCATGCACTCCTGCTGCAATTGAAATCAGTTTCATCTTGCTGGAATCATCCTTTTTTAGACCAAAGACCGACTTTGGTCCAGCTTTTAATGAAAGTTGAAGTTAATAGGTTTATGCTAGGATTGCCAGCTTACAAGAGAGTGCACGGGCTCAAAGTCGAGCACCTCCAAAAACTAGCCATCAAATGAAAGTAATTTTACAAGCCTTCAATAGGAATAAAACACAAAGACAAACCGGGAAATGCCAACATGCTCAGATCTTCAGCAGGATGTAGCTTCTGGAGTCCTCCCCTTAAATACACCACCTCATTAATTTGATTGTTCAAACTCAACCTTACTCGATCTGCATTGTAATTCATCCCACTCCCCTATCCTATCTATCTTTCTGTCCAAAATTCCTTCTGAAATGTAGCATCCAGGTACCCCGCAACTAAAATGCTCAGATTTTGGCAGATTATATACTAGTTTGGAAAAGAAATTTTCAAAGGAAAGATCTCCCAGCTAAACATCATCCCTATCTCTCTCATACCAGTGGCTCGCACTTTGAAGCCGTAGCCAAACTGAGATATACCTCTACTATGAGTGGGAAAAAAACTCTTACGGCCTAGATATTTTATCCTTAGAAGAATAGAAGTCTTATGCACATGTTATCTTCTCCACTATCCAATCTGTATATTCATTTTGCCAATAGAGCTAGACCCGCAGTCCTGGTCTCAATAAAACCCAGCCTCCAAAGTCTTCAGGGAAGGTCAGTGCTTCCCACCTCATCATGTGGTATTTGTTTTCTTGTTTCCTACTCCCTCCCAAAAAAATCTAGCTTTGAATTTGAAAGAGTACAATTTCCTATGCTTTCCTTCATATAGCCAATAGAAACCATAGTGCACTTTGGAATGCTAGTCAGACTGGTATTTAAGAGAATAAATTTCCTATCATAAGAAGATGACCGCATTTCTAAGTTAGGTCTCTTTTCCATTCTATTGTGTGAATCACTTAATTCGATCAATACTGACTAACGAACTTTCAGTCGAAGAGTGAAATGCACCAGAGGTGCCTTAACTTATGCAAGGGTTTAACTTAGGTTCCACCCACTTAAAAGGTGACTTTCTGGATCCATAAACTTTTTAAAGTGCATCAGGTGATCAGGTCCATATATACCAGTTCCGGTGATTTTTTTGCACTTAGACAGTTAGACCCTCATAATCATTTCACTGTCCTCTCCCAACTCCCCTCCCTCTTTCTCCCATGACCCATGGCCTCTGCTCGCTGCGGCCACCCTCCTGAGTGATAGACTTGTTCATGCTGTGTATGAAGTTGTATTTATTTCCTTGCAATTCATTCATGTGTTCCGCACTGTACTATATGCTCTGTAGATATTACTGTTCGATAACATGCTCAGCACGTTAAAAAAGTACTGTTCAATCAACCATTAGTCTGTTACCTGAGAAACAAATCAATATATTGGTGTGGTTTGTATATGTAATGCTAATTGTGTTGAAAACTTAACAAGAGTCTCCCTCCTCCTTTTGATTTGTCTCACTTAGTTCTTGTGTTCATATATCATGTTAACACCTTAGCGCCTTATCCATCTATGTTGCCTCACAGGAAGCATATGGGGGATGGAGCTCGGTTGTGATATGGTTCCTTGTCGTCCACAGCACTCAGAGGGAGATACGGGAGCGCCATCATTACAGTGTTGACTGCATTGTAGCAATCTATGTTGGGATACTCTTGTGGAGGATGACTGGGTTCCTCTGGTCTGCAAGGGAAGACAGTCGATCCAGAAGGCTTGCGAAGCTAGATGTGGTTCAGAAGAGACTATTCCGTGCTGCAAAAGATTCAGACATCACTGAAATAAAGAGCCTGCTAAATGAAGT
This sequence comes from Paspalum vaginatum, assembly GCA_030272315.1. NCBI lineage: Eukaryota > Viridiplantae > Streptophyta > Magnoliopsida > Poales > Poaceae > Paspalum > Paspalum vaginatum. Next base: position 15,185,788 of record CM059015.1, read on the forward strand.
TGAGCTGGCTGGTCAAGAAAAGAAGGGCTTCTCACAGCGCATCATCTTCTTCTTCGCTGCAGCTGTAATTATTTTTATTGTCTTGTTTGTTCTCCTGGCGTTCACGCTAACAAATGACGGGTGATTTCTTGGTGTCCCACAATTTTGTTATTTCCATTCTTTTTAGAAGAGCCCATTTTTGTCAGCTCAAGGAGGAGGAGGCGGTATAGGTATGGGGGAAATATATTTCAAATAAAATCATCGAGTGCAAGTCCTTTTGACAGAGAAAGCTGCTTATAGAAAACATTATTTGCTGAATTGTATAGATGAATTATTTTCAACAGAAGCATCTGGGAACTATTCTTAGCTGAGCTGCATATGAATGTGCACCTCTTCTTTTCAAAAGCATTCTGTCAGTGGATATGTAGGATAACTGCCGCATATTTTAATTTGTGAGCGCATGAGTTGATATATCATGTTTCACAAGTAGTTCTGCTACGTTGAAATGGTCTGCAATCCGGTTGGATTTAGTGCCCTCCAACTCCACCTGCTCTAGATCGAGATGATTGCAGACTGCTTTTCACCTACATCGCACCACTTCTACACTTTTCACTTGCTAATTGCTTTTCTATGGGTTGTATCTGAGGAAGTTTTTGTAGTCGCATTCAGACCACAGGAAACTTACCGTCGTTGTGCATTATGAAATAAAATCGACAGCCCATGCCCATGTTCTAGCAACCCTCTGGTACAAATCTATCAGATGCTTATAGTGCTTCACTGCAACCCTTTTCCTCACAGAAAATAAATGTTCCGATGTTTTGAAATTCAGTTCTTGCTCATGTCTAATCTGATTCGTTTTTTTTTTATGCCTCTTATTCATGCTATATGTCGGAAGAGCGATCCTGATTTTCAGAGTTCCAAACAACAACAACAACCGTAATCTGATAAGGTGTTTTGCATCCTTAGCTCTGAAGAAAACAGATGAAATGGACATTTGAAGTGTATTTTTCCTTCTGGCTCCATTCGGACAGATGCAACAATTGGACTGACAAAACCAAAGTCTTCACCTCGTGGGTTCACAATGAAGGATTAATACTTTAATTGGTAGCGTCTTCTTCCCGTTTTTCCATGACGCGGAACAACCAATCATCTTGACTTAATTAGCTGTTATAGCGCTGTGCTTCAGCGTTGCTAGCGCGTCCAGTATGCGAACTTTCCACAAACTTTTGCAATGGCCTTAGATCACGCACCGTGCAGCGGTCCTGTAAAATCGTATGTGTTGGTTCCTGTTGGGAGGATCAGTGAGCTGCTGGTTAGAGTTGGCTAACGATCAGTCATGGGTTCCACTACTTGATTTACTGCAGGCTTACTCGGCTAGTTAAGAAATTATGAGGCATTTTTAGCATCGAACGTGATTTAATAAACATTCGGAGAGTAGTATAGTTACTGCAGGCTTAACAAGTACTAGTCGGCTAGTTAAGAAATTATGAGGCATTTTTAGCATCAAACGTGATTTAATAGACATTCTTCCATGCTGAATGAAGAAGTCTTCTGGGTTAAGCAACATTAGAGAAGGGAGCGTTACGTTTCTAGCACCAAACATGGGTCACTGCATTCTGCTGATAATAGCTATGCGATGCGCAGCACGATTACGACGTCTGATTTGTCCCTGGTCAATGGACCATCAAGATTAATCGCAAGTGCGGATGGTGGTATTTGACCGTCAGGCCGGTGGCATTATTGGAAGAGCCGACGGAGGGTTGGTTTGGTCCTATAAATACTTGTGATTGCCCGGCCGGTTCATATATCCATCACCGCCCACAAGAAAGAAACCAATTAGTTAAACCTGCTGCTGCTGATCCCTGGGTTTCTTCCCGATCCCTTGCTAGAGTAGAAAGATCTACTGCTGCTGATCATCGATCGATCACTAGTTGCCTAATTTTCGGAACTGCCATGGCTGAGGGGGAGAAGAAGCACCACCACCTGTTCCACCGGCACAAGGACGGCGAGGAGGAGGGGAGCGCCGGCGAGGTGGACTACGAGAAGAAGGAGAAGCACCACAAGCACCTGGAGCAGCTCGGCGGGCTCGGCGCCATCGCCGCCGGTGCATACGCTATTGTAATTAATTAAATTAAACTCTACTCTCGCTAGCTCCAGCGTCGATCAGTTCATAATTCACAGTGCTTATTATATTAGTATTTATTATCAACCATGCATGCATGTCTATGTCTATGTGTCTATGGCGTCGTGATCCGTCGTCGGATCGATGGAGCAGCACGAGAAGCACAAGGCGAAGAAGGACCCCGAGAACGCGCACGGGCACAAGGTGAAGGAGGAGGTGGCGGCGGTGGCGGCGCTGGGCGCCGCCGGGTTCGCGTTCCACGAGCACCACCAGAAGAAGGACGCCAAGAAGCACGGCCAGAGCTGAGCTGCTGATCGCTCGTACGTGATCGTCGTCGTCGAGTCTGCCGGCCGGCCGTCTTGTTTGCACCGCGCCACCGCCTATGCGTATATGCCTGTTGGCTAAAATTGCTATTTCGTCCTTGCGTTGTTGCTTGCCAAGTGAGACTTGGTGCTTACTGCTTACATATATACGTACGTGTGTTTTGGGGCACGACGTCGGCCAGGCACTACTACTTTCCTGCATGCGTGCGTGCCAGTCCGTGTTGTGCCCAACAAAATAATAAAGTGCCTGTTTGCTCCACATGTTTCCTCGGGTATATTAGTAAGTCAGAAACGACATATGCCACGTACAAATTAATACATATGCCACGAATACAAACTATATAAGTTTGGATACCGCGAACGGCGAACTAAAAAAAAGATCATTTTTTTCCGCGGGTACCGCTTGCATCCCAGCCTCTCCCTTCCTCGGTGGCGCGAGGGCCAGCCGCCAGCGCCAGTGTGGCGGTGTTGGAGTTGGATCCGGAGGACGCCGATTGGCACCAACCAAAAGGCACCAAGGCGTTGATGTCGTGTTTACTCCTAGCTCCAAACCAGAGGGGTGCTATTTGTCTTTAGGAACCGAACATTTTTCTTTTTTTTATTTTGAACAAGCTTTTTTATTCGAGTAGAATAATTATCAGGAATGAAACAAAAAATCAAAAAGAATAAATTATTCATTCTATCAAAAGACAAATATATCCCCATGAGAATAAAAAAATAAATACGCGGCATTTTTCCCCAGCTCCATTTTGTCATGCCATGCATGTGCCTCAATTTGCTAAAGCTCCACGATGTCCTCTAAACTATCATTGGCGTCCGAATTTTCAGCTCAAATTACCAGAATATCATGAATTCCTTGCCTCCAACTATTCAGAATTTTCATCTCAAACCCCCCACAATATCATGAATTCCTTGCCTCTAACTATTCGAATTGATTTTTACGACTGTCTACTGTTTTGATGATGAGAAAGGTCAATCGGCAATCGGAATGGTTTGATATTTCAATGGGTAAAGTTATCCAAGTATTCTTTTAGAAAAGTTATTAAAGAAATTTAAATAATAAGTTATTATAAAAAGAAAACATTAAATAAAATGTGCCAAACTTGTTTTATTTCAAATAAATATAAAACAAAGTACCAAACTTTTTCTAAAAACAACTTCCATTTATTATTGTTCTCTTTTGAGTTACTTAGATCTTATTGTAGTGTTTCTAATGTTTTTACTGTGATTATTATCCATTTAAAATTTTGATTTGCTCTTTGTAGCAATCATATTATTAGTTGCTTGTACAAAACCAATTACCTGCGAACAGTGTGGATTAAAGCGCTCGCCATGCAGTGCATAAAAAGAACGATCTATATGCGTTCGAGCATGGTGTCTGTGAGGTTTGTGTCATCTCCAAATCTTATATATGTTCGTAATCTAGTGGATTCTCCTTATTAATCTCTGGTCTAGTACAACACATAGTGTCAATTTAAATAAATAATAGACATGACTATGAGTAATTAAAACATTAGGAAAATGACTAGATAAAATCCAAATAAGTCTAAATATGAGTAATTAAACATTAGGAAAATGAACATATAAAATCCAAATAAGCCTAAATAGACAATTGATAGCTTTTATATATATATGTATACATATATGTTACATATATACATATATGTATATACATATAGTATGTATAATAGGAGCCCTGAGCTCTCTGTAGCTGCAGGAAGCCCCGGGCACCCTGCCCTGCCCACCAACCGGACCACTCCACCGGCCGACCAAACGCACCACCCAGCCCACCGGACCGCTCCCCAGCTTGGTTGAAACCGCCCCACGGGCCTTGGTCCACCCATCTCCGACCGAATCCCCCATCCCATCCGCACGCAAAACCCTAACCGCCCGACCCTCCCCGCCGCCTCACGCCGTTGCGCCACACCGCTCGGCCTGGAGTGCCCCCCTCCCCTCCCTCCCCGCCACTCCGGCACCCGGTGGTCACCGGCGGCGGACGGATCTGGCGAGGAGCCGGCTAGCAGCGGCCGGGGCAGTAGGTTCCGGCGAGAGGGGCCCCTCCACCCTGCCACATGTCGCCCTGCACCGTCGCTTGGAGGAGGGCCGCTGACGGCGCCTCCTCGGGCCGGACCGCGCCTCCCCGCGCCGGCCGCGGCTCCTCCTCTTCCTCCTCCGGCTCCGCCATGGCCGCAGGCTGCCGTAGCCCAAGCCGGCTCCGCCATGGCCGCAAGTCGTCCAAGACTTCGAGGTCGCGCCACCCGCAGCGCCACCGGCCCGCCGCCTAGAGGAGCCAAGTGGAGGCGCCGCCGCTTGGAGATTAGTGCCAAGCCCTCTTCTTCCTCCGGGTGGAGATGTTCCCTGGTGGCCGGATTCGAGCCGCGCGCTAGCCAGTGGTGGCTATGGACTACCAACTCATGGATGTGTGACTAGCGGCCTGTTCCTCCAGAAGCTGGTGTTCGTCTCCATTGCATTCTTGATTTTTCTTGTCACAAACTGGTTTATGATTTTTTCTGTACCAAAAATCGAATTATTGAAGTTCTCTTCTTCATAAATTATTGAGGTTTGCAACGACGGCAAGTAAAGCCCCGAATATCTTTCGTTTCTGTATTGCAATTGAGTGTAATTTAGTCTGATTGTGATTACGTTAGTACTTGTAATCTAGTATACAACTAAATTATGTGCAGATTAGAAGAAGCAGAAAACAATTGCACTATTTATGCTATTTTGATTTATAAATACAATCCGTCTATAATTACTAAATGTATATGCTTTTCTATATGTGTATTTAACTATTTATGACTAACATTGCACAATTTATGCTCTTATATGCCTGTGAGAACTCAACAAATTACTGCCCTTTCAGGCTTGGTCTTGGGATTGCAGCTGTGGATCGTTGGGTGTACGAACAAACTCGATGCGTTCTTCTTGGGTCCGACCTTCATGGCTGCCTCCTCCATTGCTGTTGAGCTATGACGTTATTCTGTACATCGCCATTATTCAGTAACGGTTGCCACTGCAGTTTCTATGATCTGGAACTTTATGCCTCTGCACTGTTGTTTCTATACCTTCTTATTTTTATTTCTAATGCCTTCAATTCATTTCTCACTGATTCAAATTGATGCATACATATTCAAATTGATTTGACTACGTAGGATCTCCATTTTCTATTATTGCCCTCGCTAGTCGCTACACCAATTTGCTGTACTTACGCATATCGTTATATCATTTACGCCCATCATTTCACTATTTATGCACACAGATACAATTTTTACGGATACACGTGTCGCTGATTATGCCCAGCCAGGCCAATATTTATGCTTTTGATTTGTTTACAACATCACTGCCAATTTGATTTAATTATGCACATCATTGCAATATTTATGCCAATCTCTTCATCACAAGTTATGCTTACCATTTCACTTTTTATGATTATTGTTGCACTATTTATGCCAACATGTGCACTATTCATCTCTTACATTGATTTATTTGTGCATATCACAGCACTATCTATGTCTACCATTGATCATCTATGATTAATATTGCACTATTTATGAATACCATGCCCCATTTATGCATATATTGCTATAGTTATGTCTATCAATGCTTTTGGAATCTAATTGTTTGCAGGGTTACTGGTACAGTGCTTATGTGATCGATTCAAAATTTACACCTAGCAATCTCTGTTCATGCAAAATATCCTTTGAGTCAACGATCCACTATGGCTATATTTTTTTTCTTCTAGATTATATGATGCTATCAGTACCGATAAGTTCTCTATCAGTTTTCTCATTGTGGTGTGGTTCTTGTTGTCTGACGAGGTTGGAGTACAAAATATGATCCATGGTGGCCAGCATGCAGCAGAGTTGCCATTATGCAGTTTGGATTCAAGCTTTCTATGCATCATTTTATTTATCAAAGACCATTTATGTTTATTAGATCTGAAATATATCATCATCTGGATAGGGAAAAGGCCGTTACCTTGTGATTTTACGCATGTCTATGTTAGTTGTTATACAGGATCAATGTAATATCTTATGGCCAGGATATCTTCAATTTGGCCACACGAATTCATTGGACTAAATTTTACATGTGAAAGTAAGAAACTATTTTTTCTATGCTGTCACCGGCGAATATTTAGGCTTCGCATCGCATGAAATTTTTTTTAGAATGTACCATGTTTGATTAGTTAAGTTTGTAGTTTAGAATGTACCACTAGGTTTCTATACTTTTTGGCTAGATACATAAAAGGTTCCACACCTCCCTACCAGTTCATATTTGCTCACTGTAATTCAGATTTTATGCCATCATAACGTTAATTTTACGGTTCAATTATGAAAAAAAATGAAGATTCTATGCAGATGCATCATAGTTCTAGTATGTTTATACACCTAGAATGGAAATCCTATGTTATTATATAGTTGTTTCTATGCTTCAGTCGGCACATATACTTACAGACCATGCCAGACATCATAAACCAACAAGATCATCGTGATTTATGAACTTAATCTGAAATTTACGATACATTCCACTGCGTTTTACTATTCTCCATTAAGTTAAGCTTTCAACCATGAGAACATGTTTCCATGATCATAAAAACCATTTGTCATTCGGATGTTACAGCAAACAAATATAGACACTAATAGCTACGAACGACACTAATAGCTACCAGTTTAGAACCTTTTTAAATGCATGGATGAATAAATGAACGACACTAAAAGTGTAAATTTATGACTTTAAAAAATTTTCAAACAATATAGTCACGGTGGATGTCAAAACGTGCGTAAAAATGTGGGCATTCTAATGGTGAAAACCGTTTGTGAATTGGATGTTTGAATAAAAAATTATCGTAAAAAAACTAGTGCGATGGAATGGACTGCATGCATGCATGTGTCAGTTGGGCAGAATGTGTCAGAATCGGTTCCTTCCGATACAACAGAAGCCAAAGTTTACGCTCATTTATACACAATTTTACGTTACTTTTGCTACGGTTTTACGCTAAACGGGCCCCGACCCAGTCAGCCCCCCCCCCGGCCATGCACGCTCGCGGACCGCACCCTGGCTGGTCCGGCCCCCTGGCTGGGGCTTCCTGCAACTAATGGAAGCCCTGGGCTTCCTTTATACCAACCATATATATATAGAGAGAGAGAAAAGTGGTACTACTTTTATTTTTCCTGCTTAAAATAAATTACTTACTTTCTTAGGATTCTCTGTTTGGATATTTTTTTCCTAAGAAAATTGGATAACTTTTACACCTGAACTATTAATGTGGTCCAATGGACCATGTCAAATAGGCCGACATGCCACCACATAAGCCGAAACCACCATTAAAACCAGTCAAGGTGAGAAAAATCCGCTTGGAATAGGAGGACAAAAAATTATGGGATTTGCGATAATTAAATTGACAAAAAAAATCCACCAAACAGATGGCAAATGAATAGGCATATAACACCTCTAAACTAAGTTGACTACATGTTGCAAAGAGATTGCAAAGAATAAATATCATTAGAACAGGATGTCCAGATTGAGGGATCTTCTTCAGAAATAAAATATTGGTAGAAGCTAAGGTGGAAACTAAACACTCCCGGCCACAGACCCTGCAGTGATGGCATTTTCGCGAAAACAACATATAACAATTGGGGAAAAATAGCGCCATAGTAGTATACTAGGCATGTTGCCCGTGCGTTGCTACGGCCAAAACAAAATTTGTTCTATGAGCATCAATCTTCATCATATGAAGTATTTCTGATGATTTTGTAACACTAATAAAGACATCCATGTTGCCAACAATAGTCATATGGAGTATGTTGGTACAATCAATACCAATCATGAAGCAACAATTAGACCTGAACAGTATATGCCCCCATATGTTCGATAGCACTCTTAAAAGTTGTTTAGAGTGGTTAGGTGGTGGTTTTAACCATTCACAAAATAATATCATCACAAAGCAGATCATTAGCAAAATTCAAATTGACAATAAAAATATCTATATAAAGTTTGGCATATGGTCAGATTGAATTGTGAAGCCGACATCTCAATGACTACTCAAAATCTTTTTTTTTAATTTTTGCATCCTTGCCACTCCACGCCGGTGAAGACCGGTTAATGTCATTAGCCTGGAGGAGCAATACTTATCATGGAAAGTATTGCAAAATTCATGACATGTACAAAGCATATAAAATATATTCCATTAACTATTGCGAAAGTGTAAAATAAGCTGACCTCATGACGAGTCTTCCATTGGGTTATAAAATGGGTTTACCATTGCAATAGAATTTTTGTGCAAAGTGTTGTTACACAATGCTCGCCGTGCTTCATCACGGTCTCTCTTTGTCTGTCTCTGATTAGGCTTCATATTTCGTGCATTTTGACGGTCGCGTATTGCTTGCCTTTGCTTAGGTGTCATATTTGCATATCGTGCCCTATCCTTTGCACGTCTCAATTCGATTTGCTCAATTGTCAATCCCTTTTTTTGTTGTAATGGCACTGTACAATAATGCTTTGTATTGTGAGTACTCTTTTTTACATTTTTCCACTTTATATGAAATATTATATTTGTCTATACAAGAAATAAAATATTTAAATATAGCAAAGGGTAACTCTCTAGTGTACCTTGAATATTTGGATCATGTGTGTAGTCCACAATGTCAACAATGTCGTCTTGAGTAAACGTCTTTCTAGATGGTGATGTAGAGTCAGCTGCAGCGTGTTCCATGTATATAACATAAAATAAAATGTCAAAGTAGGAGATACACATCTTGCTCCATAGCACGTGACACCTGTCATATTATTTCTTATGAATGAAGCAGCCCGCAATTATCGTGTCACCACAAAACCTTCCAATTATTAATGGAAAAATATTTTCTCAACAATGATAAGTCTATCGTTCCCTTGCAATGGTATAGGAGAATTTTGTCTCCCACCCTAAGTGTATCTACGCAACCAATTATGATTTTCTTCCATATCAATATTTTCATTACTCGTTACAACCCCTGCCTCTAAAAGTGAACTAATAAAAAAGTTTATACACGACTACACAACATTAAAAAAATATCAATAGAAATACCTGATAATTGATGGTGGTCGTTGGCAATGTCGGTGGTTGTGGCTTTCTTTTGTTGGTAGGCTTCATGACGCTTTTTTAGTAGTTCTTCCTTTTGTTGGATAGTCATTTTTGCGTACCTCTCTCTATCCCGTTGCCTCTTACGTTTCCATGGATCTGCAAGTAGCATATATGCATTGGATGCCATTAATCCTCCGATTTTATATCAAGAAGTCATAGCACTTGTTTAGAGTTATAAAGTAATAGATGGTAGATGTAAATGCTACTTCTGATGCAAATATCATATATTGGAAATTCAACTATTGAACAGTGGCAAGTGTTAATCCACAACACTTTGGAATTTTGTTTCCTCAGGACGAGTGAAAAAATCTCACCCCTTTTGATTATGTATAAAATTTCACCTCTTGCCGATATTATTTCTACGCAACCAATCATAGTTTTATTCATGAATTCATATCTAATGGTTCCCTCCAAATCTCTCTGTAAAATGAACAAACAAAGGACAAATTTATACATGTCCACATAGGATTAAAAAATTACCAATTAGTTGTCCATGGTACCTGGCAATAATGGATGCACTTCGATGCCATCATGAGTGGTTACAACTTTCTTTTGTTGGCGGGCTTCACGGCGTTTTCTTAGTAATTCTTCTTTCTGTTGCATTGGCATTTGTGCATACCTCTTCCTATCACAGGTGTCTTTTACGTTCCCGAGGATTTACAGATTGTGGACATACATAGGATGTTTTTGATCCTTCAACATTGCTCTTAGGGAAACTGTCTAAAAAAGTGCAAACAATTGTCAACTTCAGAATTAAACAATAAATGCAAACAATGATCTCTTTTACTTATGTTGGTCAAATCTTTGGATGCGGTGCAATCCTCCGATTGTTTTGAAGTTTCCATCTGCGGAATACGTAGAAGGATAGTGTTTAACATGTGAAAACATCCAAATCTCTACACCTATTTGATCTGCATTTTTGTTGCTGTGGGCTACCTTCCAATTATTTTTTCCAATTTTCAGCATAATCATATCAACAAAAAACATATTTGTGCCAGTGAGAAAAGGAACAAGAGAGCTATTACTTCACATCTAGAAATGTTAGATGATTTTGTACGTACCTATGAGCTACATTCCATTATTTTTTTCAATTTTCAACATAACTGGCCCACTTCTTCAATTATTCTATTCACAGGCTTTTTCAACATATTCTTATTCCTTTTCTCACTGGCACACATATGCTTTTGGTGATATCATTATGCTGAAAATTGAAAAAAAAAACTAATTGGAAGGTAGCCCACAGCGACAAAAATGCAGATCAAATATAAATATTATCGTACTGATACAACGTAGAACTCTCAGTTAAAATTCCAACCATCCCCGCCAATGGCCGATATACCAGTTACTAATAGCTACTTAGTAGGTACTAGCAACAATAATGAATATGCAATATTGGTCGCTTGTAAAATTAAACATGCTGTACTTTTTTAACATAACCAAACATGATATATCAATTGAGCATAATCTGGTGAGAGTTCATGGCAGGTTTAGGATAAAATTTCTACCTTGTCTCGGCCTCTGTTTGTTGGCTTCTTTGTTGTTCGTGCCTGTTTGCCTCGCTGGGTCGCTGCTTTGTTGCAGTGCAGGCGTGCGGCAGTGGTGGTCAGATGGAGACTGGAGTTGCGCACGGCGCCAATGCACCCGATGCTGCGATGGGGTGCCGGTGCCGCGAGCCCGCAACCACACTGGCTTGCCGTCGCCCACTGTCAAATGCGCTGTCCTTTGGCCCTCTGCTCAACAGACGTGCTCCCCGCCGCCCTGGTGAGCACGACGAAGCTTTGGTGGTTGACTGCAGGGTTGACGATGAGCCGCCTGCGACTGCATGCCCAGCGAGCGAGACGGACAAGCAGTTTACCTAGCATGATGCTGACAGAACGACAAGATGGACTTAGCGACTCGCCTGGTGGAGGCGCATGAACAAGCAGAGGGCTAAGTGCATGTAGGTGTTTGCCCCAGCGACTAGGTAGGGTTTCGATGGTAGGAGGGTTGGATGGCGTGAATGTTGGTCGGCCCGTGGCGTGAATTACCTTCTTAATAGGTAAAAAAGTAGAGATTGCATCAAAGAGGACTAAAATGGAACATTAATTAATTCATGAGAAAGCATCGTATGGGGAGGTAAAGACTAGCTCCAGGTTTTTAATTTTGCATATTAAAAGGAGAATTCGAAGTGCGCATATGAACTCTGAATATTTATGGTATTCAATTTTATTTATCACGTAATAATCGCATCCGACGTACTCCAGTATGGAAGCACACGCGCACATGATGACAGCATGATTTGCGTTATTCCCCACGCCTGTGCGGTGCGTGCAGCGTGCTCACCTCACGCGCATGCCCGTTAGTTGTTTGGACGACGTGTGGCGTGCATGCTCACCGGGCGTTCATCAACCGTCAGACGTTACGTGTGTTTCACTGTGTCCCTAGCACGATTCGCCGTAGCAGCAAGCACTGCTTCACACAAGGCCGCTGTCCGCAAAGGTACCGTTTTCACTGTGCCGCGGCGCAGCGATCAAATCTCTGGACCGTCCGTCCTCCCATAGCCATCCGAGAGCCACGGGAACCCGGGCGCGCACGGGAGAAAAAAAATCCAATGTTCCGGTACCGAAACCTCACGGCGGTGCAGGACGGGGAGGCAGCGACAAGCGTCTGCGGACAAACGGGGAGGTGGACCGAGGAGTGAAGCTCGATCTGCTGCGGAGACAGAGGGGCCAACGGCGACGCTATCTAGATGGAGACAGAGACAGTGGTAGGAAAATTTGAAGGGAGCTCCCCATCCCCCGTCCCAACACTATTCTGAATATTTTTACACTGCAATGAGGTGCATCGGCAGGCACCAGGGGCTGGGTATTTCTCTTTTCCCTCCGGGGGCTGCAAAGGTGCCAGAGCGTGCGAGCCCGTGCCCGCCATTGATGTCACAATTATCGGGCCCAAAAAGGCGTCCTCGGAACCCACGCGCGCTCCCCATCATCGGAATCCCTCCCGGATCCGGAACCCCACGCCATGCCGCTGGTGCACCTGCACTCTCTCTGCGTCGTCCTCGTCCGTGTCTACTCTACTCTCGTGATTAGATGGGACCCGCGCGCGACTAAGCGAAGGTGCCCGGGGCGATTAGGCGCCGGCAGATCAGCATCAAGATCAGCGCCCCCTTGATTAACATAACCCTTCCCCCATCATCATGGTGGCCGAAAAGCTAGCGGCAAGCGAATTAAAGCCTGCCGCGTACGTCTCGGGCGGCCTGCTTTGCTGTTGTCGTTGTTGTTAGCCCGCGGCAGCACCCGGCAGGCTTTGCTCTCCCGTTCTAGCGCTCTTGACCTCTTGCGCGGTGGATGCTGGTGCTGGCGGTGGCTTTTTTAGCCTTTCTGCTCATCGCGCAGTCTGCGCTCCACTCCGCTCTGGCACTTGCACACGCAGACACAGGTCACCACCAGCTCCCTCCCACCACCTCCAGTACTCCAGGACCCTTTCCCTCTCTTCTTCTTCAGCAGCGCAGCCAGAGCCGCCAGGCGTCCCTCCGCCCGCGCCACCGCTGTCACCGCCGGCAGCCAGGGGTGCTCGAGCTAGCAAAGAGGAGCCCGGAGGAGGCCAGGGCAAAATGGCGGGCGCTGTGGCTCTGGCGGCGACGACGTCCCCCCGCAGTCGCACCCTCCTGCGACGCCGACGCTCCTGCTCCTTGCTCCTCGCGCTGCTGCTCTGCGCGTCCCACCTCCCCCCGACGCCGCGGGCCTTCGAGCTGCGCGGCGCCTACGGCGGCGGCGACGAGAAGGTCCCGCTGGCCGTCGTCATCGTGCCGGACCCCTCGCCGGAGCTCTCGGGGCTGCCCCCGGCGCCGCTCGCCGCGCCGCCGCCGCTGCACGGCGGCGGCGGCGACGACACGCGGCCCAGGCTGCCCACGGAGCGCTGGCGCCGGGGCGGCGGAGACGGCGCGGCCAGGCGCGCCGCGGCGGCGCACGCCCCGGCCGGGGCGCCTTCGGCTGGCGGCCCCGCCCGAGCCCCGGCACAGGCGCCGGCGCCGGAGTCCGGGAGCAGTGCCGGCGCCGGCGCGGCGTCGTCCATCACGAGCAGCCCCGCCGTGGCGGTCCCGCGCGGCGTCACCGACACCGCCACCATCCTGCCCATGCCCGCGCCCGGGGAGAAGCGCCAGGTACGTAGCCTAGTCTGCGAGTGCCACTGCTGGTGCCCTGCTCATGTCATCCCCAGTCCCACCGGCTGCGGCTCATGCATGGCATGGCCGTTCCATGATACTATCATGCACCACAGATAGATTCACAGTCGTTGCGCATGCACTGCACTGCCTTTTATTTTCTGTGCCCTTTATTACTTTCCCTCATCCTCCATTCCTTTTCTCAGCAGTACGTACGTAAGTATCTTTTAGTACGTATAAAAGATAGCACCACTATATATACAGTAGTACTAATCTCTCTCTCTCTCTCTGAAATAACTTGGTGACAGTTTTTTTTTCTGGTTTGCCGCAGGAGGTTGGAGCTGCAGTCAGTAGTTCGGTTCAGGCGGCCTGTGTGGTGGTGCCGCTGCTGCTTGGGTTCATCGTGATGATGCCGGCTTTTTGAGCTTTATTAGGCTACTAGATGCATGTGGTTTAAAGGCCCTCAGATTCTATAAAGTAGTAGCTTCCTCCTTTTCTCTTGCTCTCTTTCTCCTGTTTGTTTCTTCTCCTATCTAATCGTCTGTAAACAAAGCCAGTCTTCCTTTTTATCCCCACGCATGCAACGTTAATTTTTTTTGTCCCTGCTTTTTCTGATTAGCCTAGCACCAGCAGTCAGCAGATACCACTTCATCCGGACAGTCAGCGATCATAAAGCGATAGTACGCTTAATTTGGTGCACGTCACGTCCGTGTCAAGTGCCATGTACTGGTACGTTGCACGGTATATGCGACTCAAAACATGCACAGGCTTCCTCGTCCAGTGACGTGCCTGGATCCGGAGTCATGTGTGTGTTGTTGCAAAGATTCGTGGACAGGGACGACGGAGGAAACAGGAATCAAATATGGAAGCTCATCATCTAGAGTTTAGTTATAACTAAAGTTTAGCTGATTACTGTTTAGTTCACCGACTATTAGCCATATAGTGTTTGAATAGTACGGACTAATAGTTAGATGATCCGTAGTTTACATTAGAAATTGGCATTAGTCTACCTTTTTAGACTAATGAACTAATGGTTAGCTAAAGTCATCGGCGCAGGCAGAAATGGATCAAAGGAGGTTAGTTTTAAAAAAGTAATTAATTGGTGCTTAGTAGTATATGTGACATTTTTTGATACAAGTAAGAAACACAATTCATATAAAACTTAAGCCGTTGGACTACTTTTTGTTTGTTAGGCTAAAATATATATATATGATATCTTGGACTGTTGGACTACTTCTTGCATGCTGTGTCAAAAAAATATATAGGGTTTCCGGGGCTACAGCCCCAGCCCCCCTCCTAACTCTGCCTTTGGCTAAAGTTTAGTCTGTTTATTAACTGTCATGACGTAAATGGACTAAACTTTAAACTTTAGTGATTTGTGTTCAAACCTGCGCTATGTCGTGGGCCGGGATGGCTGTGCGGCCTGCTACTGACAGCACAAAAGGAAGCAGTGAAGCAACTAGGAAGTATGTCGATGACCTCAGGATTTGAACCGGTTGCGCCGGCGGCGAGCTCGGCTAGAGAGGGCGAGCTGCTCGATCTATCCTCGCTCCCACCTCCTTCTTTCTACTAGTTTCAAGTCTCTTGTACCCAGAATAATATCACCTTTCAGAACATTGTAATTGAGTAATTTGGTCGGTTTGAGAGATTATTACTTGTGCTTGATTCTTGAGAAAGTTTGAGGTTCGTTACAGTATATAACATCGATCTCTAGCACGAAATTAAGCGACGAGCACAATGCACGTGACAAGTTGGAAAGAACAGACAGAGCAGCCACCGCCAAACAATAAATCAGGCCGCGTGAGACTCCCTGCTGCGTCTTCAACAGGATTAATTCATCCACCGATCAGTGCAAGCTCGCCAGAGAATTAAGGGTACTGGTAGCAGGTCGATCGGAG
This sequence comes from Paspalum vaginatum, assembly GCA_030272315.1. Lineage (NCBI taxonomy): Eukaryota > Viridiplantae > Streptophyta > Magnoliopsida > Poales > Poaceae > Paspalum > Paspalum vaginatum. Next base: position 15,201,371 of record CM059015.1, read on the forward strand.
CCAGTCCTTCCATTGCTGCACCTGCACAGTGCACACATGGACACGGTGAAGTTCTGAATCCGATGATGCTGTTCGAGATGCGCAGGGCATACTTGTTCCCCCAGCCCGGACCCTGAATCCGATGATGCTCAGCGGCGACGGAGGCGGCCAGGAGGGAATGGAGTGGAGTGGATCACCATCGTGGACTGTATTGAGCTAAATTTGACACTAAAAATAAGGGGTAAAATAGTAATGGACTTTATTTTCTCATGAAATGGCAGCATTCAAGATAAACTAGTTCAGCATTTCAGAGATATTTTTCTTCAACATTTTAGGTACACTATTTCAACACCTGTCACCACCTAACAATGTTGAATCATATGTGAAGAAATGTTAAACCTAGTATTTTCAAAATGTTGAACACATTTGATCAACAAATTACTCACTTCCTTTGTACAAAAGGAAAAATGAATCTCACTGGCTTAGCTTCCATCATAGTATAACGATGGGTTAGAAAAGAAAGCAAAGGAAACAGTTGTTATTATAGCTACCATGGCCACGGCCCACCTGATTAACCACACGTTCACGATACGGAACTGCGGACGCGCGCGCCATTCCGTGAGCTGTTCGAGGCAATGATTTCGTCCGGACTCTAAGATAGAGCAGTTTTGTCCCATATTTTAGAAATAGAACCGTTTTCGTTTTAGATCATAAGTTTATACCTACTGTCAGTCTCATATTTCAAAACGAATGGACACGTTCTACAATTTTTCGAACATACCTGTTTCGAATTTAGAGATAATATTCTTTTTCTTGAAACTGATCCATTCTTTTTCTTGACTTGTCAATAGAATTAGTGGGATGGAATAGTTCCATTACATCCCATCTCACCAAACCAAACGCCACTTACCAATCTCAACGTTGTGATGGGCCTTGGGCTGTGGCAGGCTGTGCGATGTGTAGCATCATGAGTGGCAGGCTGCGATGCTTTGGCCTGTGGGCCGCAGCCGCTTGGGTCGCCTCCCCGCTCTTGATCCTTTCCTTTTAATCCCTTTTCGAGAACTTCTCATTTTACGTATCAAAAAAGAAAAAAACATCTCTCATTACAAGGATATAGATAATGAATTGTGGTGTTATTCGTCGTAAGATGAGAAAATAAAGCGATGAAGTCAGCTAATTGTGATCATTCTCCGGGTAGTATTTTGTTTAGGGCAGCTATGTTTCTTATTTTGATGCAAATTATTTGTGTTGAGGTGTCTTATGCACATGAACCAGCTTGCATCGCTATGTCAAAAAGTGGGAACCGGATGAATCCAAGGTATGGGTAGATCCCCTACCGGAGAATGTTTGTCCATGATCTCACTGACCCACGGTGAAGTAATAAAATTAACGACCTTTGATGTCCTTCATTTTTTTTTAAAAAAAAGGAGCAAAGTGATATGCGTTCCAATTTCCGGATCCTGTTCGCAACCCAGTTTTAGCGTCTGCGCACGTAAGGCTGGCGATGTGAATTCACTTGCAAGGATCTATACGGCCAGGGATTCGTTAACACGTGCTGAGAATTAAAAAGATCCTAGAAATTGTTCATCCGGATGTATATGTCTTGTTCACTAGAAATAAAACGGAACCGACCTAGAGGCAGGAAGAAATGGTTGGGGTGGGTAGTCGGACCATCGGAGGTGGCGGAGACGGCGGTCGCTCAGACTCAGAGCGACGTACTGAGATTAATGGCGGGCCTAGGGGCCGAGGCAGTCATACGAGAGTCGGCAGGCGGCAGCTAAATGCAGGGCCAAGAGCCCAAGATAGGCTTCTCGTTGTGCGACGGTATTGTTCCGCTCAAGTATGTGAGATAGAACATTTCTCGGGAAAGATTAAAAAAAAATCTTCCATGAAAAATCCAGAGGCACAAACGTAAGGTAGGAGCTCTCAATCTCAAATCATTGAGAAAGCTTCGTTTGACCAAAACATGCTTATTTTTTATGCTCAGCATAGCTAGTTCTACTAGGCTATCGGTCATGACGACGTTGACAGCTTCACATTTAATGATCAACGTTAGTTTAACTGGTACATCAATCCGTGCAGAGTCTTAGAAAAAATATGTGTTAACAGTTAGTGAATAAATTTAATAAAAGCAACACCCTATATTTGCCCATCATTGCTATTATAAAAAATAAATTAAAACAACTCCCTAACTTTGCTCGTAAATTACATATCATACCATTACAAAACATAAATGAAGCATCCTAAAACTAGGTCTATTAAGATAATAAATAGTGCTCTTCTCAACGTTGATAGTGCCATCCTGGTAGGCTGAGGTGAAGTGCATGATTTGCTTAGTAAAGCTATCTCCAACAACACTTCTCATTTCACTTTTTCAAATTCCACTCTATTCTGTGTATCATATCAGTTACAGCGCAAAACAATACCGCTACAGTGTTTTAGAGAACCATTTTGGGATATCCCATTGGAGAGAGCCTAAGCAAAGTAGCCAACTTATTCTCCTATTGGCAGGCCTATAACCAAAAAGTGCAAGTGAAAGATGACTTAGGACAAGGTGATTTAGCTGCGCCCTTCGATCATTTGCATATAAGTTACATGTTGTGCTTTGTGGAATATAATTTAAATTAACTGCCAAAATTTGAATCTAAAATACTCACTGCCACTATATAAAACATTAACTAGAGACCATTGTAGATGGATAAAAGGTAAAAAAACACATACATAGAATACTATATTAGTGTATGAATATATGAGATATAATGAGGAATTGTATTTTTTTTATTAATTATAGTTCTCAAATTCATATATATAATTATAATATTTATGATTTGCGAGGGGCCAATAGTAAAAAAAAATTTAGGTAATTTAGATATTTTAAACTATGTTTATTGTTGCAAAGGTGGATAATTTAGATATTATTTTAGAGGAGGTAAGTTTAAGAGGTTACTTATTTTGTTTTTATAATAGCAGATGTGGGTAATTATTTTGAAAATATGACAAATATAGTGACTACTAGGGCTGGATCTCGAACTAGCTCAGCTTGGCTTGGCTCGTGACCTTAGGATCTAGCTTGGCTCGTCTCGGATCGTTAAGTAAACGAAAAACATGCTAGCTTGGCTTGACTCGTTAGGTTCACGAGCTAGCTCGTGAGATAAAAAAATATACATATATTCTTTGCATACATTTTTATCTAAACACATAATATTAACATGAAAAACAAATATAACTTTAAAATTATTTGTATACACATTCTCAAATACTCTTAGATAACTATATGAAGTGGCCTATGTTTAGTAAATTCACAGTATACCCTAGTAAAACTATATTGTACTGACTCATTTAGTTTGTGAGCGCTCACAACCTGGCTCGAGTAATCTCGTTAATGAAACGAGTTAAAAATCATACTCGGCTCGTTTAAAATCTCACCGAGTCGAGCTGAGCTACAAACAAGCTTCGAGATTTTGGTCCAGCCGCCCAAATGACTACTAAAAGCTCAGTCTAAATAAGTGTGATGGTTGGGTGTTTTATTATTTTGATAATTTTAGGATTTACTTTTTTCTAGGGCATCACACGCTTATTAATATGAAAGCTTTAAGATAAGCCTCCAACTATTAAAAATAGTATTCCTCGTATTGTGCTTTTCTTCAATATGAAAAAGGAAAGAAAAAGGGATAATGTAGCTAGTCTAGCTGAAGAATCACAGTATGATTCAAGGAGAGGATGTAAAACAATCATTAAAGTCCTCTCTGTAAATGAGAACTTCTTTCTTAGATACACAACATGGGTATCTTATATCTTCTAAATAAAGACTCCCTTTTAAGGACTCCACTTCAATGCCTTGTGATATGATAGAAAAAAATAAATGCTAAAAATAGTACAAAATTTAGTAGCATCCGGCATCGATTCACGGTTGAAAATCGAACAGATTAGACTTTCTTTTTTTAAGTCAATGTTTTCCACTTTTCCTAAACACAATTATAGCATTTAGCATTTTTTTGAACTAACCGGCCTTTTGGAATCTACTACAGCTTGTTCGGTTTGTCGATTCAAAGATGGATATATGTATTCGTAGCATTATTGTTCCGATGTCTTGGAGCCTCTTGAGTCTAGACAGTGAGGAATGATTGGAGTATACGGACTTCCAATGAAGTTTGTGAAGTTGACCCAACGGTTTCAGAATGTAGATGAAGATTGCTCTATGAAACACGAGGTACCGATCGCCCTCGCACTTGGGATTTTGGGAGAGAGATGGAGGCGCTTCAAAATTCAGAAACAAGAAGCGAAACAGCCTCTTGTCAGAATGAAAAGGGAAAGAAAGAAAGAAAGAAAAGTGCCGACCTTGCATGTTACTATATTTTGTCATCAGACAGATGCATATCAGCAATCCGGCCAGCCCTAAGTTGTAGAGTATGCTCCCTCCGATTGCAAATTTACGTCTGACATTATAAGAATCGAAGGATGGCTTGCATGACGTCTCCTTGAAGCTAGAAAAATCTGTTTCAAACAACAAACCAAATAAATCCAGCGATGCACAAGATGCACAAACGGAGGTAGACAGCAGTGTTCCAAGCGTTCCAGCTCAGCTTGCACTTGCAAGCTCAAGCTATCAATCTCGCGTGGATCATTAAATCGTACTAGCTCACCCATAAACAAATGGAAAGGAAGAAAAGAATCACAAGACAAGGCCCCATTTTTCAGGCAGAGGCATCATCATCAGCAGGCTTGCCGTCCTCTGCACATGGGGCAGCAGCAACTTGGACTGATTCAGGAACCACCCGCTTCTCCTCTTCCGCCTCCTGCGCGTCGCCGTCGCCTCTCGCACCAACCTGAAGTTCTTGGGCCGTGCCGTCCTGCTGCTCGGCGGCTGCGACTGAGGCCTGGACTGGCGCTTCTTGCGATGATGGCTGGTCCTCTCCCATTCCCATCACTGCTCCGGCGGCGTCGCCGGCCGCACTCGCTGGCTCCGCAGCCACGGCCTTGGCCGCCTCTTGGCCAGCCTCCCCGCCGGCGTCGTCACTGGTCTCCGAGTCCTGTGCACGGAACAGAGGCAGCCACTGGTTACTCTAGTCTACTCCTAGGCTCCTAGCTAGCTACTCCGTTCATGCAGTGCAGCCTGGCTAGTTAAGCAAAGCTGAAACTGAAAGGAGGGAACCAAGCTGGGTGGGTGCTCAGCTCACCTGTTTCAGCAGGTCGCTGAGGGACCTCCGGCGGCCGGCATCAGCCGCGTCGGCCTCGGCGGCGGCGTCGTCGGCCTTCGCCTTCTCCTTCTCCGCGGCGTCGTCCACGGCCAGCGGCGCGTCGCCCTTGACCTTGAGGTCGCCCGGCTTCGTCGCGCACGCGCCCATGGCCGCCGGCCAGAGGCACAAGAGCCGATTGATCGATTAATCTAGCGGCCGGGACGTGCTTGTGAAGAAGGCAGGCAGGCGGAGAACAAAAGCGAGCGCAGTGTGTATATGTAGTCAGACAACTCGGACCTCGGAGCAGGGCAATGTGTGCTTTTGGCCGCCGGCCGGCCTCGGCATCATCAGCGCTGAGAAACCGCAAAAGCGCCCGGCTTTATTTTAGGCCTCGTCCAACTCATCACGGAACAGCGAGCAGGGCCCCCTCTCTCTCAGGCAAGTGTCCCGGTGGGTGCGCAGGATCCGGCCGGCCGGGGCAGCTCGCGTTTCCATTACACAACAGCCTTTACCATGGGCGTATGGCATATTGGCATGGTGGTGGTAGTATCATATTGCATTGCGGCTGCAGGATGGATGTGTATAGTAGTGGTAGTGGCAACAAAATGCTACTAGGAGCCGCCGAGCCGATGGGCATGCGGTACACCTACGGGCAGGCCCTTGCTGGGCATCAGCAGGGCAGCGCCCAGAATTCGCTGCCTCCACACCTGGGACCAGCCAATGCATCTCTCTGAATTTTTTTTTGTTCGACATGCAAAAGACATAAGTATCTTTTTTAAAAAACTCTGGGATTCCATACGGAAAAGATCAGTCTTTAGCTTTGATTGCATTGGTGGTTTAGGGGCCCTTCCTGGCATGGCAATTGATCACGCACAAGTGGTTTCCTTTGCCCTTCCAGCAGTTCGGCTGCAATCATGGCTCCTGTGCCTGGATCAGAAAACATCCAGTCTGTCTGAGATGGATACGTACTTGCTCCTACGCGATGATTATCTCTCTCCATGATTGTTGTTCGAAATGTGTCTCTATCTCAGAAAAACAAAATCACAGCACTGTTTTCAGAGGAGATATTTTTACCAGCAACAGCGCAACCCGAAGAACACACACCATCGTCACCATGCATAGGTTCAGGTTCTCAGGTCAAAATATTTTAGGCTGCCGGCAAAGCAGCAGCTGGGTCCTAAAGGCAGCGAGTTCAGTGCTCATCGCTTTTCAACAAAACCAGGCATTCTTGTCTACCACATCAGGAAGTAGGATCAGGTTATTACAAGCAAAAGGGAACTGCACTAACGAAGTACTATTATATCACAACACGAAACACAGCATTGAACAGAGAACAAGATGCAGAATGCATGGCTCACAAGTTGTAGCCCACCACCACCAACTGCCAAACCAAATGCACAGCCTGCTTTAGTTCAGAAAGGCAGAAAAGATTTCTGATATGTTGTTAGATGTGAAAGCATCAGCGAAAACTGATTTCCTGAAACTGTGCAGTACCTTATACCAAGTCAACCAGGAAAACATGTTAAGATAACTAACTCTGCGGTGGTACCGATGTAAAAGTGATATTTTTCACACAAATAATTCAATGATACCTGGCTGAGCCAGAAAAGACTCTCAAATATTTGCAGACATGTCACAAGAAAAGGAAAGAGGAATTGGTCAACATTAACACACAAATATACAGCCGTATTCATATCTTGCCCCGGAAGGCAGCAGTTGGACCTGAAAGGAAGCAATTGGGAGCTCTTCTTCTTCTTTGATAAAACTGGGCACTTGTTTACCACACCAGCAGGCAGCAGCTATAATCAGCTTATGACATGCGAAGTGGACACTACCAGCATCAACAAAGTAATTACAAATATAAACAGAGGAAACAAAATATTAAAACAATAGAACATCTGACAAGAGTTGCAAAGCTTGTAGCCCACCAATGCCCGAAACAAATGTGGAGTTTTAAGAGAAATGCTCCAATGGTCCTCTTTCCTAAACCTGCATGAATCTTGAAGCAGACTGATAAATAGATTTAATTATTTTCGCATGGGTTTTCTATGGTTCCGGCCCAATCCATGCCCGGGCCCTGACCAGCCCAAACAAGTCCTTTGGTTATCCGATCCGATAATCATGCAGCCATGTTTCCATGATCCGGTCGCATTGCGCGCCACCGCCAGCCACGCCTCCTGCGGTCCTGCCTAGGTATGCGAAAGTCGAAACAGTGGGTCAGCGACGCGGCTTATCGGCCGGCGGCGAGAGTGCCGCGAGTGGGCAACTGCGGCAGCCAGCCGGCGCCGTAACTCCTGTGGTCGCTTGCACACCACCACGTCACATATCTTCGTTGACTCACCATAGGGAGCGTCAAACCCATTCCCATGCATGCTCCGTCCTTCTGCACGTGTATGTGGTAGAAACGCCACCTGAATTCAATACACATGCGCCTTTGGTGAGCTACAACCTGCAAGGTTTCTGCCAATCAAGTCGTTTACGTTGTTTATTGTGCAATTGCTCCTGCTATCTGATACTCCCAACTTTTTTCTGCTCCTTAACAGCTGCTGTATTTTTTAAGCTTGAAGCGACTGCTGTGAGTTCTCGATTATTTTTTGATGATTATCATGTAATACTGCTATCATTTCCATGAAGATTTCTGATAGCATCATCTCTGTCGACATCCCTGTGAGTAGAATTTTGATTTTTGAGAGGTATAAGTACAAAATCACCTACACTGTGATGCATTGCTTTTATTCAATCGAGTAGCTACATGTAACAGAGTCGACGGCATCGACCCTTGACCCAGAGTCATCAACCTCGACCCGGGTTCCGGGGTCATTTTCGTCCCGCTTTGTAAAACACTCTTGCAAGTGTCGATCATCATCCCACGACCCCGTACCTCGACCCCATCGACCTGGATTCTTTATGACTATAGTTTAAACACATGTTGTTGCTGTTATTATGTCCGTTTAGACACATGGCAGCTGTTAAATGCAATATTAATCTAAGATGTATATTCTAAATGCTATAAAATATGTTCTTGTGGATTGTTGGAGATGTTCTTATGATTGAGGAGCTTCATGCTAATGCTGCAAGAGCCAAGAAAGGGAAGTAGCATAACTGGTATGAAAATTAGGAAGCTGTTGAGAGCATTCAAGATAATGGAGTTTAGCCAATTTGCCAGAAATGTTTTCCAAAGACAAATACGGATGCTCTATGTTTTAAAAAGTTTCGGTAAGACTTCGCCTTCGTAAAATCTCATATGCTGTAATTTCTCTAGCTCCCTCGTCCCTCATAATGTATCTCCTTTCAATCAATATAGAGCGGACAATCCCTCTCTGAATTGTTCAGGAATAAAAGTTCCCATGGAGTGATATTGATTAAACTCCCCCTCTAAATTGTTCAGGAATAAAAGTTCGCATGGAGTGATGTTGATTAAATTTATTCTCATGCAATATCTTGTATCTGAATATATTATTTTATGGCTGACTTACAAGTTATCCTAGTACAATAGTCATTTTCAGGGACGGGTCCCCAAACCACCCCTACCAACATGTCACTGAAAATATGTATTTTTTGGGGTAGGTGTCAAAGTGCGCTTGAAAATGTATTATCAGGGTCGGTGTGTTACTTTGGCTACCTCTAAAGATGGCGGTTCATAGCTTGGACCGTCCTTAAAAATACAATTTTTGCCGCCCCTAAAATGGATTTTTAGAGGGGTAGCCCTTGAGCTTGGGCCTGCCCAGCCTCTATCAGGATGGTTCGCATTTGAATTTCTTCTAACCTTTTACTAGCGGCGTCTCTGAAGATCGTTTATGTAGTAGTGTTACATGCATATTTCTATATGTTATCAAAATTTTATAACTGGGTTGCTCCAAAAAAGAATTAAGAGAAAATTTGAACCTCGACACAATAAGACTACCGAGGAATTCCACAAAAACATGCAGAAATTTCATAGAAAACAGTTCAATTTATAGAAATGTTTCCCGTGGACCCTAAGTTTTGTCCGGAAGATACAAACAGACAACTTATAAAATCTTAAAAGTGAGGCTCCGATAGCAGTGAGGCCAATCAGACATGAGCTTGGTGCTTGATAGGTACTCCGTCCATTTTTTTTTATAATTGAGGATTTTTAGTTGAAAAAAATGAATTAGCTTGTGATAAACATTTGAGAATAGAAATAGTACAACATACACAAAAGATTTCTCATAAGACACAGAAATGGTAGCTCATAGATATACAGTCCCGCTGTATACATGAGATGATTGTTCTGTATACATGAGATGATTGTTCGAGCATTTAATATAAACACATTGTTCTGTTAGTGCCGGTGTTAATGATGTACTAAATGACATGTCATATTTAGTTGCATCATGTTTAAATATTTTACTCGACCATTCCCAGAATAAAATAATGATGAATAACATTTTTTATAAAAAAAAACACTAGCAGTAAGTGACAGAAGTACCAATGCTGGAGTCCCGTTCCACGGCAACCAGCAGAGAATGTGTTATTTTCCAGCTGCTTTTGTTGGTTCATAATGTTCTGATATGCATACAACCTTTTATAATTATCTTATTATATTCTATAATTCATGAAAGAGACAACTCTCCTTTTGATGAATGTACACAAGAGGTTGCAGATAAAGCTCATTAGTGTGTAATAAAAGACTACCGTGTTGCTTCATCAAACCCTGTTCAATAGATAAACTCAGAGAACAGGAGTATTACACACTACATCTTCACTTCACCTGAGTCCATTTGAGAATAGTCTGTCAATGCGTATATGAGATCAACATCGGACCAGGCGTATCAGTTTAGTGCTGAACAAAGAACAAGATCCTTCCGTATTAAGCAATGAGCCAGGGCGGCAACAAGATATCTCCATCCTAGGCTTCTAGCTTCTTAACCGGCAAAAGGAAGAAAAAAAAAGGGCAGGGCACTCATGGGATTGGTGCAACCGTCACGCGGCTGCCAGCGTCGTGGCTAGTGGCGACGGGGATCTGGTGATCCTCGGCACCAGTGCCAGCTGAGGCATCACCCGTTCGCGGGCCAGCCGATGACCGACGGCGAGGGCAAAAGGCATGGCATGTCTGGCGGCGGCCCGTGTGGCTGGGTGATTATCGGATCAGATAACGAAATATGGACTTGTCTAGGCTGATCTGGGCCTAGACATGGATAGGGTCAGGGCTGGACCCATATAAAACCTATACAAAAACGATTAAATTTATTTCTCCGGCCACTTCAAGATTCGTGCAGGTTCGAGGGAGAGGACCACCCGAGCATTCCTCTCCTTTTAAATGGTAGCTTGAAGAGACGAAGTTGCTAAAATTTTGCTCACGTCACATCGGATGTTTAGATGCTAGTTAAAAGTATTAAATATGACTAGCAAAAGTGTTTGTGCGTTGCTACGGATAAAAACTGTATGTATAATTGTTATCTAATTCATTGGTTACTCAATAATACTTATTTATTTTTTATTTAGTTCATTATTGATTAAGTATTATTTATTAGCAGAGCTCTATATTTCTTAAAATACAATTTACTCACGTTTTACTGCCCCGCCTGGAAAAAAAACGTTATTATTGCCGTTGCTCTCCCCTCCCTATTTAATTAAGCAAGTCATCTTGTTGTTTTTTCCTGGCCACAATATCGCTTCACGGTTTTTAAACTGTGGCTTAAATCGTGGCTAGTCACAACACATCTTTTATCGAGCTAACGCTAGCGCACTCCACGCAGACACAGTTCAATTTAGTCTCATACACAAAGCTTTCTATGTTCTCTCTCCCACCTTTGGAGGACAAAAGGAGAGAGGCCGGCAAGGAGCCACACAGCTGCAGCGGCCACAGACCAGCAAGCAAGCAGCTGCGCTCTGCTTCGCCCATCATGAAGCCACAAGTGTTGCACGTCCGCGCAGGCTAGCTTTCGTCACTTGAACGCTCGTGCCCAGAGCCTTTAGCATCCCCGAGCTCCGACGGCTAGCGCACTCCACACAGACACAGTCCAGTCCAGTCCCACACACAAAGCTCTCTACGTTCTCTCTCCCATCCTTGGAGGACCAGAGGAGAGAGGCCAGCGAGGAGCCACACAACCTGCAGCAGCCGCAGACCAGCAAGCGAGCAGTTGCGCCCTGGTTCGCCTAGCATGAAGCCACAAGTGTGGTGCGGCCGTGCGGGCTGGCTTTCGTCGCTTGAACGCTCGTGCCCAGGGCCTTCAGCATCCCCGAGATCCAACGACTAACGCACTCCACACAGAAACTTCAGTCCAATCCCACATACAAAGCTCTCTACGTTCTCTCTCCCATCCTTGGAGGACCAGAGGAGAGAGGCCGGCGAGGAGCCACACAACCTCTAGTGGCCACAGACCAGCACGTGAGCAGTTGCGCCCTGGTTCGCCCAGCATGAAGCCACAAGTGTGGCGCGGCCGTGCGGGCCGGCTTTCGTCGCTTGAACGCTCGTGCCCAGGGCCTTTTGCATCCCTGAGCTCCGATGGCGTCTCGATCTCTCTCATCAAGAGGGGTCATCTTCCTCCTCCAAATGCGGGGCACGCCCAGCAAGGTCGTGGTGACCTTTTCCCCCTTCTCTGTTTTCGTGAGAGTTCCCGCATTTCCCCTCTTCGTTTTCGTGATTCAAGTTGTTCTCACTTTCAACCTCCGGTTGGCCATCTCGGAGTACTCAAATTATAAGTAGTCTTATTTGTCTTTCTATATGCGATTTGGTACTATGCAATTGACCATATGTAGCATATCATGTATTATGTATATATACTATGTTTTTACTTATTATTATATTGGGCCTTGCATCACGGACACAGTTTGCCTTTGGGTTGACCGATATTGGGCTTTGCAGCACGGAGTTTGGCTTGGTTTCGTTGGACGATAGATCACCCTGAGGGCGTTGACGGAGATGGGCCCACCCGTCAGCCCTGAGTCTAGACATATATATACGGTGTTTTTACTTATTATTATATTGGGCCTTGCAGACACAGTTTGGCTTTGGGTTGACCGATATTGGGCCTTGCAGTACGGACACAGTTTGGCTTGGTTTCGTTGGACGATAGATTACCCCGAGGGGCGTTGACGGAGATGGGCCCACCTATCAGCCCTGAGTCTAGACGGATCAAAAATCTTTACTTGCTTTAATATTAGGTATAGATTTAATTAAAAAACTAATTACATAGACGATAAGTAAACGGCGAGATGAATTTATTAAGCGTAATTAATACATGATTAATGAATTGTTACTGTGGTATCACATTTGCTAATCATAAATTAATTAGGCTTATAAATCTGTCTCGCCGTTTAGTTCTCATCTGTGTAATTAGTTTTATAATTAGACTATATTTAATATTTCTAATTAGTGTCTAAACATCCAATGTGATATGGGCTAAATTTTAGTCTTGAGATCCAAACACCCTGGATACATGGGACTATGCTAGTATTGCTCCTGTACGTTGGTTTTCATCATACATAGGGGCTCCTATCGGTTTGTATAGGAGGTCTTTTCAGGAAGTGGAAAAATTAGCAACGGAAGTGGTTTTCATCGTAAAAAAAGACCTGAGTCTCCAGCAAGTGGCAAGGAGTTTTGTGTGAATGTCATTTTTCTAGGTTTTTTATTGAGGTCTTTTTGTTTTTCTTTTTGAGTTGTTGAGTGTGGCTGTTTTGGTGTGGTGTTGGTGTAGTGATTTTCTTTACCTCTCCTAATAAAGTTTGAGCCGTGGCAATCCTCTTGCTGCGCTTTCTTTCAAAAAAAATGGTCCAAAAACCTGGAACTGGGCATCATAGTTGCTGCAATAGTCAAGAAATATGATCACATGAACATGATTCTTGGTGAGGAACAGCGGCTGCTAGCCATGAACACAGATAAATACTGACCCAAGTGCTGGTCTTTGGTAAATTTAAGGACCACCATGCAGTGATCACTGATATCTGTTGTGAGTCCAAGTCCTCTCCTCGCTAAAACAAAGATAAGATTAAGCAAGCTAGAAGACAGCAAACAATAGTTTTTAAAAACAAAACAAAACCGATTGGTCACGTAGATGGCATCATAGCTTTATTGTGATAGATGATATTTGATCTTGCAAATAAAAAAGTCCAGATCAAATAAAATTGCAGGAAAGACTTATACCGGAAATTACAAACATTCATCTTCCATAAATATATAATCCGTCCCTTTTACTTTTACAGCTGTTTGGTAAGACATTCAAGTGAGGCTCATTTGGACTAAAATGAAGCTCTTGCACATGAGTATAAAAAAAATCAAACTGAATAAAGTCAAAAATAATTCCTGGGTAGAGTGCAACTATTGCAATTCCAAACATTTTTTAAGAGAAAAAAATATTTTTCAGAAATAGTTCATGCCAAGCTCCATAGCCTGTACACTTCAACAGGTCCATGTCAGAACAATTAGATTTACCCCCCGCAATGTCGAGTTTACTGATTATGCATGTTTGCAGATCCCGGCACACATACATCACATTTCAGTTTGTTTCTAAACTAATAGCCTGAAATAAACCCTGAGACAAATACGCAACACTATAGCCCCTATGCCTACTGGGTTCTTACAGTACAATGAGGAGAATATAATGAATTTCAATTTTACCAAACAAACTACTAATCTTTTAGCTATCGGAAATCATCATATTTACCTTCTTAGTTATAGACCTGCAAAGAACGATGAGCAATACATCTTCATCCCAATCGTCACTATCACCAGCTAGGAATATTTCTCTTGTCAGAATTACTCTAACATAGCTTCACTACCTGTGTCAGACTCAGTAGTGAAAAAAGTAAAATATTAGACAAGATAGGATGTGCAAGCAGCTGTAGCTATGAGTTACAACTTACAAGGAACATGCTATCCTGAAACCAAGCCATGTGATTTCAAATAGGCCTATTGTCGGCCAGATAAATCATCTTTCCGAGAGATCACATTAGTATTTGAATACTTGCAGTCTAGCAGGACCTGTTGAAGATAAAAATACATTAATATATCTTTAGTTACAAAGGGACAACCTCATGAACTTAGGATTAGATCATTAATCTAGAACATTTCAAATGTTAAAATGGTAATATTTCGTTAGTTTAATTGAGCAAAATGTCTTTAACTTTCCATGATAACATTTTCCCCATTTGTAGGATAATGATTATAAGTGATAAATTTACCTTGCAAATTCTCCACCAGTATATTGTTTGATACTAATTAACATCACCGGAAATGAAGAACTATAATGAAATCAGTATCTGCCATTGCAATTAATTTAGAACTCTAGGAGAATTTCACAAAGCAACACTTGACTGGCCTACAGTATGCTGCTTCCCAATCTTTTAGTTGCACATGAGATGTTTCTCAGGTTCATATATCTCACCAAGATTTCACTTCCAGAAGTTTTCAGTACAAATCAAGATTGGCATTGCCTCTTAGATTGAAGCTCTTCATCCTAGTTCTTGAACTGTGGTGCCTATAAGTAGTAAAATATGATGCTACCTGTCCAATCTAACCTGCTCAATAAAAGGTGAGCTCAGTTCAGGAAAAAAAATGCACATTGTTCATTATTTTGATTATTTGACGTCAACAGCATTCTTTAAATCAGTAATAAGCCTCTGAAACCGTGACAATGTATCTGTGAAAAATGAATTGTTGGACAATGTCATCTCAAGTATGCAACCGAACTGAAAAATCAAAGGAGCACAGGAAACACAACAGCTGCATACATGTGGGCATCCTCGTACATGCGCCTGGTCAACACAAAGAACACAACCAGCGTCGGTGAGGTCCAATCCGTAACCAGTTTCAGCTGAAAGGACCTTCGTATCCTCTGGAGGGGAGTAAATACACGTAACTGAAAATTTACATCACTTAAAACACATAGTTAGTCCTTATACCGGATAGTCTAGTGAACGCTATCGGATAGTCCGGTAGTGTCTATCGGACAGTCCGGTGACACACAGAGATGAAGCTCAAGATATATAAATGTACTATAAATACTTATTGAGCTATACAGAGCAGTTCCAATTGTTTTTCTGGTGATGCTGAGCTTATCAATACTGCACACCTGCACTCAATCACAGGAACTTGCATACGAGTAGTAGCGGAAGCAAATAATGCAATGCAAGTATGAAATATGGAAAAATACAAACCGCCAGCACTAAACTTGTGTCTCCCAGCAGGGGCACAGCACACAAAGACATTGAATTTTGTTTCCGAGATTCAGGCATACCCGCAAGTGTCCGTACGTTCTCGTTGAGGCGTCCACCAAAAGATTGAGTTTTTTTTCAACTTACGGCCTCCCCTTCTCACCACCAAGGCCGAAAAGGTGCTCAATGCAGTGCTCCGAAGAGCGGGGGTAATCACCTACAAGAGAAGTGGCACCCACAAGCAGAGTGCCCTTCGGGTCGCTCTCGTCGTCTAGGAGGAGACCTCCAAGAGTAATAAAAACGCTTTCCGAAAATGCTCGCCAACCGTGCTCAGAAACTAGGTACTCACAACGTAGTTCACACGAACTCACAAATCCTCTCCCAACACAAAATCTCACAAATTTAGCTCAATCTCATAAAGAGAGTGTTTCTTAGAGCCTCTGGATCAATATGGACGTGGAGAGAAACAGCAACCCCAATCAGAAGTGAATGGGGGGTATAAATACCCACCCTCACAAAATTAGCCATTGGCTCTGTGTCAGAGCCCTATCGGACAGTTCGGTGACCTCTACCGGATAGTCCGGTAGAGGACAATTAGTCGTTGAGGTTTGAACTCCTCTACCGGACAGTCCGGTGAGGGCCACCGGATAGTCCGGTGGAGAACCTCCAGACCAGAGACTCAGGGCACAAAGGCTGATCACTAGGTTAAGAAATGTGTATGTGTTATCCATATCAGAGATACACCTAACTAGGAGATAAAAGCACAGAAAAAGAATCGGAGAGCTCTCACACTAAAGTTTGGGCATTTTCCATGAGGGATATGCCACGCACAATGCCATATGCACTACAAGAGATGCAATGACACGGCACCCTTTGAAACTAGCTATGAGCACATGTTGACTAGTGACTTCTGAGTTACGCTTTTCTCTTGATAATACGGCATACCTATACTCAAGATAAATATAAATCCAGAGAAGATTCACTTGAGTCTTGACTTGATGAATAATGCCTGTCTTGAAATATATCAATAGGGAGGGATAGCCAAGCTGAGTTTATTCCTTTGCGAGCGATACTTTTGAGCTGAATAGTTGGACTTCAATTTAGAAAACGTCTTCAATGGATAGATAGAGCACATTTGCTCATTATCAATTAATTCACTTGATCTTGATTATATTTGGCTTTAATATGCAACAGTGTGTATCCATGATCAGCCAATTATTATACATGAGAAATCCAATTTAAATAATGATGTCTAAATGGAAGAGATAGAATCCAAGTCACTTTTCTCAATATGAAAACCACATGCCTCAAAGTGCATCTATAACAAAAAACCAATCAAATTCCGCACTTAGGCAATGTCATCCATTAGAGATAGCCACTATGACCATAGCACAGACAAATGATCATATAGATGTATTACTAATGTCATGGTGTCCACTTGTAGATAACCCATGGCTAGAAATACTATTTGTGTCAGTAGATATACAATATACACTCAATAGTCATCAATATGTGACGGATACAATGAAAACAACAATACTCAACATATTGAGTGATTCATGCTCATTCATTAGATATATACATTTCAATTTATTTAATTAATTTGACCGTAAATAATACACCTGTAGAAAACCTATCAAAACATCTCACAAAGATATTAGACCTTTAATCGCGTTGTTACTCAACAACAAAACCATTAAAAAGCCTTATTGCAATGACCGTATTGTTAATGCACGGAAGATGGCCGGCGGCCGCCCAGTCATGAAAGAAAGAACCTCGGCCCACCAGCACCTAGATCCGCGCTGAGCCGCTGTCCACCTCTCGATCTGCACTCCGAGGCGTCCTGCGCCGGATGTTGGGTGTCTCCAGTGGCCTACAGAGTGCCCAAGACAGGAAGAAGAACCTGGACAGCGTCGAGCGCGAGAACCATGAGGCAGGACTAACCGGTGACGAAGTCACCCGCGTCGCCGTCTGTGCCGACCGCCGGCCAAACCAGCGGGCCACCGACGGCACAGAAAATCCAGGCACCGGAGTGTGGTGCGGCGCAGGTGGGCGAGGCGCAAGTGCCCGTGACGCCGGGTTGGGTGCGGGCAGGGCGCTGGAATGTGACGCAGGTGGATGATTCGCCAGGCGGCTGCACCGGGGAGCGCGTGGGGCGCCGGAGTACGGCACAGGCGGGTGAGGCGTCGGGTGGCCACGCCGTGCGGCACAAGTGGGCAGGGGCGCTAGACGGCGGCGGCGCAGGTTGTCGTCAGGCGCATAGGCTGGGCGACATGCCGTAGGAAGGTGGCAAGGGAAATTAGGAAAGTGATCAAATCGATCCAAAATTCTCTCGTCTCTGACAAAATCATATGGGTGGGTATGGATTAGCAATCAGGTGAGAAAAAAAAATAGGGGAGAGGGTGAAAGTATTTTGCTTCTATCGGTTTTGATCTTTTTCTATTTTTTTTTATCTTTTTCAACCTGCTGCGCAGTGGGATTAACGTGATGGGTACGGTGAGACCATCACATGTAAATTTTTTTTTCAGAAAACTAGCTCTTTTATAGTGTAGATTCATTATAAATACATAGCGTGTTAGTTATATGATAGAGTTAGACTATCTCCAACATTTTGTCTATATCAATTGTCAACACCATCTTCATACAATAACATTGCAGTGTCGTTTTGTGCTGGAACCGATTTTTTTTTTCCATTCCGTTTGGAGACGGGAGATCCCTTTGAGCTTTCTTAGCGATCCTCGTCCTCGTGCCGCCGAGATTTTGCTCCATTCTCTCACCTCCTCTCCCCGCCACGCTAAACCCTAGACCCTAGACCTTGCGCCCCCTCCCCCTTCGGCCGCCCCCGCATCACGGATCCGGCCGCCTGCCTCCCTGCGCCCCGTCCGGCCGCCCCCGCCCCATGGACTCGGCCGCCCGCCTCCCTGTGCCCCTCGCCGTCCGGCCGCCCCGGCCGCCCGCCTCCCTCATCGGCTCCCCTTGCATCTACGCGACTTCGCGGCCGGCGGCCGTCCCCCTGGTGCTGACTCGATGGGGAGCCAAGGAGCACGGTGAGCAACACAGATTTCCTCCTCGCATCTCTCTTCTCTCATCTCGCGTTAGCTTCTCACGAAGGCGACTGCAAATCGGTTAGGCTGGTAGCAGCGGTATCCCCTAAACCGTCCTGCACCTGTAAAATACCGGATGAAAGGCCAAAAATCTGCCGCAGCGGAAGCCTGTGAAAAGCCCTGTATTTTCCGGGATTGGGTCACCAACCCCCCAAATCTCCAGGGTGTGAAGAGCTCCCGTATCTTCTCTCACCTCGCAGCAGGCACTTGGGGGCGCTTCGTAGGCGAGCTGCTGCCGTCCGTGCAGG
This sequence comes from Paspalum vaginatum, assembly GCA_030272315.1. Classification (NCBI taxonomy): domain Eukaryota; kingdom Viridiplantae; phylum Streptophyta; class Magnoliopsida; order Poales; family Poaceae; genus Paspalum; species Paspalum vaginatum. Next base: position 15,219,995 of record CM059015.1, read on the forward strand.
CAGCTGGCGCGTGTGGCGGCAGCGGCCCGCGCAGGAGGGCGACGACAGCGCGCACAAGGGGTGAGCTGCAGCGGCCTACCCAGGCAGGCGGTCAGTGGCAGTGGCCCGTATGGTGGCACCAGCGGCACGCGGAGGAGGGCACCAGCGGCGCACGCACGAGGGCAGCGGCGGCCCTGGCTGCGCGGCACATAGGAGGCAGCGGCGCCCGGCCGTGGCGCATCGGTCGGGCGGCGGCAGCCCAACACTAGCAGACGCTGACCCCCAGCGGCAGCAGCCCACGCGGCGGAGCAGGGCGGCGTGCACCCGGGGCGGCGACCGGTGCGGCCTAGCGAGCAACACGTGCGGTGATGGGGCGGCGCCGGCCTGGCCTCGGATGGGCGACAGGGCGGCGCGCACGGCGCTGGTGTCGACGTGGCGGCGGCCAGCCCAGCCTTGGGCGGGGGATGGGGTGGTGGTGCGCGCAGCAGGGGGCGGCGCGGGATCTGGGCGGCGGGCGGCGTGCGTGCCGGCCGGCGGCGGCGCGCACATCTGGGTGACCGGCCGCGGCGGCGCGCGCAGGGGCTGCTGGCGGTCAGCGACGGACAAGGGAAGGGGTGGGATGTATATAGGATAGAAATAGGGGGAACCTCAAACTATGATTTAGGGGACTAAATTTTTTGAAGGGACCAAGGGACCCCTAAATACGGATTTAGGGGATTCTTGGCTCAAATTATTGGGTATTCCTGGGAATACCCTGGAATCACTATAGCTCCGCCCCTGGACCTAGAATGTTTGGCACCATCCGTTTTGTGCTCTCCACATTCTAAATTTGATCATTTATTTAATAGGTTTTGAATTTGATCATTTATCAAATACTGAACCTGTGAATTCCATATGTTACTTTTTAAGAAATTGTTTCAGCGTTCCAATTGAACTGCACTTGGAATTCCTCCTCCTTTATTGAAAGCTAATCATCTATGGTTAAATGGTCTTAGCTGCAAAAATGTCATCTAGCACTTGGGGCATGATTATGAAATCACCGAAATTAATTAGTTGGCCTCATGTTTTGTTCAATGTTGTCCTCTTCACTTTGGTGAACAATGATAGAGCCTTAGTCTCTTTGGAGCAAGGACCAACCATTTTACTCAAAAAAAAAGGGTGTTAAATTGCATGGTTTAGTTTTTTTTTGGATGTATATTGGTGCAAGATTGCTGTTTTTCATGAACATAGCTGTGTAACTATAGAGCTTATTGTAAGTAATAATAGGAAACTTTAGTGATTTAATCTGTTTTCTACCACTATTTGGACCAACATTTTCTTTTGTTATGATGATAACCACTATATCTTTGTGAAATTATATAGCAATCAGGTGTGCAATGGCAACTGGAAAAGAACAAGGTGCAATTTCCACTGTTAGTAGCGGTGATCAAAACAAGGGTGGATTGCGTGGCAAGTTAAACAAAGTTGTTTTAGCTTATAGTGGTGGTTTGGATACATCTGTTATTGTTCCATGGCTCAGGTACAGCCATTCCTTGTTTTTAATTTGGCTTTTACCAAGCTGTCTATTTTAGTCTAACTTGCGCATACTGTATTTTTCCTATTTTTTTTCTAATTATTAAAGGGAGAACTATGGTTGTGAAGTCGTCTGTTTCACTGCCGATGTTGGCCAGGTGTGTAATGGTATATATTACAACTCACTCTATTCTCAAAATGATACATAATAAATGTCTGTACTATCTTTTTCAGCCGTGTAATGTTTTGCCAACATATCTGTCTCTTTCCCTCCTTATCTTTCTTAGTAAGTTAGTAGTATTTGTTCAACTGCATAGTTTTCTACTGGTTGCATTTTCGTCAGGGTTGCAAAGCTAATGGTTTCTTGACCTGTTGCTCCTATGGCTTTGCACTGTCCTATTTGTAGTACTGTAGTTCTTTAATAATCTAGCAATGTATTTTCTTTGGTTGTCATTATGTAAATAGTTACCATCCTTTTATATTTTCTACCCATTTTGTTGTAGCTAACCATCTATATAATACAACCCTCCTTAGGGTGCCATTGAATTGGAAGGATTGGAGAAGAAGGCAAAAGCTAGTGGTGCATGCCAGCTTGTTGTGAAGGACCTGAAAGAAGAATTTGTTAGTGAATATATATACCCCTGCCTGCGTGCTGGTGCTGTCTATGAAAGAAAGTATCTGCTTGGGACTTCGATGGCTAGGCCTGTTATTGCCAAGGTAAAATTTATATGATAATTGCATCTTGCTATGTATAATCACCAAGAATGGATATCATTTAAATTCTTAAAGTAGCTTTGATATCGCATCCTCACTGCATGGCAGCCATGACTGGCTTCAATAGTTGAAAATGTCCTTTAGGGATAGGTTGTCTACCCCTGGTGGGAAATGAAATCCGTAGTTGGTTGTCCACCTTTTTGTTCTAACCAGCTATTAGTTTCTGTGTTGTGGGATTTGATTTTTTTAAATGATTCTGTTTGTTTTTTTAGAGAACAGGTTTCCCCCGCTTTATTTCGCAACAAAGTGTTTTTAAGTTCTTACAAAATGAGCCAAAGCGTATTCGAAAGCACGCCCGCCGAAGAACATGTTTAAACAGCTTTAGCAAAAACAGAGCAAAACCCTCAACACCTTCTGATCAAGGTTCCACCACGCGACTTATTTTATCACACCATCTGTCGAATCTCCACATTTCCAAAGCCCTGAACCAGCCCTGTATTCGAAGCTCCCAAACTTGATCCTTGCTCCCAACTGACGTGTACCGGTTCTCTTGATCTTGTTTCCATAGCTGCAACATACCAGCCCCAATCCTCCTGATAAAGCTGTTTTAGGACTCCAACTTCTTAGCATCCTCGCCACCTTGCCAACCAATATGTGTACTCCAATCCATTTCCTCCCCTGAAAACACAATTCATTACCACATTTCCAAATACATCATAAGACTGCAGAACATATCACATTTCGCAAACAATTCTTATTACTAACCCAAAACCTGGCCACAGATTCAAAATCTTGACCCACCCTCAAACCAAACAGCTCTTGCACCACCCCCCACATACATCTAGCCACACAACAATCAAACAAAAGGTGACATGGAGCGATTGCACCGAATACACTCCGTTTGAAGAAAAAGACCAGATCAAATGATCTCTGTCTTCGGTGAAGGTAACGCTTTCAGCAATGGCCACCAAATCCCACCATTCAGCCATAATCCTCTCAAAAACACTTCTTCTAAAAGATAGTTTGAGGTTAGTGCCATCCCCGACCTCGGCAATTGTAGCTTCATGTTCATTATTTATAATATAGGGGTCCCAAAACTGGATGGCTAGGCTGGAATTCCCAAACCATTGATCTTCCCAAAATCTAATATTCTTACCATCGCCCACCTTCCACGAAATCCCCATATGGGCAGCCTGGACAGCCCAAAGAACTCCCTTCCAAAAAGGAGACGCCCCCCAGCTTAGGACAACAAAACAAATTCGTTTTGTCATTTTTGTACTTAGTCAATAATTTGGACTCAAAGAGCATCTCTATATAGGTGATACCTAAAATCCACTTAGATAACAAACAAAGGTTTAGACTTCTTAAATCAAGAATTCCTAAACCCCCAAACTCCTTTTTTGGGCAATCAATTGCCAACTAGCCAAATGATATTTAACCTTTTCTTCCATTTAGTCCCAAAAAAGAGCCATTTGGGAATTAATCATCTCAATTGCCCTTAAGAGGGTAAGCCTCCCTCCGTATGATAGGAGTTTGCCCTTCCAGCCGGCAACTCTTTTAATAACTTTATCCACCACAGGTTGTAAGTCCTCCCTCCTTAAGTTGGTAAAATGCAAAGGAACTCCCAAATACTTGATTGGGAAAGAACTTTTTGTAGGAAGAATGGATGGATTGATGTATTGCATGGAGCCCTTGGGGCGAATACATAGGGGTACAAGACTTAGGGGGGCAAGGCATCTCCCCGGATACATATGACAGTCCTAGATATATAAGACTCTCCTAAGACTTCTAAATATACACGACATCTATTCTTGCCAATTGTACTCTCTAACATCATCCCGCAGTCGTAACTGGAGCATCGCAGACGATTAGACTAGGGAACAAGCCCAAGAGCTGACATCCCCCCGTAGTCGTAACTATGTCGTGGTGCAGAGGCAAGACTGGAGAAGAAACCCAAAAGGAGCTCACACAGACACTAGCCCTTTGTGTCGATAATGTCAAGGTAGCCGAGTGCAAGGGCGCGGAGCCGTTGTCGAGGTAGTAGTGCGTAGGGTAGCTGCGGTCATGGTAGCTGTCGAGGTTGCCGAAGAAGAGAATTCCGCACAAGTCACGGGCGCGGCGCAGCACGCCGGAAGGCCCACGTTGCACCAAAGGGCGCCGGGGTGAAGAGAAAGGCGCCATAGCCGAAGACGGTGACGCAGTCAAGGCAGTCGTAGAGGGAGAAGCCGATGCCGAGGATGATGTTGTTAGACCGCCGTGGACAAGGCGTGCTCTATGTTTGCCATGCCTGAAAAAGCGTCGTAGACGAATGCATGCGCCGGTGTTGCCAGGACGTACTAGGTAGAGGTCCCCAACCAATTGTGTCAGCGTCTGAAGGGACTAGCAGAGAAGGCCTCGACGACGATCGCGGTGTGCAGAAGAACGACGAGGAAGGTGCCGATGCATCCCGCAGTTGTCGAAGAGAACGAAGAAGAGGACGAGACGGCGACGTTGGCGACGAGGTTGTGCTGGACAAAGGCGAAGAGGCAGTCATGGCGATGCATCGAGGTCCTGGAGTTATCGCGGCGAGAGAGTCCCGACGCACAGGAAGGGGGTCCTCGACGGCGCCACAGAAGCGTGATGACGGTGCTTGAGGGCGGCGAAGAACTCGAACAGCTAAAGAAGACCATGCGCGAGAGACGCGCACCGATGAAGTCGACAACGTATAGATGCAACAGCGAGCACGATGACAGGCGGCGATGCTGCTGCCCGAGGAGGCGACGTAGCGTCAGCCCTCTTGCTTGGTGAAGCATCGCACGATTGACGACAGACGTCTCGGGAGGGTGGTCCGCGCGCGATCGGTTGGCCAGGCCGACGGCTTACGAGGTGAAGACGACGATGGCGAAGGCGATGTCGATGGTCGAAGATGGAGCCTCCCAATCGGTGGTGGCGACGACGAGCCGACATAGATTGACGTGCATACGAAGGAGTGCGGCACAGGCATGCGTTCCGGTTATGCTGCAAGCCACACCAGCTGCACGGTCGAAGAAGATGAGGAAGCCGGTGTTGTCGATGTTGATGTCGATGACGTGCGAGTCGATGGGCGATGGGTGATGGAGACGCAAACCCGATCACAGATCGGGAAAAAGGAAAACACACACAGCAGCAACAGGATCTTGTGTACATGCCTGAGTACCCCTAGCTGCCCCATTGTCATCCCGTATCTCATCCGCAGCAAAAAGCAGTGGAGAGCAGAGGCAACCGTGGAGCAGAGGAGGGTGCCCCAGCCGGACCGACGCTAGCCACGCACCAGGCCGGAGTATGGAGTGGGGCACGACCTAGGGAGGTCCGCCAGCCATGGGGGCGGGGGGGCTGCTGGCGTGTGGTGGATCCGGCGGAGCGAGGCGGTGGAGGCCATCAGCAATGGCGCGAATCCGCTCGCGACACGGGTGGAGGCTGGCGGCCACTAGAGATCTGCGCCCCTCTGGGTGGCGCAGGGCCCGCACGCCATGCCGGTGGAGACCGGCGGCGGCCAGAGATCCGCGCTCCCCGCGTGGCGCAGGAGCCTGCGCCCCATCGGGCAGAGGACGTCGGTGGGCGACGACGACGTAGGGTCCGGGAAATTGGCGACGGCGTAGGAGCCTGCCACCACGATGCGGAGGATGCGCCATGGCAACTGGGGCCTGAACGACGGCGAAGGGAGCAGCCGCCACCATGGCGTCGTGCGAGGAGTCTGGCGGCACCAGCAGCATGCCACACCCTCGACAGTGTCCTGGACAGCGACGAAGGCCCGACGAGTATTGTGATCTGTTGGAGCTTGATGGTGGACGACTGACGGCGGGATCAGATGGATTCGCCGCGGACTCGAGGACGACGAAAAACGTGGCGGTCAGAGGGACCGGCCGTGCATGCTAGGAGAGCGCTGCCCCCGGCGGAGATCGATCTCCCTGGGGGTGCGCGGCGGTGGCGACGGAAGCTAGGTCTAGGATTAGAAACCCTAGTCTCGTGATACCATGTAGGAAGGAAGGATTGCGCATAATGGATGGATTGATGTATTGTATGGAGCCTTTGGGCCGAATATATAGGAGTACTAAGACTTGGGGGGCAAGGCACCTCACCGGATATATATGGCAGTCCTAGATACATAAGACTCTCCTAAGACTTTTAAATATACACGACATCTATTCCTGCCAATTGTACTACAAAATTTTTCTACAACAAAACACTTTTACCAAAGTATTTGCCTCATCTTCTCCTAAACGAATTGGCAACATATCGCTCTTATCATAGTTAATCTTCATACCTTACAGTTGTTCAAAACAAGCCAATAACCACTTAAGAAGCTTGGCTCTCTCCACATCCCCATCCAAAAACAGGAGGGTGTCACCTGCATACTGCAGGCTAACAATCCCTCCTTCACACTTCTGGGAGCAAACCTGTAATAAGATCGCATTCTGTGGCCCTACTAAGAATTTTAGTAAACACATCTGCCACAAGATTAAACAATAGAATCATTTAATAAGAATTTTTTTTAAATGATTCTGTTTGTTTTTTTTCCTTAGAGAATCAGTGACGTTACAACCGTATATACTCATCCTTTCATTATGAGCTGTGTGGTGAAGAAACCATTGGGGAATGTTTTTCTGAGATGCTTTCATGATTTTCTCTTTACTGAGTCTTGATCAATGATGCAAGTACTATCTGCTGCAACCTTTAAGTTGCTGAAGAATATATTACCTGCTGAGATTCATGGCAAAATTCACTCTGCACATATATTCCTATTATAGTTTGTTGCATCGGTGTTACCAGCTCAAATTAAAATAGATCAGGTGCACAGTGTCCTAAACCTAACACACGCACCCTATAAACATCAGCTGACCAGATACTAAACGGTTTGGCATAGGTTGACACCAAATATTTGGACAACTGGTGTTTATTTTTTGAAGCATCTGTGATGTATTACCTCTACATTCATCCTTGCACTTTGAGGAAAGGTTGCCCCTTTCTATTGAAGAAAACATTGGGGAATCTATTCTGAGATGCTCCTTTTCGTTCCTTTTTTTTTCAAAAAGAAAAACACGACTTTTGCCTTTGTTTCCCTCACACAAATCTGTTAGTTTAGACAGAGCATCATTAGCACAAATTAAATGTGGTTTCGTATGCATGGGCATGAACCCTCTAATCACTGAAAAATGGGTGATGTCTTGTGCAGTTTAAGTTGCAGTTGGGACGGCACCAGATCCTGGTGCCATGCCATATGTTCATTTAGTTATATAAATGTCTACAAAAGTCCTATGGTCCTTAATATCAAAACAACATGGACATAGCTTAGCTGTAAAATGCTCTTACCTGCATGGCTTTAGGTTTGCCTGGATTCGGCAGCAGCTTTCGCTGGAACGATTCGTAACATGTGGGGATCTTACAAGGAGCTAGGGTGCGATTTTGGTAGCCGTTGCCCAGGTTCCACCATGGTGTAGGGCTATTCAAGCCACTACATAATATGCTATGCTATGTTGCTCAAATGTATTACATGTGCGCTTGATTTATTTCTTGTGTGAGTTATTTCTTCATGTCAGTGTTTATGCTCTTTTTATGGGGTTAATTTGTTCTGTGAGCCTTTTGGGAACAAACTTATACATTTAATTCTCTAAGTGGTTGAATAAATGAAATATTGAAACAATGTACTTGCAATGATTTGCTGAATGCTGCATTTATTCCTTAGGAGCTGGGGTGGGGCTGCATTGACATATCACTATGCTTTTTTTCTTCCAAAGGAAAATGTTATGGCTTAACAGAGGTATATTAAGCGCTTACATATCCACTGTAGGCAATGGTTGATGTTGCCAAGGAAGTTGGCGCTGATGCAGTTGCTCATGGATGCACTGGGAAAGGCAACGATCAGGTAAAGGTGATGTTAGTTTGAATGTTAATATGTGAGATCATCTTGTAATGCTACCCTTTTTTGCAGGTTCGCTTTGAGCTTGCATTTTATGCTTTAAATCCTGAACTTAAAGTGGTGGCACCTTGGAGGGAATGGGACATCACAGGACGTGAAGATGCTATTGAATATGCAAAGAAACATAATGTACCAGTTCCAGTTTCAAAGAAATCAATATACAGCCGAGATCGAAACTTGTGGCACCTTAGCCACGAGGTATTATCCTTTTTTAAAGGGGATTATCCTTTTCTTTATGCTTGTTGCTTCTTGTTTTCTCAAAGATTGTTTTATCCTTCTTTACACAAACACAAGAATTCACAATGTAGTTATGTTATGCAGAATATCATAATATTGTTCTGCATCTTTGCATTGTCAATGCCTTTAATTGAAACTCGTTATGCCTATCTTTGATGCGAGCTGAAGTGAATTGTTCTCTATATGTTGCAGGGTGACATCCTTGAGGATCCAGCAAATGAGCCAAAGGAAGATATGTATATGATGTCTGTTGCTCCAGAAAATGCACCTTCGGATCCCGAGTGAGTGATCAATGTTATCTTTTTCACTGTTCTTGTCTCTCTTTTTTTCACCTTTGATGCGGTGTGTAGCATAGTTTACGGTGTATGCACAATGACAGTTTACCCCATTTTATGTAGACCCTTATCGTGCAGCTGGATAGATATAATATATTGACATTATTGCATGTATGGTCCTCCTAGATTGGAGAACAGAACCATCCGAGCTAGTTTGGCCTAGGAATCTAATATGATTAGGATACACTAGGGATGTTGAGTATCCTGCGACGAATCTTGGAACAATATGATGAGATTGTAATTTGTTAACATAGCACAATTTATAGAAAAAAATTCCTCATCTGCCATCAAAAGAAAACCAAATGCCCTTTGTGCCATTGAATTTTTTTTCATGCCCTGTCTGCCATCCACTTGAATTAGCCATAGTTGCAGATAGGGCATGAAAAAAATTTTTAGTGGCTCTAAGGGCATGTGGTTTTCTTCCAATGGCAGATAAGGAATTTTCTTCAATTTATAATGCTCATTCACTTGCTAGCTTCATTTTGAGGTCATAGTGTGAAATTGAAAAAAGTAAACATCTTATGTAAGATTCAAGCAAGTTATGTCGTGGCTCCGCCATACTGCCTATCATGAGGTCAAGGTAACATAAAATCAGCATTTAATTTTCTAACATTGTGAGTGTGAGACCGTAAGATGCATGTTTTTGTAATGCAAATTCTTGCTTATCAAACAGACAGAAACATTTCCAGTTGTGTGATAGACACTTTTGTTTGTATGTTTATTTATGTTACATGATGAAATATGTAGTATCAAGCCTGTAATGGACTAATACTTAGCTCAATATACACACAGGTATCTGGAGATTCGAATCGTCGCAGGTGTTCCTGTTTCCATCAATGGACAAGACCTCTCGCCTGCATCCCTCCTTGCAGAGCTCAATGAAATCGGTGGAAAGCATGGAATCGGGCGCATTGACATGGTGGAGAACCGCCTCGTTGGCATGAAGTCCCGTGGTGTCTACGAGACTCCCGGTGGCACCATCATGGCAGCCGCTGTGCGTGAGCTGGAGGCCTTGACGCTAGACAGGCAGACCATGCAGTGCAAGGACACGCTGGCCCTGAAGTACGCCGAGCTGGTCTACGCAGGTCTCTGGTTTGACCCCCTCCGGCAGTCCTTGGATGCCTTCATGGAGAAGATCACCGCAACAACCACCGGTTCGGTGACCCTGAAACTGTACAAGGGCTCAGTTAACGTCACGTCCCGGAAGAGCCCCTACAGCCTGTACAGGGAGGACATCTCCTCGTTTGAGAACGGCGAGATCTACAACCAGGCTGACGCTGAGGGATTCATCAGGCTGTATGGTCTCCCGACCCGTGTCCGTGCGATGCTGGAGAAGGGCATCTAAGTTCTCTGTTTTATTCGGGAATAAAATCCCTCAACGAGTGTGGGTGGGGGTGTTGTTCTTCGCAACTTGTTTAAGAGTTTCAGTGATCGGAGACAGATGGGTATTTGGTGGACATTGGTTTTTTAGGGGAATTTCTCAGATGGCTTGTTCTTTGAAATGCCATTAAGTAGCATGATCTACAATATACTCACAGCGTTTACAAATGTATGATGCGGTCGATTTTTATTTCACAACTTCAACCTTTTGTCTCGGTAAAAAAGCTTGCAACTTCACAAATGTATGGCAGTATGGGTATCGGTGGACGAACAAAGAGAGGTCGTTTCCTGAGCCTAATTAAAAATGCAAACTGTAGTCCATTGCTGCTGATCTTTTGTCGACATCTTTGTGTGTGAGCGACATCTCATCTAATCTAACTACTCTTCCATTGATTACGTTATCCAGACATTGGCTTTTAGTAGATAGATATATATAGAAAAGAATTCTGCGTTATTCATCTAACCTTTTGCTCCCCTGTAGCGTAGCTTTCCGCACACACAGTAGGAGCTGTTGGTACCACACCAGTCCTGCCCTGTAGCTGCGCTTTATACATGACCCTGGAAGAGCAGAGCCATCGCTCATCCTGTTCTAGGACAGCTGAAACGATACAAGGTGCAAGCCTACAACTGTAACTCTGGCCTTGCCATGTCTCAGACACAAGCTACTCCTCCCAGTTTCTGCAGAGAAAACAAAAGGTGAAAGCTAATCCTCTCTGCGTTGCACATTTCTGCTAATGTCATTGTGATGCAGCAACAAGCTGGTGCTTCAAAACATTTTTTCTAAGAGAAATGCATGCTTCAAAACACAAATATAGATTGCGTTTAAAAAACATTCATGCAGAAAACGTCACCTTGGTGCATGGCACTAGGGGTGGGCAAAAATAACCCAAACAAAAAAACCGAGCCGAAGTAACCGGAACCAAAATCGAAGTAACCGAAACAGAAAAACCGAAATAAATTTCGATCTCAGGTATCAAATAATTGTTAGTCCTTAAATAACCGAAGAAACCGAAGTTCTTCGAGACCCAATGGCTCATCGGCTCAATACAGAACCAACCCCATCATCCTACGTATCTTTCTTTACAAGTACGAAATCTGCACCCAAAGTCTAATGGGTAGGGTATCCACGTCGCCCGTTACATGGTAACCGTTGGATCAGACGAACGTGACATCTTGACCGTTTGATGCAAGCCGGTGCGGGTCTCGCATCCATTAAACCACGAAACGGATTCTCGCGAATCCTCGCGGACCCGCTCGACCTTCCTCTGTGCCTCGCAAGCACGGCGCCGCCGTCCGCCTCCCGTGTTGTCCAGCTCCGCTTGCTATCGCTACGCCGCCGCCCTTAGCCCTCCGTCCGCCGCACCGTCCATTGCCTTCCACAAGCAGCTCCATCCAATGGCCTCTGCCGCATCGCCGCCACCATCGACAACTCTCCTTTAAGCCCATCGGTCCTCGCCTCTCGCCTCATTCACCGCCGAACTACGCCTCTCCTGACTGCCTCGTCGATACGCATCGGTGCCGCCATCCCTAGATGTGCCTCGAACAGGAGGACATGGTGCCCCCACCTCGGCCGGGTCTCCTTCCATGGCTGTTCCCTCACCTCGGCCTGCTGGTGGAGGAAGGGCGAGCGGCGGAGTAGTTACAGCACCTCACTTGTGGACCGGGCCGTCGCACGCCTACACAGCACCTTGACTGCTCCTTCCGTCGTTTACCCCGGCGCTTCTCCGCCGGCGCCGTCACCTCCAGTCCTCCACGCATCGCGACGCCACGGTATGTACCACCACACGCCGCTTCTGTAACTGCAGACTCCGACCCAGCCAAAGACCTGCAGCATCTGTTCTCGCCATGGCACACACCATGATCCGTCGTCACAGCCACCCGCTCCTGCCTTCATGGGCTGGCTAGCTACCTGTTCGATGAAATGCTGCAACACATCCTGGAACTGAGAGTATGTGAGGACTAATGTCTTAATCATCTCTCGGCAAAGGAAAGAGACCACAGTCAAGCAGATCTTTCATAATCTAGACAAGTAGGACACATTTATCCTAAGAGGTCATTTCTGTTTGTATGTGTGCTAATCATATGCAGGTTAATACTTCCAGACAAAGATAAAGTGACCTCTCTTTGTTAATGACTGAAAAAGGCGTCAGTGTATATCTCAAGATTTGTAGATATACATTGATGCCTTTTCCAGCCATTAGTGGGTGATTTCTATCCAATATATTCATTGAATTAGCAGAAAAATTGTTTTAAAATATTTGAGAAACCGCTTCAATTTTGATTATTTCTTTATACACATGCAGTTTGTGCCCTTACAAAATTGATGAGTATTTCTTCATAGTGTCAACAATCATTGTTTACACAAGCATTTCAACATATATGCAAGAGACAAGAGAAGAAACCTCACCTAATCTGTCTTTTCAATTTCTAAAACTAACTATATTCCTAATTTGACAGTATCGATGTTTCTTTTACTATATATTACTGAATGAGTTAAACACTTGGTATCATAGAGCAGATGTCTTCATTACCTATATCTACAAACAAGAGGCCATCTAAAATCTCTTATTCAATTGAACAAAATAAGAGAGATGCAGTGTATTTCCATGAGACATTCATTGATAGATTAAGTTTCGTTTTTCTAGAACAAGCATCTCACTCAACCTAATGTCCAACTGAAAAATGTTCCTGTAAACAAAATTGGTGATCAACTCCTGTATTTGATAACTTATTGTTCTGTTCTACTACACTGCTTTAATAGATTTATATCCCTACACTTAAATGATGAAAGCACAACCTTTATCATTCACAGGATCTAGAATGTGCAGATCGCCTTTTTGTCTGCATAATACTCAGATGAAGGCTACAATAAAGATACCTCTGTATTAATTTCAGGGAAATGACATTCCAGCGCATGAGTTGCAATATTTATTTAACCAGACAACATTGAGCATGTCCCATGATATGCACTATAGACTGTTTGTGAATCTTCATCTCCACCCAAGCCATATTATTTCAATGGATAGGCACATAGCTATTTAGTTCCTGACATTGGACACAATCTGTCACCATTTGAGTCATAATTTAAGGTTGGAATGTGTTGGTTTATTTGGCGTGTAGCAGATCACCATCACTCAATGATTACCATGAGCCTGTAATTATATTTAGCATCACCCACCTATTACAATTTACAATACAAGAACGTCCTAGCCTTCGACTTCTTCTAAGCTACAAGTCTATTTGAATTTGCCTTTTCTCCATGCTTTAACTCTTTCTACTAACAATCTAAACAATATGATTACAATGTGTTGTAAATATGTTTTGCTCACCAATGAAGTATCTAGGTGGTTGGCAAATGATAGATCATTACAATTACTAGAGTAACTTGGGTAGATGATGGCTCTTTTCTATAAAAATAGAAAAAGAGCACGTAACATGCTTGACATTTATAGTTTTAACACGTATAGTGTTCAAAGGCACTCATAACACAGCTTTGTTGAAAACAATTATGATCTTTTTTATAAAAAACATAAATGATTTATTGCTAGAAGAGGTTGGTATAACTAACAGAGATAAAATACACATGGTCTTATCAGACATTCATTCAGTTGTGTTCTCTGTCCACTATCTTGAACATCTAGCAACTGAATCAAGTTTTATAATCAGCAAGCTCACTTCTTGCTAAAACAGGACTCCTGGAAAAACGAATGCAGAAGCAGCACAAGGAAATGACCGATTCTCCCGCAAAGGAAGGACACAAGGTATTGCTAGCATCAAGTCATACAACAGGTGGTGATTCTCTCCCAGAGGCAAGGACGCAAGGTATTGCTAGCATCGGACTGTTAGCATTCTGTCACCATTCACTTTATATCGTACTGTTTGTTCATAACTGCTGTGATTAAAATGGAAAAAAAAATTGAAACATGATGCAAGGCAGAGGTATTGCCTTTACATTCCATTGTAATAATGTAATCTCTAAATCTATTTCTACGTTAGACATCCGAAATTAACGCACCATGTCACTGCCTGATTCTAAGAACGAATTTTCATTAAATCAATTGCTTGATCACCTATACATGCAGAACACCATGTTGGGCAATGCTGGTAGGCTCAACGCAGGGCGCGGCAAAGCCGCACTTGGGTTTCTAGTATAAATCCCAAATCCCCTCTCGGCCTCCCACGGCAGCCGCCGGCCGCAGTCATCCCCCGCTCGGTCGCTCCCCGCCCCGTCCTACTCGCTCGGGCACTCGGCGCCTCTCGCTCCTGCTTTGTCCGCCGCTCCACTCGGCGCTCGGCGCCTCTAGCTCCCGCTCTGTCCGCTGCTCCGCCCAGCGCTCGGCGCCTCTCGCTCCCGGCTCTGTCCGCGGCTCGGATCCCGCAGGCCGCCCCACCGGAGAGCAGCAGGCCGATGACACCCCGCCGGAGAAGCGCACGGCGTACCGGCGCCAGTGCCCACCTGCCCCCACACGTCCCCTTTCCAAGCTTCCACACTGTCGGCGCCGCCGCACCGGAGCCCGGTGCTACAAACTAGCCAAGAACGACGGCTGCATCATGCATCCTAGAAGGATGCTCTTGCTCTTGGTCTTGCTTTGTGCAGTAATGTTGTGGTCTTGGAATCTGTTGTATTATTTTTTATGTGGACTAAACTTCGGTTAGTTCGGTCATAGACCGAAATGCTCGGTTCTTGTTTCCTTGAGATGAAACTTCGGTCTTGGTTTTCAGATAACCGAATTTCTTAAAAAACCAAAAAACCGAATCGAACTTTTCGGTCAGACCGAATGACCACCCCTAATGGCACCTAGAAGTCCTGAAGAAGATATAGACAAAAAACAGCGATCCTGGGTCCTAGAATAGGCTCACCTTCCCATTTGAAGCGTCAATTGCACTGTAGACAAGGAATGTTGGATGCACTATTTGGTAAGGATAGCTGACATAGGAGAGGAGGCCCTGTCAGCGGAGTTGAATGGTCCTGGAATTTGGCCTGCATCGCCGATCACGCGGTACGGGGCTGCGTGATCTCGCCCCCGATTCTCGTATCTCCTCTCCAGTCTCCAGCTCCTCACTGCCCTGCCCCCACACCGCTAATAAGTGCAGTAATTCGTAGAGTTACTAACCCTGTTTGATCTTCCGTGGCGTCGGTCGGGTCCGTAATGCGCTGCTGCTGTTTCATTCATGGTGACGACGAGGCAGTTCATTTGGATTATAATGGAACGGTCTCGCTCACTTGATCATCTCCTGACAGAAACCACTGTTAAGGTGGTGGTGGGTGTCCTACTGCCAGATCAGTTCCTAGATCCGGGTGCTTTTCATCAAACCACTCCTGCATCTCATATATGAATACATTGAAAGGATCATATGCAGCCATCTTAAAAGGTATAGCAAAGATTAAGAGCCTAGCCAGCTTTGTGATCTGAATAATAATTGAGCAATATCGCCATCACTAAATATGCCTGCAAAGCACGACGACCATCTCACCATCACTGAAGTGGTGGTCAGTCTTGGAATTTATGGAGACGCGGTGCAAGGGGTTCCATTTGAGAGCCTGTCTTTGTGCAGATCGCACGGCCAGGAGTAATATGCGCTGTCAGATTCTACGAGCTTTCGGGGATCTCCATGTCGCCTCTCCCCTGTGCCTTTATATGCGCTGTAGTGCCATATTTATGCACCGCGTCACCTGTGTTTCCTTTCAGTTCCAGGATCCCAATTTGCTAGGACGGCTTATAATATAAAACGATAGACAGAGTGAAAGGTAGTTGGAATAGTGATAGAAAATCATGGATAAGCATCCGGTTGGAGACAGTCTAAATAACATTATTAGACCGATCACTTGTGAATTTGTGATTGGCTCACTACTAATCTATCTACGGTGCTCATAAACGTACTTGCCTGAGCTTTAGCTCGTATGCTGAAGAAAAGCTAAACGCCTGAAATCCTCATCTACACGCCAAGAAGAGGATCAGTGTATGTGTATGGCAACCAACCAAACAACTACTGCCTCTCTCGCAGTATATTTAATTTCACGGTATCATATCATAGGCGTTGCCAACCAAAGTCATCTCGAGTTTAATTATTGCTACTTTGGAGCCAGTTGACACAGAGTACGTTCAGTTGCACTAACCACACGGTAGGCCGAACCGCAGAAGTGGAGTGCCTCTGAAACCTCGCTCCAAAAGCAGCTGGATCATAAAGAACTAGGATGGTAAACGTGCTTCCGCTGCTTTTTGTTAAAGCACTAACGTGCCACTGGTTGTAATTACATACTGGATCAGACTATCAGAGCATAGCGTTATAATTGGAGCAGTGTTCGAGTAAGATGACCCAGATATAAATTAATAAATATAGCCTTTAATTAGGCACTGAGGAAATTCTCAACCCGTAGGTGGCGTAATGTGCAGAACTTGTTTTAGTGTATGTCCATAGCAAGAGAACACTTCTAAGAAAGGAGCCTAAATAAGACTCAGCAATCTACATAGGTATATTGTTCCTTGGCGCGGTGAAAGGAATGGTGATCTACTCCAAGAGTTGCGTCATCACCAGCCATCTCTAGGTTTAGGGTAGCATGAGTACCCATTGCCTGCAGAGCTGATGATTCACCTCGTGTAGTAATGGCAGAGAAGGGGTCTGTTGTATCGGTGGCCGGGGTTGAGCAGGAAGAATAAAACGCCTACTTTTTTCTCTCCTCTTGAACCAAAGAACACCAGTTGCGCATCTTGAGGCTCTTGTCCTGGTGGTTGCTGTATCCGATCAGTGGCAATCGCAACAATAGAGAGATGATATACCTTTGTTTTAACTAAATACTCATCTCATTATCTAGGGACCCATCGCCCGTAATAGGAAAAGTCCGAACATCAGATATCATCTCAGTAGCAAAACCATAGAATCTAACAGTGTGGATATCATATTGGGCCAGCAGCGGTTCTGATATAACATTTAGAATACACATCTCTTTTCAAAGAATTCAGCAACCAAATAGGGTCATGGACTTGTCTGAATCCAAGGGGAAATGATTATGCTGGGAACAGAAACCGACAAACCATAATACCTAGGACTGCTTTAACGACAACATAACATGTTAGCAAAACAATTGTGGATAATGCAACATTATTCTAGGACACTAAAGATAAGAAGCGGGTAAGTAGCAAGCACTGTTATCGAGTGAAAGCCTTTTGCCATAGCTGTCAAGTATTACCTGAAACACTGCATCTGCATGACTGGATAGCCATGGACATTGCTTCCACCGCGCATCATCGAACAGCCTACAGATCGGGGAAGGTGTTGATAGTATAATTTGGTTAGCTGGTTTTGTGTGATCAGCTAAACTAATTAGTAAGTCAGAAGGGCCTCAGATCCGGGGTCATCGAGGACTTGTTCATCTGGGGGCTGGAGCGGCATGCTGGCTGCATGCTTCGTGAAGTAGGCATTCTCGCCATGCTGGTACGTGTTGGTGGCCGTTGGTCACCTTGGCAACGGCCTGCAGGCTGTGGCCCTCGCGGAGCGGCGGCCGGCGGCCGCAACCACGCGCGGCTCGTCACTGGAGCCTAAGCCATGCCGTCCTTTGCAGTGTGCACCAGCAGCATCAGCCACCGAAACATAGAGCAGCGCGGCGACGACGAATGTGACAGTGGCAAAGGGAGAACACACGGTGGGTGTAGGATCGATTTGGGAAGAGCGGTACTGAGGAAGAAGCAAAGTATAATTGCGAGGCAGACGAAAAGGGACAAAATTTAAAAAATTGACGCTCAGTTGGCACGACTTTCAAAATTTGACGCTTGACCCACGTGTTAGTGCAACGTCGAAGACATGCGGCACTCTAAGAGACGATGCGTCGGCTGGATTCACCGAGAGGGCGTCACCGAGACATGAGGCACTCTAAGAGACGATGCGCCGTGCCACAGTGCGCATAGAAACAGAGTCGTTATACAGTACAAAATAATATTTTAGACCTCTGCTTTGCACCTTCCGGTGACCATAGTTTTATCGTACGCGAGTGTCTGCTGCAGCTCTCGATTGCGCCAGCCACAGCGTAGCTCCTCCATGCCCTGTGTGTGCGCCAGCCAGGCTTTCACCATTCCGTTTCTCGTACTACAGGTTAACCATTTCATTTCGTTTGAGACTAAAATCCCGTTGGTGGTCAGAAACGAAATTTCGTCTGAAATTATGCAGATTTTGATTTTTCCAAACGGAATTTTATTTAAATTTGGCCAAAACGAAATTTCAGTTTTCCCACCAAAATTCCGGTGATTTCGACCGAAAAATGTTGCATTTCCGAAAAATTGAAATTTTTTGCAGAGTTTCCTCTAATTATGTGTACATTTATAGTTTATAATGCATAATATAGATATAAATCCACACAACAATGATAAATACAACATTAAGCACATAAGTCATATCAAAGTCCACACCTACAATGCAATACAGAGTCTGAAGTCCATTAAAATTAGTCCTACGTAGTCCAAAATCCATTAGAATTATTACAATCTAAGCCATAGTCTGCACATGACCAAAGTCTAAACTTAGTGTTTGCACATGGAATATAATATAACACATGCATGGTCCATACTACGTCCAAAGTGCACATGCGTTAACACAATGCATAGTCCATACAAAGTTTATAAAGCAAATGCATAGTCCATGCATTGCATTTTATATCAAATGAAAGAAAGCAAAACATAGAAATAAATACTATTGATAAGTACCTGCATTCTTCACTCTTCATGTTGCTCTCCTGGTGGTCCCTCGTACGGCTCGCCCAATGGTGGCAATATCCGTAGGTCTGCTCACCCGATAGTGAGGACGTACCTTGTCCCTGATAATACATATGTGAAGATCCATATAGTAGGTAGCCGTGATAGTACATGTGAGGGAATGCAGACAGTGGCCACGGAGGGAACGGGGGCACGGTCGGAGGTGGTGGCCACACAAAGTTGCCTGTAGGCTCTGTAGTGGTGTACGGAAAGTACTTATCACTGGAGCTGGAGGTGGAGCTATCATCATCATATGCAAGGAGGGCCTATCAACCACATGCGGATCTCGTCTGTCGTTGTGACGTGGGTGCTCCATGATTGGTATCTTGTGTGGCATGGTTGAAGTATTCTTCACTAGTGAATATTACACCATGACCTTGCTGCCAACTTGAACCACCACCCACCGCCTCTAGCATCACCGTCGTTGCCATCACTGCTAGTACCTCTGCTTCTACCACCGTCACTGCTAGTGAAATCACCATCACCACCACTACCACCACCCACCGCCTCTAGCATCACCGTCGTTGCCATCACTGCTAGTACCTCTGCTTCTACCACCGTCACTGCTAGTTAAATCACCATCACCACCACTACCACCACCACCACCGTCACTAGGCTCGGGTGTTGTATCCTCACTACCAATGTCCTCTTCCTCATTGTCTGTTTTCGTTATCTTCCCTTTTCTCTGTGCGGGACACCAAGTTTAGTCTTTCTTTTTCCTAGATCTGTGTCCCCAACATTTCTTTCAGCCCATTTATCCACATCTTCCTAGCCACCATGAGCACGTCCTATGTCGGTAAACATTTGGCTCGGCATTAGACTGTCACTGAAACTTCGAGTCTTTATGAAAAACTGGAGCTCCATTGGACCTTGATTGCTCTATCCATTCTTGAATTGCTGATTGTTGCCGGTACAATGATAGATCCATGAGACTGCTAACTGGATCATAATCAGAGAGGGCTCGGGCACTTTAGAAGCACGGTCTAGGCGGAGGCAGAGGTTGTAGTTCACAAAGACCAAATTATGTAATTTTTTATGGCTCAACCTGTTGCGCAGCTTAGTATGGATGTATACAAATGTGCTCCAGTTCCTTTCATACCCACTAGATGATGATGCACGCTGTGATAACAAGCGTCGGGCTACCTTTTGCGATGTTGGTGTATTTACCCTAAACATAGACCACAATCTAGCAGGTGATGTGTTCCGGTCAACGGCCATCCACCTAGCAAGGTCGGTAGAAAAATCACCTAGCTTCCTCCTGGAGGGATCAAACTCCTGCAGTGCAAGTGCCCCATCATTAGTGTCAAACATTTTTCCACCCCCTTGCGTATATCTAGTATGATGTTGTTTGTTGTGCCCATAGTGTAGCTAACCAAAGGGTTAAGGGCACATGCAATCTGCACATATGTGTCTATCATGACAGTGACCATCCTTGAATCAATCACTTCCATGGTTGACCTAAAGTGGGCGGAGTTATGAGTAAACTTGCTGCTATATGTCTGCCTCATATTTTGATACTCCAAAAAAACATCACCCAAATTAGGAGTCTTGTCTTGATCAGCAAATCTCAAAAACATGTACAGAGCCTCGGCATCATTGATCACAGTCTGCATATTGTTCCACCAATCAAGAATTGTCATGCAATCAAAAGTATACCTTTCTGTCTCACTCTTGAAGTGATGGGAGTTTTGAAATCTGCTGAGGCCATACCATGAACCGGTCTTTCTTCTTCATCATACTTTCAAGAAACATGTATTGGTGCCGAATCTTGTTGCATTCTATTTGACCAACTTCCCATCAATAGCTGTCCTCATTATACTATGCAAGCTGTTGGAGTTGTACAGCCAGCTTGCTGCATAAACTCGTACTCTTGCCGTGACTGGCGTATGGCAGCCTCGAACTGTTCGTCCTCGTTGTGCCCCTCTTGTTCTACGCCAACGTATTACGCCCGAGCTATTGCGTCTCTCCTTAGCCTTTCTCGGTCCCTTGCCAATTTTTTTTCCTTGTTCCTATCCAACTCCCCAATAAAGAAAGCCTTAACCTCGGGTGAAACCACCTTCACATCAGAACTCATGTGTGCTAAATGTTCCTTGAACCGTGTTGCCCTTCCTCCACCTTTCTCTTCATTGCAATACTTGCATTTGAGTCCACCCTTGACCTTCCGGCCATGCTGCCACACTATGCCTGGTATTGTCCTACGATCACGAAACATAGTGTAGTGCAAGTCAATATGTTATAGAAATAAATTTTGGGTTACATACTAATGTATAATGCATCCTACCCACTAACATGAAACAATGAGCCTTATTTTCATCACTAGTACACGTTCCTTGAACTCTCCGCCACATATATTGAACTCAACTAAGCACTAAATACTTAATATACCACATATCCAGTACATTGGAGTGTGCATTGTAGGCATTTAAACTAACAAATCATCTTGACAAATCACCAAAAATCGAGAGTTCACTGAAACCCTAGCTCAATGTAGTGCACACATGAATGTTCTAGATAAGTAATCACTAAGTACCATAGATCCACTTCAACAAGTATCAAAATCACCCATTGAGCATACCTTCCTAGCCTTCCCGGATTGTTGGCGGTAGATTTTGAGCGGAAACAGCAGTTTTCCGCTCTGGAAGGGCCGGCTCCCACACGGAAAGCGCGAGGTGCAGGCCACCGGCAGCGAGAGACCGGATCCCGCCACTCCGGTCGGGATTCGCCGTTGGAGGAGCGGAATCTCGCCTCCCATCATCGGAAAATGGAGCGCGCGGCGGTGGACGCCCGAGGACCAGGAAGGAAGAAGCATGGAGCCGGGCGCAGGAGTTGGGGGACCAAGTTCTGTCGGTGGGCAGGGGTGAAGGATGAGTGGATAAGGTCTTCAAAAGAAAACGGGTTTTAGGGTGTTAATAGGTCCAAACCCAAATCGCGATTTTAACCAAGCAAATCAACTTAGATTTGAATGAGTTCTAATGCTAATGGCTCAGAAAAATACCTAGTTTTTTAATCATATTTTCCCGTTTTTTACAATTTTTTGAATTTTTAAAATTCAAAACGAAAAATTCCAAAAAAATTCGAAATATCACTTCCCGTAATAGAGCGGAAACAATTTTTTTTTCTGAAAGTTTGGCGAATTTCGTCTGAAAATTTTTTCCCTTGTAGTAGTAGCAACAAAATACTACGAGGAGCAGCCGAGCCAATGGGTGCATCTGACATCTCATGAGGGCATGTGGTACACCAACTGGCCATTGCTGGGCATCTGCACGGCAGCGCCCAGAATTCGTGGGATATTTAATTAATTGCCACCATTACGAACGGCACATCTCCAATTGCCATCCTTAAAATGACAATTACATATTTGCCATCCCTGCATAGAAGTTTCTAACTATTTGCTAATTTCGCTGATCTGGCAGGCCACGCAAGCGGTCCACGCTGACAAAGGTAAGGAAAAAGACTAGGATGCCCCTGCCTTTATCTCTTCCTCTCTTCCCTTCTCCCACCGACATGTGGACCCAGGTGCACAGGTTTCATCTTCCTCCTCACGTTAGGCGTGCATGCATAGAGGGCGACCGGCTCGCCACCGCGTCGTGGCGACGCACGTCCTGCACGCCCAGCGGCCGGCGGCGGGCCGTGCCACACGCCCGTGGGTGGCGGCGGTGGCGGCGAGGTGCTGTCCACAACAGGAGCAGTTGCGGCACACGGTGGCAGAGAAGGTGGCGACTGATGAGGACTGCGCAAGCGAGGCGGAACGCAGAGCTAGCGAGTACTAGGCGGATGTTGTGGCAGGTGCAGGTGGAGCTGAGCTGCGAGCACGCCATGCGCCAGGTCAACGTGACGCTTAGACATTCCAGCAGCCGTAGGGGAACGTCATGGGCCGCGCGACGAGGAGAGGCATGGGCGGTGCGATGGGAGCAGCGCCCCGCCGAGGTGCGAGGAGCTGTGGCTGTGGCGGCAGCGAGGAGCGGCGAGTGGGGTCTTGCAGAAGTGTAGAAAGAGGGTGGGCTCGGTCCTCGCAGGCCATGGTGGGTGGCCGCCACCGCCGTCCAGCTCCCAGTCGTCTAGTTCCGGAACCTGCAGTGCTACCGTGCCGGCCTCCTCCTCCTCGCCTCCCCCCGTGGCTGCCCCGCCCTACTCCCTCCGCCGTCGCTGGCTAGGCCTTCTCCTCCGACACAAGGTTGAAGATGAAACTGGGATCGGGCCCCACTTGTGAGTGGCTAAAGGGAGGAGGGGCATTCATGTCTTTTTCCCTACCTTTGCCAGCATGGACTGCCTGTGTGGCCTGCTAGATCAGTGAAATTGGCAAATTGTTAGGAACTTTTATGCAGGAGTGGCAAATATGTAATTGCCATTCTAAAGATGGAAATTGGAAGGGTGTCGTTCGTAACGATGGCAATTAATTAAATATCTCAGAATTCGCTGCCTCCACACCTGGGACCAGCCAATGCACTCTCTGAATTGAATTTTTTTTGTTCAATATGCAAAAGACATTTTTTTAAGAAAAAAATTCTAGGATTCCATACGCAAAATATCAGTCTTAAGCTTTGATTGCATTGGCGGTTTAGGGGCCCTTCCTGGCAAGGCATGGCAATTGATCACGCACAAGTGGTTTCCTTTAATTTCTCCTTGTAGCAGTTTGGCTGCAATCATGGCTCCTGTGCCTGGATCAGAAAACATCCAATTTGTGTGAGGGGGTGTTTGGATCCCCGAGCTAAAATTTGGCTTCTGTCGCATCGGATGTTTTAACGCTAATTAGAATTATTAACTATAGTCTAATTAGAAAACTAATTACACAGATAAGGACTCAACGGCGAGACGAATTTATTAAGCCTAATTAATCTATGGTTAATAAATGTGATGCTACGTTAACCATTCGTTAATCATAGATTAATTAGGTTTAATAAATTCGTCTTGCCGTTTAATCCTTGTTTATATAATTAGTTTTATAATTAAACTATGTTTATAACTCTAACTAGCATCAAAACATAGGATGTGACGTCTGATCCAAACACCCCCGAGATGGATACGTACACTCCTACGCCATGGTGGTTGTTCGAAATGTCTCTATCTCAGGAAAACAAACCACATCTTCGCCCTTCTCCATCTGATACTCCGTGTGGTAGGAGTTTCACAGCACTGTTTTCAGAGACATTTTTGACCAGCAACAGCGAAACCCGAAGAACACACACCATCGTCACCAACTCACCATGCATAGATTCAGGTTCTCAGGTCAAAATATTTAGGCTGCCGGCCAAGCGGCAGCTGGGTCCTAAAGGCAGCAAGTGCAGTGCTCGTCGCTTTTCAACAAAACCAGGCATTCTTGTCTACCACATCAGGAAGGGAACTGCACCAGCGAAGTATCATATCACAACACGAAACACGGCATAGAACAGAGAACAATATTCAGAACGCATGGCCAAACCAAATGCGAAACCAAATGCACAGCCTGCTTTAGTCCAGAAAAGGCAGAAAGATTTTTGATATGACATGTTGCTAGATGTGAAAAGCATCAGCGAAAACTGATTTTCTGAAACTGTGCCGTGCCTTATACCAATCAACCAGGAAAACATGTTAAGATAGCTAACTCTTCGGTGGTAACAGTGATATTATACACACAAATAATTGCAGACATGTCACAAGAAAAAGAAAGAGGAATTGGTCAATATAACATACAAATACACAGCCAGAAAAGCAGCAGTTGGACCTGAAAGGAAGCAATTAGAAGCTCTTCTTTGACAAAACTGGGCACTTGTTTACCGCACCAGCAACTACAGTCAGCTTATGACATGCAAAGTTGACACTACCGGCATCAACAAAGCACTAGTATCATAAATATAAACAGAAGAACATATTAAAATAATAGAACATCTGACAAGGCTTGCAGGCTTGTAGCCACCAATGGCCAAAACAAATGTAGAACTTCCTTTTAAATGGTAGCTTGAACAGATGAATACATGGTACTATGCTAGTATTGCTCCTGTATGTTGGTGCAGAAAGATGGTGTTGATACAACATACAGTAAATGAGTCCAGCTGATGCTGTTGCTATCCTAAACATCATTGGAAACTTCACATTACCTAAGATGAGAGCAACCTGGAAAGCATGGGTGAAGACAACAAACTCTTTGTTACTCCATCTGCCCAAAATTCTTGTCCAAAGGACATGTATCTGGACAAGATTCTAGGACGGAGGGAGTATGTCATAATGATATTCAAAAAGCACAATGGCACAACAGCTCCACATCTTATCCTGCAGTAGCAGTAAGTGCCAGGACAGAACATTAAACAATGCGGAGATGTCATAGGAATGACATGGAGCAAGCATAACAGCAAAATACATACTAGAGCACAATCAAAGCAAATCACACAGGCAATCACAGCGGGATGGATAACATATGCGACAACATTAAGTACCACACTCATGTCAAACTGTATTTATGGTAAACGCTCAGCACTGGAAGAGTCATTAACTTAACCAACATGCAGTTAGCGAAGATGAAACTGTATGTAAAATATCCTAATCTGTAAGCTACTGCAATAGACAAAAGGATTACCAGCAATCCTAGAGTTTCTAGCTCTACCATTACCATCCATTAATCACTAAATCTTCTTTGGTTTGATGCCCATCTCAATTTCCTTAAGCTTCAGCTCCAGCTCCAGCCTGCTCGTTTTCCAGCTCCATCTTTTCATTCTCCAGCTTCATCTTCTGCAACTGCCTGTCCTTCTCCTTGCTGAACTTCATCCAGTTGAAATGGCTCTGCTCAATTTTCAGCATATCAGATTTTATCTTCAAACGCCGTCTCTCGATTTGAGCATGCATAGAGCTTGTGTTCTTCTCAGCAGATGGACCACCAGATCCTTCAGACAAGATCCTGTTCATGTCAACAGCAGCAACTTCTGACAGATGAGACCCACAACATCCATCCCCATGATCATGCTTGAACTTCTTGGCGCCATGAACTCTCTGATGAGCAGAATCTTCAGCACTGGCTTCCATATCATCATTGGGCTCGTCCTCCTCGTCGGTGTCATCAGAAAGCAGCACCTGATCATCCTCATCATCATAGCCAAGCGACGGCTTCTTTCCCTGTTCATCTCGGCTCCGAAGTGCCATACGGAGTGACTTCTTAAGGACCGGATCATCAAGCAGGCAAAGGCGGTTCTTGTTGTGGTATGAGCACATCTCCTCGTAGTGCAGATGCTTCGAGTTCAGTTGCTTCTTGGCCTCCTCCTTGAGCTTTGCAGATAGGTTCATCTGGTCAAGAAGCGTGGGCTTCAGGATAATCTGGCAAGCCGTTCCGCGGCCGAGGATCTCGGTCAGCCTCTTGTACCTCTTGTTGAGGTCGTTGAACTTGTCCTCGCACTGCTGAGGCGACACAGAGAAGTTCCTCCCGGTCATGGCGGAGGAGACGAGCCTCCACTTGCCCTTCCTCTTGAGCATGGCGTGCTTCCTCCTCCTGCTGCGGGCTCCGTGGTCGGCTTCGACGTCGTCGTCGATGTAGGCCACGGCGGACACGAGCAGCTTGACCATGTCGCTGGTCCACTTCACCCGGTGCCACTGGGAGGCGGGCGTCTTGCCGCGGTCGTGGTGGCCGTCGTCGACGTCCTCCTCGTCGCTCGGAGAGGCCTTGACCACATTGCCGAGGCCCTGCATCTGGTTCTGGCTGGCGGCGGGCGCGGCGAAGGCGGCCTGGTGAACCTGGACCACCTGAGGCTGCTGGGGCGCGGCGAAGTGGAACGGCTGCACCAAATCGAAGGCGGCTCCGCCGGGGATCAGGGATCGCGGCGGCAAATTCCCCTCCATCTCCGGCGAGGAAACACCCACCCGAGCCTGAGCACAGAGCCCCTCCCTGATTCCAACCAAGCACGCCTCCTTGCGATGATATTCGCAAGGGCTGCGCTCGATTCAGAGCCTCGCTCGCCAAACTCGTGAGAGGATAGCAGCAAAAGGACAGACAAAAAGGCGCCGTTTTTCTGTTTTGGCGGTGGAGTTTTGAGTTTCCGTCGGGGTTTCTGGGCGGGCCGGGGGAAGCGGAAAAGACAAAGCTTGCAGCTGTTTGATGGAAGAGTGGATGCAAAGCGCGGCGGCGGCGGCGGCAATCTGCGGCAGCACGGCAAAGTGCGGGGACGGCAAGGAGCTGCTCCACGAAAAGGGGAGCGATCCTAGGCAGGAACACAGGACGATTAGGCCGAAATCAGATCAGAGCAAAGCCCCCCCATCCTCGAGCACGAAATCGAGGGAGGAGACGAACTAGGATTGGGGCGAGGAGAAGCATACCGGCGCGGCGAGGCTGATCCTACGGCGGCAGCGGCAGAATCTGGCGGAAACAAAAGGCGGGGACCTCCGGCAAATCTAGCGCTTCCCAAGATTTCTTTCGCCCATTCTCTCCCCTGTTCCTCTGTGGCTGTGGGATGGTGGCAACCGGCGTGCAGAATGCTGCAGGCAGGAGAAAACGAAACAGACGAGGTTGTGGTGTAGGGAAGGCGAAGTTGGTGACGACGAACGAAGCTAAATAAAGCGTGGACGCTTCCAAAATCGCTCGTATAATAAAGGAGCGAGTATCCATTTTATTTTCAGCAGAGGACGCGCAAGTTGGGGGCGCCGGCGACGATGTGCGGCGGCGATTGGGATTCGGTGCGGTGCACTTGGCGTCGGACTCGCCGGCGGGGGGGGGAGTGTGCGCGGCACGCACCCGAGCACACGTCGACGCTGACGCTGACGCCGTGGCCCGTGGGTCCTTTTCATAAATGGGTACATCGAACCTTGCCGCGTGTGGCCTGCGCCTGCGGCGGGTGGACTGGGATGGGGACGCTTTTCGGGGGCTGACGATGATGTCACGGGATTAAGGGTAGAGCGATGTTTACCAACCAGGTCTCCCTGCCACGAATGTGCTTATGCAACCTTGTGCGTAGAATAAACTGGAAATCTCTATCAAAATCTACTGTTTATAGATTTTATATACACCTTGTGCTCGAGGAAAGTCGAAGGAGATTAAGGACCACGGCGGGGGTCGGATTTTGAAAAGAGGAAAACATGTCGACACTCGCGACTGTTTTGGTCTCTTCTCTACTAACACATACCACATGCTTGTGTATTTTTTCCTCCAAACGCTGAATACCACGTGCTTGTGTTATTTTCTCCCTATCCGGCAAGTAAGGCCCGAAGATTAGAGGTTGAGGACTTACCGAAAACCTACAGGCAGCCTTAGAGATTTGGAAGGTCACTGGTGGCGGCAGACCTATCTAGCGGAGACGGCGGCAGGGCGTAGGGGCGGTGGGGACTCCACCTGCCAGGTAGCGAGGGACTACCGGTGATGGGGTCGGGTTCAGGGTGGGGGCTTCAAGGGGCAACCCGCGTAGCTAGGTTACTGTGGCGATGGGTGGCGGCGGCGGGAGCTATCGGAGACAGAAAAGGCACGCAGGGTTTAGGGCAAGACGTGCGCAGGGCCGATGTTATAATGGCAGTGCGGATGAGCGAAGGGCAAATAAGGCATGTTTATATTGTGTAGACGGTTAGACCCAAACCGTCCGTTTAAAATCTAATGGCTACAAAATTTGTGTGCTGAGAGTCTTAAAATACTTGATATTGTGTATACTCTTTGAAAATTGAAAACCCAAAATGACCAAGTGGGATGTAGATGGGCTAGAATAACAGATCAATAGACGACGTTATTGGAAAGCGACTTAACATCATTTTTTCGGTGCATTCTTGAGTCGTTACGCAGATGATTCAAAATAAGAAATCATTTAACAATAGTATGGAGGAAATGCATGACCGTTTCATTCAGTGCGTAACTGGCAAGTGCGGTAGCGGTGGGGGTGGTCATGCATGTTCCTTATTATCCATGTTTGTAAGGCTCTTTTCACTTGGAGAGAATTAAGATGGTAGTTAAAGCACCATTCTCGTACTGTCATTCTGTCAGTGTGCAGTGAGCACAGCTAGCTAGGCGATCACAAAATTAGAGTCGAATAAGTTTATGATTAGATTTATCAGCAAAACTCTCGAAGATATTTGTAAGGATATGGTGTGTGTGTGTTTATAGGTACAAGCATATGTATTTATATACGGGCGTTTGTGTCTGTGTTGTGTTAAAAAAATGAGAATTAGTTAGGTATATAGTTTGGTCCCGGGCTCCAGCCACGTTTGCTTAAGTGCCTCCAATGACTAGGTAGATGCGTTCTCTTTCTTACGTAGGATAGAAAATAGTGGAAAAAAAGAATAGCCAGCGCCGACTAAATAGACAAGGAAATTTCACGTATTTCAAAAAACTAATAGTATTATGTGTAAAGCTAAGTACTAGTGGTAAGATAAATTATGTTTTTTATTTTTCTCTTACATCCACGTGCAGCTAGCTATTTGATACAATTATAAACACCCTTAAACGAAAAGCTCGGTGAATTAGTTGTTGTATCTTCTACCCACCTGCATTCGAATCCTAGAGTCGATGTTGTATGTCCTGCGCATTAATGCACCCATTTCTTTTGGTCAACTCATGTTTGACTAAAGGAAAAGATAGGCGAATTAGTGGTGGCTGTTTGCCATAAAATCCTAAACTTGATGCCTTATATGTCTGCATTAATGCAACCATTCTTTCAGTAAACGAATCCATAGCAAGACATTTATATTAGCCTCGTCATTCTCAAGATATATAGTCCAGCCTAACTATTTTAATGCATATTAATGGCCTAATGGGTGTATATCTTCTACCCAGACAGCCCCTAGATTTTCTATTAATACAAGCAGGGGCGGAGCTAAAGGGGGGCTGGTTGCAGCCCAACCATTACAGTATACTCTATGTATTTTTAGTCTAAGAAATAAAAAGTAATCTATTAGCTAAGTTATTATATGTATTTTTGTCCAACAAACAAAAAATAGCACAACAGTCTAAGTTTTATACGAATTGTGCCTCTTGTAAAAAAAATGTTCCATATATACTACAAAGTACCAATTATTTATTTATTTAAAATTAGTCTCGTTTTTATCCATTTATGGCTCCGCCACTGAATACAAATATTTCATTCGGCAAGAGTAACAACAAAGGCATCTTTTTTGGCGAACGCGATTCATGTCGCGTCTTTGCATTGAAGATAGCAAATTACTAGCTACAGGAAGTACACCATGGCTTACGAACCATGTAAAAGAAAATTACAAAGAGATAGAAGCCTCTCAACACCACAACGCTTACCACAACCAAGAAACACACTATAACCCGAAAGAAAAGGCCTAAACTACTCAACAATCCAAACTCGACCAGCAGGAGAATAAATGGTGGTGCCTTCGAGAAGGAGAAGCGACTGCTTGAAGCGCCGCCACCACCAGGCCTAAAGCCAATGCTTTCGCAAGAAACAGAAGTTAGGATGGGAGAGATAGCGCCCTCAACAGGGTAACTACGTCAAAGACAAAGCCGCTATCAATAGAGCTTTCGCTCGCCAAACCCTAAACCTCCAACTCCAGGACCAAGCCGAACATCGAGCAGCCACGACGAACCAAGAAGCGCTGGCAGACTGCAGTGGTGCTCCACCTCCGCAGCACGACCACAACGAGAACAACAACAACAGCGACGGGGAGCTAGATCAACCCGCGCAGGGGAAACAGCGGCAACACAACTGGGGAGCAAAGCTTCATCCCTAACACAGGGGAGCCAAACCTCAACCAAGAAGGGGAGATGGCTTCAACCCTGAACAGCCCTGACGACACGGCAGCCGCTACAACCAAGGACCAAACGGCGACAGAAAGGTCGTCGCAGAGGGAGCAGCCCAGCCTAGCGGCGCACACCCAACAGCGTCGCAGCGTCTGGATAGCACGATCGGCGCAGCAGCCCTGGCAGTAGCAGGCGCGGTCGCAGCCCAGCAACGTTGGGCACCACGGCCTCAGCCGGCGCCGGATCCGGCAGAGTGGGGGCGTCGGCAGCGTCCCCCAAAAGCAGGGGAGGCGGATCCGGCCCGGCGACGGCGACGGCCACAGCGGCAGTACGCCCGAGCGGGCCCGGCGCGACGCACCTCCACGCGGCAGCCCATCCAAGCGTCTGGGGCCAGCTCCCAACGGCGGCAGGCGCGGTGACACACCCAGCCAGCCCCAGGCGGCGGCAGTCGCGGCCGCAAGCGCAGGCGGCGCGGCACTGGCGCAGCCGGCCCACCAGGGGGGCGGTGCGCGCGGCCGGCCCACAGGCGCACCTGCCCGCCCGTCGGTGCGACACGTGAGCCAGGACAGCTGGTCAGCAAGATGCCGGGGTCGGCGTCCGATGGATCAGGCCGGCGGGAGGCCGATCCGGCCGGCGCCCGGCAGATCCGGTTGGCGGGAGGCAGAGAGACGGCGGCGTCAGAGTACATCGAGAGGGAGGAGGTGGGGAAGGGAACAAGGGGAGAAGGTGAGGTGGAAGGGGAAGCGCACGGGGAGGCGCTTTGGTGTCGTCGCCGGCGGCGACGACGTCCGAGCAAAGCCCCTCAGCGGCTAGGGTTTGGCGGAAGGGCAGGTCGCCCCGTGTCGCCTCGGAGACGACGCTGGAGTCCCAGGTCTTTCCCCTGTAGCAACCAAAGGCTTTTCTGCCCGTTCCGTCTCTAGACTAACAAAGGTATCTATGGTGACGGTATGCTGATATCAACATATTCCAACTCATGACTTCATCAGACTCAACGTATTCCAACCTAGACTCTTATAATGCTAGCTCATAATGGCATGAGGTGAGCATGTATTTAAAACAAAAGCATTTGCTAGAGTACTCCAAACTTATTGTAGCCCATAGGAATGAATAAAATGAGATGTTACTTCCTAGAGTTAATGAATTAAAATAATAAAATGTGAGGAATCTGTGTATTCATTTTTAATATAGAAAATAGGGGGAAAGTATGGATACAATAATATTTTTTGCGGTTTTTTAAGATAAATTTGTTGAACGTGACAGTAACTATGCTTTTTGAGCACGTAGGTTGGCGAATTTGGCATCACCTGACACCCAGCTAGGAGGTTTGCGATTCGGCATCACGTCACAAACTTTCGAGCTGTGGTAAATTCCGGTTAGCTACGTGACAGGAATACTCGACATATGCACATGAAAATTTTTGAATTAATAACTCAGAAATTAGATGTAATTGATCGTACCTGACATGAATGTGACGAACTTTCAAAAAATACGTACCAAGGCCGCAGAGATACGTTGCATTCCTACTTGCTCGTCATGCATGCATAATTCTTTCTTTAACGGCACCGTCGTGATTAAGCATGCACACGACAAACGATGTATGGGTATTTTCCTAACTTTGTACCACTCTCTCTTTAAAATCAAAGGCCTATATTTGTTTAGAAATTTTACCTCCATGCAGATAAATAGTACTTTCTCTCTTCCAAATTGTAGGAGGTTCTAAGCAGATTATATTCATTCATTACTCCATATATGTATGCTCAGTATACTAGTCCATCAACCCGTGCTCTCGCATGGGTTAGAGTAATCTTTAATAATATTAGAACCGATTGTTTTAATTTATCTTTTGTCATTATGGGTAACTTATATGCAAATTTAGAAATTATTCTAATTTATATTTCATGATGGTATATTGGATAATTTATATGTAGATTTAGGGTTTACTTTAATTCCTCTTTTATAATTGTATGGTGAGTAAATTGTATGCAAATTTAGGGGGTTATTTTAATTCGTATTTCATAATGGCATGGTTGAAATTTTTTATATTAATTATGAAGTTATTTTATTTTATTTTTCATAATGGTACGGTGCGTAATTTTTATATAAACTAGATGATACCCTGCGCGTTGCTGCGGAAATTTTTAAATTATTTTTAAGTAATTTTTGTGCCATTGCACGGTAACATAATTTAACTTATAACATATTCATCATGGTTGGGAGATGTCAGTTCTTAAATGATTGAACATACATGGGTTTATGCTTTGAGAAGTGTTTTTGTTGCGTGAATTCTATAGCTTGGTTCTCGCAATGACTAATAGTTTTACATGTATAAGTGCTATCAACCAAAACAAATTTAATGAAAACATTAATACATAGCCTTAGTGGATGATGATGTGACCTTGGTGGATCATGATGTAGATAGTTTGCATGTTGAGAGAAATATATTAAATAAGATATAATGGGTTGTGTTTATATAGGCTATATAGATTTAGGGGGTTATTTTATCTCATTTTCCATAATGGTATGGTGGTTTATTTTTTTTTAGAAAATATAATAGATCTAATAGCTAATACTATTAGAGCTGCATGATGGACAATGACTGTTTCTGATTTTTGTAGGAATTTCTAGAATTTATCTTTTTCCTAGCGCGTCCGGTGAGGATTAACTTACATCCTCCAATTAATAATAGCAAGATGTCCAGATTCATCAACAACCATATAAACACGAAGAGGTCTATAATTTAGATATATATTGAACACACATTCATTGAGTAATGATAGATCCAGTGGAGCTGTGTTAGCTCTCTCTTTTTATCTGTCAATATTCACGTGCCTATTAATGAAGACATATATTAAACGCGCATATATAGAGTGATAAATTAATCTAGTACGGATGTATAACCCTTTACAGTATAATGTTGAGGGAGTATAAAAAAGCTAGCCCAATTCATCTCTCTATAATCATCAGCTCACAGCGTTATCGATAGGGCCGGATAGCTTGCATCCCTAGTCGAAAACATAAGCATATACTCAAACGCAAGTGAAACTGTCCAGTAATCTGGAACGCGCCTAGTGAATAACTCACATCCTAATACACACTATACACGCTCAGTCCTCTCAGGGGAAAATTCCCCTGTAAGACACGCGGGTTTGTCCCAGACGAGAATCGAACCCGGGCGGGTGGCCTGCGCGCCGGCAGAGCTCACCACCCGAGCTATGCTCGGTTCTCATATCCGGCAATACTTCATGGACAAGGCGTAGAGCTATATGGTAATGACCATGACCCATGAATTCTTCCTTGCAAGGGCGGGATCCAGCTTGGGGGGGAGGGTGCTCCCCAAAGCTCAACTAACAATATGTGTGATGAATAAATAATAGGAAGAAAGAAAAAGGTGAAGAATTAGAAACGAAAAAAAAGAGTAGGAGAAAGAAGAAAAATGAACGCCACCAACTCTAAATCTTAGGTGCTGATTTGTTCGATCATTTCCCAAGTGATCCAGCATGTAAACAGATGCCCTGCTGTCTGTTACGGTGCCTTCAGAAACTTGATTCCGCCCGACTCTCGGCGTCAACGGAGGTTGCATCCAATGTCGCGTTCCCCCATATAAAAAAACATCTGATACTGTTTACTTTTTACGTTTCCATTTCTCAACCAAACAAAGTCTGCTTTCACCCATCCTATTTCCATTACCGGCGTCATTTGATATCTTTCCATTAACGTTTACCTATGTCGAACCAAACAGTACCTTAGATCCGCCACTGCTTCCTTGGAGGTCGAGGACTTTATCATTTCCATTGCATCATTTGCAACCATGTCCGGCTAAAAAGGACTTGATTTATTCCAAGCGGGGCATAGCCGCGTAGGCTGGCAGCGGTGATTGAGTGCCCGGATGGGGACAAGGTGACGCGGGTGCCACCGAGGAGTTGAGGACAGCGGCAGGGGAGAGGATGGTAGACCGGAGAGATTGTTTGGATTTATGGCTAAGGTGCTTCATTTTATCTCCGGTAATGTCTAATTTAAAGTGTCAAAATCTAACATTTACATCTAACTTAAGACAAAAAAATAAGCTATTCTACTAATAATGAGGTGAAGCATGTTTTACCTTAAGCAAAGAACCAAATAACCACCTAAATATGTTGTGTCACGTCTAACTTGAGGTGAGTGTCCAAGGAGAAGACGGCGTGAGAAAGAAATCTCATGGTAACTGTCTCCTTTAAATTTGGATTTGGCCTGAGGGGGTGACCAAATGAGAGTGGAGGAGCCTCAAGTGCCAATGCTGTGCTCAAGGGAAGTCGAAAGAGATTACAAACCACGCCATGTTTATTCTAAAAAATGTAAATGAGTTGATAGGTTTAAATATGAGACAAACCAAAATTCAGGTGTTGACAAGACCCCAAAATGGCCAAGTGGGTTGTAGATGTGGACCTTTAAAAAAACATCGGCTGATGTCATGGGATAGCGACTTGCGCAGTTTTTAGGTGAATTCTTGAGCCATTATATAGATGCATCAACCGAAGAAAAACACTACTTTATTCATTTAATAAATTCTTGAGCCATTATATAGATGAATCAACCGAAGAAAAACACTAGTTTATTCATTTAATAAATACTTTCTCCGTCCTGATTTATATGTTGTTTGACTTTGTTAATGTCAAATTTGACCAACTAATGTTATCCAAAAAATTGTGGAAATATGGGGAAAATCCAATTCATAGTTAGAGTATAACATATGTTACATTAAATTATAATGAAAATAAATGATAATTATGAAATTTTTTGAATAGGATGGCTAAATCAAACTTTAAATGACTTGTAAATTAGGACAGAGGCAGCAACATAAATGATATGCATAATTATTCATTTGGTGCGCAACTCGCAACTGGGGTGGGCTTGGTCATGTTCCTTGTCCACATTCGCAGGGCTCTTTCATTTGGGAATAACTAAAACACGATTGAAGTACAATACTCGTACTAGCATTCGTCGACGTGCAGTGAACGGACCTAGGCGAGTACAAAGTAGATATTATGGTCAGATAAGTATATAATTCAACTTATAAGTACAATATCTCATAGATGTACATAAGGACATGTCGTTTGTGCGTTCATTGAGCATGCTTTTGCATATGCGCGAGGGTCTGTGAGTACTGATTTATACAAAAATGTAAGAGCTAATAGATAGCTTGGTTCCTGACTCCCTCCCACTGATTGTACATGTCGTATTGCCATTGATATGATTTTGTTTCAGTAGAAGACGACTCGATAGCAGGGTATTTATAATCACCTCATAAATCTCATCAAATTTCAAGACAAGACTCCTTTAATGCTTAGGCTAGTAGGGTAAGCGAGTGGTGCATGGGTGCAAAGGTAGTTGAAGCTCCTGCTCATGCGCACACAATCTAGACTTTGCATCTTGTGTGTCTCATTAATAATATGTACATCTATTTCTTTGAGCGGGTGAGATAGCAAGATATTTATGGTAATCTCATCAATCTTAACATACACCGAATCCCAACCCTAGCTCATTTAATGCTCGTAACAGGTGAGCATGTATTTAAAATAAAAATATATAAAACGGCATGGCCCAACTCGTCAACATCCTCTGTTGTTTCTCTCTATAATTAGCAGACTACGTACCGATTAAAAACTAGTCTATCAACTCGTAGTCTCACATGGATTAAGAAATATAGAGCGCGTTCTTTTACCCAGCGAGGCGCAGGGCAACGCGACTTTGATGAGCCATCAAGAATCATCCAAGCACAAGACCAAGGCACTGCAGGTGCTGAACAGGAGCCATGATCGTTGCCCGTGCCGCGCTCAGCAAAGGAACACAGCTATAGATTTAATCTTTAATATATTAAAAATGACTACTTTAATTCAACTTTCGTAATAGTAATACATGTAATTTACATGTAAATTTACAAATTTACTAGTTAATGGTATTGTTTTAATCGTTAGTAATATACTAGTTAAAAATATGAGCACCTAAGTCCAGTAGGAGAACCATTCCATTCGTTCATTTCAAACTCCACTCGGTGTTTGAAATCATGTGTGATGAAAAATTGGTTTGAATTGAAATTGGTATTGCGAAGTATTATTTATTGGAATATTTATGCTATATCGATATACTTGTGAGAGCATGGTGATTTAATACAATCGTGGTAGTGTAGGTATATTTATTGAAATATTTATGCTATATCAATATGCTTGTGAGAGCATGGTGATTTAATACACTCATGGTAGTGTAGATATTTTTGAATTGACGTGAGTCAAGTCGTGGATTTGTGCTCGGACATGGTTTGTTGTTTATTCATGTGTAGGTGTTACTCGAGACGGAACGTGGTCGGTAACGGACTGGAACTAGGTTCGGTAGGAACTAAGATTTCGAGACTGGGTTTAGGGAGAAACCAAGGTCTTCTCGGTCGAGGACGACACGCGAGACGTTTGGGCTAAGAGAACGGTGCATATGAACTGACGGCTGCGTTGGAGGCGCGGCGTGTTCGCAGTTGCAGTGTGTGAAGATTCGGGGCGTGCATGTGTGTACGTGGTACACGTGTACATATACGTGCTTGTGCATGGTACGTAGATGTGTGCATGGATGGGATTGGATTAGTAACTTGGCGTGTGAAGCATGATGGTTGAGCCAGGCTGTTGGAGCCGTGTTCGGCCTGGACTCCAAACGTGTGGCCTGCGAAAGGCAATTGCAGCCGGCCAGGTGCAGGGAGTTGGCTTGCGGCTCGAGGTTGTCTCGGCCGGTTCGGACTTGTCGCTGGTAGAAATAAATAGGAGACCGAGCTGTAGGTTTGGGTTTTTTATTTTGTGCGACAAGAAACCGAAAGGCAACGGGCCAGTTTCCATCGAGGGTTTTAGGATTTTGTGGAGAAATCTTTTGGATGCTGTGGAGAGCATCTTATAATCAACTGTTGGTGCAATAAAGATCAAGGTTTGCAAAAGAGTTGGTAATCTCGTTCTTTGCTCTACATCTTGCATGCTCGTTTTGCTCTCTTAGATTGATTCGTTATTTCAACTTTTTGGGTTGATTAGATTCATCTATACTGCTGTTGGGGCATCAAGGTAGTGATTAGCAAAGTTTAGTTGGTTGATTAATTTCGGATTTTGCTTAATCGCGAAATTAGGGCTTAATATTTTCTCGTCATATCCTGACACAGCCATCTTGTTTCATTAATATCTCTTGATCCGGAAGTCTGATTGAGGTGATTCCAGTTGGGCTGTTTAGATAATTTTATCTAGTTTCTGTTGTTAAAATTTCAGCTAAATTGGAGTTACACTTTTTATTCCACATCAGTTTTAGTGACGATGTTATATTCTGTTCAGATTTGGAAAACGTGATTTAATTAGGTTTTGTGTTAGGGAGAAGAGCTAAAATTTATATTTAGCTTACGCAATCATTCATCCCCCTTTGTTTGCCTATCTAAGTGAGAATCGATCCTACAAGTGGTATTAGAGCCGTGATTTAATTTTAATTGTTCCTAATCGGTCATTAAAATTATTAGCTATGGATATGTATTCGACAAAACCGTGTGTTTTCGATGGTGTTGATTTTCAGTACTGGAAAGCGAAGATGGAGGCATATATCCAAGCACAAGGCTTTGCAATTGGAAGAAGGTATACAATTCATATGTAGTGCCCGAGAACAGTGCAGTGGCAGCGGAGAACATGCCAGAGGTGGAGGCAAATAGCAAGGCACGAAACATTATCATCCAAGAACCGGGACGAAGTGACTTTGATCATGTTGTTCATCTCAAGTCGGCAGATGAGTATGGAAAGCACTATGTGATTATCATGAGGGTTCATCTACCATTAAAGAGGTACGTCAAGATTTGTACAAAAAAGATTACATGTGTTTTCAGATGAAACCTGTTGAATCACTAGATGATTTCTTTGCTCGCTTTAATAAGATTCTTAGTAATTTACGTGCTGTTAGTGTTACTTATAGTCCTACTGAAAATGCACATCAGTTACTTGGAGCTTTAGATATGTCAATTTGGGAGATGAAAGTTACTTCAATTAGAGAATCTACTACCATGAGTACTCTTACATTAGATGTGCTTTATTCTAAATTAAAAACTCATGAACAAGATGTTCTTACTAGGAAGCTTGGTTCTAAGTCAATTGCTTTAACTTCACAGTCTAGTAAGTCTAATGATGATAATTCTTCCACCAGCTATGCTTTGTCTTCTTTGTCTTCACTAACCGATGAACAGCTAGATCAAGTATCGGAAGATGATTTGGCACTTCTCACTACTCGCTTTACTAGAGCTTTGCAAAATGTGAGAGCTCGAAGGAAAGGGTTTTTTGGTCTTCCAAGATGTTTTGAGTGTGGTTCACCTTATCATCTTTGTCCCAAGTGCCCAAATATTCTAGCCGGAAGATGATTTGGCACTTTTCACTACTCGCTTTACTAGAGCTTTGCAAAATGTGAGAGCTAGAAGGAAAATGTTTTCTGGTCTTCCAAGATGTTTTGAGTGTGGTTCACCTGATCATCTTCGTCCCAAGTGCCCAAAGATTCTAGCAAGAATTTCCAAAGATGAAGATGACAATGATGGAGAGGATGAAAAAGATAAGAGGAAGTACACATCTAAGACCAACAAGAAGAAGGGTTACTTGAACCGCAAGGTGGTGCACCGTGTTCTTTCTGCTCTTAATCAGGTAAATTTGAGTGATGTGGACATGGACAGCGAAGATGAATCAACTCCTAAAGGCGAGCAACATTTGATTGGGCTATGTTTGACGGCAAGTAGCAAAAGCTCCGTCGACAGCAACAGCAACCATGAGATAGAACCTACTTATGATGATTTAGCCAATGCTGTTGAAAAACTTGGTATTTTATTAGAAAAGAAAGATAAAAATATTAGAAAACATGATGGCCTTGATTGATTCTTTAAATGCTAAAATTAATAGACGTAAATCTTTGATTCCTATTGATGATACCCGCAAATCTTGTGATTTAGTCTATGCTGAATTTACTTCACTAAAGGATGTGCATGCTTCTGTTTTAAGGCAACTTAAACCTGAAAAAGAGAAAAATGAGAATCATGTTTGTGTAGTTGATGAACCTACTTATTTTGATAATTGCAATATTCTTGAATTAAAATTGAAAGATGCAAATGCTAGAGTTGATCAACCGAAAGATGATTTTTCCAAACATGAGATTTCTTCTTGCTCTAATTGTCTCAAACAAAAGAAACCCATGTCTAATTCTTGTGATAATTGTTCCACCCTTTTGAAGCGCATTGAATATTACAAACTAATATGGGAACTAAAAATTTGAATCAAATTTTGGAATAAAAGACTAGCTCTTTGAAATATAAAACTGGTTTAGGCTTTGATCCATTTGTTCACTCCAAGAATAATGCCCTTAGTGTTGTTAAATCTCTTGGCAGTGGTAAAATTGAGATTTGTGATGTGCCTAAAAAGAAAGTTTTTAAATTTGCTGGAATTTTATCTCCTACTTTGATGAATGCAAATGAAACTTCTTCTTCTAAAATTAAACATCATGTGAAGTACACTTGCAGTCATTATAGTAAAGATGGACATGTAGTAGAATTTTATTTTAGACTAGCTAAACAACGAAGAAAACAAAGAGCTAAGGCTATGTCTAATTTCAAATCAACGGCTAAGGTTTACATACTCTTATGCTTCCAAATATGACCCATGGTGGCATTTATTAATATACTAGTCTCGCATTTCCTATTCTTTGCTTAAGTAGGCATTATATCTATCATTTTCAAAATAGGGTCACACTTTACATGCATGGCCTCACGTTTTCAACGATGAGCTACTTACACCATCTAGAACTTAAATGAATACCACCAAATCCCCTTATAGCTTACTTTTATCTAGAACCCTTTTTCCTTTGCTAATTATATGCTTAATTATTAGGCAAGGGTAAAATAGTAAATATACAGCAAGCATTTAAGCTATCAAATTCTTATACTAAGCTTAGGTATACTAGCAATGTTGCTGCCCAAATTCCGAAGTTTTTGACCCACATCTAAACCACATTTCCTATTTATTAATTTAACATGCATGAACTTATTAATTTCAAAACACTAACTATTCTTGACATGCATAGTACCCCATTTCAACAGTGAGCTCTTTATACTACAGGGAGCACAAATAAAATATGTAAAACTATTTAGAGCATAACTTCTACATAAATATCATTTCCTCATTTATTTCTATGCTAAAATCACATGTAGGGGCAAAATGGTAATTAAACAGTGAACATTTGAGCTACTAAAAATCATAGTGAGCCTACATACCCTAACAACACTGCTGTTCAAATTTGGCAATTTTTGGAGATCATTTAGTCCTTATTTCTTAATTATTAGGGTTTTTCATGCTTGCATAAAATCAGGGGCAATTTGGTACTTTCCTACTCAACCATCATATTCACTAGACAGATCTATTCAAAAGGATTACAATGCAACTGATTTGGTATTTTTTTAATTTTTATTGAATTTTCTAGGATTTTTCAAAGGTTTCTGCCGAAATAATTAATTTAAAAGGAAAATCATTAGATACAGGGGCTAAATTGTGATTATTTCGGAACCCCAGGGGCTAGTACGCAAGACTTGCAAGACCTGGGTTTGTCCGAAGTTTTCGAGGCTCCGCCCATCCACTTGCTGGAGGCCGATGGGCCCGGGGGCGCTTGTACTCGAGGGAGGGCTGACCCAGAGAACTGTGGTATCGCTCCTGAGGGGGCACAACCCGGGGGTTAGGTGGGGGCGCTTTGAATCTTGGAACAAGACAGGTGGAGATTGGGGATATATGTGGGAACGCGATGGCTAGTAAGCATATACCCCTGGCATGATAGTTATTCCCGGCAATTAAAAATCGATTCGAATCGCTGATGTCCACCAGGTGTGGGAATGCTGATAATGCACACGGACAACGTAGTAACTACTTAAACACTCTGGTATTTACTACTCACGGTTTTTGGAATACCACATGATTGAATTGAACTGCTCACCTTACTGCAAGTTACTGTTATGTTGAAGGTTATATAATTGATGAAAACTTGCTACTTATATTTCACCTGTTACGGTTAAAACTAAAGGCTAAAGATCCACTTGCTAGTAAGCCGCTTCGCGTCAGCCGTAAGCCAAATCCATTAAGACCTACTGAGTAATTAGTACTCAGGGTTTGCCCCCATATTTTGAGCGCAGGTATGGAATTCATGGTCTGCACTTGTGTTGGAGGCGGAGCATGCCCTCATTTAGGATGAGATGACATGAGTGGCACGAGGGCAACATCGGTGGGCTCGATGTTGTTACCTCTAATGCAAATCTTTTGGTGATATCATGGTGACCTCTAAACTTATATTTCCGCTGCGAGAAACTTTCAAACTTGCTACCTTATAACACTATGCTGGACCTGTATTTTATTTAAAACCAGTTTGTAACTAAAGTCTAGTATTATGCTATTCAACTGCCTGTGATGATGTATCTGTTGTGGCTCCATCGTGGGTCAGATGTGTATGATGTCGGTTCCTGTAGGAAAAGGTAATATCGGGAGTCAACTGACTCTCGACGGACGACCGGGTTTCGACGGACGACCGGGTTTAGTTTGGCCTAATCACATTACAAGCCAGAGGAGGCTAATGATGCTGTGGCACCTCGCTTTGTGTATCGGGTGAAGCAAACACCTTTTGTTGGTAAAAATATGACACAAGCTAAATCTGATTTTAATCATAAAACTACTTGTGTTGTGCCTAGTGGGTTTCGTCGTGTGTCTCAGTACTGGATTCCTAAATGTTTTATTTCTAACCCCAGTACTGAGATCTCAGCATCTTCGGGTTCTATGTAGGCTTTATGCGCAAGGAAGGAGAACATATGGCTAATAGATTACGGATGCTCACGCCACATGACCGGTGATTAAAATTGGTTCTCCTCCCTTACACGTGCATCTCGAGCTGAAAGTGTTACTTTTAGATATGCTTCTTCTACATCTGTGGTGGAAAAAGGTATAGTGAAGATAAATGACAAGTTTATGTTCAAAGATATGGCTTTAGTTGATAACTTGAAATACAACTTCTTTCTGTTTCACAAATGATTGATGAGGATCTTGAAGTATGCTTTAATAAAAATGAATGCAAAGTGTTAGATGCTTCAGGGGATCTTGTGTTTAAGATATCACGCTTTAGAAGAGTTTTTAAAGCTGATTTTGATAATTCACCATCTGAGAAGCTTGGATGTCTTGTTTCCAATGACTCTAAAGATTTATTCTTTTGGCATCGTAGACTTGGACATGTTGGTTTTGATCATCTAACTCGCGTTAGTGGTTTAGATGTCATACGTGGTTTACCTAAGCTTAAGGGTGTTAGCGATATCGTTTGCTCTTCGTGTAGACATGGTAAAATGTGTGCAAGTTCACATCCACCTCTTACCATGGTTATGACAAATGCTCTAGGACAGCCTCTGCATCTTGATAAAGTTGGGCCATTACGGATTCAATCTCTTGGTGGTAAGTGGTATGTACTTGTGATTGTTGATGATTACTCTAGATATTCTTAGGTTTTCTTTATAGAATCT
The DNA here is from genome assembly GCA_030272315.1 of Paspalum vaginatum. Lineage (NCBI taxonomy): Eukaryota > Viridiplantae > Streptophyta > Magnoliopsida > Poales > Poaceae > Paspalum > Paspalum vaginatum. The sequence goes on from CM059015.1 coordinate 15,263,019, forward strand.
AAAGACGAAGTTTTTTATCATTTTAAAAAACTTGTGATTAGGCTATCTGTTGATCACCCAAGATCTCTTAGAGCTAATAGAAGTGATAATGGAACTGAATTTAAAAATTCTTTTTTCATCACTTTTGTGCTGAAAAGAAATTGAGCATCAATATTCTTCCCCATATGTACCACAACAAAATGGTGTAGTCGAAAGAAAAAATAGAACTTTGGTTGAGATGGCTAAGACGATGCTAGATGTATATCAAACATATAGAAGGTTTTGGGCCGAAGCTATATCTACTGCATGCTGGTTGACGGCACTTAAGCACGTCAAACCTTATACTGCAAGCACATAGTATCGTGGTACCATTTTCCCAGGATGAGTATCTTGGGTTTTGTCAACCCATAGAAAACTAGGTTTAAACTACTATTAATCAAGGATTAATCAATTACTAACTGGCTCTAATAGATCTAATAAGCCAAGGATAAAAAAGAGTCTAATTACTGACTAATCTATATCTAAATTATGGCATAAACTAGATATAAAACTAACTATAGCATAAACTGGATCAAGAATATGAGCTTAATAAGATCAAAAGCAAGATCAATTATGAAGGCAATACAGCTAAGGGATTGGCAAGAGATATGAGACAAACTTCTTATAAACTATAAACTACCCTAAGTATGGATCTAACGTGAAACGTAGAATAAATATGATCATGAATGTCAAAGACTTACTCGAACCTTTTCCCGGGCTGTACTGTCACTAGTAACCAGGTAATCGATGAACTAGTAAACCCTAACTATCTCTAAGCATGAACAGATTCAATCAACTAATTAAAGTAAAAAGATCTACTAAAAGACATGTGGATTAATCAATCGGGTCCGATAACATGTAGAGATAAAATATTGCAAAGACATGGATCATAGATCATGTATAAATAAATAACTCATAGAAAATAGACTATTTCATTGATCGAACTCAAGGTTTATCACAGTAAAATAAAAAGAACAGAGAGTTGCTCGAGATTCATCATGAATTTGAAGCACATAGTTGTCGAATTCGACGACACGAACAACATATCAGAAGACGAACTCGAATCTCCTCGGGAGCAGGTGAGGTCAGCCGACCCTAGGGAGGGTAGGTCGGCTGACCCCCTCTGATCCTGCCTCCTCTTGCCTCCTCCTTTCGCCGAGATCTCCTTCTCGACGAGTCTTGCGAAGATGGACCCTAAACCCTAATTTTGGAGCATTGGTTTACAATGAATTTGATTGAATTGGATGCCTCTCCTCCTAGGAAGGCCATATATTTATACTCCGAAGACTCTCCTATACATGGAATCTAATAGATCAGTTCTAAGAGTCCTAAAACACATATTTCTATGTATATACAAGTCTCTAGAAGAGTTCCGATCGTCCATATACTTCCTTGCTTGTAGGAGAAATCCTTGTCCTAGTCCTTTCCGAAATCAGCTTTCCATATTCTGCCGTCTTTAGTATTTCGACCATAACTTTCTCATCTTGACTCCAAATAAGGCAAACTCAGACTCTAAATTGTAGAGCTCGAAGAGATCTACAACTTTGTATTCAAACTTTCTTCATTTGACGTCGTTAATGTCTCCAAATTGGGCCCACAAGGTGCTGCTGTCCTGAAATCCGAGAATATCTCGAGATTTAATTGGAGTTTGGATTGGACTTTTGATAAACCTTCCTTTATCTTCATATTATTCATACTCAAGCAATCCTTAGCCTCCGGAGCCTTCTCTATAATGGGCTTGGGCCTTCTTTTGGGCTTCAATTGTCTTTATTTTATTTATCATCTCACCTCCCTAGACTTGTAACATAAATCATTTATTCGAGAAATCCTCAAAATTATCACAATTATACCCTATTTTCCTACAAAAATCAATATTGCATAAAAACAAAGAGCATTCTCGAAAACGGAGTTATTTGTTAGCAAAACAAGACCAAATCATAAGATTAACTTCTGAAAAGGTATAAAATTTTGTAAAAATAGAGCATAAATTTAGTCAAAATCTTGCGCTAACAATGCTATGTTTCAAATCGTGTGTTTTTTAGATCAAAACTTGGTAAAACTCCTTATGAACTGTGTTTTGGACATAGTTCTAGTGTTTCTCATTTTCGTGTTTTTGGATGCAAATGTTTTGTTTTGAAATCTGGAAATCTATATAAATTTGAATCTAGATCATCTGACGGCATATTTCTTGGTTATCCTGCTCATTCACGTGGCTATCGTGTGTTTGTTTTAGAGACTAACAAAATAATAGAAACCTGTGAAGTTACTTTTGATGAGGCTAGTCCGGGCACTAGTCCAAGTATTGCAGGTGCAAATGTATATGTTCAGAGGGAGAGCATATTTATTGATGATGAGGAGAAAGAAAAGGAAGAACAAAATAAGGCATCTATTACAGTGCCACCTGTGGCTTCTACTACACCTTCTACTACTTCGGCTACAGTTGGGCATCATGAAGACATTTCATCTTCCCAAGCTGAAATTGAATCGCAAGAAGTTTCTAAAGTTTCAGCTCCTCGGCATATTCAAAGAGCTCATCCACCTGAAAAGATGATTGGAAATCTTAATGAACATGTCACACGGTCCAGGTTTATGTATCTTGACTCTCATGCTCATTCTGCTTTTGTTGCTTCTTTTGAGCCCAAAGATATATCGTATGCATTAATTGATGAATTTTGGATCAATGCCATGCATGAAGAACTAGAGAATTTTGAACGTAACAAAGTTTGGAACCTAATCATTCTATATTTGGAACTAAATAGGTTTTTAAAAATAAGCAAAGTGAGGATAGTGTTGTTGTTAGGAACAAAGCAAGACCGGTTGCCCAAAGTTTTACTCAAATTGAAGGTTTCGATTTTGATAAAACTTTTGCTCCTATTGCTAGATTGGAAGCCATTAGAATTTTGTTAGCTTTCGCTGCCTCTAAAGGTTTTAAACTCTATCAGATGGATGTAAAAAGTGCTTTTCTAAATGGCATTATTAATAAGGAGGTTTATGTAGGCAACCACCGGGTTTGGAAAATCCTAAACATCCAGATCATGTTTTTAAGTTGTCCAAAGCTTTGTATAGTCTAAAACAAGCTCCGAGAGCATGGTACGATAGGTTGAAAAACTTTTAATTAGAAAAGGGGTTCTCCGTGGGAAACGTTGATAAAACTATTTTTGTTCTTAAGCAAGGCAATGATCAATTATTTGGTCAGATTTATGTAGATGATATTATCTTTGGGTGTTCTTCTCATGATTTGATGTCTCAGTTTTCAGAAACTATGAGCAAGGAATTTGAAATGAGTATGATGGGAGAATCGACCTACTTTTTGGGCTACAAGTCAAGCAGACCAAGGAAGGTACACATGTGCATCAAAGTAAGTATACAAAAAATCTGCTACATCGTTTTGGGATGGAAAATTGTAAGCCTATTATGACACCCATGGGAGATTCATCAACACTTGAACCTGATAAAAATGGTGAGCCTATTAATCAAAAGGAATATCGGAGCATGATTGGTTCACTTTTATATCTCACTGCTTCGAGACCAGACATACAATTTTATGTGTGGCTATGTGCTCGTTTTCAAGCTTCCCCACATGCTTCACATCTACAAACTGTTAAAAGAATACTCGGTATATTCATGGCACTCAAGATTTTGGCATATGGCTTTCTGCTTCCTCATATGTTAGCTTAAGATCATTTCCAGATGCTGATCATGGAGGTTGTAGAATTAATAGAAAAAGTACTTCTGGTGCATGTCATTTTCTTGGAAATTCTCTTGTTGCATGGTCATCTAGAAAACAATCTTCTGTTGCACTGTCTACTGCAGAAGCTGAATATGTGGCTACTCCTAGTTGTTGTTCACAAATTCTTTGGATAGTAGCTACACTTAAAGATTATGGGGTTACCTTAAAGAATGTTTCTCCTTTCTGTGACAACAATAGTGAGTATTGCTAAGAACCATGTGCAACATTCTAGAACCCAACATATAGATATTAGACGTCACTTCTTAGAGATCACGCGGAAAAAGGGGATGTGGCACTTCATCGTGTGGACACTGAACATCAATTATCAGATATTTTCACAAAACCTTTGGATTCTTCTCGTTCTGCTTATCTTTGGGGAGAACTTGGGGTTATTCATCCTATGGGAATATTTTGAGGGAGAGTTTGAGAAATATATGTCATATATTGTATCATATATTTTTGGTTTCATTAAAATATAAAAAAAGAGCTTTTATTTTTACCTTTAGTCATATCTCGGTGCTTGTTAGCAATATCTATTGAGATTGATAAACTGCTAGTATGATTTTTACGTCACTTGGAATTTTTATGAAACTTTTGAGTGAGATGAGGCATGACACATAAAGATCCTGAATATAAATAAATATGCTATGCTGATCTGGTGACTAGCTTGGAAGAGATTTTCTTATGCATGTTTGGCTATATCTATTAAATCAGTGTGCCATATTAAAGATATGAATTCTAAAAAAATAAACAGTGCAAAGCACTAATGTTTTATGCCTAGTTCATCTTACGAGACGGCTTATCATTGCACTTTGGTATGAACTTGGAGATGAACATAGATGAAAATACCATTGAATGGTGACTACTTGTGTGTGCAAGAACCTCACAATGAGTCGTGTGACCAACGCTCAGGTGGCATCTGGGGCCCAAATTGCTGTACTGAAATAGGCACTTGTGAAATTTGATGAAAAATTGCATATATAATTTCTAAATTTTTTCTGAATTCTAGATATGGTTGATTCATGTCTGAGAAATTTCCTTTAAGTTCGTTCCAATGAAAGCATGCATTCTAAATTGTGAAATTGAAATATTCTAGTGCTGAATTGAACTTAAAGACTGTGTTTAGTTTAATCTTGAGGCTATATTAGTCTCATTTGAATTGTTACCTTTTTATTTGGATTGCTTTTGGTAAACATCAAAGCTCTGATAAAAAAAACTGCTAAAAAAGCTGAATTTATTCTCTCTTTTGTGTTCTTGATGAATCCATTGTCAAAAGGGGAGAGAATTTTGGTCATTGAACATTGACATAAGAATTTTTTTTTTCTTTTTCTTTCTTCTTTGGTTCTCTCACGGGGAGATTTTATTCTTGAAGAAAAGGGAAGATTTTTTGATCTTTTACGATGATCTTTTCCACTCTGCTCTTGTTTACAAAAATGACATTAGTGTAAGTAAATGCCAATGTTCAATGTTTATATGATGTTGCCAATGTTTTCATCAAGGGGGAGATTGTGAAATCATGTGTGATGAAAAATTGGTTTGAATTGAAATTGGCATTGCGAAGTGATTATTTATTGGAATATTTATGCTATATCGATATGCTTGTGAGAGCAAGGTGATTTAATACATTCGTGGAAGTGTAGGTATTTTTGAATTGGCGTGAGTCAAGTCGTGGACTTGTGCTCGGACATGGTTTGTTGTTTATTCATGTGCAGATGTAGCTCGAGGCAGAACGTTGTCGGTGACGGATTGGAACTAGGTTCAAGTTTTTGGAACTAAGTTCGGGGAGAAACCGAGGTTTTATCCATGGAGGATGTCACGCGAGACGTTTGGGCCAAGAGAACGATGCACATGAAGTGACGGTTGCGTTGAAGGCGCGGCGTGTTCGCAGTTACAGTGTGTGAAGATTCGGGGCGTGCATGTGTGTACGTGGTACACGTGTACATATACGTGCTTGTGCATGGTACGTAGATGTGTGCATGGATGGCATTGGATTAGTAGCTTGGCGTGTGAAGCATGATGGTTGAGCCAGGCTGTTGGAGTCGTGTTCGGCCTGGACTCCAAACGTGTGGCCCGCGAAAGGCAATTGCAGCCGGCCAGGTGCAGGGCTTGCGGCTCGAGGTTGACGCGGCCGGTTCGGACTTGTCGCTGGTAGAAATAAATAGGAGACCGAGCTGTAGGTTTGGGTTTTTTATTTTGTGCGACAAGAAACAGAAAGGCAACGGCGGCCAGTTTCCATCTAGGGTTTTAGGATTTTGTGGAGAAATCTTTTGGATGCTTTGGAGAGCATCTTATAATCAACTGTTGGTGCAATAAAGATCAAGGTTTGCAAAAGAGTTGGTAATCTCGTTCTTTGCTCTATAGGTGTACAGTACTGCTACAGTGTAAATTCCGTACTATGGTCTCTCTGCTGGATTTAGTCTTAGGATTTATTCTTCGTGTGTCACCTGTCTCAAAAAATATGGGCAACTTCATGGACATGGTTATTTGACCCTGAGTTTTGATCCACGAATTCTTCATTTGCTTGTCGTAGTTGGATAAAAGGCGGCTGCTGTCAAAGTATATCTGTCACATTCTTGTTCCACTAATCCACTGAATCATTTGCATCCAAGCAGGCATAGGCGCTCTTTTATTGTGTCCAAAGGTACGTGTGGTTCATAACCTATGGTGGCCATACTAAATTTAAGTCACAGTTTAACCATATTTGATTTCATATCTAAAATTTATTTAAATAACACGAATGAAAATTGTGCTGTTCAGAAAAATTTTAGTTTAGGGCCACGCTAATGCGCCACAGGGTCGCGCGCTCCGAGCGCACCCCTGTCCTCCTCCAGTCGCGCCGTCCCAGCTATGTCGCCCCCTGACCGCGCCCCATCCTCCCCTGGCCGCGCAGCCCCCCTCCACCGACCACGCCGTCCAGATGCATCACCCTCCCACCGAGCCCTCCCCATCCTCCCCTGGCCGTGCTGCCCCCCTCCACCGACCACGCCGTCTAGATGCGTCACCCTCCGACCGAGCTTCCGCGGCAGCAGCCCCTCCATTTGCGGCTAGTAGGAGGAAGAGGAGGTGCGTGGTGGTGGATGCCCCGAGATGGCTGAATCGCGCAGGGTCCGCTCCACAACATCGACCGACTAGGCCTACGGCAACTCCGAATCTGCGCCGACTGCCGCTGACGGCGACATCGCACCACCCGCCGCTCTCTGCCTGCACCAGTCCTCACCAGAGCACAAGTTGTGCGCCGCTCCACCCTTCCGGCCGCGGTGTCGGTCAGCTCCTCATACACACACGACCAGCAACCGACAACCCCTACGCAGACCTCAAGGTCGCTCCGCCGCCGCATGACTGTGATTTCGCTAGGCATAAAGATGAAGAGATGCTCCTGACAGGTGGGCCCCACGCCACGTGTTCACTGAGGTGGCGTTGATCTGTACATCATAGTGGCAAAACCACCCTCCAAAACTGCTTAAGGGATGTTTTGTCCTATTTTCTAAAACTTAAGGTGCTAAATATCCGGTTTTTGAATTCAGAGGGTTAAGTATATTATGCAGTATAGCTCAGTGGGTTATATAGACTTTTTCCTATAGAAAATGAACAACAGGAAGGAGGATCGACACAACTATGCATTACCCGATATCATGGCAGTAAATAAAGCCCGTTCTGCCATTGCACCAAACTGTCATTAGGTCAGTGAAGAATAGGAGCCCCACCTTAAAGGTCTGATTGGTTGGTTGCATACATCTAGCTTGGTTACGATTCTAATGCAACATGGTTTTAAATAGGCTATAGTTATGCAACATGGTACTGTTTGGTTGACTGCACAAGGATTGGTGATAGAAAAAAATAAATAATTAATCTTTTAAAATTTATATAGCAAGTTTGATCTAGTTTCATTCATAAAGATTTCAAGAATACAAATATGAAATCGGCTCAGCGATTAGTTATTGTAATAAAGAGATATTACAAATAAACGAGTTAAAAAAGGTGTTTCGATTTCTGTGTCTGCACACACTAAGGCTGGCTCCGGATAAACAGCCAAACCGGCTGCTCTAACTTATGCAGTTTAACCCACCCCTTATACTACTCTGGACAGCCTAAAGATCTGGGCCAAGCAACCAAACACCATCTATTGCACTATACTAGGCTGGACAAAGCTAACGCTGGCAACCAAACGACCCCTAACAAACTAACCTAGGAGAATGCTAAGCTTGGGGGATTTTACACCATCTTTTCAGCTTTGAATGATGAGAAAAGAGAATGTCCCATGTCATCGCTGCAAATAGCATAGATAAAATATTTAGCTATAGGCCCTGGATGGCACAGATGGAAAAGCTATAAGATAGCATTTCTAAATTTGATGAGAGCTGCATCTATACATGGGCCTTGTTCGCTGTAGCTACAGCTGCAGCTGTTTCAGCTGAAAACACTGTTTCGGCTGAATGATTGTGAGAGAAAAATACTATTCTACGACTGCAAAAAAACCGAAAGAAGCTAAAAGTAATTCAAACGAACAGGACTATAGTTCATAAATCTTAATCTAAGAAAATAGCACCATCGAATGAACAAATCATAAGTAGTAAACACAGAACGTCAAAGGCGCAATAATAAAAACGAAGCATTGCAACGACGGGACAAGCAGAATAAAGTCATTGGCTCAATTGAGCAGCAGCCTATCAAGCATGGAAGCGGACTCAGGAAATAACTTAGTCAGAGTACACTCATCGTAATATGGAAAAAACACACATGATTAAGTTAATACTATCAGATTATTTCTGGAATCTACAAATTCTATTATAGCCACAGCAACAGCAGGAATGGTGCATCCGACACAAGCAGAAAGATAAGGACGCTCACTTGATTGCAGTAGCAGGTGGATTTGTTCTCCATTGCCTCTATGTACCAAATGGGGGAACTCAAAAACCACACAAACATGAAAATGGAGGGAAAATAGCAACTCAAAACCAAGAACATAGCAGAGCAACAGAGATTTCACCTCAGTGTCCTAAGGTCCGCAACCAGCTTCCTGATGAGTGATGACCATCTCCATTGCTCAAGGTGCCAAGGGGCACGGTGGAATGCTCATAGTATATGATGCACGTTTGCGCCTATTCAAAAACAAAACACATTACAATCAGTTTGTTTCTATGTTCAGTACTGTCAAATGACTGAACAAAGTTCAGATTAATATGCCTGATAACAGCAGTCGTTGTCATAATCCGGCGTCAATAGCCAACCCAGGGCATGAGCCAGTATGCACTCCGCAACAAACCATTTCACCCCCCCCCCCCTACTTGCAATTTGCAAATGAGGCGTCATGTGCTTTGTATTCATAATTCGTTCACGATGGATGCAAAGTTCTTGTGCAACCAGAAAGGAAAGGACCAACCAAGCACATTTCATTTCCATTAACAAAAGGGACAGGCCAGCATTACAGAATGCATCGATCGGTGCAAGTTAAACAAGCAGATTACCCAGCAAACGAACAGCTACAAGCAACGACCCTGACCCTGCAACCATGGTACAGACATGCTACCTGAAGCAAACCCCAAGAGAAGCAGGAATCCTACAAGCAAGCACACAGGCCAGACGACGAAGGCCGCCGCTCAGGCCCTCTCGCCCCTGATGCGGCGCGCGAGCTGGATGTCCTTGGGCATGATGGTGACGCGCTTGGCGTGGATGGCGCAGAGGTTGGTGTCCTCGAAGAGCCCCACCAGGTAGGCCTCGGCGGCCTCCTGCAGCGCGGCCACGGCGGAGGACTGGAAGCGGAGGTCCGTCTTGAAGTCCTGCGCGATCTCGCGGACCAGGCGCTGGAACGGGAGCTTGCGGATCAGCAGCTCCGTGCTCTTCTGGTACTTGCGGATCTCCCGCAGCGCCACGGTGCCCGGGCGGAAGCGGTGCGGCTTCTTCACGCCGCCCGTCGCCGGCGCCGACTTGCGCGCCGCCTTCGTCGCCAGCTGCTTCCGCGGCGCCTTGCCGCCCGTCGACTTGCGCGCCGTCTGCTTCGTGCGGGCCATCGGATCGGATCGGACGGAGTCGCCGGCTTGCTTGGCTGCTTGATTTTTTGCTCTGCTGGGAGATTTGGCTCTGGAATGGCTGGGAGGTGCGGCGGGTATTTGTAGGTGGCGAGCGGCCGAGCGAGGGAGGCGGAGCCGCGGAGGCCGGCAACTTTTCGGGGGACGGGGAGGCGTTGGATGGCGATGGACGGCGCGGATGGGGCTGAGGACGGGGAGCGATCCGCGGATGGGCGCCGCGGTGGGTTTCTATTGGCTGGCGTTGGTTCGGGGAGGATCCACGGACCCACGGGTCAGTCCGCGCGGCTGGTTTCTATTGGCTGGTGTTTGGGACGGGTGGATCGACGGGCCCACCGTTCACGCCGTGCTGGTGCGTGTGTTCGCAAGGCGCGCCAGCTTGGCGGGGTGGTTTGGTTTGGCGGTGAAACGAGCGGCAGGGGGCAACAAATTTGGCGGCACGATTATGATATATATAATGTTTCCTTGGAAAATAATTGTATAAAAGTCACATTAATATATTTTACAATGTTATTATAATAAAGCACGATAACCAAACATCCTATTGTACTATGCTAGAATATTGCAAGTTGCACAATCACTTTGTGAGGTTTGGCTACAACTGGAACCAGAACCGCTCATCCTCTCATGTCCTACTTTTGTTGTAGTGCTCCTGTTGCGCAGCAAAAGTAGGAGACACAAACTCAAGGTTTGGAATTGCTTGATTCACCAAAGTTTTTTTTTACGAGGAGGGAATACATACATCAAAAGTTATTTCAAAGTATTACTTGCATGCTTTGTTAAATTCAACATCAATGCATCATCTCTTATTTTTAGAAAAGCATTTAGAAGGTAAGTGTAGCTTTTAGACTCTATGCTGAGAACCGATAAAGGCCCATTCAACGGTAAAGTATAGGAGCTACCATATCGGCTTGGCAACTTCCCTATGCCATCGATTTTCTGATGCCTAGGCCTAGATCAACATGATTGGGTGAGCAGCCAAAAGCCACTAGCACTAGGCTAGGCCATTTCTGAATACTTCAAACCATATAACTTTTGAATAAGGGAGGCCAAACTCAAACCTAACTTCATATATTACTTCTACATAAAATCATTTCCTTGTCTCCTTTGTTTGGATTCTTCCCATGTTTGTTATGCAAGCTTATCATAGTGACAATGCTATGGTAGATGATTTTGAAAAGGGTTTAGTGCTAAGGTGCCCACGCGCTAAAGAAGTAGAGAAGTAGGTTAGGCTAGTGTTGGCAACAAACTACGAGGTGAGGCAATGTAGGTGGTCACGGCTTCTATATTTGTATCTCATGAGAGCACCGTGCAAGATTGTGCTACATCAAAACCTTATTATTTGTGATGCTTGACTGAGAAGAGGATTGGGAGGAACCAACGCCTTTGTGACTGCCTCAATGGGGATGTAGGCAACTAGGCAAGACACTCGATGTCTTTTCCCAAACCTCTGGATAAATACTAGTGTCCCGCATGCTTCTCCTTGACACTTATTTGCATTGCTTGTATACCTTCGCTTGTCCTTGTTTTTATTTGTACATTTGCGTATGTGTGGGATGCATGTGGGCCTGGACGACGTAATTGAATCCATCGCTATTAAAGCCCTTGGTACTATCTTGTGGTCCACATGGCTTATAATAGTTTGTAATAACTAGTGTAACTTTTAGTGTTGCTATAAGGTTTTTCTAGTTGCTTAAAGCTAGTTGCTTGCTAGAGATAGCTCTAGCATTAAGCTTAGTTAATCGCTCTTAGTAGTTATTTTTGAAAGCTTAAGCTTTCCTTATGCTAGTCACTTGGTTGAAAAAATAAGTTTGAACGTTATGCTAGTCACTAGTTATTTCCATTCAGTTTTTGTGTTGAACTTTTTTATCAGGTCACCTGTTCGCCCATCTAGGTGACTCGAGCAATACAAAATCCTTTCATCAAGTAACACAGGGATTTGCTCACCAAAGTTTCCAAGCCACAAAGAAGTGCATATGTATCCATGGATGTTCCTACAAACAACTAGGTCTCCTTCAACCCGTGTCCTCACCCAAGCAGCTTCTTAGATCAAGACAGGGTTTGCTTAACAAAGTGTCATGGCGATTAGAAACTTTCCAGAGCTCACCCGCATGAGTTGGGGATCTTCGATGGGTGACCTCATAATTTTGGTGGACAAACTACCAAGAGTAACAAGCTCAAATTGCATTGGCTCTGATGAAGAACTCAAATTGACAATCATGAGATAATACATCATTTTGGGGATTGTGTAATAAAACTCTATTCAACATGGGCATCCTATTTTGTTCCTAGATGGTATGGGGGGCAAACTAACCAATTGAATGCAGGCACAATCTGTTTATAGAGGCTAGGCGAGTAAATAATCGATGACTAATTTGTATATCAAACAAACTTAAATCTACTCTCTCAAACCATATGAAAATATTTTTGAACCACACCGTCTGCCTAGAGACAACGCAATAAAATAAGACCATTACAAGCCTTTTAGTTCCAAATAAGTTGGGATAGGCTTTAGTTAAAAAAGCAAGCATATATCTTATCTTTTATCATTTTCAAAATTCTAATACTTTGAATATAGTAGTTCAATATTTTTTGACACCCTTGGCCTGCGCCCGTGATACTGATCTCTAGCTTATCTATAGAGGATGATTGTGATACCAAAAATGCAAAAGGCCCTCCCGGGCTCACTTGTCTGAAAACACAAAGCCTAAATGGAACAGAACCAAAGATGAACGCTCTTGCACATTAAGTTCTTGCGTTCCAATCATTTGGACAGATGCGTGAGGCGCCCTACACCTGGTCTTAAGCAATTGACACGGTTGACTTATGATACAATAGAAAAGTCATGTACATGCCATTTATTTTGTTGTGCTTTTCTTATCATTAAAATGATCTAAGTATGACTTCAATTTTTCATATTCATACTAGAAGTTTTAGGAAGACAAATGGCTAAACGCTATGTTCCAAATTATTTAAGTGTGCATTTTGCAAAAATCACATAAGAGAGAATAAAAAAAGAAATCTAACAAACACCAACATGCTGCCGATATATACTGAAGTCCTGTTTAATTACTGTTTTAGTAATTATTTTTTGAGAGCTTATAATCATCTTTCCCCTTTTTTATTCCTGACGAGGGGTTATAACCATCTTTCCGACAAATCGCGCTCACGTATATGGAATTTTTTTTATTTTTATATTTATTTTATTTATTTTTTGCAGAAATAAATAGAGGATTCAAAAAATTACAAATCTATACCATTACCGCCGGACCATCCGGCGGTAATTAAAAAACTCCGCCCTATCCGGCGGTTTAATGACGTGGCATCCTCTCTGCCGCCGGATTTGAACCCCTGTCATCAAACCGCCGGCCGAAGCGGCGAAATTAAAAAATCGCCCGACCATCCGGCGAAATTTAAAAAACGCCGAATGGGCCGGCGATTTTTAATTGCCATGGCGGTATTTAGGTCCTGTTGGCGTTTTTTAAATAATAGCCGGCGGTATTTAATCCTTTTGGCGTTTTTTAAATAATGCCGGCCCATCCGGCGATTTTTGCTCCATATTTTCAAAAACAAGAGCATGGTAGTTTGTTAAATAACCAATATGAGTATACGTACAAGCAAAATGTCAATTAAAAAATTCTTTGAATGTGTACATGTAAACTATTGTAATTAGTACCGGTAAATTTGTATTTCTTTATTTTATGACGTAAAATATTTGTATTTCTTTTTCTTACCACAGAGTACGGGCTGTGCACGACCGCGGGCCGACCAATCTAAAACCTCTCGTGGGCCCAAAGCTGCAGAAGTAGCGGGCATCCCCCGAAGATGGGCTCCGCTGACGAACTCTTCAAACAACTCGTGCACAGTCCGCGGTACGTCGCAGCTAGGACAGCGGACCCCCAGCTGAACTGCGGGATCGACTCCAGTGGGCTGTCGGCGACGTAACGCGCGAAAGGCAGTAGGTTCTTGGGCACAAAGTTGCCCGCAGAGCTGCAGAACATGACCCACCCCATCAACCACAGCACGTACGCCTCCAAATGCCGCGCAACCTCGTACTCTGTGGCACCTATTCGAATTGTGCCGGCCTGTAAATAGTTGCACATAAGTAAGAACCATATGAATTTTAACTATGCCGGTTGCGGTCGAAGTGAGCTCCCCAATACCGCACTGAAGTAAGACCGGTGCTTCTTGTCCGTCGCTGCATCGAGCAGGTCGGGGGTCACGTAACCCTATGTGGCATCCATCCCTAAAATAGATTGATATCGTTACTCCACATTATAAACCAAGTATAAACTAACTAATACATTAACATAAGACTGCATGTAATTCAAAATAACATCACATAACAATAACATAACATTGCATATCATAGCATCGAATTCAAAATATTAACAAATTAAATGGCATAGTCACATAATATTATTACAATCCATGATAGCAAATCCACATGCACAGAATTTCAACTAATGCAAGAGTAACGTAGCAGAGAAATGTTCCAAACATTATGTTATTACAATCCAGTACAGTAACTAAAAATCATTAAATGACTTCATTGGTTCCTCCACGTTCGCGTCGACCGTGACTCGATGATCCTGGCTCAGGTATGTTCGACACGGTTCCTTGAGGTGTATTAGCGCATTTTTTGTAGCTGTGTCCGAACTCATTGCATTTCGAGCATATAACAATTCTTGGCCCAGCTTCGGCGTCATCCATGTTGTTACGAATGCGACGAGTCTTGCGTCGCCCTATCTGTTGTTTCATGTCAGGGTGAGGATTGGGTATGAAATCAGGAGCACCCTCTGCAATACTAGTGAAAGTCCCCGCAATGGCGAAACCATATATCTCAGAAGTCCAGATGTGATAGATTGCATCCTTCAGGTAATAGGGGGACACAAACATACGAGCGTTCAAACCTCCTACTTCCTGACATGCAGCTATGACATGTGTACACGGCCTGTGGTATAACCTCAGCTTGTGGTAGGTACAAACACAATGGTTATTGTACAGAACACATTCTTGCACGTGCCTCTCATGATTGCCTCCTCTTCGGCATTTATCCCGACAAATGATCTCAAATCGATGCTCAGCGACACCCATATTCCTGACACGATGTCCAGCGGCTTTTTTGTTTGCTTTGGCCATATACTCAAAGAATTTCTGCCCATATACGAGGCGGTGGTCTAGAAACACATTCTTTGCTGCTGGATGACGTTCCCGAAAGTATTGTGTTGTACGGTATATGTAAAATTCTACAATCCCGACAAGTGGCATGCTTCTGCTTCCACGTAACACCCAATTATACACCTCGGCAAGGTTCGTAGTCATAATACCATAACGTGCACCTCCTTCATCATGCAACAAAGACCACTTCTCCTTTGGCTCATGCTCAATCCACTCCGAGAATGACTTAATCGAACGACCAGGCCTCCGTCGCACATTAGGAGCATCAAGGCCCACATTTTCCATTGCAATTGGCTCATCATCTTCTAAATTCGCACCTCTAGTACTTACTTCCGTAGCCTTCTTCTTTGTGACTTCATCAAGTTTTTTCCACAAAACATTGAATTTCCTTTCTTGATTCTGACTACACAACCTCTTAAAAAGTTTTGTTAGTTTCGTATTCTTGAACTGTTTCTGAAAGTTAGCTCCCATGTGTCTCATGCACCACCGACTCTTCATATCGACCCACTTTGCTATTCTTTGACGTTGTACACATCCTTCCTGTAAATCTTGCACCGCTTGCATAATGCCTCCATGTCGATCATGAATCACACACACATCTCGCCGATCCTGAACAATACATGACTTGATCCGCTCTAAAAACCAGTACCAACTGTCCCCATTCTCACTCTCAACAATTGCAAAAGCCACTGGGAGCACCTGATTGTTTCCATCTGCCGCAATTGCAGTCAGAATTGTGCCCTTGTACCTCCCTGTTAGGAAGGTCCCGTCGATGCATATCACTGGGCGACAATACTGGAATGCATTGATACATGCCCCCAAAGCAAAGAAAGCACGCTGAAGAACACGCTTTGTCCGGTCCTGAGGCAAATTATAGTGCTTAATCTCAAAGTAACTATCCGGATTCCGGTCACATAGTGTGTTCAGCACACGTGGCAGGTTGTGGTACGATGCTTCATACGTACCCTATCTCATTTCCAACGCTTTCTGTTTTGCCCTATAAGCTTTTCTGTAACTTATTTTGTACTGAAAGTCATCCTCTATGCTATTGATTATTGCCTTCGGCTCATATCCAGGATTATTTACTATCTTTGAGTACATATGTTGAGCCACAAAATCAGCTGTCAAGTTACGGTGATGACTCTCAAGCTCTTCAAGGACGCATGTATGATGTTCAATTCTTGAAACGGTACAGAAAATATCATACTTTCCCAAGAAAGCATGGACCCTAAAAGGACAATCATCTCGTATGCACTTCACATCATAGACTTGTGGACTGCTCTTTTAAACTCTGAACTCTTTCTTCAGGCACTTAGCCGACCATCTTTGCACGGCCTCTTTCAGCTCTATCTTGCTATGGTAAATAGCTCCCACAGATACTTCATTCTCACTATATTCCCATAGAGCCATTTCACCTTCATTTACTAGCAGTTCTGAGTGATCAAAGTTCCTCCATTGACTTGGAACCTGGTTCAATATTTCATCTTCACTATCTGAATCTTCATCAACAGGGACATTGGCCTCGGCATCCTCCCGCTGCATCTGTTCAACCAAACCTACAATTTCTTCACCCTCATCTACCTCACCCCTTGGTTCCCGTACTGTTTCATTTGCTTCACCTTGCTTACCTATATCAACGCCCACCTCGTTAACCTGATTCACATTATTTTCCACCACTTCTTTAACTGTTATGGCCTCATCACAGCCCCGTGAGCTTTCTGGTTCACCATTCACCTTCTCGTATGCTTGCATAAAAAACCAGAGGTAACCCATGACGTAAGCTAACATCAACAAACCTCCTCCATACGGCAGTGCTTTCTATTTGCACTAATTCATAATAAACAGGAGATGAACTCCTAGTTGTTACTGCTGAGATGCTCAATTGACATTCATCATAATCCAACTTAAAACACTTCATGAACCGGTTATACACTGAACGAAATGGTCTCTCAATTGCTTTGTCCAGCCCTTTTGTCACTGACCGAAACCCACTCAAATCTACCCCGAACTGACCGTAACGTATCTCTCCTTCACCAAAATATATCTGAAAATATGTTTTCTGTGACATGCCTGACTACAAATGCGACAACCAAGACAGTACTTAGCACATATGTAACCACATTTCTATATAACACTAAATTTTTCTTATATTATAATGATTGAATATTCTATTTAAATCTAAAACTGGTAAATGTGCTAATATCAACTAAAATAGTATGAGTATTACATAAAACGAGACTATATCCGCTAATGGTAATTCAAACTGGTGCTAATATTATATAAAATACTACTACCGTTACCTAATCTATTAATATTGTATCTAAACTACTACTAATATCAAAGAATACTACTAATGATATTTAAAATGCTAAAAAAATACATGTTTCAAAGAAAATTTACCTGCAACCTTGGCCTCCTCTACTCCCTCTCTCTCTCTCCCTCTCTCTCCCTCTCTCCCTCCTGCGCGGCGCGCCGGACACGCTCTCTCCCCTCCGCGCCCTCTCCCTCTCCTCCTCTCCCCTCCGCGCCCTCTCCCCACGACCTTGCGCGGGCGGCGGCGGGGACGGCGGGCGGCGCGGGCGGCGGGCAGTGGCGAGGAAGAAGAAGGAAGAAAGAAAAAAGAAAGAGGCGACCGGCGGGTGTATCGGCCTAAAATCGCCGTCCCCGCCGGCGGTATTTAAAAAACTGCCGTCCCCGCCGGCGGGTTTTAAAAAACCGCCGTCCCAGCCGGCGGGTTTTAAAAAACCGCCGTCCCAGCCGGCGGTTTTTAAATACCGCCACCCAATCTGTCGTTTTTTGGTCCGCGGGCCCACCGGTCGCTGCGCATGCAGCACTGCCAACCTGTTCTGGCGGTATTTAAAAAACGCCGGTTGATCCGGCGGTTTTTAAATACCGCCGATTGGGCTGGCGGTATTTATATTCCGCCAATTGGTCCGGCGGTATAGTCCATATTTGCAAATTTTTCAATCGCCCATTTATTTTTGCAAAAAACGATTTAAATAAATATAAAAATAAAAAAATGTCACGTATATGCCCATCCAAGCCCATGTCACTCTGTGCGGCCCAGCCCAACGCACAGCATCCTCACCATTCTCCAACCCACCCGCAGGTCCCGAAGCTTCTTCTTCCCTTCCCTTTGTGCGAGTCACCACATCTGCCCATTCTCGCCGCCCCTCCGAACTCGCCGTCCTCCTCTCGTCCGGTGAGTCCAGATCCGTCTGTATCTCGCGATCCATACCAGCCATATGTATTTTTTTTTCCTTCCCTCGGGGCTAATCGCCGCTGTCCTGCGCCCTCTGCAGCTGGATTAGGGCTCTCCCTCAGCTCGCCGGAGTTCGCTGCGCCCCCATGTGAGTAAATCCACCGATCTGATCCATCCCCATCCCAGACACCGCGTCTCGCGCTAATCTCTATTCGAGCATCACTTACGGATCGACCGGCTTCTCGTTGCCGATGCTCGGATCGGTCCGGCCTCTGCGACCCGTGGATGCCGTCTATTGATTCGTGGATGCTTGTTTACTTCCTAGAAAATTCGTGGTTGCAATGTCGTTTGTTTGCTAGACGAGCATTACGCCCGTTGCGGAATAGTTCCGTGCGTTGTATTAGTTGTCAGGAATTCCTAGTAGTAGGATGCGGTCGTGTTGTATACGGTGTGGCCGCATTGGCAGGATCCCTGGGGAGAGGCATGGGCCATCAAACAAACATTTGCCTCATAGATTCTTAATTTTTGGGTCTATATGTGTCATTCCTGATGTCTAAGTTTTTATTCTTGTATGAACTGTGATCATTTTCATTTTACTGATCAGTTTCTTAAAACTGTTAGGTGCTAGGCCGGAGGTTATGCAAAGCTTAGCACCTAAGCAGGTCTAGGCAGTGATTATGCGTTTCCCAGCGATTGCCTCTTATTGTTATACTCGCCAAACCTAGCATTCTGAACTTCACCTCTCCCCCTCTCCCCTGTGCGCACAAAATTTTCTGTAGATGCTTCCTCAGTTCTACACGTTTTTCAAGCACAGTAATTATGTTTGAATAGCTATCCTCCCGAACCTCTGTTGCCAAGCTTGATATGGAATCAGGTGTGAAATATAAACTGTTTGCATGACAAATAGCATGTTAATTAGAGACTAAAATGGTATAGCTGCTGTGTGGTTCGATGCTTGATAGATCATTATATTTCTGCAAGTGTTGTTGAAATGTTTTGGCATGCTAAAACGTTCATGAGAACTTTGTTTAGAAATACAAACTGCTTCCGTTGTTTTCTTTAAATAATATGCATTCACGCTAGATGGTACTTGTGTCTTCTTTCAGTGGATTTCTTTGGGTTATCTATTGGTAGAGATTCAATTCAATTTGATTATTGTCTATTGTTTGTAGTCTCAGGATCTTGCATTGTGTTACAGGGCAGATGAGGAGGTATCTGACCCAAAGGCTCTCCTAGAGGAACGCTCAAAGGCTAAGTGTGTGTCGCAGTGGTATGAGTATCAGGTAATCTGCTCTTATATCGGTAGTTGATTCTTCAGTTCCTAGTGTCTGCTTTCTATGTGCATAGGGGCAAGTTCTTAATCTATTTTAAAACGTTTTTCACTGTCTATTAAATTCTTTATCTGTTGTTTTGTTAAGTCAGATAGGCTGCGCTCTGGAGTTACTTTTGAGCCAAGTTTATATGGTCTGCTTATAACCTTACCTAGGAATCCAAATATGATCTGCTTATAACCTTATCTACGAAGGAAATCTGCTTATATTTTGTTTCTGTAATTTTATACTATCTCAGGAACTTTTGAATAGAACCTTCTTTATTTGTTTTAGCAGCTACTCCCTCTATTCGTTTTTATTTGATGTCAACTAGTGTAAATTTGAGCTAATGGACGTCATACAAAAAAGAACGGAGGTAGTATATATTGCTGAGGTACTAGTTGTAACATATAACGTGAAAGGGGATCGCATTTTGAGTTTAAACTGCATTTATACGACACTTGTTTTAGCAGCAACCTTGTGAACTTATAGGTAGTAACTGTTATGTACAGTCCAAGTCCAATGTACTTGTCATTTAGGAAATGGACATGGCCTCCTATAGACACTAATTATTTCTTAGTGCATGTTAAGGAAAGCTAATTAAAGGATAACGAAGAACACTTGATGTATTTGATGATAAATCTGCTAACATCATTCTCAGATGACATATCTAAATATATTAATGTACAGTAGTGGTCAAAGTTCTATATTTTGGCTGAGCATTTTGTGATGACATTTAAGTTGGACTTATGGTTATCATTACCTTGTTCTCTGCTTATGCTGTAAGTTCACAATCCTAGATCTTGAAGATTTTTGCCAGTTTTAGCACTTCAAGTTCTCCATGTCTTATTTTACTGCCACAAAGTATGTTAACATTTGTTGTAACACTGGAGCGCGAGCTTATGAGACTTATGTTGTGCACAGAAATGTGTTAAGAGGATTGAAAACGACGAGACTGGGCATAAGCACTGTACCGGCCAGTACTTCGATTACTGGAAATGTGTTGACAAGAATGTGAGTGCTTGTTGCTTATGTGTGGTCATATACATTCATCTTGTTGATGTGCCCAGTATTTCTTTTACTGAAACACTTGCTTACATGTTTTGACCATTGCTACTGTGCAGGTTGCTGAGAAACTCTTTGATTTGCTAAAATGACAAGGAAATGTTTCCTCTCCTGAATTTCCACTCAAAACTGGTAATAATTGTATCATTTGTGCACCCTATAGACAATCCAGGTGCTTAATATCTGTCAGAAGTTTTGCCTCTTGGGTAACAACAATTTTTCCACTGCCGGTTTCATTTCATTTCTGCTAGTAGTGTTGATCTTCACAGCAGGTTTCCTCCTGCACTGTTGGATAAGAAAGTGAATGAAATATTGATTGTGACTGAGCATGAATTGCTGTAATCTACCTTGGCTGCTTTCATATTGCATTTTTACGAACATATAGCTAATCATTTGGGTCCGAAGACCAGGGGTTTTGTTTGGATCTCTCTAGTTTATTTATAATAAATTGTAATAGCTGGGAGGAGCGAGCTTATAGTTCTTATAAGCTCGGTGGTTGGATAGATTAGAGATAGAATGATTAAAAGCTGGAGCATGAGGTGGTCAATTTGGATCAGCTTTAGCAGCTTTATTCTGTATGCTATAGCTGATCCAAACGTGGCCTGAATAACAAGTCCACCAGTACTAGTTGGTGGTAATGGTTTGCCATGAGCAGAATGTTCCAAGTACCAAGTACTGCACTGCAAAGTAATCCTTGATATGGCTGTGGGTATGTGGCACGAGGTAGTGGTAGCTATTGCCCAGACGTGAATTGCCACCACATATTGCTACCATTATATATATCATGCTTGCATGTTTTGTCTGTATGTGTAGTTCCCTGTCAAAATATGTTTACTGGCCACTGTATGTAGCTGTCTAGTGCGTTTTGGTGGGTTAAAATCCGATGTTGACAGAGGTCATCTTCTTAAGTTGTGTTCGAAATCTCAATCATCCGATGTGGAATGTTAAATCAGTTGTCTCCTGTGCCTGCCACGATTTTGTTGCGCTGCGCTTTCTTTCATGACTGGCTGACTGGATTAAATAGATTGGATTGGATGTTGTAACATCCCTTGCTGTGGAAGGTAGTGATCAATGTGTCCTGACTAGGCATTGCAAAATCTGCTTAAAGGACGTTTCAGATCCGTGTGGTGCACACTATCTATTTTGTGCACCTTAACTACGCCGTCTCTTAGACGTACATGTACGCTAGAATGTTCCGAGGGTGTTTTTCATGTTGGAACTGAACTCTGGGATTTTGGTGTCGTACGTTGATTATATTGAGCGCTATCAGTTATAGAGTGGAATACTCGTTTTAGTTTTCATAGTTACTTTTCTGACCTAGACCACAACTAGAGAATGGAATCATCTGCGAGCCTGTGTGAGGCTAACGTCACCAAACAGCGTATCTCATCCACCGTGCATCTTACTTTTTATTTCGAACTCGCTATGTCTATAGTGTATCTATAGTGTTTTGCACTTTTTTTACACATTGGTGACAATAGTCTGACAAAGCGATTGATGTATGTATTCGGCTGCGCAGAGTAGCCTAGGTCGGTTGCTGTGTCATCCTCCAAAACTGAGGTTTGCTCATAATGTCTTTCACTTGGCTTCCTCAGAGGTATCCCTCTCATCCAAAACGGCGGCCAGCACTAGAACACAGTGATCTTATCCTCTTCTGTGCCAGTGGCAGTCTGATTTGTTTTTTTTTCTTTGCATACCTATCAGATTTTCAGCCATTGAGCGTTATTGAGGACATACGTATTTTGGAACGGCAAATATGTTCGAGACGGGCCCTTATAACATGGGCATTAGCCATTGGAAAACGCACGTATCTTTAAGGGTAGATCAACCCATCGGTCGACGTTGGTTGAACAAAGATTTCACACCTTTCGCAAAAAGGAAAAGATTTTGCAAAAAGATTCCAGACCTCAAATGTCAAAGTGGCATGGATTCTCCTATGGAGCAATAATATACTCCATATGTTTTTTTTATTTGTGCTGGTTGAACAAATATTTCACACTTTTTTTTTGCAAAAAAAGAGAGAAAAGATTACGCACCTTGGCCATAAGACAACCCTCAAATGTCAAAGTGGCAGGGATTCTCCCGTGGAGCAATGATATACTTTCTAGCCGGAAACAAACATGGAGAATGGAGATAGCCGGCAACAAACATTGGAGAATGGAGATAATGGTGTTTTTCTATTCTCGGTAGCATCTTGCTTATTCCTAAAGTGAGTAGTATTTGTTGCCTCACATAGTGCTTCAATTATGCTGTTAGTAAAGATTCTCTTACCAACATGATCTCACCCTGTTATGATTACGATCCGGTGGTAGGGACAAAATTGTGATGCCGCGGCCATGAGAAACCAGAGACAATCTCCATGAGACAATCTCCATCACAGACGATTCACCGTTGCCTCACTGCAAGATTTTTTCTCTCTCGCTCTCACCTATCAATTGCTTCGATGTGCCATTCCAAAGCCTTCCTCAAATTATAACGGTGCCAGTTCAGTTACTCAAATTTAGATTTCGCGTTATTTGAAATGATAGTGGCATCATTTGCAACATAAAGTAACTGGAAAATCGGAGTGCCGTACTGTCGTGTTACCCTGATTGCTTGATATTAATGGTGGAGATTTTTGAGTGCCCTGCATCCCTTTCAATCTCCCTCGATCCACGATTCACCAGACAACCCATTATTCACGGTGCACGATAGTGCTTCACGAGGCTATGGATTTACCATTTTGCCGCCATAATTCATGAACCAAGGTGAATCAGCACGATAGTGCTTCACGAGGCTATGGATTTACCATTTTGCCGCCATAATTCATGAACCAAGGTGAATCAGCATGTTGTGGCCTTGTGGGTATTTTCAGTCAATGTAGTATGCACCAAGGTCATCCAAAATCTCTTGCCATCGGTATCATTCCTCCTTTCATTATGTCCAACTTCTTTCTTCTTGCATAGACCGCCTTGTTCCTATGACCTCCCCACCTCCTTTGTATTTGACCAACTCTTACCATGCTAACTTGATAGTCTGTAGCAACCCTACAACCTTTTGCTTTCCCACCATTAACTCCACCGCGAAAGTGTTAGGAAAGTACACACTTTGCATATACAAATAATTCCTAAAATAGATAGCACATGAACTAGCGATAAACCATACATCGCAAGAAACAACATGTCCATATAGCAGATTGAATCTATCACGAAAGGATTTTAACAAAACATAGAACTTTCAGTGGGGATCGCTCCAGCGGATGAGATGAGATTGTCGACGGCGTCCGTAAAACGTAGCAGATCAACTCAGCGAGCAGTCGTGTGATCGCTGCCCAAAATCCCAATTCGCCCCAACCTGTGCAAGTTTCAGCGGATCGAGGTTTCTGAGACACTGCTCGAGGAGAAGAGAGTCGTTCGCCAAAACCCTAAATGAATTTCTCTCGTGCATAGGGAGAACGCCCCACCTTAATTATAGATGAGCAGGCTTAGGGTTACCTCCAGCAGAAGGAAAGGAACTGACTTGGCCATGACCTAATCAGTTTGGTTCCGAGCTTAATACACAAGATACGGTAGAATTTTATTAAAAGAATTGGCAAAAATAAAGAATAGGAAATTCGTCAGTCGCCAAGTCACAAGTCACGCGAAAATACACGAATACGTGCGCGCAAGGCTAGCTCTCTCATTCTTCCAACCAAGGAAGGCCAAGAGACATGCTATATAACTAGATTTCCATCCTCCTCAACTTCCCATATGGACTAAATTTATGCCATCCCCTCAACACATGAATGGGCCTTTGAGGTTTATTATTGCATAAACTCCAAGAGAAAGCACCTCTGAACTAGATAGTCACACAACCCAATCCTAATAGGTGGACCTCTCATCCAAGTTTTGTTAATCGAGAACGCTCTCACCTGAGCGTGCGGAGCCACACGGCGATATCGGACGCTGGGTTCCACCTCCTTCGCAAAAAAATCAGACACCCTTCTCCAATGTTGCAGTAGTTGTTCTAGATTATTTCAGTAGTTACGTCGTGATGTTTCAACAGTATTTTCTCAATGTTTCGTCCAATTTTTAAAAAAATTTTCACCAGATTCGCGGACCCAAAATTTTCATTCAATTCAGTTAATTTTTCATATCTGTCGATGTTGCAATAGTGTATTTTCAATGTTTCATTAGTTGTTCATTGATGTTTCGGTAGTTATTTTCTCATGTTTCATGCATCGCCCGACGCGTCACGTCTGGATTTTTTTTTCCAAAATATCGATGTTGTAATAGTACAATATTTAATGTTTCAGCAGTACTTCATTGATGTTTCGGCAGTTTAATTCTGATTTTTCATCCGATTTTTTTAATTTCTTCACTGGATTCGCGGGCCCGAATTTTTCATTCAATTCAGTTAATTCACACATGCCGATATTGAAATAATGTATTTTTAATGTTTCATTAGTATTTCGTTGATGTTTCGGCAGTTCATTTCTGATGTTTCAGCACATGGCTCAAGGACGGTTCAATCGGACGACTGAGCACGGTTTGATTGGACGGCAGGAGATGCGTCCGATCGCCCGGCGTCTACCCGAACGTCCGGGCGCTAGCGCTCCCGTTTGTTAATTGAGCTCTTGCAATGTTTTCCCTATACAAAACTATTGCAATTTTAATTAATAAGAGACGTTTTACAGTGACCGGAAAAGTACTCACCGGTACGGGAGCTATGAGGAACCTCTTCTATTAAATTTTCACCGGCTATTATAAAAATAAGGACTTCAATGAACTAACAAAATTATGTAGATACCGGCCCCACCATTTTTTTACCGTCTTACTCCTACCTATTTGGTACCTCTTCTTTCATATCGTCTATTTTTAACCCATTGAATCTTGCTTGATGAATGTCTATTATTTTCCTGATCATCGTAAATTTTGTATTTAAATATATACCAAGATTGTACTTATCTAAATTATACTATTTTCTGGATTATTCCAAATTTGACCATGTTTATAAAAAGATATGATCCTTTTGATATGAAATATACATTATTACGTTCGTAAGTTTCTTTTTTTATAATGAACTATTTTTCTTTATATAACTTGACTTAAAGGTAAATCAAAACACTATTATTTGAAGACGCAGGGAGTATGTTGTTTTAGAAAGTATAAATTTGGTTAAAGCTAGTGAGATTTTACTTAGTGAAAAAGCAACCAAATTTTGGCATGAGCATGGAGAATACAAATTGAGGACCGCAAAATCGCTATCCATGTATTGCTTGCAACTTGCATTCTCTACAAATCAAAGACTGCACGACTGTATTTTTCTTAGTCTAAAAATCGTACGGCGTGATGAAACCTTCGGGCCGCAGCGGCACGAGAAACGCCCGCACCGGCGGCTCGGCGCCGACGCCGGCGCCGGTATCGGCGCACCCGGAGGCCTTGTGCGGCGCGCCGAACAGCGGCTGCCTGCACGTCGGGCACGTGGACCGCGCCAGCAGCCACCGGTCGACGCATCGGACGTGGAAGCCGTGGTTGCACTTGGGCAGCACCCGCACGCGCTCCCCGGGCTCCAGCTCGGCCAGGCAGATGGCGCACACGGGGCCCCCGCCGCCGGCTGCCTGCAGCGGCAGCAGCCCCGCCGAGTACACCAGCGTCGGCATCGCGCGCAGCGCCTTCCGCCGCGCCCCGGCCTGTGCCAACCGCGCCGCCGACGGCCCCGGCTCCCCCGCTGCCGGCTGCCGCTGCTCCTCGCCGAGCGACATCCTGGAGCACCGGAGCGCGCAACGCACGATGGAGTTGAGCCCCAGCGCGCAGATGAGCGCGCACAGGAGCACGGCCAGGATCATGACCACGTTCGCGTCGAAGCTGCTCCCCGCGCCGCTCACAGTCCCGGTCCCGGAGACGTCGGCCGGCGGGGCGTCCTGCCCGTGCCCGGCCACCACCTGGCTCGCCGCAGCATTATCCCCGTAGCTGTGCAGCGGGGCCAGCAGCAGCGCCCTCCGCGAGTACACGTACCCTTCCTGCATGCTTGCTTTGATTGCTTCACCCACCCTCACTGGTGAGCTGTGATCCTCTGACGCCAACTCTTGCTTCCGATCCCAGTTGAATTCTGTTCTCTAGCTCGTCTA
Source organism: Paspalum vaginatum (assembly GCA_030272315.1). Taxonomy (NCBI): domain Eukaryota; kingdom Viridiplantae; phylum Streptophyta; class Magnoliopsida; order Poales; family Poaceae; genus Paspalum; species Paspalum vaginatum. The sequence goes on from CM059015.1 coordinate 15,289,636, forward strand.
CTGAGCCACAGCTGTAACTCTTAACTCTGCAAGAATGTAAGAGTAAGTTTCTGCCGTGTAGAACTAGAGGCAGTATATATATAGGCTGCGAGATTGCAGGCAACAGCAAATTTTGTGTGAGGCTGCATAATTTTTTGCTTTGGCATTAGTGTCACCATCACCTTCACAGCAGCCAGGTAGCCAATGGAAGGGCCAGAGGGTTACCAGGCACTAGGAAGCTGGGTGTGTGAGTGTGTTAACAGTGGCGGCTTTCTGGCGATCAGATGGGCACTATTGGCTGGTATAGCACCAGATCTTGTCTGCCTGATCATGCCTGTAAAGCAGGATAAAGAGGCTTAGCACACATGCAGCAAGAGATGGATTAGAAAAAAGGTAGATCAGGCACTGAATTATTTGTGTAGTGTTGCATTCTTTTGCAGGCCATGTGGCATGTGGGGGAGGCTGTATCTTTGACCTTTGCTACTCCCTGCCTTATTCTGTGGTTCATGGCGGCTGAATTATTGTTATTTCTGAACTTGGAAATCAAACTCTGGTCCAGGCAACTCAACTCATGGATATATGGTCAGCCTGCAGGAGGGCATAACAGGATGACAGAAAAGTGGTGAGTCTGTCTTCTGAATTCTGATGTCTTTCGAGGCTGCAAGTGTTGTGAACTCGCGAGAACTTTGCATCATCTTGATGCAATGTTCTTGGTTCAATAAAATTACTTTCTTTATCGAAAAAAAGGTGTTGTGAACTCGCAAACAGATTAACCAGTTGACTATATTGAGTTATTGACTACACAATTTAGAGAAGATATATGGTGAAATGCTGTTTTCGGGCACCAGTGCTTTCTTGTATCAGTTATAGGAAACATCCTCCTACTTGATAAAAAAGAAGGATGGTGCGAGAAACAATGGTCCAAGAAAGCTGAATTTGACTAGGTATGACAGTAACACACACCCATCATATCCTCGACCAATCATGAGGCAGTAAAACACAGAGGCATGAAGCATGCGAGCACAAATGGTGAAGCTGATGAAGCAACTGACCACCAATCACAAAACCACGTTGCAAATGCTGATTAGCTTGTTCTGATCCTCTCCACTTTGAACGAACCAGGAGCGACCGCCCAGTCACCAGAGCTCACACCTCCTGGATCCTAAAGCGGCACAAGATTTGCTTTCAAGAATAGAATGGTGCCAGGACAGCTCTAAGGATGATCTTACTGAGACTTTGCCCGTGCCAATCGGTCAACGATTCAGAGCAGCTTCATGTCTGTTTCGCTAAAACTAGTGCTAGTAAATAACATTGAGAAGATCTGATCATTTGATGCCATAAGAAAGTTCAACTGAAATATAGGTGTCAATCAGAGAAGGGTTATTGGGTTAATCTCTCTCATGCCCGTAATGTTTAGCCATGCTAAAGTTCAGTTTCAGAGTTTTTTTTTTTGAGGGGTTGGGCTGGGGCTTACCGGCTTAGTTTTTCACTCATGAAATGATCGCTTCCATCTGCGACTGTATCCACTATCCTGAAAGCCAAATGAAGTTGTTGACAACTACATGTAAGCCATCTTCCCAGTATATATATGTTTCTAGCCCATATGCAGAAATCGGAATGCAGATAGATGCAAGCAAGGGCAGCGCAGAATCCAGATACTGATGAACAGCGTACGGATAACTGATTGCCGGAAAGCACAAGCCAAATGACAGCGCAACATCCATTCTGGCACTTCACACTGTCTTACACGTCATCTGCTAGGTGCCTAGGTCTAAGGTGAAAGTGAAACCAACCAAAACGAGGGGAAGGATTGCGAGGCCAAATCTCAGTAGGATATGCATAGGCCTAAACTTTATCAGGTATTCGTTGAAAGCTCATGATGAACAATGGTTTTTGAAAAGAGGTAGGAAACAAACATCGATGCTTTAGCATCTTAAACAGAAAAAAGGACAGAGGCACTGCTGTACGGACTTGCATAAGCACTCGAGGAAGATCCAAGCACACGTTAAGGGACCAGGGAAATCAAAATGCATTTGCTTTTGATGTTAATTAGTTTTTTTTTCAAGCTGATGTTCTCCATAATTTCTAGGAGTGCCTGAAATTAACGATGCAGTCGTATTCATTTGCCACATCTTTGATAGCCATGCTTCCTTCTTTTTTCGTTTTGCAAACGGTTTTTAGGATAAGATATTTATATAGGTAAGCCAACGCGGCATTTGGCCCCGTGGCGGGAAGCCACGGCCACGGGCCCAAAATTCAGAGTGTGGATATTCTAATATTTGAATTCCAGAGCTTCTAACAGGTTCTAAAAGGAAAAGGTAGCAAAACAGATAAGCATGCCGAAGTAGCTTTGAAGATTCAAGGCCGCCCAATGCATCCCCATATATACCCCATCCATGTAATCCTTTAAATATCCCAATAGAAAAATTTATGCATTGGTTGTGGCAATTCCATGTCATACACTTAAAAAGGTTATCCTTCCAATATTCTGGCATGGCCTACAAATCTACAATGAGGGACAAATGGAGAAGAAATGGAAGCGCACTAAGTGGATAAGATAGTCCACATACTCAAAACTTGATCTAAAAGGTAGGGAGAAATCCAATGCATATAGTGAATAACGACAGGCACAAAAGTTAAATGAAACGCATAAAAACAACAAAAAGTTTGTGGAGCCCTGGCATTAACCTTTCCTTGATTGATCTTTTTTTTTTCTCGAACACAAAGGAGAGCTATGCATCTTTATATATATATAAAATAAAGAAAAGGGGGCAATCCACAACAAAGCAAGTCTTAAAATAGGTTGCTGAAAAAAGAAAGAAAAGACCCACCTGCCATACATGAGGAAACACGACCTGACATGACTGCACTAAACTCAGTCCCATTTCGACTAAGGAAAAGCTCCTCAGCTTACAAGCTCCAGCAAAACACCAAAGACAACTCATCCTCGAAGAATTGCTGGGCAGCTGTCAGAGAAGGAGATACCCCGTGAAAAACACATTTGTTCCTGTGATTCCATAGACTCTAAGATCCATAGATCACAGCACCGTCTCCTCAGCTCGATCGCACAAAACACACTGTTCAGGGTGAGGGAGAGCCCTTTCAGATAAATGGTCTGCTGTCCAACACTTGTTTCGGATAGCAAGCCATAGGAAGACCTACACTACACTTACGAGGAGCCCATGTCTTCCAGAGTTTTTCCATGACTTTTTTTTTGAACGTAGAGTTTTTCCATGACTCAGAAGGATATAACACCATATAGGTTAGTGCCACCTCTTCCAAAGAGTCCCAAATCTGTATGTACTGTAACAGAACAGGCCTTCCAATGAAAGGCCACCTCAAATTTCTCCCTCACAGGTTCAGTTGTCTAGAGCTTGCGCCACTGTCCTCTTACTCGTACAAATATTTGGGACACAAGCAATCACAGCTGGGGTTAAATCAGCCAGTGAACAACCATGCAACCATTTATCAGACCAAAAGAGAGTATTTGTGCCATCGCCAGCTTGATTAACAACTGAGATAACAAACATTGCTTAAACCTCCAACCAGGAGGTCGATCCGCTATCTTCTCATTCCATGGCAGCAAATTACTATTGCGCAGATTTTTATTAGAGATCGGCATCCCCAACTAAGTGCTACTAGGAAATTCCAATGAAGAGTGCCTTCCAACAGATCCAATGCAGTCCCCTCACATCTAATTGGGATCATACGTGCAACTCTTCTGGAGATTAGTTTGCAGGTCCTTGATCGATCTAGAATTCCATACTCTGCAAAAGCTTGTCTATTGACTGTTGGAACTTCTTTTCTTGGCTACTTCCAAAAAAAAAAAAAAAAATCCAGGCAGCCTCAATAAAAACATGCGTTTGAGGACGCATCAGCTCTCTTTACACGCTAGCACATGATAATTTTTCAAGTGAATTTTAAAACATATGTGGAATAAACAAAGAACATACAAAGCTTATCCACTTGCTGATACATATCCAAAAATCATCTGCTTTGGTTGAGCTTTCAACGTCGAATCCAGATAGTGATGGATAGGATCTTTGTTGCGCCTGAGCTTTCAGCCTTACCACTTACCAGATAGAAAATGGGCTTACCCTTTTTACTACCGGTGGCACATGAGGATGTTAATGCCGATGCATTGCGCTGAGTCAACCATGACTTGGACAAGTCGAGGGTTGCCAGAAGAACCCACATATATGCCGGGTTATCCCATTTGGGTTCAGAATTTGTTGCCACAAGAAAGCAAGAAAGGGCAGAATTTCTGTTGCATTGGACGTTCTACTTTTGTAAAAAACACACCTCCCATTTTGTCTTACCAAGATGCTATATGGAATACATTTGTGAGAAGGGGAAACAAAATGATCTTGTGTTTCATTACCTGCTACCTAAAGTTAGTCTAATGGCTAGAAAGCATTTATTCAAATAAGAGATTCAGTATTACCGCCTTGCTATGCATTTCTGAAACTGAGCAAGATCAGTATTACGGCTACAGAAGGCAGGCAGATAAGAGATCCAGTTTGTTCAGTTTTATCACTTTGCAGCAGCTGATGTCCTCATCGAAGCAACTGACGAATGTCGTCCCCTTGCTCGATAGATTACAAATGAGCCATCAATTTAATTGAAGGAATTTTATTCTCATGACAACATATAAGCTACACTGCAGAACACATTATCACATACGCATCGCAGCGATGCAGTACATGTGTACAACATATAACACTAGAGAGGATTAATTCATTTCGCGAATGACCCCCCTTGCAAAAGGCCCACACTACTTGTGAAGGCCACAGAGGCAGTTCTCAACGCCCAAGTCTCTGGCAATGCAGGGGGGTTGACTTATTCCATCCTGGTACCAGGTCGCCCGTTTCTCCACCAGTTCATTCAGGAAATAATCCAACTTGTCAATGTTGACACTGGGCATCACCACAACATGAGCTATATTCCCTTCACAAGCGAGCTGCCACCTTCGGACAAACTCTTCATCCTTTGGCCTTTCGAATACAACCGTGCTGCTGAGCTCATTAAGCATCGCCCCAATTCCTGCTTCCTTGAGGCGATCTTTTAGGTAGTGTGCATTTCTCAAGCACTTTTGGACTTCTTTCTGAAAGCCTCTGTAACCCTTCCTGTTTAGGGTGTACCAGAGGAAGATAGGTGCATGGCCATTCCTGCTTCCCATGATTGTCGCATCCCTTGATGCCAGATACTCCACATTGCTCGAAAGGACATTTATGTGCTTCAATCTTGTTATCTGGACACCACATGGCATGGGGCATCCAACAAACTTGTGCCCAGAAACGCTGACACTGCCAATAGGCTTTTTAAATGTCACTTTAGGTGCCTAGTGAAGATACACACACAGATATCAGGAGAATGAGCTATCAAGGTCCATGTGTAACAAGTAGTGCTTAAGGACTTAGGAAAGGATGGAAAATCCAAAAATCACCTTCTTAACAAATGGTATCATCAATCCAAAAAGGGCACCATCACAGTGAATATAAAACCGATCTTTGAAGCCATTTTCCTCGAGGGTTTTGATAACCAAATCCAGATCATCGACTGCCCCCTTCACAGTTGTTCCTGCACAGCAATGTGGTTAAAAAGAAAAATTCATGTGAAGGCAAGGCATTAGTCTGGTAGTTAAAACTCACCAATGTTAACATTGATGATGGCAGGCTTGTCCTGGTTCTGCAATAATTTTCTCTGGAAATCAGCACAATCTATTTCCCCAGAGATAAGGGTGTCAACTTTGACACAATCCATTCTGTACATTCTTCCTGCTTTGAATACTGAATAATGGGACTCCCGAGAAGCGTACAAAATTCCATCAGGGAACACCTCTCTCCTGTAAAACAGTTTATATATTAAGAACAGAAATTACATTTCACTTAAGCAGTGATCAATTGAAGACCAAAGATGTCTGAAAGTAGAAAGTATTTCTCTCAAGTATTACCCGACAAGAATTCCATGCAGATTTCCTTCTGTACCACAGTTAGTAATGTACCCCCAGTACTCATCCTTTTCTAGCTCCCAGAGACGAGCGAACCAATCTAGAACTCCAACCTCAAACTGCCTGGAATGGACACCATAGTTGCTCTCGATGAAGGGGTCACCAAGGTTGTTAATGGAGAAGTGCTGCAACTGGGCCAGTGCACCATAATCGAAGTCGAGATTGTATGGGTAACCTTCATGCAAACAAAAAGGTGCTATGAGCTACAAAATTACATTGACGTCTGTTTTTAGTTCTATTACGAAGGCACGTCCATAAAACTGTGGTCTGTCCCACTGGACTCCAGGGTACAGATTTATGCTTATGCTGACTTTGTTAGGAACTACTCAGTCTGGTTACAGGACCATTTTCAGCATCAACACAGTTTGCAGTATGAAACTTTGGCCACTAATTTACTAAGCTAGTAAAACCAGAATACTATGGAACGTAGTTTTGGTTTTTTAGGCTACACATAGAATCCAGCATCTTCATGCAGAATAAAAAATAATGTAAGAACTAGACTTCGATCAAAAGACTTGACTGGAAGAGAGCTTTCCTACCTCTATTTAATTTTTACAGTCCTCATAACCTTTAGTTCTTTTCGAGACAAAATATGCTGACACAACTGAAGAACTTTCTAGTGTTTTCGTTAAGGTTCAGTACTTGCGCTAGAATGTAAAGTTTCATTGTAGTTCAAGGATGAGTTTGAAAAGGTAGAACAAGTGAAACTTCAGGGTCATTACATTCTTTTATAATAGCAAAACAATAGCTCTTTATAAAAGTTTTCGCAATGAAAGGAATCTCAGCTACATGAGTAGGTATGGATCTAATTTATGCCAACACTATCAACTTTTCCTTAAAGTAAACAGGGCAAATCAGAATCTGTCAGCCGTTCCTCAGTTGCAGCAATACCCATGTGGTGCAGAGACAAATTTGGGGGTAATTCTGTCCACATCTACGAGATCTGTATTATTCAGATTAATCCAATGATAGAATAGATGTAGCATTCTGATTCAATAAGGCTGACGAGAAGAGGGTTAAAAAAGTATGCACAACTTTGTCATGGCATGGTTAGATGTAGTTCCGTGGACTGGTCTTTCTATCACTCGTGATTATTATGTCTTACATGGTTAGATGTCTTTGCTCAATTAGACGCATTGCAGACACGGCTGTATTTCGCAACCTCTATATATTATAAGCCTGAATAGGTTGGCATGGACGCCAAAGCCAGCACGCACCAGATGTGCGAAACAGGAGCTGTGGCCACTAAAGGCAGACACTAGTTTCAGGGCGATGTTCGATTTTAATAGCTCGCACAGGTTGCTGCTGATAACAGCGACATCAACTTAAAAAACGTGAACTTCCTTCCAGAATCGCACTGGACATCCCATACGCACGAAAATTAATAATGCCACACGATCGAAGAGTGTAATTTTGCACGTCAATTTGGCTGGCCGAGTGGAAAGTGCCCGGGGGCTGGGGCACATGCCGACACTAGAAATGCCGCAAGCGGCCGCTCCGCCCGCCCGCCCACCCAAATCGTCCGGGCCGGCCGCGCGCATGCGTGTCACGTGACCATGCCAGCACGGGCCAGATCGAGAGGCGCAAGACGACGACGAGAAAAAAAAAACAGAAAGGCAAAATCGAAGGAGGCTGGCCGGCTGCGTGTCGGCGGGGGCCGCGGACGGCACACACATACCGAGGTGGTGCTTGGTGCGCTCGACGAGGGATCGGCGGTAGAGCGCGAGGACGCTGGCCATGGCGGCCTCGCGCTCGCCGGTCTCCTCGTCGTCGGCGTCGGGCTCCTTGACGGCGAAGCAGGAGGTGTGGACGTTCCTCCCCATCACGATCTCCCTCGTCCTCCCGTTCGCGGCCCGCATCGCCTCCTCCTCCGCCGCCGCCGCCACCACGGCCTCCGGCGGCTCCAGCTCCATGGGCAGCGGCTCCGCGGCGGCCTCAGCCGGATGCGGCGCCTTCCCCACCCCGTTCACGGAGACGGCCCCGGAGCCCAGATCCGCCAGCCCGTTGCCCACGCTGCCCACCATCTCCGTCGTCGAGCGACGCGGGGGAACTCGCCGAGAGGCCGTGCGCAGATTTGGGGGCGGGCGGGAGAGAGAGGGAGAGGGGTTGCGAGGGCTTTGCGGGCGCATTTATAGTAAGGCGACGGCGAGGGAAGCGGGAGGGGGTCCGAGGCCGAGCCCGACTCGCGAACTCGTCTCGCGAGTGGTGCCCGGCGCGGGGGAAGGTCGGGTCGGGTCGGACGCGGGGGAGGGGCGCCGCGGGTCCTCAGTCCAAGTGCAGCACTCTGCAAATTGCTGCGAATGCACATTTTAGGCCGGATAATGGAAAGTTGGGCCAAAAAAAATCCACGAATCGTCCAAACAGCGCTAGATAACGTGACAGATAATGTGCAATTCGGCATTATCTCCATATCCCGCCAAAAACAGATAGCAAGGGATAATGGAGGGAACTTCTGTGCGAAATTATACAATTGATCCTGGAAAAAGAGTCTGGCACCCTGCACGGTCCCAAGCCAAGGGCAATGCTGAAACCAACGGTGGACGGTTGCACATTACTCAAGACATTATCTAACGAACCAAACAGCACCTTGCTTCTCTTATATGAGGAGTACAATTATCTAGATTCCATTATCCATTATCTCTATTCCGTCCAAACGCCATCTTAGACAATCCATGGAACATCTAGCAGTTTGTACACATGCATATCGTGAGAGCGCATGGCAAATGAGGTGCCAGTCTGAGTGCAGCAGTTTTGTGCAAATGTTTGTGCATGTGCATTTTGCACGATTGGATAAGACATGACAACATTTTGTGCATGTGCATATTGCGAGAACGTGCCAGAAATGCGGGTGGAGGTTGTGCAAAATGGACAGCCCTTTCATCCAACTGCCGCCCGCCTCAGGTTTTGCATTTTGCACAACTGGATGCACCAATTGCTAGAGTTAGTTTTATCCTGCTGGTCAGCTATGATGGTCCGAAATAACCCTTTCGGTTTGTTTGAGGCCATGTTTGGTTGCTAAGCGATTTTAAGAATCTAGATACTACATGTTATTCGAGAAGATGCATCTAAAAGGTGAATGGTAGTAGATTATTCCTTAAGGTGCAAAATCCAATAAAAAATGAGACAGTCTTTGATTTGAAACGCCCCTGTTTTTAAGTGGGACTAAAATGTGTTTTATTATCATTTCCAGGGGTACGATAACCACATTCTTACATCAGAGTAGTACATATCTGCCTTGATGGGATAGACCAAATAGGGCGCAGCCTGGAAACACAACAACGGAAATTAAAACGTAGACTCAAGCTTCCCCACCACACAGTTAGGATAGGTCGTAACTCTTACACGTTCACGATCACTATGACTTCTTCAACAACAAAGCAAAGGTGAGTACGCTGTAATACTCCGTAATTTTCTAAACACTTAAGTGCATTTGCAATTTACCCTAATTTTCTCTCAAAAATTTGATTCAAATTTAAATTTGAGGCTTTTTTAAAAATTTGGAGTTTTCCACGGGCAAAAATGTGAAATGGTAGTTAAAATTAAGCCCTTTCACTTTTGTTTTTGGACCCCTGTCAAAATATGTCAAAATCTAGGGTTAAAAATGAAAAGGGTAAAAGTAAAAAAAAAAAAAGAAAAACAGGGCGAAGCCCCGCGGGCCAGCTGGCCAGCCCGCGGCCACGCGCCCGCTAGGCGAGGCCCAGCCGAGGGCGGCGCCCCGCGTGGCGGCCAGCCCCCCGCCACCTGCGCCCCCTGTCAGGCGGCGCTGACAGGTGGGACCGCGGGGGCGGGGTCTTCTTCCTCGCGGCGCGCGGGGAGCGGCCCTCCCCCGCTCCCGCGCCACGCCGTCCCCCAGCCCCGCGCCGTCTCCGCCGCCGTCACCGCCGCGACACCGCGCCGGTAAGCACGTCCCCACCCCACTCCTTCCCTCTACGCCACGCGGGGCGCCGGCCCGAGCTCGTTAGAGCTCGGAGCCCGCATGGCGCCGCGGCCACCGCGGCGTCGCCGCCACGGTCCCCGCGTGCGGGAGCCCCTAGGGTCCCCGCCGCCACGCGCATCGGGTGCGCCGGGCCAGCGCGCACCCCACGCCGTAGAAAATAGGCCGCCGCGGGCACCGCCGACGCTGCGAGGCTACCTCGCCGGCGCGACGCGCCGGCGGGCGCCATGCCGCGGCGGGCGGCGACCGCACAGCGAAGAGAAAGGGGGAAAGAAGGGGAAAAGGGGAGGGAAAGAGAGAGGAGCTCGCGCTGCGCCCGAGGCCACCGCCGGCGAGGCCTCTCGGCCTCCGCCGCGCCGGATGGTCGTCGGCGCTGTCGGCGCGGCGACGCGCTCGCGCAGGCGCGCCGCGCGCCGGGCGGCCGGGCGAGCCGGGCGAGGCCGGTCCGCTGGGCCGCTCGCCTGGCAGGCCGGCCTGCCGGGCCGCGCCGCGACCGGGCCGAGCCGAAAGGCTTCGGCTGGGCCGCGCCGTAGGGGAGGCAGGCCGCCGGCCCATTTCGGGCCGGGCCAGGCCGAAAAGAAACCGAGACGATTTTTGGAGGGGGAAATTAGATCTTTTTGCTTTCTTTTTTTTTTGGGCTGGGCCGAATTTCAACAGTATTTCTGTTTTTCTTTTTCTCTTTTAAATTAATCTGTTTATCTATTTTGCTTTAATGTAATATGTTTTATTTTAACTAGAAAAATTATTTATTAATTCATATAAATAATGTGGTAATTCCAAAAAGAAAATAAATTAGAGTTTATATATATTTTAAATTTTAGCCTTTATTTAAAAATGCCGAAAAATTCATAAAGTGTATTAAAAATAGAAAATTACTTCAAACAACCAGTTTAATTATTCAAAAATTCCTAGAAAATTCATTTAAGCTTTAAAAATTATTTAAAAATATTTAAAAACACCTGGTAATTCATTTAAAGCTTAGGACAATTATCTTTATTCGAAAAATATCCATGTTTAACCCTAATCACCCGTTTTCTTTAGAAAATGGTACATTTTACTTTTCCAATAGGTTGATCATCCTTATATTTAAAAACTCCTGCATGTCATCAACTTAGGCACGTTGGTCCTACCGCTTCCAGTTGAAGAGTCTTCCACTGCAACGGAAAATCCGGAAGCCGGTGCGACCGAGGCATCCTTCATACCTGCAGGAGGAGACTCCGAGTCACCGACAGAGGCCGATCCTGTGACTCAAGGCAAGCCCCGGTGCATTACCCAGTTTTCTTAATTCTTAATTTAAATCAGAGTTATGCTTGTGCATTAGAGTTAGGAGTTGATTGAAACCCTAGAGCATGATGATTCATTACCCAGCATATAATCCTATGCTCAGTAAATGGCTTAGGTGGCAAAAGCCTAGGAAGGAAATCTTTTACGGCAAGTTTTTGGTTGAGAATAAGAAGATGGATAATAAATTGACAGGCATACGGCGGGATCAGTTTCGCTTTCATACTTTTCATGTTACGATTAATTGCTATGGACCCTGATCCTGCCTGTGTCGCATAAGGCCGTCCGATGTGTGGCCTGGTTGGGCCGAACGCGCCTCATTCACTTACCATCCTTAACGGGCTCTGGTAAGCCTTTCGTCCTGTTGTACCTAAGCGCGGAACTAGACGAGACCAACTGGAAGGAGGAGGTTGGGCGGGTGTCGAAGGACTGACACCCGGGTTCGGTGAGGATGGTTCCAGCTAGGTGGCACTAGATGTTGGGTTGTCGTATGTGGGGTCGGTGTACACACATATGACGGGTGTCTGAGTATCCCTCTCGAGAGGTGGAAAACCGATTCGAATCGTCTGTGGCTTGCCGGTTGTAAGCTGCCTGATCGCGACCAACATCGTAGTAAGAGATTTGATCTTGTAAATGATGAATGTTTGACAACATGTTTGTCTTGGTGGATCCTGGTGGGTTAGTAGAATAGGAATAACTTAGCAGAAATCAGGTAATAACTAAAAGGGTGAACTAAATTCTAAAGCTAAGGATTTACTATTAGGCCTGCCGCAGTGTGAGTTGACTTAATCACCCCGGCCTTGAGTTAGGAAGTCGGGTTTCGACCCAGTGGTCGGGTAAGTCTTGCTGAGTAACTAGTACTCAGGCTTCTTGCCTATGCTTTTTCAGGTGCAGAATACACTTGGTTTGAATGGGACCCTTATCTGAATCCTCCTTTCTTCTGATCTAAGCTTGGCTACCTCTGGAGCAGTTAGGTGTGTGCGTGAGTTGAAGGAACATGAGAACTATGCTACTTTTGTTTAATGGCTGAGGAACTTATCAGCCGAAATGTAATAAGTACCAAAACATATGTGTAATATTTTAACTTATGTAATGAATGTGATGTGTATGTTGTAACCTGTGGACTCCTTCGAGAGTCGCTCCAAAAATCAAGCTCGATCCGGATGGGAAGGCCAAGTCAGGATACCCACATCCTGAAGGACTACCAAAGTTAGTCTGGATCTAGTGATTAGGCACTAAATTCGGGTTAACCTAGCCGGTTCTGCCACATACGCGACGTACTCCGCATGCCTACCTTCCTCCATGAGGAATTGGGGTTAAGCCTATTGCTACATGCAAAGTATATTTGGAGTTCAGGATAAATTGCCAGAAAACATTTTCATATGCATGGTTCAGTAGTTCACAGTTTTATTTCACAAAAACAATCTTTCCAAATAAGGTGGTTGCCACTGGACTCGCAGTTCCTACATGGCTCAAGGCAGTCAAGCCAACACCCACACAATTCCGCCGCTACTGGGTCACTCCCCCGTAGCAAACACAAACCACATATCCCAACCACACCCAAATTTTGATAAACAGCTAGTTGCCAAAACCAAGACATAACACATCCATACTAGTGGACAATGGACTATTTGAATAGATTTATACTCTGATTATATGTGTACTATGACCCACAAGTTGGACTCAGCGACGATTACCGTTGTAAACGTCCGAATTTCAAACCAAACCCTTGCCTTTCTGTTATCATCAAGTAGTGCCGCAAGAGGGCCCATGCCACCCAGTCGTCCAGTGTCCCTCGTGAAACTCCCATGACCCCAAACAAACCCCTTAGCTTCTTGCCACATTAGCACCACAGACAACTGTCAGACTATCTATTCTTATTCTGGTTCGGGACCAGTTACTGCTCCACACAGTGTCGTGTGGTTGTACCAAAAATAGTTAGACAAGATGAGATTCCAACTCAGTCCTTCAGGGCAAAAACTTCCCCAATGCTCGTTCCTGAGCCACATCATCCTGTCCTCTCAACGAGGCCAGATCTTAGATAAAACCGTGATAACGGTAGCTAGGCATTCCACCCTTAACACATGGCATAGACGACCAGAGTCGTCCACTTTGTGCAGCACTTTGTGCAAAATTGTTAGACAATCCACGGAACGGGGGCAACAGTTTGTGCACATGCATATCGTGAGAGGGTATGGAAAACGAGGTGTCAGGCTAAGTGCAGCAACTTTGTGCATTTTGCACAATCGATAAGACATGACAACAGTTTGTCATATGCATATTGTGAGAGCACGCGAGAAACGAGGGTGGAGGTTATGCAAAATGGACAACCCTCTCACCCCGATTGCCACCCCACCTCAAGTTTTGCATTTTGCAAAACTAGATGCACCAATTGCTGGAGTTAGCCTTATCCTGCTGGTCGGCTATGATCATCCGAATAACCCTTTCCGTTTGTTTAAGGTCATGTTTGGTTGCTAAGGGATTGCAAGAATCTACATACTACATGTTATTCGAGAAAATACAGTAGTAAATTGTTTCTTGAGCACAAAATCGAATAATAAAAATGAGATAGCTTTGTTTTTTATAAGATAGTGTTATCCGGATTCTTGCTATATCTAGCAAACCAAACACCTTCTAGATTTTCATAAATGAGCTACCTCGGACTAGCTTTAAGAATGGAATTAGTACATGTACAAACTACAAAGATATATTATGGAGACTGTTTACTTATTATAGGATTAGGGTGCTTCTAGAGTTCACGACAATTGATTTTTTTTTTTTTTTGCCATGGGATGTGGATTGGATGGCGCGAGTCATCTTCAACCCCTGTTCTCCTCCCCACTTGCCTTCCTTGTCCTAGCTGAGCCACTGGTTCAGCCCTCACTCTCAGCATGCTAACGCACTTTGCTACGGGTGGGGCGGCTACCTAATTATCATCCGAACTAGGAGTATATTTTTTATTGTTTATTTCTTGAGTTTGCTTAGATGTTAATAGTTTGTCTATAGATTTATTAACATGTGACAAACCGAAGATGTCAACTATGAAAATATATTATCCTTTTTTATAAACTTGGAAGGATTTAGAATAGTTTGACCGAATGACAGAATAAAGGACACCATAGCACAAGACATGGTTTTGACTTTTGACATGAAATGTTTAGAGAGCTGGATATTGAAATGTGCATTTGGCATGCATAGCTGAAAGACGTCACGCAACATGTCCGTGGCTAATAATTGATGGTTATCATGTACGCGTATTATATATATCGTCCTGTCGATCTCTAAAGATCAGGCTACATCTTTTAGTTATCACACTTACACTTGGGCTGGTGACTATTTGCAAGGGTGATGACTCGGCAACACGTGGGATGATCTAGTCTGATCTTGAGGCAAGATCGTGGCCACGCGTGCACTGAATAGTAAATTACACTGTTATTAGTGTGCAGAACGTGGCGTGTGACACTGTGTGAGTAACCAACAAGGGTAAGCAAGAGGCCCACCATTTTTTTTTTAAAAAAAGAATTGCCAAGCAAGAAACTGCAATGCAAGCACGGCATCATCTCGTGTTTTTCTCGTCGGCGCGACATCATCTCGCGAAGAACGGGGAGAAGAGTCCTGACAACGGGGCCCCGCATCAAAAGCCGGGGGAAAAAAAAATCAAGATTCGGAATCCGGCCCGTGACAGCGGCCGCCGGACACGGTGGGAGCGCGGGAATCTTCTGGGCCCACGGCTCGGTGAGGCCCACCCACGTGGCGCGGGACGGGCGGGAGGATGATGCTTTCGGCCCCAGGCCCACCCATGCACTGGTGCACCAACCGAACCCCCGGCGAGCGTGGGCCTTTGGCGCGCGCCAACGGCTGCCCGGCCTGTTCGGTGGTCCTTTCTTTCGCGGTGACGCGGGCCCAGGCACGGCACGCGGCGCACGCACGGTGGGCGACTGCTGCTGCCCTACCCGTCGGGGTCGGCGGATTCTCTACGCAAGCTTGTACAGGAAACCGGATGCGGTGCGCCGGTGAAGAGGTCACTGCAGTGGTCCTGCATCAGAGCGGCGGGCACGCGCCACGTACGTTCGCCTCGTCGCGTTTCGAACGAGACGTTGCCTTCGCACACCAAAAAAAAAAAAAAAAGCTACTCCACTACACTGTATGAGCGAGCGGTAGCAATCCTTCCTCGTGGGCGAAAAGGAAAAAAAATATAAAAACAAAGGAAACAAACCAATGGAAAGCATTGACATGGACTCGTGCGACATGCGTGCGATATTCTGGCTCGCAAGCGATTTTTTTATTTTTATCTTTTTTTACTTTCATCTTTTGTGTAAATAAAAACCTTTTGGAAAATTTTACATTTTTTTGACTTAGGCTAGCTCCACCGGATGCCCCATCCACCCTCCCTGACACTGTCCTGTCACTGTGTAGCACTGTTTCCATAGACAGATAGAAAATAGTTAGAACAGTGACAGAGAACGAAGGACAAGGGAACGACCGGATATAGCCTTACGCTACTGACTAGGCCGGCACTGTTTAAAAACCGCCGCATGACGTGGAGGTCATTTAAAAGCCGCCGCTGGGAAATAGTTTAACGTGAAGTAGTTTGATTTAGGATAAATATAGAAAATAGTGCATTTTTAGGACGGCCGGAGTATGCTCACAACATAAATAAAAAATATAATATATTTAGAGTTCCAAAGAAATATAGCTGTCCGGGAATGCAAATTTTTCCGACTGAAATTTTTTGCAAAAGAACAAAATAAAAATATATAAATAAAAAATTCGCTCGCACGCCGGCGTGGAGAAGAAATGGGCACATGGCTTTATTTCAGTCGGCCCAGAAGCCGGGCTTTCCAACGGCCCATTATGGTATGGCTGCTACAGGCCCAAATGTGGTGTGAACCGATCGGCCTCTGTCGTCAAAGAGAGCCCCCGTAGGCTGAGCATTTCGGCGGGCTGCACCCTTCAGTTGTGGCCAGTGGATGACTTGTACTCCGTACCTTTTTTTTTTACTCCTATATATCCACCAAGCATACACAAGTCAACGCTAGTATGCCCATTTGTGTGCAGCTGGTGCCTTTATTTCATTTCTTTTCTTCTTCATTTATTTCTAGACATCTCATAAATTAACCAGTGTTGATCCGAAGAGAAAAAAAGGTCTACTGAAAGTAGGAGTACTTGCGTAGTACAGTATACTGCTGGAGTGGATCACAGGTTGTTCAGCGTACCGATTACTGATAAAGTTCAGCGTATTTTGACACGCTCAGTGGATTCATTATGAAAGTAGGACTTAAAATATAGTATACGCACTCGACTCGAGTAATGATAACAAGATATAGGGCACTGTTTAATTAGGATGGAGCAAGTGGCCGTATATTATGCTAGATGTGACCGTATATTCAAAGCACCTTAATTATTATGCATGTTAATAGAATAATATTGGGATGGACATGATGTGTTTCACCGAATCGTTGGCGCTATCCATCAGGTCTTTTTTTTTTTTTTGCCTCTGTCATTTCGCACTCTAGCAGATTACCAAGCTCCGATCCACCAAGTCGATTTAGGGACCTGTTGCATTGCATCTGGGAAGAAAAAGATGAACTTGACGCACGCACCAAGAATTTCGCTGTGCTTTTTTCTTCGTCTTCTTCAGGTTCCTATAAGCTACTGCGTGGTTAATTATTAGATAGAGGTGAAATAATTTAAAGGTGGGCTATAAGTTGGTTATCTGAGTTCGCTTGTGTGTGTTTTTTTTCAACTTTTTATAAGTTTTAGCTGATCCAAATATATAGACATAATACACACAGTAGGAGCTCTGCGCGCAGTTCATTCCTAATGAACGTACGGCGGCACCGTGTTAGATCATCGGGCTTGCTGGCGCGCGTCTGACTTGGGGCAACATAATAACACCGCCAGCAAGTCTCAGCACGAGTTGAATAACGAGACCGATGATGGCATCAGAACGTAGTAATACAGTAAGCTGTCATTAGTGGTGGGCCAGCAATCCTTTTACAACATTGGCATTCTACGTACGGCGACGGCTGCGGGCTGCCTAACTCAAGACTTTACTTTCTTTGTCCTTCCACCTTGCATTATCTCGCTCTCATCTTTCTTTCCTAGCTGTAACCAGACCCTATAACCCCGACCTTTCGATGCAAGCGTGCGTACGTAGGATTCAAATTACAGCTATTGCTTTTCGTTCCTGTAGCGCCCCTTCATTTTCAATTACAAACCACCCATTTTCTTCATCTAGTTAATGTAAAGAGTGAAATACATCACGTCTCTAAACATGTCCCGCTTTCCCACCTTAACCATCAAGTTTGAAAACACATATTCAGGTCCACAAACTATTCACAGTGCTCACCCGCCATCCAAAACCCGACAGTGGGGTTATTTGCTTCTTACATGGCATCCACCATGCACCAACGTGGCTACAAATCTTGCGAATACCTCCCTTCTTCTCACATGTGGAGCACCCGCTAGAGCTTGCAGGGAGGTGCCGAACCCATGTGGAGGACGATGTGGACGGCGTCGGCTTCAGCAGCGCGATCGTCGTGCACAGCGCCCCCCACGGCCGGGGCCGCACCGTTGCGGCTACCCTAAGCCCCAGCAAAGCCGACCGCCTCCGCGCCACGCGGGCGGGGGAGCAAGGTCGCCGGAGTAGGATGGGGCACCACGCGGATGGGAGTGCGGCCTCCAGCGTCGATCTGGCCGCCAGTGCGGGTGAGACTAAGTCTGCCGGCCTGTTGACGGCACTTAAGCACGCTAAACCTTATACTGCAAGCGACGATATCGTGGTAGCTTTTCCCCAGGATGAATATCATGAGTTTTGTCAATCCAGGAAATTAACTAATTGAGAACTAATTAACAAGAGTTTAAGATAAACTAAAAGGTATTAGAAGCTATCAAATCTATCTCTAATCTATGTCTAATCTACCTCTAATTCTATGTCTAAACTAGTCAAAGTTAAATGATAAGCAATTAGAACATAATTAGAACATCCGAAAAGGAGGAACTAAGCAGAGTCTAATCAAGCTCTAATTGGATCCAAAATAAGCATGACAGAAACAACCAAGAGATTAGAGCACTCGAGATAACTAGCAGCTCTAGGCAGATATAAGCATGAGGATCAAGCCTGCTCCTCAATATCATAATTAAACCAAGGTCATTAACCAAACTCCCTCAATCAAGCTTAACCTTTCTCCATCTCCAGCCCTACAGTCACTAGAACAAGTTAATCGACGAGAAGCTCTCATAAGGCATACACTTACGCATAGTCTGATAATATAATAAACATAACTAGACTTCTAATCACCATGATCACAAGAACTAGCTACGCAACCATATCACTGGTAAGCAAGATCAAAGACCAAGATCGCTAGAAGAACATAACCTTTAAGAACATGATCAAATTAACATGCATCTAGAACTAAGACTAATTAGAACAAGAACATGCATAATTAAAGCAAGAACATGATAATTAGAGCAAGATCAATACTTCATTAGATATCATATCAAAGTTACAACCATGATCATACCTCCCACAATGATATGAAGAGCCTCTATGAACTAGGTAATTAGAGAGTCATGCAAGGCCTCTAATTAACCATAGGACTAGAAAAACCTTTAATCCCTAGCCTAGAACTCGACCCTCAGCTCTCCTCTAGCTGTTATCCCTCTTCTCTGCATCTTGTCACCTTAATAATAAATTGGATGCCTTGGGGGTCTCATGGGGGTTTGTATTTATACTCCGGAGGTGCCTTGGGGCGCCCTCCACCTTCCTCTTGCTTGGAGTTGGAGCAGGAATCTTGTTTGCCCCGAAATCGGACTTTCCTCCTTTCGTATTTCGATCATATCTCTGTCATCCGGATTCCAAATAAGGCAAACTCGGACTCTAAATTGTAGAGCTCAAAGAGATCTACAACTTTGGTATTCAAACTTCCTTCATTTGACGTCATTAAAGTCTCCAAATTGGGCCCGCAAGGTGCTGCTGTCCTGGAATCCGAGAATATCTCGAGATTTAATTTGGCCTTAGATGGATCTCGTGATAAACCTTTTTTATCTTCAATTCCTTGATAGGCTTGGTAAAAAGGGGGACACGAGACGGCACCGCAAGGGGGGCGGTCGGCCGACCAAAGGGCCTAGGGTCGGCTGACCCAGCCCTTTCCTTCGGCCGTTTCCTTCGAATCTTTCGCGGGATCGTTGCTTGTTATCTAAGAAATATAATTGCGAGTGTTCTCAGACTCTTGGGGTTCTGGAATCTTCGATATTCTCCGAGAATTGACTGAAATCTTCTAGTTTCGGATATAATTGAAATACTTTTCCCGCATATTCTTCCATGAACTTGTAGCACTTGATGTCTTCCAGGAAGTTTCTGGTTAGAAAGCCTTGATTAACTCAGAGGAGGAGCATAAGTCAACCAAGCCTTCCTTGATCATCATCTTCATAAAATGACATCTCAGAGGATCTTTTCTTACTCGACTTAGATTAAGGTGAATTTTCGCGAAAAATTGGTCAAAAACCTGTAAAAATCACATATAGCAATTTTCCAAGACAATATTGCAAAATCCACAAAAATCGGTGATAATTGATATTAAAAGATAAAATTGACGCATAAAATCAATGAAAAACCATATAAAATATTCGTTCAAATGTCGCGTCAACACGGCCCGATTGCCGCAGCGAGGTGGAGTGCAGCCGCCGGTGTGGATCTGGCCGCCGATGCGGGCGAGAGCGAGTCCGCCGGCCCTGGAAACCGCTGCGAGAGGTAGCTCAGCCGGCAACCCGGTGCGGGTTGAGCAGGAGGGAGAGGCGGCGCTAGTGGGAGTGGATGACATATGGGTCGCGAGAGGCCGGGATGGCAGAGTCGAGGCCCAAGACAGCATAGGGGTGACGGCCCCAGACCAGAGGCGCCAACGTTGGGCGGCGGCAGTGTGAAGGTCGTCGGTCCGGGGCGTGGGGGTCGAAGGAGAGCGCTTGGGCAAGTTTGTGGGAGAGAGAGGAGGAGGTATTCACAAGGTTTGTGGCCATGTTGGCGCACGGTGGATGCCACGTAAGCAGCAAATAGCCCCGCTGGCGGGTTTTGGATGGCGGGTGAACACTAGGAATAGTTTGTGTACCTAGCTGTGCGTTTTTAAAGTTGATGGACCTAGGTGGGAAGACGGAGTAAACTTGTCGAACCTTTAACTAAATTTTCCTTCATTGTCAAAACAGTAGCCAAACCCTGGTTTAAGGTACCTACGTAGCTCTATCCAATCTCTACCTCGATCGTTAGATACCGATGTGAGAGAGAGAGAGAGTCAGAGACAACTACCTTGATAGTTCTTTTTGGTGCTTGCAGTGATGAGATGATCCGCGCAGCAACACAGGAGCCTGTGAAAAGAGCAACGAACTGCTGGTTTGGAGAAGGGAGCTAGGGCGTGTCACAAACCTCACCAATTCACTCTATAGTTGCAGCTCAATTTAACGAGCAAACAATATAGCAGCCGATTACACGGATTGGAAAGTTCTGGATACGAGGTGGGGGAAGGAGGAAGGAGCAGGTAGGGGATAGATCGAGTAGAAGCTAGCCGCTGCAGGCACAACCGGTTCTGTTTCCTGATCCTTGACGCCCACACCCGGCTTCTTTCTGCCTCTGCCCTTTTGTTCTCGACATGCTGCAAGTATCCTTAGGCCACAGCAGCCCAGTTCATACCATCCTTTGAGACCATAACCAACAGCGGTCCATGGCAGGACGGTGTGAGAACATCTTGGGAAATGTGAGCTTTTTCCTGCCACAACCACAATCCACCCACCAAAGAATAGAACGGGCTCTCATACAAAAAAATAAGGTAGATTCACCAAGAACAGCTCAATTTTGGATCACGTGTATGAGCATTGGCTGCATGGGCTTCCACATTCGAGTATTCCGGAGCTCCAAATCTGCTCTTTCCGAGGTATATTTATATCTTCATGTTGGATCAAGTGCCTTGCCCTGACTACTGCTGGAAAGGGAACGCAAGAGATTCCACATGTGACATGTCCATCCATCGAAATGATCCCATCCGATTTACTAATCAATGATTCTTTATTCTAGCATATGCGTAAATCAGCGTTAACTAATATTACTATCATTGCATTTTCTCCTAGTGGCAGAGAGATAAGACATAAATCTCATCGTGGCAGATACATAAGATATATGGCCAATCCCAATGCATAGCATCATACTAACCATGTATGTTCTGATCCATTGTGAGTGCCAATCTACGTTTATGATTTTTTCCATAAAGGATGCCAATATAGTTATTTTAGACAATTATTTTCTGTGTGGCACCATTGAATACATCAGAACCAATGGAAATTGAGAGGTACGTCAAGTAATCTTAGCAGCAATGCATCCTAAAAAAGTTAGATCAGCAATCTTCATGGGATAAGGTAGTATATGCATAATGTATCATGCATGTATCAACGAGTTTGATGACACAAGAAGCTGAGGAAGAAAGAGATAATGTACAAGGAGTTGAGGAAGAAAAAGATAATGCACAAGGACAGTGTTTGGATCAGCTTAAAGCTGAATTTCTATTGAAACAAGAGCTCTGGCTCAATGATCCAAACAAACTGGTGCATGACGCCCTTTTGCACCACCCAACCTATAAAAAGCTTTTAAACTGGCTAACTCCCACCGTTGCAGTTAATTACTACTAGTCCATCAACCCGTGCGATAAGATTTTTAGTAGATATATGTCTTGATTTTTCGTACATACATGTATTAAAGTTGATGTGTAATTTTAATAGTAGCAGCAACTTGATAATTTTGAAGCGTATAGATCTATATTTGTTATTTATTTTTTATAACAAAATATTTTTTATTTAGAGTTTAAATGTTATTTTATTTTTATCTTTAATATATTAGATGCGATTATTTTAATTCATCTTTCATAACAACATGGGGGATAATTAATATACAAATTTAGGGGTCATTCATCCTTCATAATGGCATGCATGGTGGGTAATTTGGAGGTTATTTTAATTCATATTTTATAATGGTATGGTGGGTAATTTATTTGCAAATCTAGGGAGTCATTTAATATAGCAAATCTAGGGAGTTATTTAATATATATTTTATAGTGGCATGAGGCTAATTTAGATGCAAATTTAGGGGTTATTTTAATTCATCTTTTATAATGGTATGATGGGTATTTTATATGCAAATTTAGATGTTATTTTAATTCATATTTTATAATGGCATGGCGGGTGGTTATTTAATACATAATTTATAATGGTATGGGGGTAATTTGCAAATCTAGGGAGTTGTTTAATATGTATTTTATAATGGCACGAGGCTAATTATATACAAATTTAGAGGGTTATTTTAATTCATCGTTTATAATGGCATTTGATAATTTATATGCAAATTTACGGAGTTCTTTTAATTCACATTTCATAATGGCATGGCGGGTAATTTATATGAAAATTGAGAGGTTATTTTAATGGTTTTTCATAATGGTACGATGGATAATTTATATGGAAATTTAGCGGTTACTTTGACTGGTGTTTCGTAATGGCACTGGTGGGTAATGTTTTAGAAAGTATAATAGATCTAATGTTTAGTATTATTTGATACTCTTTAATGGATGCCTAGATGTTTCTGAATTTTGTAGAAATTTTTAAGGTCTATCTCTTTTTTCTAGCGCGCTTCGCAATTTGTGTTTCTTTTGTAACCTCTAATTAGTATCAATAAGATAAGATACCTTGTTGCAGAACTTGAAGCTAAATTTTAGAATGTCTTATACATCTTTTATCCTCTTTAGAGTAGTTGTGGGCAAGAAGTTGGCTGCCTTGTCATATTCCCTTGGCTTACACACACACACACACACACACACAATGCTATAGATGTGATTTTGATGTTTCCAATATTACACGCATTACATTCTTCAATAAGTGGTCTGAATTTTTTTCATATATGCCTTATTGACAATTCTGTGTGCTTTTGGGATAAATGAAGCTTTATTCATCTTTTAAGGTCCATATTAGCTTGTAAACTTAAAGTGTTCTCAACAGAAACTGCAATCATAGTGAAGAATTATTGTACCTAGCGGTCAATAAGCATCAAGGCTACATTTAATTTAAGTCTGTAAGTGCAGCAATGCTACTTAGTGGTTTTGGTGTATTGAGTAACAACACGATTAAAGGTCTAATCTTTTTATGAGATGACTTGACAGGATCTTACATGTGTATTATTTGTGGTCTAATGTAAATGAATGATTTCTAATGTATATATCTCATGATCAAGCATGAACCACTCATATGTTGAGTATTATGGTTTTCATTGAATATCCTCCAATGTGTTGATGTAAATGTATCTATATTGCACATCCACTGATACAACAGGATATCTAGCCATGGATCATCTCTATATTGGACTCTATGACTTTGGATATAAATTTTATTGCATATTTGGCTGTGTCATAGTATTAATGTGGCTAACTCAAATTGATTGCATTGCCCAAGTGCTGGTCGTCATTGTTCTATCATTGTTAATGCACTTTGATGCCTATGCCGTGTATATTAAGTCAAGTGAAACTTGCTCTACTTATTTCATATCGATATCATTTGGATTGCACTAAAATATTATATGGGTGATCTTAGAGATACTCTATTGCATATCAAAACCAACTATAATGAAGATCAAGTATGTTAAATGGTTTATGAGCAAATGTGCTTCATCTACCTATAGAAGAGTTTTTCACAATTGAAGTCCAACTTATTCAGCTTAAAAGGGATTGCTCTCAGAAGAAGAAGCTCAGCTTGGCTATTTCTCTCTATTGACATTGTTCAAGACGACGTTTGTTCATCAAGACCAAGACTCGAGTTGATTTCATCTAGATTTATTTTTTGTGTTGAGTCATAGATATGCCGTACTATCAAGAGGGAAGCTAAACTTGAAATGTCACTGGTCAACACATGCTCTAGCTAGTTCAGAGAGTGTCGGGCCACTTGATCTTCAGTGATGAGTTTGGCACTGAGTGTGAGACCTCTCTGATCCTTTTCTTGTGCTTTCTCTCAGCTAGGTGTACCTCTTCTAGAGACAAACACCTACACTTCTTATCTAGTGACCAAGGCATTATGTGCCTTAGCCTCTTGGTGCAGCAACCTCCAACGGACTGTCCTGGTGGGCTCTACCGGACTGTCCGGTGGAGCTGGTTTGAACCCCAACGGCTAGTAAGACTCCACCGGACTGTCCGATGGAAGCCACCAGACTATCCAATGGTAGCCTGACACAGCCAACGGCTAGTTTCTGGTGGGTAGGTATTTATATCTCTCCACCACCTCTTGTTAGGGTTACTGCTTCCCTCCAATGTCCATATTCATTCTGAGGCCAGAAACATACTCCCCAACTACTCTCTTTGTGAGATTGAACTAAACTTATGAGATTCTTGAATTGGAAGAGATCTTGTGAGTTTGTGTGAGCATTGTAAGCAATCTAGCTTCTGAGCGCAAGTTGGCGAAGCATTTCCGGCAAACGCTTTTGTTACTCTTGGAGGATTCCTCCTAGACGGCTAGAGCGTCTCGAAGGGTACCCACTTGCGGGTGCCACATCTCAAGCTCGTAACACCCCGCTCTTCGGAGCACCTGCTTAGTAAGCATCCTCATTGTATCTTGGTGGTTGGTGAGGGGAGGTCGGGAGTTGAAAAAGACTCTAGCTCTTGGTGGGCGCCTCAACGAGGATGTAGTAGGGACATGCGGGTGTGCCCGAACCTCAGGAATTAAATTGTGTGTCTTGTGTGCTGTGCCCCTGCTGGGAGACCCAAACTTTGTGCTTGTGGTTCGTTCTTTACTTACATTACATTCTTGCTTCCGCTATTACTATCTCGTGTGCAAGTATTTGCTGTGAGTGCAGGTGTGCAGTATAGAAAAACCCTACAACACCAAAAAATCACTTAGAACTAGACTACCAAGCTCAATAAGTATTTTTGTGCATATTTACATTTCTTGAGCTTGCACTCTACAGTGTCACCGGACTATCCGGTGGACAGCACCAGACTGTCTGGTAGATCCCACTGGACTGTCCAGTGTGAGGGCTGACAGTTTTGTTTTTAAGTGGTTAAATTTTAGATTAGTGTATTCACCCCCTGTCTAGACGATATCAAGGTCCTTTCAATGTCAAATACTGTGCAATATTGTGTCGCATAGATTGGCTACATAGCCTTGATCTTCCACATGTAATTTCTTTCCTGGTCTAATCTTTCTTAACAGTTTGTTGACCTTTGCAACTTGTGGACTGAAAGAGGCAGTTGTAATACCGATATATAATTTGGCTATTTTTTTGCGCACATAAGTTATTGTGTGCAAATATGAGTTTTCACGATTATTCAAGAAAGAAGATCACCACATGAGAATGTGCTCCCTATGAGTTAACTACTCTACTTGGTAAACCATTCAATGCATGCATCTCAAGACACATGCATGGCTTGAGAGAAAATTGGGACGAACAATCACTAATTGGCGACCGTACCTGAGCGACTAAGTTGCTGACGCACACGCAGGGACCATAGGCGTTGAAGATCCTTGCACTTGCCCTCGCCCCGTCGTAGCAGATGTGGACGTGATGACATCAAGGTTTGCGTCGCGGTAGTAATCCATGGTGAGTGTGTCTCACAGTGCACTTGCCATGGCTCATTATAGCAGATGAGGACGCCGATGGGTTTGACGTTGCCCTAGTAGGCCTTCGTGATCTGTTTGCAGGTCACCACACACTTGCATGGCGAGAGGCCGATCCTGTTGAGCATCACGTCGTTGGTCTTGAATCTTGATTAATTATCTTCATGGTGCTATGCTTGTAGTGCCCAGGCGGCGATGACGTTGTGCTTGTAGTGCATGGCCACGTTGGGCGCGGTAGTCCACCCCCGGTAGGATCGGCTCCATCCACCACATGCTGGATCAACTCGAACACATGGTTGCCTAGATGGTGGATCACCACGATCATGCTGGGCAAGCGGAGGCACAACCATGCGAGATTGATAGAAATAGGTAGGGCACGACCATGGATCACACCAACCATGAGGGTGCCGGAGAGATGAGTTTTAATAGATAGACCAGTCAAAATGCACGTGCGTCCTGCACATGACTAATGGAAATATTATTATTATTTCAATTGAAATACCTATTTAAGTAAAAAATAAGTTATGGTAGATTTTTTCTTTTATCATCAGTGATAAATAGCTGTTAATTAAAACTTATATTACTCATCAATGAGCCACGTGGATCCGGCGGAAGCCTGCATGCAGTCAACAAAGTCCAAATCTGCATGCTATGTATCTAAACTAATGAATGGCCACGCAAAATAAGTATGGTCATATACATACAACTATTATTTTTCATCATGTACCTATCCATGTGGTTATAATTATTAATTTGTGATTATAATTATATTTTCCTTGTACAAAAACAGAAAAAACTTTAACCCATGAAATCAGCCCACTTAGGCCCCCCACTGGCCGCAGAAATCAGCCCAGCCCAGCCCAGCCCACCGGCGCACTAAGCGGTTCATCAGTGTAAACCCTAACCCTATCCATTCCCATGCTCGGCCAGTAGCGCAGCCGCTCTATCTCTGTCTCCACACTCGACGGGGACAGAGCGGCGGCCGGCGGCCCCCTCTCCTCATCCCTCTCCTCCACCACCGACGCCATCGGCCTCCTCGTTCGCGGCCGAACACGACGCCGGCACCGGCCGCCTCCTCCTCCCCGCCCGTCACGCCACCCCGCCCCCCATTGACGTTGGATCCGGTGGCCTCCTCTTCCCCCACCCCTCGACTGCGGTGCATCCTCCTCCCGCCCCGGCACTGCCTCCCTGCCAGCGGTGGGGTGCCGGATCTGGCGCCTCCACAACCCACGACCGGCCTCCTCCCGACCGGATCTGCCGGCTCCGCGGGCGGCCTCATCCTCCCCCTCCCTGCCATCATGAAGATTGATAATTTCTTCTCTTGATTTCTCAGTCAACGCCCACTTGTTTTGCAGAGCATGTTAATGTATTATGAATACCCAAATATTGGGTTCTATGGGCATCTTAGAAGCAAGAACGATGGTTGGGTCGTCAGGGACTTGTCGTGGAGGGAAGGGGAAAGCGAGAGCGGAGGATGGACGGTGGGTAAGAAACTGTTCGTTGGTGAAAAAGGAATTAGATTATACGGCAGAAACACGCAAGACTTTAGTTACGCGTGAGTAAAATGTCCCACATGTCAGTCCTATAAATGAATAGGACTTCGGAGGGAGGGTACAGTACCGGAGAGACAAAACTAAAAACTTGTGGGCCCAAATCTGCTGGATTTAAAATAGAAGAAGATCCAATGTGTGGGTACGGATTTGGGTATACGATAGTTTGGGTATAAAATATTTTTTATAAAACTCGCTCTTTTATAGGGTATATTCCAAAAAAATAATTGATGATGGCATAGGTGGGTAATTTTAAAGCAAGTATTAGAGGTCTATTTTAGGTTACCTATCCAATGGCTACGATCTACTATGATGGTGATAGGCAACCAAATTGATGGCCATATGTTTTGCTTTTTTGTAGGAATTTCTAGGATTTTTCTTTTTTTTTTTCTAACGCATCTGGTGAGAATTAGCGTGGAGCCTATAAAAAGAGTCTCCAATTAGTAATAATAAGATACTGTGGTTCATTAATGTGTCCGTCGTCTCTAGTACTCTAGGGAATGGCATGTTCGCTTAACAATATAATGTTTAATACTTTAATTTAAATACCTTCCGTTTGCCAATTAATTGCTTGTGAAGTTAGGCATGTTAAAAGGGTGTTTGAAGGACCATGATCCTACACATTTGGAATGTGGTGACGCATCCATTATTTTAGCTTAACCAAAACCGTGCGGCACGGCACACAGGTAATCCCCACCCGAGACCAAGGGTCTCTAAATTTGGAGCTTACATACGTTGTGTAAGCAATGTCTGAATAAACAAGGTGCAATACAATGCTCCATGTGATTCAGTTAAGGGGTCTCCTCACTTTTCAATTTTTTGTTTTGGTTTGTGGAATAGGAATAACCATCACCATCTCATTCATCAGTCCTCATTGGGTAATATTAACCAACATTATAATATTAGGATGAGAAATGTGATCATCCCATCAAAATCTACGGAATTACTCTGTGATTTATCACCATCACGTAGAGTGTGGGTTGATTCGGCAATCGGCAGACCAAACACATCGTAAAAGTAGTTGGGAGTACATGCAAAATCAGCGGAATCGCCAACAAAGCGGCGAGGGAGGTCAGAGGTGGTGGCACGTCCGTTGGGCGTTGGCCCGCCAGAGAGCGGGAAGCTGCATGCAGATGCAGGCTCTGCTCGGTGCGGGTGCGGTCAGAGCGGCGGGCGAGGCGGAGCAACGACTTTGCATAGGGATTGGCAGCGGGCAGTCAAAAGCCCCACCACTACCTCTCCACCCACCACCGATTCCCCTTTCCCTGTGCTGACTCTGCTGACAGGACAGGCAGCGTGAAGCATCGTATCGGCCGGCGAGGTCAAGTCTTCACTTGTCTGATCGATGCCCCCGGCCGTATCTCATTCTCTCTCATGCCAGCAGCACATACTCCACAGATTAACAATTGTTGTTGGCCATGATCGCTGTACGTACGTACTCCATTTCACTTCCACAGAGATTATCCTAGCTGCGTGTTGTGCCTTAATAATGGCAGGGCATGGAACGCCAAATCTTTGACTAATATTTTCAGAAAATACGGTCAAAGATCGGAGGAAACGCCTCCTCCCCTCCTCCTTCCTTTTAACATAGTATATACGTACATGAATTCCGCAGAAATCATTGTTGGATGGAGAATCTCGGGGAAGAAGGTCTGTTTGGCAGTGTAGTATTTTCATATTTTTTATACAATATTGTAGTATTTAGTAATATTGTAGTATTTTAGACCAAAATCTGTTTGATTGACTACCACAAAATAGAGTTTTCAATACCATGATTTAGTTAATAATGTAGTATTTTTGTGATATTGGATATTATTGCACTCCCAACTAAAGTTTTCTCTATAGGGAGTCGGTCCCGTCAGCCTTCTTCCCCACCGCACCCTTCCTCCGCCGCGCCCTTCCTCCACCGTCAGCCCTACCTGCGCCGCGCAGGCCATCACCTCCCCAGCGAGGCGCTCCCCAGCGAGGCGCTGCTACTCTCGCCGACCCTCAACCTCTCTAGGCGAGGCACTGCCGACCGTGCGGCATGCGTCCTCGGCAAGGCACGGCCGCCCGCGCTGGCCTTCTCCTCCCCGGCAGGGCACTCCGGCAACGCTGCTCCCTCTCGCGTCGTGTTGTGCTGCTCGTCGGTGTCCTCAGGTGCCGACGGCCGTCACCGTAGCGCCCATCCGTGTCGTCAAGTTCGCCCGCGCCGACCTGGATTGTGCCGCGTCGGCCTAGACCACGTCGTGGCCTCGCTCCTGCGCTCCGTGCCGCCGCCGCCTCTGTGACTTGGGCAGGGTGCTTCCCCCCCTCCCGCCCGCGTGTGGGAAGGAGCAGCTCGCTCGCTGCGAGAGAGAGGGTGATAGGGGGAGAGAGATGGCGACGGGGGAGAGAAGAAGGGAAAGGGCGATGGAACTGCCTTTGATTGTGGTTAAAAAACTTTATAGTATTTATGTCGATATACTATAATCATAGTATTCTAAAATTATAAAATTATAGTTTACTGCAAACACACCGAGTGTCTGAAATCTGAACGAAGGCACGAGAAGGGGGAAAGCGGAGGCGCGCCGGCGCCGCACGCGTGATTCCTCTCCTCTGCACGCATGTGTTGGGCGACCTGTCACGCTTTCTTTTCCTCGCTTCGGTATGGTAGGTGCCCGGCAGCTGCTGCATCCTCAGTCCTCACCTCTTTTTCTTTCGGAATCTATGGTACCCCTCACTCCCCTACTGCTACTACCAATGGTGCATCCTCCATTCCTCCTACTGCTGCTAGTGGTTTGCTCGAGGCAGTGCGCTTTAACCTTTTTAGGTCCATTCAACATTTCACCTAGTAGCAGCAGTACCAAATTGGCTACCACTATAGCAGGGTAGACGTTGACAATGATCTCCCTGCCTCACCATTTCTGTGTGCGAATGCGGATGGGATGGAAGCCTCTGCCTGCCTGCCTGGTGCAGGGCACGCAGGGGGCACATCGATCCATCTTGTGGTGAGGTGAAGTTGACCTGACCTCAAGGCCGGTGATCATCATTACATTAGCAGTGACTGGGATACGATGCCGATGCCCATGCGATGCGATTCTGACACGTCTCAAATCAAACATGTGCCATGCTGGACTGATTTGATGTTCTTTCTTATCCTCCTAATAACTACCTGTATAGGAATACTAATGTACTAGTATGAAGGAACATGCACGCCTAAAGAACCAGCATCACCGGTGCCTGTGCTTTCTTTTGTGTCCGCGTTGTTTGACCGGTACTACTAGGAGTGTTGTTGCTTTCCCACGACGCCCGGCGTAGCCATGCAATGCAATATCCCATGAGTCGTCGTGATTCACGCGGATTGTTTGATCATAATCTGTACATGTACGTCTACCTTCGTTGATTGTTAATGCGACTAACATCCAACTAACTAACGCTCGTCAGCTCCTCTTCTTCCTAACTCCTCTTCTTCCTCTCTTGCTTCCTTCTGTAGCTCTGAGATCTTGTGTTTTTAGATCATCTCCAACGGATTGTCCAAATTGATTTGCATATTACTGTTCTAATCACCTCTCTGTTTAAAGTAGCGCTACAGTGTCATTTTGTAGTATAGATCTGCTGAAGACAGCTTAAGGACAGTGCCAGAATACTCAAAATTGGTATACCGCTGGAGACAGTCTAAACACTTGTTAAACTCCTCTCCCTCTAATGGAACAAATAATACTCTTTTCTATTTTAATGAAAAATGTGACCAGCCGTGTTCTTGACAAGAAAAAAAATATTGTTTTTTGGGTGATATGAGATGAGACATACTAGGTGTGTGATGAATACGGTTCACTGCTGAAACGAAGTGATTTGGCCAACAAACAAGCTGTGTTTTTTCTACTCATCCATCAACTTCATTGTGCCAAAATTCTCTACACATATACACAGGTTTGTGTTCCTCCAAGAGAACCTATGTTTTCTGCTATGTCGACTTGCGCCGAATCATCAAGAATTGGAAAAAAAATCAGACAAATGAATTCCCCTGTTCCATTCCATCCATCCGCTTCGCATGCCACAGCTTCAGAAGGGCATGATGTGGCCGGTCTTGGAGTCGTAGCCGGCGAGGCAGCTCTTGCCGTTCACCTTGAAGACCTTGAGCAGCTCCGACGCCATCTGCCGCGTCGCCGCCGAGCACCCGCTCTGCATCAGCAGGAGCAGCCTCGCGAGCCCGCCCTCGCACGCCGCCGCGGCCTCCACCGCGCGCCGGTCCCGGTACCGGTGGCACACCGCCCACAGCACCGACACGGCCGCCTCGGCGCCGCCCGTCCCGCCCTTCAGCATCTTCGACACCACCGCGGGCACCGCCGACGCCGCGGACTCGCAGACCGCGGCCCGGCCCTCGGCGCACCCCACCGCCGCCTCCAGCACGCGGAGCGCCTGGCTCGGGGGCCCGGCGTCCGCGCGAAGCACGCGCACCACGGCGGGCACCGCGCCCAGGCGCACCATCTCCGCGCGGGACCGCCGCGTCGCCGCGACGGCCGCCAGGCACGACAGCCCCGCCGCCACGGCCTGCTTGTCCAGCCCGCCCTTCCCAGTCCACGGGGCCGATCAGGCGGACCAGCTCCGCGACCAGCGCCTCCGACTCCGCCACCGCCGCCGGCGCCGCATTGCGGAGCAGCGACTCCGCCAGCCTCGCCGCGTCCACGCGCGACTCCAGGGCCGCGCCGTCCCTGCAGCACGCGCGCCAGGGACGCGGCCGTGGACGCCGCGTCGGCCGCCAGCGCCGCCGCCACGCGCTTCTTGTTCTCCTCCTCGATGCAGTCGGACGCCGCGATCGCCGCCAGCACCCGCACGGCGGCCTCCGCGGCCTCGAGGCCCGCCCCCGCCGCGTCCTCCGCCGACCTCCGCAGCACGGAGGCCACGGTCTCCGCGGCGCCGCCGGCCCTCGCCAGCGCGTTCTTGTCGAACTCGTCCACGTCGTCGTCCGAGAGAAAAGCCGCGAGCTTCCAGAGCGCGGGGCGGGGGTCGGCGCCGGGGGCGGCGATCCTGCGGAGGAGCTCGGCCGCCGGCGGCGGCTGGAGTGGGTCCTACGGCGGACGGAGCGGGAGGCGACGACGACGACGAGGGAGAGGCCGGCGCGGCCGTGGACGCCCAGAGCGCGATGAGGCGGCGCAGGGTGAGGTTGGGGACGAGGTCAGTGGAAGGGAGCGGGAGCATGGTGGCCGGGCAGGTGGTGTTGCCGGAGTCTAGCCAGCGCTGGATGGAGGCGCGCTCGTAGGTGACGCCGGTGCAGAGGCTCACGGGCGAGCGCATGACGTCCAGTGAGATGGGGCACCGGAAGAGGCTGGGCACCTTCACCTCGAGGCCTTGGTACTCGGGCGCCAGCCGCACACTCATCTCCCGTCTTCCCATGGATCGGATCGTGATGTTTCTTGACTGGATTCCTTGGCCTTGCCTTGGTGCTGTTGATGCTGTGCGCAATGGCGTTGGAGGCAGAGAGGGAAGCGGAGGCGAGATACCAAGCAGAAGAAAGGGGAAGAAAACGTTGCGACGACGACGAGGAAAGCAGGGGACGGGGCCGGTGTGGTATTTTATAGGCAGTGGTGGCCTTTTCGTTTTGCACCCTGAATTTCTTCTCTATGACTGTTTCATAGGTACTGTTCTATTCATGCTTTGCTGTTGCCATCTGCATATTTCAACGCTTGAATTGAAAGGTATCGACAAGTTCACCTGGTAGTTACATGTGCAATCATATCTTACTATTACTAATTATCTACAATGATCCTCTTGAGACGTGGTAGAAAAAAATATAAATTCTAAAAATTCTCACACACAATAAATAAAAACATCAAGCCATCATGTAATAGTTTTTAACAATAATCATCATTGGATCTACTAAGCTTCCAAAAAATTACTCACTTAGCTATTCTTAAATATGGTTTAAATTAACCTTCTAACTTGTGCTTAAATTACACACTGTACCATTATTAAAGACAATTTAAGGTAACATGCTAGAGTTGTATTTAAAATACCCACATTGCCAATATTAAAGTTGATTTAAAATAACCTCTAGAATTGCATTTGAATTAATGACTCTACTATTAAAGTTAATTTAAGATAACCTTCTAAATGTCACATTTAAATTACCACCCGCCGTTATAAAGAAGATGTAAAGTAACCCTTTTTTGTTTAAATTACCTGCTCTGTTATGAAAGATGATTTAAAATAACCTCTAAAATTATATTTAAATTAGACATATATGTTATTATGAAAGATAATTTTGTTTACCAACTAAATTTTGAATCTAAATTACCCACAATTGCCATTACTATAACAAGGCAATCAATGTGATATCTTGACTTTGCATGTAAATTGCACATGTCCATTATTGGTAAAAATAAACAAAAAATCCCCTATGATGTCTACATCTAGATTAATTTTAACATCTGATATCATAAGAAAAAAAAGAACTAATACAAAGTACACGCACATAGATGCTTCTAAGTCATCCACTCTTCAACTAATTGTATGCAAGAGAGTAACTTAAGCTAAACATAACTTGTGTGTGATTATACAAATCAAGTAGGTATATGCATGTATGAATAGAGGTGTGATGAAAACAAAAAAAATATGGATATGGATGGTAAAACTCATGTAGTGACTCATTCATTTATCACAACCAGATTAGAATACAAAGTATTTAATTAACGTGTGTTATGTTAACAAATCAAATGTATACTGAGAGGATGCGGAAGGAAGTACTTTAGATTAGGTGTAGGGACTAAATTTATCCACAAACTTCTAAGACTTATATTTGCTAATTAAGATTAACCCAGCGTAGAGCAAGAGTTATATTAGTCCACCCGCAATATAACCTTATTTTTGCGTTTTTTTTAAATGCAACAGTCATATCTCTCAGATGAGTATGCTAATCAAATGTATTGTAAAAAAACCATGCTCCAATCCAGGGGAGATCACGGGGCTGAGGGGGCAAGGTCACCCCTCTAAGTTTTTTTATTATTATTTTCACTGGAGGATATAGTGATTTAGTAGATTTAAGCTAAAATCGATCTAGCGCTAATCAAGTATGTTTCAATTGTACCTGCCGCCTTATTAATATATCATATTCTCCCATGTGGAAGGCACGCGATGTCCTAGTTAGCAGAGAAATTTGTAGGAGCCGTTTCTCTCTTGTCCATATGAAGTAGATAGGTGTATAAAGACGACGCAGTAGGAGCATTACCGAACTATTTTGTTTTCCTTTGAAATGTGAAAGAAAACGTGCACGTACACCTCAGACTGAATGGCATGTAAACATAAGAAGTCACGCGTACCAAAATTTGAACAGCCGCGTCATGCATGCCAGGGCAGAGGGCAGTGTCGATGGCAAGGCAGCGTACTAATGTTACCGTGGAAAACTGGGAGGTGCAAATATTGGGTCTGTGAGGGTGCTCATCGCAAAAAAGGAGGAAGAAGAAGCTGGGGACAGGGACAGGCGTGGGAATGCGGGAAGCTGGCGTGGAAATGGTAGGAGAGTCAAAGGGCGCGAATTTGAGATGACGTATGGACCGGGCGGCAGGCACGTCGCTGTCGCTCGGCGCGACGCCGCGGCGATGCCCATGCCCTGCTCTGCTCTTCTCCTGGTCGCCCCGCCCCTTCGTTAATTTCCAGTTGGTTGTTTTTTGGTGGCAGTGGCCAGTAGGCGAGGTGCCAAATTGTCCTGCAATTTCTTCTTCCCCACTAGCTACTACCGGTAGATTGAAACGACCAGCTTCGGTACCCCAGTCAACAATCTATCTATTGCACCGCATGATATTGGGTGCACTGTGAGTGTGTCTATGTTGGCTTCAGTTTCCTGCTTTCTGACGTGTACTGGTCAAGATCGGCATGCACTTTGCTAACTGCTATTGGGAAACACGTCCGCGCAAATCGTGAAGGTAGCCAGTATTTTTTTTATATTAAGGCTAGGGTCATCAGGAAGTACATTAGTATTGTCTACAATACGCAAACAGTGTTTTTCCACTCTGTGCACAGTGCACAAACAGTGTTTTCCACATCCATATCCACTTCCTGGTGATACTGGTCTAAGGCAGCTGCATCCTCCTGCTTCCACTATAATATATTAACGTAATCATCTCCATTTTGACTTTGACCTGCTGCGCTGCTTGCTACTCATAAGATTATGTGGAAGAAGAAGTAGCTTCCTTTCTTTGAAGAGCATAATTAAGAAAAGGGAGTGGATAGCTAGCGTGATGATTGTACGTGTGATCAACTCGATCTCAAAGTGCGCTTTCGGTTGAGGAGGTCCTCCACGTACATATATGTGTCCTCCTGCTTGCCTACACCTAACTTTAATTTAATTTATTTGGTGCAATAAAAACTTTTGCCTTCCAAATCATGCAAACCACCACCGGTTCGACCCGTTCAAACTTGTTTCCCACTCTTTTTCCCAGAATGGTTTTGTTGCCAATTTGGCGATCTTTCCTTGTAGCATCATTGCCACATTATTAATAAAGTGAGTGAGAGGTTTCGGTATCCCAGTTGACCACCAAGTAGTATCTTATACGAGACGTTCCTCCGTGTTAATTCTCACAAAAATCATTATAAAAAGGAGATAAACTAAATCAGAAAAAACTCACGCCAACTAGAAAACATCCCACCATTAATTCAGTATACTAGAATTTTAATAGTCAATATTAGATAACACAAGAATTTTAATAGCCATTATTACATAACACATCTTCCTTTCTTGGATAACTGCCCACCTCTATGATTATGGCAATAACATAAATAAACCCCTATCTACATATAAATTACCCAACTATACTATTATATGCTACTATAAAATTTGATGAAAAATAATTTCTAAAAATGTTTTTACGATTGCTCACATTTTCTATTATGATGCATAGTCCGAAATTCCACTTAAATTACACACATTTTTTTATTACGTGACAAATAGTTTAAAACATATTAAAATTAAATATTAAATGTCTACCTCTATCATTACTAAAGATTGAATAAAGCAACCAAAAGTGCATCAAAATTTTCAGTATATATATTTTGAAAATAAATTAAATAATCAGAATCATGCATGTACATACTACCTCCATGCAAACAAAATATAATCTATATTTTTTTAGGGTGATGCTTTGACAAATATTTTTCACCAATTAATCTACAATATAAAAGAGAGAGATTTTTAATACCGGCTTTCACCTAACGAAAACCTTTGTATCCTTCACATTGGCCCACTGCACAGGATGGGAATAATTGGAAATGGTTGAAAATGGTCCAGAGATAATACAAGGAAAATATTTCCACCATTTATTCTTTTATTTTCTCACTCCTCTTGTACCCATACACGTCGGACATTTTTTTGTTTTTGGATTTAATGAAAAAGGAAGGACGTCAATAAAGTGGCCATTTATTTCCTTTTTTTTCTCTTTCATTCCCCTCCTTTGATTGCCTAGCTAGACAGCTCTTTTCCTCGTTCCTTAAACCAGTAAAATATGCAAGTTGTGAAGCGCCCCCAAATTCTTGAGAGCTTAAATGTGATACAAATGCTAGCCCCAGGGTTCTAACAACACATTTATTTCAGATAGTATAGAGTCAAACTTAGCGATTACAATCCATTACATGATAATTGCAAGAAAAGTAAGATACAGCGGAAGCAATCCTTCAGGTCCCAATGTCATAAGCTAGTTAGGAAGTAGGATCATGACCTAGCCGAAGAGTGCCTCGAACAACTCATCGGAACTGTCTGAAAAATATCAACAAAGCAAGGGTGAATACTTACGTACTCCGCAACCCCACCTTACCCTTGTTGAGCGGAGAGGGTACCTATCTCTAGATGCAAAGCTATATCTGGAACTTTCATTTTTGGAAAAACAATTCATGGTTCATTTTAGTGGTCAAATTATTAACTTGTGAAAACAAATTTTAGTAAGAATGAGGGGTTGCCACTGGACTTGTAGGTCCGAGCGGCCCAAACTTATCTCATCCACGACCCAATTACCATGACCCACTTTCGTTCAAACCATCCATTTTTTATATTCAAGAAAATACACTGGATGAAGAACCAAACTGTAACACATCCATACCAGTGGACATGGACTATTCAAATATATTTTTACTCTGATCATAGGTTGTACCAATTCCCATAAGTTGGACTCAGCGATGCTTGCAGCCAAATAAACGCCCGAATTCCAGACCAAACCTTTTACCTTTGTTTCATCACCTAGCAGAACTTTAGGGATTCGGGCAACCGAGTCACTCCAGTACCCTGTGGTACTTTCGTTGACACCCACCCTTCCCCTAGCCCCTTGTGCACCAACACAGAAGCTACTAGGATATCCACTCTAGTTTGGGCCTAGCCACTGCCTCATACAGAGCGAGTGGTTGTACTAAAAGAGTTAGGCAAGATGAAAATCATAGCGGTCCTTACGGAGAGCTCGGGTTGAACCCACCACCGTACCACTTTCTCTTACTCGTCACCGCGAGCATCCACCTACCTGGTCTTCCCCACGAATCCCAGGACATGGGGTAACCGCAGGTAGCTAAGTTACCCGTTCAACCCTGCTCTTATTTCTGTTTTGGCTCAAAGCCGTATTCCGACCAAGTCGGTTGCCGGGGTTCTTCCCCCATTTTATTTCAAAAATCAACCCAACGACCTCAACCCTAAACCATCGCCACCCACATCCATTGCCCCTTTACAAACTTTTAGTTCATGTAGTGGAATGAGCTATCCTTCCTATGCACGCTACTTCTAAGTAGGTTTTTGATGGCTATCCTATCAGGGTTTTTCCTTAGCAAGCAAAATATGCAGGTTTGATTTTGTTGTACTTGGCCAGAATATTTGTTTTGCAAATCTAGGTATTTCATGCATCAAGAAAGGGTTCCAATGGACTTGCCGTCATCTAGGTCCTCATTGCAGTGGAGGTCGGTACTAGGGTCGTCGGCCTCCTGGTCCGCAATGGTCATCTCCGGTTCCTAGGGTCCTTCTGGTTCGATGTCTAGCGCACACAAACAATAAACAATCAATAACTGCAATCATTCATGCCAAAAAAAAAACACTTTACAAGGAGATGGGTTGGGTGGAGGGGATTTTTAGAAAATTTTGGGTGCAAGGATCACCTACAACGGAGTTAAATTGGGAGAGATATGGATTTTTATTTAAAAGAAAGGATTTAAATAATTCAAAAAGGATTTTAGCGCTTGGTGGGCCGAATCCTGGGACACGGCCCAGGACTCTCGGGCGGGCGCGGCCTGCCAGTCGGCCCACGCGTAGCGTGGCGCGGCGAACGGGTTGGCCCAAGGCACCCACGCGTGCTGGGGAGGGGGGCTTAACGGCGCTTAGCGCTGGGCCCACGTATCAGAGGCTTGGCGTGGGCGGGGAGGGTGGACGGCGGTCCAGTTTGGCTAGCGCGAGCCGGTCGGGACGAGATGTTGGCTCGCTAGGGCTCCTTGCCGGTGGGGTGGTTCCGGCGGCCAAGGGGGTGGTGTGAGGTGGGGGTGGCTACGGCGGCCCTAGCGACGGGCGAGGCGGGAGGGGATCGGGGGAGGGTGCTTGGCCCTGGCGGCGAGTGCCACCCAGGGCACGGTGTGGTGGTGGCGCGGCCCCCTGCCGGGGCTGCCACCGCGGTTGGGAACTGGTACAAGGAGGGGAGAAAGAGCAGGGGGTGTGGGGTCTTTGCCTAGGAGGAGGGTGCTCACCTTGCGCAAGGGCGGGGGCTAGGCAGTGAGCTCGAGGAGCTCAGCGGCGGTGGACAGGAGGCGCCGGGGTCTCTCCCGGGGTGGATGTTCAGGCCGGGTGGCGGTCGTGGTCCGGCGTGGCAAGGGCGGGGAGGGGGGGATTTATAGGGGCGGCGCAGCTCTGCGGCTTGCCGGAGTGTAGGGGGGCCGGGCGCGGTGCCGGAGGCGGCACAGTGTTGGGTGGGGCCGGGCGCGGTGCCTGGTTGTGGCGTAGCGCCGGGGCGGGGCCGGGGGCGGCGCAGGCATGCGCGGGGCGCGACGCCGGGTCGGGGATGGGCGCGGCGCGAGGTAGGGGACGCCCCTGATAGGTGGGGTCCACCTGTCGGGGAGCGAGAGAGAGAGAGAGAGGGGCGGGGGACGGAGTAGGCCAGGGTGAGATGGCCCAAGTGGCCTAGGCGGGTGGTGAGGGAGGAGGACAGGGGCAAGCCAAATGGGGACGGGAGGATCCGATGGGCTGGGCCAGGGGGGTTTGCCCTTTTCCTTTTTCACAATTTTATTTGAATCTAGGGAATTTTGAGTGCAGTTTTGTGGAATAAAGTGGGGACTTTTATGAGTGTGCTAGTAGGGTGGATGGCAGGGAAATATTTTGAGGGGTTTGAACTCCTATTTTTAATGAGTGCGTGATTTTTGGGATTGTGATTCGAGCTAGGGTGAACTTAGGGGGGGGGTTTGGGATGCAAATTTTTGGTGTGTTACAAGTTGAGACACAGTTCACGGCATAGATGCCGCATGTGCATCTTCACCGGTCATTTTATAAGTTCAAAATTGCAATAATAAAAAGTATCTATAAACGGATAACCTCAATGTTGAGTCACAATAATTATAAGTCAATAGAGCAACCGCTGATTAAAGCCTCGTTTTAATGAAAAAAATGTACCATATATTTAAATTTTGGGATGGAGAAAGTACATGTTTTAAAATTGCCAACTATTGCCCGTACTAAATTAAAATACAAACTTTGTGAACACATATACCTCTTAATATTTTTAGCCCGTGGAAGGGCGAGTATTGGCGAGTAATGTAAATGCAACTTTATAAGATTACTTTAAATTGTCTTTTATAATATCAGTATCACAAACCTTTCGAAAACATATTATATCCTATGGCATCATTGTTAGAGATCAAATAGGCAGCTATATGTTTATGATTTTTGTAAAATGTTTTAGAATCCTATTATTTTGTTTGTAGCGCGTCTCATGATAATTAAAGGCGGAGCCCCAAATCCAATCTCTCCGACTAGTAAGAATGTAGGATATAAAATGTTGTTTTATTTGTAATTGAGGTAAATAAATGAACATGTCGTCGTATAGAATGAAGGCGCGGCGAAGACTACTTGAGCCAATTAGGTACCGTTTGGTGGGGAATAGATAATCAGGATTCGGGTACCAATAAGAAAATCCAGTGGTGGATAGATAATGGGATTATCCTCACATCGCGTGACAGAAACCAAGAGAGAGAATACGATCCCTTTGGTTTTTGCACGGATTTTCCCTGCAGATCATGGCATCTCCAATCAACAAAACGTGGCCTATCGGTCAACTTGGATTTCAACCGGGATTGTAGCATTGTTTTGCAGCACGCGCGTGCGCTCAAATTGAAAGTCTGGAGTTCGGTGCACAGGACAAGTACAACTGTAGCCACCTCCTCGCCTCGATGCGTGTAGTCCACGGGGCCAAAGCGAGAACAACGCAGCTACGCAGTCGGCACACAATGCAAGACGTACGTGCTGGCGCGGCTGCCAGTAGGAAGGTCGTCATGCAAGGTCGCAAGTCGTGAGTCGCGCACAGCGCATCTGGAGGCGGCCGGTATTCTCGTTGCTCGCCGGTCGCCATCGGCCGCACCCCGCTGCACCGGCCGTTTACTCGGAGCTCTCGCTTATTGCCTGCCGGCTCTCTGACCTCCGCGCGCGATTCCACGCGCCTGCGCCGACCGCGAGGCGGCAAGCTGCCAACAAGCAGGCTACAGCCCGGACGGCCGGACGGCCTCGGCGCGAGCGCGCGTGGCTTCGGCGCCTGCCGGCGCGTGGACTGCGGGCGCGTGGGCGAGAGCCACCCGGCGGCGCTACGCAACAAAATTTAGAAGCTATCGCCGCGGGGGAAAGCAGTCTGCTGGGCGCTGGCGAGAGCGATCGATCGACGCGGCGAGGAGGGCGGTGCGAGCGCGCGCAGCCTCCGATTTCAAGAGCGAAGGTTCGAGACGCACCGGCTAGCCGGGACAGCGGCTCACCGGCTGCGGGCCACGGCATTGGCGTCCGTGTTTGTCAGGGCCTGGAGCACGTGACGTACGTATGATGCGGCTCCACAACGCTCCCTCACCGGCCACCCACCACCAGATAAATGGCCAGTGCTCGGTGCTCTACGCACCTTAACTAGAAATGGAAAAGAAAACATCTTCGAAAGTTAGAACCGAAATTATCACAGTCTGGTGAGTATTTTCAAGCTAAGTAAACAAGCGGGAGTACGGCTCAGAAATGTATTTTTTTTTACATCCAACGACAAATATATAGATATCGTTTAGAATACACCAGTGGCGTAGCGTGAAATAAAACTAAGGAGGGACCGAACGGACAGATATGAACACAAGGAGCCAACCTGTGCTCAAAGATTTATGCACACAACCGAATGGATGCACTCATTTTTTATGCTCAAGTCTTGGGTTGAATGAGCTATTATGCAAAGAGTTCAACAAATTGTCCAAAGCAAGTAGGGGCCCAGGGACCAGCTTGGCCTCCAAGAGGCTACGGGTCTGTTTGTTTCCCTGTGTAACCCCTTATCCAGCCTATCTGGATGCAGCTTCTCAGTGTTTGTTTCCCTATACATGGGCCTTATGCAGACTTAGACAATGCAAAGAAGTCTCATATGCTGCATTGCTGGAAACCTAAGAATCGAGAGTTTATCTTGTGCAGGCCAACGCAGTGCAGCGGCGCAGGTGAGGAAAGAGAGGGAGAAGTCGCCGCCACCGTCAGCGGCCATGACTGCGGAGGAGGAGGCCGATAGGGGGGAGGAATCTGCCATCGCGAAAGTCGGGGAAGAGGAGGAAGAAGCCGAGGAGGTGCCAGCTCGCCACGTAAATCCAGGAGGCGCTTGATCTGGCCGCGATGATACCATGGCCGACCGAACATGGACACGGCAATGCGGGCCCGCCAGGAACGACGGCCATGGCCGAGCATCGCAGCGCGGGGCAGGCCAGCACTGCGACCACTAGGGTCAGTCGCGGCGGCGAGGGGATGATTTGAATTGGGAGGCAGATCCGAATGTGGGGAAGGTAGATCCGGCGACAGCCGACCAGAAGGAGCCTTCTGACGGCAGCGGCGGTGGCCATGGGCAAGGCAACGGAAGGGGCATCTAGGAGAGGATGGTGGAAGGGAGAAGGGAGGAGTTGTGCATGGAAACAAATACAGCCAACTATTGCAATCTGATATGCAGTGGAAACAAACACAAATTTTTCTAGTCTGGATACAATATGCAGTGGAAACAAGCACTGGAACGTCGCATATCTTAGCCCTGGTTCTACTATGCCTGCATATATGCTAATACAGGCCACCCTTAGGTCAGGAAAACAAACAGACCCTACGCCTATGAAATGCACGTTTAGATTTTTGTCTTCTATCGTCTGTATAACTTAGATGATACCTCGCGCGTTGCCGTGGGACTTTTTAAATTAGTTTTAAGTAAAATTTGAAGATAATAATTTTTATGCAATTGCATGGTAACATAATTTAAATTATAACATATTTATCATGGTTAAGAGAGGTCGTCTCTTAAATGATTGAACATATATGTGTTTCTGCTGCGAAAAGAGTTTCTATTGCAAGAATGCTATAGCTTTAGTTCTCGCAATGATTAATCGCTTACATGCTTAAGTGATGTC
Source organism: Paspalum vaginatum (assembly GCA_030272315.1). Taxonomy (NCBI): domain Eukaryota; kingdom Viridiplantae; phylum Streptophyta; class Magnoliopsida; order Poales; family Poaceae; genus Paspalum; species Paspalum vaginatum. Next base: position 15,332,585 of record CM059015.1, read on the forward strand.
AACCACAAGAAATCGAATGAAAACATTAATACACGGCTTTAGTGGATGGTGATGTGATCTTGGTGGATTATGATGTGAATAGATTGCATATTGAGAGAAATATATTAAATGAGATATAATGGGTTGTGCTTATATAGGTTATATTGATACGTCAACCATGTTTGGAGCAGCTGACTCCAACAGATCACCTATCACACTGTTTATATTTAAATTTTACTTTATCTACGTTGCAGTGTCATTTTCGTACTGTAAACGATCGTAAAGACGACACGCTGGACTTGGCCCGAGGGCGAGTTACCTTGCCCTCCTAATAAAGACATCGACGGCTCGACGATTTGGTAGTTAGCCTCCACCGGCTGGGCCTACAATCGGTACCTCCCACATGAAAACCCAAAATCCGACCCACTACTGGATTATAAACACTACGAGTTTTCTTTTAGAAAATATACAAGTATGCGGTCGACACTCGACAACACTGATACTGGAGCGTGCCGTTCAACTTATATTGACCTAATAAATCCTTTTCACCTTTTTGTTCCCATGTCTTGGCTCCGACAATGCTAATACTTCATCAGCGTTCTAGCGGTTCACATTATGACAACTCACTAACGACGAGTTTAATAGATCCTCTTTAGTAGAAAGGCGTATATTCTTTGCTCTCTGACAATCACTTATTCCCTCGTGTGGGACTAATCGTTTTCATTTACCATCTCATGGAGCTAATCGTTTTTATTTACCATCTCATGAAAAACCCTTTTTATTCCGCTTAGCCCTATCGGCTATTTTAGCGATAGGTTCTATAGGAACGGACGATCCTATTTGGTCAAATACAGAACGAAAAAAATCATATTTTCCTTTCGTTAAGGTACGGTGGCTTCTTATTCATAAGATCGAAAGCACCTTTTCATTCTTTCATATACTAGGGGTAGTAATGGATTATATTAGTAACTTTTTGTAAGAAAAAAAATGAGCCGCAATCTGTCCCCACAACTCTTCTTTCCAGTGAGGGAACGGATACTAACTGGGCTGAGACGAGAACCGTCAGAGCAGACAGAGGCTCGGGTGGCCCACTCATCCTCGTTCTCACATGACGGCCCAGTGACTGCATGCATGATGAAGGAAGCACCAATGCAACCACCAAACTGCCTGGAGCTTGGGCCTTGGCCTCCTCTACCCTGTAGCCACGCACCGCTGGAAGCCCAAAGATTCTTTTCCCGTTTCTAACCTTTTTTAAAATTAAACTGTTTTATGTGAAATTTCAATGTGATTTTTTAAAAAGTTTCTGCGTTTGAAAGGATAGCTTCCCTGCCGTGCAGCTAAACCTGCTGCTCTGCTGCTAATGTACTGCTAGGCAGTGCCGGGGGTGGAATGGAAAAAAAATTAAAATCTAGTTATAAAAATTAAATTTTCACCATATATACACTCCAATAGTACAAATCTATGTATCCACAAGGCATATAAACCCCTTCCCGTATGCTCTGGCTTCGCCACTGGCTAGGTGCTGTAGTCGCAGGGCAATGAAATCGACTCCGAATAGGTTTGTTACCCTGGTACTATTATATGACACGCATTCGCCTACTCTAGATAATAACACACCCATCCAAATTAAAATGACAGCCTGCTACACCACACCATGCACGTACATCCACGGAGAAGATTACCTGTATTGAAGCAAACAACGACCCTTTTTTCTTATTGTCCAGTTGTTGCACGGACGTTGGCTGCATGTCTGCGCTTGCAGCCATGTGCCTTGCCTCCGTTACGCATTGCTTCCTCCTGGTTCCAGGGAGGGAGCCTTGTTCCATTGCCTTTTTTTAACTGAACCTGCTCCCCCGTTCGTTATGGTTGGTCTGAATTGTTTACACCTGCTGGCTGTGGAGCGTTCTCGCTAGCTGCTGCCCAACTTGTTTGCGAGCTGAAGCTCAATTGCAGCGCACGTTTGTTGTGTCCAGCTAGGGATCAAGAAAGCACTTATTTGCTCATGTGGTTTATTGTTGATGCCAGGAAGGAACTGCTGTGCCTTTTTGCCGCATGCATGCTTTGGATATATATCTGTATCACATTATATTCAAGCTATAGCTACAATCCTGCTTCATGCGTTTCTGTATGAAACAGGTTTGGGTTCCTTCCTATGGAAAAGGGAATTGGTATAGGAAGGAATAGTTTTGTGCATGAATTGGTACCACTGAGCCTGCATTACTTGTTAGCCTAGGATCACCAGGAGTGAAAATAGATGTGCAAAATACTGTTTGTGCACTGTACACAAAGTGAAAAAATAATGATTGCATAATATATACATAGTACGGATGCACGCCTAAAGACCATAGTCTTGGGTTAATTTGGAGCCTCTCCCTGTTGGCCTGTGACTGTGAGCAGAGTGAATGTAGCAGAGCAGTCGTCCAAGCTTATCCCGGTGGATGCGAAAAGATCTCGTCGGAGTAGCTAGGTAGCTAGCTGGCGTGATGACCTAGCTCGCTGCTCCGACATCCACCAGACAATGCAATAACGAAGCATGCGTGCACCGCATGGCTAACGCCGCGTTTGGAAGCAAGGTGATTTTACAATCTACTTTTAGCTTCTAAGATTTTAAAAACTGAAGATTAAAAGCTGCTGCAAGTTAAGTGGTCGTTTGGATCAAAATCAATTTTTAAAAACTGTATTGCACAATCCGAGCGGGATCCAAACGCAGCCTATACCTGCATTGGCTACTCGATCAAGGGAGGCAAGGGATGGATGGATGAGAATCATGAGACGTGCGTGGTGGTTGGTTCATCTCTGTCTGTCGCTCGTCGATCCATCGGCTCTGTCGTCTGCATATGCATGCACGACTCCACGCCAACTGCCGTCTGCATGCCAACGTACACGAGTGCGGCAGAGTGAGATTGAGCATCAGCAGGCAGAGAAGGCTGCGGATGCGATCCGGTGGTGGCAGACTGACAACGGGTTCAGGTTCAGCACTTCAGCTGTTCAGCAGCAGGTTGCTGAAACTCTGGGCTCGGAGAGGGGACCGGGACCGGACAGGGAGGCAGGCAAAGGGCCCCCGTCCCCGCTACTTTCGTTAAGCAAAGGGACCGTCCGGGCCGGCCGCGCGAGGACGAGGAGACCGTCCGCTAGCTATGATTACCGCCACGTACTGGTAATTTAATTAAAACCCTTGCATTGTTTATTAAGACTTTAAAAAAAAACTTTGCTGAGAATAAAATTTTGATTTCTCCCTCTCCTGCCGCTGCCAGCCAGCTTTTGTGCACGTACTGCATCCATCCTTGCCTCGGACCGAATGCAAAAGATCATCTGTATAGCTGTCCATAATCCGAAAATAACACTGCAGTTTTACCGAATAGAATTTGAATATAGATACACGATCTACCCTAACTCAGCCTGTATAGTTTTAGGATAGTTTTATTGTATGTTTTGTATGATTTCCAATTCCATGCATGTGTGGCCATCATCATTAATAGGCTGTGGTACATCTTCCTTTCATCATTGACAAGAAGAACTGATAGATTGTGCGTTAAATTTGATGGAACATCTATCATTGTCTAGCTACATATATGCATGCTCTTGTTTATTATTAGCAGCTCTCGATCTCCTTTGGGCTGCCTGTCTCACCTTTGCGTCCATCTGGTACGTGGAGCTGGCCGATCGATCGATGCGTTTTGTTTATACTATACTTATTATTATTATTACTAGCTAGCCGTACGTCGTAAATTGCATTGTCTCTGCGCGCGATCCGGCCCGGCCTAATTTGCTTGCGCGCACACGTTGTCAACTGCATGCCAAATATAACTGTTGTCGTAGATAAGATAACTCTCACCGCTCTCGGTCTCAGGTGGGGGGCAGTGGCTGCCTGCCCGGCCTAATTTGCTTGCGCGCACACGTTGGGTTGGTACACTGCCAACCTTTATTTTGTGGCCATCATCTATCACCATGGAGGAGTACGTAGCTAGCTTGGACGAACGGCGCTACTAGCTTAAACAACAGTACGTGCCTTGTGCTGTCACCGCCGCCGGCCGGCAAGCCGTCACCGTCCGCGCGGCGGCGTACGGTACAGTACTACCCGATCCGGCCCACGCCACCGTACCGTCATTTCCGACGAGCGAGCAAGATATCGGCCATTAATTGGCATGCCAATTAAATTCGCATCGCACCCAGCGACAGAGACCGGACCGGTTCCGTGGATTGGACTGGATTAAAGATATGTGATTGGGGGAGTAGACAAAGGGCGTACGAGGAAAAAGGATTACTACTCCTAGGTAGGAGGACATGGATTTCATGTCCGCTGCGACTGGCCAAGGCCGCGGTGATGGCGCCCGGAGCCGAGGTCTCCGACCAAGCGTGCGAATGGAGCAGTTGTTGCTGCGAAGATTGAGGAGAGAGACGGAGGAGCCGTTCGTACTCCGGTACCGCCGGAGGAAACTCTCTCTGCTTGTTTGGCGTGGCGCATGGCCGAAGTGGCTGCAGCAAATTTTCCGTACCGCAGACAGAAAAAAATTTAAAATATGAATGGTGAAATGGACAGAACAGTAAACGTAGCATTACACCACCAAACCCTGTAAGAAAAATTGCGCCCCAGGACAGTAGAAGCATGCCGGTTGCGTCGCCTACCGCCTATCCGAGACTCCGGCAGCCGGAAGGCACAAACACAAACATTAGTCATTGGGCAGGCCATGAAGCAAAGCACTCGTTGCCCGCCTTTTTTCTCTCGCTTTGCTCCCCTTTTCTTTCTCTCTCTGACTCTCTGTACTATGTTCCCTCCTTTTCTTTCCTCTGCTCCACACATGCTGGAATCCCCTCCCCAACATATACACGAGTATTCAGCATGTACCCCATAGCGGCATAGCCCCACCACGCCATCGCCTCGCCCGCCCGGCGCCACCCTCTGGGTCCTGTTTGGAATGCGGCATTATATGCTTCTGTCATTAAAAGAAGCATCCAAAAATTGACGGATACTTGACAATGCTGATGTTTCAGCAACCAAAAGAGTTTCACATTATTCTTATAGCAAAGCATTGAACGGCAATCCTTGGACATGCATGGTCCAAGTTGTAAAGGGAAGTGTAAGAACTAGACATTAAAACTGTTGCTTTTCAAGTCAAGCAACCATTATATCAATTATTGATTACAAAAAAACGAGGGTGGCGTTGAATTTTATTATTACTAATTGAAGGATTAAAAGGAAGAACTATTCACAAAATATAAATTCTAAAAATTGTCAAAAAACCAGAAATTCTAGAAAGCATTATTTATAAAAATTATTTTATAATAATAGTTATCGGATCTATTATATTGTCTAAAAACACATACCTGCCATTGTGAAAGATAAATTAAAGTAACTCTCTAAATATGCATATAGACTAGCTACCATATCATCATAAAATATAAATTTAAATAATCTCTAAATTTGCATATAAACTGGTACTCACTGTGTTTACGAAAGATAATTTAATGTAACTCCTGATATCTATATAAATTACTCACTATATATGTTGTTACGAAACATAAATTGTAACTCACTAGAGCATATATATGAGATTAAAAAAGCATGCATATATTATATGAAATAGTGAAAAATATCACATTATATTATTCATCTCAAATGTACATACAGCTTCCTAATGTTTATTTAATTTTGTTAACACTGCTAGCTTGTGCTGCCGCACAAGTTGATGTACTAGTTAGGTATCATAGTATGCACCAATTCTGTAGCTTTTCATAGGTACTGAAAAAAAAAACGAAATTGCTGATTTGTACGTCCAAATGATCAGTGGCTAGCTTTTTCAAGTCATCGAAATGAGAATAGCAGCCGATAGTCAACAAAAACAGATAAGTATCTTCCAAGGAAGGAGATGACAAATGTGCATCCCCTTAATTTCTGAACGTCGCGTGCGGGGGGTACGGCGCACACATTTCCAGGCCCTTGTTGGAAAAACGGTGCACACATCGACATCTAACCTCCCCCAGCTTTCTTCCCTGTGTGGGAAGTGGGAACATGAAGTTTGAACAACTCCATATCTAGCATTCATTCATTGCTGAATTGGTAATGCTACCCTACCCCTGCTATACCATATCGTCGCCACATTGTTATTAATTAAATCCAACAGCGACTCCCGGCCTCTTAATCATCTTAGATTGTTATACGGCGTCTCATCATCTAATCGTCCTTGGACTTGCTGCATATGCTCCCCACCACCCTCCCAGTTACTAACACATATATCACCACCTCCCTTCTCCCCTCTTCGCCATTTGCTCACCACAGTAGCCCTCCTCCCCCCGTCTCCATGCATTGGAGGTGGAGCTAGCAAATTAAGATCGAGCTGAGCTGCCTCCACCAGTCCACCTCCTGTGCGGCTGCTCATGGCCGCCGGCTGTTTGCAAGCCATCAGCCGTAGCCGGACGCGGCGGCGGCGATTAGTGCTATTCGTCATCGTCTTCCTCCTCCTGCTCCAGGTGCCGAGCTGCTGCGAGGCCGCTGCGCGTGGCATGCAGCCGTTCAAGGGCAGGCCCCTGGAGCGTGGCGGCGCCAACCATTTCCTGGGGTTCTTGCCGCGGGCCACGGTGCCGCCGTCCGGCCCCTCGCGGCAGCACAACTCCATCGGAGCGCAGGACCAGAGGCATCCGTGACGCGGCCCACAGGATCGGAGAAGCCTGCCTGCCTGCCGGCCGGCCGGCCGATCAGAAAGGTGTAGAGACGACTAGAGAGTAAGGTCGAAGATAGAGTTCATCCCATGACATGCATCCTCATGGATTGAAATTCGTGGTTGTTAGTTGTAACTGGTTATTAAGCTCGTAGTGTTAATTGGTTAGTAGGAGCAATATACTCTATATATGTATACATGCAGGAGCTAGGGAGGACCATAGATCAAACAAGGCACGAACAACGACGTTGGTTGTAGGATCGGATGATGTACATACATGAGCTATTTTTTGGGGGAGCAGCTGTTTTTTTTAGTATGTCTCATTTCGGTGCTTCCTGTTTGTTGGTTGGTTCCTTTGTGTTTCTTCTCTAGCCTGCTGCTCCTTTTTTGAGCAGCTAGCGGCAGAGCGAGCTGGATGGATCATGGATGCTTCTCTCTATCTGTTGATGCAGCTGCTGCCATCACTGCTTTATTTTAATTTTTGCCTAGTAGCCAGCCAGTATGTCTTTTGCTTTGGTAAAGCTAGTAGGCGTCATGTACGTAGCCAGGAGCAGAGTGCGAGTGTACAACAACCACTGCCTGGTACTCGGTCGTACGTACAAGAAGGTCGTTGCAATCAACGTCGACCTCCGCTGCTTTTCTTCTTCTTCTCCTTCTGATCATATCGTCGTCGGCCGAGCTGTCATGTGGTGTGGCGTTGCGTGCTGCTGTGATTGCTTTTAGTTGCTCCTGCCCCTGCATGCATGCGTGGAATAGAGCCATAGATAGCAGCAAGATGATGGGAGGGAGGGACAGATCACAGATGGATCATGGAAGGAAAAGGGAGAGGCAACTGAAAAAGAAAGCAGGCAGCGGCAGCTAATGGCCAGCAACTATCGCGGTTGGTGCAGTGGAGGCCCAAGTTGACATACTGTTGCCGCCGTTTGGTTTTGTTTTGGCCTGCCCCTGATGGATTGGAACCCTCGCCTTGTCTTATCTTTTTCTGCCCTTTTTTCCCCTTGTGTACGTCGCCTCGATCTCTCTCTCTTTTTTTTTTTTTGTTTCTTATATTGCTAGTGCTAGCTACTTGAACCCATTGGGACTGTGCTGAATCTGCAGAGAAATGAATAATCGGTCGTGATGGAAGACATTGGCTCATCGTGCGGGAGTGCAATGCATGAGAGGGAATGCAATGGCGTGTTGGATTCATCCGCGCCGCTTCCTTTAGTTTGTTCTTCGTTGTCAGCAGCACAGGCGCGGCACAGCTCACAGCGCCCTCCTTGCGGTTTCTTTGGCCGGCGGCGGCGGGGCCATAGCAAGTGATGGGGGTGCGGTGCATGCAAGCAGCCGTGTGTTTGTGTACACATGCATACATGATACATGTAGCTAGTATATATACTGTTAACTGTTTGTACGCGCACTCTGCGCTTCCGTCGTCAGCCTTTGACACACAAACACCCTGACACTAATGGTCACTGTACTAAACTAAGGGGAATCATTTCATCTCATCAGATGATTATACAAGCTGGAGAAACAGCTAACTCCACATTCGCAAGTTTGGTTTAACAACACAAGCTCGCTAGCCCTTTTGCTCCAGCAACAGTCCACAGATGCGTCTCATCTTTGATTTTTTGAAGAACTACAGCATTAGGGGCCTCTGTTCGGTTAAAAATGCGATTGTTTCTCTCATTCAAAATCTCCCAACATACTAGGATAATAAGCGAACGAAGACCCTTTTTTGAGTTAGATGGAATGGCATCCGTGGTTGTCCACCATTGGTGTAGGTTGTCACTTGGTCCCCAATTCACAGGGTCTAGTCCTTGAGTCGCTGTCCACCATGATAGTTTCTTCCAGATGCGTCTAGTGAATCTACAGTCCGCAAAGAGGTGGATGCCTGATTCTGGCGAGTGACGACATAGGGGGCACTGGCCTTCATTGGCCCAACCACGCGCCTGGAGTCTATCAGATGTCCAGATGCGATTCTGGATTGCAAACCAGCTGAAGAATTTGCATTTCGGCGGTGCCCAAGTTTGCCAAATCAAGTGCTTGAAGTTTGTTTGCATTGAGCCGAGGAATTGCGCTCTATAAGCTGAGCCACTCGAATACTCGCCTGATGAGGTGAACTTCCAAGTTAAGGTATCTTCATTATTCTGCTACAAACAGACATATTCGAAGAAGTGTCTTGCCGAAAAATTTCTATGCCAAAGGTCTATGTCTTTTATCCGGTTATTGTGTTGTAGCGCCCCCTGCAGCGACCTTTTCTTATTTTTTGAGATTGCATAGAGGCTTGGGGCCAGGTCACAAGGCCGTTGCCCTTGGATCCAGCCATTGTGCCAGAAGGATACTTTCTCGCCGCTTCCTATCGAAATGGAAGTTGCAGCAGCAAAGAGGAGTCTATCTTTTTTGTTGCATGGGGTTTCCGAGCTAAACTCCAGGCTCCTTCCACTCCTGCCATAGCCATCTTAAGCGCAGTGCCCTTGCGAATTTTCCGAGATGGAGGATGCCCAAACCTCCAAGGTCTACTGGCCTTGTTGAGCGTGGCCAATTTACTTTGCATTTTACCCCAGTCAGAGCCTCCGAGCCTGACCAGAGGAAGCGTTTTCTTTTGGTATCAATCTCCTTTAAGGTTGATTTGGGAACTCTTAGGGAGGTGATGAAATACATTGCCTGAGAGGTTAGGACAGACTTCACTAGAGTTAGTCGGCCTGCTGGGTTTATATGTCTCCCATTCCAAGCAGTCAGTTTGTTTGCTACCTTGTCCACTAGAGGCTGGAAATCAATTCGTCTCCTCTTCGGGGTTCTCCTTCTTTTTAATATAATAGGCAGCTCTCCTCCCCGTTTCGTTTCAAAAAAAAAAAATTTCATCTCATCAGCTGGGAAAGCCAGCACTGCAGCACTGGCACTGTAGTAAATGCGTTCTCTATCTTTTCATAACTTTTTACCAATGTTGTATTGTTGTACGCAATGTGCTGGGCTTTTTTTTTTTGGCACTTTGACAATGTTGTTCAATGTTTATTATTCAAAAAAATGTCAACTCCATATATTACCAAATCACCTAGCTAGTGTTACATAATTTTTCCACGTGGGATATGTAATATATCCGGCCTGCATTTTTGTATATGTGCAGTGTGTATTTATATTTGAACTATGCAGTGTGTTTGTATTTCTATTTCGTAGCAGTGCGGTTGAAGTTAGCGGTGTGTGTTTTCAAATTTCCTGCCAAAAAGGACAAATTTCCACCGGTACGGACTACCTCCAAACAAATAAACACACAAACGGGTATCGGTTCCGAACAGAACCTTGGATGTCTTTTGCCCTTTGTTTTTGTAAAATGTGACTGATGCTTACAAATTCGTCGGTCTCCATTCACAACCGCCGGATGCGGATCCAATGGTTCCAAAATATGCGATTAATGGAATAGCGAAAAATCAGTCACCTGACGCCACCCTATATTTGGATACCATGTTTACTAGGCTGAGCAGTAGGATTATCGGTCACCCTAGATACCTGTACCGCTATACATATTGATTGATCAATTCTATCTTCTATTTATATTTGGAGCTTTTTTGGAACAATGACAAAGCAATGTTTCAAAACCAAAATCCAACTCTAGGGTGTTTAGAAAAATTCTAAGGCAGAAAAATGTCAATGGATAGATAAAGCTTTGGTGAAAAGAAAACAAGGCAAGGGCGGCAGATTCACGTAAGTGTTTCTGCTAACATTGCTTATGGTTCGTAGGATTTTTCGGTTCCATTTTCAGATCCGTAGGATTTGACCGTGATGCTAAAGTTGGCTGATTGTGGGCCTTAATTGGTTAAAATTGACCATTAGATTAAATGATGGAAGATAGCTCAACAGTGGATATACTGTTGGGTAGGTGAGATTTTGGTGAAAAATATTTTTTTGTAAACTCGTATTTTTATATTTTTCATATAGTTACGCTCACTACAAAAATTTGGACAATTTTTGGCGGCCAAAAACCATCGAAAATAAGCTTTTACCACAAAAATAGTTATTTTCGGCACAAAAATTAATACGCCGGCCACCGAAAATAAGCTGTTGTCAAAAGAGGAGTATGGAGTGCTGCTACTGCTGTAGATGGTAGAGAAAAAAGGGAACAAAAGTTGGATGATCCCTTTCAACCTTTTCATACCTCTAGAGTGCTTCAGCGTACTAGAAATCTCAAGCTGTTATACAAATAAAATTGGATGGATTATATGCAACAAGGATGACAGTTACCTGTCTTTCTGCAGGTTGTTGAGCTGCTGAACAATATATTCGCAGTACTACTCTATCATATCATAGCACAATGGTTGGTTCATCTCAACAATTAGCGCTTGTATTTGTGATTAAGGGAAAACAAGAAATAGCAATCAGGAAGATATCACTGCTTCCGCTACAGCAGATCTAGACGAGCCCCCGTGCACTTGATTGCGTGCTTGCTGCACCAAACAACAGCAAATTCATCGGTTATGGAGATTAGAACAAATCAACAGCAGGTTAAGCGGTTACGGGGTGATCAGAACACATCAAACAAATACATACCAAATCAAAATTGCACGCGAGGCCGGGCGAGGTCAGGTCGGCGGTGGCCACAGGCCGGTCGACGCGCGGACGTGCCAGACGAGGCGGCACTGGAAACCAGGGCTACGCGGGAACCGAGGTGTCGCTCTGGGTGAGGCGGCACAGCGCTCCAAGCGTGCGGGGCGAAGAGCCGAGGCTAGGTGGCGTGGGAGGCCGGGGCGAGGAGGTGGCGTGGTGAGCATAGGGCGACAACGCATGGGACGAAGTGCGGCGTGCGCGTAGGTGGGGTGCGTGCGTGCAAGGTGGGAGAGGGGCCGCTGAAAATAGTGAGTTTAGTTTTTTTAGTTGATGCAACCGCAAAAAATAAACTCACTATTTTCGACTGCCACTTACAACTACCGAAAATAAGCCTGAGTTATTTTCGGTGGTTGACTATAGCCGCCAAAAATTGCATGTACCGCCGAAATTTTTCGCGATTCCTGCGGTGGCTATTAATAACAAACAGAATTACATGTCTTTTTCAATTATTCCACTTGACAATAGAGATTACACTTGGACATGACACCAATCACACTCAAGGGTTTTGGGGTATGGGCCTCCATCTGAGCTATCAACGCCATCACTGCCAGCGTGTCCAGCAGGGCTAGTGTGTCCTCTGCGCCCTCCTCGCCCCCCATGCGCTCCAGCACCCCCCGGCCACCATCACCACCGTGGCTGCCCTAGCGGCTGCTGCTCCCCCCTCCCCCTGCTCTCGCCATGCCCGCCGGCTTGGCCTCGTTGTCCGTCTGACCCTTTCCCGCTGTGCCCCCTCCTCCCCGCTCCACCCATCTCCGCCTTTTCTAGCTCTTTTTGGCGGTGTGTCGAGGGAGAAAGAGGCAGGCGAGAGAGTGAGATGGGTTGATCTTATAGAGGCGGAGACACTCGTGGCCGCGGTGACGGAGAGGGCCGCGAAGGCAGCCACGCGGGCAATGCCGGAGAGGGGAGCGGGGCGGAGAGGAGACGGGGGTGGACGGGTTGGAAGGGTACATGAAAGGATTTTATTTAGGGTTGGAGTTCTTGACTTCTTATTGGGCCAGTCCGAGGTGATGGCCTCTGGTGGTTGGGGCCTGCCAACTGGGCACAAGAACTTTTATGGAAACAACCTAGACAGCAATTCCATTTGAAACCCAAAACTTGAATGCAGCACAAGAACTAGAAAATGTTGGAGGGCAGCTCATGCAGAATTTTTAACGGTTTTAAATTAGTATTTTTTTAATGGGTGACCCTTTTAGTCCAGTGAACCTTGTGGTGTGGTAAAAACACTCTATCACGTCATATGCATTGACGTGACCCGAGCAAACATGCCACACTCTTAAAAATCTTGTTTTTTTTATGCTGAGTTAAAGTGTAGATGGTATTTATATGAAAAATCTTATATCGCAGGAGATGTACACTTCATGTTCCATCTTTTCTTTCATATTTAGTTGCCAAAGATGCCTAAATTATTAACCTCAACATTAGATAACATATTAAGTATTAGTGTTTCTTCGATGTTGCCTCTAATTTGACTCTTTTCACTATTGCATTGAGAATTATGTTATTGGCGACTACAAATATTGGCTACCAGTTCATTTTCTAAATTTTGGCCAAATTAGATATCATTTGACAGTTATTTGAACATATTTTCTAAACATCTGCCGTTATAATTTGTTGTTCATTATATTCCGGTTATGTACGGTTGTGATGTGTCTTGAAGATTCGTATTTGTTTTTTCTTCAGTTTAGTTGGTGGCGCTATGGGCCTATTCTCTAGTGCGGCCCATGTTGTTTCTTCAGCGCTGTCTGAGGTGAAGTTGGCGGCTCCGCGGCCGGCGTTGTAGCCAGCGGCGGCGAGCCAGCGACAGAGGCGTTTTGCTTGATTTTGTACTTAAAAATTATCCACTTTTTTAGGAAGGGACCCACCTCTCTCACCACCCTCTCCACCCACCCTGTCTCCCTCGGTCAGCCTCTGCCAGCACCGGCAGGCCTCCTCCCCGCTCCTGGCGCCGATGCCCCCGCCCACGTCCCGCGGCGGAGCGGGCCCTGCGCGGCCTCCTTGTCCCGCCGCGTGGCGGCGGCGCTGCCCCACGCGGCTGCCTACTCGTCCCGCGGCAGCCCGTGCGGCCCGGTGCCCCCGCCCTCGAGCAGGCACTCCTTAGGTCTCGTCGCTGCCGGAAGGGCGAGGCGGGAGACACGACGGCAGATAGCATGGCCACCGCGGCCTCGTGCCGACTGAGGGTGAGCGGTGATGGGAAGGGCGAGCATGTCGGGGGGCTACTAGCGCCGTCCGGCGAGGCAGAGCGGGACGCGCTGGGGCTGGGCTGCCTCGCGGCGCCGTGCTTCGGGAGGCTAAGCAGGAGCCGGGATAGCGGCGACGGGAGGGGCGAGCGGAGCGGCGGGCGGCACCATGGACGGGGACGGGCGCGCTGGCCTGGGGGTGGAGGGCAGCGCCGTCGCCGGCGGCAGACCGGGGACCCCGCGAGCGCAGCGGCGGGCGGCACCGCCGGCGTTGTACTGTTTGGTGTCAAATATAAAAAGATTGAGATAGTATAGTATGATTTTAATTTAGACTCAAACATAGTCAAACCGTGGCTAAATTTTAGCCTGGCCACTTACGGCCTTAACCAAATAGGCCCCATATGGAACAAACTGGACACCAATTTCTCCCCATAGATGAGTAGTCAGTCTTGATTGAAACAGCTATCCCTCCGCAGTTTGATGGGCTTGGAGCCCAGCATCATAAAATATTGTTGGGCTTTACTTCCATGCCGAGAAGTGAGAGTGGCTGTTTGTTTTTCAGTTGTCTGATCGGGTTCGACGGCGCAGTGCAAACCCTTCTTCCCTGCAAAAATGGAAAACTTACGAGGGACTCTGAACAACATTTTGTCGCTGGATAGTCTTTGTAAAGGTAGGCCATGGTCGCCCTTTTGGCGTTGATTGCGGCCGGCAACTTCTCGACTAAAGTTAACAGATATCCTTTATGAAGGCAGCAACAACCAAAGGAACAGAACCCCACGTGCTGTTTAACCATACTAGTATTTTAGAGTGGCTTGTTCGCTGCTACTGCAAAAGTAGCTGAAAACAATGTTCCGGTTGAATGATTGTGAGAAAAAAATAATGTTCCATGGCTGAAAAGAAACCGAAAGTAGCTCCAACAAACATGGCCATATCATAGCAGACTAGCAGCGTAGCACTGCTCCAAGTGGTCATAGTACTTGAAGCGTTTTTTTTTTTCCTTTGACGGCATTTGAATTCTAATGTTTTTCTAGGAGAAGAAAGAAGGGTTTCTTAATATATAGAGACAAAGAAAGAACGGGTCAAGTTAGTTGTAAGTTAGATTATCTCTAAGTGTGATTAACATATAGAGAAGAGTATTAACGTATACTGTCTCAGTTCTAGCTATAAAATATTTTGGATTTCGGATACATTCATACATTGTTTCATGTATGTATTTTGTATACATGTCTATTTCATTTCAAGATCAATCTACGCCTATTATTTTATTTTGTATTTCCAAATTAAGCATTCTTAGAATTATGAACCGGTCGTTGCAGTTTTTTTTTTAAAAAAAACTCGATCGATTTTCAGTTGAAGCATCTAGCATCCGAGACCGGATCGGACCACGTTGCTCGCTGACCATCTGCAGATGGTACGAGCAAAGCAAGCAGCTGACTTGACAACACGACACAGCTGTGCCTCTGCTATTTCTGCTCCTCGTCGTACCACTGCTGCTGCTGCTGTAGTTCAGCAGTTGCTAGTGTCTGAAATGGGCGAGGGGGCCGGCGAGGTTGGCAATGGCAATGCCTACTGTGTCCATGCTCTTGTTTCGTGTTCCCTTGTCGGTTCC
This sequence comes from Paspalum vaginatum, assembly GCA_030272315.1. NCBI lineage: Eukaryota > Viridiplantae > Streptophyta > Magnoliopsida > Poales > Poaceae > Paspalum > Paspalum vaginatum. The sequence goes on from CM059015.1 coordinate 15,347,587, forward strand.
GTGAGAGCTCCTGTAAACAGATCCAGGTGTGTTTACCGTCAGACAATCCATTTTTGCCACAAATATGGCTAGTGCCGCAAATGAGGTCGGGCAATTTGTGGCCTAGAACCGGACAGTCCAAAAGGTTCTCTTGATGTGTACTACGGGCATGGAGAAACAGTACACCTCGTGCACGCAATATACTTCCACTTAGCCCCTTCCCACTAGCTTTACTATTAACACCTTTAATAACCGCTGTCACTTCAGAGATGGAACAAAGAACACCAACTCACACTGTTAATTAGATTTAAAAAACTGACACCTGGTTATGTTAGATGATGACAGTTAAAGTAATATATTACCCCCTCCTATCACAATGTTCTAATTGAACCTTGAAAAGTTATAGTTATCATTAGCCTGAAGATAGTATTTGGTTCAAAAACATCAAAACAAAAAGCTAGTTAGTTTTGTTTTTTTACAAAATGTTTCTGTACCAGTGAATTGCATGCTATGCCTCTAAGCTTTTATCTCGTGGTACCATCTAGGTCCATAAAGTTGCAAAATGTCATCTGCGTCCCTTAACTTTCAACTTGTTCATGAATCTCCGATTAGATGATCACTTTGGAAATTAATAGACCTGGATGGATCACGGAATAAATTTAAGGACCTAGTGTGTAATTCGCTCTTTCCATATTGTCATTAATAATATATTCTTAGTTCTTTAAAAGAATCACTATTTGTATTATAAAGAGAACCTAGTGGTCAAGACTGCACATTTGAGATCAAATTATGATCCAAGTTTGGTATCAGTTAGGAACGCAAGCAGAATTGTTCGCAGATATTGCGGAAATTCATTTCTCTGTGGAACCTGGAAAAAATGACTTACTACGCAACCGGCTTGCATCCTTGGCGGTAGTTTCTGTTTGACAACCGGAGCTTGGCTTCAGCTTCAGCTCCACAGCCCCATTGTAGCGCGGAGCCTTTCTTTTTTTTTTCTCCTTCATCTTTTGAAATACACTAGCTTAGGTAACCACTGAGAAGCCAGCGAAGGCTAATTAATCTTGCTGGCTCTCTGGCTCCCCATCAGTGTGCTCCCTGAGGTCACCCCCTGAGGGCACCCAGGATTAATATTGTATGCACCCCGGAAAAGCATGTCCCCAAGAGTCTCGACACCACCGCACAAAAAAAAAAAAAAAAGACAATGCCGAGCTCTAGCCCTCTAGCCATTCTCCTACCCCCGGCAAGTTCTTCTTCCAACTGCGGTCCTTCTGCTCAAAGGTGACAGCAATGGCTTCCTTTTGGACAAACCGGGAGCCATGACGTGACAGGCCTAGCTGCCCAGGGAGGCAAGGGCTGGCATGCTCTGTGTTTCATCTCAGGCCGCCCTCGTGGCCCTTTTGTAGCTCCAGCCTCCAGCCTAGGGTTTAGGCGTGTCTCCTCGATTCAAGCTTTTCATCCCATTATTATGCGTTGGAATCGCTATGCTTGGCCATTCCACGTGTGAGGGTGGGTGAGGAGTAGTGCACTCGTGCGGCCGAAGAAACTGAAGATGGACCATGTCAACATGACTTTAAAACAACGAATCGGAGGTTCTAAAGTCTAAACTCTACTCAACATGATGGTAATATTGACTTATGGACTTGTGATTAATGGTAGCATACACTTAAAAACAATGGGAGTACTAGCAAACATGATTAAGAGATGCAATGGGAGAAAAAAATCATTTCTTGATTAATTTCTATTTTATAGAGCTTCCATTTCTTTCCGTGGCCCTGGTGGCTGGATCTAGTAATATTGATTTTGTTTCTAGATCAGAGGTACTCCCTCTCCGTAAAAAAAAGAGAGTCATTTTATACTTCAAGAGTCATAAAACACAAGTGATCCTATGTTGCAGCAGTTGAATGGTTTTGTTACTAGAAATAAATAATGAGCAATCCGTTGCATATGTTACTTTCTCTTTTTGCACGCACAATTCTAATTTCCTATCCTATTTAAGAGGGGTATCCTGGTCATTTAGCGGCCAAAATTTTATCAAAAAGCTCTGATGACTTACTTTGTAGGATGGAAGGAGAAGATGGTTAGCGGTGGGGAGGGGGCATATGCAATTGAGAGCAATGGCTCATCTTTTATCTCAAGAGCCCACTAAAATCCATGCCACATCATCTCCACTAAGACCTCTATTTATGTATATTCTATCAATTTTCTGTGCCTTGATGCATACAGTGCTTTTCTGTAACGTACACATTAGTATCGCTCAAATTTCCACAGCAATGCATGGAGAATTCATTTAGTATCCACAATCACGGAGAAAATCTCACCTCAGCTCCCCATGACAACAGTTACCTACCTCTTCGGAGCTGAGTCTAGGATTTTGAAAACTGATGGATAACATCTGATAATTGGCAAATGGCCCTACATGTAAGGTGGAAGCAACAGTAGCGAACCTCCAACAGTTTTGATAAATTTATTTTAAGATTCAAAAAATCTAAAAACATTTAAAATGGTATGAACTAGCCATGTTAAATCCATCAGGAAGAAATAAATAGAGTAGTTGCTGCAGTATTGCATAAGAAATGTCTTTTTCTTTTAGTTGGCAAATAAATGTAGCCAATATAAACTAAATGCTGTTCATGGAGTACATTGTTCGCATGAAGTTAGACTAAAAATATAGCTAGAAGCATTAACGCTGTACTCCATCTAGCATCTGCAGGCAATGGTAGTATGCAAGTAAATGGTAGCACATTCAACACATATATTGAATAATAAAAACCACACATTAACAACTAGCATATCTCCATGCATGTTAACTATGTGGAGACCCATAAAAAAATACAGCACGGTAGGCAATCTCGATCCTGGAAAAATCACTTAATTTATTAGTTATTGCAACCTCTTAGATATACTCAGCGATGAGTCCATACATATATATAACACTATAAGTCCACGTGCAAGTGAGACGATCAGCACCTAGTGTCCGGGCCCTCGTCCAGAACAAGGGCCTTGAGGAGCGACACGACATTGCCTGTCACCTTGAGCCCCTGAGGGCACCCGCAATGGGGCGGTTAAGCTCTCTATAGCGAGCACACGTAGGAGAGAGAAACGAAGAGAGAGAAAAGAACGTCGCTGGGCTAGCGAGTGTCGATTCACGCCTTTCGACGTGGAGTGGGGCCTGCCACGTTTCTCTCTCCCACTGTTCTCTTGTTTCCTCTTCCTCTGCCGACTCACAACCGCCAAATCGGGGACGGAGGACACCACTGCCAAGTCGGGGAGGGAGGATGCCGAGCTTCCCACGCTTCCGCCACCACGCTGGGAAGGGAGGGCGCCGCCGCCGCACCGAGCCAGGGAGGGAGGGCACCGCCGCGCCGAGCCAGGAAGGGAGGGCTCCACTGACGAGTCGAGCGGGCGGGCGGAGATGAAAGATGGGGACGGAAAGAGGAAATGAAAATATGGGTGGGACCCACACTTAATGGGAAGATGTGTCAAAAGGCAAACCATTGCAAAGGCAATCTATTATAAGTATTTATTGCTGAGTTGGATGTGCCATGTAGGACTAAAAGAGAGTAAGTTGCCTACAACCATTGCAGGTGCCCTGAGGTCATGCTCATTAAAGTAGCTGCCGCCCAGAGTAGGAGGCCCAACCTCAACAAGAGAGCAAGACCTCCCCAAAAGGCTTGACCGAGTTAGACCAACCCCAACGCAATGTGTATCCAGGTTGCCCAAACCTGACCACTGGACCGTCCCCGTACGGACCCTGCTGCGCCTGCGTACGCATACGCTAGGCAGGTTTTTCCCCCCACCGCTCCCACGCAGCCCTTGCTCCCGTGCCAAGCTCCCTGATAGGTGGGGCGCACCGGCGGTCGGTCCCACGCCACAGTGGTGATCTTTGAGTGGGGTTAGGTACGTGGCGTGTGAAATTTTTTTTATGGTGTATAGTTCAGATATAGCACCAGCGGCAGAGCTCCGTACCGCTACAGGGATACGCAACGCTGTTTGCACACAGCGTTGGGGATGGTCTTATGCAGGGATCGAGGGAGGCACGCGCGAATCTTGGTGGAGCGGAGCATCATATCTGGGATACACGCGCCCATATCGAGAATAGCCTAGGCTCTGTCGCTAGGTCGCCATTGTGCTTCTTAATGACCAGGCCCCACAAGTGTCATAAGTCCTACCCCCTCGCCTATATAAAGGAAGGTAGGGCACCGCAACGGGGACTTCATCTCCTTCAACCTCTTGCTCACTTGCACAGCTTCGAGGCTAAACCTTGTAACACGCTCGGAGATTCAAACTCCCATTAAACACAATAACACCATCAGAAGTACACTAGACATATATAGGGCAACTTGTATAAATTAGGATCTCTCCATCTCATCATTCGGAGAAGCTCTGCACGCTCAGTCTCCGGAACACTCTGACACAATCATTCTCCTATGTGGTGGCTAACAATAATTGGCTATAGCTATAGGCCATTGCATGCTTGATGAAGCAGTTCGAAGCATGGTGACATTAATTATCGAGCAAGTTTTTGCAATACCATTTTCACCCATGGAAAACATATGTATCCATCATATTGGTTCCACTGCATAGGTTGTAAGATTGCAAAGGGTCTAAAACCAGTAGAAGAAAAATATTTCCACCCTTTGGTCTTTATTTCTTACATCATTTTATACCCATACCCGGCAGATAGTTTCATATTTTGAAATTAAAGAAAAAAGAAGGACAACAATCAAGCGGATCTTTTTTTTCTAATTTTTTATTATTTCTCTTTCATTTTCCTCCTTCCTTGATTGTCGGCCTGGCAGTTCTTTCTTTTCCTTCAACCTTTGGATTTACCGTGTGCATGTTGCATGTACTCTACGCTAGTTTACAATAAGTTTACAGTTGATGAAGAAATAAGATTTCCTCTATACTAAACATTGTTTTGTAATTCTACAAAGTTACTAGAAGTTGAGAATAAAATATTAAATTTCTTAGAAGCTAGAGTGTGCTATATGTACTGTTTGGTAGAGCTTATTTGCTGCTTATGGCCAAAATAAGCTGAAACTAGTAGCCAAACGACACAGTTTTTTGTAGCTTCTTCTGGTCACGCTTCTCCCACAGCTCCCATTGTACTAAAACGTAGAAACTGAACCAAACCCGCTTCAGCAGACCATACTTTTTCAATATTTGCGTAGCTTCTCAGAAAAGTGCTTCTCACCACCGCTCTACCAAACAGGGCTGGTTTGGGCTAAAACTCCTACCATGGTACTGTAGAAAGCAATCGAAATAAAAACCAAAATCGCTCACAAGATGGGTGAATTAACATATTGATATTGCATCCTTGCAGGCTACCTCCTAGGCATGCCATGGCTTCCTATATCTCTGTAGGAAACCACAACAGAAAGCATAAACCTCTCCATCCTTAAGAGTTAGTTTGGATATTGCATTTTCCAGATGATGATTGGAGGGGAATGTTGGTGTCTGAGAACAAAATTAGTCCATTTTTCCTCAACCCTCTCCAATCCCTTGGGAAATGAGGGTTCCCAAACTAGCCCTAAGAGTATCTACATGGCAAACCATGAGGAAATACTCACCTAGAGGTGTTCTCCAATGCTGAGACCAAATTGGCTGGCCGCAGTTAGTGAGAGGGGAGTCTCACCATTAGTTGCGCACAGACAGGAGGCACAGGTGTGGGGAGCATTGCACCGGCACCACAATCAGCTCGATTTGCCACAATTGTCACGGGGGCAGGGGGCAAGGGGAGTCTCGCTACAATCCATGGAGGCATGGTTGTGGGGAGCGTCATGATGGGAAGCAGGGAGCCCGATGGCCTGGACGTATGGGTGTGTCGCCGCCGCCATCCAGCTGGGCTTGATCAGCTGCAGGAGAGAGGCACGAGTTTGGATGAGGTAGCGGTTGGGACAAGGCGAAATGAAAGGGTGTGGGGCATGGTGTGGGTGAGGGATTGGCGGAGCGAAGGGTGTAACATAACCATTAGGAGACAGATCCCCCTTAGAGTATTAACTCCTATTGCCCTTAGGGTCTTAAGTCTTATTAGGAGTAGAGAAAATTACAAGAGGCAGTGAGGCACTGCATGCAACATGGTCATATACAAGAGGCAGAAATAATCCCTGCAGATATCAGCATTGCAAGAATTAGTAAACATACTAAAAGTATTTTAATTTCACTTATATTGTCTTCATAACTAGCGACGATCACATTTGGTTTTTGAATCTTTTCACTAAGAATTTGGCTGCTCAAGTGTGATCTGAATCGCCCCTTGCTAAATCAATGCTACCATTTGACACAACCAATTTTGGCCTCACCATGAAGACCAGCCTTTTCACCGGAATCATGCATCTCCTACACTGACTTGTAGTTTACTTTTTTTTCTCTCTTAGTCAAGCACTGAGCGTTAATTGATAAGTCAAGACAAATGTGGCCTACTTTGATGTTATCATGAAAGTTAAAGTGTAACCTCGTTGTCTCGAGTTCTTAGCAAGTTTTAAAGTTTTTTTTTTCAAAAAAGGTAGAGTTTATTATTTTCAAAAAAGGTAACATTTCCTGCATGCGGCCAGGATATCCATTTGTTATAACAGCTGATCGAGCCCTTAGTGACACGGATATTTAGCCAACCGGAATAATTAACGATGCATCCACATAACCTAAGTTCAATTACCACATAATAGCACCAATAGTTCTACTAGATCGACTAGTTATATCACGCCGAACTAAATTGAAGGATAAACAGCGATCGACTAGCAACTAGTCCAGGTGATCAGGAGGGAGGTTCTTACTCATCTGGAGACTGAAGCCGAGGCTCCTCCTGAGCAGTTGCACCTGAGGAAGGAGAGTCCTGGGGAGGCTCGTCTTCCAGCGGAAGAAGAGGCTCCTGCAGGGATATAAGCGGATGCGGATGGCCTCCTGAGGAAGAAGAGGGTCGTGTAGGCACTCTGCCTCTGCGCCTAGTCGGCCTGGCGACACACGCCCAGCGCGGGCGTAGATCGCCGTACCTATCAAGCCCGCCGCGATCCGACCTATAGCTAGTGTCGCATGCCTATGCTAATTCATTAAAATGGATACCTATAAATCCTTCATACTGGAGCAGTCGGTCTGGTCCACCGACACTCAGTGTCTTCGCTATATTTGAAATTCAAACGGGAGAGTTCACTTCACGCTGCACCACTTGACTCGGGGGCTGGGCATTTGTCCGTTTCACTGAATCACTACTTCTTCAGCTTGGGGCTGCTGTTGCCGTGCGTCCTCGCTGACTCGCTACTTCGTCAGCTCGGGGATTACGCTGCCGCGTGCCTCACTGACTCACTACTTCGTCAGCTCGGGAGCTGCGTTGCCGCACGCTTTGCCTACTCACTGCTTCTACAGCTCGGGGGCTGGGCAGTTGTCCGCTTCGCCGGCCTCGCCGACTCGCTACTTTGTCGACTCAGGCAGCTGGGCTGTCGTCTGTCTCGCCGACTCGCTACTTCGTCAGCTCGGGAGCTACGTTGCCGCGCGTTTCGCCTACTCACTGCTTCGTCAGCTCGGGGGTTGGGCAGTTATCCGCCTCGCCGACTCGCTATTTTGTCGACTCGAGGGCTGGGCTGTCGTCTACCTCGCCGACTCGCTACTTCCTCGACTCGGGTACTAGACTGTTGTCCGCCTCGCCGACTCACTACTTCGTCCGCTCGGAGGCTGCGCTGCCGCGCCCCTCACTGACTTGCTACTTCGTCAGCTCGGAGGTTAGGCTGTTGTTCGCCTCGCCGACTCGCTACGTCGTCAGCTCGGGGGCTGCGCTGCCCCGCACCTCACTGACTCGCTACTTCGTCAAATGCGCTACCGCGTGCTTCGCCGACTCACTGCTTCGTTAGCTCGGGGGCTGTCCTGCCGCGCGCCTCGCCGACTCACTGCTTCGTCGGCTCGGGGGTTGTGCAACCGCGTGCCTCGCCGATTCATTGCTTCGTCGACTCGGGGGGCTGGGCTGCTGTCCGCCTCACCGACTCGGGTGGCTACGCCACCGTACTCGTTGACTCAGGAGGCTACGTCATTGTCCCCGTTTCACCAAGATCACTCGGAGAAATAAGTTGCTTGATCCTCAACCTAATTATGATAATCTGCTTAAGGCTTGGAGGCTGCATGGAGGATATCATCAGAAAATTTTCAAAGACTATAAGGCCAAGACATTTAGAAATCAGAATTTGGATCTCTAGATTGTTTCTCAAGTCAACTTGAAGCTCAGGGCCTTATTGAAGATATATATCCCTTGGGTCCTCGTGAAGCGTATTCTCTACCTGGACTATCGGATGGCTCAATCCAGGAGCTAGTCGACTGACTCAGACCCAAGGTGCAGAGCAGCTTGACGCAAGACAAGGACTCAAGGAAAGACATAGAATGCGGATTTTACGTGATCTCTTCTAATCTAAATCGTCTAGGAGACATAGAAGGAAACCGAATTGTAACCCAAGCCACGCCGGACTATATAAGGCAGGCTGGGGAGCCTTCCCAAACAACTCTCTCGACCTCAGGTGTAGATCCTCCAATCTCTCTAGCCCTCATACATACTCAAAACAATACAAACCACCGTACACAGAATGTAAGGTATTACGCGATTTAGCGACCGAACCTGTGTAAATCGTGTTTTTCCCTGTGTTCTGTGTGACCGGAGCTACAGTCGATCTAGACGCCATTAAAAGCATCCCATGGTGCACTGCCGGTACTAAACACCGACACCGATCACTGGACCAACGCACGCCAGCATCCCCACCGGCACCACCGTGGCTGCCGCCAATTCAGCAGCGTCCGCTAGGTCCACCGGCACCACTAATGCTGCTGGGCCCACCGGGCCTGCCGTCTCCGCCATTGCCTCCGTCACCACCATACCCGCCGGCGCCGCCTTGGGCGCTGGGCCCGCCGACGCTGCCGCACCCGCCTCTGCCTCCGTCACCACCGTACCCGCCAGCCCCGCGCGGCACCGCCGGTGCCACCTTGGGCGTCGGGCCCACCGCCGCCGCACCCGCCTCTGCCTCCGTCACCACTGTACCCTCCATCCCCGCCGGCACCACCAGTGCCGCCTTGGGGGTCGGGCCCGCCGGCGCCACCGCACCCGCCTCTGCCTCCGTTACCACTGTACCCACCATCCCTGCCGGCCCCGCCGCCCTGCCGTGGCCGTGAAGCCCGCCGGCGCCACGCCCTCCTCAGCCTCCGGATCCGCCCCGCCTGTCGTGGCGGCCGATCGGGGGCTCACCGGGTTCATTGGGCTCGCCATTCTCGCCCGATTGGCCCAACAGCGTGTTGGCTTCCATGGTGGTGGATTGGGTGAAATTGCAGCGCATATATGGAGGATTCGGAAACCGTAGATCCTACATAGTCCTCCACCGAGGATATATATACAGCATCATGAGATGCAGAAAAGATCATGCCCTATGCTTGGTGACTTGGTGAGCTGTCAAACGCACCTCTGTAAAGAGACAAAAATTAAGCTATGGAAACCAAATATTTTACCTGCTTAATTCACTGCGCATCTGAATCGGGCCGGGGACCGCGTCTTTTGTGTAGCATGCGTGCTTGATCATCAAGATCAGTGCTGGATCTTGTAACACTGATTCTGTTTCTAGATCTTTGGCAATTGGCAATAAATGCCCCTATATGTAAACAGTAGCGAACCTCCAATAATTTTGATAAATTCCATCTAAAATTCAAAAAAATATCTAAAAACTTACTATTCTCAAGATTATGCCTATCGTATTGCAAGAAAAGCAAAAAGAAAAGAGTCCGTCCCCATCTCCTTCCACTCTGTAACCACTATGAACTTGTGAAGCAGCGGCTTGCCGATCGCTAGGTAGCCTGTGGGTAGGTTTAAGATATGCCCATCCACTAGTGTTTGAAGTGCCAACGAGCTAGTAGTTATTTTCGTCGGTGTAGCAACTGATTTCTCCTACCAAAGCAAGCTAATTTGGTCCGGCTTGTAGACAAAGAATTAATCATGCACACATGCAGCAACTAACCATGCGCTGCATGTTTGCCCTCCGCAATGGACGCAGTCGGCCTTCTGCTACTATTGGACGTCCATATTTGCCTCACTCACCGCATTGTCGATCAGTGTCACTTGCTAGCTTCACACTCTGGTTTACTGCTTTTTGGTAGGAGCGGGTTCTCTCTGATCCATACCTATGCTGCCAGACTCCATCCGTGGAAGAGGTAAGGGATAAGGGAACCAAATTCCTACGCCAGCAGCCAGCACTTGCACATAACATTCGAGTGACACAAAGGTCATCATTACAATGTGCCCACACTAGAGTACAAGGAGAGGAGGTACTCAATGGCATAGTCTAGCACACTCATGGACATAAATGAGGGAAGTAGCATGTCCTAGTTGTCCACGTCTTCCATGTGAAATGTTATGGAGAACAAGCAAATGCGGGAAATGAGCCAATCCACCCAAGAGTTGGCGGTGCAAAGGAGGTGGGCAGGGGTGGATCTAGAGTGGGGACTAGGGGTGCTCCAGCATCCCCTACCCCCATTCGGACAATGGAAGCCCCCCCCCAACAACATGTATGCATGAACAAAGGATAAGAAGAACAAAATGTGAAGAATTACAAGAGAAAGAGGGGAAAAGGAAGAGAGAGAAGAACATGAGCACCCCTAATTCAAAATCCTAGATCCACCACTGGAGGGTGGGTGTGGTGAGAAGGCATCCTTGAGTTGAGCAGTAGAGAGTTGAGAGCATGGCCATGAAGGAGGACATGAGTAGCGGCAAAACATGCAAGAATGTGAAGGTAGTGAGTGACACCAACCGCGTGGCGAGGTAGGCGAAGATGGATGGCTAGTACTTGGAGAAGGCTGGGAAGGATGCACCACATCCATGCTAAGGGCAAGCACGTGGTGCATGCCAGTGACACATATATAGTTGAAGTGGAATATGATGTTGGTGACATGTACGCTACATAAAAATCACATAAAGGAGACATCACACTCAGTGGTGCAAAAGTTAAGCACGTATATAAACTAATATAAGTTTAGTGACGGTTGTAACCACATCACCTATGACTTTGTTTAGGCACTCCGGTGTAGAATGTTGGAGATGTTTCTTATAAAACCACGTCACTAATGTTGAATGAGTAATATGAGACGTGCCAACTATTCCACATCTCAATTTTGTTTCTCACGGACCTGGAACTTTTATTAAGGCACCGTTTGGTGTGCTTGGATACTAAGAATACGTGCTCATAAAATCAAATATAGAACCAAACAACCTAGATATTGGGGCTTGATTTCAGTACCAAGGTAGAATCCTGGCCACTATCTGTAGGCAAGCTGCTAATGGGAGGTATTGGATGGAACTGTTTGAGTGCAGTGACAAGAAAACCCCTCAATCGAGAAGGGGTATGGAGATGCCATGCAACAAAGGACAACATAAGTGGTATAGAAATGCATTTTGAGAATTCGTGGACCTAAGTGGTACAGCCTAAAAAGTATATGAATCTCTCATGCATTTAACTGTAAGCCAAATTTATACGTTATCTCTTTTTATACAGCTTAGAGGCGCCCAATAACAATAGCACTACAATCCATAATAGTTTTGGAGCACTAATATGCGAGCTTGTCTTATTGCCGCCTATTATGAGAAAAGAGTTAGTGCCCAATAAGAATTTGCTCTCGTATATTAGCTTACACGGTTACACCCCAAGCGGAGGCTAGCGCTATGGTCAGTGGGTGCGTGGGGGTGGAGATGAGCCGTAGAGCTGTGGGTGGTGGGTAGGGAGAGGGGCTCCCTAATGGGTTCCTTGTATTTTTGTAACTATACTACACATGGTTTGCTTCCTTATACATCGGTGATAGGTGTCCCCGGGAAGTTGGGACGGCCTAGAACGGTGTTGGATGGGAGCCAAAGAACAGAGTTGTACGCTTTGGCGCATGTAGTTTATGAAAGTGATATCACGTTGGATTGGCGTTGTGAATCAAGAGTTGTTGGTTTATGTTTGACTAGCCAACCGCCCATCCTTCTCCTACCATGTTAAATTCAGCAGGAACAAATAAATAAAGTAGTTGCTGTAGTGTTGCATAAGAAATGGCTTTTTCTTCTAGTTGGCAAATAAATGTAGCCGGTATAAAACCGGGGACCGTACCTTTTTTGGGTGAACATGAATGCTGTCCATGGAGTAAGTACATTGTTTGCATGGAGTTAGACTAAAAGACATACAAGCTAGCTAGAAACATTTTAACGCTGTACTCCATCTAGCACCTGCAGGCGATGGCAGTATGCAAATAAATAGCATAATAAACAACACGTATGTGAATAACAAAAACCACACATTAACAGCTAGCGTATCTCCCTGTAGACTATGCCCAGACCCATAAAAAAATACGGCAGGCAGGCTGGATCCTGGAAAAAAATCACTTAATTTATTCTATCGCACCCTGTTAGACATACTCGCCGATGAGTCATTACTCCAAAATCACAATGAGCAAATCACCACCGTACGACCGCAGCGCGAGGCTATGACGTGACGAGACGGCGTTAGCGTTACCAGGCTTGGAACAGGAAAGAATGCTGGCAAAAGTCCACGTGGACAAATACTGAGAGAGAGAGAAAGCGCAGGCAGAGATATACTCGTATATAAACAAAGAAAAGAGGCAGGGTTTGGTTGGAAGGACAGAGTATGCCCATTTGTGTCGCGTGGCAGTAGTAGTAGGAACAGTGTCCTACAAGTTCGAGGGAGGCGGCGGCGTGCTGTGCCTGCCTGTGCCTGTGCGTGGCGGCCCGTGGCCAAGAACCCGGCGCGGCAGGATTCTTCTTCGGCCGCCGGCTCGATCTTGGCTCCGGCGGCAACCTTCCTCTCCGGTCCGGCGGCGGCGGCGGCGGCGGCGGCGGCGGCGGGACAGGCAGGCAGGAGAGGCAGCCAGGGGATCCGCCGGCGCGCCGCGGGAGCTGGTGTAGGTCGACGACGTGCGGTAATTGCTGCTGCTGCTGGACGCTTTGATTCCGTAGCTGTGTTTGCTTCTGCTCTGATCCGTGCGGGCCGCCGGCGGGTGGGATCGTCGTGTCCGAATTCCGGGGGCTCTGTCATTCCGATTTCAATGGAACAGTGCAGGGGCTGCGGGGGCTTTGGCCTTTGGGAATGTAGGGGATTTTCTCTGATTTTCGTTTTGTGCGCACCTTGAGTCGCCCATGAATCTGTCTTTTTTTCTTACTCGATCGATTCTGGTACTCTGATTATTATCCATCCATCGGTTGCCTTGACCCAGACTAGTGTCTTCCGTTCACTGCCCGCGTTAACTGAAACCCCCGATGCCTGTCTCGCTCTCCTCTTCACTGCCGCGAGCGGGTCAGGTGGAGTAGTGCGCCGTACCGGCGGAAAAGATTGTTCCTTTATTAACTCGCGCATTAACGCTAGCGGGATCCATCGCACAAGGGCGGCGGCGGCGGCGGCGCAGCCTTTAATGCCCGCCCGCGGCCCACCTGCCTGCTCCGCCGCGCGCCAGCCGGCGCGGCGGCGGCGAGAGGGTACAGCAGGTACTAGATAGAGCGCCGCCCACCCTGCCGCTGCCACCCGCGCGTGTGCGTCTCTGGCCTGGGCGTGGGCTCGCCGTTCCTTGGCTTCCTTTGATGGACACTGCAGTGCGCTTCCCGAGGTTCCAAGACAGAAACAGGGAGAAAAAAACTTCCATTGAGCGGAGAAAACAGGGGGGGGGGGGAAAGATGTTGTTGTACTCCAGAATCAGATGCCGTCCACCCGAGTTCGTTGCTTTGTTCTCGTCCATCCTAGAAAAAGAAAGAAAAGGGCTCGCTTTTGAGCAGCAGCAGTATCCACTGTAAAACAAAGGCGTAGGTGCGATGTGCTCGTGCGATGCCATGACGTGTGTGTGCTATCCACCCATTTGGTTAGGTGTTGGGGCAGGCCCGGAGTATTTGTGTTGTTTCTACAACATTTTTTTTTTTTGAAAGTTATTGCTTTCTACAACATTTACTCAGATATTTCGCCTGGGATCGAGCTGTGCTCCGATCCAGCTTGGACTGGCGCGGCCAGTGTAAGTGTAATGACCAAAAGCTCATTCGTTATCTCATTTGTGTTGTCTTGTTCAGATGGGAGTCTGTCATTATTGATGGATCATTAGTGTGTTGTATGAATTTCCTCGTTCTTGAACAAATTCAGAGATAAAGTTCCATCAATCTTCTGTCTCTGTCATTATCGATGAGCTTGATAGTTCATAATTCCATTAATTTCGGCATGGTATGCCTCTGATGCGCTGCATTTTCTCTTGTTCCTTTTTCAGTTTCGCCTCCTTTCGAGTTATGCAGTGAGCCTGTGACCACGTAAGCTTGCACTGCCGCATGCCAAGCTCCTGCTGAGGGGATCATCCTACATGTTGATAGTTTTGCTTGGTACTACTACATAGCAAGCTTGATCGAGGATCATGTCCAGCCTTGACTTTGATGGAGAACGTGACATATTCTTCGATTTGTCTGATGATATTAAGAGCTCAACATATTCTACAGCCAGGTGCAGCATAAGCGACCAGCTATCAGCATCATGGAGACCTGAGTATGAGCTGTGGACAAGTGAGCCCATGAGCGTCAACGAAAGACGGCACAGGTTCCTGGTTGGGATGGGATTGGCTCAGCCGCTTCCTACTGGGATCGCCTTCTCGCAGCGGCAGGGTGAAACCCTGGCTGACTCTGCATTTCGTGACCTGGAGGAAAGAATCAGTAGCATCTGCTCTTCGTATCGGGCGTCTTTTTCTCAGTGTGCTTCGGCGCCAGATACCACTTTTTGCATAAGGGATCTGGATACTGGGAACAGGATCTTTGTTCATGAAAGGGAGCGCGATGGACTGACTGGCATACTTGAGGAGGATGGAACAGATAAAATCAGAAGTGTAAACCAGTCTGAACCTTTCCTCAGTTTCTCTCGGCTTGTTCATGAGATATTGCGGAAGGGCAGCGGTCGAAGCCAGGCAAGAGGACCGAATGCTGCAGTTACTGATAAACAAAAGGACCCCAAGAGCCTTTTTGGAGGATTTAGAAGGAAGAAGGGAGAAGATAGAATCTGCATGTATGGTACCAATGCCACCAATATGAAAAGCATGGAGACAAGCACATTTTCCAGAACAGAAGTTGATCTGCAGAACAAGAACTGGATGGACTTCTCTGGTGTCTACATGTGCCAAGAAATCCAAGCCCACGGGGGTTCAATCAGGATCATGAAGTTCAGTCCATCCGGGTGGTATTTAGCGAGTGTCGGCGAAGACTGCATCGTGCGCATTTGGATGATAAGAGAAGTTGAGTCCTCCCCTGATCTGTATGGCAGACCTGTGGAGTACATGGAGAGAAACAAGGGCCTGAAGATGAAGGTGGGAAAAGGATGGAGCCGTACCCTTGCCTGTAATACCCAAGAAAGTTTTCAACATTGTAGATACTCCGCTCCATGAATTCCATGGGCACACAAGTGATATCTTGGATATGACATGGTCAAAATCAGAAGTAAGTTTTTCTGTCCTGTATTGTTTTCATTCCTTCGAAGATCACGGTGAAAAAGTACAGGCGCGCATCTGAAGTTCAGTTAGGAGCTTCAGATTTATATCATCATATAACCGAGTTATTGTCTTTGTACCGAATTTTCTATGAAAACTGATCATGTACTGTTTCCTGCAGTTTCTCTTGACTTCATCCAAAGACAAGACAGTGCGCATGTGGAAAATTGGCTGCGATGGCTGTCTAGCAGTATTCAGGCACCGAGATTTTGGTATGCTATCAAATACAAAATTCTTTTCTTTTTGCATATTCTGTACCAGATTTGATCTGATGAAAAGTGTTTTTTTGGTTTTATATGTTCAGAGTCTCAGTACTAAAATGCTCATAATTGAAAACTGACATTTTTCTACTTTGCAATGAATTCATCAACAGTGACATGCGTTCAATTCAGTCCGTCTGATGAAAGATACTTCGTTAGCGGCTCAATAGATGGCAAAGTTCGCGTTTGGGATGTTTCAGAGAAGCGAGTAGTTGACTGGGCTGATACAAGGGACATCATAACTGCCGTGACTTACAAGCCAGACGGAAAGGTTAATATCTGATCGAAAGAAATGTTTCTGTAGTCTCTCCCATTTGGCATTTCCCCTAGGTGGGTCGATCGGGTGCTAACTCAGGCATTGCTACTCGTGTCAGGGCCTTATCGTTGGCACCGTTGCAGGGAGATGCCGCTTCTATGATCAATCAGGTACTTGTTAATCAGATTTTGTCAATCGAAATCGTTACCGTGGTAGGAGTACGTATTGTTGTTTGTTGCTCTTAACCATGCACTCTGAATGCAGGTGAAAACATGGAACTGGAGAAAGAGCTGAAGGTGAAGAAGAAATCTGCTGGTAGCCAGATCACCAGTCTGCAGGTTAGATGCTGCCCTGGTTCAGTCATGCATGTGCTCCTCACCTCATCGTATATTATAAGAATTGAGAAGCGTATTTGTGCTCCTTAACATTGCTCAATCGATTCTGCTTCTCAGTTTTCAAGAGATGATCCCTGCTCGGATTGTGATCGCGTCTGCGGGTTCCAAAATCCGAGTATCCGACGATGGGGCTGGCATCAGCCGCAAGTTTGAAGGTCAGATTTTCCCGCCAGGCGCCAGCCAGTCTGACCCTTTTTTGCTACAGCACCAGCACAGTCTATCATTCGCTTGAGCATTGGTGAACATTTGATCTCCGTTGCAGGACGGCGAGGTTCCAGGTTCTTGGTACCGCCGTCTCTAACATCCGATGGTCGGTACCTGGTGTCGGCGGGTGCGGATTCCACCGTCTACATTTGGGATTTCGGCAGCAGGGGCCAAGGGCACCAAATCCACGGCGACAACGGTTCGATCCTGCGAACGCTTCTTCTCCGAGGGCGTCACGTCCGTGGCGACATGGCCGGGCGGGCTGCTGCACCAACAAGGCTGCGGCTGCGGCAGGCAGTGGCTGCGACTGCGATCTCCGGTCATCATCGGCGTCGGAGAAGGGGAAGGGGCGGCCCACGGTGTGCCGGGACCGGGAGTGCTGCTCGTTCGGGGCGTGGTTCTTCACGGACGGCGTGAGGGGCGCCGCGACGTGGCCCGAGGAGAAGCTGCTGCCGTCCCTCAAGTACGTCAGCTGCGGCGGCGTGGACGAGTGCCGCGCCAAGGTGTCGGCTGCCTGGAACACGGTCATCGTCACCGGCGGCCGCGACGGGGTCATCCGATGCTTCCACAACTACGGCCTGCCCGTGAAGCTGTAGTAGTAGGCTAGCTTGCGAGATCAAAGCTTGGTGACTGCCTGACCATTACTGTTCCTTTCCTTGTAGATTCCGTCAAAGTCTTAGGATGAGGTTGTAGTACATTATTAGTTTGGTGCAAAAGAGTTCGGTTAAGAGGTGATCCCGACGACTACTAGACTTAGTTTGGGTACTTTCAGATTGAAAAGAATTTAAGTAGATTGGAGGGATTCCGATCTATTATAGATTTATAAACACATTCCAATCCGAATACATTTTTGCTGATGTTGGGTGCTGATGTTGGGTGACTGGCGCATGGGCTTGAACCGTCCGTCAGTGACCCATATCGAAGTTAGGAAATTCTCTCCGGTCATTGGTGGGAACATGGGGCAGGGCAGGGCAGGTGCCAGCATCAGCAAATAGCAAAGGGAAGTGGGAATAGAGGGAGCCGAGGTACACCAGACCCTCACTTGTGGTGAAGACACCATTAGAGTTAAGGCACATTTGGTTGGTGCCCAAAATCATGATCAAATTTTAGGCATAGTTAAAGTAGTTCATTTTTATCTACATTGACTATGGCTAAACGTTGACCATAACTTTAATCATAAACCAAACAAACCCCTAGAGGACAAGCGGCATAACTATGCCGAGAAATACAGATACATGTGGGTTATATTGCCACGATGTCTATCCTATGCCACGTAGCCAAAACAGCCGACCAAGACGACTAGAGATAAGATGCCTGTGTTTTTTTTAAAAAAAAAGTGCTCAAAATATGGTTTCAAATGTGAAGAGACAAACGTCAAAGGGCTAGAGACATTTTCCAACAATTAGGGCTGATAGGGCAACATCCCACCCAAAGGCTGTTAATTCTCCACCGATGCATGCAGTCATCTAGATCTAGCTCTAATCCAACCCCATACGTAAGGTGTAATCGGATCGAATACAGTAAGGGTATAATCGGATCGAATACAGACGGATAGTGCTAATACCGTATTTATTTTTATATTTTTCTTCGGATTCAGATCGACTACGGATATTGATCAAATGTGTCGGATAAGACTTGAATGGTTATCGACATCGTATTTATCGAACTTTGACTATTCGGATACGGATACGGATCCGGATCGGATACTAAATGTCCGGACTCAAATACGAATCGGATTTTAACCCTTCTAAACAGATCGAAACTCGAATACGAACGGATAATATCCGTGCCATTTACACCCCTACCCATACCATACGTAAGGGGGTGGGATGGACAAACGGTTAAAGGCTAATTTGGCAACTCTTGAATTTGAAATAGATTGAGTGGGATTAAGATGTATTTAAATCCACCATAAAAATCCTTCTCAATCTCATCCAACCTACTCCAATCCTACTCAATCCAAGAGTTTTCAAACTAAGCCCGATGGAAACAAAAAACTTTACCTCCTATAAAGGTAAAGATAAAGATTTGACTGATATATTCAATGATCTATTTTTTTAAAACACAATGTTCTAAATTTCTGCCACTAACCTACTGCCCATTCTATTATTTGGTTGCCATCTCCCCTTGGCGCGATAAAATCCTATCCATGGCCGAGAAATACGGCCACGTCTTCATGCTTTCCGTATCCTTCTTGCTTTCCTGCCAAACACGGAGAATTTAACTACTGTCAGATATTGGCATGTTAGCTTCGTGCTTCATTCTGTGCAACGATTTTAAATACCTTCATAATTTATGGGAGTTTATAATAACACAAGTAATATAAGAAGAAACTGAATTCATCACTAACCTCATATTTCTGAACTAATGATGTCCAAAGCGATTTGCATTGTGCTGGTGTACGACTTATTCCTTGGTTCAACATGCTATCAGAAATTTCCTCCCAAAGAACCATTCTTCCTTTCACACTCTGAAATTTCTCATTCATGTCGCCACGCATCTGTATTAAGCTCTTAATTTCCTCAGGTTTCCACTTGTTCTTTTTTGAAGATTTGACTAGAGCAGGAGCTGACTGTGTGGAGTCCTTACCCATCACACCAATCTTGCTAAGATTTGGTTTGTTCCCTCCATTGACGATTCGTGCAATTTTAACAGCTGTAGGGGATTTAAACGACTCCCAAAAGTGCTCCAGTGTTTTAGGCTGATGCAAATCAGAAGAGAAGAATGCTTCACCACTGGAGCTTGTGGCTGCATCATCAGGTGTTGTTCTCAAGGGTTCAGGAAGGGTCTCTGCGTGATAAAGTAGTGACAGGGTCAACACATCTTTCATCACACAATGAGAAAGCATAGAAACAATATGCGGCTACATGATTTAATGAACAACGAACAAATCAACATAAGTGATACACTTGATGACAGCGAGCCTAAGAGTATACCTTCGGTAGAGTCAATCCCTAAGTTCAAAGGACATATGCGCAACACCTATTTCAAAGATACTCCTTCCGATCAGGAAAGGATGTCGTCCAGACCAGAGTCAGCAGTTCAATTACTTAAGCTTTGCTGATCAGAAACGACATCTTCTGACCGGAGGTAGTACTAACTACTAAGCATAGCAGTACTCCCTCCATCAATATAAGGCATATTTCAGGAAAAAATAGAACATTACAACCATTGGCTAACAATAAATTATATGCATGTTTAATGTACAAAGTTGCATCAATACATTTGTATTTAAGATGCCTTTAGGATGGTGCTCATTTTGTAGTATTTGATAATATAATATGTTATAAAAAGAATTAAAGGCCAACAACGACTTGGGAAGACATTTTCCATTCAAAATACACATTAGAATCTTAGATTGATGGACGGAGGGAGTAATTCATAAGACATAATTTATTAAAGTACCTTCCGCTTCCACCTCTGGGTTGTCCGGTCGTGTTTTGTGACTGCCTTCAACACTCTCAGCTGGATTCCTTCTCAGGTGGCTAGTAGCTGAGGTTCCAGATGATTTAGCTTCGGTGTGTTCTGAGAAACCTATTGTGGTGTTCTCTGTAGCAACAGCAATTACATCAGGCCTCTTCCCACTATACTTCCGTACCATTTTCCTCAAGATTTCGGATACCATCCTCTCCAGGTGATTAAGTGGACAATTCACAGGACAGCTCGACAACGCAGCATGAGCTGCTTTATATAGTGCATCTAATAATCTTCCATTATCAAGCCATAGACATCTTGTAGTAATTTTAAATTTCCCTTTCAAACCCGATTGCGCTGAAGCATGTTCCTTATGAGGTCGGAAGATCTCCATACTGCAAAGGAATAATAAGTGATATGTTCAGGTTCACTGAACAGCAAACACTATATTCATGATTTTGAAGATTACAAAGTTTCACATAAAACAACTCTGATTTCATATAAGAGGACAATTTTGCTGAAGATATATGTTAAAGTGCTCCAAAACTGAGGAAGGAATTACCTGACAAAAATAATGCCATCAGATGCGATTCTTAATCTCTCGTCAATGCAGAGATCAGTGGATGTACCGAAAGCCTTATCGCCATCACTATACATGAGCTGTATTATCAAGTGCATCATGTTAGACCTCATAGCTGTTAATATAAAGACAAGGAAAATGATGATAAAAAGTTAATGATTCACCTGAAAATCCTCCTTCCCTAATGAAACAAACCCATTGGACAAAACTCTTCTGTTTCTTAGATGTGACACACCAAGCATCTCTCCATTTTTAATTACCTGCAATTATAGTAGCAATCTAAGAACCCTAGCACTACTAGAAAAATGAGCTTTGTTATATGATGGCAATGCAAATATTACTTATCACTTGAACAGTTAAGAATATTTGGAATTCTGCAAATCAAACAAGTTTATTTTGACAACTTCAGTGCTACTCTAGCAGAAAGGCCCTATATTTCTTACTGTTTGCAGAAATATAAATGCTCTTGCAGACTGAGAACCCTTTCCATATTCTCTCCCTTGTACAAATCGTAAGTGCCAAGATACTGAATCATGCAAGAGCTTACTTACAGTTGTATGCTTTATGCCAGTTGATCTTCCAAGTAATTCATGTTCTTTGAGAAACAAAAGTTCTCCATGAACAGGTAAGAAGTGCTGTGGTTTAACAATCTGAAGAACTTCCTCCTGAAAATAATAATTTTGCAATAATAAATGAACTGCATGCTGGGACGTTGGATCACATCGAGAATTGATACCATGAGAACGGAAATTTACCAGCTCATCGCGGTATGCATGTCCAGAGGTATGGAGGCCAGAATCTTTACCCATGACAATTTTGGGGCCAAGATCAGTGAGGCGATTCATCATCTTCATCACCCGCGTCTCATTACCAGGAATAACCTGAAAAGAGAAGTATATGCAGGAAAATAAATTGCAAGACTAACTCCCCATAGAAAATGCAAACCTTTTTTTTCTGTAAGGTGGTGTTAGAACTCTGGGATGGTTATAAAGATTTAGAAATAAAGTACCAAACTGTTATTTCTGGGACTACTTACAAATGTTTTTTCATAGCACCTTCAGTGTCATTTGTGGTGTTTGTGGACTAGAATTAATAATACATGGAGGTACATAGCTTTCCAATGAATCTCCACCAGTAAAAATAGTGCCATTCCAGCTATTCCCTTGATTAAAAGGAAAAATAATACTACCTCCATTCTCGAATATTTGTCGCCGGCTAATAAATTTTTGAACTAAGAAGTGTCAAATAAAAAAATGGAGGGAATAATAATTTAAGCATTCAAACACTAAAAGAAATATTTTTCCTTCATAATATAATCAAGAGCACGCACTTCTTTCATTACATTAAATAATATTAGGACCTAGACAGCTAACATATATAACACCATCTCATGTGACTAATTTCAAAATGTTTTGGAAACAGATAGTATCAGAGAAGAAAAGTGAAGGATAATAGCAATACCTTAGCTGAATAAAGAAGCACGTCCTCATTGGATAGTTTAAGAGCATGACTTCCCCCGTAAGATGCAAGATTCAGAGCTGCACGTGGCTCTCCCTGGCAAAGTTTCATTCAGAAATGCAAGAGTTTTAAGGTGGTTGATGAGCCATTGAAACTTTAGGTCTACAGACTATAAGTCTTACTTGTGAACCTGTAGTGACGACCAGAAGATCTTTAGGGGCATATGCATCCATATCCTCTACCTTGACCTACAGGATGATTCCATATGCAATTAGGAAGGCTGAATTTTGTAGCATCATAAGATGTAAAATCAAAAGATTGTGCCAACAGAAACATCATGTGCATATCCATATTTATTGACTAAAGGGAAACCATACTAATACTTGAAACAAAACTCAGCCATCAAGTCAGACTCATTTCATTTAAATATTTATTTGGGCTCCTCATGTCCTAATATATCTCTAGGATTTTTTTTCTGCAGGCCTGGATATTCTTCGTGGCTTAAAAAACAATGGTTACAGGCAAACAGGAATCTATGCACCTGGACAAAGCAAAATCAAGAATCAAGTTACTCTATAAGCTGCCAGACCTGCTGCAACTAGAAATTGATCATTTGAATGTGAAGAGCTGAAAGATTTGAGGACCCAAATGGAAAAGTCAAGTTACACTACAAGTTGCCAGACCTGCTGCAATGAGCACTCATCTATTTGAATGTGGTGGGCTAAAAGATCTGTAGGCCCAGATGGAATAGGTAGCAAAACTACTTTTCCACCAGTACTAAGCCACCACTTGCCCATGTTAAATTGATTCAAACTAGCACTCAAATCCCTTTGATACACTCAGGGGAACTTCAGATATATTTTTCTTTGCAAGGTATGATAAAGTGTGAGGTAAAATAGATAGCTGATAAGCTGAAGCTAATAAACGAGTACAGAAGCAAATTATTCTCACTAAGGATGTCAGCATATGTTGATACCAGATTATCAATTGCACAGATGACCAAAAGGATAAAGATCATTAAAAATATCGCGTCATTCATAATATCATAGTAGCAATCAATACGAAGAATATTCAACTGATCAAATAAAGTTGCTGCATACCAAGGTTGATGGATCCAGTGGTGCCTTTCCATCCTTGAAAGCAGCTTCAAGGTATGTCCTGAGTGACATCCCAACAAACACCTGCAGTTCATAACAAATATGAACTAGTTAAAACACATCAAGTTTGAATAAGGTAAAGTGACATTGTCTGTTGAAGTAAGATACAAAGATTTCAAAAGGTTACCATCTTTCGACCAGTTAGGTCTGCAGCAGCTTTTATGCTCCCTATTCGATGTATGTTTGAAGCAAATTGTGTTGTGATTACTCTTCCTTTTGCTTCTGAAATATGTCGCAACAATGAACCAGCAACAACAGATTCGCTGATTGATCTTCCAGGGGATAGAACATTTGTTGAGTCACTCATCATCTTGGATTGAGGAGAAACAAACGAGTTAAAAAAACTGTCAGGAACACATCAACAAGGAGCTTCTCATATCAGTATAGATGAGACCTAGGTGAACAGGTCTTTAGTTTACTGGTGTTTGCATACATTTTCCTGATTATTTTAGTACATTCGTAGTTGCATCAATGTATATCAGCATCCAGGTATCATAGGTGCAATCTAAGTCAATGGCCTTAACTACAGAAATAAAAATTATCAGATGCACAGATATTGGATTGACTTACAAGAGTAACACCTTCTTTGGAGAGCTCCCTCCAATGCTTCTCGGTCAAAAATTTTTCCATCCACCTGGCGATTCATCAATCTTCCAGAGAAAACAAAGTTATACAATATAGCCAAAATACCTAAAACTAGCATACAATTATTGTTGATGTGACTTACCTTCCAATCACCGGTATGGAAGATTATACCATCACCACAACGAAGCACTAAACCGCAACAGTCAGGAATTGAATGGGTTACACGAATGGGTTCAACTTCAAAAGGCCCAGCCTGAAACCTCTTTTTAATTCTTAGAACCTTAAGCCTGGAGGAGAGGAATATCCCGAACTCCTTCAAACGCTTCTTTATAAGCTGCCCAATGATCAATAAATGCATTTCAAAATTCTCAAGATCATATGACAATTTTATGCAGATTGTACCTACGACACAGCCGATAGTTCAAAACAGCAACGATGCGAATAGTAATCAAAACAATTGAACTGTTACCTCCATGGTAAAAGATGATGCAAAAATTGGTGTTGTTGAATCCAGTGCTGGGATGACCTATTGACAGTAAATATGAAGAGAAATATGAGTGTATGGTAGTTCTGAATATGGACAGAAATTCAGCTTCATAGATTAGAAAAATCAGATGCATCATATCCAGATACCACATTCCCCTCAGAAAGAAATCCTGATACCAAGTCAAGTAGTGTCGGTGTTGAGATAGGCTTTCTAGATTCTAGAAACGCCATTATATAGATAACGAGCTAAATAGATCACAAGCACTGGTTCAGTCACGCCTACTTCAATAGTGTTTTAACAGGATGACTTGTGTTATGGGCATAGAGGCCGACGCCCATGGTGGCATGGCCATCCTCCTCTCCCTCCCTCTATGCCCCTAACAACTTGCACAAAGTTTTCTGATGTATTTCACAGAGGCATACCTGCAACTACACAGGGTATTCTTCTCACAACAACAGGTATGTCACACACTATGGCCCTGGCTGTCATACAGCACTTCCCAACTCTACCCATTTGCTAATAAAAGGATACAGTAATGCATTGGCACGACCGCATTTGTCTCTCCACTTGCTGAGTTGAAACCAGTCCATGAACTATGACAAGTGGGCCCTGGATTTCAGAACCATTGTCAGTAACAGAATTTTAGACTTGTAAGAAACTAAGAATATTGCTCAGTGTGGTCTGAAAATCAGCCACGGTCATCCTCGACGGTCTACTCGTGCAGCCAGCAAGCCCAATGTTGCCGTCGCAGCCGGTGGCTACTCTCACCCTGCGGTGCCCATGGTCATGTACGTGGGCAACACTTCTCCTTGATCATGTTGCCCATGAGGCACACCAGGAGCTTGTCGGACACACTGACTGCGCGAGGGTGGAGCTCTGCCAACTGGCCCTGCAGCTCCTTGATGGAGGTGGCAAAGGTAGCCAGGAGACCAGTGGGCTGTCACGCCTCTTCTGGGTGTTGTTGCGCAGGCTGAAGCAAAATTTCACCGGCAAGGGTGGTGAGGATGCCCATGACAGCACCAGCATGGTAGTGAGCCCCAGCATGCCTATCTAGCTCACTTTTTTATTATCTGTTGCATCTAGCACTGATGCACAATGCAGATGCCAGGTGGTGGAGGTGCTAAATAAAAGGTATCGATTGACTGGATATGAGAAGAAGTAGCATGCTGGGTGAGTGGGTCACTGCAGGCCAATACCATTGTCCAGCTGGCCAAGCAATTTCTCCCACTTTAACCCACAGAGGCGAATCAGTTGCCTGCAGTTGACCACAAGCTATTTCTTGTGGGGTAGATCGTCAGGCAAGCCCACACTGCTTGCATCCTTACCCAAATTGTAGAGAGCACATAGGAGCATCCTAAATCATGTCTCCTTCCACAGGAATGCCTACCCAGTGGATCAGCAGGGATAGGTAGCTTCTTCTGCTTACACACTGAGAAGGAGCTCAGGGACACCATCCAAATCAGTTGTAGGTTCATCGACAACTTCTGCAGGGAGGCGGCCCGACTGCTCCACAATGAAGAAGAGGAGGGAAAGGATGGTACAATTGTGGTGGGTAGCAAGACTGCAAGAGAGAGGACAGGCCAACAGCGGCGGCCAACTGCAGCGCATGGTGCTGGAGGAAGACAAGGACCCACTATTCCTTTGGCAGTGAATGGATAAGGTGAGGGCAAAATTGTAAAAGCAAGCCCTCCTAATCTGCTAACATGGTGGAATGGCATATTTTGCCAATGGAGGGAGTGTAATAGTATGAAAACAGTTTTTATATCATATATGTTGCAGTCCCTCCGGTTGTCAAAACATGATGCTTCCGACACCTTAGCAGAAACTATGGAACGAGCGTTATTACCCTTTTGACCCTGTGTGTTGCACCCAAACCGAGCCAATGAAGCAGCTGAACTCTCAGTCACTACCATCGCTGGATGCAGAAGACACCACATGAAAAAGAAGCATAAGATGATGAGGTCCAAAAGTCCACGCGAGTAGCTCCGCCCTCTTTATGCTGGCATCGCTTCTCTCTGCACAGGTGCACAAATCAACATCCTCTGCACCTGCATTGACCTCCTCCATGGATTCAGCTCTTCTGCCTGTGCTGCAGCAGCAGCAGCGCAATGCAGTATGGCAGTCCGCTGGAGCAGCATGCACAGAACTTGTGCATTAGCAACAGAGATGATGGGAGGAGTGTAGCACTATGATACGCCTCGTCGAGGGTGTGCCTGCAATCTGCACATTGTGGCGTTTGTCACTCAGCTTTGGCATCATTGTGAACCACGAATTTGTTTTCCGCTCTTGCTTTTCACCACGGGCGAGTATAATCCCGCTGCAGGACCGCTTTGCTGATGACATTGACCAAGGGCAAAACTGAACTACTACAACTCTCTTTGGTTCTAGCGTCAAGTTTTCATGTGTAAAAACAAATGCACTGCAGCGGCAAGTAAATACGACCAGAGAATAGTAATATGTTTAGAGTACAATTTTTTGGCCTACTAGACCACGTATTTCTAGGCAGCATCGATTGAGGAACAGCCTAAGAATTTTTAGTAGTACTAGTTCTGGATTAATACCAGCATAAAAAGATCATGACCACAATATTTAATTAGTACCAGCGTACCCGTCCAGTGTTTTAGTAAATCACAGAAACAGTAAATAAATGGGCAAGCTGGTACAAAGTTAACCAGCATGTACCACAAAATATCTAACTTTTTCGCCAGGGTAAAAAAATCTCTCTTCCACTGTTCAGACTCTAGAATAATCTGTGACTCAAATAATGATAAGATTGTTGGTTTGCTTATGACTAAAGTGTGTATCAGATCATAGCCATGTGAACTGGATGAACTGGAGTAGTTTACAAGAGAAATAGGAGAATTATTTACCCAAGGCAACGCACCAATGTGATCTTCATGGCCATGTGTGATGATGACTGCTTCAATTTTGTGGCTCCATTTCTTGATGAATGTGGTGTCTGGGATAATCTTTTGGACACCAAACTCATCATAGCTGGCACAGGTTGAAATAGAATCTAATTCAGTGAAACTCAGCATGTGTGGACAGGAAAGTTTATACTGAAAAGATGAAGAATGTGCAGAAAATGCATGATGGGTAACAAACTACAGTGTAAGCTGGAGTGAGACACGGCTTCGAATACATACTCTGGGAACATAACTCCTGCATCAATCAAGATATATCGGTCATAATTCCCCACAAGCATGCAATTCATGCCAATTTCCCCAAGACCACCGATCGGGAGGACTCGGAGAGGCGGACCATCCACCCCTTCGTAGAACTGCTCCATCTTTCGCTTGACCGAATCTTCCAGGCTCTTAGTGGCACCCTCGGTTCTCCTCGACCTTCTCCGGGGCGTTCTAGATTCCTGAAGCCCTGCACACATAGAGGGGATGCACTTGGCTTGTAAGAGTCTAAGCCCAGAGGAATTATTCCATTTACATTACAAATACTTGTGAACAGTTGAATCTCCTGTATCACATTTTATAAGCGAAAAACGTCTGGTTGAGGGAATAGAACAGAGATGCTAAAACAATGAGTGGTTTTAAGCAGCAGTTGCTTGTAGACAAATCCAACAGGCCTCATTTCCCCAGTTTTTCCTATGGGAAACGAACAGTTACTAGCAATAGAGGTTTAGGGTCCGGCAACGAGCCCGCTTCAAGCGAACTCCAGGATAGCACGTTGGTGGGTCAATTTGGGCGGGGAGCACGCAGAAACTCAACACGGAGGTTCACGGGAATGAGATAGGATTGCAGGAAAGGTCCATCCCCCCCCCCCCACACACACACACAGACACAGCTCCATCGACAACAAGCGCAGAGGTAATGAGAGGATGGGGAAGCCGTTGGGCACCTTTCCCTGAGGACGTGTTCGCGACCGCGCAGCACGAGATGGAGATGGCGGCAGCGGCGGAGGCGGAGGCGGAGGCGGAACGGCGGCGAGCGAGACCGCAGGGGCACAGAGACGGCAGAGAGGCGAGCGCCACCATGGCGGCGGCGGCGGAGAGAGAGAGGAGGAGGGTGGAGGAGGGAGAGGCACAGAGACAGAAACGAAGAAGATAACGGAGGCCAGTGCGGCTCCTGTCCTGCTCTGCTCATGCAACTCCGGGGGGTATCCTTCGGCCTTGCGAGGAAAGGATTTCAGATTTGGACTGGGGCAGAGGCCACATGCAGGCATGCAGCTAGGCCCAAAATATCTTTCATTCACTTTTCCTACGCATACAAGATTTTTTTTTTGTTTTGTTCTACTACCGTAATTGCAAAGCTCGTATGAAACTTTGGTGACTATCTGTTAATTTTTGACACGATGTCAAAGTTTGATTATCCGTCTTATTAAAAAATGCAAGTGTCGTTGTATCTTATGAAATATGAATAAAATAAGAGGAAAATACACTCCCGGTTCCTAAACTTGTAGAGTTAGGGATTATTTAATTATTTGCCATATTTATAGATGGCACATCTTCGATCGCTATTTTTAGATTGTGCTTAATAGATTTGCCACCGGATTGAAAAATGGTCTACATATTTGTCACTTTTTGACGACGTGGCGTGACACGCGGACGTGCCAGCAGTGGCCATGGCAATGCGGCCCCACGAGAAAAGACACTGATGCCCTCCTCCCTTTAGACACTGGCGTGTGGGTCGGATCCATGTTCATCTTCAACCTCCCGCCGTGGCCTCTCCCTCTTCCCCTGCCTCGCTTGCTGCTCCTCTCCCGTCCCGCGCCACCGTCGCACCGCTTGCTCGCACCGCGCGCTGCCGCGCCCGCCCCGCCGCTCGCTCGCTGCTTGCCATCAACGCCACTCCCCGCCGCTTGCTGGCTTGCCACCTTGCCTGCCTCGTTGGGGACGTGGCGGGATAGAGGCGAGGAGAGGCGCAGCACGACAGTAGCGGCACGGGCGCAGTTGGCTGGACGGGGCGGCGTGGTGGCGCGGCGTTACCCGGGCGGGGTTTGACAATGGCGGATGGCGAGCCGGCGAGCTGCGGGGCAAGCGGCAGCGCGTGGCGGGCTGGCGGCGAGCGGCAGTGCGGACGCAATGGGCTGGGCAAGCAGCGGCAAGTTGAAGACGAATCTGACAATGGGTCCCACACGTCGGTGGAAGAAGAGGGCAGGAGAATAGACAAGAGAGGGGCATGCTGGTCTTTTCCGGTACCCTCGCCACGCTGGCCGTCCTCCGTGGCTTGCCACGTCATCAAAAGTGACAAATATGTAAATCAATTCTCACTCCGGTGACAAATCTGTTAAGCGAATCTAAAAATAGCAAACGAGAGGTCATCCGTAAGGATGGCAAATAATTAGATAGAGTTGTGTCATTCCTGATCTCTAAACTTCTAAAATACACATCCAGATCCCTAAACATAATTTGTGTCATTCCGGTATCAAAGCAGGTCCCTAACTTGTAACACGTGTTATTCGGTCTCCAAACTCTCAAAACATGTTCCTAAATTTATAGTTTGTATCATTATGTCAACATATGTTTGGTCTGTAACAACATAGAGTCAATTGTCAACATGGCACACAAATGAATTTATGCCGCTACAAGAATGATACGAATTACTAAGTTTATGGACATGTTTTAGAGTTTTAGGGACCGGAATGACACAAATTACGAGTTAATGACCTGTTTTAAGAGTTTAAGGACCGGAATGATACAAATTACAAGTTTAGGGACCTATTTTAAGAGTTTAGGGACCGGAATAATACAAATTAAGTTTATGTACTGTTGACGTCATTTAAGCACGGCAAATCTTATACTGCAAGCGACAGTATCGTATGTAGCTTTTCTCCAGGATGAGTATCATGTGTTTTATCAATCCAGGAAACAAACTAATTAAGAACTTATTAACAAGAGTTTATGGTAAACTATAGGTATAAAATAAAGTTCTAATCTATATCTAAACTAGCTCTAAACTATATCTAATCTACATCTAAACTATACTAATATATATAAGATAAGCAATCAGAATATAACTAGAAACACTAATTAAGGGATATTAACTAGATTCTAATCAAGCTCTAATTGAATCCAAAACAAGCATGATATAGGTGCCACAATTAGATAAAAGCAACGAGATAACTAGTAGCTCAAGATAGACAAGCATGTTCAAGCATATTCATCATAGCATAATTAAATCAAGATCAAGCAATCTAATCTCCTGTATCAGTTTAACCTTTCCACGGGCTCTACTGTCATGAGTAACCAGGTAATCGATGAGAAATTTTCAACAGGCATACATGATTAAAGAAGCACCTTCTAATCACTTCACATAGTCTAATAACATAATTAGATCAACTAGAACCTCTAATCACCATGATTACAAGAACTAGAAACATAACCATATTATTAGTAAACTAGACCATAGATCAAGAACGCTAGATGAATATAACCTTTAAAGACATGATCTAATCAACAAGCATCTAGATCTAAAACTAATTAGAGCTAAAACAAACATAATTAGAACAAGAACATGATAATTAGACAAGAACAATGCTTCATTAATAAATTGTACCATACTTATAACCATGGCCATACTTCTTGATGATACAATTAGACCTTTGGAGCTAGATAATTAGAGCACCCTACAAGACCTAGAATCTCGACCCTCAGCTCTCCTCTGGTTGTTGTCCCTCTTCTCTACATCTTGTCGGCTTGATAATGAATTGGATGCCCGACCTTGGGGCCTATGCTAACTATTTATACCCTGGACAAGACGTGAGAGAAAAGGAATCGGAAACCGACTTACGGTTGGGTGGGGTCGGCCGACCAGAAAGCCTAAGGTCGGCCGACCTCAGCCCTTCCTTCGTCCGTTTCCTTCCATCTTTCGTGGGGACGTTGGTTGCCGCCTAAGAAATATTTATGCGGGGTCTTTCGGACTCTTGAGTTTCTGGAATCTTTGTAATGGGCCGAGCTTTGACGGATTCTTCTAGCCTTTGACATATTTGACATCTTTAATGAATAAATATCTTCATTTTCTTGTAGCTCTTTGACATTTCATTGAATCTTCTGGTTAGGGAGTCTTGATCTACACAGAGAGGCTATGAGTACACCAAGTCTTTCTTGTTCTTCATCTTCAATCCATGTCATCTAGCGGTCTTTTCTTACGCGAAGTGGATCATGGTGAATTTCGCGAAAAATTGGCTTAAAACCTGTAAAAATCACATGTAGCATATTCCAAAGACAATATTGCAAAATCCACAATTATCGGTGATAAATGTTAGAGAAAAATACAGTTGACGCATAAAATCAATGAAAAACCATATAAAATGATATATAATTTTCGTACATAAGCCGCGTCAACAGGTACCTATATGTACACTATGGGACTTTAGAGACCGGGGTGACACAGGTCTACAAGTTTAGAAACTCGGAGTGTATTCTACTTATAAAATAACCCCTAAATTTATATAAAAATTACTCACCATGCCATTATGACATACGAATTAAAATAACCCCCTAAATTTGCATAAAAATTATCCATCGTACCATTATAAAATATAAATTAAATAACACCTAAATTTGCATATAAATTAGAGAGAATTACTTTCTTAGCCCTAAAAAAATTGGAGCTTCCTTCCTTGGCCCAAGCACATAAAATCTTGAGAGAATTATTTATTTGGTCCAAAAAAATTGTACCTTTCTTTTTTGACCTAGGAAAAAAATTTGTTTCCTATTCAACCCAAAAAATTTATTTCATTCCTTTCTTAGTGCTTCCGTACATTTAGAGCCATAACGGTGTCAAATGGAGTAACAAGAAAATCCTCAAAAATATTTTCTGATCCCTGTACATAACCAATGTGCTTTCAGATTTTTAATGAAATTTATTACACACGTTAAATAAACATTTCTCTATTATCTAACTTTACTTCAACATCGTTATCATTTTCAAAACATCCCTTAAGCTTTATATGCTGAGGTTCAAACTTCTACAGTGAGCTACATATACAACAAAAAGAACATACAAATTTTTGTGTAATATTTGGAGTACTTTTTCTATAGCAAGTATTTTTCCAATTAAATTTTATATCTAAAAACCAAGACAATGGTACATCTATCATTTAACTATAAATTCTAGGGCTACAAAAATCACACCAAGCCAAATTATCATATGAAAGCTATTGTCCATGTTTCAAAAATTTTGGAGTTCACTTAACCCATTTTGACATTTCTTTTGTTTTAGATAACATACAATAAACTGACGACATAAAAATCTTTTCATAGATCTTCATCTTTACCATTCTGTAGATCTACTAATAAGGAATACAATTCAACAAAGTTTAAATTTTTAGCATTTTTATTTGATTTTTAATGGAATTTTAAATGGACGGAAGTGCCAAGAAAGAAACGAAACAAATTTTCTTGGTCGAGCAGGGAGCACAAATTTTTTCTAAACCAAGGAAGGAAGCACTAAAATTTTTTGAACCAAATAGTTAATTCTCTCTAAAATATTCTATGTTTGGCCACAAAGAAATTTTTGATGCCTCTCATGACACTTCTGTCTATTTGAAGGTCTAACGGTATTAAGTGAGAGGGTAAAAATTTACCCCTATCTTCATTACCGACTCTCTATCATCGTGTTCGTTCTCTTTCCTATGCTTGACAGGAGCAGGTGGCTGGCCAGCAGGGCCAAGGGCGGCGCCGCTGGCCCATCGCGGGGAGCAGGTCCAAGAGCGGCGCGACGGGGACGACGGCGAGGCTAGGCACGGGAGCGCTCACGGTGCGGATGGTGGAGGGGCCCAGCTCTTGAGTGTTGCGGACGGCGGCGGGGCCTGACACGGCCGATGGCACCGCGTGGTAAAAGGAACGTGCGTACGTATCCGATGTAAGGAGTGAATTGATGTAAGGAGTGAATTGGATCGCTAATTTTTTATTAAAAAAATAAGGTTTTGTAGTGCATAAAATAAACTTATTTCGTCCTACACATACTAGTTAAGTCTAAGATTTATTTATGCTCTCTCTAACTCACTCTAAAAGACTTGCAACTAGAGCTAAATCTAATCAAACTAACTGGAAACTAATTAAGAAAACTAAAAGCATACAAGTAAGTAAATGTGGAAACATAAATGCGGTAAGTAAAGAAGTAAAGGCAAAGGGATGCAAACTTCTGAGAAGGTGCAAGGATTTAACGTGGTTCACCATTAAGGGCTACGTCCGCGGTCTCACCACCAAAAGCAATATATCCGAGTCGGGCACTAAGACTCTTCCGATCACGTCTTGCGCTCGCCACCAAAGGCTCACGGCAAGCAAATGCTAAGTGCCACCAAACCACCAAGGCTTAGCCACCGTCACCGTCTCTCTCAGTAACAAGGCATCTGATGCTTCACTGCAGAGTTTGTAGGATCTCCTCGTCCCTGCACAAGTTGCCGCCGTCACTCCACACCAACAAGAAGAGTCCAGCAACGAGTACAAATGGCTTGGCTGTAGCCAAGGCTTCTCCTCTAACTCATGCAGAAGCTACACTCAAGAAGAAGCTCGCAATCTCACTCTCTCTAAGCTCTAATCTAACTTGGATCATGCACTATGCTCACTTTTGGTGGTTGGAGTGGATGATATGCTTGGAATACATATCTACGCTTTGTTGTGGTCTTCAGTAGCTCCAGCACACTTGAAATGGCCGGGTGGTTTATATAGCCTCCGAACACGAACTAGCCGTTGCCAAAAGGCTGCCAAAAATTGTATAGACATGATGATACGGTCTGTAGAAAGGTACAGTACGGTCCATTGTACTTGCCAACTAGCAGTTGAACTAGACGTTGCTGAAATGGTACTGTTGGTAGTACGGTGTGTAGGAGAGTACTATGTGGTCCATGTATTTTTTATTTTCTTTCTAAATTCACAACCTCGGGTAACTTGATACAGTTGATAGTACAGTTTGTAGGAGAGTACTATACGGTCCATGTATTCATGATTTTCTTTCCAAATTCACAGTCTTGGGTAACTTGGTACGGTTGATAGTACGGTCTGTAGTAGAATACTATACGCTCCATGTATTCATGATTTTTCCTTAGCTTAGTACGGTTGATAGTACGGTCTGTAGGAGAGTACTTATAGACTAGTCTATGTATTTCTGATTTTCCTTCCTAAATTCATGGTATCGGATAACTTGATACGGTTGATAGCATGGTTCGTAGGAGAATACTATACTGGTCAACGTAAATCTACTAATGAATCCTGTGGTCTAAAGCTCTTTGTATGAGCAATAACTTTCAGACAATTGGCAACTGATCTACACTACAATCTGCAACTTTGAGATACCAACTATTAGTTTTGATTACATTGTAGCTTTCCACTAGAACTTGTCTTTCATAGGTGCAGTGTTCTTTTCTTCTAATAAATTGGTCATATAATGCTACTGATACCTTGTACACTAAAAAGCAGATGCTATGGCCATATGGAGCAGCCGAAGGTGCTGCAAGACCAAAATGAATTACTTCTTGAGAGAATAGAAATACTAGAAACAGATGTGCAAGGTTTTGTTTCCAGCTGATGGACGTGCTGGAAACACCATTGCTTTCAACTTGGAGAATACCATTTCTGAACTGCGGGCACCCATCTACTTCTATTGTTCATGCAAAGTGAACTTGAGTCCTTAGGTAATAATAGATACACTTTTCCAGATATTTTTTGAAGTAATGCACTTCAAGTAATGAGGATAAGTTTTTTTGCTTGGTTGTCCTTAGCAAAGACCTAATTCTTCAAGTCAATTGTCTTGGCACTGGAACCTGGATGACGACTAGTGCCAACTGCCAACCTGGTTACAGATAGCATTTTTGGATTTTTTTTGTAGTACTGAGCGTTCTTGTTTTTCACCTATTTTATATAAGGAAACTGTTCTCTTAGTAGGTGGATAGAATGAAAGTGCTTCTATTAACAAGATGGCAACTCTAGGTAAACCAATTCAACAAGTACTGTATGCCTACTTTACATTGCCTTACTTTTATAAACACTATGTTTCTATTAAATGGTGAAATTGTATTATGGAATAACCTGAGTGAGTCTACTGTAACCTAAAATGATTGTTTTAAGCTACAAAATTGATACTTGACATACCTAACTATTCTGAACTTTATGTTTAAACATATTGCCACCATCTTCACTCATGCTACTACAAACCATTCACATATGTTTATTTGGATATCTATTAACTGTATTTTACTGCTTAAATAACTGAAATGCGTGCTGCAATGTGACATGAGATCTAAATATGCTGCAGGTTGTTTCTTATGCATATAGTACATGTTCTATCTACCAGCTCCTATATAGGAATTGCAGCATGTTTTATCTACCAGCTCATATACACATTCTATTCTCAAATAAATTTCCGTACATGTCCTCTGTGATATATGCAAACTGTAACGTACTGTACGGCTACATGTCCATATTCTTCATAGAAGGTGTCATGCTGTCTAATTAAATTTGATATATAAAAATGGTACATTCCAAAACTGTAATATCTATACATGTAACTTAGTGCAAAGCACCACCTATTATATTTGCTATGTCTTTTATTTGCAAAGCAGACAATTTGTATTTTTTCTCTCTGCTTTAAATACATTATTGTAGGTTATATAAATTAACTTCAGTTAATTTTCAGTTCTGGCCGGCATTAATAATACCAGCTATGAGGGCTTGCATTGGAATGATGATTTCTTTTACTTCTAATAATTTCAGTTGGACCAAGATCAATGATGAGTAGGACCTAGCCGGAGTTCTGTGTATATCATACTATCTTATTAAGATCTTAGTTGAACAAACATTATGTGATGAGTAGGGCTTAGCAGGTGTCATGTGGATGCTATTGTAAGTAACTATTTGATTTTGATATATTACAATTTGTCCTTATTTGCTAAGTTTCTTTCTATATGATCTTAAAAATTCTAAGCATTGTACAAATTTGGTTCCAAATAATTGAATAAATAAAATACTTTTTATTTCAGTTATTCCCTGCAACGTATATAAGCGTTGCCACAATTACATTATAAATGTTGCAATGACCTATAGAGGGCATTGTTCCATTGGTGGCACAAACACATACAACTGTTGCAATAGCCCAAAAATATATGTTGGTATTTAGCAACGGTTAATAATGGAACTTACCAACGCATAAATAAGCGTTGCAATAGACTCCTAGCAATGGCAGCATAGGCAACACATAATTATGCGTTGGTATAGACCCTTGCAACACTTATATTGACATGTAGCAACGCATATATGCATTTCTATAGGGGGTTTCAATTTGTAGTGTCTGGGAGGTCTCTTGTTAGATTCAACCCCTCGGGTCATGCCTTTGGTTCTTCTTCCCTTCATCCTTTAGACCTAAAACATCTGAGAATGTGCATCTAGACAAACTTATTAGTCCAAGTCCAAGTATTGGTTATCAATCAATCACAGACCAAAACACAACTATAGAAATATGGCACATGAGGTCATTTTCCTTACACGCAGGTCGAGTAGTGAGTTAGTGACTGGGGCCAAGTGCGGCATGGATGGCGGCGGGCCAGGGGCGGGCCTAGTGCGAACGGTGGCAGCGCAACACATGAAGGAGAGAGAACAACATGAGAGGGGCAAATGTGACTTTTTCACACCAAGGGGCAACGGCAGAGTTAACAGACTTCATAGATGTGTCACGAAAGGCATCGAAAATTTCTTTGTGGCTAAACAGGGAAGCTTTTACTTTTTTTCGGGCTATGGAGGGACATACCATTTTTTAGGGACAAAAAAGTAATTCTCTCTATAATTTACTCATCGTGCCATTATAAAAGATGCATAAATTTGTATATAAATTACTCAATATGCCATAATAATCACATTTAATATTATAAAAAATAAATCTATATCTTCTAAAACTCTAACCCGTGTAAAAGCACTGGGTTGATGAACTAGTACATCTAATAAAACCATCGAGGTTATATCAAAATAAAACGATGGACGTGACAAAAATGTGTTTGCATCCGCTTGTCATATACAGTAGCATACAAAACCTGGATTAGTGTTTATAGCACTCCTATAGCAGCACTAAGGTATTTAGTGTTTTTTTTTCAAAACACACACAAAACATTGTAAAGAATTCTAGTAATTCGATAATTTCTACCCGTTTCGTCTTTAGCGGGGATATGGTTTTCAGTCAATAGGTGGCATTATATACATAGGTACATTGAGTGGACTTAGGTTGCCAACTGTTGCAATTTTGCTCTATTCTAAGTTTTGTCCTACCATGCTATAGAACTGCTAAAATAACTCGTCTTGGTGTTATTTAGTCCGTAGTGACAACAACGTCCAATGTATATAGCTTAGTGACATTGTCTTCGAAATGCTATAGCTTGCTATTCAAATCCATGCCAGATATTGAACATACTAACTTTTAAAGATTGGACAAAGAACCTATAGGGTGGTATTAAAGGGTGGTTTGCTAAAGTAGCTAGAACGCCATGCAAAACAGAAATGACACCTCAGGAACATGCATGTAGCAGCGGAGGCACATGTCAAATCCCCCATCTCTCCTTACATCTCCCTTCGCTCAATCACTAATTCACTATATCTCTCCAAGCAATGCATACAAAAGGCTAAAGCTACGGGGTTGAATCTATAAAGTAGTGATGCTTAGATTAGGTTGCCAAGACAAGGAAATAACTGCACAATTTGCAAAATCTCTTGGGGCTCTGAGCCTCAAATGCAAATCGGTCTTCTTCTCCATAGGGAGTTGATGTGGCCGACCCATGCATGCAGCTTGCACGCATGGGATTGGCGGAGGCCTCACATGGACTGGCAGGGGCACACAAACGATTGCACATACACATGAAGGACATAGCAGAGAAGTGGGGCTCAAGGGCCATCGGTTGCTACTTGCTACACATGCACTAGCGGCGGCGATTGTGCACATATGGGCGGCACACAACGATGTATCAGAGACGAGAGGGCTCTGTGGCGCAAGGCACGAACTAGGGGGTGTGGTTAGGGGCACGGAGAGGAATCCCACAAATGGAGAGGAGGGGGATGGCAGCAATGAACAGTGGCCGAACTTGAAGAAGGTTGCTCACTTGCTCTGGTCTTCTCACAGCGATGGCGCTTTGTGGGCAGAAGGGAGACGATGAATGGTGGTTGATGTGCGCTTCGTGTGATGTTGAGGACGTGTGGCAGCAGTGTTGATGCAGAAGACGATGATAATGCTAGCCATAGTGAGTCTCAAGCAGTGCATATCGCATCGCAGGGAGGATATGTGGTGGCCGATGGCGCTACGCATGTTGTGGGCGGGGCAGAAGGGAGCAGGAGAAGAGTGTGGAAAGAGAGAATGAGAGAGAGGGGGCACGGATTGTCTGACGTATGTTAGCCTTGACGTTCGTAACTGACGGGCGGGCCCGATCCCACCTGTCAGGGACGCGGAGGAAATGTTAGACAATCCCCGCCGGAGAGAGGGCAACGAGAAAAGGAGCCCTTTACATGTGGGGCTCAGGCCCGGCTTAGAGCCATGGCCACCGATGCAACGGCCGGAGGCCAAACCAAAGAGGGGGTTCAAAATCTAAAATGTGCACAAAAATACAGTATAGTCTTGAAAGGCCTAAGACACAAAGAGTTTGCTAAGTACACAAGAACACGTCATGGCCCTCAAGTTAATCATACTAGTGTAATCATGCTACTCTTATAGCTTGTAATATCAGTTTTATTTTTCACAATTAAGTACACGAAACTAGCACTATTGTCTATTTCGTCGATTGTTGTGGTGCAAATGAAATAATTAGGCCCCGTTTAGATGCACCCAACTAATTATTAGCTATGTGAAATTATATAAAATTAGCTAGTTTGGATCTAAACACATATAGGTAATAAATTAGCTCATAGGTGTGCAACCTATTTGCACCAAATAACTAGTTGGTTGAAGGTAATGCTGCTAATTTTTAGCATATCTAAATGGGGCTTTATTTAAGTTTAAAAGATGTATAGTGTCATATTTGCTCAAGGGCCTTAAAAATATAGAGCCGGCTCTGGTGGGGCTCATTACCAGTTTACCACATGTTCACTGAGGTAGCATCCGTGTATTGCATGGCGTGTCATCTTTGCGAAATAACACTCCAATACAGCAAATATTGTGGTGGTGGTCATTTATTTCTATTGTGCTATGTTTTATCAGTTTAAGGTAGTTTGAATATGGCTTATCTTTACATGTTGGCATAGTTTTTTTTTTACCTTTACATGTTTGCATAGTTTTTTGATAAAATGAATTATTAAAGTTGCAGAAAAGTGAATCGTGACTGAGAGAAGGGAGTACGCCTGTACCTCCACCAGTAGACCGGTCAATTTGATATAGTTGAAGAACAGACTAGCGGTTTAAATAAAAGTTGAATGATTAGTTGGCTATATTCCTCCTTTCAAGAACCTGCAGTGTAGTTCCATGTCTTTTTATACGCAGGGGCGGATCTATCACATTTAATTTATAAATCCTTCACTAATTCACTGTTTGAACTCAAGAAAATATATACTATACGATGGAATTGACCCTAATGGCCTTGGTGACACCCTCACCCAGATGCGCCCCTTGTTTATACTCGCAAGTTGTTGAAGAAATGAAGAGGTAACTGTAAAAGAAAATTTAGCAGATGGACTGATGAGGCAAGTTACTGAAGAACTTGTCCCTAGCAGTTCTAGCTTATTATATGGAGGCTTCAGCTGCATGCAGCACATTCTTTTTTTTAGATAATGGAAAAAGATTTAGGCTTCAGTCTCTCCACATGAGAGAATCAGACCCACATTATTACAGATTTCTTACACCACGCTTAAAAAAAAAGAGAGACCATCCAAATCACAGGAAAGGAAATTCTAGCCACATTTTGCCACCCAAACGAAGAGAATAATTGCATGGCCACCGTTTCAAGTTTGCGACACGCTTGGAGTAATCCATGTTCACATTTTTCACTTCGCTGCTACTTGGTGCATAGTCGAAGCCAGTATGTTCCTCTGAAAAGTACCTGTACGAAAGATTTTGGTATGCATTTGTCAAATACGACATCATTTCTTGAAAGTCAAAGAGCCCAAAGAATAACCGCTGCACCCGTTAGTAATAATGACTCATGTTGCAAACCTCCCTGTTTCACCCAACTACTGAACAAATGTTGGATATTTTGTGGTGGGCAAATTCCAAAAGCTGTATATACTATGCGCCTAGAGAAACTTAGCATATTTGCAATCTAAAAAGAGGTGTTGAATTGTTTCAGTCGTATAACAAAAACAGTAGGATTTATCTCCCTTCCAGTTACGACATGATAAATTCTCTTTCAGTTAAAATCACCCCCTTTTTCAGGGACCATAAGAAAATTTTAATCTTTAAAGGTAACCTTGTACGCCAAATTTCCATTGACACTCTAATACCCTTATTGATCAAATGCATGTACATTGATCTCACCGAAAAGTTTCCACTTTGATGTAATTGCCACTTAAAGACATCGTTACCCTCTTCCAAGTTAACATTCAAAAGTCTAGCAACTAAGTTCTCCAAATCTCGAAGTTTGTTCCCTACTAATGACCTTCTAAAAGATACATTAAGAGAGTTCGAACCTGAGGACTTCTGCAACCGTTGCATGCTTTTTCCTCACAACGTTGAACAATGAGGGGTATTGATATTTTAAGGATACCCCACCTAGCCAGATGTTCCTCCCAAAACCTAATCTGGGTCCCAATTTTTAAAATAAAGGATCCTAGGTTTAAGAATTGATCTTTTATCGCCATTAATCCACTCCAAAATTGAGAGTCTCCTGGTTTCTTTTTCAACTACGTCAACGTCTTATTCCTTAGGTATTTGTTTCTTAACGAATGCTGCCACAAACCATCTTCATTGGCTAACTTGAAAAGCTATTTCCCCAGCAAGCATTTGTTCTGTGTGTCCAGGTCAAGGATGCCCAAACCTCCTTGATATTTTGGCATGCACACAATCTCCCATCTAGCTAGCCTGTATTTTTTCTTATGTTGATCATTTTGCCAGAAGAAACGCGATCTGTAATAATCCAACTTTTTAAGGACTCCTCTTGGGACCTCAAAAAAAGACATCATAAACATCGGCAAGCTAGACAACACTGAGTTGATCAACACTAGCCTCCCCCCTACGGAAAGAAGCTTTCCTTTCCAACTGCTTAGCCTGTTTTCAAACCTTTCTTCTACTATTCTCCAATCTGCATTACACAACTTTCTATAGTGCACTTGGAATGCCTAAATATCTAAAAGGGAAGGATCCTACTTTATAGCCGAACAAATGAGCATATGTTGATTCAACCTCCTTTGTTTGGCCAAAGTAAAAAAATTTCACTTTTATGAAAATTTATCTTGAGACCTGGTAGTTGTTCAAACGCACATAGGAGAAGTTTCATATTCATAGCCTCTTCCAAATCGTGGTCCATGAAAATAACAGTGTCATATGCATATTGGAGAATTGATAAACCTCCATCTACCAAATGCGGGATGACACCCTTGATATGACCCTCTTCCTTTGCACGCAGTAGAATGACTGCCAGCATATCCGCCACGATATTGAATAAAATCGGCGACTAGTGGGTCCCCTTGTCGAAGACCTTTTCTTGTTTGAAAGAAAGGGCCCGGTTGGTCATTGATTTTTATTCCAACATTACCTCCTTGAACAAAAGATTTAATCCAGCGACACCAAGTTGGTGAAAAA
The DNA here is from genome assembly GCA_030272315.1 of Paspalum vaginatum. NCBI lineage: Eukaryota > Viridiplantae > Streptophyta > Magnoliopsida > Poales > Poaceae > Paspalum > Paspalum vaginatum. Next base: position 15,389,517 of record CM059015.1, read on the forward strand.
CCTTTCATCCGAAGTGTCTGCCGAAGGAAATCCCACTTCACTTTATCATAGGCCTTCTCAAAATCTATTTTAAAGATGATTCCATTCCTCTTTTTCTTGTTCAGCTCATGCAAAGTTTCGTGGAGAATAATCGCGCCCTCCATTATATTTTTACCAGGAAGGAACGCAGTTTGGGAAGGGCTAACAATTTTTTGTGTCACCAATGCTATCCTATTAGAAGCCACTTTTGTGAATATTTTAAAACTAACATTCAGCAAACAAATAGGTCTGTATTGCTGAATTTATTTTGCGTCTCCCGATTTTGGCAATAGGATTATTGTCCTAAAGTTGAGACTACCAATATTTAACATGCCTGCATGGAAATCCTCAAATAGAGCCAACAAGTCACTTTTTATAATATTCCAGAAAACTTGATAAAACTCCGGAGGGAAACCATCTGGTCTGGAGCCTTGTTATGCTCCATTTGAAAAATAGCTCCTCTCACCTCCTCTTCATCGAACTTCCTGATCAAAATTTCGTTTTCCTCTCTCGACATACTCGTATGTTCTGGCGGACCAAACAAGGATTTATAATATGTAGTGATATACTTTTTTAGTTCAGCATCCCCACATATTAAACCCTCTTCTTGTTCCAACTGGAAGATATGCGTCTTGCGGTGCTTGCCATTGGCCACTAAATGGAAATACTTAGTATTGGCATCTCCCTCTAGTAGGTTCTTAACTTTGGTTCGCTGGTACCATTTAATTTCTTCCTCTCGTAACACTTGTGCCAACCTTTCATGCAGCGAGTGCTTAAGGTTGAGCTCATCTGACGTGAGAAGTATTGTTTTCAGCCTTCTTATCTATGTCGTTAAGTTTATCAAGAAGCTGTTTTTTTTTCTTTTTTGTATGTGCCGCTAACATTCTTAGCCCATCCCCTCAGATGTTGCCGCAACCGTCTAATTTTATTCTGCCAACGCTCCAAAGGTGTTTGACCCTGAACTGTATTCTCCCAAATATCCTTAACCATGTCAAAGAAGCCGTAGGAGCCATCCCAATTCAAATTTGAACATGGGAGTATTGCCCAGCGTAGACTGTCTCCTGTGTTAAGAAATAAGGGGGTATGATATGAAATTTCTCTAGTTAGAGCTAGTACAGTGGAATGTGGAAACTTGGATTCCCATTCTGTGCTGACTAAGACTCTATCCAATTTCTCAAAAGTCAGATTATCAAGGGAATTTGCCCAAGTAAACTTCCGTCCAGATAGTTCCAACTCTCTTAGATTAAATGCATCAATAATAGCATTGAACACAAACGGCCATCTTTGATTGTAATTTGCATTATTTTTTTCATGTGATCCCCTTATAATATTAAAGACACCACCTATCACCATAGGTAAGGTTTCTTTAGAGCATAATTAGGACCAATTCAGTTAGAAAGGCATCCTTTGATTCTTGTTGCGCAGGACCATAAACCGACACCAAAAGCCATTGATATCCATCGGACTTGTTCCTTACTCTAAATTTCACAAAAAAATGACCTTCCTCTACACTATACCACAACCCTAATATACCGTTGGACTTGTGACGGTAAAAGTAACTTATTATCAGCCAACCATCGGTCGCTAAAGCCTTGTTATGGACCGTCTGACGGATAAAGCAACGTTTTGCAATGAATGGTCAGTCGGTAAATCTCTGTACAAACCCGTCAATCTATCCGACGCTAAATCCACATACACAGTCTGACTGTCCATCGGTATAATGGGCTCAAGCCTTGTCCACTTTGGCCCACAGGCTCCCGCACACAATGTAAAACCCTAGAAATCCCCCTCCCGCTGCTGCTAGCCCGCGAAACCGAGCGAAATCCTCCCCCAAAGCTCTCTCCCGCCGCCGCCGCCGCCGCCGCCGCGCGCACCAGGCACTCCCTCCCGAAAATGGCGCCGCGCGGGTCTGACCGCGAAATCCACGCGCCCTTTCTCCCAGATATCACTTTCGCGTGCGCTCTTACCTCTCCCCCAAATTGCTTCTCTGCGCAATCCGCCCTCTCTCCCAAATCTCCTCGTGCACAATCCGCAGTCTTCCCCAAACCGCGTGCGTGGTGCTTGAGCTCTCTCCCAAACCACCGCTGCTCCAAATCCTCGCCCTGTATGGAGCCAGCCATTGGAGTTTCTGCATCGAGCCATCCCATTGCTAAGCCTTGACGAGGATCTGCTGTCTGCTGCACTGCCCTTGTTTGCTGAGGATCTGCTGCACCGGAGGACGCTAGCTGCTGCGCGGGCTCCTACTGGCCCCAACGAAGCTGCTCAAGAGCAAGAAGTGTTACACGTACAGATCCAGATCCCCCCTTGAATCTACTGCAGAGACCCCAACGAGGCTGCCTTCCGGTAATTTTCTGAATCTCTATAATGGCTCGTGTGGTGAACTGGTTATGAAGCAGTAATAAATACATAGATATATCCATGATTATGTAAGGCTACTTGTGTTATTAGCAGCATGCTTGATACAGAATTGGTTTTGGATAATAAAAGCTCTGGAAGTAGCGAATCCTTCTCCTAAAACTTAAAAAATTCTGATTTATTATTGTGTGTGACTATGTGTATATGCAACTGATTATAACAATCCTCTGAATCCTCACTTAAAGAAGTTAACACCAGATGGTAACTAACTAATACCTGTGCACAGATCCCCCTGCTGCATCATCCTTTGGTTCCCCGTTTGTAACTGTAAGTTTCTGTATCTCTAGATCACTTTCCTGTTTACCATATTACTTTTTATGCTTCTGATTGCGGTGATTGTATCATCTGTTATGCCATTTTTGTGTCCAAAGATATAATCTGAAAGCCGCTTGATCTCCCCACCCCAAAGGCTCATGGATAAAACCTGGATCAATATTGAGGCTAGGTACATCACAACTATTTACAAATGCTGAAAGTGTTCTATAGTTAGCATATATTTCACCTAACAAATTGCATGTAGGCACACCAAGGCATATTTACAAGGGGTGAACAGTTTTCTAGCATATGCATTTAGAAATTCAGCGGTAGGAAACAAGATATTGTGCCCTTGCAGAAAGTGTGTTAACTCATTTTGGAGAGAGTCTAGTGATGTACGTGAGCACTTAATATGTGATGGTTTTTTAAAAGGGTATACAACCTGGAACTTACATGGAGAAGCAAGTTCCTCTATGAATCATGAGAATAGTGACGGTGCGGATCTTGTGGAGGAGTCTAACGAAGAAGATGAAATATCTGAACTGCTAAGAGACCTAGCATGTGGTTTAGATGATAGAGGGGAATTTGAAGACACTAGTTTGGCTGTACAACCTTGTGAAGAACTAAAAGCCATTCAGAGGATGGTGGAAGCCAATAGTCAAGAATTGTACCCTACCTGCAAGAAATATACAAAGTTACGCTTCCTCATTAGATTGCTTCACATCAAACTCCTTGGAGGATGGACTGATAAAAGTTTTGACCTGCTACTAGATCTACTTAATGATGCATTACCTGAGGGTTCAGCTCTACCTAGAAACTACTATGAAGCTAAGAAATTGATTAAATCCGTAGGAGTTGGGTACATTAGTATTCATGCATGTCCAAATGATTGCATTCTCTATTGGAAGGAGCATGAAAAGGCTAATGCATGTCCTAAATGCAAGGTTTCAAGGTGGAAATCAGTTAGGAAGAGTCTAGATGGCAAACATGTATATAAGGTTCCAAGAAAAGTTCTCCGCTATTTTCCAATAAAGAAAAGGCTCCAAAGATTGTTTCTGACCTCTAAAACAGCAAAATTTGCTCGATGGCATGATGAGGAGCGAACAAAAGATGGTGTGCTTAGGCATCCTGCTGATTCTCCTCTGTGGCAAGACTTTGATAATAAACACCCAGAGTTTGCTGCAGACAGCCGCAATATTCGTCTAGCATTTGCCACTGATGGTTTTAATCCATATAGGAGCATGAATGTTAGCTACAGCATTTGGCCTGGTATTTGTATTCCCTACAATTTTCCACCTTCAGTGTGCATGAAGCAGTCAAATTTCATCCTTTCGTTGCTGATTCCTGGTCGGCATTCTCATGGCAGTGATATGGATATTTATTTTCAGCCACTTGTTTATGATTTGTTAGATATGTTTGTCAATGGAGTCAGAACTTATGATGCTTCGAAGGGGGAGTTCTTCCAGTTGCGTGCAGCAATTTTATGGACTATTACTGATTTCCCAGGTCTAGGCTATGCATCCGGTTGTGTCACATCTGGTGAAGCAGCCTGTCCTACTTGCCACTCCTATACATGTTCACTTAGACTTGGTCATGGCAGCAAGACATGCTATATGTGTCATCAGTAGGTTCTTGCATGAAAACCACCCTTTTAGGTTTGATGTTGATAAGTTTGGTTCAACTGAGCTTAGGCCAGCACCTACACCACTTTCCGGTGAGGAAATTTTGGACAGCACAAAGGATATTGTTACCATTTTTTGGAAAGGATCCATCTGGAAAGATACCATGCAAGCAAGAGACGCAAGGAAGGGGAGCCGTTAGTCATTTTCAAAAGGAGATCTATTTGGTTCATACTTCCATATTGGAAAGATTTGATGCTACGGCATAATTTTGATGTCATGCACATAGGGAAGAATGTGTGTGAAAACTTTGTTAACACATTTTTGGGTACTGATGGGAAATCTAAGGACAATTTGAATTCTCGGTTAGACCTTCAAACTCTAAATATTAGAAGTGATCTTCACCCTGTTGAACTTGAAGGCCAATTTTATTTACCAGCTGCACCATACTCAATGAGTGCTGATGAGAAGAAATTATTTTGTGAAATACTAAAAGGGGTAAAGTTTCCTGCTGGGTATGCATCCGATATACGACACAATATTCATGTTAATGAGAGAAAAGTGTCTGGGCTTAAGAGTCACGAGAGCCACATTGTTCTCCAACACTTACTACCACTTGCTGTGAGAAAAATATTACCAGAAATTGTTAGTGCAGCAGTGATTCGAGTTAGTAACTTTTTCAAGAAACTTTGCTTGCCTATTATCCGAGTAAGTGATATGGATAATCTAGAGGCTGATATAGCTGAAACCTTGAGCCTTCTTGAGACTATATTCCTCCCTTCCTTTTTTTGACATTATGGTACACTTGATGGTTCATCTTCCTGCCCAAGCAAGAATGGCTGGACCGGTACATTTTCGTAGTATGTGGCCTATTGAGAGGAAATTTCCTTAACCATAATTCAGCACACATAGGGAAAAAAGTACCTATTACTATTACAACCATTATGAGCCTTTTATATGTGTATAGGTTTCTCATGAGATGTAAGGGTGATGTTCGTACAAAAAGCCATCCAGAGGGATCAATTATGGAGGGTCATTTGTTTTATGACAGCCTTACACTTTGTGGTCGTTATTTACATGGACATACTCCATTTAATCAGCAAGTTAGAAATGATGAATGGAATCCTAAAGAAAATTGCAGTGCATCTCCTTTCCTTCATAGCATGGGACGGGGATTGTCTGGAAAGTGTACAGTGACTTTAGACCACAAGACTTGGGTGCAAGCACATAGATATGTTTTGTTCAATCATGCCAATATACAACCTTACTTGGAGTAAGTTATCTAGTTCACTTTGCATCACATGATTTTATTTTTCCCTTGCAAAGTAAAGTGATATATTGACATTTTGCAGCAAGCATGTTCAATATTTGTCCTCGATTGGTGTACAAAACCAAAGGGACATCAACCGTATGCAACATGAATCCTTTCATGAGTGGCTTAGGTCACATGTAAGTAGAATTAGAACTAACACTTGTTATTTAAATCAAACTAAACGTTCACCTTATAGCAGAATTTTATAACCCTAGGTGGAAGAAATATGTGAGGAAGCCCCAGAGGAGATGCAAATTTTAGCTAAGGCACCAATGATGATTGCACGAAAGTATAGTAGTTACACGCTAAATGGATTCGATTTCCACACAGAATCCTATGATCAGGGTAGACCTGTTCAAAATAGTGGAGTTGCTCTAGTTGCAGAGGTAGCATGTTTTGAAAGGGGTAACAATGATGCTATCATGTTAGGAAACAAGACTTATTATGGTATTATAAAGGAGATTGTTGAATTGAATTATCAACACAAAGGAAATGTGGTTCTTTTCAAGTGTGATTGGGTTGACAACCGTGTACAAGACAAATGGGTGAAAACTGATCAATTTGGCGTAACCACTGTCAACTTTAAGCATTTATTCAATAGTGGTGGGAAAATATCAGATGAGTCTTTCATTCTAGCATCACAAGCGGTTCAAGTTTTCTATGTTCCTGATCCAATTGATACTGAGTGGTTTGCTGTCCTTCAATCAAAACCAAGAGACTTCTATGACATGGATAATTTGGAGAGTGAGAACCTTGATGATGATAATAGACTAGTGGTTCCATTGCCTGATCTAAATGCCAATGTGACTGTTGATATTGTTAATGGTGTTGTTCCTAGTGTTAGAACAGACATAGATGGTATAATTGTAGAACTAAAGAAATCTAAAAAGAAATCTAAGAAGTAAGTCTCTTTTGCATAGTGTGGCTGCTCTTTTTTTTTTTGTTATTCATTACTTAGAAAAGAATTGACCTTCTATTTGGATTATAGCTTATATAAGTAAAGATCGCTTACCTTGTACACCTTTTTAGGAGGAAAAATGTCAAGCGTAAGAAGAGATAATAGGGATTCCCCTATTACCGACTACGAGCAGCAGAAGATTGAGAACATTGCAAGAAACAAAAGGAAGCTGGACACTCTTAGGCTTCCTACTTTGAACACTGCTGTTCAGCCTAGTCAAACTAGGAAAAGAACAAATGTTAGCCTAGTCAACTTAATCATCTTACTACGAACACCATGATGTAATAGTACGTGTATATTTCTAAAAAACTAATGAATATTATCATGCAATGTTCTTGCAGAAAACTAATCACACAAGTGATGCAACAACAGCACGTCATAATTTGCGACCAAGGCCTCAAAGAAACAGCAATGAACAAAATATTGCAGATGAACATATGGATCATTCTAACTATGAACCAACTGGAGATTTCTTATGTGACAATGAAGGTATTGGAAAATGTACAGATTTGCACATTGGAACAGAAAAGAAGAGAAAGGGAAGGGTTATCACAAAAATGAATGACATATTTTCAAGGACTGAAGACATGCCTAAAATCAAGATTACACTCAATGAATTTGGACAGCCTGTTGGTGAAAATTCTAGAAAGCTTTCTAGTGTCATTGGGTGTTTGGTGAAGAAGAACCTATCAGTTGGGTGTGAGGATTGGAGGCTCGTTGATGCTAAAAAAAAAGGACAAAATATGGACTGAAATAAAGGTATTACATTTAATCCATGGACTATGTATAAGGCTATCTATGAATCCATTGATTGCTGTTATGAAACCTTGTTACATTTTACTTCTAGTTTTTATCTTTCTGTTCCAGTAAAAAGTATGCTTCTTGCCGATTCAGCTAATTTAATTTTAAACATTTGTTGATATGCTCCTTCTTAAAAAAATAGAAAATCAATGATCTGGATGATGATGCCATGAATTGGTTCATGTCTACGGCTGGAAGGAAATGGAGGGATTTTAAGGCAGACTTAAAAGGAAAGTTTTTTTGATGAAACATTGACAGATGAGGAACTACTAAAAAAAATGGTGATAGAGTAAATACCACTGATTGGAGTTTTCTTATTGACTATTGGAGGTCTCCAGAATCACAAGTAAGGAACAACTAATGAGTCGTTTCTCATCGATTGTCTATGTGATTTTGTTCTTTGATATACATGTGCAATTTCAACTACTTCTATCACAGGCTGCCACAGCATGAGCCAAAGCATGTCGTGCACAGTTGCAATTGCATCATACATCAGGGAGTGTGAGCCACGCTTGTTCTCGGCACAATCTGGTACATAAATTAAACACTTGCATATTTTAGTTCTGTATATTATTTTGGGGTCATTTTCATTGCTTCAAAATCCTAAAAAACTTTTAGGGTAAGGAACTTGGACGCCCGCCTCGAAGAGATGAAGTCTTTATCAAAACACATACACGCAAAAATGGAGTACCTTTAAGGCAGGCAGCATCAACTATTGTAAGTTATCTCTAAAAACTAATTGAAACATGTAATATAATTACTCATGATGTACTTACTTATTCCATTTTTTACAGAATAAACTTAAAGCAATTGTTGAAGATCGTCCAGAGTTAAAGGATAGAACAATTCAGCAAGGCGATGCATTTGCTGTTGTGTGTGGGGTGAAGGAGCCAAGAGGGCGTGTTCGTGTTTTGGGGCTAGGACCAACTCCCCAAGACATTGGTGTCCCAGCATCCAAGTCATACATACCAACAAGGCTTCAAATGGAGGTTTTGGCTCGTAAAAGGGTTGAAAGTGAAAAAGCAGCCCTAGAGCAACGCATTGAAGAATTAGAGCAGGAAAGGATGGTGCAAGAAAGGCAAATTGCTGAAACCAACTCACACCATGGTTCTAATTCACGACATCATCCGGTAAAGTGCTTTGTTCCTTCTATATTATTTTTAGCATGCTCTGCTGTTAGTCTTACTTGTTGTGATCTAATATGTTCTTCAAATACTTAATGTAGAGTCCAAGGTCTGAAGAATTTGTTGGTGAGGCACATCATCTTGATCAGGGTGGACAAGATGACTATGCAGATAATGAAGATTATGATCACTATGATGAGAACTTGCTGGTCCATAGTCATGCTGCAGCCCCATTACAGTCTCACTTGAACATTACAACCACACCAACAAATAATGATTCCGCTCAATTTTCACATGATACACTTGTAATCTTCTCTTCCTGTTGCAAAGTTTCTACCTATGATATTATAAATTGTTTATCAATAATTTGGCCAATTTTCATAAATGTGCTATCTACTTCAGGTTGGAAATGATGTGATATTATATGCCTTGCTGAGATCTGATCAACCTGTTGCCAAGGGAACAATTATTTCCACTAATCCAAACACCATGGTGGAAGGTGAGTCTCTCGGAAAGCAATATTGTGAAGTTATTATCACTGTTGTGCTCAAAAGAGATGCAATTCTACCTCGACCTTATACTGGTGTGGAGACTATGCTCGATGCTCACATGATGTCAATTGCATGGCCATATAAGAAAGTAAGAAGCTTCACTTGACTTTGTTTCTTTATTGTTGTTCTGTGATGAGTTACCATGTTTCCTAATTAATGATACTGATGTCAGCTGAAGGTTTGCAAAAGGGCATCTTCTCATGGTACTGTAGGTAATATATTATGAAATCTCATACTGCCCTGTTTGAATGCTTTAACTTGTGTTGGTGGAAAACTGTTGTTATTCGAATGTTTGAATGATCTTTTGAATGGATAGTAGGGTGAGTAGTTTGCATTCTCCAAACTCAGCATGTGAGGCATCAGGGTTGATGTCTATTTATTCGTGCAATTCATGTTTCATTTTTAAGTGGATTGAATTGGATTTTATTTGTCACTTAGACAAGTGTGAACACTATAGCTAAAGTATTATAGGCTGAGCAGAGAAGATTAAATGCTTTATTTGCATTTCCATTATGAGAATAACCAGCTATATATTACAAACTTATCACATGGCTTGTCCTTTGTTGAATGTATATCAAACAAATTCCCATTGCCACAAAGAGTAGACCTCTTAATTTTAGCTGCAGTAGTGCTCACTTAATCCCTTAACAATTTTGAATTCTAGGATCTTCTGGAGGTGCTAGGTAGGAGGTTTGATAACATCAAGGCAGTGCATCGGCGGCATGCTGCGATATAGATGCATTTTGACAAGCCAATCAAAGCTCATGGTGCAAGTTTTATATTTCTTTTGGACTCCCTAAATCTTGTATTGTACACCAACGGTTGTTCAGCCAAACAATGTCTACCATGGCTGTGAATTGCAAGTGTTTGCGCTGTCTTTGATGGCTTCTATGAATGTATTAGAGCCATGTCCACTATATGCAATATAGATGTAGTGTGCCTCATACTAAGTGTCGCATTATTGTGGACATGCTCATGAATGACTGATGGATGTTCTCAGTTATATTGTGCTGTTTTTTGGACTGGATGAATCAGTGATTGTATGTCTTGTCGATGGCCTGCCTTCCAATAATTACACATTATTTTTATTCCTTTTACCAATCTTGATATTACCATCTAACTATCAGTCGGTGAAGGAAGCTATAACGTCGGACCATCAGTCAGTTGGTATCATGATAGACTGCTGCCTGGCAGATCCATGGTCCGACGGTAAATCTCCACGCAGTAACGAACTGTCTGTCGGTATAGGTACTGTCCGACGCTAAATGTTTTTAGCGACGGCACTTACACCGGCAGCAGGGGTCCGACGGTATAACTTTATACCGTCATACAGTCCGTTTGTAAATCGACCTTTGGCGACTTCAATGCAGTTGCTATTTTAGGGCTGTGGTGTAGTGCTATCTCACCTATGTCAAAAGTTAGCAAATTTACTCCTACTAACATGCCACTCTACCAACGGGTGGTTTACAGTGCCACAAGAAATCTTTACCCGTACAAAGGTTCTTAAGAAAACTATGTGAGCACTCTTTTTTACCTGTTTTTGATACGGCAATGAAATCCAAACTTTTTTCCAAAGTGAGATCCGAAAGGAACCTAAATTTTTTTGGGTCTGCTAACCCATTGCTATTCCAAAAGATGCTCTTCATTTTAACACAGACTGTTTTTTAAACTTTGCCCTACCTTGGGGGGCTCTGGGACCATTAATGTGGGTAGGAGTACTGCGATCACCTGGCTGATCACACTCACCCTCACTAAATCCCTCGACTAACTCACCACACAAGAGGTTAACATCAATTAAATCACTGTCACTTGCTAGATCTAAAACTTCCCCACACCCTGTCTCCTCATTCTTAGGATTCAAAGTTGCTGACGTCCCCCCACTTTTTAGCACTTGAGATTTTAAAAAGTTAACATTGCTAGCAATATGGTCGTCCTTAGTACCCAAACAAATACCAACTGAACTAACCTTCATAGCAATATTATTAGAGTTACTAAAAGAATCAAAAAGGGAGGACTCAGAAGTACCTTCTGAATTTTCGAGGTTGCTCTTCGCTTTCAACTTTGCTGCCCGCTCTAAGGTATTTTGATCGGCCACTGCTGCTGACCGCTTACTAGAGCGAGTAGGAGCTGCAATCCCAGGAGCAGCCTTCGGTACTGGAGATGGGAGTGTTTGACACACAACCTACTGCAATAGGTGCCTCAACTGTAGTTTGATTCATCACAGGCTGCCCATTTTGATGAGACTTTGGTGTGGATTTGGCCTTGAGACATTTTTAGGAAGAGATGAACCTGTGGCTGAGCTACCACCTGTTGGTAGATCTGGTGGCATGTTAGTAGGAGTAAATTTGCTAACTTTTGACATAGGTGAGATAGAGGAAGGTCATTTTTTTGTGAAATTTAGAGTAAGGAACAAGTCCGATGGATATCAATAGCTTTTGGTATCGGTTTATGGTCCTGCGCAACAAGAATCAAAAGATGCCTTTCTAACTGAATTAGTCCAATTATGCTCTAAAGAAACCTTACCTATGGTGATAGATGGTGACTTTAATATTATAAGGGGATGACATGAAAAAAATAATGCAAATTACAATCAAAGATGGCCGTTTGTGTTCAATGCTATTATTGATGCATTTAATCTAAGAGAGTTGGAACGCTAGCATACCACCTAAAGCTAAGCGTAATCACAGAAACCCTTTGTAGGCGAGAGATATGAATGTACCATCGGATGATTCGACAGCATCCTATATATCCGATTTGATTTTGGTGACTTTACCGATCGCTTTGTGCAACGATGATGGTTGGCGTGATGCTAAATATTGATGCCCACATGCTTCACCCGCTCGGCTGCTCTCCAAATTCTCCTCTGTATCACCGACCGGGTGAATGCATTTTCCATGTTAATCTCGTTTCCAGGCACGAGGCGGCCTATAGTGCAGCGTTGCTTTGAGACTATTTGCGGCGAAACCGTGCGGAATGTATAAAGGAAATATGATTAGAATAGTGGATAAACAAACTATATAGTCAGACCGTCTCCAACAGACTGACAAAAAGATTGTCTATTACTATTCCAACTTGCTCTTTCTGTCTATGTATTACTACGATATCGATTTATACTAAAGACAATCTATTTGGACACCCAATGAAAACAATCTCAACCTGCTGCCCATAGTTGAGCATCAAAGCATGTGGGCTTGGGTTGTCGGAGACATTCAGGAAAAAAAAGTCGTTGCAAACTACAATGTTTCGTTTTTTTCCTTTTCAGGTAAACTCCCGAGGTCTGGTCTGGCGATGCCTACCCATCCGTGCGTGAGCGGTGAGCGCAAGCGCCGTTGGCCGAGCCGACAGCCGAAGCCCCCAACGGCCAACGACTCCCCTGTCCCCTTTTGCCATTGCCACAGGCCCACAGCCGTGACGCCGATGGTTCCGTGTCGACTTCCTTTTGGCGATGACATCACTACTGATGTGGGTCCCAAGAAGCAGCGAGACATCAATTAACTAGCCCTAGTGTAGTTTGAGAGAAATGCAAAGACACAGGACCAAGTCGCAAGATCCAGGATAAACAGTCAGTAGATAAAACTACGGCTATACATGAAAGAATCAATATCATCTCCTCCGTTTACAAGCAACATACCAATAAAATCTGAAAACATCTAGAAAAGAAAAGAAAAGACGCGCCAGCAGCTTCAGCCTCTACCTATCTGCGGTTGACGATTTCAATCCAAATCCATTGAAAACGGAGGAGAACCTGAGGAGGAAAATTCCTGCTCCCATCAATTAACAACAATTAATGAATGAGTAGCTACCAACGGCTGGCCAAAGCCAACTTGCTCTCCCTCTCACCCCACCCTCCCTCCTAGAAAAAAAAAAAATCTAACAACAGACTAGTATGTTTTTCCTAAGGAAAAGAATAAATAAATCTATCTAACCACCCTTGTTTGGCTTCTTGCTCATCACCCTGGCCTGGATGGCTGGATGAATTACCGAGACGGTAAAAGCGTCGAGATTAACCGAGCTGTAGGTTAGGGACGAGACGGGTGAGTTGACGAGTTGCTTTGCTTGGAGTCTTGGACGGGACGGCAAAGTACAGTAACAGTAACCAAATGAGATTGAGAAACGAATCAATCGATCGATGAGAGGCAGCAGCGGGAACAAACGGATTTTACAGGTCCGGGAAGTTGGTGTTGCTGAAGAACTCGAGCACGGAGACGGTGGCGGGCGAGGGCATGGTGGGCGTGGAGAGCAGCAGGCCGCTGCTGCTGCTGCGCGGGCTGGGCGCGAAGGGCGCCGCGTGGTGCAGGTGCTGCTGCTCGGCGCGGGTGCCGGCGGAGGGGAGGAAGGGGCTGAGCTCGCTGAGCCAGGAGAGGCAGCTGGGGTCGAAGGGCAGCGGCGAGAACAGCCCCGTGGAGGCCGCGGGGGGCAGCGCCGCGGGGGAGAGGATGCCGGGGCGCCCGGCCGCCGTGGGGCCGAGGGCCGCCGCGAGCCCGCCGTCCATGTCGGCGGACGCGGGGAGGAAGAGTTCGTCGTCGGCCGCGCTCGCGGCGCCGTAGTAGGGGTAGGGGTAGGGGTAGGAGGGCGGGGCGGGCGCCGGCGGCAGCGGGCGGACGGACCTCTCGATGGCGGCGAGGCGCGCGGCGGGGGACAGCGCGGCGGTGGGCGAGAGCAGGAACTCCCGCGGCTCCAAGTCCATGTCGGTCGCCGGCTGCTGCTGCGGCTCCGACGGCGCGGCGGACGCGGACGGCCCCGCGTACCCGCCGGCCGCGGCGTCTAATTGGACCTGCTGGGACTGGGAGGCGGAGGAGCCCGGGCCGGTGAGGCGCTGGACGAGCGCCATGAAGTCCCCCGGCTTGGTGTGGATGACCTTGGGCGACGCGTCGTAGATGATGACCGGCTGCCGCGCCTGCTGCTGCTGCTGGTGGTGGTGCTGCTGCCGGTGCTGGTGCTGGTGCTGGTGCTGGTGCCGCTGCGGCGCGACGGGCGGCTTCCTGACCTTGTGCGAGTCCTTGCTGACGGCGAGCCGCGGCGGGCGCGGGCCCTGCAGCTGCTGCCGGCTGCGCGGCGACGAGCGGTCGCCCGACGGCGCGTCCATGTGCGGTGGGGTCGCAGCAGAGCGGGGGGAACGAACCGGGGAGGACGGCGAGGCGGCTTAGCCGTACGGAGCTTTGTAGCTAGCTGCGGAGGCCGGAGGCGGCGGGTGGAAGTGGAATGGTTCAACGCGGGGAGGAAGAGGGAGTATGCAAGTGTTGGTGTTGACGAGGGGCCGGCCGGGAACGAAAAGTCCACGACCTAGGCTAGGCTGGGCTAAATGGCTGCTGCTCTGCTCTACAGTATGATTGATGGCTCGCTGCTTTTGACAGGGTGATTAGTTTATTAATTAACCCGAAGGTTACTACTTTTTTTTTTTTTGGAACTGTAAGGATTACTACTGGTGCGGTGGTGCAAATCCAAAGCAAAGCAGGCGTGATTTAGCCAGCCCTCGACGACTTTCTTGCGGGATGCGACTATATTTATGCGAGTGAAGTGAGTACCAGTCCTGGCCGGCTTGGCGGCAGGAGCGCCTCCACTCCATCTCGGCGATGGCGAGAGCTCCATCAGCCGGACACGGCGGCGACCTGGCTTGGCTGGATGCGCTTTTCGTGCGCCTACTTGCGCTGCCCTACTTCCTCCCCGTCCTAGCGTCGCAGCGCGTCGGCAAATTGTACAGACAGTACAATCCTGTCAGCACTCAGCAGTGCTAGCTTCCTTATTTAAGATATAGGACAATGCGTATATCCAGTTAACAGTTATTCAAGTTACGATAATTTATCCATACACATAGATTGGTACGTACCCTCGAAGGTGCTGTGCACCGAACCGGGACATGGTGAACATGGCCGATTCTATCGGCTCATGTTTAGGAGGTAGTACGAAGGCGACCTGGCTTGGCTCGATGCGCTTTTCGTGCGCCTACTTGCGTTGCCCTACTTCCTCCCTGTCCTAGCGCTGCAGCGCGTCGACAAATTGTACAGACAGTACAATCCGGCACTATTGTATGTCAGCACTCAGCAGTGCTAGCTTACTTACTTAAGATATATATATATCTCAAGGTGAATTCGTGCAGCTGCTTCTTCTTGCCAAAAAAAAAAAAAAAAACTCGCTGGCACTCACGTGCACACCGATACTTACTACTATATAAAAAGAGAAAAAACTTTTGAGATGCTGAACCATGGGAACACACCCGTGCAAGTGCAACAACCCCTCGAAGGCGCTGTGCACGGTGCACCGAACCGGGACATATGATATGATACTCTACAAACGCGGATGAAAAGGCACGTCATCCGCGGCACGCCGTGCGCCTGCCTGCCACGCGCCCCTTTCCGTCCATCCGACCGTCAATCCGTTATATAAATTTACAGCGTATATTTTCCTTTAATTCTATAGATGGCAATAGATATATACCCGTTAGTTAGTGTCATTCCATAACTACTAAAAATATTTAGACCTGATTTACATGTACAAAATCATATATTTGGTGGATAAAAATCCCAACCGGTAACGCACCCGATTAAATATCCGCTACATACTAATAAAATTATAATCACTAAATATAGGTAAATAAAAGATAGGTAATAGTGAACAACCTAACAACAAACAAGTTTACTGATTATTTTTATAATTGTACGTTTACTTGAGTATATTTTAATATGGTTTATGCATAATTGATGCAACTATAAACTATCTATGGGTTTATGGATATGGGTATTATCGATCCTTATTTTGCACCTGCTCTGCTGTGGGCAGAGGATTAAGCCCGTTAACATACTCGGATATGAATAGCTCGTTACACTATCGTTTTTGTGTCAGATAAAACACGTTAGATATGTGTTTTTCGAGCATCCATTGTCATCCCTACTCAAACCACGCAACCCAACACGCTGTAAGAACAGTTTCGCAAGATTGTGCTTGCACAGATGTGCATCGTCTAAGCGGGGTAGTAGAGCGTGCCTTTCTTTCCTCGGTCGTTCCGACTTATCCCAGTCCATGAACCCATTTCTATTCGTCGTGCCGCTTTGCCTTCATTCATTTTTAGACTAAACAAGGTGAATACCCAAATAACAAAATATATGAGGATGACACATGCACAAAGACAGATCAAACCATGTTTACACATGTTACCAGCCACAGATTCCAATTACAATCTCTCTCGACGCCATCATCTTACAATAGTTTATTATACAAAATATGATAATCCACATCATAAGGCTGTCTCCAATGGGAATCTTTAAAGGGGCTATTCAAAACACTGCAGCGGCACTGTTTGACACTATAGTTGATGTGATGCACAGAGTGGGATGAAATTTGAGAAATTAGGACGAAAAATATTGTTGAAGATAGATTAACTATCAGTCTATATATCAAATACTATAAAAAACTATACATGTAAATAGCGCAGCGAGTACGTGTCTAAAATACACGAGCGTGCCGTTCGTCTAGTGGTGAACATGGCCGATTCTATCGGCTCATGTTTAGGAGGTAGTACGAAGAGAACGTTCACTGCACATGGAAAAGCCGGAAAGGCCACTCGTCCTGAGCCAAGACACCGGCCAAGAGCTCTCGAATAACCACGTCCACGTGCCTTTTTCATCTTGGCTTTTTCTTGGCCCTACCTTGTTTCCTTCAAAGCGAGTTGCAAGCAAGACAACAGAAATCAACGCCTCTTCGTAACTTTGTTGAAACGTATTGATTCATATATAGTAACAAAAGAGCGAGCCAAGTCGAGGATTAGACTTCGAGGAACTCACTTTGAAGACCAACAATCGAGAAGAAGTTGGGTCTCTGGCGTTGCTTAGTCAAATGCCGCTACCAAGTCTCACTCAAGCGATCCGATTAAATAAATACACAGTAGGTATGCAGAACAGGGCATGGATGACTCGATTATAAATAGCAACAGTTAAGAAGGGTTGTTACGACCCTTCCAAGAATGATCCAAACATGGAAATGTCAATTCGTCCTGACAAATTTGGCTCTTCACCAATTCACAGAGAGCTCAACGGTCGCTTGCCAAGGTAAAAAAAAAACCTAGGTTAACTAAGAGGGAATATTCTACGATACTTGTTGGCCATTTCGTCATTTCCTTTCTAAAGCTGACTAAAGTAAGCCCCCCTCACGAATTGCCTTGGGCACAGCACGTCCGGTTGCCTTTGGATTTCTCATCGTCATTCTCAATGGGTCTAGCTCTATGCAACTTGCGACTCCAAGTCAAGGTAGGTAGTGTTTGGTTGGTGGGAGGGGGTGGAATGGAACACCAATTTTAACGTTTGGTTGCAAAGCTGGGAATGGATCGGTTTCAGAAAAGAGAATATTTTCTTTAGATTCGGGACGGGCATGTTCCGAAAAAATTCTGAAATGCAACCGTTCCATTTGGAATGTGAGATTGACAGTGGACCCGAGCTTGAAATCTAAGACGGAACCATTCCATTCATAAAGTCTGGGACAGAACCATTCCATTCCTGAAATCTGAGACGGAACCATTCCATTCCACCCCGCTCTCCAACCAAACGCTACCTTAGGGATGGCAGTGGAGCAACTGCGGGTTCGCGGACCCCAACATGAGCGGAGGTGGGGCGGGTTTCGATCCTCACCCACGAGCTTTATTTCCACGGGGCCCCGAATGTGGGAACATAGCCCAATTCGTCGAGGCCAAAAGTGGTCCACAGGCGCATCCTAACCCTGGCCAGGATGTACACCCGCACGGCGGTTCTCGCACTCGATCCCGTTGGCCGCTGTCCGTAGCCCCAATCTCGGCTCACGGAAACACCAAGCCCAGCCCCCACCGCATACAGCGTCCCTCGTCTCGTCGGTCGCCACCTCAGCTCGCGAAAGCACCAAGCCCCTGCCCCTGCCGCGTCCCTAATCTCGTCGGTCGCCGCCCCGGCTTGCGAAAGCGCCAAACTGTGCGACAGGGCAGAGGTGAGCCTCCTGCGTTAGGTTGTAACACTCCAAAAATTTGGAGCCCAAAAATCCTCTCAAAACCCCCCCTCCCCAATTTCCAACAAAATTCTACACTTCCAAATGCATCCTGAAAAAGAAAAATATATATTTATATATAAAGAAAAAGGCTAAAACCCTAAAACCCTCCTTGGCCCAGCCCACCAGACCTCCCCTTTTAGCCCGCCCCGCTACCCTTCCCCCCCGCCTAGGCCGCTCGGGCCGAATCGGCCCAGCCCACCCCGTTCCCCCGCACACTCCTCCCTCTCGCGCTCCCTGATAGGTGGACCCCACCTGTCAGGGGCGTCCCCAACCTCCCGCCGCGCCCGTCCCCCACCTCGGCGGAGCGCGTGCGTCCGCATCGCGCCCGGCCTCACCCCGGTGCTGCCTCTACCCCCCCACACCGGCACCGCGCCCAGCCCCTACCCCGCCGTGCCTAGCCCTGTGCGCAGCTCGCCCGGTCCTACCCTGGCGAGCTGTGGCTCCAAGCCGCGTAGCCCCCTATAAAGCCCCCGCCCATCGCAGTCGAGCTCCCCGCCACCGTCAGCAGCCCCGCTCAAGGTGACAGCCCCCCTTGGCACCCCGCGCCCTGCCTCTCTCCTTCCACCCCATTCACCTCACCAAGCTCCCCGGGCACGCCGCCTAGCTCACCCCCCTGCGCAGGTAAGCAAACCCCCCTGCCGTAGCTCCCACCCCTGCCCTGCACCCCCGCCTCGCGAGGCTGCCTCCCCCCCTGCCCGGCCGGCGCAGCCGGTCCGCTGCTGCCCTCCCCCCTCCTTTTCCCCCTGCCCGACTGGCGCACCGCTGTGACGGACCACCAACCCCCGTCCGCGCCCAGCCACTAGTTGGTGGGCCCGGCGCTAAGCGCCGTTAGACCGCCCTCCCCCCCCGCACGGGCGCCTGGGCCGGCCCTGTTGCCGCGCCACGCCCGCTTGCAAGCGTGGGCCGCTGGTAGGCCACGCCCGCTTGCCAGCGTGGGCCGCTGACAGGCCTCGCCCGCCTGCAGGCCGTGGGCTTTGTCCCAAGACTCAGCCCATCAAGCACTGAGCCCCTTTTTCAATTATTTAAATCTTTTCTTTCAATAAAAATCCATAACTCTTTCACCCTAACCCCGTTGTAGGTGATTCTGGTACCCAAATTCTCCTAGAAATTCCCTCTACCCAACCCACCTCCTTCTAAGGTAGTTTGAGATTGAATGGTTGCTTTTAATTGCTTGTTTATTATTTGTGCACGATAGACACCGAACCAGAGAATCTCCAGGAGCCGGAGCCGACCGTTGCGGACCAAGAAGCCGACGACCCCAGTGTCGACCTTCACTGCAACGAGGAAGCTATTTTTAGATGGGCTGAACCCTTACCAAATGGACCCTAAGGCAAAAATATAAATATGCTTCTGATTTGTCAATCAAAGTATAAACAGCATCAACAAACTCTTTTGGGGTCCCTAACACTTCTAATGAAAATAAAGGTTAAATAACATAGGGTTGTTGCAGCGCTAATATGTGAAACACACACTCTCTCTCGCCAACATTACTCATAACTAGGTGATTTCTCTGCGCGTTGCTGCGGAATTTAAAGAGTGATTTCAGATGTAGATTTTTAAAGAAAGAAATGCTACTATAATAAATTGTCATTCGGTGGAGAAGAAATAAACAATTATAACTCCGTTCTTTCTTGACATCTGGAAATAGTTCTAAGAAACAATGTAAATAAATAGCTAAACAAATTTGTGGAGCAGGCATTTTCATTATGGTGTCAGTCTCACAACTTATGATAGTAGCTTATTGTCTTTAAGTAAACTTCCTAACAACATGTGAATCAAAGAACTGGAAAGAGCGTATTTCAGTTATCCTCTAGAGAATGAAATGTAAGTGATCTTATTTGTGAACTCTGACATGCATATATAGCATATAACTATTTGGTGGGACTCTCTCCCCTTGCTAATGAAAAAATAATGTTGAGATATAAATGGTGAAAGATGCAGTGTCAAACAACAAAAGAGAGAAGTTGATCTGATCATTAATAGGGGATTATTACAGAACTGTTTGGAAAATAAAGTCAAATCCATTCATATATAGAATATATAGAATTGTAAGACTTACCTCTAGAACCCATGAGAAAGGTAACACCATTAATCCATGAAGTAACACATGATGTAAGTAGTAACTTCAAGTAACTATTGATTTATTGCAATATGTGACTAAAGCATGGTGATTGAGTGCATTTGGATACATGTAGGTGAGGGGAAAGCAAGATATACAAATATTTGACAATGATTTTATTTTTTGACAACAATTCTATAAGTAGAAATTTTAGGCTCATAGAAAAAATACGTGGGAAGTAGGATTCACCTCAATAATAGAATGTTGAAAACTTGTAGATTGATATTGAACTATTGGGTAAATGAAGAGCACAAAAATTGTTGCGATAGCGTGTGAAAGAAATTAAGAAACCATGCCGCCTCATAAGAAATAAATAAAGGTATGTGATGGTAGAAATACCGTGACTGGCATTTGTCTATGTGACAGCTATGCCTAGTTAATTTCTTCAACTATTAGCTAACTGATGATAGCTTTGTTGGAATGTGGGATAGGGTAAATTGAAAGACGCAAAGGGATTAATGCTATATGGACGGACATGGTAAAATATATGCTAATAAATATTGGTGTGTTTGTGTAGCAATATTTATCTAAGTTAAGACAATATATTTGACCATATTCACATATTCACGTTGGTCAAAAGACCGATCATTAAAATTTATCGCATGAAGAATGTGCATATGATAAGAGAAAATGAACATGGTAAGAGAAACAAAATAGGGAGAAAATATTCATGCGGCAAAATCAACATCTAACGGACATAAGTTGATGATGATGTGGTTTAACATGGAGTAAGAGAAATAATAATCAATACTTGTAGGTGATGTGGACATCTTTCATATTGAGAGAATTAGAGTTAATAAAAATTAGTGGGCTTCACTATATAGATTATATAGATATGGATATAGATATAGATATAAATAGCAAGTGGGTTCTAAACAGTAATCAATGATCCTTAGTGGATGTGATGATGTGGCTCAATGTGGTGTGAGAAATAGTTAGTGGCCTGCATCTATATAGATATATAGGATATGGAACTCTTTTTGATCAAGTGCAATTTTTGCATAGGAATATTGGGGGTCGGGGCGCTTGCATGTGACAGCTTTGGATAATCATTATGCAATTCTACAAATCTTCAGGAAAAAGGAGAGATGCTATGCTATCATTGCTATATATATCTGTCTGTTCAGGTGACCAATCCTAAACGTCGAGTGATTAAATGGCTCATAGCTCATCCCAGTCTGATTCTAGTAGTCTAGGTCTAGCCTCCCCACATGGATGATTCGCATCCCCGTGGCGGCGTTGCCGCCATCGTCAACCCCGCGCTTAACCCATCTTCGCTGCTGCTGCTGCTGTAGTAATGCATCCGTCGTTTCTCCACCCAACGGTGTTAGGCTGTCTCTAGTAAATCCTCCGTATTGGTTCTGCAAAATTAAATGTTGCACTGTTACTGCAGTATAGACAGAAAGAGAGGTAGTTAGAATAGTGATGGAGGAAGAGACGGGAGAACCCCTGGAGATAGCCTTAGGCCTACCTCCCAACGATTCTTCTAGAGTTAGCAATGGTGAGCCAGGAGCGAAGCCAGCGGTTAGGTTAGGTATAGGGGGACTACTTTTTTTTCATAGCAAAATCACCAAAATCACCATGTTTATTAGAAATTTTATTAAGAAAATCACACTCATTAGGGGGGAGCTTGCCCCCCTCAACCCCCCTTCCGTCGCCCCTGTGGTGAGCACTGAGCTCGGTACCGCACCACCCAAGGATTTGCCGCTGCTGCAGTTGAAATCATCCTAATAGATATATATCCAATATGTGTACAACTTATTTTATCATAACTAATAATTGAAGGCTCCAAAACAATTACTATATCATGATGCGCACTAGAAAAAAATATGAATTTCTAAAATGTCTAAAAAAACAGAAACATCTGGCTTACTCCCCATCAGGTTGCCTCTAATAATACTAACCATCGAACCTATTCCATTAAAAACAAACCCCACCATATCATCATAAAAGATAAATTAAAGAAGCTACGCAAATGTATAGATAAATTACCTATCATACCAATATTAAAAAATGAATTAAAGTAATCCCCTAAACTTGCATAGTAATTAACCATCATGCCATTGTAAAAGATGAATTAAAGTAAGAACTAAATTATCATATAAATTATCCATAATACCATTATAAAAATATAAATCAAGTACTGAGATTATATGAAGCCCATAATTCCCAAACCATACCAACAGAAGAGTGAAATGCACGCGCAGTCCTTGAACTGGCACCCTGTGTCAACTAGATTCATGAATTCAAGAAACCAGGAATACGGGTCCTAAACTTGAAAAACATATCACCGAGGATCCCTAAAGTTGGCTTGACTGACCACAAATCCACTCGTTGACTATGCATTGACCATGGTTTTTCTAAATAAGAACTCAAAATTTGGGTCCTTAAAGTTGGATTGAGTGTCACTCGGCTACCAAAACCGCCAATCCATATGTTTGACTGTTTTATTAGTAGGGTCCACTTGTTAGGTCCACATTTTTTTCTTTGGCTATGACATGAGAGGCCCATTTGTGAGTAAAATAATTTTTTCTTTTTTTGTTCATCACTAACCTATTGCCATCGGCAAGTGTGAGCAGAGCAAGTGACCACAATGAGGAGATGGTCGGTGGCAAGCACAAGCAGTGAGCCAGGAGTACGCAAACAGCGACAATGAAAATGGCAACAAACGCCAAATGGGACTGGGCAGTAAGGCATACGATAATACAAGTGCAAACGATGTGGGCACATATGACAATGAAAGAGGAGGACCGTTGGCGGGAGAGAGAGTGGTGATAATAATAATAATAATAATAATAATAATAATAATAATAATAATAATAAAATAATAATAATAATAATAATAATAATAATAATAATAATAATAATAATAGATTCCACGTGTCATAAATGAGAAAAAAGAGATATTGCCTTTACACGTGGGTCTCACATGTACCCTAACTCCAAAGCCACTTTCGAAGGAAGAGAATGGTTGTTTTGGGACCCAGATGACACATCAGCCAAGTTTAGAGACCCGGATTCTTGGTTTTTTAAATTCGGGACCTAGTTGACACACGTTGTCAAGTTCAAAGACCGCCCTTGTTGCATTTTACTCTAAATAGAAAAAACACATGAATGACGTAGCGTGGCACGTGTAATCTTATATGAATTTAACGCACATAGAAGTTTCTGATGGAGCGTTTTGATGCATTATACTCCCTCCGTCCATCTTTGATAGTCATATAAGCCTTAAATACAAAGACCAATGAAGAGTGGAGTCTACTTAACACATTTACTACTCATCAATTAGTCGCGTGCACTCATTGGTTGCATGCAGCTATGCATTCATAAATGCATCTTTTAGGGTGCCATGTAGCCAATCGTTGTACGACATTTATTAGTTTGGACCATTGTACGACTATCATTGTTAGAAAATTTTCTTTTACTTATATGACCATCAAAGATGGACGGAGAGAATATATAGGAAGAACACATGAATGAGAAGAGAGAGATACAAATACAGAGAAAGATTTCCAATGGGTTAGACCTCATATTAGACTTTCTCTAAATATTCAATCCAATGAGCCGTTCCATAGGAGTTATATGAACCCAAGTACCTAACCCTTTATTGAAGAAGCCACATATGAAAATCCATATAATTTTACATTTCTCTAAATTTTTTTATTTTTTAATTTCAAAGGGGGCAAAAATATATTGTGGCGCCGCACGCTACGTGGTTCGCAGGTGTGCCTTGAGATGACCTGGTCACTCGTAGTCGTAGGCTTCGCCCCATTTGACGTCTGTTGATTCATGAAGCAGAAGCTGCGGGCAGAGAGAGCCGCGCTGGTGCGTGAAGCGGGACTGAAGGCGCCTAGACAGGAAGGGATGGAAGACGGTCAGCGGGGCTAGCTGTTCGGATAAGCCCAGCATAAATGCGCTGTTTTTTTTTTTTGGTGCGCAGAACTCGACGTCCCAGCAAGCATGCAGTGCAGTCGTGCGCCACCAGCCCCACTTGCATGGCCACTGGATTCGACGTTGACGTCACCTGATCTCAGTGCTACGTACGGCTATGCTTGCCACTGATTGACGTGCTCTGGTGAAGCTGAGCTTGTAAAAATTTGGCCTACTGCCCACAAATAGTACGTTGAGTTTTGAGAGCCAGGGAAAACAATTTCGTTCGAATTTTGGCAAAATTTCGGTAAATTTTCTGTTTTCGGTCTTCCACGGGAAATGGAATTCCAAAATATTTCGGAATTTTTAGTTTTAAATTTAAAAAATTCAAAAAAAAATTGTTAAACAATTCGGAAAAAATATGATAAAAAACTAGGTGTTTTTCTGAGCAATGACTAGAACATGTTCAATTTGAAGATCATTTGCTTAGATGAAATTACATTTTGGTTGAAAGTCAAGCTCATTTGTAGTCTAGTGAGCCATGGTTTATAGTTTTTAGTGTCCGCACTGTAAGGGGTCCAAATTAGATTAGTAGCTTGATCTTGAGATATAACAAGAATAGATGCACACATAAACCAAAAGACTCTAGAAGATCGCCCTATATTTGGACCGTCGGGTCTGTGTATTTGTGATTGAAGAGAAATATACTTGTGATGGAATTTTATACCTTTTGAGCTTTAGTACCACCAAGAATATACCTTTAGTTTGAACTTGAGTTTTCATACTATCTTCATTACTTATCAAGTACTCCGTGATAATATGATATACATAGCCATTGTTTATTCGATCGAACTTAGGCTTTCATGTAGACTATGCAATTTGTGTACTGTAAACTTTTATTATGGTCTATGGCTTGTAACTATGTACTTGTGTTATTGTGATAAATTTAATTTCCATGCATTTTGTTTGTGATTTCATGTGACAACATATGTTTGTATGCAATTTTTTATGAATAATTTATGTGGAATATATTTAATACGCATTGTACACTGCAATATAAAAAAGATACATGCAATGTTCTATCACATTATTTAAATTTTTCATATGTTAGAAGCATTTCCCAATCAAAAAATGGCATTTTCCTGTGAAAAAAATCGGAATTCCGACCGGAAAATCCGAAATTTCGTTTTTGAATTTGAATTCTCTTTTAGTTCAGAAAATTCAAAAAAAAGATCGAAATTTCGTTTTCGGCCTGCTCTGGGATTTGTGTTTCAAACGAAATGGTTAACCCGGGAGCCAATCCAACTCTAAACTCAACTCCAAGCGACGAGTCATCGTCGTCGTCGTACGTTGCGGTCTTGCGGCGGCCTGCCCTGGGCACCATGGCTCCCGGTTGCGACGGCTATGGAGATGGAGGCTCGCTCGCTCTTGCGGTACGTACGTCCTGCGCGCGTCCTGTCTGTTAACACTACTAGTGGATGGTCGACACACGTACGCGCGTGCGTGTGGAGGAGAGAGATAAATAGATAGGGAGAAAGCGACCGCATCTAATTCTAATCCAACGTCACCGAAGCGGCGAAGCCTGTCGATCTCTGTACGTGGGATTAATCCTAGCTCCGTCCCCGGCCGGTCAGCCGCTGGCCGCCATCGCCTGGCCTTTTGTCCCCGTCGGGCCGGCCCCTACCTGTGTGGGCTTTTCTTCAGCAGCAGACTAGTATCGTCGATCGCATGCACGTCGGCGGTCGGCCGTCTCGCGCGCGGGGAATGTACGGACTACTACCGTACCGCCACACAGTATGCAGCGTTCCATGGAAGGACGTGAAAATAAATATGTAGTTCGTCGCGCGTGCCGTCTGTATCTCGCGTTCGCGTGGCGTCGCTCTGTAACGCTATGCTGCCCCTCGCCCGTGACCGAGGCTTGGACCGTATGGGCCTCCTTTGCTTCGGCACGGAAGCCTCCAGTCCAGCTGCACTAGTTTCGGATCGGGGAAAAAAGTCCGCCATAGGTTCTTTAACTTATAACAAAGTCTAGTTTTTATTCTTAAACTCGAAAATCTGGAATAGCGAGTCCTTCAATTTGTAAAACTGGGCACAATAGATCCTCGAGCGAAACTGAAGGTGGTTTTATCCCATGTGGCGATCCTACGTGGCACCTGTGGGGTAGGACCCACCCGTCAGCCTTATATCCCCTTCTTCTACATCGCACCGCTGCCTCTTTCTTCTCCCTTCCTCCGGTGCCATGTGCCCGCGTTTGCCTCCCACAGAGTGCGCGTCGCCGCAGCCGCGCGTTCTCCAACCTCGCCGCCTCCACCCACACGCCGGCAACCCCTTGCCTCCCTCCCTCGAATCGACATGGGCTCCGCCACGAACCGCAGCCGTGGCGCGGTGCTTCCACTGTCGTACTCGAAGGAGCTAAAGCTCGGGGATCGGGAGGCATGTCGGCGCCGGCGCCAGAGCATCCTTGTCCTGCCTGTCGCCTGCGCTCCTCGTGTCCTTAAGCGCCGGCGACGCCGTGGACTCAAGCGACAGGTCGAAGTCAGTGAGCATGATGTGGCCGTCGCCGCGTATAAGCATGTTCTCCGAATTGAGGTCGCAGAGGCGAGCGGGATGCGGTGGCGGAGGGAGTGGAGGTCGCCGCCGGCCTTGCCCTCGACCCGGCTGAACTCCCGCCCCCCGCGCCCGCCTAGCCCCATCCCCCGTTGCTTGGGTCCATGGGTGGCGGAGAGAGGGGGCATCTGGGAGCTGTTGTTGCCGTCGTTGCACGCATGCGAGAGGAGCAGCGTCGTCTCAGCGTCCGTGCAGGAGGCGGCGCCGAGGAGAACGGTGCAGGCCTCGGCGACGAGCCGTGCGACGGCGGACCAGGTGCAGCGGGGCGACGGCAGCAGCGGCGCCGGGGGTGGGGAAGAAGGCGAGGAACGATGAGGGGTGGTCAAACTCGGGCCTTGCCGGGCACGCGGCATCGGAGTAATGGAGAAGAAAGAGGCGGCGGCAGTAGAGTGAGGGTAGAAGAAGGGGATGTGAGGCTAACAGGAGGGTCTTACCCCACAGGTGCCACGTAGGATCGCCACGTGGGACAAAACCACCGTCGGTTTCGCCTGAGGACCTACTGTGCAAGGTTTTACAAGTTGAAGGACTC
Organism: Paspalum vaginatum; assembly: GCA_030272315.1. NCBI lineage: Eukaryota > Viridiplantae > Streptophyta > Magnoliopsida > Poales > Poaceae > Paspalum > Paspalum vaginatum. The sequence continues at coordinate 15,416,701 of CM059015.1, forward strand.
GTTATTCCTGGTTTTCAAGTTTAAGGACGAAAGCTGGACTTCATTACAAGTTGAAGGACCCGTGACGAACTTTTTCCTCGGATCGGGGGAGGTGGGGCTATATCAGTATGGGCTAATAGCAACTCATGTTGGGCTTCTCCGTACGGCCCCGCAACGCACGGGCAGCCCGCTCCCGTCGCGCCGTTTATTGTTACCGAGTGTATGTACTAGTATTTCTTTTATCTATCTATCTATCTATCTACCCTATAAAAGAGCGAGTTTTAGAAAAAATAATTTGTACCGATAGCTTCCTACCCACGCTATATTTCAACCCTTAGATCTAAATATGTCCCCACCATGCATGTATTTCCAGCCTTTAGATGTCTACGGAGAAAACTCCTCCGGCAACAGAGAACTCCTCCGGCAACAGAGACTCTGCCCGGTCCACCGACAGAGACACGTGAGGGCTGATGTCTTACGCGTTCCTGCCATCTTATGGGTATTTTTTCCACCAAAACTTCTACCCGTACGCTGATTGCTTCCATCTTCCTATAAAACTCAATCAAGCGATGAAAATAATAGGAGATGGGCTCTGGTTCTACCTTCCCCTCTTGTCAGGTAAAAAAGGCCCAACAATGGCCATTGATTTAGGCCCATTAGAGGGTACAGCCCAATCGTGATCCTCGCTATAGGCTAAAAAAGCTTTGGTTAAATACCAAATCGTCTATATAATTTTGGTTATGCTTGCTGTTCTTATAATTGCAAGGTATCCATCGGAGCACAAATAACAGAGATTGAAAAATTGCAAACAAATGAACAACCACAGAATGGGGAAAAGGAAACAATGCCACATCATGGCATTACCGTTGATCCAAAGATTTGGAAAGGAGCTGGGAAAAGAGAAATAAAAAGAATCTCAAGGTCCGGTAGTGGCGGCACTGTCGAGGGGAGCCTTCGACTAGGAGGCGCGACCGGGTGGCATCCTCTCCAGCTCTCCCACCTCCTCTGCCACCATGGGACACGGAGACAGCGGCCGCCGCAGTGAGGGCGATGGTGCCTTGGTGAAGAAGACGCAGAGTGCGCAGAACCAGGCGGGGGGCTTCGCGGCAGGCATCGGGAGTCAGGACGGGGGGCGAGAGGCAACGAGGTGGCGACGGACTGTTGGGTGATTGGGATCCAAATGGATAAGGATTTGCTATATTGCCATCCGTTCACTTTTTTCTTTTTTTCTTTTTGACCGGACGGTTGGCTATACTGCAGTTGCCGTCGTGGACCATTTATTTGTAAGTTTTTAGTTCATTTTTCTTTTTCTAATAAAAAATATTTGCAAATTTTATAGCATTATATTAATGCATATAGTGATGTATTCCATAATTTTTTTCTAATATGATATGTAAAATATTTTTTTCAATATTTTTTGAACACCCATAATATTTTTTGGTGATATAATACAATCTATTAGTATTATTGGATACTAATTTAGTGTATAGGTAAAAGGGGATATAGTTGGAGGTGGATAAATAAATGTTAATATAGAGAAAAATTCTCACCGGCTAGGTTCGAATATTCTTTTTAGAAGAGAAATATAGAGCGAAGAGTGTGGATGTCTTGAAAACAATGATGAAATGCAAGAACACCACAACTGAAATGGAAAGTTAAGTAACAGATCATTGGATTCGGCAATCAGCATGTGTAACATGTGGCCATGGACGTCGGCGCGTGGCCCAGACATTGGCTTACCTACACCATGAATGCCAGTGACAAGGTGGTGCACCTAGACGTGAAGCCGAAGAACATCCTTCTCTGCGACCGCCCCACGGGATGCTCCATGACTTCAGGCTGTCCAAGCTGGTGGGGAAAAGAGCTGGACAAAGAGATGCGCGACATCCTACCGCCGAGCTTGTTGATGAGCTTAAGTGCCTAATGCTATTCAATCGCTTTGGACGTCTCTCTCTTAGCAGATGGTGTGTCAAAAGACCGTCTACGGGTTGTGTGAGAGACAAAAGAGCGAGTTTAGAAAAAATTATTTTCTACTCAAGTTCTCATATACCCAAAAGCATATCCAACCATTGGATGGTTTTCTACCCTTTAATCTAACCATCCATTAGATTAATGGTAGCCCACAAACATGATCAGCGCAATAAACTAATATATTTATTCGGTCCCAATACGTCACGCCGCGAGGGATTGTTATTACGTAGGTTGGTTTACATTACGCGTTTCTGCCAATTTTAAGATTTTTTTTTCACCGAATCGATTTCTACCTGAGCTGTTAGCCGAAGTCTTTTCCCGCACCATGGAGGCCCATGTTCCCTTATTCTTTTTCTGGATCAAATTCACGAGGCCCACATCACAAAATACAAAACATTGATCAAATACCAATCTACGTTCATGCATAGATTTAATACCACATCGCCATCGTAATTATTGACAATCTTGTACATAAGAGCCGTTCATCAAGCTCATGCCAAGAGGATGAGCTAGGTTAAGAAAAGGGGATGAGCTGGGTTAAGAAAAGGCGATGCTCGGATAAAAAATCCATACCAGAAGTGAACTCAAGAAAAATGAAGCAAAAATGAATCAAAATCGAGCCTTGATGTCTGTCACCAGAAAAGATCCAACTTCAAGAATGAGGCAAAAGAATGAACAAGCTTTCAAGGCCGTGCTTGCCTCCGGATGCTTCGTCCCCGGCTTGGAATGCTACAGATTTGGAGCACGCGAGGCCGCTCCACCTCGGGGCCAGTGGCGCACGGCGTCCAAGCGGACGCCGGAGCCCTGCATGGATCCTCCGCTCGGCAGGGAGATTGGCAGAGAGAGAGAGAGAGCACGGGGAACGAGTGGCTCTCACGGTGGAAGAGATAAGGTTGTTTTTTTCTATTTTTATCTTTTAGACTTTTGCCATAGGACAGCGTAATACGCTCATGAGGACACGTTCAGTTTGCAAATGTTTTTTTATTACAGTGATAATATTTCACAATTTTTCTATAGACGTTTTTCTATAGACGGACTTATAGATGTCAATTGCATGTAGCCGCTGTTCTAATGCTGGTGTCACCAAATCATAGTTGTGATGTCTCGGCATCTCAAAGTCTTGACACGCAATTAAACTAATGATAGTTAAGGATTTAGACTTGGTCATGCTGAGAGAAGGACAACAACTAGACCAGTAAACCACTAAGTCAAAAAATTTTCAAAATGAATACGCAAAACTTTGCGTTGCTTGGTTGAGCAGTTAAACATTTATACATTTTCATGTAAGACATCGAATACAAACGTTTTAGTTCAGAAAATTACCTTTGAATTTGCTATTTTGACCAATTTAAAAATCAAATGTTAAGTGGTCCAAAAGTTCAAACCAAACCTTGTTAACTTGCACTCAGGAAATTTTGCTAAGTTTAAGATTGACACTCTTTTCCAAATTTCATTCTGAAATTACTTTTCAATTTCACTGTACAACTTCAAAATCTTCCTTTTCATGAAATGAAATTAAACTCATCACTTTTCAAATACACTAGGCCTTCGATCTTATTGAACTTCATTTGATATCCCAAAGATTGAAAACAAGAAAGACTCCACATAAAGTAAACTTGCTGTTTTACCAAACCTCTGAATATGTTTAGCCTTATATTTCAAACTTTGGGGTGAATTGGAAGAAACTTTATATACCAAACTTATAAAAAAATTTATAATAAACAACTTTGGTAATTGGAGTTTTGACATGCATTAAGGTTTGCATAGTGTTTTGGGTCTTTTTCTGTTAGTACATGAAATCGGCCAAATCTCATCTGCTTAGTAGATTAAATTTTCTTTGATCTAAAGCCATAATCTTACAAAACTCTATTCAAGAAAGTTGTAGCTCATGAAATTTTGGACAACATTGTTATAAAACTCCCATTGTGAAATGACCAAAAATTGGACTTTTGGAATTCTAAATCTGGAGAGCTGGGTGAGTCAAAACTGGGTTATAAGTTAAATTCAAATCTAAATCATATTTCCACTTAGAATTTGGCATCAAAGCTTTTGACAAAGTTGTATATAGCAAAGGGTTCAACATTTCTTGTAATTGGGGCTTCGTCAAATTCGGCATCTAAATTGGTCAAAATTGAGATTTTCAGAGGGATGAAAAACTAGTGGATATGTGTTTCTTCATTTTCTCTATTTTTCCCACCCTCCTGAGCCACTGACCTGGTGGGCCCAGCGATCTAAGGGCCTCGCCCATGGCCGAACCGGCGCTCGCCACGCGGCCGGCGACGTGCAGGCGGCTACCCCCGCCCATCGGATCAGCGCCCCAACAGCGCCTGTCCTTGGCCGAGCAGAGTCCGAGCCGGGCCCTCCTCTCCATTCTCCCCTTCCACTCATCCTCTTCTGATTCCTTGCCTCTCCCCTCTGCGCGGCTGAGCTGCAGTGCGCGACCACCATTGCCGAGCTCACCTCGAGCTTGCGCCGCCGCTACCTCAGGCCGTATCTCCTCTATCCACTCCGCGCCCCGCCGCCGCATCACCTCTCTTCACCGTTCCCCTACCTCGGTGACCGTCGCCAACGCTCCTAGCACCCACGCCTTGAGCGCCGCTGACGGGCGCCACCACTGCTGCGCAGCCCACCGTGGGAGACCGCCTCCCGACCGTCCCCGCGCCACCAGCTCAGCACCCCCAGGATTCGCGGCATCCTTGCGCACCCGGCGCCCCCGGCGGCATCGCCATTCCTTTTCTCGTCGCATAGATCGAGCCCCCGCGCCGCCGGGACGACGTCCAGTCCACCGCCGGTTCATCGCCTCCGCGTCGCTCGTCCTCTCCACCGCGGGCGATGAGATCTTGGGGGATAGAGAGCCCTTCACCGGGAACACGTGGTCGCATCACCTCGGCTCCAAGTCGGGTCCCCAAACCGTCGGGCCGCTGCGCCAAGCTCCTCCCTGTGTGCGCCCCGTGCTCCTGACCGAGGTAGAAGAAGACCCCGGACCTTTTGCATAAAACCCCCTGTTCTTTTGAGTTTTTACTATTCAATTTATGCGTTGTACAATGAGCCTTAGAAAACTTTCGACCTAGCCCCTGAATCTAAGGGTTAATCACGTCTAGGTCCCTGACTATTATGGTTTTCAATTTATTGAATTTCTATAAGCTGAGAACTTTGAAAATTCATAGTAAATCAAAGAAAAATCAGAAAAATACAAACTTTGTTGCATTGTACTCCTCTTAAGTAGATCTACAGAATAGGTATGGTGGTTAGGTAGGAAATGACTATTTTGCCCCTGATTTGATGAATGCATGACAAAAAGAAACAAATGGCAAAAATAGAGTAAGTGGGTTCCAAAAATTATGAAACTTGGGCTGAGTACTATTTATGTCAAGTATTGCCACATATAATTTTGATAGCCCTAGTTATTACTAGAAAATGACATATCTACCCCTAGGGTCCCCCTTTAGATAATTATTGAATAATGAAATACATGCCTTATGATATGTGCTCAAATAAATCCCTAGTAATTATGATTGAAGCTCATTTAGTCCAGTATAGTCAAGGAATAAAGTTCCATGTGCCTAAATTGCTGTTTGCTAGGTAATTTGAAAATGGCAACTTCTATAAGAATTTGGACCAATAAATAGAAAAGTGTTACTTAAAGTGCTCTAAAAATCTCACCAAAGTTCATGTTGCAATAATATTATGCAAGGATGCTAACGTGATTATTCAAGAATTTTGGGTGCTGTCTCATGAGGAGCTTAGGTATAATTGCTCTAGTAGGTTTAAAAATGAAGAAAATAAAATGGGAAGATTAATGTGCTTAGTTAGGCTCATGAATTGTCTTCTATACTATACTCGACGTAGTGGAAATGTTATAACACAACGAAACGTACATTTCTGCTCAAATCTAGTTGGGCGATCAAACACTTCAATGCTTAACGTAAGCTTGTCCTAGGCACAAAAGTAATTCCTATTTAAGTAGTTTATCGATCACTTTTCTAACCTGTCCCTGGAAACTATTGATATACATATGAGGGCTTGATACTCATGCATCTCATTCTCTGCATCATGCATGGCATTCATATAGTGACACTTGATGCGGATACGTGATCAAAAAGCAAGTGCGTAGGACTACTTCAAGCAACGGTGTCCAAAAGACCAACTAAGACCCAAATACCACCTAGAGATCCCTGAAGTGGTATTTGGAAGGAGGAGCAGTCCAAGCGATCAAGAAGTTGCCTGGGGCAAAGCCTCACAACCTGGCAAACTAACTTAGCTTAGTTTGTTGGTTTTGAGAAATATTAAGCAAAGGTAGGCAGGACCATGAATTTTTCCAGCTAGTATTATCTTGATTGATGATTACGTATCCGCATTAGGAGTTGATTGAAAACCCTTGCATTAGACTCCCTGGCCACCCTTGCCCTAGCACCTATACCTAGAGTTCGTAGGATGAGTTGCCTAGAATTGCTAGGTGTGAGTAGACACGAGTGAAAGGAGTCACTCATCGCGTAGGTGGTTTCAAAAATCACAAAACTTTTACTATTGGGAAAGTAATATTATACTCATGATTTAAATGGAGACTGGGCAAAGAATAATTTTATTTTGTGGTGTGCGTTGTTGTATCATTTGGCTCCGCCGTCCGTTGTTCGCCTATTGCTAGAGTGCTTAACCGGAAAATGGGACAGGTAAAGTCTTTCCTGGGCTCGTCTGAAGCACAGAGACAAGTTCCCTACTCGCTGGTTGAGAGGAAGGTGGCCCAGGGGAGCTTGGTACTCATGGCGGGGAGACCGAGATGTCGGCAGGCTCACCATAGGGGCACAACCCGGGGGCTAGGCGGGAGTGAATCGAACTTGGGATGAGACAGGTTAAGATTGGGGCTATATGTGGAAACGCGATGGCTATTAAGCATATACCCCTGGCATGATAGTTATTCCTAGGAATTAAAATCGATTCGATCGCTGATGCCCACCAGGTGTGGGAATGCCAATATCATTGACGTTCATCGTAGTAATTACATGAATATACTATACCTACTACACATGTTTTCAAATACTACATGCTTGTTCTACTGTGTTGTTTATATTTCTGCTAAGTTATTATTATTGTTATAGAGTTATATACAAACTGATGGAACTCGTTACTTTATGATGTATACTTTCTATTTAAAATCAATGGCTAAGGATCCACATGCTAGTAAGCAAGATTTGCGTCAGCCGTAAGCCATTCCATGAAGTCATATTAAGTAATTAGTACTCAGCGTTTGCCCCCACCTTTTGAGTACAGGTACCGACGACATCTGGACAAGTGCTTGGAGGAGGGTAGTACCAGTGGGCTCGGTGCTGCACGCCTCGACTATCATTGCATAAAGACTACTAAAGTATTTTGTTTCCGTTGTGAGATGTTTTCGAATTCGCTTCCGCTATCTGATTTAAACTTGACTTTCGTATGGCATTATGTTGAAACTTATATCGTTACTTCAAACTGGTTTGTACAAATAAGTTTACTTATGCTATATTCAACTGTCTGTGATGATGTAACTGTTGTGGCTCCATCGTGGGCTGAATATGTATAATGTCGGTTCCTCTAGAATTTGGTAATATCGGGAGCCGAATGACTCTCGACGGATGACCGAGTTTAGTTCGGTCTAATTACACTGCAAGCCAGAGGTGGCAGGTGTGCTTAGCCCGGATTAAATCGGCGGTTCCGCCACAGTAATATGGATGTGCAAAACACTGTTTAGGACTTTATGTACTGCAGACATAGTAGAGTTTTGAATATAAACGATAGGATAAATGGGCTGGTGACACCAACCTAAAGCACCCAACACCCACTCTAGCTAGATCGGCCCTTTTTTTATCAGTGTAGATGTATTTGCACTTTGCATAAGACTTGAGTCCAGTAGTCCAGGTAAAAGGTTGGATATAGACAAGTACTTTAGAATAGTTGATAGAAGAGTGGATAGCCTAGCTGCTGGACTCAGTCTAAGGGCCATTTCTATATGCCACACCCTTATGTCATTCCTCGTGATTCTACCAGATTTAACCAGTCGTCCAACTTCACAAAAACGCCCGCCGTAAAATCGAGCTACGAGACGATGTAGATAATATGTACAAAAATATGGCAGTCAAAATGATGTTTACCTTCATCTACTATCTCTAAATCTGTGAAAATATTATTCTAATTGTTACGACAGTCTTTTCCTTAGCTAATATGCAAACTATATATAAAACGAGGCAGATACTCTAAAATTCCTAGGAGTCTCGAACTAACTCTATCTACACTACAGAATCATTAAACATAATTACAATATATGCTTTTTACATAACAAAACCTCCATGTACACTACATACTCATTAAACATACTCGTTTTTTTCTTCTTACGTGCGAAGCGCACGGTGCATTTTTACTAGTTTAGAAAAAAAGAAGGAGAAAATACAGGAGAACTTGAACTACCACAAGCTACCGATTGAGATTTGTGTTCGTTTGGGGTATGAAATGCTCGTGGGACATCAAAAGTATAAGGCCACGCACCGTTTTCGCTGCTTCTGAGTGTGGCCACGTTAGTGTGTTCAACTGCGTGCGTAGATTTTGGTTTCTGCGGCTCACATCGTTTTGTCTGTCATTTCTGCTTTCCTCCACACATTTATTTTATGTGCTAGGAAACCTGAACATCCAGACATTTTCCTTCTTAAAAACAAGTACACTACCTTGCTGCACGATGCAAGGAGCAGACATAGGACTAAACATTGATGCCCATCCCACACCCACCCACACGCGCACACATACCTACCCACTCACCCCACGTCCAGCTGTACTTCAGCGTGGTCTACCAGTTCCCTAGATTGCAGTCTCTACGGCTGAGATCGTCTTGCCGGTGTTCTTCACATAAACTTGACAATGACTCTTCATGCATGTCCCGTGCCTATCTCATTAATTCTTTGGTGTTTGGTATACCTCTTTGGTTGGCTGGCTGCCATGTCATGTCATCTCCCATTAATTCTATCTCATTGTTTCCTGGAGCTTGGTACACCAGCATGGCTGGTTGTCTGCTTCCACAATTTACAACTGCGTGTTTACACCACCTGCCTACACATCTACTTCCAGTACCTACTTTATGCATTGGGTAGAAAAAACAGAGGCTCCCACAATTTACATGCACACATTTACATCACCTACCTTCACACTTCTCTGTGGCTCAACAATTGCAATAGACATAATGTCCATGCTACACACCCACCCACATTAATGTCCAAGCTGCACCCCCACCCACCCATCCGCATGCACATACCCACCCATTCACCTCGTCATGTCATGACACATTAATTAATTCTTTATGGTTTGCTTGCACCTTCTTTTTGTCATGTCTGTTAGTTCCTATGCCAAATTGAGTTCTACTAGGCTCCCCTTCCTATATAAGAAGTGTACTCCCGTTCTTCCAGTGCAGCCCCCACTTTAGCCTTTGTTGTGCGCTTCCTGTGTTAACACCGCCTCCCCCTTCCTGATATAGCCTCCTACGGTAGGATCCTTGGTAGCTCTGCTCCCATACCACGGTAAGGTCTTTATCAAGCATCGGTGGAACAAACGCATTTGTAACATGGATATACATGCATGTGTACAAACATATAAGAATTGGTTTGACTTTAGGGAACCGGTAAGCTAGAAGGGTGTTCATGTCTCCAAGAGTGGAACATAGTCGTGCTTCTAACTTTTATTTGCAAGATAATCCTAGAAAGGATTTTGCTACCTCGGTCGGCAGTGGATCATCAAGCACCACTCCTAATAAAAAAAATCTACGGATGGTTCTTTCACTAACCCAAAACTCTTTCGATTCTTTTGGAGAGGGAAGCACACCTCCTGCTCCCAATATCTCTACTCCCGTAAAAAAATACAATGTACCAGGGCAAAGGAGGTTCCCTCTGGCATTCATGGGGAACGTGGTGGACTGTAACACTCACCCTAAATTAAGGTTTAAGGTAAGATACAGGGTGCCTGAAGGACTGCAGCCTTTGACTCCAAAGCTCACTCTACGATATGGTGAACGTTCTCTCACCTCGTATGCAGTGCTGCACGGCGGTGACTTTGTCTCCTCTCTCTCTCGTCCACATGTACAACCGAATTACAAGCAGCTCGAGCCATGGAGCGGGCAAGCGATGACGGTCGACGGCCATGCTCGAGGGCGTCGCTGACGCGGAGGAAGACGAGGCCGCCGGCACCTCCTCCACGAGCGCCAGAGGCGGCGAGGCCCTGGATCTGCGCCGCCGCCCCTAGCCGCTGGACCCACCCACGCACCTTCATGAGCGGCGTGGTGGGTCGCGACCACACGCGGGGAGAGGGAGCAGTGAGGGAGGCGGCGAACCAGCCGAGCCACCACAGCGTGCGCACCTCCTCCATGGGCGCCGGCGGCAGGATCCGCGGTGAGGTGGCTCCATGCTCTCGCAGTGGCGGTGGCTCCTTGCCTCTGCAGAGGCGGCAGGCGCGAGGGAGGTGGGCCCATGGTGGAGGACGAGGAGACGAGCTTGAGGCACTGGCAGAGGAGGACGCGGCGGTCATGGCGGGGAGAAGGAGAGGCCATGGTGCGGTGGACGGCCAGGTCACCGGGGGGCGACACGACCGTGCCGATGGATCGGGTGGACCTGGAGCGGGGAAGGAGTTGAGTGAGCGGATGTGGTGGTTTCGAGGTTAGGAAAATAAGAGAGAAAAAATAATAATATAAGGTTGACACATAGACTACAGAGGATAGTAGTATATGGTAGAGAATCTCGTTGAACGGGATGGAATATTTTTTTTAGGGTTTAGAGTATTATGAGTATGGATAGCCTTTCGTTTCCATTACTGCCGCTACATTAGAAGAGTCATTTGTAACTTATTCCATTCCAAATGCTAATCACAAGTATATCCATCATTACAGTGGCAGGGATGGCTGATGCGCACATAACCACTAAGCGGATGGTTGCGCTACTGGGCAATAAATTCTGCCACCCATGCCCAATGCACCGTGACCTTGTAAATAACTCATGTAATTATTTTTGTCTGGATTGCCAAGGACTGACACAAGAAGCCTTGTGCTTCTATTGCCGAGTAAACCACCCACCTCATCGCGTTCTACAGGTTGCTAGAATGTTGGTCCATCCAAAATAGTCTACATTGTTATGTTTATACCCATCCCTTGTATATGGTCACTGATGGAATGAATTACTTGTTATGTTTATACCCATCCATTGTACATGGTCACTGATGGAATGAATTACCAAGGTGCGAAAGGCTAAACTGAGTGAAGTGGTACGAGTGGAAGATCTGGATAGGTTGGTTGATATATCGGGGGTACAACTGTATTCTATCAACCGCCGCAAGGTAGTCTTCCTTAAGCAAAGGCCCAGTACCAGATGCCCCCTATGCGGTATCAGGTTCTATGTTAGAAAGTTCGCATGCATGGTATGCAGCCGAGGCCTAATGGAGGGTGCCAAAGTTTGCTCAGTGGCATGCAAGGTATATGTAAAGCATGCCTTCCACCCGTTGTGGATAAATATGCTCCTAGATGACATTTGCACGGCCCTATACTTACTTGTTTCTTTGTATGTTCGAGGTGCAAGCTGAGCCTCAAACCTGGTACGTTCACATACAGGACGGGTCTCAAGGGCCTTCAGCCATGCTAAACGACGAAGAAACCAGCAGGACGAGGTATATGTCCTTGTCTGACATGTACCTTGTTCGTAGGAAGGGCAGAAAGGTGGGCACACATCCTTGGTGCCCAGATATGGGAAAGCTGTCAGAAGGCATGATGCAAAGTCACTCACTCGAGAAGGCCCCACTAGCATTAGGCAGGAGCCGGCGTAAGGGGCTGCCAGTTCGAGCGTCGTTCTACTAAAAGGGCAAGGAGACATGGCCGTGTTGCTGGCCTCCAGGATGCCAGATGGGAAGCAAGTATAAGCACACGAAACCCAATAGCACAATTCTATGGATCGTTAGGACGCACCTAATTTGGATGCGCGTATTGTTCAGTTCTAGCACTAGGCATGGCAGCAGCTTGCAGCAGTATGTTGTATCTACCAGCTAAAATTCCAGCTTGCTTTCCTCACCGGGAAAATTGTATGTTATGTGTTGGAGCTGTCAAACTACCATATCTGGAGCTAGTTATGTGCTGTGTTTAATATGGATATATTCTGTTGTCGCCTCCTGTAAAGTATATGTATGCTTGCTAGATTTTCAGTTCAGCGTGTGGGTGTTAAGTAAATCCATGTATGGTTAGCTTATGGGTCAAAAAGTTAGGCCTCAAACCCCTTTTATAGTGAGGGGTCGTTGTGTTGTACAGTTTGCTTTTAAAATATGCAACGCAGAGGTCCTATCTGTGCCATGAACAATTTGGGCGTGGGTGCATCAAATAACGCTAAACAGTAATGACGACATAAGCAATCATTGACGTCCCTTGCCCGGTGTTCTTTTCCATAGAAAAATTTCGTCTATTGTCAAAAGTATGCACATGTACTGTTGCTTTTGATTTTTTAAAGTGTTGCACGCAGACTCCTCTAAGACTCTTTAGAACCACTATAAACTCCGGTTCTCTGTAGACTATTCACTTACAGATGCAGCACAAGCGATGAACAAGTATAACAATTAGCCCGGTTTAAATATGATCCCTTTATTTATAGAATTATCCTCTCTGAGAATGGATGGGAAACGATGAAAAAAGTACCTTTTTTACAAGCGCTTACATTTTTAACAGTGGGTTTGTTTGTGTGAATACCTCTGGGGTTTTTCTTTGTAGATTAGAAAGTATCCTGCCCAAAGGATCCTCTTATATTCTTGCAGAGTTGCAGTAAGACATTTGCTTCTATGGACCATTTCCCATTTATGACAACGAATTTCATTAATCATTTATTGAGAGTTATATGTGCATATTTAAACTTGTAATTAGCATACTTTCTGCTAATTATTAGAGCTTGCCTTAAAATCCATATTTGATCACTAAATAAAATTTAAGAACTTATTGAGAGTTATATGTACATAGTTAAACATGTAATTAGCATACTTCTTACTGATTATCAGATCTTGTCTTAAAATCAATATTTGATCACTGAATAAATTTTAAAAACATACATATTCATTTGGCTGCATCCCAGAACTTGCCAACCTGCTCCAAATAGCAATTACCATTGCTATGCTATTTGCATCCTTTTATCTCTTTAGTTGTTATTTATGCACCTAGGGGAACAAGGATATGACCTCTGTTGCCTTTGTCATAAATGACTGATTTGTGCAGCACAGTCGACAAGTGACTCCTCAGGCAGAGCTGTGCATCAGCAGTCCAACATGGACTACCATCGCCTGGCACTATGTCCGGGAAACAAGGAAATGACTTCCGCCGACCTCGCCTTAAATGATCGAGCTATCATCAACATTGCACCCGGAATCACCGCCGCCGTGTCTATCGCCCAAATGGACACAAGCAACCGGCCCCAGACACGCCAGCGTTGTCCATAAAATCCCACCCACAGGGCTAGAGGAACCTGAGAACCAGCAACAATGGCTAAGCAACCTCCAGTACTCTTCGGCGTTCCCCTCCCCTTTAAGAAGAGGAAGGCCGGGGACCTCATAGACAGAGTCTCAGTCTTGGAAAGCACTCCAGCCGCCCCTCCAGAGTCTCCAAGCAAGCCAGAACCCTCCAGACTTCCTCCACCAGAGCTAGCAGATTCCCTCACCCTAAAGAGGATCCCAGCGCCTGGCCCAGAGCTTCCAGTAAAGGAAGAGCCCCCAGAAGCGGCACCAACCTCCTCGCTCGTGGAAGATATTCCAAGAGGTCCGCCATCAAGTCCTGTTTGCCCCGCGAACCAGCCTGGGAAGAGCTTCTAGGGACGCAAGCACCATCACCCCTCATAGCAGATCGTCCTGAGCCAGCAAGTCCGGCCTCGCTTGACAATGAAGAAGAAGAGGATTCAGCCGCTTCGAATCGGCCGTTGCTAGATATTATCGACATCAGCTCTAGGAAGACATTCCCGGATGAAGTTACCAGCTCCCTCCAACAGTGAAGATGTGTGGTCCACAGTTAGTTGTGTCCAATGTCCCTCTTACACTTGGGTAGTGGAGTCTTTGCTCCTCTTTGTTTAGCACCCTTGTAAGAGTGAACCGTGTAGTTCGTGTATGTTGTTGTTGTTGCCCTGTGGGTAGAGTTTGTAGCTGTTGTGTAGCAGCCAACGTGTTGGCTATTGTAGTGCTAGCCCGAGTCCTGCGCGCTCCGCTCAAATGGAAAGTGCCACATGCGTCAGCTCCTGCGAAGAAGAAGGTGGTTTTCCCAAGCTCTTGAGAGAGACAATGCAATGGTTCAACCTCCCTGGATGCCCAGAGTACCATGGGAGAATGTTTCTCGATGGAGGAGAGCACAAGTGGTTGGTCGGGGTGCGTATCGAAGTAGACCGTGCCCCAGAAGGATGGTGGAGCACCGCCGTTGGATATGAGTTCCACGACGCTTGTCACATGGCAGCCCTGTGACACGCTAAAAGTTCTGTGTACCCTCTACCGGGCGCTCAGCAGAGGATCTCCCATGAGGTTTTTCCCACCTATGGATAAGACCTCTCCAAGATGGGTGCGACGAATCTCTGACTTGCCATGGATGAAGAGGTTCGAAGATCCTTCAGTGGCATACCTTGTCATGTACCTACATGCCCTGGATGATGAGTATGACAAGCTCAGTCTCCTGTACCGAAAGCTGGAGGCCCGCTGCCGAGCATCCGAGGCTCTCCTGGCCACCTGTCAGCAGCAGTTGGCACGTCGTGGGAATGAGTTTGATCCTCTATGCCCAGGCTGCATAGATGAGTTGCGAGCCCCACGAGGAGCAATGACAGGCCCTCCTCAGCCAGGGCAAGGTCCCCCAAGGAGCGTGCAATACTCCCTGCTGGAACAATGGAAGGCCCGTGAACAAAGCCTAGTGAGCCACCTCGGTTGAGAAGACAGAGGCAGCATGAGTGCCTTCTTGACACTCTCACCACTAGGAGAAGGATCCACTTCTCAGCAGCCGTCACAGAACGAAGTCATCAACAAGCTAAAGCCAGTCCAACATGAGTAGCTGCTTTAGTGTCTCGTGTCTTAGTGTTTGTCCTGTGTCTGGAGTGTCTGTTGTGTGTGGCTCGCTTGGCTCTATTAGCCAAAGCCAGCTTTTGTTCTGTGTGTGCGCGCTTCCCTCTAATAAAGAAAATATCACCAGTAGAGCTAACTCTTGTCTCTGCCATTCTTTCTCATCTTAACCCATGTGCTAAAGAAAGACAGAGCCTTTTGAGAGGAGCAACCAGAAAAGCCCCTTAGTCCAACCAGAGAGGCACTGGCAAACAATCAGACCCTGTGCTCAAATCATGGAGCCGACCGAAAGTGACGGCCCCAAAGTAAAGCAAACAGGCTCCTACAGGATTAAACAATACCCGAGAAAACAGGAAAAAGTCCGAGGAAAGGACAGAGCCCCATAGTTTTCTCCCCAGGAGCAGTATCAGCCACAGTTGCTGCCCCCCATCTTTTCGCCACACCCACTGCCCCCGGCCTCGCCTCCCACTCACCCATGTCACCACATGCGCGCCACTGCCGTTGTCTCTGTGCGCGCACTCCACCGACACCGCTTGCCATTTTGCGTACACGCACACCTCGCCCTACCGCTGGCTGGACCCGGCCCCTACCTGCTGCATCCCGCGCAAGGCCACATGTCACCCTCCAATACCGGCCCCTACTCCACCTTGTTCGCATGACCGCCGCATGCTCCGCTCTACCCCCACCGTTCACGTCCCCTCATGTGCAGCCACCACACCACAACCACTGCTCCCCACTCGCCTAGAAAAGCCCCCTCATGTGCCACTCTTCATCCACCCCGCAACGCAAGCCCATCACTCCACCAGCTAAACCAGCAGCTAAACCTCCTCCTCCCATGTTTTATGACTCCTGGGTAGGACAATTCCTCCTATGTTACTACACTTTCGCCGTTTTCGCCCTTCCCCTTTGTTTCCTCTTCCTCTGGGAAATCCACCGCCCTCTTCCCTGGGAAGAAAATCGCCCTCAACCACCTTCCAACTCCACCGCTAGATGATGAACCTAGCAATCTTCCTACTTATCCTTATCTAGTGCATACTCCTCTCTAAAATCCTAAAACTCCTCATTCAGCTTCTAAAGCAAGGAGTCGTTTGTGAGATCCGCATGCCAACCTGAAAAGCCTAGCACACATCCCAGTTTGCTCTTAGATTATGAACCTAGAACCTCGAGTATACATCCCGCTTCAGTACATACTCTTTGTCGAAATCCTTGTCCTATGCCTCTTGATCCTCCTCCGACTGCTGACCCTCCCCCGGTCGGAAAGAAGCCAAGAAGAAGACTCCCGCTAGCAAAGTTGTGCGAAGTTGAGGAAATAAAGAAAAGAGCTAGAAGAAGAGGTGCTTGGGGCAAAGAGAAAAGTAACATGGGGAAAGCTATCCCCGATAGTTGGCCTCTCACCAGCTCTCCCTTCGTTGCTGGTGCAGCAGCAGCAGATGGAAAGTACCACAGCTCCCTACTTCCAAAAGGAGCCTCTAGCAGCTTAAAAGGAACTTCAGTCCTTTTATGTGGGGGTAGTCCCCCTTCTGCTATATCTGGTGAAGGAACATCCAGATATTTGAGGCAAGCAAGTGTCTGGATGTGGGATGAGTTGCCCATGCTTGTTACCACAAAGAGCAACAAGAACGGGAGAGCTGTATTTTGCTGCTTCTTCCATCGAGAAGGACTCCGTCAGCCTTCCAAGTTCATGAAGTAAAAGAGATCGAAAGGTCTCTTTTGTGTGTGGAAGGCTTGCACAACGACCCCCATAGAGAAGAAAAGAGAAAAGAAAAGAAAAAGGGGATCAAGCAGTTTGTTGTTGAAGTTTCAGCTGTCGTTGTGAGAAAAATCAAGTGTGTGTTGTAATCAAAAGTGTTTAGCTGAAGTAAGGCTATCCCTCTAACCCTCTGTCCCATTATGGATGTAGGACGTTTCACTAGTAAACCCTCTAAATCTCCTTGGAAAGAGGAGTGGCACCCTAATAATATAATGTGCAAAAAAAAATCCAATAATAGTTGTCGGTTATATATGCATTCATGTATGTAGTTGAAGTAACTATACCTCTCCTGGCATGATTAGAAGTAGAATATGACATCACTTAAAGCAATTAAAAACATGCAAAAACCTAGCAAAGTCTTTATAATAGCAAATCAATTATCTTTTCCTACATGGCTATCATCGTTGAGTCACCCGCAGCGAAGCGCGGACACTGTGGCTAGTATATATATATATATGGGAATCAATCACCGTCCTAGCTTTGCGTAGGTAGGTATGGTATTCATTCGTGTGGACGCGTGCTGTGTCGACGTGGACGGATACATACCAATAGGCAGGCAGCAAAGGGTGCCGGTTGGCTCTCTCTTGGTTGAGTTGCTTGCTGACCAATGGGATTATTATCTACTTATTTGGCCTCCTGGTCTGGTGGGCTAATCCGCTCGCTCACCGCGGCGGCGGCTTTGGCTACACCGCGCGCACGGTACGCGGCAACGGCCACGCTGTTTTAATCTAGCTGGATCCATCCGTCCGTCCATTGCCTTGCGCATGTCGGCCGCTGTCTAATCCCATGAATCTACACTGAAACGCGCGCGCACCCCATCCACGTGTGTAAACTGCTTGTTTCTTTTTCCCAGCACGGCGTGCGTCAACGACATGCTGTCCTGTCCAGCTGTCCTTGCACCGTCTACGACGGCCGTCGACATGTGCTCTGCCCGCCGACCTCACGTCACGTGGCGCTGGGTCCCTTCCGTCCCTGTTCCTGCCCCTTTTGTTTGTTTGACATTCCCGTTTCCGGCACGCCAGGCAAGCCTCGACATGGGTCGCCGGTCGGGCACTGTCATGCTCGGTATGACCGTTCCTAACGCTCAGGCTATATGCTCAACCAAACATTTTGTCTGTGTCAAATGCCGCGGTGTTACATTGAAATTGTAAAAAAAAAAAAAAAGAACAGGCCGGACGCGATTCTTTTTCTTGTTCAAGATTGTATTATCACGTAGTTGTAACCAATAGTTCATCTTGCAATACCTCCCTTCTCATACAATGGTGGTTCCTGGACGGATTCATGTTCTTTTTCACTAGAGGCCCAGCAACGCATTGCATTGACGAGAGCCGCAAATTTTGACTGAAAACCCAACTCAACCCTATCCAAGGCTCTACTTAAAACACCTATAAACTACACACAAGATTTTTATCTATTCGTGCTCTAAGATTTTTCTCTAAATAATGTTGATGCCTGTACCGCACACAGAGTTTTGCATCAGCCTTTTCTCCTGATTTTTGTTGCTACACCTAGAGGTATCAACAGAGAGGGTGTGCGAGGTCAGGACCTTCCGATACAGACATGAAGGTTGTACGACATGTTCAATCAAATGGATTGGTCCGTATGTGAAGACCGACACAAACTCAGATTTTGCACTCCAAAATCCATCCCTGACCAATTAAAACTCTATTTTAGTTTATTCTTTTCCTAAATTCTTTTAAAATCATAATTTTGGTATTCTTCCTAGTCTTTTTCTCATTTAAACTCATGTTTGTGTTTTTTTTTATAATACTAATAAATTTTAAGCTCATTTTTATCATGTTCGCAACAATAATATTTTTTTGGCAAAAATAAACAATTTGTTCAAGAAGGAAAGAGCAAGTGAAATACAACGTGGATCCACTTAACTAGGACCAAAAAAATGCTTCAAGAAAGATTGATAATTAATAAATAGTAGCTCAAAAAAGCAATGGATTTTTCTCCTGTTGCAGCTAGTTTACACAGCATGGATAGTGTTATATAAAAAAACTATATATTTCTTAAAATGATTGTCATAATAAATATAGTACTATAATGTCAATTGTTTGCTATCAACCTATATGCAAATTTAGGGATTTGTTGTCAAATGTAAAAAAATAATAACAGTTGACTTGGAACAAGCCTCAACAAATTTATATGCTTTGATACTACTACGTGCCAAATTGGATGCGTGACATAATAAAGAAGAAAAAGGGGAGGATATGATCATATTAATTATTGCCATTTCTATCAGGTAGGTGTGCAAGTAAAAGATCCTGTCGTAGCACCCACCTCATTGTTCATAGGCTTCGAGAAACAACAATATAATTCTTGTAATAGCTAGCTGCAATATTAATTGACTTTTTAGAACGGTTCATAAGATTGGATATGCACGACCATTTACACGTTGGAGGTGGTCGCGCGCGCGACGTGGTAGGCTAAGCTAGCCCGGTCATGGTTTAAGCCCTTAATTACTAGAAATTTATTCAGGCTGGGCGTCGACACGTTTAATTTGGTCATAATAATAAGCCAATATAATACCTTTATGTTTAATGGCACGCAGCAGTTGTTTGTGATCGGATCAAAGCAAGGAAGTACTCGTAGGAACGGCAATCGAAGGATATGCGTACTATACTATAATCCGCTGCAGTAGGATCCGGGTAAAAGTAAAACCCGTAGGTGGTGGAGCGGTAAACGGTCAGAGATGGCACCGGACGGCACGTGACGAATAATAACCAACACATGCAGCGCAGATGTGGAGTGCCATCCCAATCTAACCGAACTAGTGGGCCCGGGTTGTTTTACGCGCGCGTGCGTTTGCGTTTGACAAGAAGGTGCTGGGCTGGGCTGGTCAAATCGGGCCGACATGCGGGCCCCACGCCCGGACCCAGGCCCAGGGGATCAGCTCAGCTCAGCTCATCATGCGCTTGGCAGCTTCCGTCTGGACTGGACGCCGCCGATCGACGCGCGTACGATTGGTTCAATCTTCGGATTGTATATAGTACGTAGTACTAGTATATAAGTAGTTCCGGTGATAAATTATGCATCCTGAATTCCTAATCCAACGGCGATTATTTAATTTCTTGTCGACCGAGCTGTAGGAACAGGACGGACGACACCACACTAGCTAGTAGCCTTTTTTTTTCTCTAATACACGGACTGCCCTACTTTCTTGATCACTTAACAGAATATTAGAAGAAAGCGTACAGAACATATATAGCAATAAAAAAAGGAGCCCCCGAAATGCTTGGGACTTCAGGTATCTTTTTTCCCTTCTTGCAAGATCATAAGCAAGTTCTGCGCCATCTGTTTCGGTTCCCCAGCTATTCTAATCATAAGTAATTAAATGTTGTCGACATTGACATCGCCGGTCTCATAGCAAAGAGACATTCCATTCGATACTAAAATCACACAGTTTTTATGCTACATATAGGCCTACATCGCAGACAAATTTGTATTGCCAAATGGATCAGATCGGAGGTAGTAAAAGGTTTGATCATAACAAGCAATATTAATTGTCCCAGCATATGCTCCGAATCTTAAAATGAAATAGAGGTACGGTATTCCTCAGAAGCGACGAGCATTCATCGATGCATGTGGCGCGGCTTATTAGTCTAGTATAGGTTGAAGTTGCAGCACCGTGCTCATCCATGCATTCTACTACCATTTGTGCATGCATGGAATGGATGGGTGAGCAACTAGCTAGCTAGCCGCAGTCTGAGAGAGTGTTCGTTCCGTGCGTTAACGCTGCCGCAAGAGAAGCTTCCGGATCATCGACCGTACGCTGTTTCCATCGTATGGTGGAAAGGCAAGAATGACACTCTTGTGACAGCGTTACCGCTACTGCCGAGCAGTCCCTGAAATAGGCAATATTCCTTGGCTTCGAGAAATGCATGTGTGGCCAGAAAGCGTCGTCAAACAAAGGCAGGTAAGCGGTATGCCCCGAGCCCATCCAAGGGGAACGGAATCTTTCAAGTGCATGTAGTGTTGAAGAAACGTAGAAAAGACCACGCCAAATGCGAGGAGGAGGAGGAGGAGGCGAGGAGAAGGGATCAATTAAAAGTCAAACCGGCCTGGATCGGATCAGAGACGACCGACCACGGCCGTGGTCAGCGCGGGGCCGGGGGCGCCAGACATATCGCAGCGTATACCTTCCACTTTTCCACGGATCGATCAGTAGCACCGTACCGACCTGGTTAGTAGCTACAGTACTACTCCCACGGTATAGACAGACTGATACCAAACTAAACCCAACCTATTATATTAGCGAGTAGTCCTCCGTATTAACTTAGGGCTTATTTGGATATCACTGGGTTTGGGATTGGGATCGGGATATCCTATCCCACCATTCCACCTTATCCCTGTCCAATTCTATAAAACACTCACGTTCATTTCCCTATCACAATAAACAAACATGACATAAAGCATATCCCACCCCTCTTATTCCTATCCCAACTCCCATTTCCCGGTATCTAAACGGGCCCTTAGGCCACACAAACTAACCTGCTAGTAAGTGTACTACTGTAGTTTTTATCCATGGAACCCTCTCAAGCAAATATACTACGTACGTAGGTACCAGTAGTGATTACGTATTAATTAGCTGATGGGATATAGGAAAATAAACTGACACAGCTTTAATACCCAAAGTTTTACGTTGCCTCGACAAGGACAACACGGATGTTTTCACGTCGTAGGGGATGCTAGCTGTGAACACGGCCGGCGAGCAGAAAAAAAAATACTAAGAGACAAAAATGACTTGGGGGAGGCTTTAATTTATGAGCTGTGAAAATGCAGCAAAAAGTGGAAAACAGAGAATTAACTTTTGGGAGCTGAGCCTAAGAAAAAGATTTCCTAGATTTAAGATTAATTAATTGCCTGTTTAGGCGCACGCCACCGCACCAAACCCGGCCCATGACACACCCCCTGACCTGACCACCACGAAGTACACGCAGCGCCGCTGGTTGACTTCTTCGCTTCCAGGCAGGCCGTGCCCCTCTCCTTCCTATAAAACGCGCCTTTCCCATCCAAAAGCTCTCATCCTCAACTGATCATATATCGATTAGCTAAGCTAGCATAAACCTCGCTCCGCTCCGGGATCCTCCTCCGATCTTCCGATCACACACAACACAAGCCGCGCAGCTAGCTGCTAGCTACCATGGAGGTATCGTCGTCGTCGTCTTCGGCGGCGGCGGCGGAGGTCCCCCACTACTTCCTCTGCCCGATATCGCTTGAGGTGATGCGCGACCCGGTCACGCTGGCCACCGGCATCACCTACGACCGCGCCAGCATCGAGCGCTGGCTCTTCTCCGACGGCCACGCCACCTGCCCCGTCACGCGCCGCGCGCTGCCCCCCGCCGAGATGGACCCCACGCCCAACCACACGCTGCGCCGCCTCATCCAGGCCTGGTGCGCGCTGCACCGGGTCGAGCGCTACCCCACGCCGCGCCCGCCGCTCGACTCCGCCCGCGTCGCCGCGATCCTCGACGACGCCCGCCGCGGCGGCGGCGAGGAGGCCGCCGCGCTCAGGGAGATCAAGGCCGTCGTCGCAGAGAGCGACCGCAACAGGCGCTGCGTCGAGGCCACGCCAGGCGCCGTCGGCTTCCTCGTCTCCCTCGTCGCCAGGCACTCCTCGTCCAACGATAAAGACGCCGACGACTTGTTCGAGCTGGACTCCCCGAGGACGCCCGCGGCGTCGCCGGCGGAGGACGCGCTCGGCGTCCTCTGCGCGCTCAAGCCGTCGGACAAGACCCTGGCCGAGATCCTCGACCGCCGGGACGCCGCCGCCGACTTCCTCGACGCGCTCGCGTCCGTCCTGCGCCGCCCCAGCTACCGGCCGCGCACCTACGCCATCCTGCTGCTCAAGTCCCTGGCGGCCGCCATGCCGCCGGCGCTCCTCGCGGCGGTCAGCGACGGCCTGGTGCGCGAGGTCGTGCGCGTCGTCTCCGACCGGGTCTCCTCCAAGGCCGTCCGCGCGGCCATGCACGTGCTCTGCCGCCTCTGCCCCTGGGGCCGCAACCGCGTCAAGGCCGTCGAGGCCGGCGCGGTGCCCACGCTGGTCGAGCTCCTGCTCGACGAGGGCGGCCGCCGCCTCACCGAGCTGGCCATCGTGGCCATCGACCACCTCTGCGGCTGCGCCGAGGGCCGCTCCGACCTCGTCGCGCACCCGGCGGGGCTCGCCGTCGTCTCCAAGAAGGCCATGCGGGTGTCGCTGGCCGCCACCGAGAGCGCCGTGCGCGCGCTCCACGCCGTCGCCAGGCATTCGCCCACGCCGGCCGTGCTGCAGGAGATGCTCGCCGTCGGGGTCGTCGCCAAGCTCATGCTGGTGCTGCAGGTCGACGCCGGTGAGAGGGCCAGCCTCAGGGCCAAAGAGATGCTCAAGGCGCACGCTAGGGTTTGGAAGGACTCGCCCTGCTTGCAAGCGCACCTCAAGGCATCTTACCCATGACAATTGACATGACGACATACACAACATATACCTTGCTTGTACATTACCTTGATTATTTGTAGCTAGCTAAAAGGAGGAGCACACGTTTTCATCCTCCTTTGAAGTTTAGTTTGCCACTAATTAAGTCATTTTAGCTAGTTGATGTACAGATTGTTTCATGAATGGTTGAAAAAGAAAAGAATGTAATCTTCTCTCATGTATCTTCTTCGTTCTCAAGGGGAAATGTATCTATTGATCGATCTGGGACCTAAGGTACTGTACATTTGGAATAAATCAATCTGCATTTTTCTATTCAAATCATCCCATTTCATGTGGAAGCATATGTATGTGCTTTGTAAACTTGTTTCAGAGGCTATCCATTCAAATTACAATATATTATGTAGTATTTTCTGAGGTTTGGACTCTACACTAAAAGAAATTCATTAGCTGGCTGTTTAGTTTCTTGTTATCACTAAGATCAAAAGGTACGGTGTGAATTAATTATGAAGAAGCATGCAGTAACATAAGAACCGCCAGTAATTAAGTCGAACATTAATTATATTAGTACTATCCCATAAGCTAATTAAACCAGAATTAATGACGTTGAGATCTACTGAAAATCGTATTTGAATTTGGCTTGAAGTTCCGTTCCTTTCAGAAATTTGTGAGCAAACATTGTGCGTGCTCACCAAAACATGTTAAAATAATTTTTAAGATTGTGAACTTTGGTTTGATTGCACAGGGGAATTGGTGCAAGATTGACCACCGACGCAAGTTCCGACATGCGGGAAGACGTCCAATGATAAGTTTCAGAGACATAAAATCTATCTGTACGTAGTGGTATTTTTCTTCTTCGAAATCTCCCTTTTATGTGTGCTTATATATTTTATCTGCAAATTAAAATGACTAGTATTTGTTTTGGATATTAATTTATAGCATGTAGCCCTACAGTTCAGTTTCAGTCGTCGTTATTTTCTGGAGGCTTGTATATCCTTCAGACAAGGCAGACTTATTAGCACGCCCCGTATGTTCTTCTCAGACTGGAAGTTCAAACATTCATATGAACACAATGCAAGATCCGAATAAATCAAACTTGATTGAAGAAGTATACGTAGCCAACCAACACATTTATTTAGGTACTAGTTAATAATTGTTTCGAAACGTGGAGCTGGCCCCCTAGCTAAAACCATATAGAAATGCACATTGGGATCAAGATCAAGTTGCGAAAAAAAGGCAGATCGAGAAATTAACAAACGGTCAAATGTGTTTTAATTTATCCTTGTTATTACAACGACCCACACACCACAGATACAGGGACGCTGGCCGGCCATGGATCGATGATAGTAGCAAGTAGCTAGAGAGGGAGAGAGAGGGGAGAAAATTCAGCGATCATCATCAATTGAATCTTCTGCTCTATGTATGTATCGCATATATATGATGAAATGGGAAGCACGTTGACATTGATCCGATCGTCGTCAGTTACCAGCTGCAGGCAGTTTTTGAGTCGCCGTTCAACTTTGGCTGTGTTAGGTTATGCGGTGAGACTCGCGCAACGCACCGGCACAGTGTTTCGTACAGTTCCGTGCCGTCCGATTCTCAGTAGCAAGCCAGCAGAAGCTTCGTGATTCTCAGATGTTCGATCGACAACCAGGGGCGAAGCTACGTTAAGCTATCGGGGTCAGCCGACCCCGACGGTTCAACGAAAACCTCAAATACCTGGCATTTTTTCACCAGCGAAGACCCCGGTCAGAAAATAAAGATGACCCCGGTAAACAGCAGTCCAGCTCATGATCAAATCACTAATTCCCAACAAGCAGCGTAGCAGGCTAGTTGTCCATCTTGTGCGTAGGGATGCAAGGCACGTGGACTCTTGGAGCCCGGCATCTTGTCTAAAAATATTGATTTCTCTCCTCTCCTACTCTGATCACTCTCCAACTCAAGTCGTCTTTTCGGTGTCGTTATTCTTAGCACATCCTGGCAACGGCGACTGGTGAGGACTTGATGCTCTCGATCCACTCATATAATGCGATCCAATTTTTTAAGCGTTACTTTCTGTTTTAAATCGTAAGGATTTTAAATTTTTTTATTTATCCATACTCATATAGATGTTGATAAATCTAGATACATATTGAATACACGTACATAGAACAATGAATGTATCTAGCAGAGACAGAGAACCCCTTATATTTTGAGACGGTGGGAATAGATCGAAGCATCTGGCGATTTATGTCTAGGTACATTGGATTCTCCATTAATTCAATCGTTTACCCCCTCTTTGTCCAAAGACATGCGCTCCTCTCTCCTCGTATATAGTTAGAATGTGCATGTGTTGATCAATTCTACATTTATCAATTCCAAGTTATTAAACTTTAGGTTTTTGTTTTTATTTCAAAAGCAAATGGAATTTAAAAAATGTCGGTCGGTGGAGAAAAACCGCTCCAACAGTTTTGTAATTAAGGTAGAAACACCCAACCTTCCCTAGCCATAAAAAACCTTCGAACCCCGAACTTTGCTGGACTGGCCAAGAGCCACCCCCATCCCCTCAAAACTCGGACTTTGCCAGCAAAGGGGATTTATCCTAAGTTTGCACTGACCCCGGTGAGAATTTTTCCTAGCTTCGCCCTGTCGACAACGCACACACAGGCACGTTACTACGCCTTCCGGTCTGTCTGCATGCGCGCGCATGCAGCCTACATGGATCCCTGCTCATCTCAATACTGCAAGGACAGGTCAAAGCAAATCAAGGTTTCGATACCGCACTACCAAACCGTGCCAGATCTAGGACCGTGGACAGCATGCACACGAATATACGGAGTATATAATGGACACTGCATTTTTGTGATGGATGGGTCATGGAACCTCTGATGAGTTGCAGCACAATATCTTACTGGTTACTGGGGTCTGGGGGGCTGCCCATGCATGCATGTCGTTTGACACGGTAGTACGACTATGCTCACATACCACATACTACCAGAGATGCATGCACCTCTCGCTCACCACGACTCTCGTACGTACGTGCATGTGCAAGCCTAAACCATCATCAGAAATCTAAGAACATGTGATGAGCTGACCCGATCGGATACCCTTTTAATGAGCAGGGACAATGAAATGATCGCCTAACTATATACGCCGCGATAAGATATGGGCGGCCCAACTCCGACTATATTATTTCTATTATTATATATTATGCATATGAGTCGGCAGCGGCACTTATTAGCATGAGAAAAGCAAGATATCGAGAAAAGCAGTTTGCGAGCCAATAAATCTCTTCTCAATCTATTCTTAGCCGAAATGTCTGCAGGTCGATCGATCCGAAAGTGGTTTATGGCCTATTTGGTTTGAGGCCAAAGTTGGCCATATTTGACCATATTTGAATCTAGAGAAATATTTTGAGCTTTAAACTTATTTTAATCTATCTTTTTATAATGGCATGGTGAGTAATTTATATACACACTTAGAAGATTATTTAATTAATGTTTTATAATGACACGGTGGATATTTTTATGCAAATTTAGGGGGTATATTTTATTTCGTATTTCAATGGCATTGTGGGTGATTTTTATATAAATTTAAGGGGTTATTTTATTTAATCTTTTATAATAGCGCGGTGGGTAATTTTTTAGAAAATATAATAGATCTAATAGCTACTATTATTAGAGCTAAATGATGGATGGCGGATGTTTTTGATTTTTGTGAAATTTCTAGAATTTATCTTTTTTCTTAGCGCGTCTGGTGAGAATTACATGGAGGCTCCAAAAAAAAACCTCCAAAATGAATCTCCAATGAGTAATAGTAGTAGTACACACAAGAAGAAAGCCCATGGATTTGAGCTTAACTTATTGCTCTATTTGATCACTGTGCATGAAGACTTGTTGAAGAGGCTTGATTAATTAAAAGGGAGACGGCCAAAGAACATATGTAAAACGAGAAATAAATGTTTGTAGCGTCAGTGTTTTTGCTTAGCGGGGTTACTTTTCTATGGGCGAGGGCGTACGTATGTAGTACTGTGTGACATATGATGATATCATCGAGCTAGGTCAACATCGGTTCAGATTATATGGTGCTATGGTCCAAAATCAAAAGCGAGGATATTGACATTTGTCACTCCCACTAAATGCGGATACCGTGGGCTGTTACACATATTTCCTGGCAGCCAAGGAGAGGAGATAGACACGAAGCAATAAGAATGCGCCAGATCTCTCACGCCAACAAATAAGCTAAGGCTGCGGACAGTTCATCATATGGCGTGAGCTGTGAGCACTCTGTCCACTGGTTGAGAGAACTAGGATGTGATGCGCGCGTTGCCGCGCTTGTTCGTACACTTTCTTGTATGGTCCAATCAGCGGTGTATGTACATGTTTTACGTCATGTTAATTCTTTTGGCGAAGCACAGCATGCAGATAAATTTGCACGTTAATTTTTGCACGTTGAGATTGAGAATCAGGACTAGCTGTTCAGCCAGCGCCACATCATCACACGTTTCTTCAGAAATGCCAATGTATGCACACCGCCACAGCCGACAGGACGCTTAATTACGGTGATGCAACCACCGCACGCATCAGAGAGAGCGGTGACGGTGACCGATCGATCAACAAACCATAGGGGATTAGCTCCTCTGGCGCTATGAGCCGCCGCCAATTGCTCCATCACTCACTCGGATCGATCGAGCCGGAGGAAGGGGGCAGGAAAGGAAGCCCAGATATGCGTTCCCGCCCATGCAGGCCGCGTGCGTGCCAGCTGCCACCGCTCGATCGAGTTCCTCTCCCTGTTGAGCGCGTCGGGCAACGGCTGATCGGTGGCGGTGATGGGCTTCGACATCAAGAAAATACAACCTTAAGGAACCTCTTTAATTTGTAATCTAAAATTAGCTACGCCCTTTCAAAAGCGTATGTATTCGAGTACTGTGTTAGAGTATGGAAATTTAAAACATGATAGATTAATATAGAATAAAGCAATTTCAATTTGTCATGTCGATTTGATAGACTAGCTGTATTTATATCCTCTTAGGTTCATGCATGGTTTTATAGTTGGCCTCGTGCATTTGTAGCAACATCGGTCGCAACTAGCACCTATTCACATTATATTATTAGCCCAGGAGCGCCGGCTGATGGGTTAGTCTCCCTTTCAACTAAAATCAACCAAATTAAACTGTCACCACAGTTGCAGAGAAAATTGCATAGCTAAATCCGTTGGCTGCCAGCGTAAAACCCACTCCTATATGACCAATTGTTAGATTTTGATTGTTTGAAAGAAAAGAAGAAGAAGAAGATACTGACTGTCAACGTGTGCTGCACAAAACGTCGTGTCAGAGTAATCCTTATAGCATGGAGACAAACGTTTTCAGATGGTTTCTTACACGTAGCTGAAATTAAATCCCCTGTTTGAGCGAGGCGCTAGCTAGTTTTCTACCATTTCAAGATTCATACGCACAAGCCATGACAAATCAAATTTATAGGTTGACAAATTTACAAAGCTACGCATCCGATTCTTCGAAACGTGGCCCCGTTGAAACCATGAATAATGCTCATGGGATCATCAGTCGGTGAAAAAGGCCGAAATAATAGTCAAATGCTTATCCTACTCACAATGTAAGTTACTGCTTATTTTGGCCAGGATAGCTACGGTACAGAGAAGACAAGTCAGCGAACAGAGTCTTTGCTATCTAGTACATTTCAAAGGCAGCAGGCTAACGTTGGTTTCAGTTGCTACTTTTTTCTTGATAAGGACTTTGAATATATTATAACTCAGAGAATCCTCTCAGTTCCGTGGCGGCCAGGAACGGGGAGGGGGAGGACGATCAGAGGCGCACCAGGGAGGACGGCAGAGGCAGGCAGCGAGGGGGCTACAACAACGATCACCCCAACCTTTTTGCTGTTAGGAGGCGCCGGGACGACGACGACCGACTGAGCGCGAGGGCCGTGGCCATGACGGCCATGCTCGCCGCGGTCGGGACCTACGCGACAGACGTGACAACCGCGAGGTGCGCCGCGAGCGAACGCGCTCACCAAGGCGGAGGGACTGGGGTTCCGACAACAGACACGGCGGTCGCCGACGTGCTGACGGCGCGACATGCACCGGCGTCGGCGACGCGGCGCTGCTGCCAGAACATCTTCCTCGGCTCAAGGATCTTCGCAGCACTGAGGTAATCGAATTACAGTCCATTTTCGCCCACCAGGCCTCTGCTATCAAGGAGGCTGCACGGCGCATGGTGCAGGGTGACCATGTCACATATCGCATGCGGCCGGTTCTGGAGCTCTTCAACGACTACATCGCCAAAGCTGCCTTACTGGCAGAGAAGCTGCAACTCGGCGACCCTACGTTCGGGCCGGGCTGCGGGCTGCAACACTATCCCGGTGCACCATGTTTTCAAGCGTGTTCTGGGCTGCCTCCCTGAGGATCAGACAGCTGGACGCCCCGCCACAACTACCTTTTTGGAGGTCGGTGTGGCCCTGCAGGAGCTGCAGCTGCATGAGACGATGGGGGAAGGCTTCATTGGCCCTCTCCCGGTGTCACCTGTGCAAGCCGTCTCCCCCCTTGACTGCAGGGAACTGCAAGAGGCCCTAGCTGGGTCCTTCCCAGCCAGCTCTGGTACCCAAGCTCCAGGCATCGCGTTTCAGTGCTCCCCAGATAGCGCCGCCTCCTCTCCAAGCGACGTGAACGGCGAGGCGTTGCTGCAGGCCCTCTTCACCAAGCCTGCGGAACCAGTGCTCTCGGCATCCTGCACGCCCCGCGCCTAGCCTGGGCGCGCCTTGCCGCGGTGCGCTGCTGGAAGGCGGCAGGCAGGCTCAACAGAACTCTGGGCGCCTGGTGGATGGGACCCCCTCGCCGGACAAGATCTCGCCTACGCCAGCTCGCAGGCGTCGCCGTCGACGCGTCTTCGACATGTCTACGGTACGCCGGAGCGCTAGACTCGCCGTTTCCCGTCCGATGCCGGCAATACCAAAGGCGCAACGCAACCTGTGCCGTAAACTTGGTTTGTTAAATCATGAACTGCAACCTGTCGAGGCTGCATTGCAGGAGTTCCTCGCTTTGTTCCAGGGGCCGCTGCCGCAAGAGATGATCGCTGCACTGGCAGCCCTGTTCAACCTCGAGGACGTCAACGCGGAGGACCTTGATGCTGCGCTTCTGGAGATGGCTGGTGAAGGTGTTGCAGACTTGCAGGATGGCGTCGCTGAACTCCAGGCTGAAGCATCGCAGCGTGCTGCTCCTCAGGAGGCAGCTATCTGATCTCTGCCTAGTGTTTCTCTCATGCTATCCATGTTAGAAATAAAGATTGTAACCAGACTAGTAGCTGTCCCTCCGCAACGCAGCTTCTTTCTTTGGCTGCGGACAGATTGTAACCAGACTGGAAGCTGGCCTCCGCAATGCGGTTTCCTTCTTTCGATGCGGACTTCGTTGTCATCGTCATGTGTTTGCTTGGAACAATTATGGTTGCGTCTTAATGTTTATGTCAAAGGTCGTCATCCAGCATGTTCTTCCTTGCTTGAGCGATTGTTGTCATGCCTGTCAAGCTGGCCGCGACTGCTCAGGTGGCGGTGTGTTGGAGCATTTCAGTTCTTTTATGGCCGATTTAAGCCTTGACATTCTGTGTTGGAACGTGTGTGGCTTCAATCAGCTTGGCTACGAGGAGCACGGTATAGGAGATGATCTCTGCTTCCTCCTGCCACCCATGGAATCCAAGCTGAGCACAGTGGATCAGTTCACAGCAGCTTCGCTAGGAGGTGCGAGGTTGGATAGCTTTAACTTCAAACCGGCACGAGGTATTAGCAGAACGCGTGGCGGCATCCTAGCTGCTTTGGAACATCAGCTTTATGGATCTCTCTGATTTCGCCATGGGCAACTACCATTTATCAGCCAAGGTCACGCTTAGGGAGGCGCATATTTCCTTCCTCACGGTAGTGTATGGCCTAACTAGAAGAAACAGAAAAGTCGCCTTCCTCAGGGAGATCCGAGAGCTCAAACCTCAGGCTGGTGTGCAGTGGCTCATTCTAGGCGACTTCAACTTCGTATACAAAGCGAGAACAACAACCGCCTCTGTCCAAGGCTCATGACCCAAATTAGGGACACGGCTAGATGGCTACGACCTCAGTGAAATTCCCTTGCCCAACAGAAAGTTCACTTGGAGCAACCAAAGGAGTAATCCAACTATGGCCAAACTCGATAGATTCTTTTGCAATGAAGAATGGGAATCAACCTTCTCTGATCATGGCTTGCAAGCCTAGTCGAGCTCCCTCTCAGACCACTGGCCACTGTTACTTTCCAACCAAAGTGGGCCGAGGAAGCCCAAATCCTTTAAATTTGAGAATTTTTGGCTTAAACTGTTGGGGTTTAAGGACGTGGTTGCAAATGCCTGGGACAAGCCTTCATCGCATTCCGAGCCATTTCACAGACTCTAATATAAGCTTCATGATACTGACATTGCGCTCAGGGAATGGAGCAACAAGCTATTCCCAGATGTCAAGCTGCTCTTGCACATGGCGCTTGAGGTTATCAGGCAGCTTGATCTAGCTCAAGAAATAAGGGCCCTATCTACTGAGGAGCTTCTTCTTCGCCAACGACTGAAAAGACGCTTGCTTGATCTTGCTGCAGTTGAACGAGTGCGTAAGAGACAAGCCTCCCGTTTGTGCAACCTGAAATTTGGGGATGCTGAATACACGTTTTTTTCACCGATGTGAGAACGCTAGACGCATGAAAAACTTCATTTCTCCGTTACAAAGGGGTCATGGCTGGGCATTGTCACATGCAGAAAAGGCAGCCGAAGTCCAAACCTTCTTTGGAAAAATTCTTGAGCGTCCCGAATCGCGGCAAGTTGACATTAATTGGGATGCCGTCCTGACTCAATAATGTGATCTCTCAGAACTAGATGCGCCTTTCACAGAAGAGGAAATCAAGAGGAGTATTGTTCTCCTACCGGGCGACAAAGCTCCTAGGCCCGACGGCTTCACGGGCGCCTTCTTTAAATCCTGCTGGGAAATTATCAAGGGGGATGTTATGGCTGCAGCGAGCGCCATGCACGACCTGCGCACTCGGAACCTACAGCTTATAAATTCAGCCAATATCGTTCTCATCCCCAAGAAAGACGCCACAGACATTGTTGGGGATTTTAGGCCGATTAGCCTTATTCATTCTTTCATTAAAATCATCACGAAGACCCTTGCTCTGCAGCTTGCACCACGCATGAACGAGATTGTTTCAGTCTATCAGAGTGCCTTCATCAAGAGGCGAAGCATCCATGACAATTTTATGGCAGTGCGCGGCGTAATCCGGAGATATCATCGCAATAAAACTCCCGCCTTCTTTCTCAAGCTGGACATTGCAAAAGCTTTCGATTCGGTGAGATGGGAATATCTGCTTGAGCTGCTAGAGCGCATTGGTTTCCCTATGCGCTGGCGGGACTGGATAGCGGCAGTCCTCTCTTCCTCCACCTCACGAGTCTTCGTCAATGGGGTTCCAAATTCACCTCTGCAGCACGGAAGAGGGCTACGGCAGGGAGACCCCCTCTCCCCTCTGCTTTTCATCATCGCCATAGACCCTCTACACAAACTGTTGGAGGCTGCGACAGAGATGGGCGCTCTGAAGTAAATTTCGTGGACGCTCATCGAGCCTTCGCATTTCGCTATATGCTGATGATGCGGCAATCTTCATTGCACCGAAAAGGGAGGAGATCCTGACCCTCAAGCGCCTCCTTGAATTGTTTGGCCAAGCTTCGGGACTCACCACGAATTTCCACAAATCCACGGTGATCCCGATCCGATGCAACGGAATCAATCTCCAAAGTGTCCTTGAGGGCTTCCCGGCCAAAAGGGCGACCTTCCCAATTAAATACCTGGGTCCCCTCTAACCAATACAAGACTCTGCAAGGTGGATTTCCAATTCCTTCTGGACAAAATCCTAGCCAAGCTCAACAGCTGGAATGGTAGAAACCTCACTATTGCTGGACGCCTCACCTTGGTGAAATCGGTCATCACACCTCAGATGGTCTACCTTCTCACAGCTTTTAAAGCACCGGCCGAGGTTTTGGAACTCATAGACTCGAAACGGCGGCAATTTCTCTGGAGCGGCATGGAAAGACTCACCTGGTGGAAAATGCAAAGTCAACTAGATTCGCTCAGCAAGACCGAAAGCTCTTGGAGGATCGGGGATTCTTAATCTTGTTTCTTTTGCCCGGGCGTTGCGCTTGAGATGGCTTTGGCAAGATTGGGCACTGGCGAGACCAGCCAGGGCCAAGCGGAGATGGACTATGCACAGAAACAGACAAGCTGCTCTTTGCTGTAGCGACATCCGTACAAGTAGGCGATGGCAAGATTGCTTCCTTTTGGGATACAGCTTGGCTTAGAGGATTAAGGCCAAGAGACTTCACCCCTCATGTTTTCCACATATCCAGAAAAAAGAATAGAACATTGCACCAAGTCTTGAGCAACAATACTTGGATTCGTGACCTGAACATTCAGCATGCCTCCTTCTCTATCACCCATCTCACGGAGTTCTGTAATCTCTGGTTTGAAGTTAATCAGCTGCATCTGCAACCCGGTGTCCCAGATAGCATCGTGTGAAAGTTCAAGCTCAGATAATCAATATTCGGCAAGATCTGCGTACCAAGCGCATTTCTTTGGCTCAATGCGTACGGACTTCGAACAGATTTTTTGGAAGGCTTGGGCCCTCCCAAAGTGTAAGTTCTTCGGCTGGCTTGCGATCCAGGATAGGGTGTGGACCGGAGACCGCTTGGCTAGGAGGGGTTGGCATCATAGCCCAGTTTGCGTGCTTTGTCGACTGACACAAGAATCTGGGCTGCACCTTTTCTGCGAGTGCCGGTTCTCCAAGCGGGTTTGGGCTGAGGTGGCACATTGGGCTGGAGCCCAACACTTGGTGCCTTCCTCCTGGGGCCATTATGATTCTGTTCACCAGTGGTGGTCGTTCCCTTTCAGAGGCGTCGGTTGACAGCAGTCTTGGACTGCGAAGCTTGATCATCTTAGTAGTCTGGGAGCTTTGGTGTGAAAGAAATGCTAGGATCTTCGAGATGAGAGGTTCCACTATTCAACGAGTGCTCGCCAAGATTAGAGGAGAGGCAGCCTCCTGGATGGCAGCGGGAGCTAAGCACTTGGCTGATCTTTTGTGTCGCGCTACGTTGAGTTGAGAGTTTTTTTTTATCTCTCCCTGATCGAGCTTGGGGCTCCTTGTGTTTTTCGCCAGGTGCTTTGGCTCTCGTGTAACCTTTACTCCGTCTGCTTAGGCGTTTCTTTTCTTTTTAATATAAAAAGACAGATCTCCTGGCGGTTCGTTTCAAAAAAAAAAAAAAAAAGAGAGAACCATGGTACAAAGGTTGAGATCTAACATCCCAACAAACCGATAGGTAGCTTTTTAGCTACGACATTAGAGTCAACAGCTTGACTCGTACAAAGAAGCTCAAATGCAGTGGTATACATTGATCTAGAAAATATGGATCCGTTCTTTTGCTGGAGTAAGCATAGGTGATGTCTCCACTGGGGGCGCCGGGCCTGAGAGAGGTGGCCACGGTGAAAACATCGATGATTCTCGTTATCACACTCCGGTAGTACAACCGGCGTTCCCCTCGGCTATCTGACCAGCCTGTGTGGTCGAGGATATACAATCTTGAGTCGTAGATACGAGCCTCTTCATGGGACTCAAGAGCATGGCACAACATCTGTCGACGTTAAATCTGAGGACCATCTTCGACAGTGGTTGGAGGTCAACCCGAACGTTTACAGTTTTTTTGCCACTTCCATACATACCTGACCAATAGAAGAATGGAGCATTGAGGCTCCGTGTACTCTTCCATGCGTACAAGATCCTGCTGCTGGGTAAATGCAAATGACCAAGTGCACCTGCAAGAATTAGTGGACGCATGTCCCACACGTGGCCTCTAGCAAGACACGTCTTCACTCTAGGCAAAGATGGGTCTTGCAACTTCAAGCGTCTGATCAGTGGTGGGGCCCATAGCTTTCGTTATTGCAGGGACTGCCATGGCCAAGCCTGCCGACGACGGCACCGAGTGCTCGGCGGCGGCGCTGCTGCATGGCGCGTGCAATGCTTCTCCATGAGAAATCCGAGGCAACAACGAGGCTTCCGCAGCAAAGGATATGGTGAGTAGAGAGGTTGGAGAAACGATGATGTTGTTGGGGCGGCTGCGGCACAGGAGAAACGGCTGCCCGGCTCCAATCTCCAGCGGCCTAAACCACCAAGCTTCACAGGAAGCCAGGGTACAGGGGCGAAGCTACGTTAAGCTATCGGGGTCAGCCGACCCCGACGGTTCAACGAAAACCTCAAATACCTGGCATTTTTTCACCAGCGAAGACCCCGGTCAGAAAATAAAGATGACCCCGGTAAACAGCAGTCCAGCTCATGATCAAATCACTAATTCCCAACAAGCAGCGTAGCAGGCTAGTTGTCCATCTTGTGCGTAGGGATGCAAGGCACGTGGACTCTTGGAGCCCGGCATCTTGTCTAAAAATATTGATTTCTCTCCTCTCCTACTCTGATCACTCTCCAACTCAAGTCGTCTTTTCGGTGTCGTTATTCTTAGCACATCCTGGCAACGGCGACTGGTGAGGACTTGATGCTCTCGATCCACTCATATAACTGCGAGCCAATTTTTTAAGCGTTACTTTCTGTCTTAAATCGTAAGTGTTTTAATTTTTTTTATTTGTCCACATTCATATAGATGTTGATAAATCTAGACACATATTGAACACACGTACATAGAACAATGAATGTATCTAGCAGAGACAGAGAACCCCTTATATTTTGAGACGGTGGGAATAGATCGAAGCATCTGACGATTTATGTCTAGGTACATTGGATTCTCCATTAATTCAATCGTTTACCCCCTCTTTGTCCAAAGACATGCGCTCCTCTCTCCTCGTATATAGTTAGAATGTGCATGTGTTGATCAATTCTACATTTATCAATTCCAAGTTATTAAACTTTAGGTTTTTGTTTTTATTTCAAAAGCAAATGGAATTTAAAAAATGTCGGTCGGTGGAGAAAAACCGCTCCAACAGTTTTGTAATTAAGGTAGAAACACCCGACCTTCCCTGGCCATAAAAAACCTTCGAACCCCGAACTTTGCCGGACTGGCCAAGAGCCACCCCCATCCCCCCAAAACTCAGACTTTGCCAGCAAATGGGACTTATCCTAAGTTTGCACTGACCCCGGTGAGAATTTTTCCTGGCTTCGCCCCTGGCCAGGGAGGCGAGGCAAGAGATAGGAGAGGGAGGGAGCAGATGGGCTTTATTTGGTCACTCACCTCATCTTGACGATGGAGACCACCGCCGACTATGATGCCGACAAGAGGTCCACCCACCACCACCAGGGCAAGGGAGAGGAGGAACTCCATCCTCGACTCAAGATCCATACGGATAAACTGAGGCAACTTTATTAAGCTAGAACTACTAATACCTAAGGCCCTGCTCGTTTCGGAGGTCAGAGCCTCCAGAACTGCTGGGGAATGAATTCTCACCAGTCAGATGCTGTGAATGGACGGCTCCTATGCGCTGCGGGTGAGATCTCATGCCCCCACCCCCTAAAACGAACGGGGCCTAATCTATAGAAACCGGAGTTGAGGAAGGGAGGGGTCGGAACTGTAGCACTCTGGGGGACCAGGGGAGTGGCGGGGTTTTCGGCTGTGCTTCCGAGTAGACTCGTCCTTCAACCAAGGCTCATTTGGTGGAGCTCATGCTCCGGCTCCGGCTCCAAGGAGCACTGTAGCGCGTGAGTGCCGGAGACAGCGAAGCCACGTTCCGGCAGCTCCGTTGAGCTTTGACTGCTTGTGACAGATGGCAACAGGGACCCGATTCTCTGTGGGGAATTCTTCGATTAGGAGACGGGGACGGAGGAGTTTATTTCCTCACGGGGATATATACGGAGAAAATTCTCTCTTCGATGGGTAAACTTTCCCCATAGAAACCCGTTAAGTTTGCGTATGATGATGTTTTTATGTAATAATTAATGGTAAAATAATAATTACCTTATCAAGTGATGACTCATTGTATAAATGTATTCATTATAGTGTATATATAATGATTTCTTACCGTTAACTATGCATATAAGTGACAATGTTTCGTACTAGCAACAAAAAAACATACCTATTAATTATAATTTAAACGGAGATGAGGATCTCCGTGAGGATTTATTCCCCGCGGGGAATGAGGACGGGAAAAAATATCCCCTGCTAACGTTCGTGAGATCCCCGTAGAAAGTTTTTTCTTTCTAGGGATGGGCGCTATTCTCCGACGGGGAATTCTCCGTTGGGATGTCGTGAGAGGGAGGAGAGAGAAACGGTTATGCTACAGTGTTTTGTTGGGGGCCTCTCGGGAGGAGCCGGAGCTCTTCCGCTCAGTTGCTAAAGGAGGCCCTGGATGTTTTAGTTTGTCTACATGATCAGGTAAATATGAAGCTTTATACACCCGGGCGTCGGCCTGCGCCTGAGTTGACCGAAGCATTTTGCACCCGGGCTACCATTACAGCGCATCGCTCTTTGGTTCTATCTGAGGCTTTGTTTGCTTTTATTCTCCGGTAGATGAAGACGGTCGTGCCCCTCCAGGATAAAATCTGCTATCCGTTGCGTCCAGTGCCTTCCCGTTCCCACTCACCAACTATTTTGTTTCAAGCAAGGCAAGGAACGCATGGCCAGGATATAATTGAGCAGCAATGATCATTGTTTTCGTGATGTGTCTTCGGTCCAGCACAAATTATGCCTCTAGCGGAAACAATCCACTTCGGAAGACTCAAGTGTTTATAGGCTTCGGCAGAATAATGGGCATCGGGTTTTCTCTTCCTGAGCGCAATGGACTTTGGAATTGCTCCGATGATAAGGCCAGGCATCTAGTAGATCAAGGGATATCAGAAGGAATAGCACTAATCTTCGGAATTAACTGGTTTCAAATTAGTAGAAAATTAGTACGGGCTTCAGGATATGATATGGGCTTCGCATGAACAATTGGCCCCAAATATTTATTGCCAGCAGCTTCGGCATCCTTGCTCGTTCACCAAAAAGTATTACGGGATTCGAAATATGTCTTTTAGCTGCATTCGGTGCCGGATCAGCGCAGCAGTTGCCACGGTTAAGTGCTTTCTTAAACGAAGTCCAAGCAAAACTAAAGGTATTCTACGCTTATGAGCGCCAACCAAGAGAGGCTAGGGAGAGGACACTTTGAAGAATCAATTTGTCCCGGAATACAAATATTGCCCGTTGATTGCAAGCTATGAAGAGAGCGGCTCCGTCGAATACTCCGCCTTAGCTGACATGCTTCGGCTCAAGGGGCTCGCCTACCCCTTCGGCGACTATGACTTCGCCGAGATCGGCTCTTCTACACCTTCACTTCCACCGACACGCCTCGGCTCGAGTGACGTGCAGACTCCTTCGGCGTCTTCCACTTCAGCTGACATGCCTCGGCTCAAGGGGCTTGCCCATAGCTCCAGCGGCCATGACCTGCCAAAAGCGGCTCCGATGACTCCTTTGCCTCCCCTGACATGCCTCGGCTTGAGTGGCTTGACCGCACCTTCGGCGGACATGACTTCGACAAAAGCGGCTCCGACGACTTCTTCGCCTCCGCCGACATGCCTCGGCTTGAGGGGCTCACCCGCACCTTCGGCAGCCACGACTTCGCCAAGAGTGGATCCATCGACTACTCCGCCTCAACCGACACATTTCGGCTCAAGGGGCTCACCTACCCCTTCGGCGATTATGACTTCGCCGAGAGCAGCTTGTCTACACCTTCGCTTCCGCCGACACGCCTCGACTCAAGCGACGTGTCGACTCCTTCGGCGTCTTCCACTTCGCTGAGAAGAGCGAGCCGTGAAGCCCTTGCCGCTCTTACTCTTTGACGACTCCCTCCATCGATGTTGAAAAGGATAAAGAGAACTTAGAGATGTAACAATAGAGTCTAGGCCTTTTTCTTGTATTAGCTGCTTCGTCTTGTCGTGAGGGGCTAATGTTGGAGAAAATAGGCCTAGCAGGGACCGTATATTAAGAGTTGGGGGCATGTCTGCAAGGTCCAAGGACCTATATGTAATATTAAGAAAGTCTAATGAAATGCGAGAAAACAGCCACCTCCCCCTCGCTGTATAAGCAGCCCAAGGGCTGAGGGGGATGATGCTTGGTCCACTCACTACCTTATTAAGTGTACTAGCACAGTACCCGTGCATTGTCACGGCTAATACAAATTTTATTTTATCTTTCCCCAATCAGCAACACTACTCTCTGTTTTTCCTCTTCCTTCATGCGCGTTCCCCAATCTACAGCGCTATGGTCTGCTATTCCTCTTCTCAACTCTGTTTTCAAAAAAGATCAAGCAAACGAGCGTGATTTGCTCTGCTGTCTACCGAGAGATCATAATGGGTGGGAAAAAGTATAATATTTCAGCAATCAATCACCAGCAAAACGGCAACCATTGTTCAAGCCAGGCTTAAAAATTTGCAAAGCTGTCAAAAGATCCACACACCTTGCCTGCTTTTCTTCTTGTTCAGACATACATGATTTGGCAATTGCAGAGGCTAGAACAAACCTACAATTCAGACTGTTCAGACATACATTTGCTTCCAAATAATATTTGAACATTGCAATTGAGTGCATCCAAAGTTCATCAGGTCAGACCATGATCTCAAAATTCAGCAGTTCATACTTGCCATCTAGAGAACACTATTAGCCAGCACTGGCCTGACCAAATAGCATTTCCTTGCCCGCAGCGTCACCTCTTTGATAGCCAGCAGGGTTGGGTTCGAGCGTCTCTCGGACCCATGGGGCGGCGAGCGTATGATGTTTGAACAGAGCGACCCAAAACGGATCGGTGTGGCGCGCTGGCAGTGACACCAGCGAGGGTGTGTCATATCAGTTCAGGGGAGCCTAGACACCGCCGCGGCGACGCATGATCCCGCGCCATTGGCCTGGCCCTGCGCCGTCACAGCCAGAGGAGCTTTGACTCGCCCCAGAATCGGAGGCGGAGCGGCTGCAACGTCCTCAGGCAACGGAGGCAAGGGCGGTCTAGGCTACAGGGTCAGAGGTGTCCTCGTATGCGCAGAAGCTCACCTGCGACGAACGGCTAGCCTGGCGGCGCCTCCCCTCGCGTGTGGACGGCTGGCCGTGGCGGCGCCTCCCCTCCCACGGCGACGACTGGGCTTAGGCAGCAGCGACGTCTCCCCTCGCAAGCGGACGGCTGGCCGCGGTGGCATTTCCATTCCCGCGCCGACGGCTGGCCTCGGTGGTAGCTTCTCTGCCAAGCCGCCACCGCCGCGTCGCCTGCGTGGCTGGCCCGCGCCCCACCACCGGCGCCCGCTCGCAGCAGGGCCGCTGGGCGGTGGCGGCAGCGACGTCTCCCCTTGCAAGCGGACGATGGCCGCGGCGGCACTTCCATTCGCGCGCCGACGGCTGGCCTCGGTGGTAGCTCCCCTCCCACGCCGCCACCGCCGCGTCGCCCGCGTGGCCAACCCGCGCCCCACCACCGGCGCCCGCGCGAAGCAGGGCCGCTGGGCGGCGGACGCCGGGGCATGGGGCACCGTGCAGAGGCGGAGGCCTCGTCGCCGTCGCCTGGGGAGGTGGACGCGGGCGAGCGGTTGAAGGGGTCGGCGACGAGCGGCGTGACTGGGCTGCCGAGCGCGAGGGATGGGAAGTCGAGCACGCTGGGCACGTCGCGGAGCGCGGAGCAGGCATCGGTTCGTCGCGAGGACGTCCCCTGGCGGCGAGGCATGCGCTGGTCGGCGGGGTCCTCCTCGCCCTCGACGCCGCAGCGGGGGGAGGAGCCTGGCACGGCGGGTGAGGAGGGAGCCGACGACGCCGCGGGAGCGCGCGCATCCGCTGGGGAAGCGGACGGCGGCGTGGGCGAGCGGGGTGTGGATTGCGGCCGTGCGGAATTTGGGTCGAGAGGAGGACAGGAGGTGGGATCTGTTCTGCAGTTGAGGGCGACGTGGAAGTTTTCTCCTTTTTCAGCGGAGACAAGGCCGCACGCGCGCGGCTCCGCCCATCGTGCGGGGACCGGGGACTCCCCTCCGCGCGACGCACGAGCACTGCCCCTTTAAGGAGTAGAGAGATTTTCACTGTTGCTCAAGGTACCTTCTTCGAGTGATCTTCTTGTATTCTGCAAAAAATAGTGGTGAGGGAAGACGTTAGTTGTTTCAAATGAGACCATCTTCTAGAAGATAAATAAAGAGTTTTGATGTTCGGTTCTTCTGATGAAACCACATTTATATAACCTATATAAGTATAACTCATTAAAGATCATCAACTCTATTTTTCTCAAAATGCAAGCTATTCACATCATCAGTGAGCCCACTAAGTTAGAAGCCAT
Source organism: Paspalum vaginatum (assembly GCA_030272315.1). Taxonomy (NCBI): domain Eukaryota; kingdom Viridiplantae; phylum Streptophyta; class Magnoliopsida; order Poales; family Poaceae; genus Paspalum; species Paspalum vaginatum. Next base: position 15,458,171 of record CM059015.1, read on the forward strand.
GTCACCATCCACTGGGACCTTCTATTGATGCCTTCCTATCGAATCTTCTATAACTAATAACATCCATGCACGTAGCTATCACTCCTTGCGAGTACTATACCATAAAGTTCATGCAATATAAACACATTGAGAACCAATCATTTAAGAGTTGATCTCTCTCAGCCAAATGAATATATTCAAATATAATGTATTTTTTTAAAAAAATATTATCATGCAATCGCACTATATTTCAACACTCAAAGTTCACACTAAAATTAGTTTGAAAGTTCTCCGCAGCAACGCGCGCGGTATCACCCATTATTGAATTGCAGATACCACCAGATGAGATACCATGATGATATCGAAATTCCCCAGTATGAGGAGAAGGTGCCTGCCTAAGGGCAACTCTAACTCAGAAGCTAAAATTCCACGGCACGAAGGAAAGCATGACACGCTTCCAAAGATGAATTCTCACTTACAAGCTAGAGAAGTTGCATTAAATGTAGTTCTCGATGACTACAAGAGGTGGAAGTACAAAAACATTACCAATACAAGTAGTGTGAGATTGACGAAGCTCTGGAAGTCAAATCAGAGCTTGGGGTAGGAGGTTTTGGCAAAGTGTATAAGGCAAACCTTGAAGGAGAAGAGGTTGCCATCAAAGTCCTCAACAAATCCGGCTTACAGGGTGATACAAAATTTGATACTGTAGTGCAGCTCCTCAGCTACGACCCACGATCCAAATCTTATCAGACTGATTGGATTTTCAAAGGAAAGTCACTGCTCTTGTGTATGAATTCTTGGAGAATGGTTCACTTGCTCAAAATCTATCGAAATCTCTATTACCATGGAAAAAAAGATAGAGGTGGGATTCATACTGTATTCAGTGTTAATATGCCTCCGCAACGTGACAAAACCAGATGTCGATGGTGACCTGAAGCCAGAAAACATCATGTTTGCTGCTGATGATACCTTGAAGGTGGTAGATTTTGGTATTTCATATGAGCTGGAAAGAATATCTGAATCTGGTACTTGGCACATCATACTTGGCAGTCCCATAGGCACATCCTGCTACCTTGATCCTGAGTTTAGCGAAACTAGCAAACTCACTATTGCGGCTGATGTGTATGCTTTGGGGTTGATACTACTGCAACTTGCTACAAACAAGAGTGCCACAACCCTCGTGGATCATGTGAACAAGGAAGCGCTAAGATTTAAAGTGGTAGAAAAGAAGTCAATTCCAGCACAAAGGAATTACCTGTTGAAAATGAGTTTGATTGACAGGAGACTTGAATCAGAAGACTGGAAACCGGCTGATGTTTTTTCTGTGCTCAAACTTGCTATCGAGTGCACGAGTCCAAGGAGTAAAGACTGGACAAGTCTTTCAGGAATAGTATGGCCTATGTTGCGTAAAGTAAGCAACTGTTCTCCTTGTGTTGTTTCCATGTTTCCATAATACACAAAGAACAACCGAATTAATAGTTAGCTATGGCCAATTTGTTTCTTTACATAATTACATGAATAAGTGTTTTCTTATGAAGCAGTACATAATGTCCTATAGCTTGTTGAGAGCTCCATGTGCTCGCTGAATCTTTGAATTGGCTTCAGCTTCTAGTTGCATATCCTCTAGGAACTTAGTGAACCGTGTGGAGTGTACCGTATAAATAGTCACTAAGGTGCGTCCACATCCCCTCCAAAATCTCAGATTTTTTTCTCTTTGATGATGAAATTAAATCATGTCATTTGGCAAAACATCATGATACCTGAGATTATATCAAATTCATACTTTGAATTGTATGAAATTGAATATGCATACCATATTTGGTACCGTTTTAAGTTATATTTTCAAGTATTTCTATTTTTTGTACATTTATTTATGTTGGTTGCCTAAATTTGGCTTCCATCCATTGCCAACAATGAATTTGAATACTGAAAGCTATTATGCATATATAGTATGCAGACAAAAAAATTCCTTTATGACAGAACAGGGCCTGCTTGTAGATGCTGATTATTTGGGTCCACTTTACTATTTTAGCACTGTTGTGTAAGATTATATTGTATTTAGCTACTACCAATTGTTCTTTCTTAAGCAAGCAATATCTGAGCTGTTACTTCTTTACTTGTACAACTAGTGTGCATACCATAGTACCATACTACTACCTCTTGTATTTATATGACGCCCAAACCACGAAAATCTTTGCTAATTGAACTGCAGTTTTTGTTGGAATGTCCTAGAAGCATGACCTGAAGGAGTAATTAGCTTTGTCAGAGAACTTTGAAGGTGTTTGAATTGAAATTTAAATGGCATCATTCCTTTGTAAATTATTGCTACAAGCTGCAAATGTTGCATCATCTTAAAGTTGGACTAGATCAGTGGCTAGGCAATTAGAAGTAAATATCGATGGAAGTCCAATAAAGAATTTGAGAAAATGAACTTGCATTAGTTTGAAGCATTGTTGAGGCAATATCGAAGAATGAATATACAGCCATCACATCTCAAAATCTGTACTTGGTGCTGTTTTGCAGATGAACGGAACCTTTTAGCAAATAAACCTCGGAAGGACATCTTACGGCTGAAGATTACTTGTACTTGGTGGTTTGACTAGGAAAACAATGCCTCACCGTTTCGTACGACAATTTTGGATTCATCATACTTGTATATCGTTATATATGTTGCGTTGAACACTGCATTGTACTTGTATAGCTATCAACTTTGAAGCTAGTATGTGGAACTATCCAAAAAACAGACAATAGGTTTGTAAGATAAAGCATTGTGCTTAATGTTTCTGACCAATTGGTTCAGGCTTCTGAACAAAACTATGAATAGCATTCACATGCTACCATCATTTTTGTTCCTTTTCCTTTCTGGAACTTTACCTTGCTGCTTGTTTTCAGTGCTATATTTGCTTCTTGTTATACTACAGAGAGATCCTGATGCACCTTGTAAGCTAAGGTATTTGGAACAGATTCTGCAATCTGTATGAAATCAGGAGTTATCCCAGAGTGACACCAGTACGAAAATGCACTTGTGTCTTCTCTCATTCTATTCTTTCGCTTCTTAAACATCAGCGGGGGGCGCGCCCTGGAGCCATTATGGCCAGCTCATTTATACATGGGCCAATGTGGGTTATAAAAAAAATAGTTGCCGATGTTATTTATCTAGAGCATGTGTAGTATTTCGTACAAAATCTTCTTCAAGTAAACATGTGCCATTTCTCGAGCGCCCGTTAAACCATGTAATCCGTTAGTCTAGTGACTGTTAGATCCAGTGAGAACATGATATTGTCCGTCCAATTGCGGGTCATTTGGGTCTTTTGCTAATTATGACATAAACATAAACAGGGCATCCTCGAGACCTCGACACCTCGAGAACCCACTCGGCCACTCGGCCCGTTCGCCTCTCAGCCTGAAACCCTGGACGTCCGCGCGACAGTGGAGGAACACACAGTTTCAGACTATTTTGTACTCAACAAACATAATGTATGTGGTGTAAATGTTCTGTTTTAGTCATGCACAAGGCCACGCCGCATGTTATGTACTTCAATATATTCGGTTTCAAAGTAGCCACTGTGTTATTACTACAACGCTGGCACGTACCCATTTCTAAGGTGTTAGAAAAAATAAGTCTGTTTTATGCTTTTCTTTATTATAAGCTTATACTAAACTTTTAATAAGCACCGTGCGTACGTGTGCATTAGCCTCGTGCCCAGCGAGGCGAGGCGAGTGTGTGTGGACTCTTTCTTTTTTCTCTTACGCCTATGACTTAGCGGAAGAGGAGCGCCTCCACTTTTAATTAGGTGCGCCTCCGGCCTCCCTTTCCATCGGCAAAGTGAGACTAAAGAGTTCCACCACCCGTTACACACATATGGGCCTTTGAGATTTGGTAGGAATTAATAGATGAGCCAAACCCATATATTCAACAATTCAACCTATGGTATTTTAGACAAAGTTGGCTGTACAATAATTTCACAATTCTTTATATAATCACTAAACACATGGCTCTAATATTCTCCCTGCGATTTGATCAGGAATTTAATTTCAGAACTCCTTGAACTCTATAAAGGATTCTTACTTCCTCGTCAAGTACATATAGTCATATGCTGGCTTTAGTCCCATATTAGAAAATTTATGGCTCTAATAATATTCTTTACTTAATGTTGGAACAAAATCAGAAATTATTAAGTACCCAGTACAACAACCTTTACTACATTTCCCACGTGCAAATCCATCTCACCTGTCGGAATCCGCTGATAGGACACATGGCACGTTCAGTTGTTCCTGGTAACTTGTAAGTGGTCATCTGCAGACTCTTATTCGGGACATGTTTTCAAGCATAGTTAGAGCTTCTTTGGCATGGTTTCTTATGTGGCTTCGGTTCCGATTTTTTATGGACCTAGGTGGAGCTTTATCAAATATTTTTCTAAAAAACGGTTTCAAAGAGAAGCTGCAGAGGGGATAAGATATTTTTACACTAGAGAAAAAAAACCGCTAAAACATGGTTTATCTGGCTTCTAGGTTGAAGCCATTTCTAAGAAGCGATACCAAAGGGGGCCTTAGTGTGTCCGTTTCTGTTTCTCCTTCATATTCCACTCCAAGAGAACAGGCGAATGTCAGGTTTGCGTCTCCGATTGCATGCATCTCCATGGCTGCATCTCGTATCGACATTCGCTCTTTTGGTTGCTGCCTCTATTGGAATAAACGCGCCATGGAGACGGTGCATGCCATGGGCACGGGTCCGCGTCTATGCACGGGCGGGCGTGTATGCCATTGCCGGAGCTCGCGTGTGAACAGCAAGGCAGGCGAGGTGGCTGCGCACGGAGTGCAAGTCGAGTATATGTAGGGCGGGCTTAGGTGCGTGGTGAGCATGATTGCGCGGCTGGGCGCGAGGAACGCGACGTCGCGCCTAGTCTCGGGTCGAGTCCGAGTCATGTGTGATCGCATGCGCCATATGCGCGAGAATTGCATCGTAGTTAGTTTGGCGCGCAAATGTGTGGACACTCTACAGCCGATTGGAGCGCACGGTAGGGCTGGGTCATCAGGGAAAGCGAGCACGTCACGTGGACGAGGAGGCCTGGACAGTGCCCATGGTGGAGATCATCGGCGAGGAGAGCTGGAGCCCGTGTGCGTGTGCTGCCAGGGTATAAAACCCCATTGTACTCCACCGTTTCGGGTTGTCGGGTGTTAATTCAAGGCCAAGTACCAGCGATAGCATCGCCGCAGCGTTCGTCTCCCAAATTCCCCCAGTGTACTGTTCATTTTCCACCTCTAGACGCTGCCCTACGTGAGGTAGCAAGCGACGGCTGGAGTGCGTGACCATGTGAGGGAGATCGAGAGAGTGCTATGGGTCCTAACAATTGGCATTAGAGCCTAGGAGGGGCAGGAGGATGTCGCAATCGCCGGAGACACTGAAGTTTGAAGTTTGGAGAGAACTCCACCGGAGGAGCCGTCACCGCGGAGCGCTATTGCCGGCGCCATGGAGATCCCACTGCTTACCTAGAACAACTACCACGAGTGGTCCTGAATCGTGCAGGTGAGCTTGGAAGAGCTCGGGCTGTGGGGCATGGTGGAGTCCGACAAGGTGGAGAGGCACGACGACCAGATGGTGCTCGCCACCATCCTATGCGGTGTGCTATCGGAGCTCAAGGCGGTGCTGGCCATGAAGAAGATGGCAAAGGAGGCATGGGAGGATGTGAAGACGATTCATGTCAGCAAGGACTGCGTCAAATCGGCAAACAAGCAGTGCCTAACTAAGGAGTTCGAGAACATCACATTCCATGATGGGGAATCGATCGACGATTTCACCATGCATGTCAATGGGCTCATCGGCAGCTTGCGCAAGGTCCGCGAGGAGGTGAAGGGAGGGCACATGGTGAGGAAGATCCTATGCATTGTCCCCAAGTGATGGAAGCAAGTGGTGGTCGCGATCAAGATGCTACGGGTAGGAGCTCGTCTGCAGGTGGCAGAGCAGGCCTGACGGTGAGGAAGCTACGGAGGCGGAGGATAGCCGGCGCCTCCTTCTCGTTGAGGCGTAGTGGGAGGTGCGACACCACCAGCATGGGAAGGAGCACGCGTGGCAGAGGTGGGCGGTGTGGCAACATCATTTGAGGAAACCGCAGCCGCGGGAAAGATGACGACCAGAGCGAGCACGATGACGATGATGCGAGTAGGACCTGCTCAGGGAGGAGCCAGCACAGGTACCGCAACCGTGCGCACTACTTCAAGTGTGAGGAGCACAGGCATTTAGCTCACTAGTGCTGTGAACGCAAGAAGGAGAAGGCGGCGCTCCTCACCAGCGCAGATGAGGAGGCGGCACTGCTCTGATGGTGGATGGCGGAGCACGCTGTGACAGTGACGTCGAGCGGATCGCACCATGTCATGATTAGGGGGAGTATGTTGGAATAAACACGCCATCAGCGTGGGTGTGTGTGCGCGCCATGGGCGTGGGTGTGCATCTGTGCATGGTGTGCGTGTATGCCGTGGCCGGAGCTCACGTGTGCGCAGCAAGGCAGGCGAGGTGGGTGCGCACGGAGTGCAAGTCTAGTATGTGTAGGGCAGGCTTAGGTGCATGGTTGCGTGATTGCACGGTTGAGCGCGAGGAACGCAATGTCACGCCTGGTCCCGGGTTGAGTCCGAGTTGTGTGTGATCGCATGTGCCATATGCGCGGGGATCGTGTCGTGGTTAGTTTGGCGCGCGAAGGTAGGAGGAGGTGGATGCTCTAGAGTTGATCGGAGCGCCGCGGGAGCAGTATGGCTGAGGGCCACCGTACAAGGTGGTGAAGACAGCGGCAGTAGCTCAAACCTGAGGTCCACAAAGAGCCCATCATCTGGCGACAGTGGGGGGTCCTTGCCGCGGCGATGATCTGGGCGACCTTGGTGGCAGTGGAAGTTGTATGCACCAGAGCTGATGAAGAAGAGGTACCACCAGCGTTCTCTTGCACTGGCAGTGGCGCTGAGGCTATCCTTGCTCCCTCAATGGTGCTCTAGGAAGGCGGCATGGTGGCCGAGACAACAGCTGGTGGCGATAGGGTTGTGTTGATGATGTGACCTCCACATACGACGAAGTGAGGGGGGAGTAGTGGAGGCAGGCGCAGCTTGAAGAACTGTTGGTGTCAGCGCCGAGAGGAGACCGCGGGCTGCTCCTACTGCTGCCATCATGGCGTAGGTACATAGTAGAGAGCCCTAATGGTTGAGTGGAGCCGAAGAAGTAGGTGTCGATGCCTTTCCCCTTGTCAGCAGCACTGGCTCTGGGTGGCGCTGGCTCCTTCTTGGCCTCGAGCCCTAACCAGGCTTGACGCCTTGTGGCAGTGGTGTCTCTAATGATGACCTCACAGGTCGCATTGTCCACTTGGTGGAGGGAGAGCCCGGAGTCATCACAGTTCGGCATCTCGTTGAGGATACAGGACAGGAGGAATTGCTCATCACAGAGAGCAAACACCATGGCGGGGAGAAACTTGGTGGAGGGGTCCGCATTGGTGGTGAGTTCCTTGAATATCTCCGCAAGATCCTCTTCGATGAAGTCGCTCCCAGGGCCGCGAGGAGTGCGGCTCCCGTCTGAGCTCCCATGGTAGTGGCAAGCGAGGTGGCTCCATGCCTATAGCGGTGAAAGACAACGCAACAAGAAGTCATGGATGATGGCCTTGCCTCGGAGGCTGGCCCTGGCTAGGTGAGTGATGCGTGCTAGCACTGGGTCGAAGCTGCGGTCGAGCTGTGGCAGGCTCGTCCAGTGGCCTTGCTCTACAGGTGTGTAGGCAGGCAGCACAAGCCGATATAGGGTGTCATCTAGGCGCACTAGAGCCCACATACGTTGCTAGTGGTCCTAGTGACCATTTAGGTTGTTGCCGATGTAGGGAGTAGGCGGCTGAGGACGCGTCTGGAAGTGGAACCGACCGATCTGGCTAGACATTCTGGTGTTATTGTGGAGAGTGAAGAAGTATTGGAAAAGAGCGAGACTTCGCGCCACCCCCACAATGTTCTCATTGAGGTGAAGCACAGAATTGGGGGGGGGTGAGATGACCTATCTGGAGATCGTAGAATTCCAGAACAGCGAGCAGGAAGGAGGAAATAGGGAAGCTGAGGTCGGCAATCAGGTGCCCCAAAAACACAACATAGATGTTGTTCTCGAGGCGACCCAATGGCAGGCATCCTGGCGTCACCTGGTCGCTGGCTGCTCCGGTCCACCCAAGCTGGCGGCGGATCTTGACCACCATGGTTTTCCTCACCTTGGGCGCTCCCAAGCCTTCTACACTCTAGTTGCAAGGCAGCGCTCCCGCCATGGCTCAAAGGTCGGCAAGGAAGGTGCAGTGAGAGAAGCAAGAAATGGTGAAGAGCCTAGGTGAGAAGAGACGGAGATGGCAAAAGGAGGAAAAGAGGAAGACGAAAGGCAGAAACCCTTTATGCACCGAGTCGGGCTGACCGGCGGTTACCGAGGCACGGTGGTTCAACTCCGGATGTGGGGCCACCCCTACATGTCATGATGATTGGGGTAATCGAGGAGACACCCCGAGCCATGCGCTACTTGATCGTCTGTTCCCATTACTGTGCGCGGTGCAGCGCGCCATGCGGGAGTGGAGAAAAGAACCGTCAAAGGAGTGATTATGGCCCCGCCCATTGTCTAGGACTCGCAGGAAGGCCCAAGGGCCACTGTCAGTGCCATGTGGGTGGCATACCCCTGAGGAATTGAGCCCTAGTCTTAGCCCCAGTGGGGGAGCAGGAACAGCTCTGTCTAACTAGGTCCACTAGGCAGAGAGAAGGGTAGTGAAGCCAGTGGATAAGAATAGTTTCCCCACATGTTGCATTAATGGTAGGAGTAGGTAGAGCAGGCTCCATACGAGAGCATGATCTCACCACAACATGTGAGGATTGAACATTCAGGAGGCCACAGTCTGACTACTGTGGCACTGTAACACCATCACAACCACTATTCTGCCTACTACCTTCGCTCAGATCATGACGACGATGCAAACAGTTGTGCATGGTATATTGATAAGGTGGGTATGTAAAGAAGAGATAATCATACCCAGTGATAGGTGGGGTCATCACTAGGCATAGGGAAAGAAGGCCCCACAAGGCAATAACTGCAGGCAAGAGGAAGAGTAGAGTATTTTTATTTAAAAGCAAGAGCCCTTGGAGATATAAAAGGGGATGCTCAGCACATGAAAGGGGAGGACTCCCCATTCTCCCGATCACACACACACACACTCTAGCTTCCAGCCCAGTAAAGGAAGTAGAGCACTCATAGTACTAGAGGAGAACACCCAGGAAGGCATCTCCTACCACGAACATCCATTGTAACATAGAGCGAACTCAACAAAGCTACCTGAGAGGATGTACGGTGTTACGCTCTAGCAGCCCAAACCTCTATAACCCACTTGTCTCCTCCGGATCAGGCGACCCTCATCGAACTCACGCCACCACGATGGCGTGATCTCCCTACTTCCCTAATTAGAACCACTTGGGGCTCCAAATCAGTAGACCCTATCTGTTGAATCCTCAATAACCCACATTCAGTTGTCATCAGCAACCTTTCTCCAGTCGCAGTGCCCTTATCCCCCGGCACAACTTCAAGTGGTGTTAGGCTATCCCTGAGTCCTGCCCATCCACAGCAGGCTTCTTTAGTTGATTGTTCGAACCCTTCTTCCCTGTTGGGTGACACGGTGACTGTAGATGTTCATGCTTCGGATTGGGTCGATCCGATGTTGGCAGGAGTTCGAGTTGTGCAGCCCTCCTTCTAAGGTTAGGGATGGGGGTTGTGTGTTGGCCTCGCCTAGGCCACTGGATGGCCTACCCTTAGTCGAGATAGTTGGCCCTCCATCATCTCATTGCGGGACTTCTTTAGGGAGGTAGTGCTTGGTGCTGGTGGGCAAAGCTTTCAGCATGCTGTCCAAGTGGTTCAGTCAACCGGAGCCCCTTTTGGTCATGGGGGACCACCCTTGTTGAGACATCTATGAAGGTTGATCACTTTTTGATGGAGGTTCCTTCGACTCTAGTGGAGCTTCTTCGGTCGCCTTCAGGTGTAGCAGCTGTGACCCCTGAAGCTCCCGTTAAGGGGAGGAGGCATGGTCGCTCAGTGTTTGTCAGCATCACCTTGGCCTCCTTTCCTTCCCCAGGGTCGTCTGGCGCAGTGGTCGTTGGTTATCTCTCATCGGTTGCTTGCCTTTCGCCACCACCACCCCTGACCTCCTCTCACCCATGTACTTGGAGGGCACGACAGCCTCTGGCAGTGTCTCCTAGGAGGAGCACTCACTTGGTATAGAAACACCTAGCATGGTCGCGCGACACCCCACCTAACATCAGAGGGTAGAACAATGTGTTGTGGCATACTCGGCTAGTTCCTTGTGGTGTGGCACCTGACGCTGTGGCACTCATTTCTTATGCACATCTCCTAGATGGGGAACTACCTTTGGTGTTGTGTGATTCAGTGAAGGGTCATTTGGCTCAGAGTTGTTAGTCTTTAGACCTCTGGTCAATGAGGTGGGAGCTTAGTTGTCTCTTGCTTCTCTCTGGTCGTCTCAGTTGTTATGGCTTCTGAAAATTTTATTATGTGGAATGTGTGCGGTTTAAACCGTAGGTCGCTTCGTAATCTAGTGAGGGATGTTGTTTACTCCAAGCGCGTTTCTTTGGTTTGTTTGCAAGAGACTAAGCTAGAGTTGGTTGATGACTGCCTTATTATGGACATGCTTGGGACTAATTTTGATTCTCGCTAGTGTTGGTACTTGTGGTGGTATAATCTTGGCTTGGCGCAAATCTGTATGGTCGGTCACTTATCTAGTTCTTCAAGAATTCTCGATCTCGGCTAAGGTTGCTCCAGTGCAGGATCCAAATACTTGCTGGTGGTTCACAGGTGTTTACGGACCCCATGGTGAGGATGACAAGATTCGGTTCCTCTAGGAGTTGAGGGATGTTCGTGCAGTCCTGACTGGACCTTGGTTGATGGGTGGTGATTTTAACCTTATTTAGTCAACAGAGGATAAAAATAACACACGCCTTCACAGATGTTTGATGGTTTGCTTTAGGCAATGCTTGAACAATATTGCAGCAAGGGAGATTCATCTGCATGGTCGCCTTTACACTTGGGGTACCGAGAGGCGTCATCCCACGCTAGAGAGAATCGATAGGATTTTTGTCTCTGTAGATTGGTAGGACCGGTTTCCCAACTGCTTCCTCCACTCTCTATCAACCCTAGCTTCTGATCATGCCCCATTCTGCTCCAAACTGACAGTTTTTTGGTTCCAAGGAAAAGATTTTAGTTTGATGCCATTTGGACCAAATTCCCAAGTTTTCTTGATGTGGTCGCTAAGGCCTGGGCTGAGCCTTTTGAAGGGGCGGACTACCTGCGGATTGTGGATCAAAAGCTTTAAGCTACCACAAGGGCCCTCAAGGCATGGAGCTCAAAGTTTGTGGGTAGCATGCACACACACATTGAGGTCGCTAAGGAGCTTACCCATTAGCTTGAGATGCAACAAGATCGCAGATTCCTCTCCGATGCAGAGTGTGGTCTCCGCTCTTTCCTCAAGCATAAGCTTCTTGGCCTTACTTCGCTTGAGAGGGCCATCGCTAGATAACGTACCTCCTTTGCCTGGTTGTCAGAGGGTGATGCTGGAACGCATTTCTTTCATCCTCATGCCTCTCACAGAAGGCGTGAGAATCACATTGCAAGTTTCATAGTGGATGGGGCTACAGTGACTTTGGACGAGGATAAGGCGGATGCAACCTTTAATTTCTTCAATGAGATCCTTGGCACTGGCCATGTTAGATCTTGGGCTCTCAATTTCACTTCTCTGGGTCTGCCTTCTCTTCACTTGGAGCTTTTGGCCTGTCCCATCAAAGAAGAGGAGATTTGGTCTGTTATTCGTGAGATACCTTCGGACAAATCCTCGGGCCCAAATGGTTTTACAGGTCGATTTTACTAGGTCGCGTGGCCTATCATTAAGCATGATATTCTGAGTGCATTTGATGCTTTGTCCTCCCTTAACACTCGCACTCTGCATCATCCTAATGAGGCCCTGCTCATCCTTCTATCGAAGAAGGATGATCCATCTATGCTTGGGGATTACATGCCGATTAGTCTGATCCATAGCTTTGGGAAGGTTTTCTTGAAGGTTCTCGCTAACTACCTTGCTCCACAGCTTGGTTCTTTGGTTGGCCCTCAGCAAAGTGCTTTCATCAAAGGTCGCTTCATCCAGGACAATTTTTGTTATGTGCAAGGAACCGTCAGAGCATTGCATGCAAAGCGTGTTCCAAGTCTCCTGTTGAAGCTTGATCTAGCCAAGGCTTTTGACTCTGTCTCTTGGGTTTTCCTCCAAGATGTTCTTCGACACCTTCGCTTCCCACTTTTGTGGCGTGATTGGATTGCCGTGTTGCTCTCGTTGGCCAACACCAAAGTCTGCATTAACGGATCCCCTGGTCGCCGAATCTATCATGCTCATGGGCTTCGGCAGGGAGATCCGCTTTTGCCTATGCTGTTTGTTCAAGTTATGGAATCCCTCAGTGCCTTGATCAATTTGGCAGATGAAAAAGGGCTCTTTCCCTGCTATGTTGCAGGGAGGGTCAACCATGCATCCCAAATCCATGTATGTGAATGATGTGGCGGTTTTTTTGTCACCTTCTCGATAGGACCTCACCTCACTCAAGGAAATCCTTGAGATTTTCGCAGGTGCCACGGGATTGGGGACTAATGTTTCTAAGAGCCAATTGGTCCCTATCCATTATTCAAAGGATGAGATTCGCCTTTCCTAGGAGATCTTCCCTTGCTCGGTTGCCACCTTCCCTTTCAAATATTTGGGAGTTCCTCTTTCGATCTACAAGGCCTCCAAAGCTAATTTCCATCCTTTGGTTGATAAAGTGGTTGCACACATCCCTAGTTCGAAAGGTCAACTCCTTAGTAAAGGGGGAGGCTTGTCCTTGTGCAGACCACTCTCATGGCGATTCCAGTCTTTTTTTGGCAATTGCGCTTGGTTTATCACCTTGGGCTGTGAAGTCAATTGATCGCCACCGTAGGTCTTTCCTTTGGGCAGGGATGGAGGCAGTTTCAGGTGGTAAATGTTCTGTGGCTTGGATTCGAGGTTGTCGGCCTAAGATTTTAGGAGGGCTTGGGTTTCCTAACCTTCACCTCATGGCTTGGTCACTCTAGATGCGTTGGTTCTGGCTAGCTCGTACGGATACATTGCGGACTTTGTCCACTTTCCTAATGTGTATTCTGGTCAAGGTCAAAGCTTTGTTTGACGTTTCTTGTATAATCCATATCAACAATGGAGATTCAGTGTACTTTTGGCTTGATAGATGGTTGGATGGTGCAACTGTCTCAAAGTTGGTTCCACGGGTTGTTGAAGCTATCCCGGCTAGAGCATGTAAAGGAAGAATGATCGTTCAGGCCCTAGCTGGGAGAAGATGGATGTTGGATGTCAAAAGGGAGCATTCGGTAGGAGCTCAGTTTGAGTTCCTTTGGCTTTGGAATCGTCTTCGCTCTTTTTGCCTCAGCCTTGGTTGCTGGATTCTTTCACCTAGAGATGGACAGTAGACGGCGCTTTCTCCTCGGCCTCTACTTATAGAGCCTTCTTCTAGGGACAGTCGTCCGTTCTTATTGTCCCTACTCTATGGAAGATGATGGATCCTAACAAATGTCACTTCTTCCTTTGGCTTACTCTTCTTAGTTGCTGCTAGATGTCTGATCAGCTTTTCAAACATTGTTTGCGTGATGACGCCACTTGCGCCTATGCGCTCAAGAGCAAGAAACAGCCGACCACCTTCTACTAGGTTGTGTCCATAGTAGGGAAACCTGGTTCAGATGCCTACATCGCTGTGGCATTCAACATGTGGCTCCGCTCTCTCCTAGTGGTTCTTTTGCAGGGTGGTGGTTGGAGGCAAGGAAGGTCACTAAGCCCCTTCGGAAAAGGATTGATTCGTTGGTTGTTTTTGTTGCCAGGTGCCTGTGGAAAAAGCATAATAATAGGATCTTCAGATGGGAGGCCCTTCAGCCTGTGGCCCTAGCGCGTTTGGTGATGGAAGAGGCGGGCCTTTGGGGTTGTGCGGGCTACACTAAGATTGCCTTGCTGTTGGATGGGAGGCTTTTTTAGTTTTTCCTTTCTTGTTGGTCATGAAACTAGGAACCTGAGCTGAGTCACCCAGGACGTGATGGGGTGTGGGGACACGACCTATGGACGCAGTTGAAGAAGATCCAGCTGGCAGCCCCCTTCACTATCGTGTGTGTTGGGCCCCCAAGACGCACTCAAGCTCCCTCACCCGATCCCGCACTCACTCGGTCGCTCGCTCACCCGCCACCGCGAGTAGGAAGATAAACAGTGCACGGGGAGAGGGTTTTTCTAGTGATGAATGCCGCGGCTGACCAACGGCCTGTATCTTGGCTTGATTGATTACTAGGCTCAGCACGATTACAAGGAGGACACACCCGGCTACTTATACCCCACACGACGCATGCAATCCGGGGCACTGTTGGCGGTCTTTATTTCACGGTTTTGACTGCCAAGTTCTTGGTGAATAAATGGGTATAGATAAAGTTTTGATGGTTTTCGATGTATCACAGGGAGGTGCTCAAATTCCATGCAAGGAAACATCATTTGGAGCAAGAAAAAAATCAACGCATAAAATGGCTTGAGAATGGATTGCAAATATCACTACTAAAAAGTATCCCAAATGCCCTCAAGGACTATACCATTGCGTAGAGCTTGTCGAGACAATTTCAACGGACATATTATTTGCCTCGTTTGAAGTCCGTATGGAAGAGTTACTAAAAATACAAAAATATAGGGGATGCTGACGTCATCGCTGGCGTCAGCAACCCCTCCGTACTACGGCGCACGGGAACTCACCCGGAGGCGACACGCGGTGGAGGCAGCAGCGGCCCTGCACGTGCATGCGCCCGTGCGCCCTCATGGGGAGGCAAGTGGGGCCCACCAGGGGGTGGCCCAGCCAGCCAGGACGAGCCTCGTGGCAGCCTAGGGGCCAACACGCGCTGTGCCGCCCGCGGGGCCGGTGACCCGCTACGGCCAACCGCCAGGGTCCACGTGGCGCGCTCAGAGGCGCACGGGCATAGTTCGCCCGTCCAGCCAGGCCACGTGGTATGCCAGGCAGCCTTGCCGCCTGGTCCAACTGCCCGTTTGTCCGGTTTTGACCCAGAAAACATTGCAGGGTCCAGTTCTCCTCCAACGGCCAGTTCACCCCCTTAACGACCGGTTCTTGACCGGTTTTGGACTCCAGCACGTGGAAACTATTCCACTAACCTTCCTATGTTGGTTTCCAAGCTCGGTGGTGCCCAAGGAGCAGATGGAGGAGGAATCTAGCATAGGTATCCATAGAATATTCCCTCCTCCTCCTCCTCCTATAAATAGAGGGTCAGACCCCTCTCATACTTGTACAATTCACCATGTGAACTCTCTTCCTTCCTCTCTAGGAGGCGCCCCACGGGAGGTGCCTCCATTCTAAAAGCTGTGTTTAGTTAGGAGTTAGAGAAGGGTTTGCTATATCGGAGTCAGTCGGAAGTATTCGGTAATATCTTGATATCTTTTCTTTTGTATTACTTCTGATATATGACTTATGAGCATTTTAAAGTATTATTTATTTTTATCTTCGTCTCTGTTAGTAACTCGATTGGTGTAATTGCATTTTCCTTTTGGTGCATCATTTCGAGGCCTGAGTTGTGCCACCCCTAGACTTAGACGCTAGGCTCTGTTTAGTTCTTCTCCTCTAGCTACGGATGAACTACTATTGTTCAAGCTCCGCTTGAACACGTTTGTAGCGTGCCATCCTCTCCACGTAGCTATGTTTGGTAGCCCCACTCGATGACAGCGTGTGGTATGCCTGTGTATCCTAGGCCCGTCGTTTCGGGAGGCCCATAGGCGTTAGCTAGATTCTCCTTCGGTGGCCAACTATCCATCCTTAGCTCCTCGAGAGCGCTAGAATGTCGCTCGACGTAAGTTTGTAACTCCGTTGAGATCTTTTCGATCTTTAGCACGGATAGCTCTTGTATGCTGGCAGAGATAGAAGGTCGTACCGCAGTCGCTGTCTCGTTGTCCTCCTCGTTTTACCTGTTTTCTTTCCAATGGTGCTTGGCTGTTATCGCTTGGTGCTTGGTCTCAATCGTTCTTAGTTATCAGTCGACGTGAAAGAGTAGTAACAATTGGACAAACGATAGTTTAATATCTCTATCTCAATGCTTCTGTGTGGATAAATACGATACCTTTGAATACTCTCGGGTGAAAGGCTACAATGGTCTCCGTGCACTTGCGGAGTAAAATCCGATAGGCTAGGAGCCACCAACAAGCTTTTCTGGCACTGTTGCCGGGGAAAGCGCCGAGTTAGAATATTATTCTGTTACTCATCCTTTTGCTATTGCTCTTTCTTTTTTTATTTGAAAAATCCAAAAAAATAGAAAAATAGAAAACCATCTCTTTAATTTTGCTCTATCAGTAAATCATGATCATGTTTTTCATGCTACATAAAGTTTACAGTGCAACACGGCTATTCATAAAAACATAGCTTGGGCCATGTGTGTGCCCAAAGACTAATTTACAAATTAAGCGTGGTGCTTAGGTTGTATTAGCCTCTTTTTATCAAACGATGTGTTGGATAAATGAGCTATGTGTAGACTTTGGTAGTAATATTCCGTTTCTAGCTCATGAGCCCTAATTCTTGAACTAGCCAGATCGCTCAAGTTCAATGGAGACACAAAATCCCGGCAATGTTTCAAAATTTGACCCATTTTTTTAAGATCGGATTTGAGTAAAAAATTGGAGGAGGGGTGTGGAAGTCATGGTTTAGCAACATTGTTTGTGCTATGTTGAGACATAAAATATTTTACTAGCACTTTGTGAACAACGGGCCCGGTGATTAATACTCTTTATACATATTTTGGACCCTTGTATATGTTGTACACTAACCTGTTGCAGGAGGTATTCAATTCCCACATGAAGAGAAAGGCCCTATGGCCGACACTCTCGTGCTCAACCTCTTGTGGGCCATCTAGCCCCTTTTTGGGAAATAAAAGCATCGTGATATGTATACCAAAGTAAATGGTGGTGATCAATGGAGAAATCTTGAGTAACTTCCGCACCACAAGAACACGCCATGACAGGGGTAACATGATCACATTATGCTATCATCCATGCTTAAATTTGCAAGCCAGTAGGCCACTGGTCTTACTACCCCAGGGGAAAGTCACGTGCCCAATGGAGTTGTGGTGTAGATCCCAAAAGAGGCCGGCATAGGTGTCTCTCATTGCAGGGGGCTCTGTCTTAAGCACCACAAAGGCAAACACAAATCAAATCCTACAAGCATGGTGGGAACATCGATGTCATGATGCGCAGTTGATGGCTGTGTGGCACAAGGGCAGACAACGACTGGTGACACATGTCCTGCACGACAAGTATCAAGCTTAAGAAAAACGGAGCTTGGGGGAGCAAATTGTCTAGCATTTGACAAGCTTTACAATGGAACAACCAAAATTCCGCACCCACGAAGCAGCACTCATGTCCGCTACTGTAACATTCCAGTTGACCAACCATAAAAAGAGAAGGAGGAAAAGGGTTCTTCGTGAATCACTATCCTCGGCAATGCCCAACCTCGATAGACCACTCAAGAGGTACGTCCTCAGTTGAGATGGAGATTTTAGCATCGATTCATGCTTCAACAACATTAATGGAGGTAAACCTCTCTAACAGCTATTTTCAACATTCTCTTTTAGAGCCTGCTTTAAATTGTAAACCTGTTAGTAATAGCACTTGAAGCCAATCTTTTACCACGTCTAAGATTCTAAGGCTGTAGGATCAACTGGAAGTGATATCTTAAGCTAGCTAAAATAATGCAGTCAGCCAGCCCCTCTACTCTACCCAACCTTAGAAAAATCTTGAAAGATGAAGTAAAATGCTACTAGGTAGACAGTGCGCATGTCAGATCCTAATGTGCAGGAAAGGTAGAAAGAGGTTTTCCAGAGATCATGAAGATGGATGAAAAGTCCATCATGGACCAATTTCCTGACATCCTGGGTGTCTCTCTATACCATGATTGGACAAGGCCTCCCACTGGAAACAAATGAAAATCAAAGCGGAACTTCGTCATACACAGACGAAGATGTGCTCTCAATCATAGAAGGTTTGTTTCATCACACCACAGAATCAAGTTTGGGGGATGATATGCCAAGAAGCACCCATCCTCTAACCCAACCCCTGAGAGGAAGGACCTCGATAGTCAACCCACAATGGTCGATCGCTGCAACAGATTGAAAACACTTTGCATTAAGTTGAAGACAATGACTACCCAGTCAGATGCGATAGGGGATTCAACTCCAACATATGTCCATCAACTAAAGATTTGTGCTGCATTGATAGGATGGATATTAGAGTTAACCCCCCATGCAACATCAGAGATATGATGGAATAAAAGAAGAAAGAGGTTGATATCACATCGTCGTCATCCAAGGAGCAAGCAAGCTTAGGAAAAGCAGTGCCAGATAATATCGAAGCTCAGTTTCTTGGCAATAACTTGCAAGAACTAAGCTTGGGGGAAGATCACCCGGTGAGTAATGCTCAACATTTCACTTTCATATCTTAAATCCTGAAAATTGCCATGGCACCAAAAATATTTCATTCCTGTTAACCTGAATAAAAAAATTCTATAAAAATTTTCATAAGTTGAAAATACCAAAAATATTTGTTTCTTCCTAAATAAACTAACTCCTAGCTATAATGCTAGAACTTTGTTTATACCCTTGATTAAAGGAAATGAGGAATAGTTGCTCTGTTAATTTTTTGTAAGTATTTCGTATACAACTTGATATTCTCCTAAAAATTTGAATTTATTGGCATTTGTTGTGATTCTACCTTTAATCGGAGCAAGTGCTTTCAAACCAAGTCTAAGTTGTTGTGAGATGCGATATCATCAAAGTTTGAGTTTAACCCATCTTGATCCTAGTAAGGTGAATTCTCGGAGTTTTCTTTTTGAAAATTAAAATGAAAAGTTTCTCAGCGGTTTGAAACACCTATCCTGAGCCAAATACTTTACATGTGAAACCTCTACATTTGCTACCTTTTGTTGTGTTTGTCAAATTTTGAGTTCTTATGAAGTAGTGGCACTTCATGTCCCGATCAAAATTCCCTACATCCACCTTTATTTGCTAGCCGTTCTTTGTCTGGTCATGCTTGAATCTATACTGGATTCAAGCATCCACCTACACCAAACACTTTACCATACCGAAACCATATCCATCATCCACATACCCATCCACAAATATGGTCTCCAAATAAAAACTCCAGTCATATTCTAGAAATATCCCCAAAGTTCTCATACAAGGAGACATGGAGCTGTCGAAAAAGAGAAAAAAAGAGTGACAAAGGAGGAAAAGAAAGAAAAAGAGAAAAAAAAGAAAAGAAAATGATAGCTCCATGTACTCAAAAGCTTCAAAATTTCAAGAGGGGATTCATCAAATAAGAAGTTTCCATCCACAGACTATATCCATCCATAAAGCAAACCCATTCTCCTTTGATCGGGATGAGAGGTATCACAAACATCATCTAGGACCAGTCTTTGACTCAACAATATACATAAGATAGGTAAGCTGACTTTATCCCTACCTTGAGCTCCACATAAGCCTTTTTAGTTGCTAAGGAAAGGTTTGGCCTATGGCTTGGTGAGGAATCAAAAACCACTCGAGTGATCGAGGGTACCATTTGAGGAAGTAAATGCTTTCATTTCAAAAATTGCAACCCCCTCCGAGCATGAAACCAGAAAAGACGTAAAGTTCGATGACACTCTACTGAGATTGTTCCACCTATCAACCGCTGAAAACAAGGTAAGAAAAGCCAGAAGCCCCACATGTATGGATAAAAAGGTTAGGGTACACTTATGCCAATTTGTTCATTTATAAAGGTAGAATGTTGGGATGTGCACTTAATACTTGCAGAACATTGACATTGATGCAACTTCTGATCCACTGAGCCTAAGTCTTAGCTTTGCTTGAGGATGAGCAAAAGCTCAAGATTGATTACTAGGCTCGGCACGATTACAAGGAGGACACACCCGGCTACTTATACCCCACGCGACGCACGCAATCCAGGGCACTGCTGGCGGTCCTTATTTCACGGTTTCGAACCACCAAGTCCTCAGGTGAATAAAGGGGGTATAGATAAAGTTCTGTGCATTATTTACCTAACGCTGATGAATTCCATGAGTTTTGGTGGTTTTCGATGTATCATAGGGAGGTGCTCAAATTCCATGCAAGAAAACATCATTTGGAGCGAGAGAGAATCAGTGCATAAAAGGGCTTGAGAATGGGTTGCAAATATCACTACTAAAAAGTATCTCAAATGCCCTCAATGACTACACCATTGTGTAGAGCTCGTCGAGACGATTTCAATGGACATATTATTTGCCTTATTTGAAGTCCGTATGGAAGAGTTACTAAAAATACAAAAACATAGGGGATGCTGACGTCATCATCGCTGATGTCTGCACCACCTCCGTACTGCGGCGCGCGGGAACTCACCTGGAGGCGACACATAGTGATGGCAGCAGCAACGCTGCATGCGCGCATGCCCATGCGCCCTCACGGGGAGGCAGGTGGGGCCCAGCAGGGGACGGCCCAGCCAGCTAGGACGTGCCGCGTGGCAGCCTAGGGGCCAACACGCGCGCTTTCTTCCATGGGGGCCGGTGACCCGCTACGGCCAACCACCAGGGCCCATGTGGAGCCCTCGGAGGTGCACGAGCATTGTTCGCCCGGCCAGCCAGGCCATGTGGCGTGCTAGGAAGCATTACCGCCTGGTCCAACTGCCCGCTTGGCCGGTTTTGACCTAGAAAACACTGTAGGGCCCGATTTTCTCCTGCAACAACCGGTTCACCCCCTTAATGACCGGTTCTTGACCAGTTTTTGACTCCAACACTTGGGAAACTGTTCCACCGACCTTCCTATGTTGGTTTCCAGGCCAAGTGGTGCCCAAGGAGCAGATGGAGGAGGAATCTGGCATAGGATTCCTTCCTCCTCCTCCTCCTATAAATAGAGGGGCACACCCCCCTCTCATACTTGTACCATTCACCATGTGAACTCTCTTCCTTCCTCTCTAGGAGGTGCCTCCATTCTAAAAGCAGTGTTTAGTTAGGAGTTAGAGAAGGGTCTGCTGTATCGGAGTCCGTCGGAAGTATTACTTCTGAAATATGACTTATGAGCATTTTAGAGTATTATTTATTTTTATCTTCGTCGTTGTTAGTAACTCGATTGGTGTAATTGCATTTTCCTTTTGGTGCATCATTTCGAGGCCTGAGTTGCGCTAAGCTAGATTTGATTGATCATTGTTATGCTTGCCGGTGCTACAATGCACCCCTAGACTTAGACGCTAGGCTCTGGTTAGTTCCTCTCCTCTAGCTAAGGATGAACTATTGTTGTTCAAGCTCCACTTGAACACGTTTGTAGCGTGCCATCCTCTCTACGCAGCTATGCTTGGTAGCCCCACTCGGTGACAGCAGTGTGGTGTGCCTGTGTATCTCAGGCCCGTCATTTCCGGAGGCCCGTAGGTGTTAGCTAGGTTCTCCTTCGGTGGCCAACTATCCACTACCTGGCTCCTTGAGAGCGCTAGAATTTCGCTGGACGTAAGTTCATAACTCTATTGGGATCTTTTCGACCTTCTGCATGGATAGCTCTTGTATGCTGGTAGAGATAGAAGGCCGCACCGCAATCTCCCTGTCTCATTGTCCTCCTAGTTTTACCTGTTTTCTTGCCAACGGTGCTTGGCTGTTATCCCTTGGTGCTTGGTGTCAATTGTTTTTAGTTATCAGTTGACGTGAAAGAGTAGTAACAGTTGGACAAACGATAGTTTAATATCTCTATCTCAATGCTTCCCTGTGGATAAATACGATACCTTGGAATACTCCTGGGTGAAAGGCTAAAATGGTCACTATGTGCTTCTGGAGTAAAATCCGGTAGGCTCAAAGCCACCAATAGGCACGATCGCCATCTTCCCGCGTCTGCCATTCCCGCGCGCCATGGCTGCCATGCTCCCGCGCGTCGCGCTCATCTCTAGCCACGTGCTACGCCCTTGGCTCCGCGCTCCAATCCTCCTCTGTCCTTCACACCCACCACTATGACTCGATCACACACAACGCAATCGCATCCGATCATGCGCGACTCGGACTCGACTCGACACGAGCTCGCGCCGGCGGTCATGCACCGGCTGGGCGCGCCGCAGATGCCGCGCGTTCTCGCGCCTAACACACACATGCTAACAAGCCTAACACACTACAACGGCTAATGTGAAGTTTACTGCTTACATTCACCCCCCCTAAGCTTGACATGGCATGACCTCGATCTTCATTGGAGCACCGGAGTGTCGTTGGCATCCACCAGCAATGCCGTCTCCCCCCCCCCCCCGCTTCTTCTTCTCGTGGCACCACCTTGCAAGGTGCCTGATCTCGCTACACTCGTAGCAACGCCCACCTTTGTGATGTCCCCGTCGATGGCTAGAGCCCGAGGCGACGCGGCTCGAGTCATCATCGATCTCACTGCGCTCATCATGGCCGCCTCCGCTATTGCAGAACCGCTGATTTAATTCGGGCTAAGCACACCTGCCACCTCTGGCTTGCAGTGTGATTAGACCACCTCTGCCAGTCGTCCGTCGAGAGTCATTCGACCCCCGATAATACCAAATCCTAGAAGAACCGACATCATACACATCCAGCCCACGATGGAGCCACAACAGATACATCATCACATGCAGTTGAAATAGAGTAATAATATACTTAGTTACAAACCAGTTTCAAATAAAGTACAGTTCCAACATAGGGTTATAACATAGCAAGTTCAAAAGTACCTCGCAGCGGAATATTAAAGTTCAAAGGTCATGATAACATCTCAAAAGACTTGCATTAAAAGAAACAACATCGAGCCCACCGATGTTGCCCTTGTGCCACTCATGTAGACCTCAACCCAGATGGGGGCATGCACCGTCTCCAACATAGGTGCATACCTTGAACTCCATACCTGCGCTAAAAAATGTGGGGCCAAACCCTGAGTACTAATTACTCAATAGGTCTTAATGGATTGGCTTACGGCTGACGCGAAGCTGCTTTCTAACAAGTGAATCCTTAACCATTGATTTTAAGCAGTGTCATGATCAACATAAAGTAAATAAGTTTCCATCATTTGTATAACCATCAACATAATAGTAAATCGTAGTAAAGTAAACAGTTCAATACAAGCATGTAATATTCGAAATCATGAGTAATAGATACAAAGTGTTTAAGTAGTTACTACGATGAACGTCAAAGGTATTGGCATTCCCACACCTGGTAGGCATCAGCAATTCGAATCAATTTTAATTCTCGGGAATAACTATCATGCTAGGGGTATATGCTTACTTTCCATCGCGTTCCCACATATAGTCCCTATCTCCACCTGTCTTGTCCCAAGATTCAAAGCGCTCCCACCTAACCCCCGGGTTGTGCCCTCTCAGGAGCGATACCACAGTGCCCTGGGTCAGCCCTCCCTCGAGTACAAGCGCCCCAGGGCCCATCGGTCTCCAGCAAGTGGATGGGCGGCACCTCGAAAACTCCGGACAAACCCAGGTAAGACTTTACCAGTCCCATACCCCGGTTAAGCACTCTAGCAATGTAATGCCGACCAATAGGCGAACAACGGACGGACCTTATACGACTCGGGAGGAGTCCAAAGTGCGACATCATGAAAAGTAAATACTAAAATAAAATCTCCGCCCGGCCTCCATTTAAATCATGAACATAAGTGATAATTGACATAATAGTAATATCTCGTAACTTTGAAAACACCTACGCGACGAGTCCACACACTCGTGTCTACTCGTACCTAGCAACTTCTAAGCATACTCATCTTGCGAACTCTATGTATAGGTGCTAGGGCTAGGGTGGCCAAGGAGTCTAATGCAATGGGTTTCACGCAACTCCTAATGCATATGCGTAATCATCAAATATACCATTGTTTGCTGGGATAAGCATGGCCCTGCCTACCTTCTTCGCTAGGGTCAGTAGCTGCCTCCGGAGTGTAGTCGGGCCCCTATAGCTGATCTTCTGGCTCCGTGTGCTGCTCTTCCTCGAGCTCCTCCACTATCGGCTGCTCTGGCGGATGTCCTTCGCTCATGGGATCTATATGCATGACATAGTGCAATATGAGCATGTGGAAGTGCAAATGCGATGCAATGAATCGAGATTATTAAATGGAGTTATGCATTTTTGTGTCAAAACTTGTCTAGTACTAAGAAATCGTACAAACCATCACCTAAGGTTAACTTAGCATACCACATATAACAACATGGGGGCTTGTCGCAAGTATAAATCCAACCAGCGGAATTAATCCTACGTCTTAAATAGACATCTATTTTCCATATAGTTGATCCAATATACCTAACATGCAAATCAAAACAGTAGCGAGGACTTAAGCATGCCTATGATTCATCATAACCTTTCTTAGCACTTACTAAGCTTGATAGAACCACTTTTCCTACTACTTAGCTAAATATGCATTATTTTGCCATTTTCAAACCAGTTCCAAAACCTAGCATGCACAGCTTTGTATCTCATTAGTGAGCCATTTTCATAACTTAGAGCTCACACAAAGTCCATGAAGTCACCTAGTGCATGTTTTCTCATAGCAACCTTTTCTTATTCTAACAATATGCTTAATTTACTTGGCAAGGGTAAAACAGTAATTAAACAGTCAATGCTAGGGTTACCAAAATTCACACAGTACCTAGATATGCTAATAAAGCCTCTGCCCAAATTTCATAATTTTTGGAGTTCATTTGATCTACATTTCCCATTTAATTAGTTTTCACTTGCATGCACAAAATCAGGGGTAAAAATGTCTTTTCCTACTCAACCATCATACTCAACAGATAGATCTATTAACAAGGGTCACAATGCCACTTAGTTTGCTATTTTTGAATTTTTGTGTGATTTTTAGTGATTTCCCAAAGTTTCTGACGAATTAAAATCCATTTAATGAAAAAAAAACGTAGATCCAAGGGCCTAAACACGATTAACCGTAGACTCCAGGGACTAATACGCGAGATCTACAAGACACAACAAACAGTGCACGTTATGAACTCATGAAATCGTGCAAACTCAGGTGCTAAAGTGCAAAATCGCCGTCTTCTTCCTCCCTCTTCTTCTTCCTCGCGCCGGGAGAGGGAGAACCGGCGGCACGCGGCCAATCCGGGCTTGCGGGGCGACCCGCTGCGAAGGGTCGAGGAGGGAGAGGAGGAGGTGGGGAGACTTAACCCCTACCTCAATCGGCGATTGCGGCGGCGGAGGGAGCCGGCGACGTCGAGGTGGGGCGTCGAGGTTCGGCGGAGAAATATGGCTCGGTGGAGCGGCTTTGGTGGCCTAGAGCTGTGGGAAGGGGTGGAGCGGGGTCGGGGATGGACGGCGGGGAGGTGGTTAGGCGTGGGACTGGGTGGAACGGCGCCGGCGCGAGCTCCCTTCAAGCTCCGCCAATGGCGGTCGGACGGAGAGCGAGAGGGAGAGACGCGCGGGCGAGGCGGAAGCGAAAGGAGTGTTTGGGGGGGAGAGAGGGTGGGAGGAGCGCGGCGCGGCTTAACGGCGAGGCCGGGGAGCTCGATCCGTGTTGGGGCTGCTCCGGCCATACGCCAGCAGCCACGCGGCAGCTGCCGGCTTGGCAGCTCGCCCCGACCGGATCTGAGGGCCCACCTGTCAGCGAGAGAAAATTCCAAAAATGAAAAACACAGTGTTTCTGTTTTTGTTTGCCTCTGAAAATTGCTATTTGCACCCATTTCTAGACCGAATTTGAAGGAGACCCAATTGGAAGAAATGTTGAACTCTTTTAGATCCACAAATTTGTCAAAAGGATCAGGGTCAAATTCTGTGTCAAAATATGATTTAAATTTGAATTTGTCTCAGGGTTTCAGATTTGACCTACACAGCCACTTGTAAAGAAATTCTAAAAGTCCTATTTGTGGCCAAAATCACCTAAAATTTTTTATAACAACTTTGTTCAAAATTTCAATACCTACAACTTTATAAATTAGAGTTTCGCATGAAAATGATTGTAGATCAAAGAAAAAGTGGAAATTCTAAACAGTTCAGATTTTGACTGTGTTTGTATGCTGACAGTTAAAGCCCTAAATCCCTAAGCAAACCTTTGTGCATGTCAAAACTCCAATTACCAAAGTTGTTCATAATGAGATCATCTACAAGTTTGATACAAAAAGTTCCACCCTAAACTCAATAGAACTAAAGTTATGATCACATTCACAATGTCATTCATGAAAAAAAAAATCGAGCCCACCACTTAGCATTTCTACCAAGTTTGTTCATGTGAGTCAAATGCACATCAACATGAGATGAAATAATGCTTATGAGATGTGATTAAGAAAATGAGGCACATGAATTGCACTGGAGATGCCTGGGGCATCACAACCCGCCATTATTCCCGCCGCTGCGCCGCCTATCGTCGTTGCCGCTGCGTCGCCCATCGTCGTGCGCCCGCTTCTTCTTCTTCTGCTGCCAGCACGCCTCCCACTGCTCCTCCATGAGGTACACTCACCTGACACCTTGCTCCGTGACCTCCTGGACATCCTCCTTGTCCGCGTCCTCCGCCACGCGCAAGCGGCCGACGAGCTCTTCGATCGTTGACATATTGAGGTCCGTTAACATCTCGATCGCCATGGCCACCTGCTTGAACTTCTTCGGGATGACACGCAGGACCTTCTTCACAACGCAGTGGTCCTCAATCTTCTCGCCCATCTCTTGCAAGCTCACGATGAGGCCGTTGATCCTACCCGCAAAGTCGTTGACGCACTCGCCGTCGTCGAACCGGACGTTCTCGAAGTCATTCCACATACGCTGCACACTCGCTGCCTTCACGCGATCATCGCTGACACGCATCGACCGCACCGCCTCCCAGGCCTCCTTCGCTGTCTTCTTGACGGCGAGCCCAGCCTTCATGTCTACCGGCACCGCGCGCAAGTTCGCGGCCAGCGCCCGCCGGTCCCGTGCGCGCTCCTTGCAGGCGCTATCTGCCGCATTCCACAACTCCATCGCCTCCAGCTAGACCTGCATCACAAGCACCCATTCGTGGTAGTTGGCCTTCGTTAGCAGCGGCATCTCGATGGCGTTTGAGCTCACGACGCGCTCCGAGACGGCGCCTCCGCCCTTGGAGCTCTTCGGCGTCTCCGGCGATTTCGACATCCTCCCGCCCCTCCTAGGCTCTGATACCAATTGTTGGGCCTCCAGGACGCGCTCAAGCTCCCTCACCCGATCCCACACTCGCTCGGTCACTCGCTCACTCGCCATCGCAAGGAGGAAGATAAACAGTGCACGGGGAGAGGGTTTTTTGGTGACGAACGCCGCGGGTGACGAACGGCCTGTATCTTGGCTTGATTGATTACTAGGCTCGGCATGATTACAAGGAGGACACACCTAGCTACTTATACCCCACACGACGCACGCAATCCGGGGCACGATCGCCATCTTCCCGTGTCCGCCGTTCCTGCGTGCCATGGCCGCCACGCTCCCGCTCGTCGCGCTCATCTCTGGCCACATTCTGTGCCCTTGGCTCCGCGCTCCAATCCTCCTCCTACCTTCACGCCCACGACTACGACTCGATCACACACAATGTGATCGCATCTGATCACGCGCGACTCGGACTCGACTCGATATGAGCTCGCGCCGGCGGTCACGCACCAGCTCCGCGCGCTGCGGACGCCGCGCGTTCTCGCGCCTAACACACACGCTAACAAGCCTAATACACTACCACGGCCAATGTCAAGTTTACTGCTAACATTGCGTAGACTGTAGAGCCGACGCGGGCAATCTAGCGCCCGCACACACGCAAAGGACACGTACGGCGTATGGAGGCACAGAGCCGCCAGAGGGAGGTGGAAAACCCACACGCTATATGAAATAGAGTAATGGACTATGCCCCAGAATCAACTACTATCTCTGTAAACTTGACTAGGAAAATTCAAATGCGATCAGCCTACTGAATTGAAACGGGACACTGGGTATTGAAATTATACAAAAAGAAATCCACACCTTAGCATGAGTGTGAATATTCGTCATGAAATTTCACATTGATGGCACAGAATGCCTTTATATATTATTTGAGTACATGGGTAATCTAAGAAAATACATATGAGTTTGCGTTTATTTTTGGAACTGGTATCCGTTGTTGCTGTAATTTTACCTGTGCTGCTGTGCTACTGTATTACTTGTACACTTAGGATATTTTCAATATACAAAATAGCGCGCTATAGAATTTAGCGTCAGCCTTTCAAAAACGCTATTTGTGCGCAATAGCGCGCTATAGCGTCCAATAGCGCGCTATTTTGTACTGTAATAGTGTTAGCGTCAAGTCAGTAGCGTCAAGTCAGTAGAAATGCTATAGCGCGCTATTTTGTACTATGGATATTTTTAACAATTTTCTTTTATTACAGACTTGATCGATCTGACGATATATATAGGCGGCGGCCCAGGTATAATTTTCAGCACCAGATAGCCCTTTATGACAAAATTATTAATGTACGTCCGTCTTTAGTGAGACCAAAATGATAGGGTACTTGGCCTTTCCTTTCATGAGGTGCTTTGCAACGACGGAAGCATATTCCATGAATAGTTCATCAAGGATAGCCTCACTGAAGTGGTCCATGATCAGTGGTCCAATCACTGCCCTTATGCACTTGGCCACGTTTTTCCCGCTACTGGCACAATCGAACACCACTTCACTACTCGAGTCATCATCTTGGGGGTCCCAACTAGACTCAAAGAGTTCAATGAGTTCGACGTCGAAAAGCCCTGTCTGCTTGATCAATGCTTTTACCTCATCTAGTGATGGTGCGTAGTATGGAATGTTGAAGGATGTCAGTTCTTCCTGTTTCACGCGGCCCTATATTTGCACCACAGATATGTATGAGTTTGGGATATGTTAAGTTGTTATGTGACATTAGTTCTTCCAAGTTACAGTAATATTTATCCTGATGGATTTACTGTTTGATTTATAGAAAGCTGTTATAGTGGTATCACGTATTCATGTTAATCATGTTGTGCATATGACTTGTTCTACAAGGTTGGAAAGGTGAAATAATGTAAAAGGTTATCCTTGTACCTTCTGAATCATAGTCTGGAGAGCTTCAGCAAGTAGTTCCCACATACTGGCGACATCCCCATGCATCAGCATGTCTTCACTCTTTCGACCAATAAATGTTAGCAGCATACGGCCGCCACAAACAAGTTCTGTGTAGCGAAGCATAAGAAACAACTCAAAGTCTTTTCTGAACTGTTCTTGGAACAATTTTACCACAACTGGTGGAGTAGCCTTTCCAATGTAGATGTTGCCTTCGTTTGGATGAGTTCCCCTTGAGAGATCCTCTGGGACCTAAGTAATTAAATAGGATGGTATTGATGTATCAATTAAAGGAAATGAAATTACTATATTTGTGTTCTGATGCGTTGTTTTCCCACCATTAATTAAAGATACCTATATTTAACTACTCTCCCTGCAGCTTTCTTAGAAAAAAATATTTATGCTCATTTAATTTTGGCTGTATTTATAATACTGTGTGCATTAATTCGCAGTATGTATGTTTCCCCGCATGCACTACTTACCTTGGAAAGCCACATGAGGCTAAAGGAGGAGTTGAAAAGATGGACGCTCTGGCATGGAAAGAGCCGCCTGTAGAAGGATCCAGGCAGCCCCGCAATGTAATACGGAGGCGTCGCCATCTTGTCCTCCTTGGTGGCGCGATTCTGGATCTGCTCGAGCATGCGGAAGATGAGGTTGAAGTCATTACCCGGCAGGTCGTTGAGGAAGAACTGCAACTCCAAGCCGCGGTGGTCATCCGTCTCCCGCACAAAGTCGCAGATCGTGCTCATCACCTCAGAGACAACGAGCAACGTATTAGGCCCCGACGAACAGCCAAGGTCGGCGACCACCATCGTGCTTCGAAGGGGAAGCGACTTGTACAGTTCTTCTGTGGCTTTCTCAAGTAATGGCCTGGCCTGTAGAATGGCTTTCATCTTCAACAACAACCAAAAAAAAAAAGTCGATCAGTACTGCACTACTCCATAGTGAAGTCTACACACACATTGTGCAGTATAACTGGTAGATATAACATATATATATATGTTATATATATATACTCCCATATTAGCACGAACCGGTATCGTCGAATTGGACGCATAGCTGTTCTCACCGTCGCCGGTGGCCATGCGAAGGTCGAGCTGTCGTCCAATGTCCATTATTTCATCAATAAATGCGCTTGTTTGCTTAATTGGTCTCTTGACACCATGAATTTATAGATCCGCGACTAGATGGGCACGTGAACAAGGCTGGACAGTATATTATAAATATGCGTGCGGTAGGTGATATATCTCAGCACAGGTGGTCTAAAATAAATCGGCTTGAGGGAGAGCAGCTGCTGAAGCCTGTTGGTGACTGTGACATGATCCCTGCCGCTCCTGCACCGGACGATCTGCATGCCTCGTCACGCCACATGCCCACATGCCAACCACCGCACAGTACAAGAAACGTGGCTGAGGGCTAGCAGCCAAGCACCGACACTACGAGAAACGTGACTAATAAGCAGCTTTATCTGCAGCCGGTCTAAAAAATCCACAAAAACCTGCTGAAGCCTGCTGGTGACTGTGACATGTGATCCCTGTCGCTCTTGCACCGGACGATCTGCATGCCTCGCCACGCCACATGTCTGCTGATAACCGCACTGTTATGTGAGGGATAAGCAGCCAAGCACCACACTACAAGAAAAGTGTAGCAGCCAAGCACCAACACTACAAGAAACGTGGCTAAGCAGTTGTATCTGCAGGGGTTATCCGTTTGGCCGCGCAGCAGCTACATTACATCATCCTAAATATTTTCGATGACCAAAATAAATTACGTCGTTTTTTAAAAAATCAACAAAAAATTGAGTTATTTTTCGTCAGCTAACTTCGTCGCATAAAAATAAAAATAACTTTTGTCAACCTAGGCCTTACTGATGAATGTTATTTGTGGGTTGGGGTTCCATACCAAGTCAATTTTCGTCGGCCTTGTAGCTTAGGCTCACAAATATTAACGCACCGTCAAAACTGGCCGGGCAGTCGACTCGCACACCCTTTTTCCTGGTCTCTCTCACTCACTTTCCCCCTACGCCGCCGCCAACCAGTAACCATCGGTGCCGGAAGCAGCTCCTCTACAATTACTGCACCTACTGAGGCCTTGACACGTGGGTCCACCTAAAAGGCCCACATGTCAGGAACACAACTGCAGAGGATCTCATTCCTTGGCGCCACCATCCAAGCACCATGTTCCATGCCTACGGTTGCCGTCCCCCGTACCTTATCACACCGCCATCGCCTATTGCGACAAGTGAACTGGGGGGCGGCACGCTGCTGTGTCGACAGGCCGCCCATCCGTCCGCGGTGCAAGCTACACGTCACCGGCCCGCCCCACCCGGCTCCCACCACCGGTCTCAGCATGGCTAATCTGCAGACCCTAAACGCTAAACCTTCACTTGGACACCATTCCAAATTGTATAAGGGTTGTAAGCCTCTACTAAATTTATACATTACTCTATGTATGTGTACACCCCCAGAATCCTTTAGAATAGAAGACAACATGCAATTGTAAAAAAAGATTTTGATTTGTTTTTCTATCTTAACTAACGAGACATGCATGTTATTTTTATTGTTAGACAACAAACCTCTTTTTGCACGAATCTAATCACCAGTGAACATAGCCTTTTGATATATATATTTTTTTGAAGCCTCTCATCTAGGTATAACTGCCATATCTGTTCATGTACAACTCATGCCACACACTACACCCACACGCCCTACACACACCACATGTGCACAACCAGACCTACAACTACACTCAGACCGGAAGACCGTGTCCTTCGAGAGATCACCGGGGCCATCCAAAACTCCGTAGGCGATGGGCACATCGCATTCCCCTTGTGGCTCCACGCGTGAGAAGGTATAGATTTTATTCAAGGGACTGTGTCCCTGGTGGGAGACGCGGTTCGATCGGGGATCGAACCCACGCCGGCTGCCTGCACGCCGGCAGGACTAGCCAACCGGGCTACCGCCTATTCCCCTAGCCTTTTGATATTAACATAATATAGGCTTGCAACTGATCGATTTAGGTATGAGAACATAATCAGTTTGTATGTTATGCTTGCTATGCTCTCACATTTGGTGGCGCAGATGTGAGGTGACATTAAAGAGGATTAGCTACATCTTGTGATGCTCAAATTAGATCTGACAAAATCAATTAGGGGCCTACGTCCTGGATACCAGATTAGTTTGAAATCAAATTGAGGGTCTTCATTCCGTACACCATGGCTGCATATCTGTCCTAATAAAGCTCGAGTTAGCGAAAAACACTTTTTACTTATGCCAAATCTACCCATCATGAGACAATAAGACATCAATTTGAGCAGGGCCCACCAAGCGGGGCTGGGCCCCCTCAAATTAGATCTGACAAAATCAATTAGGGGCCTACGTCCTGGATACCAGATTAGTTTGAAATCAAATTGAGGGTCTTCGTTCCGTACACCATGGCTGCATATCTGTCCTAATAAAGCCCGAGTTAGCGAAAAACACTTTTTACTTACGCCGAATCTACCCATCATGAGACAATAAGACATCAATTTGAGCAGGGCCCACCAAGCGGAGCTGGGGCCCCCGAGCTTACTAGGCAGAACGCGCAGAACACGGGTCCTGCTATTCAAACTTCAGCATTGATCATATTCCTCTTGATTTTTTATCACTGAAAATTTTACCCGCCGGCAATACCCACCCCAAGTCACAGCCCAAACTCGAAACCCAGATCTAAATCTTGAAGTCACACAAAGAAATCCAAAAGCAAGGTAAAGCCCAATAATTCTATAGGTTTAGGTCCGCTAAAGCCCAAAATCATTAGAAAACACATCACATAATGGTACCAAGCGCCTGCTAATGGGGAAGGGCTGACCAGGCTATAAGGCAATGACCAATGCATCATGCTGGGGAGTGGCCCTGAGGTCGAACTTCCCGGAGCCGTATAGCACTTAGCCACCTTATAGGGCACGACCTCCCAAGCCATTTCACTAGCACCTCTTGGCTCTAGGTATCAACCTGACAAGACCACGGTAGGCAGCCTATCCAGTTCCCTTACCCTTTGCCAACGAGCCCTACAGTGCTCACGCTACTTAACCGCTAAATCTTCATACTACAAACCTAGTAGTTGCAAGAAACACAAGGTAGAAAGCTGGTGCAGTAATTCACATTTCATTAGAGCATACACATTAGTTGATTATAAGTAGGGGGCCCCCTGCGTGTAGCAGGGCATGCATGCCTCGATGTTGTTGCAGTGTAGAGGGGTTAACCTATGGGTAAAACTTGCGTAGATGCTCAATATTCTAGCGGTTAGGTAGCAGTGTACCATTTTCATTGGTGAGACGTGCGCACCCTGATCGTGGCACTTCTAGGACTTTGTATGGACCTTCCCACATGGGGGATAACTTGTTCTTACCTTCGCGCAATAAGCATCGCCGGAGCACTAGGTCATCATGTTTCAGCACACGGGGGCAGACCCAGCACTGATGGCATTGCCTCAACGCCTAATGGTACTTTGTGGCCCGATACACAGCCCAGCACCGCACTTCTTCCACCAAATCAAATTCTTCTGGCCGGAGCTGGTCCTATGAGTCCTCGACGTATGCTGCGACCTGCGGTGATGTGCGGGCAACCTCTAAGGGAAGCACAACTTCTGCCCTATACACCATGAAGAAAGGAGTCTCACCAGTGGCATGATTTGGCGTTGTTCGGTTTGCCCAGAGCACAGCTGGGAGTTCATTGACCCACTTCTTGCCATACTTCTCTAGGGTCTCAAAGGTGTGTGTCTTGAGTCCCTTGAGGACCTCAGCATTAGCATGCTCAGTTTGCCCATTGCTTCGGGGATGTGCAGGTGAAGAAAAGCACAACCATTATCCCCATGTCGATGCAGTATTCCCCGAGCAATGCACTTCTGAACTGTGTGCCATTATCAGTAATGGTCCAATCAGAAACTGCGAACCGGCTCATAATGGAGCTCATGAACCGTACTGTAGAATGCTTTTCCATCTTGATCACTGGCATCACTTTAGGCCACTTGGTGAACTTATCAATGGTGACATAGAGGTACTCGTATCGCCCAACTACCTTGGGGAATAGCCCCTCGGAATATCAAGCCCCTAGACCGCAAAGGGCCATAATAGGGGGATCATCTGCAGGGACTGAGCAAGGCTGTGAGCCTGCTTAGCATGAAACTTGGTAGGCCTTACACCTCCGAACTAGCTCAGTTGCATCCTCGAGGGCATTAGGCTAGTAGAAGCCATGCCAAAATTCCTTTCCTACCAACGTATGAGTAGCCGAGTAGCTGCCACACTCGTCCTCATGGATGTACGCAAGCAAGTCACGCCCATTCTTCCCAGTATAGGATGCAATTGGCACCACGGCGGTAAAGGTCCCCATCTACTACTGTGTATCGCATAGCCGAGCGGGCAAGCCTCTCCACTGTTGCTTCTTCTTCGAGAAGGATGTTGTCTTCTAGGTACCTCCGGATCTCAAAGATCCATGCATCTAGGGGTACCTATGCATTTGCCCGGTTTGTACCTTCAGCCTCCATGATTAGCACAACTGCCTACACAGGGTGGCAAGCCCCCGTCAACTAGGAGTTGTCGGGGCTTCCGTCGGTAGAAACAGCTGCAGAGCTCCCCTCATCCGGGTTGGCAAACTGGACTATTGGATTCCTGAGTCTTCTTTCAAAGACTCCATCTAGGGTCAAGGGACCTAGTGGATGCCAGATTAGAGAGCTCATTCACCTCCCCATTATCCTCGCGATCTTTGTGCTCCAGCCTAAGGACGTCATATGTGGCCTTGTGCCAGCAGACCTCCAACAGGTATGCAACCACCTGGGCATCTTTGCATGCATATTCCCGATGCCACTACTTCACAACCATCTGCAAATCTCCCCTCGCAAGGAGCTTCCAGACTCTGAGTGCAGTGCACTCCCAGAGACCAGTGATCAACTGCCTCATATTCAGACATGTTGTTTGTTGTATGGAACTCTAGGCAGACCAAGTATCGGAGCCAGTTCACCTAGACGGCGAGACGACGATGACTTAAGCCTCTAAAACTTGTTGACGATTGGACCCAGTCAAAGTATATCGTCTGGTACTAACCCGTAAACTCTGAGCTAGACCCGACGCCGACCTTTGGTTCTATCTCTGAGTCTTTATCCTGGGATTGGCATCGGTGTCCATTCTGCTATGAAATCTGCCAGCACCTGGCTCTTGATCACATTCCTTGAGGTAAACTCAAGGTCAAACTCTGCCAACTCTACTGCCAACCCACGAGTTGTGCAGGATCTAGCCTAGGGGCGTCGTGGTCACTACCATGACCTTGTGACTCTAAAAGTAATGGCGGAGTTTGCAAGAATCCACAAGCACAGCATAGACCAGCTTCTGCACCTCAGGTATCGGATCTTCGCGTCATGCAAAACTTCACTGACGTAATATATCGGTGGCTGCACTCGCTGGGTTCGGTAGGAGTGCCTAAGGCTCCTTGCACAGCCATAGAGCGAGCAGTCGATCGGTACTAAGCCCTCAGGCCCCTAGGGGCCCTCGACCCCCGGAGGCAGCTTCTATGCTGGGGCTTACGTCGGGCACCATAGACCCACCAAGGAGGGCCCCATAACACCTGGAACGGTCCCTGCACCTTCAACCCGGAGCCCTTGGGGGACCTCTCCCCTAGCCGAGCTTAGGTCATCTTCTGGAGCCGCTGGTTGGTCCGAGAGCCCTACAGCAGGGCCCTTCTGAACCTGGTCCCTGGTGGGCCAATCTCTTCTCTTTCCGCCACTAGTACCATACTGACAACGGTGGGCATTGCTAACACATACAGTAAAAGTGGCTCACCTTAGGATGGTGCCACTATCATAAGCGAGGAAGTCAGGTACTACTTTAGGCCCCGAAAGGCCTGCTCTGCTTCATTTGTCCAAGCGAAGGTCCCCTTCTTCCTAAGGAGCTTGAAGAGGGGAAGACCCCGCTCTGCAAGCTTTGAGATAAAGCGATTGAGTGCTGCCAAGCACCCCATCATCTTCTATACATGCTTTATATTCTTGTAGACTCTATCCATTCTATCACCTGCTCTTTCTCTGGGTTTGCCTCTATGTGATGCTCGGACACAAGGAACCCAAGCAACTTCCCAGATGGGACACCAAAAACACACTTCTAAAGATTTAGCATCATGCGAGTGGACCGCAATCTACTGAATACTTTGCCCAAGTCCTAGAGAAAATCCCCCCTCTCACGGGATTTGACTACTATGCCATCAACATACACCTCTACTATTTTACCCACATCATCTCTGAATGTGGCATGAGTCGCTCTTACAAAAGGTGGGCAGTGCATTTCTAAGACCATAAGGCATGGTGGTATAACAGTACAACCCCATTGGTGTGATAAAGGAAGTTTTCTCCTCATCCTCTCTAGCTATCTGAATCTGATTAAAACATGAATATACATCTAAGAACGGCTGATACTTGCAACCCAATGTGGAATCTACAATTCGATCTATTCTAGGGAGGGGATAAGGATCTTTTGGACATGCCTTATTTAGATCGGTGTAGTCAATACACATGCGAAGCTTGTTTCTAACTTTTGGGACGACGACTAGGTTTGCCAGCTAGTCGGTGTAGTTGACCACCTAGATGAAGTGCACTTGGAGGAGCTTATTGACCTCCTGCTTGATGAACTCCTAGTGTTCTAGGGATTGCTTTCTGACCTTCTGCTTGACCAGGCCGCGCATCGGGGCGGATAGATAACTTATGATCAATCACCTCCCTAGGGACCCAGGCATGTCGGATGGATTCTAGGCGAAGACATTGACATTCTCCTAAAGGAAGGCGATGAGCATGAGTTCCTATTTCTCCTCTAGGCCTGCAGGTAGTTTCGGAGGCATCTGCACCAATCTGGATCGTGTAGGTCGGTGTTGGCTTGCTGAGGTCAATTATGATGGCCCAGCAGCATTCTTGCTCTGCTTCAGCTCCACCGTCTTCCCAGGACTCGGCCGCGACTTAGAGGAGCCTAAGCTCCCACTCCGGGTCATGGCCGCCTTCTCCTTCTCGATGAACGAGGAAATGGTTGCCGCCTTCTTGGTTAGGGGCTCAGAACCATCAGTAGCCTTTTCCACCCTAGGCACGACTGTCGGCCCTTGGACCTCCAAAATCTCCTTCAGGTCATGCACTATCATCACTGCATCGTGCCAATCAGCACAGACGGTGATCACCCTATTGCTTATAGGAATCTTCATGGTCAAGTAACCATAGTGAATGGCTGCCATGAATCTAGGGGTGAAAATGGGGCAGATACGGGTGGATAGCAAGTCCATCCCGTATCCTACCCTAATGTATTGCAACCAGATTCGGGATTAGATACGGATTGTCAGAAATGGAATAGATATGAATACATGAACCTAGATATTTATTCGGGCGGATAAGTGACAGATATGGATATTATTTGACTAGATACAT
The DNA here is from genome assembly GCA_030272315.1 of Paspalum vaginatum. Taxonomy (NCBI): domain Eukaryota; kingdom Viridiplantae; phylum Streptophyta; class Magnoliopsida; order Poales; family Poaceae; genus Paspalum; species Paspalum vaginatum. The sequence continues at coordinate 15,495,681 of CM059015.1, forward strand.
GCGGATATCGATACTTATTGGGCAGTGCATGAATTGCTTATCATTCACTACAATTCATATAGCGCATAAAACAATGAAACAATGACTTATGTTTAAATACGGAAGGAGTATAATAGATCAACACACGTGACATGTGAGTGTATAACATGTAGTGATAGTTTATATTGTATATATAATGCGTTGACATATAGTTTATACACGTTACTAGCATAATTTACATGCTAAATAACTTACTCTATATTAGTACATGATTTTCTACAAAATGAATAAATATCAAAAGCTAAAAAATTATGGAGTTAGTGCCAAACATGTGCCATCTTTTGTTACCTCGAAATAGATATAGATATTCTTCTCATTATTTCATCACTGATATGGCTTTAAACAATAGAGTAATGTATTACAAAGTTGTAAATCTCGTCGAGCACCGACAATTTTCATATAAATTTTATTTTCATATGATTTCATATGTGAAAGTTATGATTCTTTTTAAGTATCAAATGTATAGAAAAAAGAAAAATGGGTACCCGAAACTCTGGGTACCCATATCCGGCCGTATTTTTGGGTAGTATCTGGGTAGTAGCTCACTCCCTATTCCATCCCGTATGCGACAACAGTTTATCCAGATAATACCCATATCCGCCGACATTTTATCCAAAAAATCGTCCTGTTTTAGTATCCGTATCCGATACCTGACTCGCGTACCCATCCTGTTTTCACCCCTACATGAATCTAGCCAGGAAAGGCTAGCCAAGGATTGCATTGTATAGGACCCAAACATGGGCCACATTGAAATTGATGCACTCAGTGCGGAAGTTGTGCTGGAGTACCGAACCTAACTGGCAACGTGATGCTACCAATTGGTTCGATGGGCCCTGGCGATATATCGAGGAATGGAGCTAGTGGCATGAGCCTCTCCATTTGAAGTTGCATCGCATCAAATGCTTTTGCAGACAATACATTTAGACCCTACCCCACCATCAATTAGGACCTTGCATAGCCTGATGTTGGAGGCCATCATGGGAAGGAGCCCAGTGCTTGCACTGTTCTCCTAGCTAGTCAGAGGAGTTGAACATGATTAGAGTATCGATCAACTTCTTGACCGACAGGGTTGCTGCATATGCTGCCTGAGGGACTCAAGTGTACCAAGTCCAATCTTTCGTCCTGGTTGTGATGAAGTGCTTGTCAACACCGAAGACTTGTTGAAGGACTGAGCGAGCAGAAGCCCACATAAGTGTGACCTAGTGGCGACACCAGAGTGGACTTGGCGCGACAAAATTCTTGCCGAGCGGACTGGCAGGTGGCTTGGATGGAGGCCCAAGTTAGGCTCGGCCCATAAGAGAGACCTTGGGTGCAGGACAATGTCGTGAGCCATAAAATCACTTAAGACTGGAGGCCCAACTATCGTTCCTTGGTTCAAGCATCAAAACCAGGGGCTCAGTTGCCGGTATCCCAAAACCGGAGTTACCCGCAAGGTATGAGCTACTTTTCTAGCCTCTACAGGAATTTTAGTGTAACAAGTCTATAATATAGGGGGGTAAGTGCAAACTGCCTTAGGGCAATAGAGGTGTAGTATAAATAAGAGGATGGCTGCTCCAAGCCACCTCTCATTGGTTGGTTAGGGTTTGCTTAGACTTAGGTTTAGGCAGCTATTTTCGTTTCCAAGCAAGAGCTTCAAGATTAGAGGGTTTTAGAGTGATCTAGCCTCATTGTAAGAGGGTAAGAAGTGGGAGGCAGCTTGGAGGATGAGTTTCACCTTGTAATATGTCCTTGTGACCTGTTTTGAAGTGCAATAGAGTGGATTTCATGGCCAAGTCTTGAGTGCTCGTGTGCAGCAATCTCCTCCCCCTTTCTCTCTTTGGTTTTTGGGTGAAATCTCAATGGCTTTTGGTGTTTTGGGTTGCCTATGAGATTTCTCCTTCTCTTTTGCTGTTTTGGACTTGCAAGGATGTGCGCATTATGTCTTATAACATCTCAATCTCGTAGGATTGTCACTAGCAAGTCAGATTTGAGTTTTCCCTTTCTTGCCCAAAGACTCTCCTCTTCATGAGATCTTATATTCCCGCTAATCCCGTGATCTGTGTCAAGTAGATCTTTTGGGAAAAGCTTTGAAATAGGGATCTAGATAGTCTGTGCCAAGTTTTGTGAAGTTTGGAGAAGATTACGTCAAGTTTAGGTTTTGGGAGCTCATTTTCTACGGCTTTGTCAGATAGTCCGGCGTGCTACCGAACAGTCCGGTGCGTGCTACCGGACAGTCCAGTATGCGCTACCGGATAGTCTAGGTGGATGGCTGCGCAGGCAACTATACCGGATAGTCCGGCGTGCTACACTGGACAGTCAGGCGTGCTACTGGATAGTCCGGTATGTGCTACCGGACAATCCAGTGTTGGCCTGGCTGTATCCTTCTTCGGCTCTTTTTTGCTTGGGTGTTTCGCCGAGACTTTTGGTTGGTGTTCTTTTATTGCATGCCCATACTCGAAACTCATCAGTTGATGTGGAGAGGCATTAATTATGTAGAGTGGCTGGTAGAGCTCGCTAGCCTAGGTTTTGGTCTCTTTCGCTTTCGTCCGTTCCATGGGCATTTGAGTGACTTTCTTCTGCTGTTTCGCTACTATTTGAGTCCTTGGGATCAGTAGCACTCAGTTGCTATGTGATCTTGCTCAGTAGAGAAGAGAGGGTTTTGGGGGTTGCAAGTTTTAGGGGTCGACCTATTCACCCCCCCTCTAGGTCGCCCTTTCGGTCCTCAATTGGTATCAGAGCCAAGTTAGGGTCTTCTATACATTAACCGGTTCTAGATCCATAGAGAGGCGACCATGGATTTGTCAGTTAGCAAGATCCTAGGGTTCGATGGCTCAGATTTCACGTTTTGGAAGCAGCGCATGTCTGCGTTCCTTCAGAGCCAACATTCATCCATCTGGGATATTTGTCAGGATGCTGACTACTAAGTGGTTGAGAACTCTGTTACCCAACAACAGCAATGGGAACACAAAGCAAACAACAAGGCAATGAACTTTCTGCTTACTGACTTGTGCCTGCCGTGAGTTTGATAGTGTTGTGCACTTGAATACGGCACATGAGATCCGGACTACCCTCAGTAACTTCCATGAGGGGACTAGTCAGGTCAAGGCTACGTTGTTTGAGGTGCACAAGAGAGAGTATGAGAACTTCTCCCAGCAACCTGGTGAGAACATCGACGGAATGTTCAGTCGTTTTCAATCGATTGTGAACAAGATCCATGTGAATACAAGAAATGGGGTGTTGCCCTATGATGACCATGAGCAAGCTTGCAAGCTTCTCTAGTGCTCTAGATCAGAGCTATTTGGCAACTGAAGAAAGAGTCTATAGTTGAGTCAGCTGGCTATGGGACCCTTTCCACAGATGAGCTTTATAGCAAGTTAAAGGCTTCAGAGGTTGACTCTCAGGCATATGCCAAGATGAGTGGGCCAACTCCCAAGAGCCTAGCTCTTATGTCTGGCCCCAGCTGTGGTGGTATTGCTAACCCTAACTCTTCTATTGGCTATGCTTTGTCTCTGATTTCAGCTACAGAGGAGGACTTGAATGACTAGATGATGAGAAGCTGTGCCTGCTGTCCAACAAGTTCCAACGCCTCTACTCCAATAGGATGCGCCGCAGAAGAGGTGACAAGCTCCAGTGCTATGAGTGTGGGAAGACAGACCACTTCATCGCCGACTATCCCCAGAGGAGAGCTCAGGAGAAGTACTCCACCGGCAAGCACAAGGTCGAGTACGTCTCCGATAAGAAGAAGGGCAAGTACAAGGGCGACAAGAAGAAGCGGCCGTTCTTCAACAAGAAGGAGTTTGTCAAGCAGTACCAGAAGCATGCCCAGGAGCGCGACTGTGCTTTCCTCGCTAGCCTCAGCAATTGTGACTGGCAGCTCAAGCAACTCCGGCTCCGACAGCGACGACGATGATGAGAAGAACATCGTCGGGCATGCTAGGACTTTGCTTCTTCGACGTTGAGATTGGCTACTGCACCATGGCGCTTGCAGGAGATCAAACTGGCTCCACTGACTTGGATGTTTGCAATAAGTCCAACACCGAGCCTCAGGTGAGAGATAATGAGGATAATGCCAAGTACACTGCTTTGAAGAACCATGATCGCTTGCTTAGAGTGGCTACTAAGGACCTTATGCTTGCAAATGCTAAGGCTGTTACTTTAGAGGCTGAGTTTAAGACTATCAAGTCTAAACTTGCATGTGCTTTGGATGATCTTGCTGTGGCTAAGCAAGCTTGTGCTGTTGCTGATGAGATAGAATGCACTGATTGTCAAATCTTAGCTGTTGAATTAACTGAATTATGCTCTAAGCATGCTAGTAAATGTAGAGCATTAGAGGAGTTGAAGGCTAGACCGACTTTGCTTGCTACTTGTGTTGTTTGTCTAACCCTTAGAAAGGAGTTGGAAGAGACTAGTGCTGCTTTGAGGAAGTCTGAAAAGACTGCTAGCCCTATTAGTGCTGATTGTCCCAAATGTGAAGGCCTTAGAGGTAGGCTTGATGATTTGGCCATTGAGAAGGTCCAGTTGGAAGATGAGAATACCTATCTTAGGACCATTCTCAATTGGATTTCGACTAAGGAGCCGTAGCTTGGCATGATTGTTTCCTCTTTCAAGCTGAGTGACAAGTTAGGGGGTTCACTACCACTACACCGAAGCTGATTTTGATCAGTTGTTTGGGAACTTAGGTGACTCGAGTGGGATTCCCATTAGTGAGAAGTTCCCTATTAACCACGATAAGTCCTACTTTGAGCATGGAAAACCTAAGGATGGTGTATGGTTAGAGAAGCCATGGGATCCATCAAAGAAACAAGTGTGGACTCTCAAGCCAAACTTTGTTAAGAACCCTCTTGACACTCTACCTGTGAGGACCTTAGTTGACTCACCTCCTAAGATCTCTAAGCATGGGGTTAAGAGGAATGCTCCTTCTAAGCCCACTCCTCACCCTAAGACCTAGAGCCAACCTAAGGGTGCTCCACCCAAGAGCTACATGTGTGACTACTGCCATAGGGAGGGTCACTTGGTGGAGTTTTGCTTGCCACAGGATGAGAGCTGAGCGTAGAGAGGTTGTATGGCAGGAACGATGACAGGTACTACCAGGGTGGTAGGCCTGAGGTTGCACCTCAGTGTAGGGGATAGGTGAGACCTCTGGCCACAGTCGTGTAGGTGGAGGTAGAGGAGACCGTTTTTCTCGCGGTGCTCCAGGTGGTGGACGCTTTGCCGGCAGGGCACTGGGTCGTGAGCAGTACAACTTTGGTCCTCCTCGCCGAGGCTTTGAGAGCTACAACGGACCACGCTTTGCTAGACATGGTGACCGGTAGTCTCAGTTTGCAGCGGGACAGGGGTTTTGGGATGTTTGATTGTGATATTGCTAACCCTTCCTTTGAGCAAATGGCTCGACACTAGTTTGCTTCTTTTCAGACTAACCCCAGTGTCAGACCACATGCTCACCCTATCGGAGGCCTGGAGAACATATGGCTCATGGATTTCGGTTGTTTGCGCCACATGATCCGGCAATCACAGATGGTTCTCCAGTCTCACCCCAGTGAGCTCCAGCTAGCACATCATTTTTGGGGGATAAAGGTACAGGTAAGGTGAAAGGTGTTAGCGTTGTTCCTGTTTCTGAGAATTTTGTTCTAAGGGATGTTGCTTTGGTAGCTAACCTTGGTTACAGCCTTCTCTCTATTTCTCAACTTCTCGATGAAGACTTTGAGGTTCGTTTCAAGAAAGGTTGTTCGTGAGTTTTGGATGCTCAAGAAGATCTTGTTTTCCCTAACCTTTTGGGTAGGTTTTTCATGTTGATTTCTCGAGCTCCCCCGGTCCTTCTCTCTGTTTGGTGGCTAGTCCCTCATCTAATTTGTGGAAGTGGCATAGGAGGCTAGGCCATTTGAGCTTTCATTTGCTTGCAAAGCTTAGCTCACTTGACCTAATCCGAGGATTGCCCAAGTTGAAGAGTGAGCGTGACCTTGTTTGCCATCCCTGTCACCACGAGAAGATGGTTGCTACTTCCCACACACCTGTGAACCAGTTGATGAAGGCTCACCCCGGAGAGCTTCTTCATATGGACATGGTTGGTCCTGCTTGGGTGAGGTCTGTTGGTGGAAAGTGGTACATTCTTTTGGTCATAGACAATTTTTCTCGCTGGTCTTGGGTGCATTTCAAGGAATCGAAAGATGAGGCTTTTGAGTTTGTTCATGACTTGGTTTTGAGGTTGAGAAACGAATCTAATCACGCCATGAGAGTTATACGCAGTGACAATGGCTCGGAATTCAAGAATGATCGTTTCAAAGCTTTTTGCCACAGCCAAGGTCTTGAACACTAGTTTTTGTCCCCATATGTTCTCCAACAGAACAGTGTGGTAGAATGCAAGAATCGGACCCTTGTTGAGATGGCAAGGACGATGCTCGATGAGCATAGCACTCCTAGGAAATTCTGGGCCGAGGCGATTAACACCATGTGTTACGTTTCCAACTGCATTTTTCTCTGAGTTCTTCTTCATAAGACCTCATATGAGTTGCGCTTTGGGCGGCAGCCAAAAGTGAGTCACCTACGAGTGTTCGGCTGTAGGTGTTTTATGCTCAAGCAGGAGAACTTGGACAAATTCGAATCTCGCAGTTCTGATGGAGTTTTTCTTGGCTATGCCACGCATTTGCATGCATACCGTGTTTGGCTCTTGGACTCCAACATGATTGTTGAGACTTGTGAAGTTACTTTTGATGAAACCATGCCCAGCACAACCCCTGGCTTCGAGCTTGTAGGTGATGCTGAGTTAGGTACTACCATCTTTGAGGAAGATGATGAAGAGGATGGAGGTCTTTTTTGTGATACTGCGCCTGCTCCAGCTCCAAAACCTGTTGCTTCGCTTTCAGAGGATGAGGAGGGAGCTCAAGTACCTTCACCTTCAACTACTTGGGAGCTACCTCCACAAGATCCACCAGAAATGCAGTAGGGCCCACTGAGGTTGTAGGGGAGGTGACCTCCGAGCCACAGCCATCTCGGATGGTCCAGCGGGATCACCCTTCAACGAACATCATTGGTGCACTACATGAGCGAGTGATAAGATCAAGGTCCACTTCTTTTTGTCCGTTCTGTGGGCGTTTGAGTGACTTTCTTCTACTGTTTCACTGCATATTTGAGTCCTAGGGTCAGTAGCACTCAGTTGCTACGTGATATTGCTCAGTAGAGAAGAGAGGGTTTTGGGGGTTGCAAGTATTAGGGGTTGACCTATTCACCCCCCTCTTGGTCGCCCTTTCAGTCCTCAGTGCCATTGTGGAGACTAGGCGCCAAAGCACTTTTACCGCCGTCGTCGACGAGAGTTAGGGAGAGCAACATAATATGATAGTGATGTTTCTATCTGTGGGTCAGAACTCGATAGCCCGCGATCCTGATCTTCCTTGCCCTTGCCCACAGGCTCACCCCCCCCCTTGCGTTAGGGCATCTTCTCTTTCTGCTGTAGCGGTTGCTGGTCCCTATGCCCTAGCTGTTGCCACAGCCTTCGCTTGTACTGGTCTGCGACCTCGCTAATTGTCCCACAATCAGAGGCATCATGACTCGTGGTGTTGTGCACTGAACAAAAGGGGCCCTGGTCCTCATGCCGGGCTGCTGGTCGCTTGCCATTGTCACTCAGGGGCCGAGTTGGACCCCGGTTCTGCATAGGTCGAGCATTCCTTGAAGTAGCACTCGAGCCCCCGGTGGGGGCTAAGTTCGACTATCATGGTGCGTGTCATGCCCTGCCTTCCTCCACTATGGCACACTTGTTTGCAATAGAAAATAGGTCCGCCAGATCCACGAATTCCCTCATGGCGAACTTCTCCAACATCTTCTCATCATGCACCCCCTAACGAAAATCCAGAATGACAGAGGCTAGGTTTATGCACATAATGGTATTCCTCATCGGACTAAAACATTGTATGAAGGATCGCAGGGTCTTGCTGGGCATAAGGCGATCGAATGCAAATCTGTCTCATTGCCCAGACGCAAGTACGTGCCCTCAAAGTTTGACATGGACTCTCGACACAGATGAGACGATGAATGCACCAAATTCGAGGGGAGGTTCATGAACCATGACTGAGCGAAGCCAGTCAAGGCTACATGGAATTAATTTGCGATTACATCCTTGCCTCTCCCGGCGGCAGTGATAGTCGTGGTGTAAATTTGCAAGTACTCGATGGGGTTGATCATCCTGTTGTACTTTTTGGGGAGATGCGGCTGAAACATGGGCGGCCACACCACAGGTCGGAGTACTTCAGAAAGTGTGGTGCAGCCCGTAGCAACATGGCACCCGTGCCATGCTACAGGGGCATAGGGCACCATGTGCGGGCCTATGGGTAGGCTGGCGGCATGTTCGGGCGGTGGGTTGCACCGCCAAGGGGTAGGAACATGGGATCTTTCACCTGAGCATTAGCAGCAAGCCCTACTGGCTGCTGCATGTCTGCCTGCATACGACGCTGATCCTGCTCAATGTTGACCCTTGCTTCCTGCTGACAGCGTTGCTGGTTCAAGTGCTCATGCAGGTTCCCTACCGCCACCCCCTACCCCTACCAGGCCTAGAGTCATAGTTGGTTTCCTGGTTGCACCAGCTGTGGTTGTACTGTGTCCCATCATGTCGCAGAGAGACATGAGATCACTCTGTCCTGGCTTACTCCCCACTGGCCAGATCACGATGGGACGTAGAACTAGAGTGGCTACCAGTAACAGCCTTGAAGTGAGGAACATCATAGAGCTAGCGCTCCTTGACGGCTTGGTTTGCCCCTTCCGCAGGTGGGTTGCAGAGTAGGGCCTAGGCTACCTCTGGGGCACTAGCTGACGCACCGCTACTAATAGCGAGCTAGTTTCACGCCTTGTGGCCCTTTGGCTCGACTGGCTGTTGTGGTGCCTCTGGTTACTTACCGCGAGGATCTCCTCCAAGTGGCGAAGGGGTGCGCTGACGATGCTGCACCTCTAGGTCTATCTGTCCTTGGGCTTATTCGGCTACCCCCTCCCATGCCTACCTCGCGCGCCCAGTGCGAGAAGCTGCATGTGCCTAAGCACCTTGCATCAGTGCTCGAGGCAAACGATGATGAGGGCGTGGGGATGGAGAAGTTGAGTCGCTGTTGGAGTGGAGTGTCCTAACACCTCCTTTGGGTGTCTCGCTCAACACCATAAACTCACATGACATAGGCACACCTCTGCCCCTACCTGGCGTGCCCTGTTAAGGATTCAGCAGATAGGGTCTTCTGATTTGGATTCCTAAGAGGATCTTTTTGGGGCAGTAGGGTGGCCATGCGCTCAGGATCACGCGAGTTAGGAGAGCGTCGCCTAGATCGAAGGAGACGAGCAATTTATAGAGGTCTGGGCCGTCGGAGTGTAACACCCTATGTCCTCTCTAGTGGATTTGGATTATGAATCAGGTGCAGTATAATAGGTTCCTTCCAAGGTAGGAGATGACCTTCTCGGGAAATCTAGCTAGATGATTTGTTGGTGCGAGTTGTGTATTCTCAACATGGTGGCAGAGAGGTCAAATGTGTGTGTCCTCCTCTCATGAGCTGAGCACTCCCCTTGTATACTTCCAAGGGCGGCTGTTGTTGTACATAATACAATTTCTCCCTATCACTATCTTGTGGGTTTGCCTCCTTCTTCCATTGTAGTGGGTCTCGACTGTCATTGGGGTAGGGTAGCTTCTTCCCAAGTCCTATTTGTCTTTACCAAAGAAAAAGGCGCACAACTCCAGCTACTGCTGCAACGTTTCGAATGACCGCGGTAGGCAAAATAGTGGTAGGGATGGAGGCGCAATCACCACTATTATGGTTGTTGTGACGGTATGGCCGGTCAATCCTCGCACGAAGTGGAGTGGACATACCAACATGCTCCCATACCACGTACCAACCCGTCAGCCTCATCATAAATGTGGGATGGAGGGCGCCCTTATCCAACTGCTTTGTCTTCCCTCACTGGCATGTGGGCCCTGTTTGTAGGTTTTGCCCGCTAACCCAGGGGCTGGGGCTGCCAGGCTTCAGCCACATACCCCTTTGGGTCACCCTCAATCTCCTTGCCTCGGGGCTTACCACGTGCCCTAGCTCGGGGGCTCCCTTCTTCCCCCGCTCAAGGTCTTTCCCAAGTGTGACGTGGGCCTTGCATGTTGCTTGGCAAAAATGATGGGCCTATTTTGTACTCTTGATGGGTCCGGAGCCTCTTTAAGTCAGCCTTATGGGGGTATGCCTCCCCCGTGGAGCTAACAATGACGATGATTAATATTGAACATTCATGTGAATTGTCAATATATGATACTAACAGGGTCCTTTTTACAGGCAGCATTAGGGTCGCAGGGAGTCACCGTCACGTGGCCCTCAGTTCAAGCTCCTGCAGATACGCCATTAGCAGGCCCTCAGTTCCCATGCTTTCTCCAGCTCAAGTACGCACGCAAGGGCATTCTTTACAAAATTTAAGGGTAGCCTTTTGGTATTGTATGTATACTTTGCCTATTATTGTCAAACTAGATATATTGTTGTCAAAATAGATCGAACTGGATCAATCTAGCAAACTCCTACTAGATTAACTATATTCAGCAATGCTAGCCAAACTTAGTTTATTCGACCTTAGTTTCATCAACATAGGCAGTTATGGTCACTTTAGCTAAAAAATGCATGAAGTTCATATTCTATCAACATTTGCTCACTGTAGCAAGACTTAGTGTATTATTTCACCTCTCTTGTAGGGATCGAAGTACATGCCTCCAATGCTCTGGGAACCGCACCTGCTCTACTACCAGCACCTAGGTCACAGGTTAGTTTGGTACTTGTCATTTTCTGGGTTGGTTAAGTCGTATCGATGCTACTACTGAAACATGCGTGTACAACATATGATGTGAGAGGGCTTTGTATGCTTGTTATTGTTTCAGGAGACCGACTAGGGCTTCCAACTTTGTTCACAATCTTTTTGCCTATGGAGGTAGCAGCCACAACCCCGATGAGCCGCATGTGATGTGAGAAGGCTTCGTATGTGTGTCTGACTTGTTCATTTTCATTGTGTAATGGACCTTGTGTTAGACTTTTGTGGTTTTAAGTGTTGGACTTCATTACGAATTTGTGATGTGCAATGGAGCTTGAACACTTGTGTTTATGGAGAATTGTGATTTGGACTTGATGTCCAATGGACAATTGTGATTTGGCTTGATTATTAATTCATTTTGTGCAATAGCTGATGAGAATGTATTTATGATTATTAATTGGTGGTGTTTGAAAAATATATGTGTGTATGAACTCTGAATTTGGTTGAAAAACAGCTAGGTTCGGGGGGAGGGGGCCTGCTCACACTAACTTTCATCGGCCAGGGTAAAACCGACGAAAACTAGCATTATTAACTTCGGCTATGCCACAAACCGATGAAAGAAACACTAGTTTTCGTCGGCCTCGGAAGCTGACAAAAACCAGACAGGAGGCAGCAGGTCGCAGCGGCATGCCACGTGGCCCCTCGTTTTCGTCGGCTTCCATGTCCGACGAAAACTAGCCAGCGATGACGTGGCGGTTGGGCCGACCCTTGTTTTTGTGGGCCAACCCTAGCCGACGAAAGAGGTTTATTTTTCATTGGCGGCCGACTGAAAGACTTTTATTTTTCGTCAATTATCTTTCGACGGCTGAAAACTGGTGAAAAAACGGAAAAACCGACGAAAATAGCTTCTTTTCGTCAGTTTTGTGCTTGTTTTCGTGGGTCTTTGGGCCGACAAAAACAGTCATGTTTCCTGTAGTGATTGTGATTTGTAGGTCATAATGATGAATAATTGCGATGAGCACTATATATGTAAAGTAATTATGGTTAAACTTTGTATTTGTGAAGATATCTTGCAGTTCTAGGATGTGCTGTTATATTGTTTTGTCTGGCTCTACTGTATAATTAGTTTGCTTTGTTGAAAACACAACATTCAACTTGAGTCCTTTTTTAGTTGTTTTCCACGCATTGGCACATGTCGCAGGCTGTCCTCCAAGGAAACAATTGTAGAAATCTATTTCAAAGGCAGCCAAGTGACACCGGGGCATTTAGCTGGTGTGAGTTATGACATGGTAGTAAAATAGTTTAGTAGTGTAGTTTCACGTTTGATATATACGAATTTGACTGAGAGCAAATATATACATTTTATATATCTATATCTATACCAAATATTAAATTAAATAAGTTTCCGATGCGTCATGGCAGGTGGGCCTCACCTACGAGACACCTAAACTCTCCGCGTCCGGGGTCCGTCGAATGGAAATCGGGAAGGGAGAACGTCCTTGGCGCACGAGTGAAAAAAAAAAAACGGACAAGATGGCAAAAGAGGCCATGGCAACTCGGTTCCAGAGCAAAAGGCACCGATACGATGGCTCAACAATGAATAAATACATAGTTACATATATCGATTTATACCACATCGACTATGGAGCATTAGATATGCGAACTCATAAGAGATAGAGCAGTCGGGAATTCGGGATAACAGAGACATGGAAGAACAGGTAGGGAGACCTGTACGGGGATGCTGAAGGTTTTGAGGAGTCCGGAAGGAGGAGGTGACCGGCCGTGGGCTCTGGAAGAGCAAGCCCCATGTACGAGAGAAGAAGAGGCGTCGGAGTAGAAGGCGCCGATTGGAGATGAGGCGCCAGCAAATCTCGGCTTGGGGCGGGGAGGAAAGGGGCTGGCGAAGGAGGGGCAGGCTGGTGGGCAAGGAGATCGGTCGATTGGGGGAGGACGGAGGAGAAGCTATACGGACCCAAACACGCCATCCGACCCTACTTTTTTTTTCTTTTCATATTTCTTTATTTTTAACAAAATAACTGTTAGACCATATAAACATTTTATGTTTGTGAACATGTTCGTTAAAAGATAAGGTAGTTTTTTTCCTTTTCATATTTCTTTATTTTAAATAAAATAAATGTTAGCATATTTCTTTATTTTTAACAAAATAACTGTTAGCAAATATTAATGAGATACAAAGACCATATAAACATTTTATGTTTGTGAACATGTTCGTTAAAAGATAAGGTAGTTTTTTTCCTTTTCATATGTCTTTATTTTAAATAAAATAAATGTTAGCAAATAATGTTACTAATGAGGTGCAAAGATGGTATAAACATTTTCAAATGTTTGTGATCTCTTTACGTGTGTATAAAAGACGGAATGGTTCTGCAGTCCGACCTCACAGTATCTTACACATATACCTGGTTGATTCAGACTGCAGGAAGGAATCCTCCCTCCTAGCATTTATGCACCAACGAACTAGGAAGCTAATCGAGGAAACAAAAAGCGAGCTATGACAATATAAAACCATGTACGGACCCGGTGCAATACACGGACATTTTTGATAGTATACCGTAAAGAAACAACTCAACAACTTCAACAAAAAAATTAATAATCATGGGTAGAGGATGGGCCGGTGTTGGCCCAGCCTAGCCTGGTTCTGATTCTGCTCAAACTATAATAAGTAGGGTGGATAGATGCCATTTTTTTTATAAAGGAAGCTTTATTTCAAGATGAATTAATGTTCCGGTATCTACACTTAAAGTACATTTAGCCAAGAAAAAAAAAGAAAACATGTAGAAACCTAGAATACTCAAAGCATCCTAAAATTTCAAACTCCACATACAACTTACACCGCCGATCAATACAAATGACCTAAATTCGGTGAAAACTTGATGCAACAGCACCTATTCTCGCATACCGCGAAGTGAGATGGTCAAAGTCCATAGAAACTCAGTCGTCCTCCTCAAAAGAAATTGACAAATAGAGCATCTACGTTTTAAGACATGATTTATAAAGTGAGATGCAATAAATAAAGTACTAAAAATATTAGGAAAACATGTGTGTATACTTTTTCTTCATTTCAAACACATGCATAAGTGATGATAGTCGCAGAAATGAGTAGTGCAGTGGTTGGTGGACCAGAGCATGATATGTATAGGCTGCAAGTTGAGAGAAATAGTTAGTATTGAATTAGACATGAATTATAAAGTGAGATGTAATAAATAAAGTACTAAAAATATTAGGAAAAACATGTGTGTATATTTTTTTCTTCATTTTAAGCACATGCATGAGTGATGATAGTCAAAGAAAATCAATATAAAGCATGAATGAGTAGTGTAGTGATTGGTGGACCCTACGACGATGTGGATAGGACTGCACTATCGAGAAAAATAGTTAGGGGGCTTCACTTATATAGTACACTAGAGGATACCTCACGTTGTTTTTAAAGTGAACTTTGAAAGTAGAAATATACTGTAATTGCATGACAATATTTTTTAACATATTCATTTTGGTTGAGATTGATTCTTAAATGATTGATGTTTTATGTGTTTATGGTGTGGAAATTTCATAGCGAAGCATTTGCAAAGTCTAATAGTCGCATGCATAGATATTATTAGTCACGGAAGATCGATGGGAGACATCAATAAAGGGTCCTAGTGGATGGTGTTGTGGTTTTCAACTTAGTGGGCTCATGAATGACATAGATAGCTTGTTGTCAAGAGAAATAGAGTTAATGATCCACATAATTATATGGATATAGATAAGAAAGTATATGTTTTCGATATTGTGTTAGAGAACATAAGCAATTTCATCGTGGTCCTCAAATTTATCAATAGATTTCTAACGTTTGAGACTCCCAACATATCACCAGGTCCATTGTTTGATAGACTAGCTGTATTTATATCCTCTTAGGTTCATGCATGGTTTATAGTTGGTCTTGTGCATTTGTAGCAACATCGGTCGCAACTAGCACCTATTCACATTATATTATTTTAGCCCATATAGGAGCGCCAGTTGATGGGTTAGTCTCCCTTTCAACTAAAATCAACCAAATTAAACTGTCACCACGGTTCCAGAGAAAATTGCATAGCTAAATCCGTCGGCTGCCACTCCTATATGACCAATTGTTAGATTTTGATTGTTTGAAAGAAAAAAAAGGTACCGATTGTCAACGTGTGCTGCCCAAAACGTCGTGTCAGAATAATCCTTATAGCATGGAGACAAACGTTTTCAGATGGTTTCTTACACGTAGCTGAAATGAAATCCCCTGTTTGAGCGAGGCGCTAGCTAGTTTTCTACCGTTTCAAGATTCATACGCACAAGCCATGAACAAATCAAATTTATGTTGACAAATTTACAAAGCTACTCATCTGATTCTTCGAAACGTGGTGCCGTTGAAACCATGAATAATGCTCATGGGATCATTAGTCCGTGAAAAGGCAGAAATAATAGTCAAATGTTTATTCCTCTCACAACGAGCAGTTGCTTATTTTGGCCAGGATAGCTACGCTACAGAGAAGACAAGTCAGCGAAAAGAGTCTTTGCTCTCTACATTTCAAAGGCAGCAGGTTAACGTTGGTTTCAGATGCTACTTAAATTTGACTCGTCCTTCAACCTTGATGTTTTAGTTTGTCTACATGATCAGGTAATTAAATATGAAGCTTTGTACACCTCCTTCCAATTACTTGATCTTTTGAGAAGGAATTCAATCACCAAATTAGATTTAATAGCGAGGAACATGAATACTAGTCACACTCTTAGGTCAATTGGGTCAACCATACACGACCTGTTCCTCATATGTAGTGGAGAGGAGGAAATAGCGCAAGCTGAATGACTGAATCTATCAGCTGCTCCGTTTCAGCGGTTCTATAGAAAAGAAGAAGGTACGAAAGTCCTTAACAAGTTATAAGATTTTTATGCTAAACTAATGCCGACATCTGATTATTTCAAAGAAATAAAGAAGGATATATAGTCAAACAGTGTTGTCGAAACTTATATGTCAAATGTTTAGTCGAAGGCATACATTTCTTAGATGGTTTCTTGCAGCTGAAAACCCACCGTTTGAGCAAGGCCCTAGTATTTATGCAAGTTCAAGATTCATACGCACACACAAGCTTGAACATATCAGAAATAGGTTGACGACAACATATAATCTGTTATTTTGTACCGGCAGATGATAGCTACGAAGAACTTTCGCTAAACTAGCCTTTAAACCAACTTATTCCATCAACTCATGCTCACATGGGAAATTTATTTATGATATTAAGTTTCAGAGTAAAATGCATCAGCAACGCATACACGGGGTGTCACCTCGGTACATTGCGTTCAAAAGTGTATTTCTAGGTGTGTGTGTGTGTGTATAAACTTTTAAAGTTATTTTTTACCACATGTCCATCCTCTGAAATGGAAATCAGAATAAATCTCAAAGGCCCATCATACATAAAGGATGTGGTGGGAATTTAGTCCCATGTGAGAACTAGAGAGAGAAGATAGCCAATTTAAATAGCATGAGATTGTGTGTGAGTCGGTTTCCTATCTTTTTTGTGAAATTATCCCAAGAGCCACTCGTCCATAAATTAGAATTCTCTTCTTCGATACACAAGAGAAAAACCATTCTAGGATTTTTGGCGAGCAAGCTCTCCTTTCCTCAGTGATGTGCATTCTCAAGCTTCTCCACTCCTTGCTCTGACGATGTGACGACGGTGTGTGCTTTCATTGGTGCTGCTTGTTCTGAAGCTTATCCAACCCTTGCGTCAATGTGACAACGGCGTATGTGGGGAGAGTTGTGTCCCCGAAACCTCGCTCTGAGAGCCAATGGACCGGCTCCATTGCCTTTGGAGTGATGAGTAATTGTCAATAGAAGTCAAGACCCAGAAGGACTTGGGCACAAGCCGTCCGATGGACTGGAGGCCCTCCGATGGACTGGAGGTAGATGGAGAAGAAAGTCCTCCAAAGGACATGAGGCATGCTCACCGTCGGTCGGCCATGGGAGTTCAATACATGGAGGAGCGTCACGGCGACGGCAAGTGTAAGACCTCTGAAGGACGACGAGACGACCTCGATGGACAGGGGATGCCGGGTGCCACCGCGGTGCTCCAATCCGAGTGCATGGCGTGAAGACGTGCAAGTGCGATGGCGAATTCGCTCAAATCCGCCACCTTACCACCAAGTTACCAAGACTTGGTGAATGGGCTCAATTCTCGCCGAGATAGAGCAGAGTGGGTTGTTCCAGGCCCAGGATGGAAACACTAAAGTTTCTCAGTTTCTGATTTCAAAACAGGGGGTCGATCGGCGGATTTGGACTACTGGCTACATGGACATCATCCAGAAGATTGTGTGCAACCGAAGAAGATCAAGACTCCATCGCGGACATCCGTCCCCGAGGAAGTTGGGTCTTTTCCAATTTAGCCCCTGCGGGTGTTTCTGTAATATAGGGGTCTTAGTGCAAACTGAGTCGGTTAGGCTTGGGCTACAAATACCTAAGTAGCTGGTAATTTAGGTGACTCTTCCAGCTCTAGAAACCATAGGCTTAGCTTTCCACCCAGCCAAGTGCTTAGAATGAAAACCAGGGTGCTAATCTAGGATTTGGAGTCCACTAGAGCTAGTACTTTGCATTAGTGGGAGGACGAAGGGTGGTAGGCTTGTGAGGAACCTTGTAAGAACTGATTTCCCTTTCTAAACTGAGGAAGATTCATCCCCATTTCGAGTTCATGTGTGCAGCCATCTCTTTCCCCCTTTCTAGGTTGGATTTTGGATGAAACTCAAAGGCTTTTGGTGATTTGCTTTACCCGTGAGTTAATCCAGTTCTTTTGGCTCTTTTGGACTTACTAGGATGTGGAGATTATGACTTAGTTCATCTCAATCCCACAAGATTGCCACGAGCAAGTTTTTCTTGAGTTTTCCCCTTTCTTGCCCAAAGATTGCCTTCTCACGAGATCTGAAATTATTGCTAATCCCTTGGTCATTTTGAGTTGATCTTTTGGGAATAGCTTTGGAATAGGGTCTAGATAGCCTATGGAAAATCTCGTAAAGTTTGGACAAGATTTGGACATATTTAGGGTTTGAAAACTCATTTTTGCGACTGTACCGGACTATCCGATACAACCACCTGATTATCCAATCCCACCGGACAGTCCGGCAACTTGTACCGGACAGTCCGGCGTCAGGTCTGCTTGGGGTGTTCCACCGGACAGTCCGGCAGCCACCACCGGACTATCTGGTGTCACTAGACAGTCCAGCCCCTAGCACCGGATAGTCCGGTGTGGCCTAGGGCTGCTGCCCTGTTTCTGATATTTTGTTTTTCCGCTGTGTTTTTGCGTTGGATTTTCTTTTCCCACTGTCTAACCATACTCTTTGCTTGCTATGTTCCAGCAAGTCGCATTTCGGTGCGGTGAGTGTTGAGTGGTGAACTTGCAAGTTTCGGTGCTTGCAGTGACTTGCAATCCGTGTGGTCATTGAGTTGGATGCTCTTTCTCGCCTGGTGCATTTCCTTTCAGTGGATGGCACCTTGTGCTTGCTAGACACGTATCTGTTCAGTGGACGGTATCTAGCATGGGTTCTTGTGAGTTTTCAATGCACCAAGTTTGGGGGTCGTGATTTTGAGTTATCAAGTGCTCCTATTCACCACCTCTCTAGTCGCACGTGTCGGTCCTACACGCTCTATTGAAGAACCTGCTTGGGTTGAGGTGAGACATCGCTCTACTAAAGAACCTGCACCGGTTGGGGCAAATCAGGTTTTTGGGCAGTGACCACATTTGATCTGCATCGCGATGATCTACGGACTTCATCAACGCCACAAATTCATCCTTGAAAAGAGGCAGCCCGGCGCATGAGCTCCCGCTTGTGTGGGGTCTGGGGAGGAGTCGGACCCACTTGGGGTCTATTGTATGCAGCCTTTCCCTGCATTTCTACAAGAGGCTATTTCTATGCACACACTTGAGAGCCAATGGACCGGCTCCATTGCCTCTGGAGTGATGTGTGATTGTCAACACAAGTAAAGACCCAGAAGGGCACAAGTCCTCCAATGGATTAGAGGCCGTCCGATGGACTGGAGGTAGATGGAGAAGAAAATCCTCCGAAGGACAGGAGGCATGCTCGGCGTCGGTCGGCCATGGGAGTTCGATACACGGAGGAGCGGCAAGGCGATGGCAAGTGTAAGACCTCCGAAGGACTGCCGAGTGCCACCGCAGTGCTCCAATCCGAGTGCATGGCATGAAGACGTGTGAGGGCGATGGCGGATTCGCTCAAATCCACCACCCTACCACCATGTTACCAAGACTTAGCGAATGGACTCAATTCTCGCCGAGATAGAGTGGAGTGGGCTGTTCCAGGCCCAGGAAGGAAACCCTAAAGTTTCCCAGTTTCTGACTTAAAAAATGAGGGTCGATTAGCGGATTTGGACTACTAGCCACGTGGACATCATTCAAAAGATTGCGTGCAATTGAAAAAGATCAAGACTCCATCGCGGTCATCCGTCCCTAAGAAAGTTGGGTCTTTTCCAGTTTAGCCCCAACGGACGTTTCTGTAATATAGGGGTCTTAGTGTAAACTGAGTCAGTTAGGCCTGGGCTATAAATTCCTAAGTGGCTGGTCATTTAGGTGATTCTTCCACCTCTAGAAACCCAAGGGTTAGCTTTCCAACCAGCTAAGTGCTTGGAGTGAAAACCGGGTGCTAATTTAGGATTTGGAGTTCCCTAGAGCTAGTACTTTGCATTAATGGGAGGATGAAGGGTCGGTAGGCTATGAGGAATCTTGTAAGAACTGATTTCCACATCTAATATAAGGAAGTTTCATCCCCAATTTGTGTTCATGTGTGCAGCCATCTCCTTCCCCCCTTTCTAGTTTGGATTTTGGATGAAACTCAAAGGCTTTTGGTGATTTGCTTTGCCTGCAAGTTAATCCTATTCATTTCGCTCTTTTGGGCTTACTAGGACGTGGATATTATGACCTAGTTCATCTCAATCCCGCAGGATTGCCACGAGCAAGTTGTTCATGAGTTTTCCCCTTTCTTGCCCAAAGATTGCTATCTCACGAGATCTGAAATTCTCGCTAATCCCTTGGTCATTTTGAGTTGATCTTTTGGGAATAACTTTGGAATAGGGTCCAGATAGCATGTGCAAAATCTTGTGAAGTTTGGACAGGATTTGGTCAGATTTAGGATTTGAAAACTCAATTTCTGTGACTGTACCGAACTATCCAATACAGCCACCGGACAATCCAGTTCCACCGGACAGTCCGGCAACACATACGGGACAGTCCGGCAGCTCCACTGGACTATCCGGTGCCACCTGGACAGTACGACCCCTGGCACCGGACAGTCTGGTGAGACCAGGGCTGCTGCCCCATTTTCCGCTATTTCATTCTTCCGCTGTGTTTTGCATTGGATTTGCTTTTCCCACTGTCTGACCATACTCTTTGCTTGCTATGACCTAGTAAGTCGCATTTCGGTGCGGTGAGTGTCAAGTGGTGAAATTGCAGGTTTCGGTGCTTGCGATCTCTATGGTCGTTGAGTTACTAGATCTTTTTTGTTTGGTGTGTATCCTTTCAGTGGACGGCACCTTGCGCTTGCTAGACACGTATCTATTTAGTGGACGGTGTCTAGCGTGGATTCTTGTGAGTTTTCAGCGCACCAAGTTTGGGGGTCGTGATTTCGAGTTTCAAGTGCTCCTATTCACCCCCCCTTCTAGTCGCACGTCTTGGTCCTACAACACTCATCCTTGAATTTAGAGCAATTCCTACTATAAGTTGAGATGAGTTCCCTGCTCGCGGTCTGTTTAGATGCGTTCATGATAGGTTTGATTTGCTATATGAGATGCTTTTATTTGCCATGTGTGGTTTATCATTACTTCATATAGTTTGATTTTAGGAATCACTACATCTTTAAAGTGCATAATTTCCTAACACCATCCTTTCCACATGGGCTTAGAGATTACATGAAATGCTAAGTTGGCTCCCTGAAGCGACTCTTGGCTTTCACATTTCATCAAAGCAAAATGCGAGTGAGACAATAGTTCTCTGCTATGTTAGGTCATAGGATGAGGACAATGACAAGACTCTACTCTTCAAGCTCACCATAGTTAGCCATTAGCCAGACTCAAGGGTAGACCTAGGCCCATGGGCAACCCTAGCTACCTTCCTGAGCTCTGGCACAAAGGTTATATAGGCTAGCGATGGTCAGCCATGGCCTTAGCAACTCTGTTAAGCTGAACATGGCAACAAACGCTGCCTTTAGCTTTGACTCGGCTCAGCCTTACCATCTATTGGTCCACCGCCATAGCCTAGAGTACCAGGTCCTCAACCTTGTCCACCCCTTCCTCTATGGTGACCAGTAGGTACAAACAACCTCCACTCAACAACCAAAATCTCTACTTGGGCATCGATAGGTCCACCATCTCCTCCACCTCTCATGACATGCTGAGGAGTAGCCATGCCTCGGTCCTCATGTCGAATGCAAAAACATTGTACAAGTCTCTAAGCCACAGAGATAGTACATGCTGGGCACAAACTAGGGTCATCTCTGGGTAGTGGGAGACAGGCAAAGCGGCATGCCCACTAGGGTGGCGGCACATGAACCACAATGAGTTGATTACCTCACAAAGTAGGTAGTCCTACATTGTGATAGTTATCGTATTCACACTTGTAGGTTTGGCAGATCCCACCATATTTATCCACTATGATGTACTACCTCCATTCCAAGAAGAATGTAACTCTAGATATGCACATGATAAATTCAGCTATGCACCTAGTCGAGTAGTTGGCTTGCATAGCTAGAATCAGTGTTAGCCTAAATGCTAAACGGTAAACAGTCGGTCACCTACTATTTAGCCACTATTCAGTGCTAAACTACCATTTAAACGGGTATAAACGGTGGATGAAAAGCGTAAATGGACATGGCTCATGTGTTGAGGCCACATGATTCAAGTGCTTGCCAAGTTGAAGTCAATAATGGTGGCTTTCAAGCTATACTACAACTATAGTTAAATTCTTGAGAAGCAATCTCTACAAGAAGCAAGTACTTAAGTTCAAGATGCAAGTCAAACAATATGGTCAAACAAGAAGCAAAGATTGTGATAAAGGCTCTCGAAAGACTTTTATGTGCATTATAGTGAAGAGCTAACATGCAACCATGACCAAGAGAAGTATGCAAGCCATTTGAGTCAATGAACCCATCAAGCCTATCAAGAGGCGCCAAGATCGTAAAAGGCTAGCGCTACAGCTCAAAGAGGATTGCTCTAGCAAAGTGTTCAGTTTGGCACTCTCTTCATGAAGTTCAAGTTGAAAGCAACATTGATCAAGAAATGACAAGCTCAAGTGAATCACAATAGAATATTTCATATCCTTGAGTATAGGTATGCCTTACTATCAAGAGGGATGCTAAACCTAGGAAAGAAATTTGCCAAAAGTATGCTCAAGCCTAACCACGGAGTCATGCGAGAGTTTGTACCCTTGGTGAGTGCAAACTGGGCAAAGCCAGGCCATACTGGCTTAGCCGGTATAGCACATCGGCTTAGCCCGTGTTGCAAGCAAGTTGGCAGATTGGTCAGATCGATGGGCCAGGGCTTACATAGGTCTGACCTTCTAGTCATACACCGGTTGGACCGATGAGCATCAGTTTCATCGATGGTCCCCCTGACCCTTCTGTAAGCGTCTAGGCCCCTATTTGGTGTTTTGGTAATTAATGACAACATGTGTGGACTAACAATTTCTTTGAGAGATTAAGAATGTAGGTTGGTCCATGAGAAGGGAGCTACACCAAGTGGTTGTGATGCTAGAGTGGAACCTTGGTGATGGAGAGCTCAAAGCAAAGGTAAAACAATAGGATTTTGTTTTACCGGTCTAAAGGTCTTTAGAGGATGAAATTGACTAGATTAATAGGCTAGAGAGCCGTACTATCAAGAGGGGTCAATTGTCTTTACTTGGGGGATCTCTAGTGCCTCATAGTTCATATAGTTGATAATATGCATGAGGGCTAACACGTCTCTTTTGAAAAAGGGGGCTTAACTGTGATCTACAGGCTGTCCGGGACCATGGGGTGGACTGTCCATAGAGCTAACACTTTTGGTGGACAAAAACTGGTGGTTTCTGTGGTGGACGTGATTGTCCACGGTGGACTGTCCAGGGACCTGGAGGCGAACTATCCACGGTTGAGAGATAAATTCCACCGGTTTGTTGTGTTCCCTGTTGAGGTTTTAGGGTTGAACGATGGACTGTCCGGCCTTGAAGTGCGGACTGTCTGCAGTGCTTTTCTAGTACTTGGGTAGGGATCCTGGTAGCCACAGTTAAGGTTTTTCTTATTGAACGGCGGACTGTCTTCGCTTGTGAGGCGGACTAGTTCGCGGTTCATTTTTCAGGAGGCTGCATGAGGGACAGAGTCACTGCGGTTTGATTTTTAAATCGGTTGAACAGTGTACTGTCCGGGCCCTATGAGGCAGACAGTCCGCAGTTCATTTTTGAGTGACTCTGACAAGCATTAATTATGAAACTAGCCATTGGTTTTCAAGTGCGGACGGTCCGGGCCTTGAATGTCAGACTGTCCGCGAACTATCTATTTTCATGAGTTTCACTCATAACGGTTAGTTGAGGAGAGAGGGAGTATATATACTTGGTGTCCGAGGGGCTGGGCATTACTTTTGGCCGTTTGGATCACTTGTTGAACATTCTCGAGCCTTTCCTCTCTTCTATCTTACTCATATGTTTTAGGATTGCATTCTAGTAAGATTGAGTGGCACCTAGTGCGTTGCATCAAGTGTTTGATTTTTGGGGCACTAAGGAGATCATCAAGCAAGGTCATTGTCTTGTTACGCTTGGAGGTTGCTGCCTCCTAGACGGCATGGTGGTGGCTGCCGTGGAGCTCTCCAAGGGAGATCGTGGAGGAACTTCGGTGGTGCTTGTGAGAGGCTTTGTGCTTGCCTAACTGGAGTGGTGAAAAGCAACTCTAGTCGATATCAAGGTTTGGAGAGGTTCATTGGTCCGAGCCATCTCGTATGCCAAGTGGATTCTTGGTTCACCAAGTGGATTCTTGGTTGGGAGCGGTAGGATTTCATTGAATCCACCTCAACGTGGATAAGCGGTGACCAGCAAGTCATCGATACCACGGGAAAGTTTCGATCTCATGTGTGGTGATTCCTTTTCTCTGTTTACTTTCATGTATTTACTTTGAGCATTTACATTACTAGAGATTGAATTGCTATCTTGTCACCCTAGGTTGCAAACCCACTTAGCTCAACATAGGCTAGAAGATTTGATTCTCATGTGGTTCTAATTAAATTTGCCTAGTGTCTTTGTTTTTAGTTGAAACCGTCTATTCACCCCCCCCCCTCTAGCCAGTTATCTCGATCCCACAAGTGGTAACAGAGCGGGTTACTCCTTATTTTGTGGATTTAATCATACCAAAGTTTAGTTATGGCTAGTGGAAGCAATATTCATGTGGGGAAACTGCCTCGCTTTGTTGTGCACCGTCTTGTCTGATGATGATGTTCTGACCCAATAATGGCTAGTTTCTTGGGGGTTGAGTATTTAAACACTCCCACCTCCTTTGGAGCTTGCTGCTGACTCTCCCACGCCTCTCATACTTCATAGAGCATAGAAAACACACTCCAACCCTCTCTTTGTGAGATTGAGCCAAAATTATGAGAAATCTTGAGTTGGGTGTGAGATTCCAAATCATGTGAGCAACAAAGAGCACATAGTTGCTTTGAGCATCAAGTTGGCAATGTTCATTCCGATGGACGTGTTTGTTACTCTTGGAGGGTACAACCTCCTAGATGGCTAGGCGTCTCCTGAAGGCCGCTCGGCTCATTGTCGGTGTCACAAGGAAAGTTTGTATCACCCGCCAGTACTGGGCATTTTAGTGTGTGACCTCATTGTACCTTGGTGGTTGGTGAAGGGAAGATTAGGATTGAAAGAGACCCCTGCTCTTGGTGGACTGCCTCAACGAGGAAGTAAGGTCTCCTTGGTAGAGTGACCGAAGCTTGAGATAAAATCCGTGTCTTGTGTGCTGCGCTTGCATTCAAGCATTTACTTATGCATTTACATTCCTTGCAAAGTTACTTTATGCTTCCACTTTATAAATCTTGTGTGCAAGTTTAGTGTGTGTAGGTTCCTAGTGCTACCATGATCAACATCACCAAAAGGAACCACCTCAGCATAGCTCAATACCTCGACAAGCAACTTGGGTTCTTGTTGAGCATTGGGGGAGCTATGTGTGAACAGCGTAATACCGGCTTAGCCTGATACCAGCGGCATAGCTGCTGTGTATCATCGGCTTGTCTAGTGTCAAGCTGAAAGTTGGTTTTAAGTTCTTTTTTCAGGGTCTAAGCCTATTCACCCCCCCTCTAGCCAACATCTAGGTCCTTTCATGCTCAAGGCCATGAACTCCTCCAGCAGACACAAGATGCAATGTACACCGCTCGATGCGAGGCGCAAGCTACTACACTCATCAAGGGTATAACTACCAGTAGCCACAAGCCAAGCTCGTTGCGATCTGTCGGACATGTCGCCAGCCAAGACAGACATGTCAAGATGGACATGTCGGGGCCTTCTGTTATAGGAAGAAGAAGGCGTTGCGATCTCAAGCTCGTTAGTCTTCACATGCTTCTAGTAGTGCTAGTGCTGGAGTGTCTCAGAGGATTGCACATGACACTTCTTGATTGGTTCCCTCTCCTACTGTGCCTCCTTCTGTAGTGCCACCTATAGTCTCCTTCGGAGTCTTCTTCATTGATTCTTGACTATACTACAAAGCTTCCTGTGACCTAGGTCTACACATGCCGCAGTGCTTCGAGCCCTTCTTCTGATGAGCCATCTCCTTCTGTTGCTTCTTCCTCTGAGCAGCTTATTCGGCTGTGGCCATCGGTCTCGTCAGCCTGTCGATCGGTATGGCTTTAGACCAATTACTTGGCAAGTTTTTGCTGGTACTGTCCTTTCTGAGCCATCTTCCTATTGTGATGCTATTCTTTATCCAGAATGGCAGCTTGCGATGGCTAAGGAGATAGCTGCACTTGAGAGGCACGTGGGATCTTGTTCCTTATCCCTCTCATGTCCACCCTATTACCTATAAGTGGGTCTATAAGGTTAAGACTCGCTCTAATGGATCTTTTGAGCGCTATAAGGCTCGTCTTGTTGCACATGGTTTTCCAGCAGGAACATGGTCATGATTATGATGAGACCTTTGCTCCTTGTTGCTCATATGACCACTGTTCGCACTCTTATTGCCGTGACATCTGTTCGTGAGTGGTCTATCTCTCAGCTTGATGTCAAGAATGCTTTTCTTAATGGTGAGTTGCATGAGGAAGTCTATATGGAGCCACTGCCTGGGTATTCTGTTCCTGAGGGTATGGTATGTCATCTTCGTCGCTCCCTCTAGTGGCCTTAAGCAGGCTCCTCGTGCTTGGTTTCAACGTTTTGCCTTTGTGGTTATGGTTGCTAGTTTTTCTACCCGTGCACATGATCCTGCTCTATTTGTACACACATCGTCTCGTGGCCATACTCTTCTTCTCCTCTATGTTGATGACATGATTATCACTGGAGATGATCCTTAGTTTATTGCTTTTGTCAAGGCACGTCTGAGTGAGCGGTTTTTATGTCTGATCTTGGCCCTCTTTGTTATTTTCTTGGGACTGAGGTTTCCTCTGCACCTTATCTCAAGAAAAATATATTCAGGGTCTTCTCAATCGGATTTCTCTTACTATAGGTACAGGAGTTAGCAAACATGCACAATAAGTTTGAAGCTACACTGTACTTGTATAGCTATCAACTTTGAAGCTAGTATGTGGAACTATCCTAAAACAGACAATAGGTTTGTAAGATAAAGCATTGTGCTTAATGTTTCTGACCAACTGGTTCAGGCTTCCAAACAAAACTATGAATAGCATTCACATGCTACCATCATTTTTGTTCCTTTTCCTTTCTGGAACTTTACCTTGCTGCAGTTTTGAGTGCTATATTTGCTTCTTGATATACTACAGACAAATCCTGATGCACCTTGTAAGCTAACGTATTTGGAACAGACTCTGCAATCTGTATGAAATCAGGAGTTATCCCAGAGTGACACCAGTGTGAAAATGCACTTTGTGTCTTCTCTCATTCTGTTCTTTCGCTTCTTAAACATCGGCGCGGGGCCGCGCATTCGAGCCATTATGGCCAGCTCATTTATACATGGGCCAGTGTGGGTTAAAAAAATAGTTGCCAATGTTATTTATCTGGAGCAGGTGTAGTGTTTCGTCCAAAATCTTCTTCAAGTAAACCTGTGCCATTTCTCGAGCGCCCGTTAAGCCATGTAATCCGTTAGTCTAGTAACCGTTAGATCCAGTGAGAACATTATATTGTTCGTCCAATTGCAGGTCATTTGGGTCTTTTGCTCATTATGACATAAACATAAACAGGGCATCCTCGAGACCTCGACACCTCGAGAACCCACTCAGCCACTCGTCCCGTTCGCATCTCTGCCTGGAACCCTGGACGTCCGCGCGACAGTGGAGAAACGCACAGTTTCAACTATTTTGTACTCAACAAACATAATGTATGTGATGTAAATGTTCTGTTTTAGTCATGCACAAGGCCACGTTGCATGTTATGTACTTCAATGTATTCAGTTTCAAAGTAGCTGAATGTGTTATTACTACAACGCTGGTACCTACCCGTTTCTAAGGTGTTAGAAAAAATAAGACTATTTCATATTTTTCTTTATTGTAAGCATATACTAAACTTTTAATAAGCACTGTGCACACGTGCGCATCGCCTCGTGCCCAGCGAGCGCGTGTGGACTCTTTCTTTTCCTCTCACGCCCGTGACTTAGCAGGAGAGGAGAGCCTTCACTTTTAATTAGGTGTTTTTCCCCTTCCACTAGGCAAAATGAGACTAAAGAGTTCCACCATACTTTACACACTACATGGACCTTTGACATTTTGTAGGAATTAATAGATGGACTAAACCCATGTATTCAACAATTCCACTATGGTATTTTAGACAAAGTTGGTTGTGCAATAATTTCACAGCTCTTTATATGATCACTAAACTCATGGCTCTAATATTCTCCCTACGATTTGATCAGGAATTTAATTTCAGAACTCCTTGAACTCTATAAAGGATTCTTACTTCCTCGTCAAGTAGATATAGTCATATATTGGATTTAGTCCCGTATTGGAAATCTATGGCTTCTAATAATATTCTTTACTTAATGTTGGAACAAAATCAGAATTATTAAGTACCCAGTACAGCAACCTTTACTACATTTCCCACGTGCAAATCCATCTCGCCTGTCGGAATCCGCTGATAGGACACATGGCACGTTCAGTGGTCATTTACAGACTTATTCAGGGCATGTTTTCAACCATAGTTAGTGTGTCAGCTTCTCTTTCTCCTTCATATTCCACTGCAAGAGAACGGGCGAACGTCAGGTTTGCATCTCTGATTGCATGCATCTCCATGGCTGCATCTCGTATCGGCATTCGCTCATTTGGTTGCTGCCTCGAGCATGATATGCCGAGCCTGATTACAGAGACCAAACACTCCCGAACTCTGCTTCTTGTGGTCTTATCATTTGTGCCATTGTGCAACCATATTGTTGGATCAGCTATCTCCAAGATTCTGTGTGGGAGAGCAGCCTCTGAGAACTTGTGAAGACCTAATGATTCTGGACTTCTACCCGTAAACATCTCAAGCTGCAATATCCCAAGGCTATAAACATCACCGAGAGTTGAGATTGGAGATCCTTCACCGTACTCTACAATTTGCATTTTTTTACATCATCAACGTGCAATGTTTATGAAAGAACTATGGTCATGGCAAAGAGAATGCAACAATGTCAGTTACCTGGAGCAACATAACCAATGGATCCTCTTATTCCAATCATGCTATTTGAATTTTGCTCAGCTTTGTTTGCACTTTCAACCAGGATCCTTGATATGCCGAAGTCTCCGACTCGGGCACTCATGTCTTCTGCAAGAAGGATGTTACTTTGCATTCACATCACAATGAACAATTGGCGGCTGACAGTGATTATGAAGATACTCTAGAGCATCCATGACATTGACCGCAATGTCTAGCCTCTGATCTAGGCTCAGAGTGTTGTTCAGAGTCGGAGTGCTAAATTTCTGATGAAGCCAACCATCTAAGCTCCTATTTGGCATGAGTTCGATAACTAGTGCCTTGTAATCTTGACCCTGATTATCGATGCTTGAGCAGCACGTGATGATCTTTACGAGAGAACTGTGCCGTACCCTTCTCAGGACCTCACATTCAGCCTGGAAACTCTTGGAAGACCCTGATTGCTGAAGATTAAATATTTTTGCAGCCACAGGTGTATCCTCCTCACCTTGCTAGACTGCATTTGTAAACCGAGCCATATATTCCTTTGGCAAGCAAGTTAGAATCTGAAAATCCATCTGTTCCCCTCAACAATGCCTGGTACGAAACTCTTTGGCACCGTTCCTCAGTAGTTGTGCGTGGAGCTTGACTTTTATGTCCATGTTTAAGCTTCCAAATAGTTGCAGTGACTGAAACTAGCAACACCATTGCTCCTGTTGTTGCCAGAGCAATCATCAGAGTTTTGGACCTGTCCTTTTTGCTCTCCCTCACAGGCGATGCGTGGAACATGGAGCAAAGTGAAGCCGAGGTATTCCACCGCACAGCTTGCTGTTTCCAGTAAGTGATAGCGCAGTCAAGTTCCTGAAAACACCCCCATTCAGCACTTCACCGTCCAAATCGTTGGAGGATACATCAAATTCCAACAGCGATGTCAATTTCTGTAGAGACGCTGGGATTAGACCTGACAGGTTGTTGTGTGCTAGATACAACTCTTGCAACGCGCCAATGTGGCTGAGGGCGTCAGGTATCCTATCAGACAATCTGTTGGCGGTTAGGTTCAGCACCTGGAGCCCTTTTAAAGTCTGCAACGACTGTGGTATGCTTCCTTCAAACATGTTGTCATCCAGCATCATTGCATCAATGACTCCAGTACTAGACAATTCCCGATGGTATCAGATATGTGGCCAGACAGTTGGTTTCCTGACAGGATCAACTGGTTGAGATTAACCAAGTTACCAACTTCTGGTCAAGCCATTTAGAGCTAGTTTGGCAACCTCATTTTCCTCTTAGCATAAAGTTTTCTGACAGACCAAGAACATATAGATTCCTTAGCTTGCCAAGGCTTGTGGGGATTGGTCCTTCCAAGCTGTTACTATATGCGGCAATCCTAGTTTACCGACGCTGTCGGGGATCACTCCGGATATTGAGGTGTTTGCAAAACCAAGGATGCTTAACCCAGCTAAGTTGCTGATGTCCTGGGGGATGTTGCCGGAGATACCACTACAGTCTGACAAATCGAGATACTGGAGCGTGGCTGACAGGTTTACCACTGAGCTGGGCAGTTGGCGACCGAAGGAGTTGTCACCGAGGCTCAGCTGGACTAGCTGGCTGCAGTTGGCCAGTGAAGTGACGAGTTCCCCGCCCTCTGAATCGCCTGCCTGAAGCAGATTGTAACGCATGTACAGGTACTGAAGACGGTACGGTGCAGCCCCCCGAGGTCGCGAGGTACAGTCCCAGTGAAAGCGTTGATCGAGAGCTGCAGGCTTGTGAGGGTAGTGAGGTTCGAGATAGAAGAAGGTATGCCTCCGGCGAGCCTGTTATTGGCGAGGCTGAAATCTTGCATGGCGGGGAACTTGCTGCCGATGTCGGCGGGGATGGTGCCATGGAGCCGGTTCCCTTCCACGTGGAAGGCCCTCAGCGACGACAGATTGTTGTACACCGAGGGAGGGAGCACGCCGCGCAGCTTGTTCACGGCGAGGTCGAGGACCTGAAGGCCAGCGAGGTCGGCGAGTCCCGGTGGGATCGTGCCGTCGAGCTGGTTGTTGGCCGAGGGCGAGGTGGCGTAGGGCCGACATGTTGGCCAGCGACTCCGGGATCGGCCCCGTCAAACTGTTGTTCTTGAGACGGAGCACCTGGAGCAGCGTCAGCCTGTCCCCGAGGTCGGCGGGTACGCGGCCGCTGAGGTTGTTGGCGTCGATGAACATCTGCTCCATGGACACGCACGAGCTCAGGTTGCCGGGGATCTCGCCGGAGAAGGCGTTGTACCCGAGGTCCAGGTAACCCGATGAGAATGGCTCGCGGGCACGTCGCCATGCAGCGCGTTGAACCCCAGATCCAGCGCGCGGAGGAACGTGAGGTTTCCGATGGCCGCGGAGAGCGTCCCCGCGAGCCCTCTCATCGGCAGGTCCAGCCCCACCGCCCGCGGCGGGCTCCTGCCGCTGGTGCACGCCACTCCCTCCCAGCTTTAGAAGTCGGTGCTGCCGTTCCAGGAGGCCAGCGCGCCGCCGGAGCCGCCGCCGCTGCGGAGCTCGGCCTTGAATGCGAGCAGCGCGACCTCATCGCCGCCGCTCGCGCTCGCCGTCGTGGCTATCGTCGTCAGGACGATGAGGCCGATCAGCATGGTACACAGTAACACAGCGAGCTCCGTCCACGACATTGTCACGCCGTTTCTTAGCTTTTAGTAGTTAATTGGTGGGAGGAGCAAATGGGTGATGAGAAGAGAAGTTGCTACTTGCTAGCAGCGCCGTATAGTACTACGTCTGTCGTCTGGCTCGGACTCCCGGTCATCGTCTTCGCGTGCCAAAGTCGAAACTGAAACGGATGCTTCCTTTTTGACGCGGGCCGGATGTGTGCGCCAAGAAAACGAACGTCGATGCTTGCTTTTTGACGCACGCCGGATGTGCGCGAATGGAGAAGAGGTCCTGTTGGTGACACCAAGACGGCCGTCATCTTTAGTTTCTTCATTTCAAGTGATTTGCTAATATGAATTCGTGAAATGTGTGGCGGCCGTGTGCGTCTTCAGTCACGTCTTAGTCACCCAGCTGAGGTTTGTCAGTGACTTCATTCATCAGTCACGCTTGCCGCAGCGGTGACGACGTGGCTTGGCTTCTTAATATTTTCCAAGCTAATTAATACTACCACATTTCAAATATAAAGAATGCAGACAATTATATGCACTGCCAGAATCTCGACGGAGATATACTCCTACATAATAACATATAAAAAATAATTAGAATCTGGACGGAGTAGATAACTAAAAGTTAAGCCTTTTATAGAATTATTAATATTTAGATACTTGGCTTATATATTAATGAAGTCGGAAATTGTACGTAAATTGAATTTCCCATGATAAATTTTGCTTTTATTTGAACTGAAGGCTAAAGAGAGGCAGCAGAGACCATTAGGAACACCGATTCGAACCCCTATCAATCTAGTCTACTGGTTATCTGGTCACATTGTTCCTCACGCTGAGCAGTCCGGGGTGTTCTGAACCGCTGATATCCACTAATTAGCACATCGTACTAAATTTCTGAAATAGTACATTTCTACGTTAAGGAGGAAGAAACCTATACAGTACGTACAAAACATTGGTCAAAGTTCCATATTGGCACTACAATTACAACAATCTAAATATTGGTCAACTTATATAACAGCTACATGGTGTATTATCTACATATATACTCTGCTCCTATGAGTAACTAAGGCTACTCATCAGTCATCACCAGCCATAAACAGGGTGCTGTACTTGAGGCGGCAGAAGGCCCATATCTACACAATGCTGATTAGTCATAGTCGCGTGTGCCAGGAATTGCACCAGTCGCCAACCTGAGGACCTCGCTGCCTGTTAGGCATCGATGAGCAAACGCCAATCCACCGTCCATAATGTCTGATAACTGATGTTGTGCATTTCTCCTTGTTTTGTTTCTACTCCCAGATTGCCCAGGCTTAGCAGCCTCAGTCATTCAGAATCTTGTCAAGGTCCGAGTACTCCATGAATCGCTCAGTTGCTGCCTCCCATGATAGGTTGTATCTTTGTTCAGAGGTTAGAGGCTGAGGCTCTCTATCCATTGCCTCTTTCACTCTCTCAACAAATTCCTCTGAAGTCTTGTATGTCAGGCAGTTGGGAAATGACATGAAAAATTCGTTTGACGGATGTTCTGCACAGATAACAAATTTCCCCATTGCAAGGGCCTCTGCTGTGGCTGTGCACAGGACATCGCTAATGCTTGGATTTATAAAAACCTTGTACCTGAAAATAATATAAACATGATGAATTTGAAAAAAAAATGAAAACAGACTGATTAATTAATTAATTAATTGAGTCTGACGACCCCATATAACTTTTCATATTTTATCATACCCATGGAGTGAATTATCTGCATGGTCCCTTCCCTTGAAAAATTTAAGGCTCAGATCCAGCTTCCTGGCAGTAGACTGGACTTCTTGTGAGTCCTCACCACTTCCGTATACATCTAACTTGAATCCTTCCAAGTCGCTTTTATGTTTAGCCATCAAATCAATCAGTTCCCTGTAACCTTTGGCCCAAACCATCTTCCCAAGAAAATATGCTCCCTTGGAAAAAGACGGCGCTCCACTCTCCCTATTCGGCAGTTATTTTCTCTCCAATCTTCAGGAACTTTGGGTTTACACCATGAACAGTTGCAAACAATAGACTTGGGTAAATCTTGAGTTGCCGCAGAAAGACGCAAGACCTACAGATGGATACTAGTAAGAGACTGTTCAAGGGAATTAGCATGATTAATAAAACAATTAAGCTAGACAAATACCTTGTCACAGTATGCTCTGGTCACCCAATTGTTGATATGTTTGACAAGAAAAGCTTGCAAAGCTCCATTCTTCTCTCTCTTTATGTATTCCAGGTAATTTGTATGAACCACACCAACAACATGGTTGAACTTGTCAGGTCCAGCGTTTCCCATGATGATACCAGTTGAGATGCTCTGGCTCTTCCAGTATTGCTATATCAGATTCCCTTGATGGTATGAACTGAGACTGTATCACCAGCTGGAATGATGCTACGCCGCTCTTTCGAGAACTGCAGGGAATATAATATGTCAATTACAAGTCACTAAAAACTATCGAATTTGACATCAGATGCATTAGATAGTAACCTTTCC
The DNA here is from genome assembly GCA_030272315.1 of Paspalum vaginatum. Classification (NCBI taxonomy): domain Eukaryota; kingdom Viridiplantae; phylum Streptophyta; class Magnoliopsida; order Poales; family Poaceae; genus Paspalum; species Paspalum vaginatum. The sequence continues at coordinate 15,529,378 of CM059015.1, forward strand.
AGGATAGAATGATATCTTGAAGTTTGATTCAAAGCCAAGTCTTTCCTCCAGCCAGTTCCTTATATAAGTTTCCTGCTCCTCATGGTGAATTGAAGGTCATGCTATTTGGGTACACCAGTTCTTGGTCAGACTTGCAGAGCCAAGGCTACTACCAGTGTCACATCTTGTTTAGTACCTTTTGAAAGATATGCCTGCACGGAACAATGGATTAACTGCTGTTCCTGTCATCCAAGGTAGGCTTGCTGTGGTGACTATAGCCACATGTCTTTTATTGTCCGAGACCTCATATTTCACAGGTTCACTCCAGAAACCATCATCGGCACGATAACCAGTACTTTCGGAGCACACTGGCGATTCTCAAGTCAAGTTCATCTGATGAGTTATCATTTGCAAGCAAGGACATGTCTTCTGAAAGTGAATGGCTTTGTTTCCTATACAATGTCTCCACTAGTCTGTCACATTGATCTGGACCACAGTATATGAACATTTAAGAGGGTTAACTTTCCGCTAAAAAAATAGGATACAGGTGCTTGTTTGTGATTTTTATCTATACCTTTCCGTACACCAAGCTGATCCAAAAATGGTTCAGACTGCCTTACTAGATTTGCCAGTATTTCAGTTAGATCTAGTGGAGGAACTTCCTGTATCAAGCACCAAGATTATGTTAACAACAATATATATTCAGCAATGCATTATCAATTACTATCAAATATCTAAAAAAATGGTGGTTTATTTTCAGTCGGAAAGATTCACAATTCAGCATTACAAAGCATCACACATATATGTCTGCATGATCCAGTGTATAGAAAATTTGACAAGAAAGGCAAACGCTGGTGTGAAGATCATTCATCATTTCAGAGTGCTCATCCAGTTATTAGAAACCATCCCCTTTTAACATGTTTCTTAACCAAAACAACAGAAGAGAAATGAGGATATAGACAAATGGACCAGGGGAAAATAACACCCAGAACACTCAAAGTGTCACAACTCTGTTTGACACCAAATAAAATTATCCGCAAAAGTAGGTCTTGAGACAGCAGACAACCTTTCATCAAAAGAAAACATATACAAGTAATAATCTTCATAGTTTGTGTAGTTACCTTGGATCCTTGAGACTCAATGTTGAATGATTTCTGCACCAAAAAGGGAATACAAGTAAGTACTTTTGTTAACTATGAGGCTCACACAACCAAATAGAACCCAGCTTTTCCAGCTGATTATTATGATTGCACATGTTAGTTCATTTGAGATTTGCTCGATCACTAGGTCATCAGTGGAAGAGAGATTTTATTGGTATTAACCTCATGAAGTTAATGAATTTTTTAAGCAACTGCAACTTAAATATCATCATCATCATTCCTCTCTTTCAATAAAAATCATACAGTCAAATTAACGTAATCTTTCAATCAAAATCATAAGAACTGAAGTCCATGCATACAAATGAAACTGAGTTGTCCTATAATTGGGGTTGTACTCATATTTTTGCAGTTTTCTGTTATCTTACTTCGATTACAATTATCTTGATCCCCAGTGACATTTATGAATTTCTTTCACCGTAGCCATTTAATGATAATTATATTCAGCAGGGGCTCTGTCATTTGACATGAATGAAGTAACCAGTGCCAGAATTCGCCACTTTATCATGAGCTTTCCGCCGCTTGGTTCAGATTGTTCCTGAGAGTGGACTATTTGCATTGGGGGAACTGTAATCCTAGTAATTGGCTGGTGTTTAAACCAAAATCCTAGGGCAATCCACCGAATCAATAGTTGGGATAATTAGGGAGATGGTTGTGCAAAAAATACCAGGCTGGACTTGAATTTGTCAACGAGCTCGCCGGTACTGCGCAGCCCCTCGAAGATGTCGCTGCTCTGGCTCCGGCGCTCGAACTCCTTGATGCCGTCCCGTATCATCCTGACCACCTCCCACTCCTTGCCCTCGTCGGCCTCCGCCTCGGCCTCCCCTCTCCAGACCGCCGCGCGCCTCCACCGCTCCCCGGCGTCCGCCTCGGAGACGATGGCGTTGCGGATGGCGGTGATCCCGGACAGGTCGACGCGGGCGCGGGCGGGCCCGCGCGGCGCCCAGCCCTCGAGCACCCTGCGGCCGAGGTCCCGCTCCTGCGCCGCGTACCTGCGGCGCAGCTCGGAGATCTTGGGCTGGATCCGGGTGCGCACGAACTCGAGCTCGGCGATGGGCGCCCCCGCGGCGAGGGGCGGCGGCGGCGCGAGCGGCGTGGAGGCGGAGGCGGAGGCGAGGAGGTGGTCGAGCTCGCGGTCGGCGAGCGTGCGGAGGGAGTCGGCCCGCGCGCGCATGAGGCGCAGGTCGGCGGTGGCGGAGTCCCGCACCTCGCGCCACCCCCTGGAGAGGAGCGACGAGAAGGCGCTGTCGTCGCCCCGCCCCGGTCCGAACCCGCCGACGGAGACCGACGGAGGCGGCGACGCCCTCACGTCCATGGCTGATTGCCGGCTGGCCGCGGCTAGGGTTTTGCCGTTGGGGGGGCGCGAGCAGTTGAGGAACACAGCAATAGCAGGGTCTGTTGGGAAAGGAAAGAGAGACGGGGGTGAGGAGGAAGACGACGACCGATCGACGAATTCGGCGACGCGTTGATTCGGGCCAGAGGGAAGGAAGCCGTGCTGGCGCTGAGGCATCCGGGACTGGCGTGTGGGGTCGGCGTGTCAGTGAGAGTGATTGGACTGGAGGGGATGGATCTGCGGGACCCATGGATTCCAGGTTTGTGGTGAGATGGCACCCAAATCTTTACGTGCGGTCGAGAAGGCCAGAAGGGAGCGGGGGAATATTCCAGGACATGCGGGACGCGCTCCAACTCCAAGGCCTACGTACGGACCCAGTTTTTTCCGGTTGCCTAGCTTGAACGCTCTCCCTCGTCACCAGCTTCCGCCCTCCAAGGAAGGCAGGATATTCGCTTGAAACCGTACCTTTTTTCAATAGAGGATTTTTCGCTTTAAAAGCTGGTGGTTCGTACATTGGCTGCGCTCGAGTAGGGACAGCGAAACGGCACGATTGATCCACGTGGCAAAAATGCCATCGTCTTGGCGTCTTGCGACGGGTACGGTATAATCCAGCCACGCATATTCCCTTCCGGAAGCGTGGCGTTAGGCTGTCTCCGACGGTCGACTGTGTGTTATTCTGGACGGACCGGAAGGTAAGTGAAAATATTGATAGTCAATGGAGATATACGTTTCGCTAGAGACAGTTTTAGACTATTTCATTTTTAAAAACTAGTTTTGCAATCCTATTTTTCTAATAGATTTAGAGAGATTTTAGAGAATGGAGGGGAAATTAGACTAATTTCCTTCACATTTCTTCAAATCCAAATCTTTTGGAGAAACGGGGTTGCCAAAAAAATAATAAGAGGCCCTCGTCCCCTTCCTCATTTCAAATTTCATACGTACATTTTATCATCTACAATGTAGAACGGTGCGAAACAGCAAATTTTTATTTTGAGGCACACCCTTGGAGGCAGCCTTATTAAGCACCCTATTCCTTTCCACATTCGGCACAGTGATTTTCTATTCTGCATATGCTCAAAGCGGATACTTGTGATTTGTTTAGAATAGCTCAAACAAAAGTCGACAAAAAGATGGCTCCGATCGGCAGAGCTTTTTGCCGACTGTGCAGCCACTAGCTGCAAGTAGCAGCTGTTGAGTCCCTCACAAAACACTGTACCAGCGGTACAGCACAGCCGCAAGTCATCTCTTCCGATCAGAGTCGATATTAAAACCTAGACATAATCCTGCAAGCACTTGTTTGAGTCTGGCGATCACAAAAGAATTGCACGTATTCGTAATAAAAAAATTAGCAAAGATGGAAAACTAATATTATAAATTCATACATATATTCCTTACTCAGCATTTCCTATACAGAAAATATTCTAGCTTCACTAATTAAATTTTCAGTTTACAGGAAGATATTTCCTCTCAAAATAATATTTTAGATCTAAGAAACAATATCTACCTTTATAAAATAATATATTCTACTTTCATAAGAAAATATTCTATTCTCATGAATGAAATATTCTAACTTCACGTAGAATATTCTACTTTCATGAAAGAAATATTCTACCTCAACAAAAAATATTATTCCTATCATAAATAAACAGTACGTTCAAAATAAGAATGTTCATGTCATAAAAAATAAGAAATAAAAAAGATATAACAAATAAAAAAGAATAAAAAGGGAAGAAACAAAAAGAGAGAATACAACTCATGCCAAAACACCTGCACACCATCGCAGAGGCACATCGAATGGATGAACGAAAAAGGGGGATGAAAGAAAATAACTCACGCCAAACAGCAGATACAGCATGCCGAAAATGCGAAACACAAAGAAAAAAGATCACACTTCCTAGAGGATACACGCCTCGACGCCTGGTGAATGAACAGAAATGAAAAAATGGACCTGGTCGCTGAACAGAAATGTGTCACCTGATCCGAAGGAATAGAAAAGCAGGGAAGAAAATAAAGAGTAGAAGATATAGGCTGAATTGAAAGAGTCGCAAATAAATCAAAGGGGTGACCGGAAGATTTCCAAAATAACACATAAAGCACACGCTCTTTAAAAAAAATGCATGCGTGCTGTTCATTTTTCATGAAATCGGAAACTTCATAGCTATATATTTGTTTTTATATAACAAAAACTTTAAGTGCTACACGCCATTAGCATATATTATGAAGAGCAACATCTTCTATGTTTTAACCAGACCAATATTTTTATATTTAGGTAACAATGTTTTTCTTAACTATGAGAAATTTATTAATTTCTTCATTCGAAATTGTAAGGGGTTTGCATGTCATTTTCTATATCCATATTATATCACATAGATGTCAATAAAGTTAGAAATATATACAAACCACATACATAGGCCAAAACCTTTTACAATTTAGAACCAAGGGAGTATAACTTTATGATAAAAATATCCTAACTTCATAGCTAAGACATTATAGCTACCAAAAAAATAATGTTCTAGATTTATGAAATGATATTCTAAAATTAGAATAATGATATTTTACACGTACTATAAAAATATTCTAACTTTAGTAGCAAAATATTCTAACTTCACAAGAAAAATATTCTACCTTTACCCCCAAAAAATCAAACTTCTTATATAGATGGTGCTGATTAAGTATTGTTAAAAAGTAAGAGAATAAAAATGAAACAAGGAGTAACACTCATCACCCGTGTGATTTTGTTCACAATTTTCATTCACTTTTTCAACTAGTCAAACACATGCCACAATAGCAATAAAAAGTACATCTTAACTGAATGTATTTAACTTTAACCGAATGAAAACAGATAGACAATGTAGATTTACCGGCTAGCAAGTATAAAGAAAAAATAAAACAAAGATTATCAGATATCTTGAAATATATATAGCATATACTTACACATAACTAATAATGTAGGTTAATACCTACATTGCCAAGCAAACTATTATCTCCTATCCTCCCATATATTAATGACCAGGAAAGAGTAACACACCAAGTGGCATGAATGATATTTACATAAAATATGTATACCACATTTATGGAAAAAAATGAACCAAACGAAACGTACATAAACACACATTGTGTACTTGTAGAACAAAATACAGGCAAATAAATGTAGACTTTCATAGAAAAAAAGAGATAAAACAGAATATGCACACCTTATGTACAGAGAGAAAACAACTATTGATGTCATATAACATGCAGGTAGACAAAAAACTACATGCAAATAAAACAGAGGAACGATATTTTAGCTGAAAACTTAATTTATGTAGTGCTGAAAAACAAAAAAATGAAAAGAAAAATAAACTATGGCACGTACACACGAAGGAGAAAATGAAAAGAAAAAAAAGCTCCCCTGCGCACACACCACTCGCCACGGCAAGAGGAAAAACAAAGTAGGAGTAGAAAAGAAACACGAGTCTCATCAGAGAAGGAAAGAAACATGGCCGCGGCCAGATTGTACGAGAATGAACTGCGGGCTGCGGCAGACCATCATGGAAAACAATATCGTTAATTTAGATAAATCTGTGAAAAAAATCGATCATGGCTGAATGAAAAAAAAAAAAAAGGAAGGCTGCGTGGAATAAAGGCCTTAGCCCAATAAAAAAAACGGCCCAAGAGATACGCAAGTGCAGTTCGTTCGGCGACGCACAGACTATAGTTGCGTCCCCCACTCCTCCCTTCACTTTCCCCCATCACACCTCTCTCGCCCTCGGCGCCGCCGACTTGGCGAGCGGTCGCCCCCTTCGCCGGCCTCCTCGCCGGCCTCTTCGCAGGCGACGAGCACCCGCCAGGTATGACCGCCCCTTCCCATCCTTTCCTTCTCTGCGTAACCGAGCAATCCAAACCCTCCCAAAACCCTAATGCAAGCTCTTTGTATTCGGATCTGACTCAATTACAAGTACATACATGTATTGCTCCTACCGACTTCAATCCTTTGGTTTCGCGGAAAACAGAAGGTTCGATTTTTTTTTATTTTTATTTTTGCAAAAATTGTCAATGTGTAGTGGAGTGCACCCCACCCCATGTGACGTCTCCTGTGTTGGGTCTGCTGTTGCCTGTGTTTCTGATCACTTTGTTGTGTTCATTGGCTGCTGGTTTTCCAAATGAACAGAAGGAAGCAGAGCCAAAAGAGTAAGGCCATCAAAGACACAAGGGCTTGTTCTCGCCATGTCTCGGTCACCGCACCTCCCACCCCGCTGCCCACCCCTGGGTCCTCAGATCACTCGAAGGGATGACAGCCTGTTCACGCAGAGCTGCAGGTTTCCATCAGGGGACCCATTCTTTGGTGAAGCGCCGGGCTGGCTCGATGATCTCCTCGCAGATTCTGGGAAAGCTGCCAACCATGCTCCTCTCAGAAGGGCTTGTAGCGATTCTGATGCTATCTTGGATGCGCTGTCGGCATTCCAGAGCCCAATACATCCAATCGAGGAAGGGGATCCAAGCCCAGGTGGCGAGGCTGAGGATGTGTTGGATGCTGTTGAAGGTGGTTCTGTTGTTGAGGCCAGCTGTGTTTATGGGCCGAATTCGCCAAGACAGAAGAGTAGGCTGACAACTTCAGAGAGTTCCATGGTAAATGCTGTGCTTGAGAATGTCCCCAGCAACCCCTTGCAGTACCTGACCATCGACGCCTCCTGTGGTGCGAATGGTAATGTGGCCAATGGAACTGCTGATGCCAGTGATGCTTATGGCCATACTGATCAAGACAAGTCATTTAAAAGGTACGCTAATGTTTATCGGTGAAATATGTACTGTGCTTTCTTCAAATGCTCTCTGATTCAGGAAGTAGAAGCTCCTGCCAATCAATGTAGTTCAAACTGTGTGTGCACGTGGTGTATTCAAAACTTAGTTCTTTGATCCTCATTGCTTCACTATTATTAGAGAAATAATTTCCTCTTGGCAGTAGTTCTGTAAATACTTGACACTCCTCACGTAGTCATGTTGTCCAACAGTTAAAGTCTTCTGTTGTTTATATTCCGATCAGGCTGCTTCTTTTCCCAAGATGCGTAAATTACATAGACTGCTTAGTGCTTACATATTAAATGGATCCTGAACATTAGTATATCAGAAAAATACTTAATTTGCTGATTTTATACAGGATTTACTAATTAGAGGCACTAAATCTTCTAACTAAAAGTAGTGATAGCTTTTCACTGCTGAATATAAGAAATTAGTTTTGACAAGCTTTCTTTGTTAATGGTGTTGCATCTTCCCATTTGTACACCAATGTTTTCAAGTTGGCTGGTCGGACCTGGTCACCTAGGGACTGACCAACCGACTAATTAGTCGACGACCAGATCAGACTAATCGGTCCTGGTGAAGTAGAACAATATCAAGCAGAGCTGCAGTAAGAAGCCAACAAGCAGGGGCAGCAGATGCAGAGACCAGCAACAGTTAGCAGGGAGCAAGGATGAAGGGGGGCGGCTGCTGCTGCTTGCCTGCTTCCTTGCACGGCCAGAGAGGAGCTGCCGGCGCGGCCAGAGCCTGGTGGAGTGGGGGGTGGGGGGGGGGGAGAGGATCTGGAGCTGGTGGTGCAGGGAGGGAGGGGAGGCCGGTGAAGAGAGGGTCGGAGAGGAGCCGCCGCCATCTGGAGCTGGTGGCGCTGGGAGGGAAAGAGGAGGCCGGCCACCGGCGGAGAGGACGGAGCCCGGGAGCCGCGATTGCAGAAATCAACGCGGGTTTCGCGCTAGCGCCCGCCTCTTCTTTCTCCCCCTCGGGTTTTGGCTCTGGATTTGTGACTCTTGCAACCCTAACGGGCCCAGTTGCATCTCCTAAAGCCCAAGTGCCAATTCAAAAGTGCCAACCTAGTCGCCCAATGCCCTGGTCGACCAACTAATCTTGATTAATCGATGACTAATCAGACGACCAGAAACCTGGTCGCTCTGGTCGAGCTCACGGTACCGACTTGACCGATTAATCGCGATTAATCGGACGACTCGAAAACACTGTTGTACATACTCAACCAATTCTAAATAGTGATGCAAAAATAAGTAATATGTGCCTTTCAATGGATATATTTATACTACATCAAAATTTTCTGTATTATTGGGTATTCTTTTGTGCCAAATTGTTTTCTGAAATAATGATGAGTGGAGCTGATAATATAAGCTTTGACCATCCTGATATTTACTGCTCTACTCACAAAAATCCATGACTAATATTTTAATTTAGATGTTTGATGTTACCAAGCCAATATATTATCTTTATATTCACACCATATTTATGCTTGTATCTGGAATGCCGAGTTATTTTTATGCACTGTAGTTTAGGCCTCATATACCTAAGGCTTTTTGTTTGATGGATATTGAACTTTTCTAGTTGAAATACTACAAGGCAAAAGAGAACATGTCATCTCCATTGAGATTCAATATTGATGCCTGCCTACTCAGCAAACCAACATTTGTGCAGGCGTTCGGGGCAGAGATCTAGGGTCCGGAAACTTCAGTACATTGCTGAACTTGAAAGGACTGTTGACTCACTTCAGGTTATTTTGTTGATCTTTTTGTATGCCGTGGGCTTCAGTTGTACTTAATGTATGACAGTAATGTCATTGTATTCTTTCCAGAACATGGGAACTGATTTGGCTGTCAGAGTGGCATCGCTTTTCCAGCTTCATAGTGCTCTATCAATGGAGAACAAACAACTGAGGATGCAGATTTCTAATCTTCAGCATGCAAAACTAATTAAGGACTGGTATGTCCGAGAAACATCATGCTCTTCTTTTAGTTATATATAGAGCTAGTAGAGTACAGTTTATAGTGTGCATCCTTTTTAGTAGCATATGGTTCATGTAAGATTTGTGGTTATGCAACAAGGAACTCTAATAAAATGGCCATGGACAGGAATATCATGCGAATTATATTTATGGACAAAAATGTTGCATTATTATCCCCACATATTAGTTTAGGCTAGGTTGCTAGGTATGAACTATTTGTCATTTACTTTCTAATGTTTATAAATTATTAGTATGGAATATTGTGATTATGTGGCTAGAGTATCATGGTTCCAGAACTACTTTCAGACTCACCTAAATGGAATGTTTTTGAAATGAAATCTGCAGGTCAGACGCAGGCCCTAAAGAATGAAGCTGAGAGGTTGAAGCAGATGACTGGCCATCACCGCCGGAGCAGAAGCGTCGCTTCCTGCTATGACCCGAGCCCATTTGGAGCAGACGCATCTGCAGTCAATTGGCAGATACCTGACATGGCGAGGCTCAACCTGAACGGCAGCTCAGTCTCCCCTAGAGGCAGCTATGGCCTGTGACAGCAGCCGACCCTGATTCCCCTCAGAAGAAAATCCCTAGATAACCTTTCACTAACCATACCCAGGCATAGATTTGAGGGTCTATCTTTTACTAGGAGAGTAGGGCGTACCGGTCGCTTTTGCGGAAAGTTACAGAGGCTATCAGCATAGTCTCTCGTAGAGTGCCTTAGTTAACTCAGATTTGAGAACCGGTGAAGTGGAGCAAGCTTAGCTGGCTTGCTGTTTAGCAGTTGCAATCTGCTCGTTTGACGCTCTTGCATGTGGCAGTAAGTTGCAGACCATCTCCCATCCATGTGTTGGGCTTCGGTCGCCCTTTGATTATGGTTTCTTCTGGTTTCTACCTCCTAGCCATCCATAGGTTTTGATGGTCCTCATGCCATGCCATTTCAAAGTTTGTGAATTATGATGGCGTCTGATGATCTTGATGTGACTGCATTCTCTGTGGTGGTGGTGGTGGTGGTGCATTGTCGTGATCTCATGGGGATGCCTCAGGCCAGTTTGGATACCATCAGGCATCAGCCAACTATTAGATGTGCTACGCATGTCCTACAACGATGCAATCTTTTTTTAGATAAACTGGTAGTCACGAGAAATGAAAAGGCTCTATAGTAGACGCAGTAGCCATGCCCCTTAATTTTTTTTTAAAAAAAACAAGAAATTAGTTACGCATGTGTTGGAAAGGAAATGAAATAGATGCAATTAAATATGCATGCACATTGTGAAGAAAAAAACAAATAAGTAAACACACATACACCTTCAAAATGTTGCTCTATAAATTAGAATTGCATTTTTTTTGGATAAATTAAAGTTAAATGCATGGGCCGCTTTTAAACTTGTGAGATGGTGCTAGATATGTCTAATAACTCTAAAATCGCACATATGGCACCCCAATTGGTTGTCCACGTGGCATTGCCAATGTGGCCTTGCCATGTCTCTCTTCTCCATCCTCTCACATCTCACAGTGATTCTTGCGGCTGCCTCTACTGGCCCCCATCTCCTAGGGCTCACACTGGCGCACCTGTTGATGGTCGGCCATCTCACTGTTGTCACGATGCCACCACCAAATCTTATTAGGCCCTTGCTCCTTTGACCTCACCTCCACCACCACTGCATCGTACCCTGCTCAACATTTATCCGTCACCGCTCAACCTCGCCCCGCACCTACATAGGACCTCGTTGGGCTCCACTCCCCCGATCTTCTGGCACCTATGCCCACAATCTCAGCATCACCATCGTTCGACCTTGTCAGGCTTGTAAGGTTGGGTGGCTACTGCAATCATGTGGGCACTGTCACTGGTGGCCCGAGGACACACGGAGGAAGAATAGGATGCCGATGTCCACGCTGAAGAAGGGTCTGCTGGCAATGAAGGACAGCGGCGACAAGTGAGAGAGAGGAAGGAGGTGCGGTGAGAGCGAGGGGTGAACGGAGAGAGACGAGACTGATATATGGACCCCACATGTCGAGTCCATGTGAGTGCGCAAACATCACGCCACATGTCAATGTGTATCTCCTGAATCGGTATGAACCTAAATGGCATGCTTAAAACAACATTACTTTGAGAGTTAATGGACATTAGATGGTAGAAGTAAGATTTGAGGATTATTGGGCCTATCTATTAGCACCTCACAATTTGCACCCATTTGAATGTTAGAATTGCATTTTTTATGGCGCGGAGAAAGCATAAGAAGTTAAAAGTATGAAGTAATTTGGCACTAGCTTGCCTATTAGCTGAGACTCCTACACTAAGTAGATCCAAACAAATAAGACCTTGGCTGAATGAGAAGGAAGACCTACAAGGTTACAACGGCTCTCAAATTCAATAATGTGCAAGGCATCTCTTTAACGAACTTTCTCCAAGTATAAGAGACACTTTTACATAGAAACCTCACTTTTCTCCATGTTTATATAAGCTTTTGCCACTGCGGTGGATTGACGAGTGAGTGAGGCCCATGATGCGGGTGTGAAATAATTCTCCACGCTTTCCGGTGGCTACCAACCGCATAGGACCCCAGGACCGGCCTTCGCTCTTGCTGCTGAACCAAACGAGGCCCTAGAACTAAAGATTCAATGGTAGGTGACCGCGCGCAGACATGTGCTTGTGCAATAGTTGGATAATGCCTGCTTTTTGTGAGCCTGCCGAGGTCACGTCATGTTTTGTTGAATTATTTTCAGTTTCTTTACGGCCGTAGAATAATATTTTTCTTTCACAATTATTCAGTCGGAACAGCTGAAAACAGCTGCAGTTGTAGTGCAGCCAACAGGGCAACGTTGTGTCTCTAATCCTGATGGCCTGGATGGGCTTACAAGTGGTTGTCTCCGTGGATTTTAAAAACACTCTATGTGCTGACTGGCGGCTTCTTTATATGGATAACTCCGAACAATATTTTGGTCTAATTTATCCGTAAAACTATTTCATTTGCTCTAATATTAATGATGTTTCTCTTTTTTCCATATAAATCTGTGGAGTGATACTGGACTATAACTTACTCTAAACAATACATTATATTTTTTTTTAGACTTATGTCACCACCGTCTATATTTCAAACTCCACTATACGCTCAGTGTGCAAATAGAGTTTTGTATAGAGTTTTGTATTGTACATCCATATCCACGCTGTGGCTGGCACCAGTCTTACAATCTTGTAGTTGCAGGGTTGATTGATTTGTTATTAGATGTCTTAGCCTATCATGGCCGTCGACAGGCATGTGCGAAGTGCGCGATCGCACAGGGCCCCCAAATCGGCAGGCCCCCAAGTGGGTAAATCGGCATGGTAGATGAAACAACGATTCAATTAAGCGCCGAGCGATGCAGCCGCCAACACCCTCCTGTGCCAATTCATCTACTGATCCTTGATCTACGCGCTCACTCTGTCCTTTGGCATTGACGGCAAGATAGCAAGGCAGCAGAAGGCGCCACCGTCAGACCTGTCCGACGTACGATTTGAGCCCAACAATGGAGCACTAGTCCTCAAGTAAGTCTGACCAAGTTCATAAATCATAAATTCTTGAAGTAGATAAGAAGCCTACATGTGTCTAAGTGAGTTCATACTCTTTTGATGGTGATTATTCAATTCATCAATTGCTTGATTAGTTCTTAAATTTCCCCTAAACTTTGTCCTCGTTTTGGTAATATCCAGTAAGCCAATACTATAACATACTAAGAGGAACTCAAATGGAATGGCAATATATAATAGCACGTAAAATGATGTTTTTGATGAATATTAATTATAAAAATAGAACTGGAGAAGAAATACTGACATATGAGTTAAAGTATACCTTAGTTATATTCAACATACGTGAGTGTTTTTTTTCCTCAAAATTTAGGCCTAAAATGTATTTCGCTCTAGGGCCCCAGATTTTTGGAGACGCCCTGCCTATCAGAAATAATAGCAAAACATCCCGGATGTATTCTTTAACCTAAGTTATGATGACAGTTGTTATCCTACAAAATTGGAACTTCAAAGTCAATTTGTTGTTGAGAGATAATAAAATAATTAAAGGGGTAAATCAAATCAAAATATTATTTAGTGGTTATTCAAACGATGTACTTTTCCCACACTTTTGATAGGACTTACAACTTAAATATCTAGTCGAAGGGAGAACGGGTTTATGGTGCGCCGCCAAAGACAAACATAGAACGACTTTGGCTAGCACAAAGACAAAATATATCATCTTTGTGAGATAGGGCTATGGGCATATAAGTCACGTGCATGAACAAAGCTCACCACTGGGCAAAGGGGTGGACATGGAACCGGATCGGGCGGGGCTTGAGCTCCTTCTAGCATTGCTGGAGCAAGAGAGCTCATCTTAAGCCCTATTTATAAATATATAGACATAGAATCTCAAAAGAAGAAGCTAGAGAACAAAAAAAAAAAAGAGAGAACCATTATTAACATTGTTCTCAGGGTCTGTTTGGCAGCTTCTCCCCGCGTAGCCTGGCTTCCGTCCGTGGCCAGCCTAGAGCTGCCTAGGTTATTGTAGTACAGGAGCTCTTGTTTCGCTGATTTGGCCACATAGCGCGCGGTAGCTATTGTTTGGTTTCCTCTTAGCTCTCCCGTCCTTCCTCCCCTCCGCTCTCTCTCTCCTCCGGGCACCTGCCGCCGCACGCCCCTCCTCCGCCCTGGCCGAGGCTCCACCGCATCGTCTTCCGCCAGATCCACCATGGCCGGACGCTTCTCGAGGTTGGCCCGAGTCCGCTTCCGAGGTGGGGAGGAGCTGATGCTCCGTCGGCGGGGTCCGAGGCCGGACGCTTCCGCGGCGAGGTACCCTGAGTGCCTGCGCAAGCATGCTGCGGTGCACGGCAGCCACATAGTCGACGGTTGCGGTGAGTTCGTGCCCACTGGGGACAACGCGCTCAGGTGCACCGCCTGCTTGTGGGTGCCACCACAGCTTCCACCGCAAGGACGACGCCCAGCGCCGCCCGCGCACGCGCACGCGCCGCGCATCCCGCTGCTCTTGCCGCTGCCCACCCCCACTATGTGGCGAGGAGGAGCTACTGCTCTGGCAGCGGAGCACTAGGCCGGACACTTCCGCGGCGAGGAGAAGATGCTACTCCGACAGCGAGGCCTGAGGCCGGACGCTTCCACGGCGGGGAGGAGCTGCTACTCTGGCGGTGGGGCTCATGGCGACAGGTGGGCGCGGCATCGGAGGAGGAAGAGAATGCCCGGGCGAGTGCTCAGCTAGGGCTCAGCGGGCCTGACTAGGGGAGAACGGCTGATTCGGCCGTTCCCTGGAGCCACCCTCGGGGCCTCGGGCTGCGTTGCATAGGCCTAGCTAGGGGGACGGCCCAAGCAACCAAACACTGAACCTCGCACTACGGGGTGACCTGGCTAGCTCCCTAGCTCGGCTGCCAAACAGGTGTGCACCACTAGACAACAGGCATATGCAGTTGGTGGGGAAGATAAGGAGCCAATCGATGGCACCACCACACATTCCACACAACGGATGTACTCCCCTGATATATGCTTGAATATACAAGACTCTTCGCTGGGAAGTGTTTCGTGACATTGCGGGCCGTCTGCTCCCTCGGCGTTTTGCAAAAGGGGACTCGACGTCGGAACTACCAACATGATGAAAAAAAGGAACAGCGGAGTACCCCGATTGGAGCGTGCGGGCGGGCGTGCTACGCCCCACCAACCTCGCTTCTCCCCACTAGGCCTGGAGCCCCGGACAGATACCACGGCCATGAGGGACAGCACCCACGCTAACCAACGCCTCGTAATCAGCTTTGTACTATTGTACAGAATTGCACAGCAGTGATGATTGGTTTCATCTTGTTTGGATGGTGATTAAAAAAATACAGTATCAGTTGAATTTGTGTTTCAGAGGTCAGAGTCACAGAGTGTTTCGTTCTCGGTAACTCATTGCATGCATTGATGATATTATAAAATCTAGCTCTGGATAGAACTATGGTATGGATTCTCAAAATCCAGGTACCGCCAAACCTAGTTACTCTCGCGCCCCAACTTATGGCAGATTGGCAGGTACGAATTTGTTGAGTTTGATTGGTAGTATAATCCTAAGTATTTTATTGATCAGGTGGCCTCCAGATTTGCACTCCCCTGCCTTACCACTTGGCCATGCCGCCAAAAAATCCGATTAAAAATCTAAAACAGAACAAGCATCCATCTACTTAGCTTCTTCTAATATTTCTCAAAAAGAAAAAAATATTTCTGCCTTTTTTAGATCCGGTTTCATTTATCCTCCTTGATGGATTCCAGCGATCCTAGAGATGTCCACTCCTAGTAGCATTCTTTTAATATATGGAGTACTGTACAAGCAGAACCCACTACTAAGAATCATTAACTCTTTTTTATCGATCTTCTTTCACATTGCGCTGCATCATCTTAAACCTACTAAGAGTCATCTCTATTATTTGAGTCGTGCAATCTTCGTAAACCATCTCCACTGGCCATTTTTTCTCTACCTATCTCAATTTCTCTCATCATGGTGGATCACAACATTGACCGCATCATCTCTATTATTGGAGCCATCCAATCTTCGTGAAACCATCTCTATTGGACATCCATTGTCTAACTCCTCTGTATTTCTCTCCCGTGCACCAGTGTTTTCTCCCTTTTCATTCTTCTTATCATGCACTTTGTCAATAGTTTTAGAACAGTATATCTCAATCGACTTGAATATACGATCAACTATATTGTATTTTGCATTAAAAAATATTACCCTAGAATCACTCCAATATTTCTACCTTTAAATATCACTTGAAATTTTTTGATAAAAAATATCACTTGAAAAATTAGTTTAAAAAATTCTATAACAAGTGTAGTATCATCTAGCGTAAATAGAAAGAGTGAGGCATTTACACTCTTCTATAACTAGCTGGCCGTTGTGCATGATCAATCAATGAATTGTACCTTTTCATTTTAATAGGGGAAATTATTTAAATAATTATAAATCGAAAAGGACAGTAGGTCCTTTTACGCTCGTCTATGGCTACGGTGACGGTTGTGCATGATCAATCAATGAATGGACCGTCCCTACTGTACTCTCTCCGTCATATAATATATTACAGTATAAGATACAAATACTTCCCTGTCTAGTCTCATAATATAGGTACCGGTCAATGCCCATGCATGTATGAGTGCCCAATACTTCGTACAGCCAATATGTAAGAAATAATTGTTTTTTCTGTGTGCAGAAGGGGGTTGCGCCTTATATTATGGACGGAGGAGTATCACTCAAGCACTTTGAAAGAATATAATTTATTATTATTTAAATAAAGTTGCCGTTGTCTTTTAAAAAAAACTCCAATCGTTTGTTTTATTCAAAAATTAAAAGTTTATTATTTTTTTGTTGTGATTTGTTTTGTCATCGTAGAGATTTTGAGTATTTTGAGTATGACTTATTTATGTTTACACAATATTTTTTTAATAGGACAAATGACTGAAGTTTAAAAAAAAGTCAACCGCTGCTCTAATCCTTAAAACATTACTCTCTCCGTCCTGCTATAATATATTATAAGATGCAAATACTTTCCTCTAGTCTCATAAAATATGCACTGGTCAATGCCCATGCACGTATTAAGTTCCTAATACTACATACAGCGGATACACATGTAATAAATAATTGTTTTTTCTGTGTGCAAAAAGGGGTTGTCTTTAGGTAGTTTTTGGTTTGGATGATGGGATGGGATGGAGTGGGATGATCCCACTTTTTGACATGTTTTGGTTGCGGGACGAGAAGGGATAGGATCATCCCAAGAGAGAATATTTCCTCAATATGCCGTCCTCCTTCTTTCCTTTCGAAAACAGGGACCACGGCGTCCCGCTCCGCCTTCTCCTCAAGCTCGCCCGCGCTCTGCCCAGCCTCGCTCGCCGCTAGCAAGGCCTCCTGCGGCCTCGCCCTTTCGCTCGTCCCGGCCGCGGCGACGGCAGCGGAGGCGGACGCGGGACGGCCAACAGAGCCCCGTGTCAGAGGTGGAGGCGCCGCATGGAGCCGGAGAGGGCGGCGCGGCAGGGAAAGAGCTGCTTCCTTGCGTGCGAGTAGGACGGGATGAGGAAGAAGCATATCCATCTATGGCTGACAGGCGGGGCCCACGAAACAGTATGCTCCATCCCACTTCAACACCCATCCTTCCTACCAAACACAAAACTGGATTGACCCCGTTCCTTCCACCAAACACAGAGATGGAGTCATCCCATTCCTAAAACCAAGGACGGAGCCATCTCATCTTACTTCGCCTCCCAACCAAACGCTACCTTATATTATGGGATGGGGTGAGTATCACTCCAGCATTTTAAAAGAAATACAACAAAAAAATATCATTCTAACTTGTGGACCATCTAATAGGAACTGTGTCATTAGGTACATGAAAACATAATTCTAACTGGTTAAATCCACTAGGTTCATCGTCCACTCGTTAGGCACATGACCCTAGCAAATGGCAACTAAGCTAGCAAATATGAGCACCCAATGTGATTTCAAATTTGAACTAATATGTCTAATTTTTGGTAAAATTATACTATCTAGGATGGAGGTAGTACATTTGGTACTCTACATACACCATCCATTTTAGAAATTAGAATATAAGTGATTCAAGCATTCAAATACGTGTCCTCTGTCCTCAAATCAAGGTACTAAATAGCGTCATGTAGCGGCCGCTAAGCGGTAGCGGCCTCTCACCGCTACCGATACTGGCGTAGCGGTCTGTGAATAGCGATGTAGAACTTAGCGGCCACTATTTGACGTAAGTGGCTGCTATAGCGGGCCGCTATAGTGTTTAGCAGACCATTATATAGCGGGCTAGTTCAACAACTATCTTGCAACTCTAATCATGTAGCAGTGAGTTCATGACGCTCTTTTTTAAATGACATGTCATGATTATAATTGCAACATAATATTTTTATATCAATTTTAGTTTTTTACCTATATTTTATCAAAGTGCATTGTATGTCTACTTTTTAAGTGATGTGTGAATTTTTCTGTTAGTTTTTGTTTTTAAGTATGTTTTAGTGTGTTCAAAAGTGATATTATATGACATATATACTTACTTTTATTAGTGGTTTTCAAATTCCGCTATTGGAACTTAGCGTCCGCAATAGCGTCCGCTATCTACTATCCACTGC
The DNA here is from genome assembly GCA_030272315.1 of Paspalum vaginatum. Classification (NCBI taxonomy): domain Eukaryota; kingdom Viridiplantae; phylum Streptophyta; class Magnoliopsida; order Poales; family Poaceae; genus Paspalum; species Paspalum vaginatum. The sequence continues at coordinate 15,547,731 of CM059015.1, forward strand.
ACAAACACCAATCTATTGTGAACCCGTTATCCTGCTATTTATTACCTTGCCTCAAATATAAGGTATTCTAGATACACTTAAACACACACCAATTAATTCTCCATTGAACTTCACCTATTTGCCATTAATCTTCGTGTTTAGTAGTAGTTGCTCGTAGGATGTGCAAGATTGGGTGTGTAGAAACCAACCGTTTCTTGGAAATTCTGAGTGTCAAAAATGAAGTTTTTGTGAAACAGAGTGTATAAGTAGGTGGACATAAATACTACTCCCTCCTGTTCTGAGTGTCAGAAATGAAGTTTTTTTAAGCAGAGTGTATAAGTAGGTGGACATAAATACTACTCCCTCCAATGTCAAAATACTAGATGTTTAAGGGGTTTCCGTTTGGATGCAAATACTTAAATGTTGAAGCATTTGAAGTTCATTTTAGACTAGTATACCCCTGATCCAGCTGGTCTGCTTATATTTTCCATACAGGAAAAAATGACAAAAAATAGGCCACGCAAGGACTCGAAACGTGGATTAAGAAAATGTGGATTCAAGAGCCTTGGGAGCTACAGCACAACCATGTAGGCTACTGTCCATTTGTGTTTAGTATGGAATAACGACTTATTTATTAGACGTACTGTAAGAAAGAACAACCCTATTTAATTGTTCTTTGGTATGGGAGATCATATCCAAAATATCAAGTATTTTGACATTAGGAGGGATTACATACCTCCGCTTTGTGAATTAAAATTGTGAATGAGATCGTTGTCTAATTTTGCACCAGCCATGGCACATGTGGGAATTTCTGTCTCACCTTTGAGTTTCCCAAGTTCTAGATATACAAATGTTTAATAAAACCAACTAAGAGTCTGTTTGGATCACTAGACATTACGAGAATATGCTAAACATAGTGGTCATGCAAAATACTCCTTTTAGATATCCTAAACCCCTAGACCTAAGAATACTCATGTCCTGTGGATATGCAATTGTCGGCCACCCTACCCGTGGAGTGGATTAAAATGAGAGCATGTTCGAGTGAATCTCAAGCTAATGTATGTAATGCGTAGATCCCCCGGCCCGTGGACACTCGTGCATAGTCAAAAGGGGGATCGCGCGAATCTCAAAGCATAAGCGCCTGCGCAGCTCGAGGTCCCCCGTGCCACCGAATTAGCAGATGGAGGAATCTTCTTCGGTTGAGACGTTGCTTTCCGGGCGCTTGAAGCCTTTTGACACATGCGCTAGCTGCCACTACCACCTATATCGATTTTAATTTAAAAGCCGTTACGCTTTTCTCCTACACTACACCGCACGGCTCAGTCACCCACTCACTCACACTCACTCTGAACGAACGCCAGGCCAGTTCAGCTCAGCCTCAGCTCGCGGCCTCACGCCCACACCCACAACAGCTCGCAGCAGAGCAGAGCAATCGCCGCGGCCATGAGCAAGGACAAGCACCACCGCCACGAGCACTACCTGCGCCGCTGCTGCGGCTGCATGGCGTCGTGCATCCTGGCGCTGGTCCTCATCGTCGCCTTCATCGCGCTCGTCCTCTACCTCGCGCTGCGCCCCTCCAAGCCGTCCTTCTACCTGCAGGACCTACAGCTCCGGCGGCCCATCACGCTGGGCGACCCGTCGCTGACCGCCTCCGCGCAGGTCACGCTGGCCTCCCGCAACCCCTAACGACCGCGTCGGCATCTTCTACAAGCGCCTCGACGTGTTCGTCACCTACCGCGACGAGCCCGTCACCACGCCCGTCTCGCTGCCGGCCATGTACCAGGGCCACCGCGACGTCACCGTCTGGTCCCCGGTCCTGTCCGCCCAGTCCGTCCCCGTCGCAGGCTACGTCGCCGACGCCATGAAGCAGGACGTCGCCGCGGGCTTCGTCGCGCTGCAGGTCAAGGTCGACGGCCGCGTCAAATGGAAGGTCGGGAGCTGGGTCTCCGGCAGCTACCACCTCTTCGTCAGCTGCCCCGCCGTGCTCTCCGCCGGATACCCCGGCGGCGTCGCCGGAGCCGGCGCCAACAACACCGTCTCGTCGCTCAAGTTCGCACAGCCCACTGGATGCAGCGTCGAGGTGTGAAACTGTGAATCAGTGAATGCGATCGACGATGTACGTATACGTACTCCGATTCAGGTGTAGTAGCTAGCTAGCTAGCGCGCGCGATGCTGGTACTGTGGCCAACTGCTGGTAATTAAATTTCTTTTTCTTTCCCGTGAGTGTTAATTACATAGTTAAGCTGTTGAGGTCTAATTTACGTCGCATTTTCAAGTCGGAGAATAAATTTCTGTTGCGCACACACATATATTTAGCCGTTCCAAAACTCCAGCTCATCAATTGTACTAGTACTTGAGATATGTTATATGATTTGCCCCCGTCCGTTATCCTCAAATTAGAATTTTATTTTATTTTTCACACAAGAAAGATGCAGCATGTGCATTCAGTGGTTCATCTCTATCTGTAGAATTTTAAGATTAAAGAAGTCACCTATCAACAGATTTTAAGATTTAAAAACCACCATATACGTCTCCCGAGTACCAGTTAGCTTTACTTGCGCTAGGTTACTAGGATCCATCAATATCGTTGTTACTATAGAATTAATGATGGCAATAATGGTGTACCTATGTGTACTATATTCAAGTGTCACACACGCATGTACCCTTGGACGTGCATGTGACGATGGTAGTACGTCCGTCCAAGAAGGCAATTCCTGCTACCATGCACAGTGCGTACACGAAAGTGGTATTAGGCGACGCGTCACATCATTCCATAGTTGGTGATCCTACGAGCACACATGAATGGCGCCGGTGAGAGACAGTGACAGCTCGCCGGCCACGATCTCAATCAGCATTCCGCAGCAGCGGCTCGTATAACTAGCAGCAAATTAAAATTACATGGATTGAATTAGCAGTGTCACGTGCCCTAGCTTGGATTAGTAGTAATTAATTACGTGGACCAGAAGAGACTGAAGTTCTGAACTTTCATGCGAGTATTAATGTTTTAAAAAAAAAGAGGCACCGCCACCGACAGAAACTGTATCTAGTAATCAGGAAAACAGACGGACACATATCATTGCAACGTCGAGCGTAAGAGAAAGGACATTCTTATCGCCCATGCTGTATGTCGCGCAAGGTAGTGTCCTAGAAAGAATTGAGTGCGAAAAAAACTGTTTACGCACCGTAGAGTGGAAAAACAATGATTACGCACTGTATACGATACAAATGCACTATCTGGTGACACTGTTGCCGCAGAAAACTGGTGGACGGTGCACCAACGGGTCAACACAATGCGAGCTAGGAGGTGCATGTGGACGTAGGGGTCGCTCCTCCTTGCTGCGGCTCCCCGTCGACTAAATAGTTAGCCGACTGCCGATCACGGTGGTGGTTGGGTGTGCCACCTGGCTTGACTTTATAGCCAGAAAGGTGGTGGTGACGGTAGTCAACTCCTGTTCCCTCTGCATAAACAAACAAATAGGGTAAACGTTAAATACTAGCCGGATCACTCGGATTTGCTCTCCCGCGTCGGGTCTTTACATCGGCAAACCTCCATCGATACTCCACTAGCCGATCCGATGTTGCTTAGGCGATGTATAAAAGATGCATAAAAATAAAGTAATCTGCTTACCCAGATGGGATCTTTAATAGAAACTTAGCGTAATAAATACACAGAGCATTACTTCTAGCTAGGGACCGATAGAGATGCAAAGATGCACGGAGTTTAAACAGATGAATCAACATCAACCTAAGCTAGTCTCTCGCTTCGTGCAAATCTAGCAAAATATGGCGATGGCTTGACGTAGCATATATTGCAAAAGATAATAACGCCAAAGGATAGCATGATGGTAAAATGTGCACGATTCGATCTATGTCGTGAAGCGCAGAAAATAAGTAGATCGAGTCGTTGCACGTGATAACTAGCAGATCTCGCCAACAACAACGCTCAGTACAAGATCTACCATAGACAGAACACCGTAATGCCCTACCAACATCTGCGAAAGAAGTCAATAGAGCAGCATGGCGATATACCTTGAAACCCTAACTGCTTAGGGGTGGCGATGCGCCGAGAGAAGGTAGAGACAACCGCTGTTGACGAACGTGAGTAGTCTCTGTTTATTTCGTAGGTACAGGTACATATTTATAGTCCACAGACTTGGATAACAAGTCTATCATTTCCTAATTTATCTCTAATCTTAATTAAACTGGAGTCCCGATCGGACTCCATACCAAAGAAACTATCTTTCCTAAGATAAACGGGCACTTGGCCCAAAGGCAAAATACACGCTATCTCTTCATTGGATAGCCCAACTCCTAGTTCCGAATCAACTTAGGCCCATTAACCTGGGTCGGCTAAATTCTGGCAAACACATGCCCCCTGGTTTTGGCAAATAAAGATTTTATTTCAAAACCAAATAAGGATGGATCCCCTGCCGATCTGTCACGTCGAGCCTGAAACGCCACATTACCAAACAAGAAACGGGCGCTGATCGTCCCGTCCCATCGAACTTGGAACGCCACGCGGTCCTCCCCGTAATGATGACCGTTCGGTGTCTTGGTAACCGTGTAGCGCCTCTTCATCTTCCTCTGATTTAGTACTTAACAAGTACAGGGGTTCCCCTGTTTTCTTCACATCGGCAACCGCCCTCTCTTCTTCCTTGAGCCAGAGAAAGCCGATACCCCCTATCTTCCGCCATGTCTTCCATGGGTAGCAACATTCCGGACCATCCTTCCTCCCCTTCCGTCGCTGGTCCTTTGAGGTCTCCTTCTCCAGTGGAGCGCGTTCTATCTCATTTGGAGGACTTGGCGCCGGTGCCCCAGAGTACTACCACGACGCAAGGTCGTGGAGCTCTGGGTCCTTTGAGTACAGCGACTCGGAGATGACGAGCGGCGAGGACCTCGACGTCCTTATCCGCGGCCCCCTTCTCTCTTCAAGCGACGACGATCTCTTCTCTTGGGATGGCGGGGATGGAGGAGGCCGAGGAGCTCGAGGAGGAAGACGCAAACGACGCCGCACCGGAGGAGCCGGACGAAGATGAGGACTTCTTTGTCCGGGGAGATGAAGGTCCCTCGAACCTAGAGCTCCCCGGCGGTGAGGACGCCGGCGAAGAGGCGGACGAGGACAGCAAGAACGCCGACGACGAGCCGCATCTTTAATTTTAGTTTTAGTCAGTTAATTTTACCTTTTAGCCGTTGCATTGGCTCTTAAGAAGAATCTGAATTTTGGCCAAGCCGATAGTGATGGAATCAGCTCTTGGGGACTTACCCTCCTCTTTTTATATTTTGTCATCGATGTATATATTCCTTAGCAAGAATGTATAAATTAATGAACTTTCCTTTATTGATTCCTTCATCCAAACTCCTTCTGAGACTTCTTAACATTGGCTCTAGTAGCAACGTACTGAGCCAAACTTGAGGACTTTATTTATGAGGATCGGCACAATCAGATCGACTCAGTGGCATCGGCTTAGTGGCAACGCACTAGTCTATGCTCGAAAAATCGGATCCTGGCGAAAGCGCGATGAGCCGAGCAGATCTTCACATAGGTTCACGCCCTGCAGAACGGTCTTCAGCCGATTGGTGCTATTCTGAACTGGTATTGGCTAATGGCCAACTGTGGACCCACACTCTGACCATCCAGCCAAAGGCACAAACCCTTTGGCCAAATTCCAAAAATCCCACGCTACTCCGTTGGGCACAGATAGTTCCTTATAAAAAGTAAGCGAACTAATCCTGAAACTACCTTCCACCTCTCGACGCGAAAAACACCTTGCCACTACAATCCATCTTCATCCTAGTGAAATGGCGGCATCTAGCAGCGCGGTTGAGGAAAAGACTCTCTGCGAGCGGGTTTTCGATTTGAAGGTAACAATTTCTAACTCCCTGGATTACTACCTTTCCGAATTTCATAGCAACCCTTCTTGCTCTGAGTCTTTTAACCTTTTATGATCAGGCTAATGAAATTTTACTTCCCTTATCAGCCAATCCCATAACTTTTAGTCTCGGGACCAAATCCTATGAACCCCCGCATGAACTCGTCAGAACCAAGACCAAACGCTTGCCGTTTGTTCATACTACTCTAGAACTAGATCTGTGGTCAGACCAACTACGAGCCTGGCCATTTCCAATGGATGGTTGGGTAGACTGGTATAAACGTGTCGAACGGGCGTATGGTTCTACCTGGCAAGTCACCCGTATAGCCGATGCCTTAACTCTGTCTCTTTCCCCTATGGAGAAAGACGATAACTTGCTTAAATCCATCGGCTATTTCTGGTCGGATAGCCTAAACTGTTTTTTGTTCGGCTCTGGCCCCATGACCCCAACACCGATGGATGTCGTCATGATTCTGGGCCTTGATGTGCATTCCTCCTGTCCTTCTCCTTTCTCCTTGACCGAATGCCCTCATAAGAAAATAGTAGAGAAGAGAAGTACCCGAAACTGGAGCCAATACATTAGTCAGCACAATAAACATACCGGCCTTGTTTCAATGAAAGAGCACATCGCTTTTCTGAACCTTTGACTTGACCATTTTCTTTTCAATGGTCCTTCTTTGGCCCCGACAAAGAATTATCTGAACCTAGCCAATGGCCGATCTCTTGCCTTGGGAAAAGTTTTCTTGGGAATCCTTTATTGCCACCTATCTCTGAACACCCAACGCATCCTATCGAATCAGCATGTAAAGACAGGAGGACCTTGGTGGTTTGTTCAGCTCTGGTGCAAGCTCTATTTTCGCACCGAAATTCCAGATTTCCCTCGATTAGAATCCCAATCTTTCCCAGATTCCTCCGGTAGGTCTATTCGCTGTACTTCATTTGGCCAAGCCCTTCATCAGCTACCTATAACCAACACTGCTACTGCAGAAATGGCCAAATGGTACAAATGCTTTTACAGCTCCCATAGCACACCATCCTATGATGCATATGCTGAATTGGAGTATTTTGAGAACCCACCTTTCTTTAGATTAGATAGTTTCTCCACTGATGAAGAATCCCGAGCAATATTCAGTATCATGATCACCTCGTGCCTCCTCCTAGTCGGTATGAGCACTAGCAATAGGGTCAATAAGCCAGGGTATGAATCATAGCAACATATCCTGGCTGCTCCTCAGTTTGGCCTAAATCAGACTTCCCCACGTCTGATCATCCATGAGAAAATTCAGAGCCGAGCTGAATTGACCGACTCCCTGGTAGCTTCCAAAGCCTATGCCATTTTTTCTGACTTGAAGCTACAAGTGCCTAGTGATCTGGAGTTCGTGTATACCTCCGATGGCTTCAACTCTTGGTGGGAGTACTGGAGACCGCACCTCTTTCAGGGCACAGTCGCATCGGCTCTTGTGGCGATCGACTAAGCATACCAAGCCACACCGGAAGAGGTATATCTACCTTGGCATTGATTTTTTCTCTTCTTGTATTATTCCAAAATCTAACTGAGTTTTCTCCTACTCAGTTACAAGAAGGTCCAAGCCTGACCGACGAGTCGGGCCAGCCATACGAGTATCTGCAAATGGCTCCAGTGCCGGCGTATCGAGCCAATGCACCTTCTTTTGACAAGGCCATCTTCGGTGCTCCTGGCTTGAAACGGCAACGAGAAGGGAGAGGGCCCAGCCAGCCGAGATTTAAAAAGGCATCCATCAAGAAGCCAGTTGCTCTCTCAGCCCCATTACCTCCCGATTCACCAGTAAGTCTTCCCTTACTCCCCGGATTTTCTGTCACCATCTGCATTAATTCAACGAACTCCATGTACAATGCAGGGTGATCACACCCGTAGTGAGGAGCATGAAGCCGATGTGGGAGGAGCCCTGCTCGAACGTTGCGATGCTCCATCTGAGGACACATCTGGCCACGCAGGGGTCGAAGTAGAAGCTGATCTGCCCGAGGTAAGACCACTATACACCTTTACCGCGCTGTTTCCACCTCAAGGCTACCTGATCCTACTGCTTCTTTTGTGTCAGACCTTCAATGTGGCAAATCTGTTGGACTTTGATCCTTCTACCCTCGGTGAAACATTGATGGCCGAGAGCCCGCCTTCGTTGCCTTCATCTGCTGCACACATAGTCGCCAAGCTTGAGGACATCGTGAAGCTATTGGAAGTCCCAATCGAACAACTGGTCGTTGACTATGATGAGATCCAATCAGCCTTCGAATCCATCGCCGATGCTCTTCCTTCAGACCTGAAGCGGGCGGTTCGGCCTACAGCTCATCTGGGTTTCCTTCGTGAGGACGTTCTGGCGGCCACCGCGCACATTGCTTCTCGCGCCAGACAGCCAGCTTTGAAGGAAGAAATCGCCAGGGAATGCGTGGCAGCAAATCAACTCAAGGCGGCTCTTGACGATTGAAGTGTCAGTGCACAGCAGCTGCCAACCAAGGAGGAGCTCGACGCGAAGAAGTTTAAACTCAATGAGGAAATCAAACGCTTCCAACAAGAACTATCCGAGGTCGAAGCAGCCATCATAGCCAATGATGTGAACATGGAAAAGATTACAAGTGAAAAGCAACAACTGCCTACAACACTCAAGACGAACCTGGCGCGCATCCCCTCGCTGAACAAGAGTCTGGTCATCGGCTCTGATGAACCAGATCAGGAAATCATCAACTCAGCCAATGAGGTTCGACTGAAGGCTCTTGTTGCAGTCCGCCAGTTTATTCATAAACTTTCTGTTCCATCGTCTGTATGAACCTGTAACTAGAACCTTCGTTTTATTTGGCATGCCTCTATTGGCATGCCCCCCGAGCACATTTGGCAACAGACATAATCTTTATTAAGTGTTTTTTTATTCTAAAGGCGATGCATACTTCGCATCGGCTCTAATTGAGGCCAATGGTGCACATCGGCCCATACTTTTGTAACCTTTTTCGTTTTACTACTACTATTATTTTTCTTCAAGGTGATGCTAACACATCAGCTCTACTAGGTCTAGATGGCCTCACATCGGCCTTGTATGGAATAGATCAGGTTCCGATCCATAAGCTAGGATAGTACTTTTTCAAGTACTTGCCATTGATGTTTCTGCTAAACCGTACTCCTTTCAGCGTTTCCATCATGTAGGAGTTTCCTGGAGCGGTTTCTACCACACGTTATGGCCCATGCCAGTTAGGTGACCATTTTCCGTATGTTGGGTCCTTTGTTCCAACTGGCAAAACCAGCTCCCACACAAGATCTCCAACTTGAAAACTCTTCGGCTTCACTTTTTTATCATGAGCTCTTCCTACCTTGGCCTTGTTGTCCTTGATCTTTTCGAGAGCCCAGAGCCAAAGTTCCATCAGATCATCCGTGTTGATGTTCATGAGCACTGGATATTCATCGGCTGTCATCTGAGTTGATGTTCATGAGCGCTGAATATTCATCGGATGTCAAGTCATTTTGAAACCGAACCCTTCGAGAGCCGATGTTGATCTCCCGAGGCATAACGGCCTCCTGGCCGTATACCAATTGATAGGGAGTGCATTTGGTAGCCCCATGACACGACATCCAATATGCCCATAATGCTTCAGCCAGCCGATCGTGCCATTGGTTGGGATATTCGTCAATCTTTCGCTTGATCAGCTTGATGAGACTTTTATTTGACGCCTCGGCCTGACCATTAGCCTGGGCATAGTATGATGAGGATTGTATCAAGGTGATGCCCATCTCTTTAGCAAATTTTTTGAATCCTTCTGCCAAAAAGACAGACCCCTAATCTGTGGTGATGGTCTGTGGTATCCCAAACCGATGAACGATGTGTTCTTTGACAAAATTTATCACATCCTTGGCCGTGACATTTTTCATCGGTACAGCCTCCACCCATTTGGTGAAATAATCGGTTGCGGCCAAAATCCATTTGTAGCCTTTGCTAGTTGGAGGGTTGATCTGTCCAATCATGTCCATGCCCCAGCCTCTGAATGGCCACGGCTTGATAATAGGATTTAATGGCCCAGCCGGAGCCATCTGTACGGCCCCAAATTTTTGACACTCTTGGCAGACTTTATAATATTTGAAACAATCCTTCAACATAGTCGGCCAATAATAGCCAGACCTTCTGATCAACCACTTCATCTTGTGAGCCGATTGATGAGTACTGCAAGTCCCTTCATGTACATCGTGCATGATTCTGAGCGCTTCTGTTGGGCCTAGGCATTTCAACAACAAGCCTTCAATGGTTCTGAAATAAAGTTCTTCACCAACGAGCACATGCTTCAGAGCTCGCTGTCTCGTCTTCTTATCTGCCCCCCGAGCCGGATCCCTCAAGTACTTGAGGAGATTGGCTCTCCAATCGGCTGGTGTGAGTTGCATTGTATCGACACAGACGTCCTCGACTTGCTCCACATAGCCAGAAACTATTTGCGCGAGTTTGTTAGCTTCGGCATTGTCATCCCTTGGTATCCATTTAAGCTGGACATAACGGAATTTTGCTATCAACTCTTGACATTGGAGGAGGTACGGATACAGCAAATCACTTGCACAATTGAAGTCCTCCGTTGATTGGTTAATGGTGACTTTTGAATCACCGAAAACTTCGACTGCTTCGGTACCCACGTCCAGTAACAGCTCAAGACCTTTGCACAAAGCTTCATACTCCGTCTGATTGTTGGTACGACGCTCCTTCAGGCGAAAGGTGAACTCATATTGTGCCCTCCAAGGGGAGATGATGAAAAGCCCAATGCCACAACCAGCGTCGCATGCAGACCCGTCAAATAACAAAGCCCAAGATGCTATTCCGATGAAATAGGACTGTGGAGCTGATCGCTCTGTAATAAGATCGGCTAACGCCTGGCCTTTGACGGCTTTCGCTGGTCGGAACCTGATGTCAAATTTTGATAAGGCGAACATCCATTTGCTGAGCCTTCCTTTGAGGATCGAGGCTGACAACATATGCTTGATGACATCGGCTTTGCAGACGACCAGCACCTCGGGGTTGAGCAGGTAGTGCCGCAGTTTGGTGCATGTAAAATATAAGCATAAACATAAGCGTTCCATCTCGGAATACCTAGTCTCCGCGTCTAATAATCGTCGGCTGAGATAGTAGACGACACGCTCCTTGCCGTCGACTTCTTGAATCAGGACGGAGCCAATGGAAACTTCATCGGCTGAAAGGTAGACGATGAACGGGAGGGACTATTTCGATCTCGTCGCCGTTCCACTGTATCAGGCATTGGTGCATGGAAGACGGGACGCAGCAGTTAGCATGGATCCAATCTCAGCCAAGCAGGACGGAGAAAGGGCCGTAATCGTCGACGACGAAGAATGAAGTATTCATGGTTTTGCTGCCAACTGTTAGCTCGGCATTGAGAACCCCTTTGACCTTCGATGGGTTCCCCTTGAAATCTTTCAGCATGATGTTGGTATCAACAAGATCCTCTGTAGACCTGCCAGGCTTGCGACACAAGGAATATGGCATGATGTTGACGTTCGCACCTGTATCAATGAGCATCCTGCTGACGGGCTTGCCATTGATGAACCCTTTTACATGTAGTGGCTTAAGGTGCTGATACTTCTTGTCGATCGGCTTCTCAAAAATAGCTACTGCGGGGCCGAGGCTGAGCTGCGCCATGGACTCAGCCATCTGTTCCTCGCTGAGGGTTCGAAAATCGTCTGGCAAGTAGAAGACCATGTTGACATCCGCCGTAGCCTTCTTCAGGACCCCGTTAACCTCTCCTTCAAAGTCGTCCTCGTGTCCCGATTGACTGTCACTATCCATGCCTAAGGTTCCATCTTTTTCATTCATCTTCGACGAATCGGCCACGGCTGGTTTGTCTGCTGCTTCAGCCACCTCAGACTGCACTTTGCGCTTCCACACGAAGTTACCCTCTGGACGCATGCTCGGAATGTCAAAGATGCCCCTTTTTCAGCTACCGAAGGTACTCCTCTTCGGCTTGTTCCAAGGAACGCAAGCATTGAACCCTGCGCTTTTGTGACTTGGACAGGCCCTCCGGACACCACCTTGGCAAGTGGCATCCTTCGCGACGTCGACCATTGTTGGTCTCTTGGATCGGCGGTCCGTGCTGCTGCGTTGGAGGTGACGCCTGCCTTGGAGGTGGGAATGCTTGCCGCCTCTTCGATGGATACTTTGGCAATCGTGGGGCGGAGAGGGGCTACGTCTGCACCGTGGCGAAGGGATGCGACGGTGAGGCGAGGAGTGCACACGCTCCAAGCGCTCAAACACCGACGGCCTGCCGTACCGGGTCTTGCGGGTAGAACACTCAGGGCATTCCTCAGGGGTCAGGAGCCTGCTCATACCTTGGCTCCAGCAGTAGTAGAAGTACGGGCAGCTCCAGTGCTCCCTATGGTTGGTGAGGCTGAGGCGCTCATCACGTTCCCGTGGGCTTTCCCATCGTCGCTCGTCACGCCTGGGCGAGCGTGCGTATTCCTGATGACGCTCCTTGTGACGCCGGCGCTGCTCACGGTAGTACGCTTCCTCCTCGAGAAGGCATTCCTTGTTACGCTGGTGATGCCGTGAGTACAATCCCATCAGTACCCTAGAGTTTGGGCGGAATCGATGATTTCTCTCGATTGTTCTGGACGAAGTATGCTCTTGAGCCCTAAACTCAAGAGGTAGGTCATCGCGCGGGTCAGCCTTGGCCTTCCCCTTCTCTTCTGTAGAGGCCTAGATCACGTTGATTAAGACGGAAGGCCCAGGGCTAGGTTCTTCCGTGGTACGGTGCCGAAAGCCGATTCAGTTGAGCCGATCGGCGAATCCTCCCGTTCCCAGGGTGGTAGGACTGCGTGTACCAAGTTGACTGGAAAAGGCTTGGTGTCGATTTTCATTGGAGGACGGGCAAAAACCAGCCTTCCCTGCTCGATGGCCCTCTGGATTTCGGTCCTCAAGATCCTGCAGTCATTGGTATTATGACCGTCGAACTTGTTGTGCCATTTGCAGTATTTACGGCCACGCACTTCTTCGGCCGAGGGCGTTTGATGCTCGGGCAGTGGTACCAAGTGCTTCTCTTTGAGCAGTAGGTCGAAGATCTGCACAGTCTTGGACACGTCGAAGTCGAAGCCAGGAGTGGGTTCAGGCTGCTTTACCCACTGACACTGCAGCGGCTGGCTCTTCCTTGACCATTGGACGAGGTATGTATCTGCTTCGTCCAACGCGTCATCGTCATCGGCTTGAATGTAGCCGATGTTCCTCCTATGCTTCTCCTGGAGGATCTCGGGATGACTGCGTTCGTAGGCCGAAACTTTAGACACCAAGTGGCCAATAGACTCAAAATCAGTCAGCCCATACACTGCTTTGATGGCCTTGTTCATCCCCTTGAAGGCCAGCTCCACCAATGACCTCTCCGATAGGTGGAGAGAGTAGCACCTGTTTCTCAACTCGCAGAACCGTTGGATGTATTGCTGGACCGATTCTCCTGGATACTGGTAGATGCTAGCCAGGTCGGTCAGTGTTGCCTCATCGGAGTCAGAGAAGAACTGGGCATGGAACTTCTCTTCCAACTGCTTCCAAGTAGTGATTGATCCTAGGGCCAACGTGGTGTACCACCCGAACGCTGGTCCGGTAAGTGACAAGGAGAAGAGCCGAATCTTCATGTGCTCGGCTCGAGAGGCAACGCTCAACTGTGCCAAATACCGACTGACGTGCTCAATGGTACTAGCACCATCGTTTCCGCTGAACTTGGTGAAATCCGAGATTTTGAATTTCGGAGGGGGCTCCAGGCGATCGTAGGCCTCTAGATAAGGTTTAGCATAAGTGATCACTCCCCGTTTGGGGGCCATCCCGTACTGGTTCTTCAAGATCTCCTGTACAGCACCCGTGAGATCTCCTGTGGGAGTACACCCGGCCTAATCGAGTTGGATCAGATCAGTTCCGTAGGCGCGTTGCCATTCAATCATCTCCTGATCAGGCTGATTTCATCGGCTTTTGGTGTGGTTAAGCTTTCGATATGCCTTGCGCTTGAGCCGATCGCTTGTTGACAACCACCGAATTGGGGTTGGGGTGAGGGGGCCGCTCCCCTTCTTCTAGCTGTCGGTATCTGAGCTGGCAGAAGTACCCCTCGGGGATGACCAGTGGTGGCGTGGAGTAAGCACAAGGCTCCAGGGGAATACCGTCACGTGGAGGGTGCATGATGAATTCAGCGACATTATCCCCCTGAACCTCGATCTGGATGGGGGTGAGCGGCCTGGAGTAGAACATGGCTTCTCTGACATGGCCGTTCAGCTCGGGGCCGGTGATATGCAGTGGTTCACCGGCCAAGGCAGCTCTAACAGTCTTGACCACAATGTTGTCCATGCGGTTTATGGTTGCCTCTGACTGCCGTATGAGGGCGTGAGCCGTGATCCTTTGGATCTCTTCACGGAGGGCTTCCGTGCGCTGCTGTGATGGAGTCATGAGATCGACCTTGTCCAGGAGTAACTTAGGAACCCCTTGGATCTTGATGGAGTCATGACGAGTGCGTCCGTACATGGCGAGCACCTTCTTCTTGAGATCTTCGATGATCGAAGCGTAATGCTTCTGGTGATTCTCGGGCAGGTCTTCCACCCTATCGATGGGCATGACTCCGTCATCATTTTCAACTCTCTTGCCTCCAGCCATGACTATCGTGTCCCATCGGGCGTGCCAAAAATGTGTTGCCGCGGGAAACCGGTGGGCGGTGCACCAACGGGTCAACACAAGGCGAGCCGGGAGGTGTACGTAGACGTAGAGGTCGCTCCTCCTTGCTGCGGCTCCCAGTCGACTAAATGGTTAGCCGACTGCCGATCACGGTGGTGGTTGGGCGTGCCACCTGGCTTGACCTTATAGCCAGGAAGGTGGTAATGACGGTGGTCAACTCCTGTTCCCTCTGCATAAACAAACAAACAAGGTAAACGTTAAATAATAGCCGGATCGCTCGGATTGGCTCTCCCGCGTCAGGTCTTTATATCGGCAAACCTCCATCGATACTCCACTAGCCGATCCGATGTTGCTTAGGCGATGTATAAAAGATGCATAAAAATAAAGTAATCTGCTTACCCAGATGGGATCTTTAATAGAAACTTAGCGTAATAAATACACAGAGCATTACTTCTGGCTAGGGACCGATAGAGATGCAAAGATACACGGAGTTTAAACAGATGAATCAACATCAACCTAAGCTAGCCTCTCGCTTCGTGCAAATCTAGCAAAATATGGCGATGGCTTGACGTAGCATATATTGCAAAAGATAATAACGCCAAAGGATAGCATGATGGTAAAATGTGCACGATCCGATCTATGTCGTGAAGCGCAAAAAATAAGTAGATCGAGTCGTTGCACGTGATAACTAGCAGATCTCGCCAACAACAACGCTCAGTACAAGATCTACCATAGACAGAACACCGTAATGCCCTACCAACATCTGCGAAAGAAGTCAATAGAGCAGCATGGCGATATACCTTGAAACCCTAACTGCTTAGGGGTGGCGATGCGCCGAGAGAAGGTGGAGACAACCGCTGTTGACGAACGTGAGTAGTTCTCTGTTTATTTCGTAGATACATGTACATATTTATAGTCCGCAGACTTGGATAACAAGTCTATCATTTTCTAATTTATCTCTAATCTTAACTAAACTGAAGTCCCGATCGGACTCCATACCAAAGAAACTATCTTTCCTAAGATACATGGGCACTTGGCCCAAAGGCAAAATACACGCTATCTCTCCCTTTGATAGGCCAACTTCTAGGTTCCGAATCGACTTAGGCCCATTAACCTGAATCGGCTAAATTATGGCGCCAACAGACACAGCCTAACGCGACTAGTATTGGTCGACTCGCCCAAGGCTCCATTGTTGTTAATTTGTCTCCTTTTATTTTTCATTCAGCCCACGTTTTGTCGGCGCTAGTGGCGTCCGGACAGTCTGATGCATCCATTTGCATCGGATGGTCTGTGAAACATTCGGAATGTACATCTGCAACACCGTGTAATAGCATGCGAAACATTGAAAATCAACCTCTGCAATATGCACGTTTGGCATGAAAAAATCACCGCGCCCCATCCCACCTAGGGGAAAAAATCGCACCACAACATCGACTCATGTTTTACGCAACATTGAAACAAAACGGCAAGATACGTGCAACATTAGGAATACATGTCTGCAATATCTAAAAATAGTATATGCAACATTAAAATTCACCTTTTGCAACATCAACAAAGTATGAATTAACTGATTTGAATAAAAATTTTGGGTCCACAGATGCAATAAAAGAATCGATGAAACGCGTTACCGTTGGAATATTTTAACATAAATACTGCAACAAAACAGAGAAAACTATCGCAATAGCGTCTGATTGGACGCTCGGACTGGAGCATTCCTGATGTTTTGTACTTTTGTCCCATGATGCTGCAACACATGATTAGTGTTTTCCAGTTTCCAGGCCCAGTTTCTTCCGTTTCCTTTTACTGCCCTCTTGTTTTTCTCTCCATTTTACTCCTTCGTGTCTTTTTTCCTTCCTTTATTCGTTTTTCTTTCCCTATCTTTGTATCACATTTTTTTCTTTTGTTCCTTTTCTATTTACGTGGCAAGCATTCTCATTTTATTCTTGCTATTTTATTTTTATATTTTTTTTTAGAAACACAGTACAATGCAGACGCTTATATGCGTATACACTCACCCCTATGAACACCCTATATCTATGAGCACCTTCGTGGAACTGTGCTGGCTGGCATCTCAAAATTCACAAAAGCATCACAGGATTCTTGAATTCTATGATACCATAATTAATAATAAAAATGATTTTACGTTTTCACTATATAGTTGAATAATGCATAACCAATTAATGTGTAAAGACTAGGATAATATTTCCAAAAAAACCGAAACAAGTGTTTTGTTGAAGCTGGAAATATTTGTCATGACGTTGGAATATTATTTTTGACCTTGAAAATTTTACTCATAATATTTATGGAACAATTTCTGATGTATATAGAATGATTTCCTTCTGAGTATTGAACGATTTTCTTGTTGGCTTATAATATTGCTCATCTAAATAAAAAGATTGTTATAGCTTAATTTAAAATTAAGATTATCCTTTACAAAAAACTGATCTAGGTATACTCAAGTGGAAATACACTGGCTCAATCAAAATTTTATTTAGTTAATTTAATTTGAGGCATGTAGCGGGTTGTTATTCATGTCTAGGTCTATATCACGTACTCGGTACTCGCGAAAAAATAGATCTACACAACGTATTGGGCTGCGTAGTGCAGTCTCCATGCAGGGAACCCTATTTGTCGCCGCAGCGAATACTACCGGTTCCGTCACCAAAGACATCAGTGGCGCGTGGTGTTTGGCCTAAATTGTTTTCTTCGGCCCATCTGTGGTTTCTCTGGTCTGCAATTATTGTTTCGCCAAACAATTCATTTTGTTTGCGGAACAATTCATTTTGTTCAGTTTGTCATCCTCGGTATTTTTCTGTTTATTTCATCCTCGTTTTTCTCGTGTCATTTTTCTCTTCCGTCGTTCCTTTTGTTGTACATTCATTTATTCTATTTTTCTTTTCTTTTATTTCTTCTTTTTGGTTTTTGTTTTGTTTAAAATTTTTATAAATCTCATATTAGAATAAAACATTTATGCTGTAATTTCTTACTACATCCTATTATTGTACGTATTTGTTTGGGTTGAATATCGGCTTACTTTATTAATACATCTTATTTTTATATTTTTCTCATTTCCTTTGTGCTCGTTTCGTATTTTTATCATTTTCTTTTTCTGGAGTGTGTTCTTTTTAAGTTATCTTGTTTTGTTCCATGATAGAAATTTTGTTTCCCTTGTATATTTCTACCTGAATTGCATTATTTGTTCAACCATTATATATATTTTTTAATTAGTATATTCTTTTATACTTCTCCAATATCGGTAAATTTTCGCTTCAGCGACAAATAAGCCCCCGTCTCCATGGCCCAAAACAAATATAATAAAGGAAGCGCAGAACCTTCGGCGACCACATGCGGTCCAGTCGCTTTGCGCCCCCTACGCGCGCGCGTGTGTCAGTCCGTGTGTTCAGTTCAAAATGATGCATATCACAAGCCCGCTTCAACGCTCTAGGTCCGGCCCACTTCACGTTCGTACGCAGCAAATAGGGTTGAATCCTTTTTTTTTTCTTTCACAAATCATCATCTCTGAATAGGCGGACCGAAAGCGTCCCTGGCTAGCTCGCTTCCCCCTCTGCGTTGTCCTCCACGGCCCAAGTAAGGTCCAGATATAGCGCACTACTCCTCTTTTATTTCTTCCTTTTGTCTTTATTTCCTTCCTTTTCTCATTCGTTTTTCCATGTGTTTGTTTTGTGATTGTTGCTTTTTTGTAATTTTTATTAACTTTATACTTTTTTTATTCAAATTGGATATTGTACTTACAAAATTAGAATATTTTATTGTTGAAGTTAGAATATTTTCTTATGAAGGCAGAAAATTCTCATCTATAAAGATCAATATTTTTCTTGTAGAGATAGGACATCGTATTCTGAATCTAGTTTTTTATAAAATATATTATTTTCTCAGGCACGCATGAATATCACTCTAATATACATATATCTGGATACCCAATTCTCAATCTTTTCCTTGACTGTGTGGCATCGTATATATCAAGGTCTTAGTTCAAGGTTGGACACCCCCCCCCAACACACACACCCAACCCACCCACATAATGTTCAAATTTGAATCATTGGCTTATTGCAACAAAAATGAAGTCATATTGCAGTGGCGTATTTAAGTTTTTAGCTGTGCTGGATATTCAACAAGTTAATAAATAAAAAAGCAGCATCATGGTGTATTGGTACTTAGCATAACCAAGCATGGATAATTTATATATCATCCTGGGATTTACTAATAACTTGTGCTCCTCTCGCGCTTTCCTTTAAAATTAATGCCCACTTTTGCAAATCAATAAAATTACCCAGTACATTGAAGCATTCATTCAGGAACCTTTCAGAAAAGCATGAAAGCCAATACTTTTTCTTTGGTCCCCTCAATCTCAAGGCTTGTCTTGGGATTGCCACCTTCTTTGTCATGCATGCATAAAGCTACGTGCTCAATCTGGCTTCCCGGGAACCCCACCCCACATGAAACAAAAAGCTCACACATTATATTCTCTCATCTCTAGAATAATGTTCTTCTATTCTCTGATTCCATGAAACCAAAGCCTAGCTAATCGCTACATCTTTAATCACTGTTAACTCCCCGCAGCCATGTTGCCATCTCTCTCTGTCTCCCCCGCCCTTATATACTCCCTTTTGACCAGTCCACCATCAGTCATCTAAACACCAACAACACAAGTTCAAATGAGCCCTTTTCCTTTTTATTCTTTTTGCTACAAAAATAGCACACAAAGAAAGAGAAAAAGGAGGAAGTAAAAGATGGAAAGAAGTGAGCACATGGAAGAAGTATCATATATGCGGTTGCTGTCTAGGCCTTTACTGCTGGCTACATATAAGCATAGCAGGTGCAGCCTGCATGCTCATGATGCTCCATGCAAAGGTGACGGAAATC
This sequence comes from Paspalum vaginatum, assembly GCA_030272315.1. Lineage (NCBI taxonomy): Eukaryota > Viridiplantae > Streptophyta > Magnoliopsida > Poales > Poaceae > Paspalum > Paspalum vaginatum. The sequence continues at coordinate 15,567,118 of CM059015.1, forward strand.
ACAGCAGCCAATTCCTTGGATCCGGTCCCAAGCGCATGATTGACCACTCTATCTTCAGCTCCATATATACCACTTGAGCTATATATATGCATGCATTATATTATATTTATATATATATACGTGCTCATCATAACTGTTAACTGATACTGAGCTATAATATAACATACTCCCTCTAGGTCCGAATTAGTTGTCATTTTAGAAAAACTATAAGTCAAACTTTTAAAACTTTGACTATATATAACTTTTATATTATTAATTGTTAAATCTTGAAAGTCTTATGTATAGATTCGTCTTAACAAGGACTTTCATAAAAATATAATTTTTATAAAATATTTATTTATATTTTAATAAAAACATTGGTCAAACTTATGTTTTGAAAATTGATGTCTAAAATGACAATAAATTCGGACCGGAGAGAGTAGCTGGCTACTAGCTGCCTGGATACCTAGTTTGCCATGATCGGTAGCTAGCGAGAGATCCGAGAAGTGCTCAAGCCCTCACTCTGACGCTGCATGCAGAGGAACGCATAAATACGTTCATCTGCCTTCTCTCTGCTTTCTTCCTTTCTTTCTTTCATATGATCTCATGAAAAGAGGCGCTGATCAAAAGAGGAAAATTAAAGGAGAAGAGGAGAGGCGGCGTAGAGGGGCTGCGCCCTTTCTCATCAAAAGTCTCTAGCAAAAGCCATCTGCGACGTAGAAACTTTGTCTCACCATATGACGACGCTTCTTTACAGGTTCACAGATACAACTTTGGTTCAAACAAATCCTGATCTGTTTAAAATTCTAATATAATTAGAACATATGCAGGAACATGATGGCAGGTCGAGAGCCGATAGAGTGTACGCATGATCACAGGTGTATGCAAATATAGTAGTAGTAGTAGTAGTAGTAGTAGTTTTTTTTTTTTTGCGAAAATGTATGGTAGTAGTAATAATGATCAATAGATTGCCAACCCAGCTAAATATAAAAATAATTGCAATTACCTTCATGAGTATCCATGCATACGTACAATAATACGTACCATGAGTGTGTCACCATACATGTGTAAGAACAACAAGGTTTAGTAAAGCTAAAAATAAAAGAAAGCAGAAACAATACGATTCATATGAACTATGCATGCTGCATGCATCTACTTAATTTTGATTGTGTAAATGTCACAAAACACAAATACATCGACTTTTGCATGAACGTACTGATATATAGTAAGATGAATAGGACTGGGAGGAGCTAAAAGGCGCATGTTTGAGCACTTTAAAAAGGAGAAAAAGCGCCGGAGTAGGCAAGGATGACGTACGTACTTCCATAGATAAGCAAAATTCATAGATTCATCTCGCAAAAGATGTCTAATCCCCAGGGATGCATGCATGAATTAGTGATCGAACAAGCAGGGGCACTCGATCAAAGTTAGAATATAGGATTGTCTCATGATTGTTCACAGATTATTGGAGGGAGCACCGGAGAAAGCAAAGTGGGATATATATCGGTCATATAGCTAGGATGCTTGTGTTAAAACAAAGCAACAAGTAGCCTAATCAGTATGTTTCTCATGTGGTGAAGCCTCTCTCTCTCTCTCTCTCTCTCTCTCTCTCCCTCTCTCACTCTCTCCTTTCCCTTCTAACTATGTTCTTTGTTGCTAGTTATTTTCATCCTTTTATATATATTTAAATTTGGTACAACCATGTTGCATGCATGCCCTACAAATTTGATTATATCATGAAATTTAAATTCCTGGAGCGGTTCCCTTTCTTTCTAACTTCAAAGACACCATTAGTCGGTGACACAAGTTGCAAAATGGTGCATCAATAATATTTTTTCAATAATAGAAGCTGCTTTTGTTAATACTAGATAGTTACACCAAGATGATACAACTGAAATAAGAGTACTCCCGGCCTTTGACGTCCCTAAGCCTGCATTATTGGTGGGCTCGCGCAGGAGACATATCGACATGTGTGGTATTGATGTCCTATAAATCTGCATGCTCTTAGCTCTCGTGCCATTGTCATTTTTTATGGAAAGTTTAAAGATGATTTATTTGTCGTGGAGTTTGTGGCCGATTCCAGTTGGTCAAGATTAGTAGGTATGATGCCATTGTACATGAAAGAAGCTGAGGGGGGTTTGATTTGATACTGCTTACTGTATATATAGGTACATGTTTCTCGACACCTAGGAGAAATAAATCTAGGTCAAACCTTATCGTTTGTATCTAGCAAATGGCGTTGGTGAAGATACTATTTAGAGTTTGGACGGAGAATTAGCTCTCTAGAGTGAAAACCTATAGTGTGGCCTTCACTGGTTGGATTATGTCACTAATGGTGTGTATCGGTTTCTTCTCTTAGGCATGGTTTTTGAAGGATATCATTGTGGCATAGTATGAAAAAGCGCGCTATAGCATCGTTATAGCGCTGCTAGCGTTTTACAGCACCGATAGCGTTTTTACAGATTTGACGCTAACACCATTGCAGTACAGAATAGCGCTGATATTCTGCGCTATTGTGCTCTATTCTGCGCTAATATGATAGCGTTTTTGGAAGCCTAATGCTAAATTCTACAGTGCACTGTTCTGCACATTGCATTGTGGCATTTAGGTGTTGCTTGGTGATGGATAAAAAATAAAAAAACTGGGATGTGTGACAATGGTATCCCGGGGAAGTTTGTAGTGTGGTGCTAAGTAGTCAGGACTAGCTAGTAGCGTGCATATCTACTTATGTTTTCATTGGGAGTGTAGAACACAAATTTGATGCTTGAACACAATGTATCAATACCACTCGTTCCAGTTTGCACGCCAAAAGATGCTGCCCTCAAGAGCACCCTATGAGTCTTTGACGTTCTCACTTTGAAATTACTACCTCTCCTTTTATATCTTGAGTTTCATTCTTGTTAAATGATATACCACAGTATATCAGAAAATATGAAGATATGACAGAGTGTACCACGTACCTATACTTTCATATTTTTATTTCTACAAAGGGTATAAAGGCTTTTAAAATTAATAAAAATAGTGGTACTGTGTGGTACCGGTGGGTACCTTTTAAACCACCGTAAAATCTCTCTAAAGATAATATTAGTTCTATAAGTTATTATCAAACAAACATTTGTTGTCATTCAAATTTCTTATTACCATGCTTTGGATTATTTCTTTAAATTTAGATGGTCGTATAAAAGCTTTTAAAAATTAATAAAAATAGTGGTACTGTGTGGTACCGGTGGTTACCTTTTAAACAACCGTAAAATATCTCTAAAGATATATATTAGTTCTATAAGTTATTATCAAACAAACATTTACTGTCATTCAAATTTCTTACCATGCTTTGGCTTATTTCTTTAAATTTAGATGGTAAGATAAGAATTAGAAGGCAATTCGGACGACAAGGTGTCACTTTACAGCTGCATGTGTGCAGATATAGCTAATTTCTGTTCAAACAAAATGAGGGGTGAATGATGGAAGATCTCTCTCTTCCAGAGGATCCTAAAGCATGAGACTTTACTGTCCAAACAGGGCGGGCATAAGATGCTTATGTCTTCATTTATTTTGCTTTTGTTTAGTTTGCGTCTCTCTGTAATTAAGCTTTTCGCACACCCTAGTAGTACTTTCGAAAGACGAGAATGTTGGGCCTTGTGAAAACCTAAAGCGAAGGCAAGAGAGAACTGAAAAAGGGAAAAATAAAAGAGAAAAAGGGGCAGGGATCCTTTTGTAAATCACATTCGACTAGCATCGAAAGTAGTGTTCTTTTTCTATATTTCTTATGAGAAGATTGTTCCTTTGCCTTCTAAAGTGGCTACCACTTTGCACAAGCTCTAAGTTTTGAATCCTGATGTCGTTGCAATTGCACTGTCAGTACCACGTCATGCACCTAAGCAGCTGCTGCTGAAGCATAAACTGTGTACCAACTATAACAGCTAAGATGGTTTTATTTTTTTAAGCTACCTGCCATTAGTTGATCAACATGCTTTGGATCGGAAGAGCAGCTTTACGTGCGTACTTTAATATATCAAAAAGGTTCAGTGTGTCCGTTAGCACCCAGCCTTATTATCAAATAAATAAAATTGGTCGATTTCGTGACAAAACTAACAGAATCCATTATTTGCACAGTATTATCCACTCACTTCGTTATGATCCCCTACCGTGTTTGTAAAAAGATGAAGATAGTCAATTAAAATTAACTTGAAGGTCCACACGCCGTCTCCACAAGGATCAGGGGTAACAACACTACTCGTGAAGGATTTTTACAGTGGCTGAAGTTGATTTCTACTTGTGGCTCTGGCAACCACCTATACCCCTAGAGGTTTCTAAAAATACCATATTTGGTTAGGTGGTTAAAGACACCATTCCTAAAAATGCATTTCTAGAGTGGTCATGTAAAGATTGTTGTTTTTCTAAAATTTATTTCTAGAATCAGTTGCCCGAAGGATCATGGACCCTAAGTTTTGTATTTAGTGGAATTTTGATGGTTAAAGTGACAATACAACCATTTAGGCTAACGTTATTTGCTACATTATTTATTTTAGTCCTAGAATACAACTGATAGATCAAGAGTACAAAGAGACAAAAGATCATCTTGAAGTTCCAAGACATTAAGTCTAGATGATGTCAAAGGTGTTGCTAGCAATAGGCTGCAAGGGGGTAGTCTGCTAGCTAGAGGCCACATTGCACATTGCCTCAGGTTGAGGCCTATGTTTTAGCAAGGTTTGTACACCTCCTTGGTATTGGTTCTTTTATGCACCGTTGTTGTAAGCTTGGAACTTTTGTAATGTCTTGCGAGACCCCTCGACGTGTGAGAAAATTCAAGGATTTTATAGCCCCACCCCAGCACATGATTTCTTGCATATACCTTAGTTATAATTAATTTATATATCAATATCCTTAGTCACTTGGCACTTCAGTTATTGTTACTTTTGAGGTGCAATCTTGTATTAATGATGGTGTCATGATGCTAAAGTATACTAAATCACACCTGATTTTTTTGTTAGCAAAAAGTTACATCTAATATGAGCAATAAATCTTATTCCCTACCTTTCAATTTATAGATTATTTGACTTTTTAGCACTAATTTTAACCACTCGCCTTATTCGAAAAAATTATAAAAACATAATTGTTAAGTCATCCTTAAAATATATGAAACGATAAACTACATCACCATAAAAATAAATAATTATCATAATTTTTCAATAAGATGAGTGGTCAAAGTTAGTGTAAAAGTCTAACGACCTATAATTTGGAATGAAAGGAGTATTAACTTTGAGATGGCTTTGTGAACTCAGGTGTCGGAATCCTCTACCACTTTTGTTTGGTATACTAGTGTAGACGTGCGTGCGGCACGCATATTGTGAACCGTGTCTCAAATGGTATACTTGGCAGACCTATGTGAATCTCAATCTCATGAAGAGCGGAAAGCATTGAGGGAACGGAAGTAGTTGACCAGCCCGGCAATAAAAAGGAAGGAAAATAAAGAGAGAGAAAGAATTAGTGACTACTTAATTGACTGTCCTTACTTTTCATTAATTTCAACACAAAGAAAGCACCCGATATATGGCTTATAAAATGAGGTGATAAAAAAGACTAAATAGGAGAAACATTTTCCTTCTATTATTTTTCACCATTTTCAACCATTTGCTAATCCTTTACAACCTGTGTAGTGAGGCCAATGTGAGGGTACAAAGATTTTCGATGGGTTTAAAATAGTACTACAAAAACTATTCTCTTTTGTAGTTTAGATATAGATAAAAGCGCTCACTTAAGTTTTGAATCAAGTCATGTGATAAACAATAAGCTAGGATACATGGAATAATGAAGTTACAGCTTATCTGATAATATTGTAGCAACACAGTTGATAATAAGTGTACTGCTGCATTTTTTTTCTTTTCTGAAAAGTGACGACGACTTCAAAAGGCTGGTAATTTAGTTATGGTGGCATGTGTATCAGGAATAATATGTGCTCCCTCTCACATCAATTTACTGTAAATAATTGAACTGATCGACTTGATCGTACACGTACTGGCCGTGAGAAATAACTAAACTACTGTTCACGCACAAAATATTTTTACATTGCAAATTAAACCATCCACAACTACAAAATCATATAGGATTAATTTAAAAGAATATCTATTTATATGGTTTGCATAATGCTAACTTGAACAAAAAGAGCACTTTCTCATGTCCAAACGAAATATGACTAGCATTTATATTAAGTGTATAAATAAATGATACCAATATTATCTATCCATAAAACAATATATGAAAGCTACTTGGCTAGATAGGTTTAGACGGGGTTTAGATTCACCATTATCTAAGTCTAGATATTTAGTGTCTGACATAATATCTGAATCTTACTTTATTGGGTAGGTGTGTCTCTTCATCAGGTGACTGATATTTAACTTTCCATCAGTCACATTTTACAACCTATCCGATGTTCATCTAACGGTCTCCTATGATGACTGGATGAATCAATATATTCAACCACATTTTATACCACCACATAGGTGACTGATGAAATTCAATCCATTAGTCATATATCAAAATTACATAACACAATACGAAAAATTATGTTGCAATAATATATAGCAATTTTTTTATATATGTAGTAATTTAACAAAATAGACAAAAACACATAAAAAAACAATTTGACTGATGGATAGACAAATATCAGGTGACTGAAGAAGAGTAAATCTATACTTTGTTTGTATTTGTAGGGATATCCGTTAATATTTACTGGCATCGTCGATGTATCGGAGATTTATTATAACATAATGCCACCCCTGATAAAATTGTTCATGGTTTTCAAACAACGCAACTAGATGTCTCATTGATATATATGGATCGATCGAGCTACGAGCCGTGAATCCAAATGCCAATAATATTTTCCGAGGACTAGTTTATGCCGTCTTACTTCTGATTAAAGAACAAAAATATATATTGCTCACCAAGATTTTTACATGAACTTAATTAATTTCCACCATGCTTAATCCAAAAGTGCTACATGCAAGCTCCATTCCTTCCAACACAAAGAAAGAAAGGCAGGAAAAAACAAAGATAGGCTAAGGTGTTTGGTTTCCACGTTATCCTACTGTCCGTGTCCGTAGATGTATTTCAACATCCGGATACATCCTGATAGTGGGATAGTTGGTGAACCAAACACCAACACTATAGACAAGAACAAAGGAGAGAAAATAACAGTTGAATTAAACTTCGGACATCTAGGCATTTGGCACTAATAACTAATCACTACTCTCATCCGGTCGTCTGAAGAAGAACGCCCGATCCACTGCCTTGACCAGGCCAGCATCTGTGAAGCAGCTCTCCTCCATGTCCTCGTTCTCCACGCTCATGTTCAGATCAAAAGACGATGAAGATGGCGACACAGCGGCGTCGGTGATGGCCTCCTTGTGGTCCTGGTCCTCTTTGGGCTCTTCCTTGCTCTCGATCCTCGCCCTCTTGGTTGTCGGTGGCGAGGAGGTCCTTGACCACGCGTCAAAGCTCTCGCAGCTCAGGACGATGATGGCGTCGCCGAGGGCAGCAGGCTCGTCGCCACCGCGGCTCCGGACCAATCCGCTTTCTATGGCCTCCAGAATGGCCGCCTGGCACCTCTGCCCAGCCTGGTCGATGTCCTCCACCAGGATGACGCGGTGCGGGTTGTCGCGTACGGCCTCGTAGAGGCCCTCGTGACAGCCGTGGCTGCTGCTCGCCGCCTCCGTCAACCGCGGCCGCTTGTGCTGCTGCTCGGCAGAGTCCCACCGCACCGGAGACGGAGACGACGCCGACGCGGCGCCGCCGCCGATGGATACGAAGCTCTTGCGCGAGCCGAAAACGAGGCGGGCCAGCTCCCTGGCCACCCTCGCCTTGCCCTCGCGGTCGCCACCGTGGAAGAGCATCCACGTGTCCTCCTTGGTGCTCGCCGGTTTCCTCGAGCCGGAAACATCGGCGTCACGCCGCCGCCTCGCCATGCCGGACCGGCACCGGAGAACCGTGCTCGCGACACCAGGCACGACTTCGGCTTGCCACGGCACCTCCTGCTCCAGCGCGGAGCAGAGGACCTTCAGGTTCTCAGCGTTGAGCTCCTTGAACCGGGACCGGCGCTCGACCTGCTCGACTGAGGCGTTGGACGCGCTGGAGCCGTCGTGCGACTTGACCTTTATCACGCTAGCGAGCTTGACGTCGTCCTCGTCGTGGACGGACCTGGTGGTGGTGGACTTCCTCGGGCGCTTGGACTCGTGGGCGCCGGCGGCAAGCCATGGCTGGTACGGCTGGTGGTGCAGGTTGCAGTGGTGCTCGTACGAGGAGACCGAAGACGACGACGGCGATACCACCACCGTGGAGAAGTCTAGGGCCGCCGTCCGGCGGTGATGAGACGGCGAGCCACCACCGCATGTTGAGCTTTTCTTGCAACGGGAAGGCTCCTGCATTAATTAAGCACGTACGTACATACAGTGCTCTAAACAGTTAGTAACTGTGTATCATCCAGTCACGTTATATGTGCAGCGATAGCACTGGTATGTAATTACCTGCTGATCCCGGCAATGCTGAAGCCAAGAAGGAATGCTCGACGACGGCGCAGCTGATGGTCGTGGCAACGCCTTCGCCGCGTCGCGCTCGGTTGCGCTGCAGTCGCCGCAGCAGCAGGAGCCGCCGGCGGCCGTCAGGTGGCCGCCGGAACCACCGCCGGCGTCGAAAAGCGACATGCAACGTGACGCCGATGCGTTCCCACTTGTGTCGTCGCACTTTGCCCTGATGATCGGCTGGTGATTGATTGCCGGTGCACAGCTGCCAGAGATAGAGAGCCAGAGATCAGTCTCATCTGTCACCTACTCACGTACCCCCAAATCCCCAATCAACACGTAAGTACGTCCGTCTGCATATATTCTCTTTGCCGAGTACTGTATTTCCAGTTTGCCACATGCACATCAATCAAACTGAGATATAATTACTGATGTACAGTATATAATCATCCAGCAAACTTAGCTAGAGCATGAATATATAAAGTAATGGTCCAGAGGAAACAGAAATCGAAATGGAAGAGGCAAATGTGCCCATTGCTCGAGGCCTCGAGCTTGCTCACGCGTGCCATGCTATCCTCAAGCTTTTGCTGAAAAGCATGGAAAAGATGCTGGCACAGGCAAGCCGGAAGGCCGGGATGAACTGTGTGTATACTAGGCTACTGATGGCGAACGATATCAGAACGATGATGATTACCTGTCGTCGACGAAGCTGAGGCTCAAGGCGAGGCTGCCAGCGGGGACGGCGAGCGTCTGGAGGCCCCAGAGACTCTCCAGCGACGGCTGCCCGTCCCTGCACCTCATGTAGCTCTGGTACGTCCCGCAGCCGACGAGCCAGACGCCGTCGCCGCCGCGGCACGCTAGGACGCGCACCTCCGCCACGGCGTGCTCCACGGGGCAGTAATAGCAGCAGCTCGACGGCCACCTGGCGCTCCTGCCCGACTCGGCAGCGCGCGCGGCCCAGAACTCGGCCGCCCACCCGAGGTCCTCCACGGCCAGCACCACGCCGCCCGCCCGGCCGCCGACCTTCACCGCGCACCGGAGCTCCACGAGCAGCTGCTCCGCCTCGTTCCTGGGGAGGCCGCGGAACCTGGACACGCGGAGGCTGACCACCTGCGCGCCGCGCAGGGCCTCGCCGCGCTTGATCTTCTCGACGGCCGCCTGCACCGGCGCCTCGGCCGACGCCGCGCACTCGGCGACGACCATGACACGTCTCTTGCTCCGGGAGGCCAGGCAGTCCAGGATGGCCGCGACGTCCTCGTCGCGCGCGCGGCCGGGAGGTGGTAGAAGCTTGCTGGGCTTGGTCTCTTCAGATGGAGCCGCACCCGCACCAGCGCTAGGGCTAGGGTTTCGGGGCGCGGCGGCGGCGGCGGCGGTGGTGGAAGCCGAACTGTTTGCCTCGATAGAAGACACAGCGTGCTCGACGTTGGCCTTGACCTGGGTGCTGGAGAAGCCGGCCTCGCGCATGACGCGGCTCACGCTGGGGTCGTCGAGGATGGAGATGACGAGCTGCTCCAGCTCGATCTTGACGGCCAGCACGGGCTGCTGCTGCGTGTCGACGGAGCCCCGGCGCTGGTGGGCCTGAGCGCGCTTGAAGGCGGCCACGAGCGCGTTGGAGAGAGACGGCGGGTAGTAGACAGTGGCCGTGCCCGCCGAGGAGCGGCGACGCCGACGCCGGCAGCCGGTTGAGCGCGACGTTGAAGCACAGCTCCAGGGCCTTGCACTGCAGCGGGTGCGAGTGCGACCGGAGGCACGCGGCGCGCAGCAGCCCTGTCGACGACGGCGGCGGCACCGTGGCCGCTGCCGCCGCCTGCTGGTGCAGCATGGCGCTGGCCACGTGCAGCGGCGTCACCTGCGCGTTCCCACGGCGCCGAGCCAGGCTCACCGCCTGCTTCACCACCACCGCCGCCTCCGGCGCCAGCGCCTGCTGCACCGTGCAGCCCCCGGCTCTCATCGTTCAGTTCCTTGGCAGATCAAGCAAAGCTTGTAGGATCACTCGCACTTGCAGAGGTGGGTGTGATTATGAGGATTATTAGCTGGCACACGTACGTTATCTCGCTTGATTAAGAGTAAGATTGAGAAACCGAACACAGGAAGGCTATATATGCAAGAATAGACGTGTGTGAAACTATGAGTCGATGGGTCAGGTCACTCGATGGTAGTGGGTCTGGGTGTCTGGGAAACTGCTGCTGCTTTATATGCTAGCTGCCTGCCTGGTGTTGTGTTGGCTGTGTTCATCTTTTTGCAGGTGCAGTGGTAGTGTGGTACTACTATGCTACGTACGACTGAATACTGATGGAGGTGAAGTCTGGATGTGTTTTTTGGTGTTTGGGTTTGTGCTTTTCTTGCTGGGGAGGGCTCAGCTGTTCTGTTTTAGAGAGGGAGAGGATGAGTTTTTTTTTCCTTTGGTCCAAAGTGGATTTTGTGGTGTGAAAAAGTGGGTATGGCATGTGCTGACAAAGCAGATACAAAAGCGACCTAGTCAGCTTTCTTTCCTCCCTCCTCTCTCATGTCTCTGTCTACGACACTGTATTGCTGCTCATTTTCAGGTAGCAGCATCTAGGAGGACTAGGAGGAGTACAAGCTAACTGCACAGTATCTGTAACTAGATTGTTTGTTTGTTTCTTGTGATCATGCATTTGTGCTATCAATTCAGCTGCAGAGCTAGCCTGCGCGTATGCTGCAGCCTTTGTAAAGAATAAAACAAACGCTGTTATAAGCCCTAATTTTGATACTCCATATATGCATCAAAGTGGACAATGCAACCTGATCCTCCTCAGATTTACATTGGGAAAGATTTTGGGTGTCTCCGTGCGGGTATCCCTTAATCATCAGTGCCAAGTAAGTTTGTGCATTCATCGATCTCTATGCTTTTGTGCGCCTATCGACCTTTTCTTTTCTGTTTTGCCAAATATGGCAGACCTTGGTGCAGAAGAGGACGAATATGAAGGATGCGATGGGATGCCTGCCTTACCAGGGCAGAGTGCACCAGAGGTAGAGATTCCATTTCTCCTTGCTTGTTGGCAAACTGTTTTTCCAGACCTTTAAATTACTAAAAATTTGGATACTAAAAGCCTAGTTTTGAACGTAAAAATTCTTATGGAGGTTGGGAAAAATATGGACCGTCCATTAAGAGAAATCTAGTAGTAGAAAAATAGGAGGTACTTAGAAAAAAATACTTGAAGTACTACCAAACGGGTACGGCTAGTAAAAAAACATTAGTACTTAAAGTACTACCAGACAGATTGGGGCGGTAAAGAAACATGGCACAAATACTCATAAATCCATACTATTACTATTATTATTATTATTATTATTATTATTATTATTATTATTATTATTATTATTATTATTATTTGTGTTTTTTTGGTAAATCACACAGTACAAACGCAACAACTCACGAGCACGCATGTACACTCACCCCTATAAATTTTTGCATGTGCACACTGCATCTATGAGCACCTCTACGAAAAGTAAGATTGTATATCATTTTACATATCTCAGCTACACCTAGAACGTCATTTCGGCCTTAGACCAGTCCGCCACTGCTTACTTTCCAAGTTTAGTTTGAGAGACTCTATATTCCAGTTTGAAACTTAGGTTGCAAGTATTTTGGTGGCAAAAGTAGCAACACTTATAGTAAAACCTTAGTGTACATTTAGATTATCTTGCATAAGTTTGGATTACAACAGTTTCCCTACGTGGATGATGATCAAATGAAACCAGCTATCGACTGAGTTATCCACCACGATGATGAAGTTTCTTAAGCGAGCTCTTTTTTCTATAGTGTTATATAACAAGGGGCAGGAAAATCAATTTATGCAGATCCATACTCTGTGCACATAATGCTAAAACAAATTATATAGACCAAGAAAACTATAACTACTATATTGGTATAAAAATAATCCTAGAAGTTTTTAGAGAGACCAGTAGCCATGAAATGCCTTAGGTGCCTCTATTTATTCATATTAGTTATGATTGAAAGCCATGCACATGTACCTTGAAAAGGACAAGGTAACAACAATTAAATGTGAATGTACGTGCCTTGACAACAAAAAGGCAATTGCGTAGGCCTACGCAATTTCAAAATTACTTAAATTCCGTCCGCAATTATCGAGGCCAACAAAAATGTTCATGTTTGCTGTAGTAGCAGTTGTCATTATATTAATCACTGAAATCGTCATTTTAGTGGGGCATGCATGTTTCTCACAACAATAGAGATACTTCATAGTTTAATTCTATCTTTTGCAAGTTCACCTGGGTAACCTTCCAGTGAAGACTAATATTCATATTCAACAATAATACTTTCGGTTAATATTTTTGAATACAAGTTTATGTTGATTGGAAAAAATAAGAACAGTTTATTGAGTAAATCAAATGGTTTAGAAATAGACGGTACCAAATAGATAGGTCATATACCAAGAATGGTGGGGCCAGTACCAATATCATTTCCTTATTTAATTTAATTATTCAATAATTCAGTTAGAAAATTGAAAAGGAGTGGTACTGATGAATTATATATAGCTTACTTTTTGGATTTCGCGAGCTACCTGCCTGGCATCCCCCAAACAATTTCAACTGATAATGGCGTATAAAGGTTGGTGCAAACAATTTTTGAAAGCCAGAAACTAACATATACTCATCAGATCGCAGGCGCGAGCAACATGACACACGCTAGCTAGTGGCATATATATGCCACCTACCTACAATGGCAAATCTAGGATTTAGAAGTAGATGGTGCTCATTTTCTTCTTACTCTTTTTCCTATTTCTTTTCTAATTCTTCGCATTTGCCTATATCGTTATGAGAGTTTTGTGAGGCTTCCATTGCACGCATGGGATAGGGTGCTAGAGCAATCCTAGCCTCCACGCTGGATCCACCCCGGCCTAGCTACCTAGCTAGGTACCAAGACTCTTTTCAGTGCACCTGTTATAACGTAACGTAAGACTGTATATATATACATGCATTCAACGTTGCATGCAAACACAAGAAATTAATTAATAAACTGCTGGCCGCTGAGAACACTAATCCCCCTAGCACATGCAGTAGGCAATGATGATGATGCAACGTCTGATGCTTTATGTGCGATCGGTCGGTCGAGTTTTCATCCGTCTGGTGGATAGATAGATGTGGCCTCTCATCTTTTGAGACTGCAGGCCGCCGGGGCCCTGACCAACCGATTGGTAACGATATGAAGGATGTGGCTGGAGCCTGGAGGAAGCGTATGCGCATGGAGGCAGTCGATCCGCAAGCGTGTACGGCCTGATCTTCTTCTCTGGGATCCGGATTCATCAAAAGGTTGAGGAATAAAGTGTCACTCAAGCAGATGCATGGATATATATGCTCTCAGTATTCTTTTTATTTTTACCAGAAATCAATTAGCATCAGTCGCAAGTCACACACACACACTCTCTCTCTCTCCACGCGAAAGAGAGGAGAGATTTCAAACTTTAATATATGGTCTTCAAAATATAACTTTAAATCATGATTTTTTTGTTTGCTATAGTAAAGCTACAAAAGAGGTGAAAATGGATAGGATAAATCACATTGTGTCAGATCCTACTATGGATAGGATAAATCACATTCCGTGAGATCCTACTATGGATAGGACATGGTAGATTGTGAAGACTTGCTTGCAAGTTCTATACTATGGTTGTTATTGTATTTATGGTATTATCATGGTGGTCAGTTGGATAAAAACTTGAAATCATCATTGTTGGGTCTAGAAGTCGGTGTTCCCAGTTTTCCTTTTTGGTTTCCTCACGCTTTCAAGGTTTTTTTGTTTGTATTATTTTGTTTTCAACATTTCATGAATACCATGTTCACATTCTGTCCCTAGCTATTTTTTGCTTTCAATTTCATTTCAGAGATGAAATGTGAATGTGAAAAATATAAGAACCGTTTGCTCAATCACTTCCACTATATTTCATCCCTACCTACATACCTTGACAAAACTAGATGGTAATGAAAGAATTTAATTGAGATAAATTACATAAACTGTTACCATTTTCAATTATGTAAAGTCATTCTTTCGTCACTCAAGGGAAGATATATATATTCTCACAAAAAAGATACCAGATACTTTTTTTTTCATTATTAGAAGATAACACCATATTTTGATCAGCTACTATGCAAAGCTACAGAAAAAAATTATAGTTAACCTAAACACACTAGTTTATAAGTTCAGTCCTTTAATCATCACACCTCTAGTCTAATCATCCAGCGTATAAAAACCTATAGTTACTGAAGGATCGGACCGATGACTAAGAGGGGGTGAATTATGATTTCTAAAAACTAAGACTCTCTAAAAATTATAACTACTAAGCAAAACCTATGCAAGATGAATCTAGCTATGTTTACTAAGGATTTTGCTAAGTGTTGCTAAATCTACCGTGGCCAATCTAGTTCTGCCTAGAAACTAACCTATCAAGCTAGTCTAGGAATGTAAGCACATAAATGCAAGAATATAAATGCAGAAGCTAAAGAGATGAGATAGAGAATGCAAACTCCCGATGGCGATGTCGGCGATGGCACACGGAGAAGATGCAGGGATTTTTCCTGAGATTCAGGGAGGCCAACGTGCCTCTACCCCATACTTCTCGTTTAGCGCCCCCGCAGGCTTTGCTCTAGCACAATCCTCAAAGGAGTGCGGCCTCGCCCACGCAAGGGTGGAGGATGGCAAAGTGACTTCCGCGGAAGTCAAGCAACCCCAGTCAGGGTCTCTGGATATCCTCGGTACACACCCACACTGAGCCCTTCTCTCGCGTAGTCTTAGACTACGGCCTCACCCACGCAACGGTAGAGGATTGTCTGGGCTGTTGGGGTCTTTCCGAGTCCTTCTCGCAGAGCTACCCCGCCGTCTCCACTAGGGAAAGCTTTTGGACCAAATCACTGAGGGCCTTCCTCCCTCTCACAAGTAAGGTGGCGGCCACTCCACACTCCGGAGGGTCCTGCAAGACTTACAAGCTCTACTCTTACGAAGGATAGACGTGCACGCAGGCACGGAAACTAGACAAATAGGCCTAAGCCAAGATGCTACGGAAGCTCTCGCTAGTACCAGGATGTGTCTATTTGCTCATATGGTGGTTGGGCTTTCAAATGAGTGTACGTGGCTCTTTGGATGGATCAAATGGGTGCCTCAACACTTCTATTAGCTCAGGAGTCTCCAACCATAATGTGGAGGCCGGCCATGGAGGTATATATAACCATGTTAGGACTTCACGGTTCCGATGATTGATGGCTTGTGTCTTCTTTTGTGTCTTTTAGGTCCTTCTTTGAGGTGTTTGTACCCTAAATCCATCTTTTGCACCCCTAGAACTTAAACAAAAACAATTGCATATACATTAGTCCCAAATGGTATGTGTTGTCAACTCAACCACCAAAATCATATTTAGGGAACTAAGCACAAGGCATAGGGCCCATTTTTATTACAGTTACTGATTTGCTATTACAGATGTTAGTGTATTTTTCTATAAATTTGGTCAAAGTCATAGAGTTTGATTTAGGGCTGATCTAAATAAACTGTATGTTGGAATGGAGGGAGTAGTGTATATCATTGGGCTTGTCTTTTAAGAAAACATGTTATAGTCACTAAATTTACTGACTTTTCTTATTTCTTTCATATAACACATTCGTTATATACCAATATCCTAGACATAATATATTTGAAATAATGGAATGCCTCCTCATAAACACTAGGATTTCTAAAATAATTGTTTTACAAGTGGTGGTCAACGGTTACACCAAAGAGAAAATTTAATCAGTGATAAACAGGAGCAAGTTCAGTTATGAAACATTCAAAGCAATCGTCTTCCTGTATGTTAGGCCAAAGAAAAAAGTGACCAACTGACCATGAAACTATATACTCCCTCCATCCCATAAAATAAGCCATGCATGTGTGTTAGCACGGTCTTTAAAGTAGAAGTTTGACTATTTTTTTTAATATAGCATCAACAAATACCAAAATATCATAATCTTAAAGTACTTTTGAATACTGAATCCAAATATATAACATGCATACAGCAGTAAAAAATTTTAAAGTTTGACTTTTCCAAATGCATGCACGCCTTATTCCATGCGATGGAGAGAGTATACTACCAGTATATATCGTTAGCTATGATATATATTGATGTTGTTCTAGGGATGTGAACAGTAATCATTAGTGTGGGTCAACAGTTAAAAGCCAAAGCCTGTGCATCAAAGTGCAGTTAAGCACCATTGACTGGGTCATAATCTCGTGTACGTTTGTATTAAAAGTCACGCTGGATCGTTATTCTTTTATAGGGATGTGAAACACTTGGTGAAAAAAGAAGCAACATATAGCAATCGATGAGAAGAGCACCTCTAACAATTCCCTAATGATCTATCTCTAATACCCCAATATCACTTTATGAATTATTGGACTTTATTTTTTTATTGGCTTGTGATCAATAATGTGTGTACCTGTGTTTATTCCCTCTGATCACAAATATATAGGTTTTGTCAATGATTTTGTTTCACAATTTTGACCATTCATCTTAGTAAAAATTATAAATATCCAAAAATATAAGATATGCTTAAAAACCTTTAATTATAAAACAAATAATAATAAAATAAATAAGGAATTAAGAAGGAATTTATTTTTTAATAGGATAAATGGTCAAAGTTGTGGAAAAATTTCCATGGCGACAACGTATATTTGTGGCTAGAGGGAGTAATGGAGGTTCGATCTTTCTCGCAGTATGATCTTTTGAAACTAAGTTGAGATTCACAGTCAAGAAAAGTTCGCAATTCGCTTGGGCCAGAGGACAAGCCCTAATGATAGCAAAGTGCAGTGGGCTACACTAGAAAGGCGAAAAAACACTAGAAAAGGTGAGCTCCATGGAAAAGCAATTCTGGTAGTAATAACGCAAGCAAAGCAAACATACAAGGAAAAAACATTGTTCCAGAAAAATAAAAAACACAAACATTTGGAAAAGAATTAAAGGAGCATGGAAAAAAGAGTATGTATAGAATCATATGAGCAAAGCAAGGCAATGCAAAGAGAGATGCTAGTCTAAGATACCTTAGCTTTTCGTCTTAACCCCTTGAGTGTGGTCTTTGCTTGGTTAACGGTTGCGCGCAAGGCAGAGAACGGAACATGCAGCAA
Source organism: Paspalum vaginatum (assembly GCA_030272315.1). Taxonomy (NCBI): domain Eukaryota; kingdom Viridiplantae; phylum Streptophyta; class Magnoliopsida; order Poales; family Poaceae; genus Paspalum; species Paspalum vaginatum. Next base: position 15,584,734 of record CM059015.1, read on the forward strand.
GCAGACAGATAGATGGCCTGTCGATGATAGAGGTTGGGTTCATAATGAAATGGATCAAGAGATCAGTTAGGCCCTTCCTTTGCTGTTCCTTCAGCCAGGGGCCCCGTTGGTCGCTTAATCTGCTCCTCATCAAAGGAGTTCAGGGCAGCAAAGCAAGAGTAAAAAAAGAGAGGCTAGCTAAAAAGCACTTAGGTGTTATTATCTGGCTAAAAGCGGCCACGATTTTATTAATATTTTATAGTACTGCCCTAATCTGACCTGACCCGACCTGAACCTGACTCCGATAAGGAAAGAAGCACTACAAGGAACAGTATGTATGTAGCAGCAGCTGAATGACTGCCTGATTGTCTGAATGTGCTGAACAAAAGCGCATGTCAGGTCATTCCTTCCTGAATGTGGTGGCTGTACAGTATCTGATTGTCAGTCACTAGTCATTACACGCAGAGCTAGGGAATAATATCAAACAAATAAACGCATGCCAGATTTACTACGTGCCATTCACTTCGGTTTCGTCGAGTGGTGACGGGGGCTTCGTCTTGTTTCGGTCGTGGAACAGGGGCCGGGGCGCATGCACCTGTGGGCTGTGGCTGCGTGCAGGTCGTTCAGTTCGTTGCAACAGGGGAAGATAAGGCTATCTCCAATGGTTGATACTGTTTGTATCGTAACTGACGTGACGTGACGTACAGATAGAAGTAGAATTTAAAGAATTAAGGATGAGGAAGTGTGATTAGAAATAGCCTAAGGACAAAGGCAAAGGCGTGCGTGTGGTTTCACAGGTATCCCTGTTCGCGTGGCTACTACGAGCGAAACTCTTCACGGGCGCGTGCGCTGGAGCGCGCAAGCAAGTGAAAACGTAAGAAAATCGTAAGAAAATTTTACAGAAAAATACAAGAACAGAAAAAAAATTCCTTTATTCCAACATACCCTTAATAACTACAAATATGTTGCCTCCAAATAGCTCATACTATCTCCTGCCGACCAGAGGGAGCATATTTTAAAACTAAAATACTTTAGAAAACATATAAAATACTTTGCTTAGTCCACAATAGCAGACGAAGGCTACATAAACAAGCAGTGAAGATGCAGATTGTGGATAAACGCAGCCTAGTCCAGCAGTAGGCTTTATGGGCCTACAAGGACAGCGCTCAGGGAACTTTAGTTGGGCTGCCCGTATGTAAGCCTTGCCCTTTTAGCATAGAGTGAAGTCTATTTTACTCCCTCGAACTCCAAGACCAGACATTTCACGTCCCCAAATTATTAAAACCTGGCAAACAACCCCCCTACAATAGTTCTAAGTGGTTTTAAAGCTGTTTTTTTGGTGATGTAGAATGTGGGGCCCACATGTCAACCTCCTACCTTCATTTCTCTTCTCTGTGTTGTCGGCCCCTTTCTTTCCCACTGCGCCGCCGTCGTCACTTTCCTCTGTCCCATTGCGCCGTCGCCGCCGCCTCCAACTCCCTTCTGTTGCGCCGCCAAGGCACTAGCAGCATCGCGATGCTCGCGTCCACCCTTTGTCTGTCGTTGCCGATGGTGGTAGGGACGGGCGATCCACGAGCGACACCGCAGAAGCATGTGTTCCCTGCGAAGGTGTCTGACGGGAAGCACGCGAGGGAGACCAGGACGGAGCACCTGGAGGCCGCACAACTGGGAGAGCGTACAGGGCATCACATTGCCCACAATGGTAGTAGCACAGCGCAAGGGAGAGGGGGTGATGGCCGCGATCACCGGGAGAGAGAGGAAGGCGAGCGAGCAAGGGATGGAGACAGTGGCTCTCCTGATGTGGCAGGTCGTGGCTGTGGCGGTAGGCGGGATGGAGGAGGGGATGGTAGCAGTGTAGTGGGAGAGAGAGGAAGGTGAAGGCGGTGGCGTGGTGGGAGAGCACCCCGACAGCGAGGTTGCGGCACAGAGTGCACCAGGTGGCGTTGTGGGGTATGGAGCAGACATTGCGGCTGCCGCTGGTGAGCATGGCACCTGAGGCCATGGCGGGCAAGAGGGATGTGAAGGCAGAGTCGCGTGACATGAACGCGCGATGCGCAGAGCCGCGAGTGGTCACGAAGATTGTATGGCGGGAACGGCCCAGCGGCGCGAAGGTGAAGACACGGTCGTGGTACCGCACGGTGGTGCGAGGCCATCGGAGCACGAGCTCCATGTCGAAGGCGTAGCAAGTGACAGAAAGAGCAGTGGGCCGATCATTGGAAGCGGTGAGGGGCCAAGAGAGATAGGCGATGGGACTGTGCGCGGAGGGAGGGAGGGTATTTGCATGGTTTTGAAAGTTAAGGTGCTAAGGATAAAGGATTCCTTCAGCGAGAAGTTAAGTACAGGTAAAATATACTTGATTCTTTAGCGTGTCCCCCGATGAGCCAAAAACGCAGCAACGTAGGAGCTAGCACATAAATTTGCCCCATGGTAACGGACGTTACTAGCGGGACCTATAGCCAGCAAGCGCGCAACGCCCTATCAGCAGCTAAGACGAGGGAGCGCTGCAGTACGCAGCCAGCAACTAGCAACACGTGATCTGAAACCGTGCACTTGGACACACGTGCTCATTAGCTAAGAATCGGGCGGTACTAGGCTATTAAAGATGTGTTTGGTTTGAGGAATCAATCCATTTCTAATGAGGTGATGCATCATGGGGTGATTCTATGAATTTTGGTGGGACGATCCCATTCCTCATCTTATTAGTAATAGCTATAAATTAGCGAAGAATAAGATGACGATGAATCAACCCACTCCATTCCGTAAACCAAATAAAAATTTGAGGAGTGAGAAAATGATGGACTAGTCCACTCCTCAAACCAAACACCCTCTAAAAGTTTCATTTTAGTTTCGTTAGTTTCGTATGAGAGGGAAATAGTTTCATTTAAATGAAATATAGAAAACACCCTTTAGAAACCGGGAGATAAAATTCCGCATCAGGAATGGCCTTATATGGCACAGGATTGTATCCTGATTTGTGGGCTGAGTCCATATCGGCTCCCGTGATTTATCTAGTTTTACTTAACTCATAAGCACGCGCCATTTTTAAAAATGCAATCACATATTAAGCTGTAATTGCATCGATGTGTCTCTTACAACGATGATCTAACATTTTAGAAAAGTCTTTTCTATTAAGATAGAACATTTATTATGATATCTGTATACTTAGAAGTTTAGAACTAAGTCATGACGAACTCATCAGACAAAAAAATTGTATAACTCAAATAAATTATATGAACTTAGGGACGAATGTATGTTATAAATTATATAGACTTAGGGACAAATATATATACATCTGAAACAAATTATACGACCTTGTGGACAAATTATATGTGCATACTCAGCTAGTGATTTTTCTTGTGGTGCAGCCTGTCCATCCGGTTTTAATCGCTTGACGACATGTGTGTTTGTATTTTCCGGATTTATTTCAAGGTTTAGTGACAATGTTCTTTCGATGGTATATGATGTTTTCGGCAACAAGGCGGCTGGTAATTTCGTCAATTTCAATTTTGAGATCCGACAGCTTAGTTTCTTAAGGGCGCTTATAGAAGTAGTGTGTGCGTGCCATGTGTTTATAAGATGATAAGTTTATATATATGTTTATGAGTGTGCCTTCGTAGTGTGTAATTTGAAAACAGAAAACATATGACTTACTCATGGAACAAATGCTACACACCTAGACCAAAGTATACTACTATACAAACCCACGGAACAAAATAGTAGGCTCATGGAAAAGTACAAAAAAGCAAATATGAAAACAAACATCTAAATTGAAGAAAAATAGCCTTGAGGGAGAAAAAAAAGAAAAAAAAAGAAAGATAGGGAATAAAAGGCTACTTAGGTTACTAGAAAAAATATACAGAATTCTTATTGAAAAAAAAAGAGGATGAGGCGAGCTCCAAGTAGAAACGAACGAAGCAATGTGGCAAGCAGAAGTAAATTGCAGACCACTACGGGGGAAACAGAGAGAGAAACCAACAACGACAGAACGTGTTGCAGTTGCATAAGCGACACAAAGTATTGGCACACAGTAGCAGCTTGTGCACGAAACCATGCCAGACAATGCTACAAACAAAAGCCCAACAAGGGACAAGGTATTTCGGATTCGGAGTAAACCAGGCACAAGCTCCAGCTATTGGCAGGCCCGGAATGAACCTTATTCTTCAGGCAAAAAAAAAATGATATGAAGGTGGCGGAGAACAGTATTCAATCGTGATGCACAACAGCTACTACAATCGGTTCTCAAGGAACAACGACATGTCAAAACACAAGCTCTGCAAAACTCCACAAGGATCTACCGCTGGCGTGGGATGAGCTCCATTGATACAGAGCAGCAAAGCTGTTTGGCAGCACATCTAGATGGCCGCGAAGTACTCTTTGCTTCCCTTAGGGTCAGGCTTCATTGACTTGTCCCCTGGCTTCCATCCAGCCGGGCACACCTCATCTGGGTTCTCCTGTACGTACTGCAATGCCTGATGAAACATTGAAAGGAGATGTGAGCTTTAACATTCTTCACAATGATGTACCAGGCAAAACCGCAAAACCAACTATATAATTGGGTCAAGCATAGCAAAATGCCCCAGGATGTACCATGATGTGCATCCTATGATTATGGTGAGTTATATTTTTTTTATGTGGAAACTACACATGGTCATCCGATATCAAGTCCCTCACATGTTTCAATATGGCCGTACTTGCTACGATGCATCTTGCCATTTAAAAGCAGGATCTATAGTGCTTTGGCAAGCATGTGTAATATAATAAGATGTACTCCGAATGCCAAAGGGGGTAGGTAACAAACATGTACATATATTTCAATATTTCTTTTTATTTGTCTGTAATTTTAATGTACTTGGATTAGAACTGTACTTTCAAAGTTGGAGATAATTTGTTTTGTTCCTGCAAATGGAGAACTATATTGCACTGTTAGGTATCCACAAATAGTAAATAATGCTAAGTGCACACACAGCACACTGATATTGAATTTTGTTCAAGTTATCTATCACAAGCACCATGAACAAAAAGTACATATTCTTTTTATTTTATATGTTTAGTAACAGCAACAAAACTTCTAATTTCTCAAGTCTGGAGCAAAGGTCTAGCAGAAATGAAGCACAAACAAAATGGAATATACCTGAAGGGTCCTCATGGTCTCATCCACACTGCGACCGATGGCAAGGTTGTTAATGGTAGAGTGTTGAATCACTCCTTCCTTGTCAATGATGAACAGTCCTCTCAGAGCAATACCCTGACCAAAGAACATTCAGATTTACAGAGCAGCATAACATGGAAAGCAAAAGGACTTGCGAAAGAATACAGAGACGAATATCTTGTGGTTGAGAACAATACCTGATCAGGGATCAGAACACCGAAGGACTTTGAAATTGATTTTGTGACATCAGAAATAAGTGGGTACTTAAGATCACCAAGACCACCAGATTTCCTGTCTGTCTGCACCCATGCAAGGTGGGAGAACTGCATCCAAAGAGACATTCAGACGTCAAGGTATGATCAAAGAGCGGTTAAAAACAATTAAGATAGGTTATGATTACAATGATATAAAACCCATCGTCTCCACTCAAAACAACTTACTGTTTTTATCTACATAGGTCGAGATTTCTACATTTGACCATGTTCGTATAATGATATAAAGTGGTAACAACAATTCATGGGAGCATGACCATACAAAGAGTTCAAATATAATTGTTAATGTGTTGACATCAGCACATATATCTATCGATGAGAAAAAAGCAGCAAGTGTGGTCCTACTACTTTGCCAAAAAACCGGTGAGAGCAAAGCAAACCTTGCCATAGAATATTTAGTATAATTACGGTTTTATATCTCCGCAAAAATATATTTTCCAAAATCAGTTTCATAAGTAATGTGACTATGCTCAAGAACCATGCATATAAGAACAGCAGTCGTGCTCTAAAGCACATGATTTACTCAATAAAGGAACAGTTTGGCCACGGTAATTCTATTTCCATTATGAGATGATACATATCAGAGCTGAAATGCGCTTGAAGAGCTAACTACCACATATGAATGATCAGTACGAGAATCCAAGTACAGGCAGTAGAGGTATCAGATATTGAGCTAAACTACACCCCCTTATCCTTAAAGAACAGTTGGTGCATACTGATAGATACTATCGTATCATGGAATACCAGGGAATAGTAACATACCACACTGTCAATGGATACACCAAGGACCTCAGTGTTCAGCTTCTCGAATTCCTCGTATCTGTCACTAAAGGCGGTAATCTCTGCCAACACCATGCGTTGGTATATCAGAATCTCAGAGACCTACTCCAAATGAACCTCCATGATACTAGTGCTACTGTTTTATGCTCACCGGTCGGGCAGACGAATGTGAAGTCCAACGGGATAGAAGAACAGGATAACGTACTTCTTCCCAATGTAATCAGACAGCTTGACCTGCAAAGGCACACGGAGCAACGGCATTGCGGGCCACGTCAAACGGTGTCAGGAGCAGTTTGAGTGGACGAAACATTTCAGAATTCCGCCGCCCGCCACGTTATAAACCATGCGAGACTGCGGGGAGCTAGAGGCGCACGTACGTTGATGAACTCCTGGTCGAACACGGCCTCGGCCGCGAAGTCGGGCGCCTTGTTCCCGACCAACGGCAGGTCGTCCTACAGTTCAGAGCACAGGCACCACGGCGCGAAACAGTGAGTGAGCGAAACGGGAGGAGGCGCGAAGCAAGCCTAAGGTGCTAGGATGGGGGTGAGGAAAGAAAGTGAGAGGAACTTACGGCGCCGCCGGCGCGGGCGACGAGCCTGCTGGCCCGCGCGGATCTGGAGGCGGCGAGGCGGAGGGGCCTGGCGGTGGCGGCGACCGCCGAGCGGGCGACGGAGACGGATTGCGGCGCTGAGGCCAGGGGCCTGGCGGTGGGGGTGGGGGCGGAGGAGACAGCGGTGGCGGCGGCGAAGGAGCAGGCCATGGCCGCCCGGAGCGGATGAGGGGAGGGGATGGGTGGATTGGGTTGGGGGTTTGGGGATTAGTTGCGATGGGGTTTCGGGGCTGGGGCTGGCCGAGCTGAGTGAGGTTGGTTTTAAATAGGGATGTAGTACAAAATAAAAATACGGAGTACACTACCCTTCTAGTTGCTCGACAGCCCAACAAGTCGTAAAAGTATGAGAAAATGCAGGGAGAAGCACGTCTGACGTATATGACGAAGAAATGAAGCCGTGCTAAACGAGGATGCACTAGTGGCTCGGCTTATAGCGTGCACGATTTCTTTTTTTTTTCTAATTACCAGAATGTCACTTCACATTAAAGAGGTAATCGTTATAAGGCTGAGTGTACTAGTACGTGCAAATGTTTGTGTATAAATACTTTACACAATGACAAGACATGGCAATAGATTGTGTAGATGCATATTTACGAGGCGCATCTTGTGCAAAATGCATTTGCACTTGCACAAGCCATTGTCGTGAAACTTATCTTATCTTTTCTCGTCAATTTCTCTTTTTTTTAACGTAGTGGCAGGAGCTTTGCCTTTCAATTAAGAATAAGAGAGTTGACCCCGTTTTAAGGAAAACTGGGCCGGAAACCTACACTGAGCGCGCAGTTTAAAAATCGGCGAAAGGCCACCCTAACAACACCCCGACCGAAGCCCACAGTGTGTCATCGTTGCCAAGCTTGTCTCCAGAGACGAGTAGCTCCGACTTCCCACTGCGGGCAACGCGGACAGCTAGAGACACCTGACACCGCCTACTCACAGGCACCAGCAAACAAGGAGAAAGGCCGAGATGGCAATGTCATGTTTTTACTTGCATGGCATAACGTTTAATGGGATTTATGCTCGAACAAAAACTTATTCGGGACCTGTCTAGTAGAGCTTTGTTCCTAGATTCTCCAACTCTGAGAGCTGATTCACCTGTGGAGTGATTCTGCTAGTAGAAGTGAATATGTCATGTATGAGTGTTCCGCTATCTGCCTGTGAAGTGGTTCTGTCTATGCATTTATAGTGGGGGCAGGTTGGGAGCTGTAGGAGCAGATATTTTTGGCTCCCACTCTCCGTTACAAACTTGCGGATAGCACTCTACTCCCATCATGGAGCAATTTGTTTTTTTTTTACCGTTTGGCTGCTTGGGAGTGATTCTCGCTGAGAGTGGAGTTGCGGGAGCTCTACCAAACGACCCCATCAATATGAGGTTTCACCTTTTTTGTTTCTAAGAGTGTCATGTTGATTTCATTTGTATAGGTAACTATGTAACCCTTATTGTTAATTTCTTTCCATGTCATCATCTTATGGCATTTTAATGGGATTGGAACCTAACTAAAACCGTCATTAGAAATAGCCTTATGATATTATCACAACCATGCCGATAGTTAATGTTTTATTTGATAGGGTGGATACTTTCTACTATCAAGAAGTAGACGAAATCTTTTATGAGATAGTAATTGTCCATGCGCGACATACGAGGGTATGGTAGTAACCCTCTTTAGAGTAGGGGGATAGACGATCATTGTGATGTTTAGCCAGTATCAGTTGAAGGCGAGCAACAGCTCCCAGAGAAGGTGGTGATGCAAATGACAAGCAAGGTTATCCTAAACGTTAATGTTAAATAGTCGGTCACCCAACGTTTAGCGAGTCACGACCGACTAAACTGACTAAATGGGATTAAACAGACTACACATGCAACACAATTGACTATTGAGTAGCATGCACATGGGCTACACAGCCGTTTACAGCAAGACTGATGAAAAGTGACATAATGATCGAGAAGCGTTCGGGACACCAGAGCATAACGCTCTACGTTCTCTTGTGGTTGTATTGATGCAGGACAAGCTCTAGGTTTGCTGAAGACTACATGAGCTATAATATAGATGCTATGGAAACCGAAGCAGCTGAGCTCAAATTTTATGAGCCACTAGTCTAAGTCCGAAGCTTGGAGAGTGTGTCAGGAGAGGTACCCCACAATGGGGCTCACCTCTCCCGGTTGTGAGAGAGAGGACGATACAGATGATCAATGGGCCCCTGCGCAGAGGGTGGGTCCCACTAGCTTTATCTGCTCTGATTGCTAATTGACGACACACACCTCGCCACTTCATTGCCTTGACACTGCGCTGTATCCATCCTATGGTTCACTATCCTGGCACTTTCGTTCATACCATGATACGGCGCCCAGTGTGCGAGTTGGGCGCGGTGGACTCCTATAGTTAGTTAAAATGCAGTGGAGTTATGTGTGCACATCCTAAACCACGACATCATAGGAGTGGTGCAAACCGGAGTTAATGTGCATGACCTTGTCTCGCTTCTTATCCGGCAGGGCTTGTTGTCGTCATCTTGGGACCTGAGGTGCTACCTAGCTCTAGTGGCCATGTGGCAACTTTGGCCTTCGGAATCCAAGGTACAAACACACCTTACCCTAGGCCCGTGGACACGTAGCGGCTCTAGGGCCCTCTGGCCGATTGGCGGGGCCCGGAACGCCCCCTCCCCACTCATTCTCTATAGTGGAGTGGACAAAGGGAGTCTTTCTTTGGTGTCTAGGGGCAGCGCCGGCCCTTGGGGGGTCGAGCAGTGCCACCGATCTGAGCCCCCATGTTAGCGGGGCCTCACATCAGGCACTATATACTAACTAATACAACAGCTTAGTATACGTATTAGTATATATTTTTTATATGGCCAGTACGTATAGATACAAGGAAACTCTTTGGCTTCCTTGCGTAATTAGCGTTGGTATTCCCTTCAGAAGACCGAAGTCTCGCAGTCACAGACGCCGGACGCGGCATCTCTCGTACTCTCGTGTCGCTTCGAGTCTCGAGGGCCCCCATACTCGATCCTCCTGCGGCAGTCAAGACATCCACGGAGACTGGAGACGACAATCGGCATTGCGACGCCTTGAGCCGCAGTCGCTAAGGGTCGAGCACCGAGCAGGCGAGCACGGAGCATCACCGGCTTGCTGGTCGCCTCTCGCCTGGTCCTGGTCGCTCTCTCTGCGGCTCTGTCTCTTGCCACATTCTTGTACGGACTACGATTTATCATCATCTATGCGTCTTCCATTTGTGTGATTAGATTATTCGTCGCGGTCCAAGTCTCCAACCACGATCATGCAAACAAAGAGGTGTAATCTTCCCTGATTTCCATAATCAAGATGATTAGTTGTTGATTACTTATTTGATTGATTGAAAAAGGGCAATATGATATTACATGTTTAATCGGTAACAATTATACGAATTGGTCCAAAATGTCTCAAGAAAGTTTAAATGGTTTCGCATTATATCATCGAGAGGATATTATTGAACGAGATTGATATTGAAAGCATTATCAATGACTTCGCATCTCGACATGTTAGAACTTTTAAGGTAACATTATAACATGCATTTCTTACTTCATTAATATTTTTTTAGATATATATATATATATATATATATATATATATATTGATTATTGTACATATTTACACATATATAGTATTTATATATTATTATACTTTTTATTAAAAGGGACTCTATTTTAAATATCGATCCGGGCCTCCGAAATCTCAGGGCCGCCGTTGTCTAGGGGTGTACACTAACAGTGGTGGTAAAAAAGGTACTAAGTGGTGCTAGATGAAGGTTGGACGGACGTTTAATAGGGGTGAATTAGGATTTTCAAAATTATGGCTCTCTAAAAATTACAACTACTTAGCAAAACCTATGCAAAATAAAACTAACTGTCTTGCAACCTAGTTCCACCTAGAATCTAACCTATCAAGCTAGTCCAAAAATGTAAGTACATAATTGTAAAAATGTAAATGCGGAAGCTAAATAGAGATGTACAGAGAATGCAAACTTCTGATGACGATGACGACGATGGCAAACGACGAAGACATGGGGATTTTTTTCCCAAGGTTCGGGGAGGCCAACGTGACTCTACCCCCTACTCTTCGTTTGGCGCTCTTCGCAGGGCTTTGCTCACACAAGGGTGGAGGATGTCAAAGTGACCTTCGCAAGGGTTAAACAACCCGATTGGATCTCCGAATATCCCAGGTACACACCTACACGAGCCCTTCTATCATGTAGTCTTGGACTACGGCCTCACCCACGCAAGGATAGAGGATTGTCAGGGCTGCTGGGGTCTTTTGTGGGCCTTCTCATTGAGCCACCCTGCCTGTCTCCACTAACGAATCTTTTGGCCAATGTACCAAGGGCCTTCCTCCCTCTCACAAGTAAGGTGGCGGCCACTCCACACTTCGGAGGGTCTCGCAAGACTTACAAGCCCCACATTTACAAAGATAGACGTGCACGCAGGCACGAGTAATAGACAAATAGGCCTAAGTAAAGATGCAACTAAGCACTAGCTATGTCGGGATGTATCTATTTAGCTCTAATGATGGTTGGACTCACAAATATGTGTGTCTACACTTTAAATGGATACGAGGAATGTGTCTCAACACTACAACAAGCTCATGAGTCACCAACCATAGAATGGAGGCCGGTCAAGGGGGGTATATATAGCCCAAGTCTCAAAACTAGCCGTTGGAAGCTTTCTTCACTTTTCTGCGCGACCACCGGACCATCCAGTGCGTGTAGTTGGCTAGCCGTTGGAGTCGACTGTTGGACTGGTAATCTAACCGTTGGAGACCATCGGACCGTTCGGTGCTGCACCATCGGACCTTCCAGTGTGTGTTGGTGCTTCGGCCTTCAACTTGATATGCCCTCAGTCCAGAATGTCTCAGGCACCCCGAGACTTAAATAAAAATACTTGCACACGCATTAATCCCAAATGGTACGTATTCTCACCTCAACACCGAAAATCATATCAGGGAACTAAGCACAAGGCTTAAGGCCCATTTTCCTTACACTAGGGTTTGGTTTTTCATTCTAAAATGACATCATTTTAGTAACGTGAGCTATTTTAGTGATTATGACAATTATTAATTGTTACTAATAGGTTTATCAATGCATCGGACGACAAATCAAATTAAGTGCTCATTGGCGATGCAACTAAAGAGATCCCTTAATTTAATTATTGAAATTTTATTCATAGGTGCCCCGAGATTTCATAGTTTTCATCTCAAGATTAAAGAATAGTTAGTCTAAGAGTCATAAAAGAAGAAAGAATGACTCTTATGCTTCATTTGCTAGTTTTGAATGACTGTACTACAAAGAGAGCAAGGATAAGTAGCTTGATCAACTTCATTCAAATGATTACACACACATGCTCACATGACCCTAAAATAGCTAAATGGAAGTCACTGCAAATGATGATTTAAAGGATTTCAAGTTCCATGTCAAACACTTGAATAAATCAAAGATTTAAAACAAATACTGACTAGACCGCCCATGACTGCCATATTTGTACTAAGTGGATAGTCAACTTGTCTAGTCCATTCAATCTCATAGAAGTAAAAAACTTCTACTAATCGTGTTGTCTGGCCCCTTATACTTGTACTAACTAAATGGTGTTGCCAAAAGACAAGATACATCAAATTCAAGCAAAAGGAACTCGCTAGAACGTTCGGGCCCTATGCATGCACAATCTACGAACATATTTGAAAGAAGGTTGTTATTTAACAAAAATTCTCAGTTGAACCAACTTGATTGTTTACCCCTATAGCACGGACAACTGAATGGATAGTCATACATTTAGTTGCTGGCTTTGAAACTCAAATCAAATAAACTAATTGAATTATCCATCCTTAGGGGTAAAGTATGCTACAAACACTCTTTCCTTTGTTGACAAAATGTAGCAACATTTTCTCAAAACGACTCTATCCTTTAGTTCCCAATATATACACTGTAACCCTAGCAACAAATGGATACTCTTGATACCAATGAACACTTCCATACTTAGGAGTAATTGAGCATCACTCTTTGTTCATCCAACTTAAGATTTGAGACTAAGAGCCTTTGACTTATATGTGAGAGCCTCTTGCATGAGGTTGATTGAAGGGGACTCAAATGTGATTGTTACCATTCCTAAGAGATTGGTAACCACATTCTTGCATCAGATAAGTACAAATCCGCCCTAATAAGACATACCGAAAACTAGGATGATCTACTCTAGGAGTTGATACACCATTTTGCCATATGATACAAAAGAGGACTTTCAACAGTCAGTCCATCGTATGCAGCGATGTCACATGCAAAGTTGGAAAGTAGTCGTAGCCCTTCCATGATCTTGGAGACTTCTTATCTGTAAATCATCAATAAAACAAGGGTGAGTACATACGTACTCAACATTCCACCTTCACCAAGTAACTTGGGCACTTGCTATAATCTACATGCAAAGTATTTGAGGAGCTTTTGGATATTTTGCATAAAACGAGTTTTTTAATGCATGGGTGTTTTGTGAACCATGTTTTAAACCATTTTCCTTCCCGGAGGGGCATTATAACAGTTATCACTAGACTTGACTGCCCAGATGGATCACGTCTCAACCAGTCGGATTCTCACCACCACTTCCCTTTTCAAAACCCGCCATTGGATTCACCACCCACCATGGCTCATGGCATCACCTGCCAGGCCTTTGAACCAAAATCATTTTCATTTTGAAAAACAAAATCACTAGTTATTGGAACCATGCGATAACTCATCCATGCTGGTCGACACTCACTATTCAAATAGATTTAAAACTTTGACCAGAGATGTACAATTTACCCACAAGTTCGAAGTCGAAACACCCATCGTCATGAGCGTCTGATTCCTCACAAAGCCCTAGCTAGGCACGACATCACTACCACGAGAATGCCAAGGCCACCACATCTCCCATTCCGGGTAGATGACACATACTGCGAAATCAAACCCCACCTAGGCATCTCGTTGCCTCCCCAGCTCACCTGGTAACTGCTTGATTATTCATGCCGATTCGGCCCAAGTGTTGTCGCACACATGGCCGAGTGGTTGTACTATGAAAGAATTAGGCAAGATGAATTAACAACTCGGTCCTTTTCACGGGATAGGGTGGAACTTCACCTACTCATATGGAGCAACTACATCCGCGGTCTTTCTTCCGAAAGCACCATCCCACACTAAGAAAATCGTGATAATGACACCCAGAATCCGCTCTACACTAAGGTAGCGTAGCCGACCGAAGTTATTTGCTGTAGTATCCATTTTCCCAAAACATTTTCAAAAACCCTCTTATTCTAGCCTTTTTTTTATTACAAAATAATGTAATAAAAGAGTAGATACTTTGTTTCCTAGGCCCACTAAGTCTAAAATGGCTCGGGGTGGCTATCCTACCATGTTTATCCTAATAGCAAAACAATATGCAATATTTAAAATAACATACTCAGACGGTTGTTATAAAACTAGGTAATTTATGCAAGGCTCCGATAATTTATGCTGCTGCTTTTGGTCAGCGTGATGACCTGCTCATATTCAATTATTTCCTCTGCCTTCCTGCGTGCCCTTTTGTATCCTCGGCGAATCCTCGGTGCGGCAGCATCAATACGGTGTGAATTGCGAGCTACCGCCAGCTGGTTTTGGCAGAGCTTGTTGGCATGCATTGTGCGCTAGACAGAAATGGTTGGTTGGCTTTGTTTTATATATCTCCAGGAGCGCGGAATAATTGCGAGATTCGGTCGCACATCATCAGCTGTTTCTAATCGTGCGCTGCATAAAAACAAGAATAATAACATGCACAAAACGGCCGGAAAAAAGTCCTGAACAGGAATTATTTTTTCTAAAAAATCGACGGTTGTTTTTTTGAAAACTAAACCTAAGAAAACCAGACCGAAGCATTTGTTTCTTTAGCCGAACCTAATGATTGGAAATGGAAAGTTACCCTACCCAACGTGTCGGGTAAAAAACAATGAAAAGAAAAACGAACCGCGGCCTCGGCCCACGAAGCCAAGTCCACGAAACCGCGTGGCCGGCCCATTAGAAATCTGGGGGGCGGCGGTTATGGTCCATGTCCATCGGCGGCAGCAGGCCAGGCCAGGCCCCCTCCCAAACGCGGCTTCCACTTAATTTCCCTCCTCCCCGGTTCCCTCGTTTTCTGCTCGCTTTCTCTCCCTCCCTCTATTCCTCCCCCCCTTTCCCCCTCCCTCCCCTCCCTCGCTAACCCCACCCACCCCGCCTCCCGCCGCGCCGGTCCCCGCCGCGCGCCGCGGCCGGAACCCTACCTCCGGCGAGGTCCCAGGACCCCCCGACGCCGATCGGCTCCCGGGAGCCCCGCGCCTCTCCGCGCGATCGCGGGAGATCCGGGGTCGCCGCCGGCCGCGGGGCGGGAGGACGCCAGCAGCCGCATGTCGGGGGTCGGCAGCGGCAGGCCGCCGGCCGCCCAGAAGATCCTGCAGTCCCTGCGCCCGCCGCTGGCCTTCGCCACGCCGTCGCGCCCGCCCTTCGCCGCGCCCGACGACTACCACCGCTTCCCCACGCCCGCAGCGGCCGCGGCCCCCGCCGCCACCTCGGGCGGCGTCGGCGCGGGGGCCGCTGCTGCTGATGCTATCGAGGAGGGCATGGTCATCCGGACGCCGGTGAGACGATGCTTTCTGCTCCACGAGGACCTCCGGATTTGTTTTCCTTGTGTGTTACGGGCCAGCTTACAGTGCTCGGGGATGTTTCATATCGTATTGTCGCCCAAACTTTCTATCTTTCTACTGTTTATGTGCGTGGATTTGGGTTCGACTGCACCAATCGTAAGTACAAACGGGTGTAATTCTGACCAATTTCGTAGCTCCCTGGAAGTCTTCTCCAAGCTCAAATGCTCCGTACTTGTAATTATTTGATGTCAGGTAGGCGCGAACTGTATTTGCTATGAATCCAGGATCCGTTTCGGGAATGAATTTATCTCACGTAGCTGTCGCCCTGTGGCAAGATTAAGAAATGGAGGGAAAGCTTCATGTCTGTCAGAAACAGAAACAATTTATGTAATGTAGATGCAGCCTACAATGAGATCTGGGACGCAGGGACATCTGGTCAACACATGCTACTAATATCACCATTAATCATTGCCATAATATCTTACCAGGCCATTTTAGTGTTCTTTTCTTCCTGCACTCCAAACTTCTCTGCGGGGTTCCCAAATGAAAAAAAAGTTGGGTTTTTTTATCTTACAGATGTTAATGCTTTATTTATACTTATCTTTCCTGCCAGTATATGTCTATGCAAGCCTAAGGTGTTTTGTATACGTCGAACACAACTTGGTGGGACTACGGTTACTCAAGATGTTGAAAATGAATCAAGGCGAAGCATACTTGTTTCTTTTTCCAGTTAGTTTGCATGGAACTTCTGGGCCATATTGGGTTAAGACTGCAAGTAGGCTTAGTATCAGCCGTTCTGTAAATGTTTCGAAAAAAACAAACAAAATAATTGAGCTTAGGGTTGTGATATAGCCTTGCGGATCAGCATTTATATTTATTATGTACTTTAGGTTATACATTGAATAGACAAATGAAATGTAATGATTCTGCGCCACTAATGATGACCTTATGGTGTTAGTACTCTGTATGCTGCTTAGATCACATCTGCAGATTCTCGTCATAATTTAGCATATTCTTAGTATTTTAATTACCACTGACAATAATTGACCTATATGTTCCCTCTTGGGACGTCGTTTGCAATTCTTAATGACAGCTATGTAACAAGTCTGCTACTCTTCTACAGCTGAAAAGGAAAGCTACATCAGGAGAAAACGATGCTGCCGAGTCAAGTGATTGTATAATTACTAGCCCTGGATTTCCTAACAGTCCAATGCTCACTCCGGTCTCTGCAAAAACTGTTAAAACATCTAAATCAAAGGCTAAAAACAATAAAACTGGGCCTCAGACGCCTACATCAAATGTTGGTGAGTGGAAACTTCATGACCGATATGCCACAGTCATTTGTTTCAAACTCTTCTTTACATATGTTTGTTTTCGTACAAGAGAAGGGTAAACATGAACATCTTTGTATTTACAGGTTCACCACTCAATCCACCAACTCCTTCTGGCCCTTGCCGCTATGACAGTTCATTAGGTGATCGTAACACCCTACATCTTAGATACTTTCTGGATTTGGTATATTTTGCTCTTTCCTTAATAATGTTTGCTGTTACTTATCCATCCTTCTGATCCTTGTTCAGGGCTTCTAACCAAAAAGTTCATTAGCTTGCTCAAGCAGGCTCCAGATGGCATTCTAGATTTGAATAATGCTGCAGAAACACTAGAGGTTACCAATTGTTTTCATTTTCAGCTGCCGTCTCTTTTCGCCCACTTGGTAGTTGGTGCACATTCACAGTTTGTTTCCTTACAATTCAGGTTCAAAAGCGGCGCATATATGACATTACCAATGTCCTTGAAGGAATTGGACTAATAGAGAAGACACTAAAGAATAGAATCCGTTGGAAGTAAGCGTAGCTTTCTTCTTATGACCCTTATTTTCCTGTATTATGATGCAATCTTATCTCACTAACTCTTGTATTCATATTTTCTATGCTAATGTCGCATGGCGTTACAGGGGCCTGGATGATTCAGGTGTTGAATTGGACAATGGTATTTCTGCTTTGCAGGTATTTAGTTCTGTAAATCTTTTTTTCATACTGAAATTGCCATTCTAATCCCACCCGAGTGATCTTTTTTCTTTGAGAGGTATTATAATAACTAGATCTAAGCTCAATTTTATGTAAAACAATGCAGGCAGAAGTTGAAAATCTTAGTCTGCAGGAGCAAGCATTAGATGAGTGTATAAGGTTGATAGCTATTGCACATTTCTCTGCAGATCTTACTCTTTGCTATGTCACAGTTCCTAACAAAAAACAGTATGTAATGAAATGATTTATTTCCCATGCAGTGACATGCGTGAAAAATTAAGGGGGTTAACTGAAGATGAAAACAATCAGAGGTAATTATATTTCTTTCGCAGCAGTTAGGTTTGTATGTCACTTTTTGATATAGCATCCATGTTCCATTTGTCTATTAGGTGGCTCTATGTGACTGAAGACGATATCAAGGGATTACCCTGCTTTCAGGTCTGGTACTATGTTTAGATGGTTTTCTATTAAATGGTTTGTCCATTGCTTTATGCCAAAATAATTCTATTGAAGTTAATGTGTATAGTAGATAGGTATTTAACATTTATGTCTGTTTGTGCAGAATGAAACACTAATTGCGATAAAAGCACCTCATGGTACTACACTTGAAGTCCCGGATCCAGATGAGGTAGGAAGCAGTAAAATAAATGAGCTTCCTTTGCATAAATGGTTGTTCAAAATGAATGATTCTTGTGTTTCTGCTGCATGTGCAGGCCGGCGATTATCTCCAAAGGAGATATAGAATTGTGTTAAGAAGTACAATGGGCCCAATAGATGTTTACTTAGTTAGGTAATGTTTCTTCCTTTGAAGTTAATTGGTTTGGACAAAATCTTAGCTAATCAGAACCTTGTTGTAATGATAGTCAATTTGATGAGAAATTTGAGGAATTGGGTGGTGGCACAACACCTGCCAGGCATCCAGATGTGCCCAGACATCAACCTGTCGAAGACTGCAATACGTCATATGCTGGACAAAGTAGTACATCAATGGACGTGGCCGATAATGTACAGCACAGCCAGAAAACTCCCCAGGACCCTAGTGCTTTGCATGATTTTGGAGGAATGACAAGGATTATTCCCTCAGATGTTGATGTAAGTCAGATCTTTCTGAAATTGAATTTTTGCTCCCCCCATCTTTGCCATTGTCATATCAAAGAATACAACAATGTGCATGCATCTATGAATTTTTTTTATATGTTTTTCTGAGTTATACTTTCTAATACCTTAATGCAAATGTTTGTAGAACCTACTGAGTTATAAAGTATCTAGCTGCACCATCTTTAGTGACTTACGATTGTATACAAATTTTGCAGACGGATGCTGATTACTGGCTCCTGACAGAGGGGGATGTTAGCATTACTGATATGTGGAAAACGGCACGTATCCTTGATAATCATTCATTAAGCTCGTGTAAACTCATCTGTTTTGTTATGTAGTTGTAGTTACACTTTGAAGTTCTTAACATGGAAAATAGCAGAAGTGCAGTGGGACCAGATGGACTTCTTGTCGGAAGAAGTTGTCACCCCTGGTGCCCATAACCAGCAGCCGGTTGCAGTTGCAGTTGACGGGCCACAGATAGAGGTTCCAAGCATGGATAAACCATAAGATCATGGTGGCCTCAAGAAATCTCTGATATCTGAAACCACCTGGCACGGTGTGTTTTGAATGAGAAGTTTCTTGGTGTGAAGAAGTGGATTCCTGCGTGATGACAGACAGAAAGTGCCGTGGCAACAGAAGAGCTGGACGATTTCTTCAGAATCTGTCACCTGGAAGCCAGTGCAGCAGTTCAGAAGTTCAGATCGATGTGCACCCAACATCCACTGTTGTCGAGACTGGCGAGGTCAACTGACTTAAGTTAACAGTTTGCTGTCTGTTGTAAAGCGCAGCACTGAATCACTGTGAATTCAATGTTGTGCTCATTCGTCCGCTGCTCCATTCGCTTACCAAGCTAACATTATCATACAAGTCATTGGTAGTCCTGTGGCCCTCCATTGAAAAATGCTGTAAAAATATGTAAGCATGGCGACAAAATGGTGTACAATGCACGAGGCGTTGGTGTAAGGAAAAAAAAACAATTGGATGTGCGATCAATGTGAGTCAGAGAAATCATTGTACAATTGTTTGATACCCGATCACAAAGCAGGGTTGATCTCTTGTAAAAAGAATGCTTCCATGCTACTGTATCAAAGAGGAGGCTCAGGGTGAACCCACAGTTTCAGGTCTAGTTAGACCTAACAGCTTTTAGCTAAAGAAACATGTACTCACGTCGCGTGTGTCTCTACCACCAGCGCAGGCCGCGAGAGAAAACATTCGGACGATCAGAACCTTGGAGGGCTCTTCACATTTGACTTCTTTTAAGCGAAAGCAGTAGGCAAAAGTGCAAAACCTTGGGGGGTGCACTGCTCAAACGAGGGCCAGCATCTTGCACTTGCACTGTCAAAGAACTGCTTGCGCAGCAAAAGCGCAAGCTGCGTCTCCCGACACCAGTAGCAAAACATGAAAGAGCTTATATGGATGGTCTTATTTTCAAATATAATCATTTCACGTGTCATGAGTAACCAGTCTCTTGAAGACATGGTTACTTTGCAACAAAGTATTCAACCTTCCCTAGAACTTATCATAAAAAAATTCCCTGGAATTGGTGTTATCAGATGATCCTAAAGATCAGAAAAGGAGGAAGCAATAGTATGTTGAAAATCCTATCAAGGAGGACGATGTGTTGAAAAAGCTAAAACACCTATAATTTAGAGCAGAAGCAGTCTTATAGAAAGGAAATTATATTACCCGTTATGACATTTACTCTACTTATCACGTGTTACTGTATGTATGATGGTGAAATCCTGCGAAGCCGTCTGACTCATCGCTACAACGAGCCGGTGATTCAAATTTCAATGGTTGATTCTCAAGGGTGGGTGTTTAACCGAAGAGGCGACATGGGAGCATAGTTATTGGAACCGAACCGGACCGGCGGTTCGACCGGTAAAAGACCGAACCAGAGCCTTCAGCGGTCCGGTTCAGCTAAAAGACCGTCCGTGCACTCGAACCGGAAAAAACCGGGCGAACCGGCCGGTTTTGTAGTTAGACCGGTGAACCGGGCGGTTCATTGTGAACCGGGCGGTTTTTAGTTTGGTCGATGTTACCCCTCTATCTATTCAGCAGGACCTGATCCAGCAAGGGGCATAAATGGAAAGTCACGATTTTTAGGGTTACAAGCAGCACTGGGTGGGGGAAATATCTCCCAATCGTCATTTTGCCGCCACTCCTCTGGCTCTAGGCGGCGGCGCATCTGAGAGCTGAGAAAGAGCGGCGGACGACGGCGGCTAGCGGCCGGCGGCCACCCTCTGCGTCTACACCTCCTCGATTCGTCCTTCCTAGCTCCCCTGCGCGGCTGCGCCCTGCCTGCAGCGGTTGGCGGCGACCCTCTGCGCTTCATCGGCTCGTCCTCGGTCCTCTGTCAGGCGGCCGACGGCCACCCTCTGGCCTCTGTGGTCTGCGCTGCGCCTCATCCAATCGTCATCCCCTGCCTGCGCGTGGCACTGTGACATCCGGCAAGGCGGCAACCTGCTCCAACGTGCAACCTCCCGCGCAGAAGCAGAGTCCACACGGAGACAGCATGGCAAACGGTCAGTAACTCAGTATACAAATTCCAAGCTCCAATGTACGTGCTTGTGTGGATACTGGATAGAAGTGGATTAGATTAGGATCGATGGATTATTTATTCACTATCGTCTTGCATGTCTGCGGTTCTGCACTCTATTGCCTTCCTCACTATTTATTTTTTTGCACATGTAGTAGATTCTTCAGATACTCCAACTCCAGTTGATAGCAACACAAACTCAACGCCTGCTGTTGCGCCAGTAGAAGCAAAAACAAGAAGAAAAACTGATCCAGCATGGGGCTATTGTACACAGTTTACTGAAAATGGAAAAAAGAAAATCAAATGCATGTACTGTGACACGGTTTTTTCAGGAGGAGGCATCCATCGCTTCAAGGAACATCTAGCCAAGTATCCAGGAAATGCGATTGCATGCTCAAAGGTGGATCCTGAAGTTGAGTATACAATGAATCAACACATCGAAGAATGGAATGCTAAGAAAAGGAAAGCAGAAGAAGAATATGAGGAGGGACACCCATATGGGCCAGAACCTGGTGAAGATGAAGATGCATCTATTGAGGTCTCCAATACTGGTAGTGGTAGTGGTACAGCACCCACCCGTCGTGCTGCACCTGCACCATGCAGAGGAAGAAAAAGAGGCACTACTACTCCTAGTGTTGGCAAGTACTTCAAGCCTAGAACTAACCCTGGAGATCAACCTACAATAAAGAGTGTGCTTCAAGGAGAAGCAGTGAAGCTAAAGACTGATTTGTGTGTGGCAAAATGGTTTATTGATGCATCTATTCCATTTAATGCAAGTAATTCTATCTTTTATCAACCAATGCTTGATGCTGTGTGTGCATATGGATCTGGATACAAGGGACCAAATTTCAATTTGCTGCGTGGTCCATTACTTGCGAAATGCGTTGAGGAAACTAGAACCTTTGTTGATGGTTTTCGCAAGACATGGAGAGAAACTGGTTGCACTATTATGGCTGATGGATGGACTGATAGAAAGAGAAGGACCCTCATCAACTTCTTGGTTTACTGTCCAAAAGGTACCGTCTTTCTCAAATCAGTTGATGCCACTGAAAGTTCCAAAACTGCAGAATTTTTGTTCAGATTGTTTAAAGATGTAGTCAACTTTGTTGGGCCAGAGCATGTTGTACATTTTGTCACTGATAATGCATCGAACATGGTTGCTGCTGGTAGGAGGTTAGAAGATGAGTTCCCATCCATTTATTGGTCTCCTTGTGCTGCCCATTGCTTGAATTTAATACTATCTGACTTTGGTAAAGAGGATACAGTCAAGACAACTGTAGCTCATGCATCATCTATTACAAAATATATATACAACCATTGTTATCCACTATATCTGATGAGGAAGTTTAGTAAAGGTCAAGAAATTCTTCGTCCAGCACAAACTCGTTTTGCTACTAATTTTGTGGCATTACAAAGCATATACAAGCATAAATCTGATCTTCATGCGATGGTTGTGTCTAAAGAGTGGACAACCTGTGCATATTACAAAGAACCACGAGGGAAAAAGTTTACCAAAGCTGTACTAGATCAATCTTTTTGGAAAGATTGTGCTATTATTTGCCAATTATCAGAACCAATTGTCAGGGTATTGAGAATTGTCGATAGTGATGAGCGACCTGCTATGGGCTATTTATTTGCAGCTTTCCATGCTTCAAGAGATGAAATTGTGAAGAGATTCCAGAGAAAGAAAGAGTTCGTTAAGACATTTCTGGATTACATAGATGCAAGGTGGGATAGGCACTTTGATAAAAATCTTCATGCTGCTGGTTTTTGGTTTAATCCAAACAATCAATATAATGATGAACTAAGAGAGAAATATAATTTCACTACTTCTGGGGTTCTTGATGTCATTGAGAAATATGCTGGCAAGGATTTAGCTCTTAGAAGTAATCTGACAAGAGAGATGAGAATTTTCAGAAAGGGAGAAGGTGACTTTGGACGCTCAACTGCTAAAAATGATCGACAACATATGCTTGCCGGTAACACTCCACCTTCTATGTTGTTGTCATTTGCTTTTCAATTACATACAGCAACATTTATTTCTGTTTTTTCAGCACTGTAATTTTTTTGACATAGATGAATAGTGGCAAACGTATGGCTGCAGTGCTCCAAATTTACAAAAGTTAGCCTTGCGTGTTTTAAGCCAAACTTGTAGTGCTTCCGGATGTGAGAGGAATTGGAGCTTGTTTGAGCATGTGCACTCCAAAAAAAGGAATAGACTTGAGCATCAAAGGCTAAATGATATTGTCTATATTCATTGCAACTTGAGATTGCATCAAAGGTACTTTCCTCTTATTTTCATTCCTTGCCTTGTTGTACAGTTTATTTCAAAAAATAATACATGGCTTTATCCAAAATTGTCAACATTAGGTCCAAAAGAACTACTCAAAATTATGATCCCATCAGTTTGGAAGAAATTCGAAAGGGAAATGAAGCATGGATTGTAGAAGATAATCCACCTCGTCTTAACTCCGAAGAGCTTAACGAATTCCGCGGTGATATGGCTGCATTAAGTATACAATGCAGTGATGGTAATGTCAACTTGTCAAGTACTCTTGTAAAATCTAAAACCAATATCATTTCAATATACATGTATACCATCTAACTTAGTATTTTTATTCAGATTTGGTGTTAAACTTGGACGAGGCTGAGGTTGATGCAACGGAAGAAAGTGAAGCCATGGTCTCCAACCAAGAAAACACACCTGATGACCATGATATGTTCCTACCACCTCTTGAATCAGGTCCTCATAATGTTCCACATGAAGCTGAAGCTGAAGATGATTTGGGGGCATTTTACTAATTATTTGTTTGTGATTTGGTTGTTGTTTGGTTATAAACATGTGCTTGTTTGGTACTTTGGTACTTTGATTGTGAACTTTGTATTTTGTTCATCTCTCATTCCCATCCTGTTCGTGAATTATGTTGCAATTTAAACATGTAAGGCTACAATAATTATGACATACTATGTTCAAATGGAAAAATGGAATGCATCTCGTGATTGTGGTTATATAATTGTGTTACTTGGTCAAATGTATATACCTAGTTAAAACTGTATACGGCTCCGGTTCAAAGTATTTGCGCCCGGTTCAATGCAACCGGTCCAAAACTATTGAACCGGCGGTTCAACTAGTTCTTAACGGTTGAACCAGTGAACCGACGCTCGCTCCGGTTCGATTACCGGTCCGGTTTCAATAACTATGCATGGGAGGATGAGGACGCATCATTCATTCGCAAGGTTTATCCATTTTTTCCATTCCATTGGACAAGTGTTTTTTTTAGCACAATTCCATTGGACAAGGATGGGAGCAGCCCCCAGCCCCACTGTCGCCACTGTTGGGCTGGTCTCCCACCGACAATAAAAGCTCGGAAATGAGAGCAGGCCCAGGCCCAGCCCTCAAAATCGTCTTGCCCTCACCGGCAGTAGGGCTAGGGCCACGGTGAGGGTGAGCGCGCGGCACTATGACTCGATTCTATTAAAAGGTTTGCAGTAGTATTTGTTATTTAACTTGCCAGCTATATTTAAAATAAGTTGGAAGGTATATTAACAAAGGGTTAGACAATAAGCAGACAGCAAGCACACAAGGCTCGCTAGATAATTTAACTTAAAAGCTCGGTTCAACATAAACTAAGGTAGCATCTTCCAGTTCAAACAGACAGCGAAAGCACATGAGCACTCCACCACCGTCATCTACCAGCGTGGCTAGTTTGGTTTGGACAAAAAAAAAAAAAGAAATGCTTAGTGCGCAGACACAATGTCGCAGCTGAAGCTTGAAAGTTTCACTTCACGGCTGATGATATAGCTACCCGTTCGTTTAACCGCTCAGTTTGCACATCTAACGTCTTATTAATAGCAGAACCTTTAAAAGTTCACTTCTCATCATCATCAGATGACATGGCTACCCCCTTCATCTTTTTTGCTGTAGGAGGAGTCAGACTCAGGATAATGTTGTCATCTTCACCGTCGGAGTCGCTATGAATCTCCACAATAGGCATCTTGTCTCGACGACGTGCCTCACGTTTTGATACGTTCTTTGCCACTTCATGCTTGAGACCCTTCTTATCTTCAGAAGCATCAATGACCACAGCAGTATCAGAATCTATTTCTCCTTTAAAAAGCATCTCAGAGAGCTTTGTCATAACATTCTTTTGCAACCACCTTCTAATGGGCCTTGCACCATAAACCTGTAAAGTATAAACATGGCAGGTGTCAATAGCAACATATGCTAGGTATATCACTGATAACAAAGTCGGTCAGCCTGATCATGTAAGTATGTTAATGCTTGATATAGTGCTTACTGGGTTGTATGATTCTGACAAGATGACATCTAAAGCAGCATTGCTTGTGGATAGAGTGATGCCCTTATCGCCTGCACGGGCAATGATGCTTTTCATCTGAATGTTAGCAACCTCCCGCAGTTTATCTTGAGACAGTGGCTCAAATACCACAATCTCACTCAGCCTGTTCAGGAACTCAGGTCTGAAATGTTTCTGTGCCTGTCAGGACAGACCGTATTAGTCACGTCACTAGAACATACTGATATTTAAACATCGAGAGCAGCTACGGATTGAAAACCTGTTTAATGACAAGGTCATGTTCAGCCCTCATCGATGCTTCACCAGCCATTCCTTCCACTAGGTGCTCGGCTCCAAGATTTGAAGTCATAATGATGATGGTATTCTTAAAATTGACAGTCCTGCCTTTACCATCGGTCAACATGCCGTCATGAAGGAGCTGGAGAAAAACATTAAACACTGCTGGGTCGGCCTTCTCAATTTCGTCAAAAAGGATGACACTATATGGCCGCTGCCTAACTTTCTCCGTCAGCTGTCCTCCATCCTGATGTCCAGGATAGCTTCAAGCAACAAAAATGAACATAAAGATCAACCAAAATCCAAAATTTAACCATGCCGTAACTCACAAATCAGAAGATGAGACGCGAGAAGATTTGTAGCTGAAAAGTGGAGTGAGAGAATAAAATGGTATTAAACCTGGGAGGTGCTCCAATGAGACGCGTCACTGAGCATCTGTCAACAAATTCAGTCATGTCAAACCGGATCAACATCTTCTCACTGTCAAACAACTGTTCTGCAAGAGCCTTTGCAAGTTCTGTCTTCCCAACACCAGTTGATCCCAAGAAAAGAAAAGAGCCTATCGGCTGGCCAGGATTATGCAAACCAGCCCTTGACCTTATCACTGCTTGTGCAACCAAATTGACTGCTGCTTCCTGCCCAACAACTCGTTCACGCAATCTATCTGCCAGGTGCATTAACTTTTTCTTCTCATCCTGGTCATGTGTATTCAAAGGAATTCCAGTCCATCGACTCACGACCTTCAAGTAACGTTACAAAATAACAAGTTAGTATGTACCATTGTGGACGGCAGTGCACAAAAATACCACCCATATGAACATTTAAGAGCTTGTAATCGGAAGGGGTTGGAAGGGATTAAGGGGGATCAAATCCCTTGCAAGTCAAAAACAGGTTAGTATGTGGCATTGTGGACGGCAGTGCACAAAAATACCACCCTCTTGAACATTTAAGGGCACATTCAGTTTAAACTGGATCGGAAAGGGCTGGAGGGACTTAAGGGGGGTCAAATCCCTCGCCAGTGCCCCCTCAGTACCTGCCGAGCAAGGCCTAAATCTACCTTGTACATTATCCAGCTAACAGAGAAAAGTATAAAGTTGTATCAAACTGTAACTAAAAGGTTACATCTGATGACCTTAATTACAAGCATGGTGCATCATGGGTACAGGCGTACAGCTTAGACAAATAACACATATAGTAACCTCTAAACATCCATATTTTGTAAAGCTAAGGCCTAGATTTACTGTACAAGAATAATAGATGAAAATAATTGTACCTTTACCAACTAGTGTACATCTTATGGCTAAAAATAGTATGGAAACCAACAGAAATTGAAGTGTCAAAAATCGAAGACCGGAGATGGAGCAAACTATCACATTTGAATACCTAGGGCAATTCTGCAAGAGTAAAGATTTTTCTGTGGCTTGCTTGTCGAAGGCGCCATTGGAGAGCTGACCGGAGAAGAATACATGGCCTGAATTCCCATGAGTTTTGCCTGCTCTGTCATTTGGAACCTGAATTTTGCGACCACCTGTTCATCAACTGTCACTTTACTCTAGAGGTCTGGTCGTGCATCCTGGGAAGATACAGCATTCAAGCCGATGTGTCTGGGTGCATCAATCTGCATGAGTGGTGGTCGCAATTCAGAGTGGCATGGCCTTCTGACCTGCGCCGAGGAGCCGACACTCTCTTCGGTCTTGTCTGTTGGTCGATTTGGAAAGAACGAAATGGGTGCTGCTTCAACGGCGAGGTTGCAGATCGGCAGAGAGTCCTTAGAGCTATTCGGGACACTGCTGAATTGTGGGCGGCAGGAGGTGCCAAAGGACTTAGCGTCCTGATAGCAATTTAGCTCGTCAGGGTCAGCGGGTCTTGGTTGTTTGATGTCGCGGGAATAGGTGCTTCTGTTTTCTCAGGCAGTGGCCGTTGCGCCGCCGGTGTGCTATTGTAACCTTTTGTATGTTTTTTAATCTCCCACTTAATACAAAGATACGTAGTTCTCCTGCGTATTCGACAAAATATTTGTGTAGAGACCCCCCTCCTCCCCCCCCAAAAAAAAATTTGTGTTATGAGTAATAACACATTTCTTGGCAAAACTTGTTATACTAAAGACATAGTACCTGTACATAATTCCACAACAAAGTCTAAGCAAATACATAATAAAAACAAACATAGAACCAATTTTCTATTGTTCATTGCTAAATATTGTACGTACCTCTGCTATTTGTTCCGGGGAAACAATAGCTGCTTCCTTACTGATATTTTCAGGGACATGCTGTGTGCCGCTTCCTTTCAACATGTTTAACAGTTTTCATCCTTGCAGTGGCACATGCTTCGTCAATAACATCAATTGCCTTGTCAGGAAATTGGCGACCTTCAATAATAAAATCATGCAACAATACATGGGTGATAACTGATATATACTGGCTAGTGTTTGATTGTTACAATTGAACCAATGAATTCCATGTATAACACACATTTTTCCTTTAATATTAAATCAAATATCAAAATACTATTTCATGCCTGACAGAAGTAGCAACACACAACGATAGACACTTTTGACCTATAGCTACAGTAACAATTATAATATCAGATTTTATTTAAATCTACTATATACTTCAAAAAAACAAAAATAAGATTAGATTCTGCTGGACAGGTTGGGTTAGAATCCGTGCGAAAAATCTAAAGGCGGATCTTCAAATTATCAAAATTGACAACATATACAGACTATATGAACCAAAAACAGACTGGCTATTGCAAATATGAGAACATAGAAATAGAGTATACAAGCCTTTAAAATCTATGCCCCCAAGACAGGGAAGGGCATTCTCTATATCACCACAAATTTTCCAATGAAAACTAACCTTCAATTGAGCAATACAGAAAGTCAAATATCTAGTAAATAGTGAATGCACTGTAAATTAAGTATTTCTTTTTATATGTTTTCTCCCATATACTAGAACCTTGGGGCCATGGATATGCAATAGTTAGTCCATTTTCACCAGGTATGCATCCCCATATACTAGCAATAGTTTAGAATAAGCTAATAGGATTACTTGTTTTGCCCCACTTATGATGACAAATTGGCAGCAGCAAGACATACGTTGTCTTAGATTTGCCCCGTATACCATCAATTTGGATGCCACATTACTACATTCACCTAATCCCGGTGCTACTATAGTGCTTCAAAATCTCACATTATTCAGGATAGCGTGGTAATCAAATTTTTGAAAAATAAATTCAAATAAATTTCAACAATGATTTTTTGCATCCAGAAAAGAAAAAAATATAGATAAGCCTCATATTCTCAATATGGGGAAAAATTCACCTACAATATCGTATGGTGGTGGCAAACCTACACTTAGATATTGCTACTGAAGACTACATCAATGTCACACATCCGATTCATGATAAAAAGATAATCTTATTTTGGATAAATAGCGGATCAATGTAACGTTAGTTCAACAATGAGAGGCACACTAGAGAATCTACATTTCCCACACTAGGGTACATTTATACATTGTCACACAAAAGAGTATCCTTTTCCCACAATAAGGATGTTATCAAAGTTTATAGCTATCCGATACAAAGCAATATAACATTCTATATAGCAAGCCTACAGGAGAAATTAGCGACAAAACAAAGTTTATAGCTATTACTATATGGTTAGTTGGTTATCTTATCCTACAGTAAGATACAATAGTTCAACTTTTAAGTACAGTTCCAGGGTCAAGGTCAGCTTTCAACGGAAACAAACACGCAGTCCAGATCGAAGCCTATCTTCTAAGATAACAAAGAATCAATATCAAACCATCTCTAACAATATAGCCCTAACTTGTTTACTTTATTTAAAGCAAGGCTATTTTCATTTGTATGCTTATTTCTGAAGCAAAGAGGGATTCAGTACTGAAAAAAATCTGAGTGCTCCTGATATCATCCTTATCTTCCCCTATTTGTCAAGGGCCTATCTCAGCTCCGCAACAAGAGTAATTTGTAGAGTAAAATCAAGTAACTAAGTGTTTATCTAAATAGGAACACAATGGTTCGCCCAAACAGCATTGGTGCATGGTGTTTTTCAGCTAGTGATACTACCAACCTCTAAGAATTTTCCATTTCGTGATTCAACATTTCATCATAATCTACTCGGTACTCACTAGTTCTACAAATTCCTGAAATTACTCAGAAGGATTTGTTCCCAGCTTACCCGACCCTCCGATCCACTCCACAGTGGGGAACAATGACGAAATACAGATATTCCAAACTTGGCAGTAGCATGCAAGTGATAGAACTTGGACGCACCTGTAATGTAGCGATTGGCAAGCCGTGCAGCTGCAACTATGGCAGTATCCTGGATTGTGGTGCCATGGTGCTCTTCATATTTATTTTTGAGGCCCCGTAGAATATCAATTGTCGCCAGCATGCTTGGCTCCTGGACGTCCACCTTCTGGAACCGGCGCTCAAAAGCGGCATCATTCTCAACATACTTGCGGTGCTCATCGAACGTCGTCGCGCCCACGCAGCGGATGCGGCCACGCGCTAGAGCTGGCTTTAGCAGATTGGCACTGTCCATGGAACCACCCTCGACCTTCCCAGCGCCCAGGAGCATGTGCACCTCGTCGATGAACAGCACAACTTTGCTGTCTGCGGCCTCGGCCTCCTGAATCACATTCTTGATGCGCTCCTCGAACATGCCACGGTACGTGGTTCCAGCAATCATCGCGCCGAGGTCGACCTCCACGACCCGTGCCCCAGCGAGCGCGGCGGGGACTGCCCCCGCAGCGATGCGCTGCGCCAGGCCCTCAGCGATGGCCGTCTTGCCGACCCCAGGAGCGCCGACGAGCATGGCGCTGTTCTTGGTCCGGCGACAGAGGATGCAGACGACGCGATCGATCTCCTCGTCGCGCCCGATCACCGGGTCCATCTTGCCGGCATCGGCTGTCATGTCACGGCCGTACTTCCCCAAAGCCTCGGCCTTTGGAGCGGACGCGACGGAGCCACATCCTCCGGACAGGCCGGCGCCGGACGGCCAGATCAAACCCTTGGTCGACCAAATGCTACCGGCCGGAGGAGACACCGAACCAGGACCCGGATGCACGGTACCGCGGCGCCCCTTGGGCGGCGCCACGCGTTTGGCCGGGGCGGCTCGCCCCACGCCGTTCGGTGGCACGCTGGGAGCTGGGTCCACGGCAGCCGGAGGGACCGTCCCCGCGGCCGGAGAAGCGTGGGTGGGTGGCATACCCGTGGCAGCAGACACATTAGCGCGAGGGACAGAGATTTTCTTGAGGGCAGAGGCGGCGGCCGTGTGAAGGCGCTTCGCCGGCAAGGATACTGGAGCCTTGGGCAGCCGGATGACTTCATCGTCTTCGGAATCCAAGGGGACGCCGGCCGCGTGGAAGCTGGAGCGTACGATGTCATCGTAGTCGTGGGTACTGATGAAGGCGCCATTCCGCCTCTTGGATGGACGGTGACGGCTACCAACGGCGCGGCGCTCCTCCATATCCACGTCGCGTCGTCCCCGGATCGGAGTAGACAGACAGTGCAGCCTCCAGCGGCTGGGGCAGGCAGATCCGAGGGCCGAGGCGTTCGTGGGGGCGGCGCTGGTGCTGGTCACGGGCCACGGCGGAGGGGAGATATATGTTATATATACACGAGATGGACAGGAGACGAATAAGACGATCAGACGGAGAGGTCAGAGGCGGTTCCCCCGCCGCCATCGGCGAGTCTTCAGGCAATCTAATCATCTTTCTTTTTTCATAGAAACTGCTATATATACAAACATGAGATTCACTCGTCCTCAGTCGACGTGCCGCCCGCCAGGAAGAAGGGGAAGAACTCGCTAGAAAAGAAAAAAAGGGACTCATCTCTGCCACGCGTCTTGCCGTTGCGTCATAGTCGCCATGTGGGCTCACCGGGGAAGAACGCCACCGTCGCCATCAGCTTCCTCCTCGTTGGGTTAGGGTTCTCCACCTCCTGCCTTAGAAGGAGGGTCGTGGGCAGCTACCGGCCCGATGTGAGACCTGTGGCAAAGGCGCCACCGGTCAGGCGAAGGAGGAAGGCGGTAGGGGCATCACGTTGCTGCTCCGGCAAAACCAGATTAGCTGGTAGCGGGTGGCGGGGAGCTCGACGCCGGGTTAGCGTGGGCCATGGAGGAGGGTGGCGGCGGAGGCGGCGACGCACCAACGGAGCTAGGATGGGAGGGGCCGGAACTGAGTCTAAAATAAAAACAACGATCCAATTGGAGCAAATCTGCAAGCGTGTGATACATCAAAACACTACGCGCCTGTTTGATATCAAAGTTTTGAAATAATATAGTTTTAAATATTATGGTTTATATTCGTACATGATAGAAATAATGTAGTTTGCTTTATTGCAATAAAACCACATTATTTTTTAAAATCACACCTGTTTGGTTCCACGGTATGAGTTCACCTACTTCTCCCTTCTCCCACACCCCACCAGGTTCCATAGTATGAGTTCACATACTTCTCCCTTCTCCCACACCCCATTGACGCAACATATCGGGTCCTTCCTTCACCGCCCTCTCCTCTCCCTGCAACATGGTGGCCAGCACGACCCCTGGCCGGCGAACGGCCATGGGAGCAGGGAGGCGACCGACCGTGGAAGGCGGGCAGGGGCTAGCGGTGGGGGAGGCATGGCCGGCGGCGGGGCACGGGACTCGGCGGGCGCGGGGAGCGAGGTCAGAGGCCAAGTGGGGCCAAGGTCGGTGGCGGGAGACTTAGCACACGCATGTGGAAGGCCGGTGGCGGGACCGCGAGGGTCAAAGGCAGGTGCCGCAGGGGTCAAAGCAGGTGGCCGCGGGGAGCGAGGCCGGAGGCCAAGCAGAGGCAAGGCCGGCAGTGGGAGCCTAGGCGAGGATGGGGTCAACGCCGGCGGTAGAAGGTTGGGTGGGTGCCGAGGCCGACACAAAACCTGGGGTAGAATCATGTTGCTCTGAGACAAAAAAAAACTCTCGTCCAGATTCAAGTTTTCAATACCCCAAATACTATGGTATTGGCAATATCATGGTTTTAGATACAATTTTTTTAATGGAGCTGCCAAGCACCTTTTGAGCAAAAATACCATGATATCCTCCAATAACATGGTTTTACCTAAAAACTATGAAAAAATGGTGGTGCCAAACAGTTGTGGGGTACTTATTCACCGCGGGAGCGACACCATCTTTTCTCCTTTTCTTATTGGGTCAGGTCAACTCTCCCACCAGTGGCTCTAGCATCCCTCCCTCCGCCGGTAGTGGCGGAGGACCCGTTATGGCAGCTGCCATAACTAAAATTATAATATTGCATATCTCTCAGCTATGAACAATAACGTTTGTGGGTTAGGCCCTGTGTGGATGTTCCATATATTATTTCCCTTGTATTAGGTTACACCTATAATTTACAGTGCACAAGAAA
The DNA here is from genome assembly GCA_030272315.1 of Paspalum vaginatum. NCBI lineage: Eukaryota > Viridiplantae > Streptophyta > Magnoliopsida > Poales > Poaceae > Paspalum > Paspalum vaginatum. Next base: position 15,617,815 of record CM059015.1, read on the forward strand.
ACCAAGGGTGAATTAATACGCTCGGATAAGGTCGCTTCCCGCCCCCGTGCGTTCCCATCCCCACTCAGATATGGTCGTCACCGCTCTCATCCTCCTTCCCCATCCCTACGTCGGGCTCTCCACGCCACCACGGCCACCATTGCCGCCCCCGCACTGCATCGCCACCGGCGCCGGCCCACGCGTTGCCCTGCCGCCGGCCCACGCGTCAGCCCTGCCAGGCCTCGCATCGCCCCGCCTAGGCAGTGGCCCCGAGGTGCCCCCGCCGCCGGGTTGTCGGCCTCGCTTCCGCTGCCGGGATCTGCTGCGGCGGGCCCCGCATTGCCACCACTGCCGAGATCCGCCATGGCCAGGCCCAGCCTCGCCTCCGCTGCCACGATTTGTTGTGGCCGGACCACATGTCGCCTCCTCGCTGCCGCAGCCGGTCACGCACCGCCTCCGCCGCCGGGCGCCGCCTCACTGGGCCGGCCTCGCCTCTCCCCTGCCGTTTAGACTTGTGCGAGTGAGCGCCCACGAGCGACCCTCAATAAACATCGTGTTATTTTACAGACCTAGGCAGGCCTCTTTTTTTCCACCGGTATTAAGCCAATCCAACTGTAAAATTAGTGGGCTCACATGCCATCCAAACAATATTTTTTGACCCAGCATAAAAAAGAATATGAGGATGTATTTTACACCGGTTTTAGACCCAAAACCAGTCTTCCTGACAGACCCTTAGTGGTGCTCAACCATATTGCGAATCCAGTCGTCCTGCGTTCGAATCCTTGGAGATAGCACTTTTTTTTCGTTTTTCTTTCTTTTTCCCTCTAATCCATGCATCCTCGCATATGCTGTCCGGCCGGAACATCGCCGCCGGGGAAGCATTCCTGGTCGCATATTGATCGACCTATAATTAAGACTATAATGTGGAATCAGAACTAGCCTCGAGAGCGAGAGCGCGGCACCCGGCCGCCTTGCTTGCACCAGCACACGGACGTACTAATTTCCGCGATTTTGCAAATCTCGGCGTATAATTTGTTTCCAAATCACGGCAGCGTCTCCAGCATTCCTTGATTCCATTCCACATGCGGTGATCCTGTGCTATAAATCCCCCACGCCTCCCATCCTTCCAAATCCCACCAAGCTAGCCTAACCATTTTCCCTCCGACGATTTGCAAGGGGGCGCCGGCGCCCGGCGGCGGCCTTCTCCTTCCATGGCTCGCAAGAAGGTGACCCTGCAGCGGATCACCAACGACTCGGTCCGGCGCGGGACCTTCAAGAAGCGCCGCATGGGCCTGATGAAGAAGGCGAGCGAGCTGGCCACGCTGTGCGACGTCGACACCTGCATCGTGGTCTACGGCGAGGGCGAGTCGCGGCCGGAGGTGTGGCCGGCGGACGCCGCCGAGACGGAGCGCGTCCTCGCCCGCTTCAAGGACGTGCCGGAGCTGGACCAGTGCAAGAAGATGATGGACATGGAGGGCCTCCTCAGGCAGCGCAACGACAAGATGAGGGAGCAGCTGCTCAAGGCGCAGCGCGAGAACCGGGAGCGCGAGACCGCCATCCTCCTGCACGACGCCATCGTCGGCCGCCGCCCGGGCCTCGTGGGCCTCTCCGCCGAGGACATCGCCAGCCTCGGCTGGATGGTGGAGAACCGCCTCCGCGTCGTCAGGGAAGCCATCGAGCGCCGCCAGCTCCAGGGGAAGGGAGGGCAGGACGTCGCGGAGGCGACAACGACGCTGCAGCTGCATCTGCCGCAGCCATCAACCATGCCAAGCGCCGGGGCCGGCCACTGGGACGTGATGCAAGCAGTGGTGCCGCACCCGCAGGGCTGGCAGATAACCGGAGGAGATCTTGGTGCGCTGGTCTACAATGGCTTCGGCGCCGGCGCCGACATGCTGCCGCAGTCAAGCAATGTGGGTGTCGGCGCCGACATGCTGCCGCAGTCAAGCAATGTGGGTGTCAGATTTGAGGGCCCTGATCCAGCTGGCCAATCGTTCCCTTCCATGTAAAAGGAGGTTTCGTCGTATCGCATGCATGCATGCATGCATTGATGCATGCCAAATAATCAACAGTATCGTACGTGTGCGATTCCGTCGTCTGGCTGTCTCGTCTCTCGTCCAGCCTCTTGTTTGGTCAGTACTAAGTACTATTTTTCGTGGTTGTTCCGTTATGATGTGATATTCGGACAAAAACTATATTATTGCAGTATTTTTAAGTCGGTTAAAGCACAAAATTGTTATGGGTATGTATAATACAAGCTAGCTACCTAGCGCTCGACAACCCTAACGCTGTTCTATATATGTAGAAAAGATGAGTTACTCATTGCCGCAGTATAAGAATCACCAGTAGTACAGAAAAGAAACCGGAACATAAAATTAAAAGGATTTCTAGGACCGGCTAGGAGGGATGGTACCGAGCCTGCTCTGAAAATAAGTATATGCATGGAAGAGGGAGAGCGTGGAGTTCTTCCGTCCATTTGGCCACCGATCGGAGAGACACGGGTTGTGAAGAGAGCGGACTGGAGAGAGACGGATGAAGGTAAATATGTTGAGTGAAAAGACAACTCAATAGGAGAGATGAGGAAAAGAGTGTTTCATCGTGTTAGGCTTGTATTGACAAAATTATAAGAGGAAAGCTAAACAGAGTGTTTTAGATATCTCTAACACTTGAATTTTTCCACCAATCTAAGAATTCCATGTCATCTTCTTTCCCAACTCCGGGCGAGCTAGGGTTTGGGCTTAGGATTCGGGGTTTCGGGGGTGGAAGCTTATCTGTGATCTCCGGACTTTGAGGAGGCTGCCGGGGAGGCGGCCGGCCCAGCCGTGGTGGGGGATGGTGAGTTGGTGGGGGTGCCGCCCACCGCGAGGGTGGAGGAGGTCGGTTGGGTTGTGCCAGGGGTGAGGCCGTCGACACCACCGCCGTTAGCTATCCCGGCGAAGCCAGTTTAGCGTGGGAGGGGAGGCGGTGGCGGATCCGGCGACACAGTAGGAGGGAGGGGGCGTCACGGCGAGGGAGGTGACGACAGATTTGGTGGAGGCAGAGGTGGCCTGGTGGTGGAAATGGGCGAGGAGTTGGCGACGAGGTGCGACGCAGGGTGGCGGCAGCCTGAGGTGAAGTGAGGGAGGCGGGGTGACACGGCAGGGTAGGGTTAGATTTTAGAGAGAATTACTTATTTGGTCCAAAAAATTTTGGCTATTCTTTACTTGGCCAAAAAAAATTTTGTTCCCTACTTGATCCAGAAATTTTGTTTCGTTCTTTGTTGGCACTTTCTTCCATTTGGAGCCATAACGGTGTTAAGTGGAGTAACAAGAAAATCCCCCAAAATACTTCTTGGTCCCTATACATAATCAACCTGCTTCCAAATTTTTAATGTCATTTATTACGCACATTAAATAAACATTTCTCTATTGTCTAACTTTACTTCAACATTATTATCATTTTCAAAACACCCATTAAGATTTATATGCTGAGGTTCAAACTTTTACAATGAGCTACATATACAACAAAGGGAAGATACAAAATTTTGTGTAATATTTGGAGCACTCTTCCTATAGCAAGTATTTTCCAATTCAATTTTACATTAAAAAAAATAAGGGTAGATCTGTCATTTAACCGTAAATTCCAAGGCTGCAAAAATCACCACGGAGCCAAATTATCATATGAAAGCCATTGTCAAAGTTTCATGATTTTTGGAATTCATTTAGTCCATTTTTGACATTTCTTTTGTTTTAGATAACATGCAATAAACCAAGGGCATAAAATTTTTTTCATGGATCTCCATCTTTACCATTCTATAGATCTACTAATAAAGAATAGAACTCAACAAAGTTTAACTTTTTAGCATTTTTATTCGATTTTTAATGGATTTTCAAATGGACGGATGTGCCAAGAAAGAAACGAACAAATTTCTAGGTCGAGTAGGGAAAAATTTCTAGACTAAAGAAGGAAGCGCCAAAATTTTTTAGGACAAATAGGTAATTCCCTCTAGATTTTATTGAGTGAATTATGGCCCTGCATCTCAAGATCCAATGGTCCAAAAATAAGTTGTTGGATCCCTCCAAAACCCTCATCGTTGGGTATACAAATTTTACGGTGGTTGAAAAAATAGGAGCCGTCCATCAGAGGAGATCTAATGGTTTAAAAATAGGCGGTACTATGGTACCGGTACCAGACAGTACCAAATATGAGGGTCCGGTACCAAAAATGGTAGAACTGGTATCCATATTTTTATTTTTTAATCTCTATAAAGGGCATAAATGCCTTTAAAAATTAAAAAAATAATGGTACCGGTGGGTATCATTTCAACCACCGTAAAATCTCTCTATTGGTTAGACAGTCCCTAAAAGTTAATCTATTTTTAGATAGGGTTTAAAACATTGCACCCTTTCTGAATTATATAGTGACAGGCCATTTCCTTGGGCGCAGCATGAGCGGTTCTATTTTTTATCCATCGCTGTGTAAAACTAAGGATGTAGCTAAATTTTTTTATGTGGCAGTAAATAAATATCATGATGTATGTATGCAGAGAACACTAAAATAGAATAATAATTGCAAGAAGAGGTTTGCTTTCAGAAATTAAATCCGCAGGTTGCATTATAAAAAAAACTTAGGTTGCAGTATGTATGCAGAGCGGTAAACTGCTAGAAAAACAACAATTGCGATGGCAAGAGGCAAAACAACATGTATTTTTATTTTTAAATTGGGAGGCTTGTTAGGATGATTGGAAAGTACCATCAGTACCTTTCATAAAATCGATAAGTACTGTTAGTAGTTTTGGATTGTTATGATCTAGAATTTATATTATTAAATAAAAAACATCAAGGATAATATATTTTGGTACCGATCCCACCTCCTTTTAGTACTTTCCCATTAATAAAATATTTTTTATTAGTACTTTTTATTTTTAAAACCATTAGATCTTAATGAATAGAAGGCTCATATTAATGCCAATCATTGTAAAACTTGTATTAAATTAGACGTCTGCTGCAAGGCACATTTCATTTTTAAGAATACAAATCTTTGATTAATGTAAATTTAAATTGTTTTTATATGAAAAAGATCTAGTGTTATGCTCCTGATAGTCATAGGTCAAACTATGTTATTTTGCTGGAAATAAAATGACAGTTGACCCTTCATTCGGGAACAGCCGCGCACGTTGTGAGATTAACGAGAATTTGATTGGCTTCGAGACCATCGTTGTTTCGCTGTAGGGATGCGTAGACATTCTTCTTCTACACGCGCACGTAGATCATTTACACGTCGTTTAAATACTACTATGTACTAGTCAACTATGTTTGTCGCGTAGCCGTTTCATCCATTCAGTCTGGGCCACCAATCATCTGTTTTTAGCCCGTTTATACGGACGTGTAATGTGGCTGTTCACGGCCGTGTAATGCGGCTGTTCAATGTTTACTGTTGAAGCTAACACTATGCAAAGGTGACCTAGAGCACATGAATGCTGCTCCTGTTGAGGACAAGGATGTTATTGATGCTGCTCCTGTTGAGGACGATGTTATACCGTCTTCAACCGATTGTTTAAATGGGCTTGTCTATCACTATTTCAGCCGCTTCTCTCTCATAGCGTTACAGTGTCGTTTTGTATTATATAGACAGTCCACTGGAGGTAGCCTTAGGGTTGTTGAGGATGCTAGTGAGGATAACATTTACGGTGACCAATATTGGAGTAGGTGACGTTGACCCCTGCCATGACCAAAGCCCAGCAACCGAAGAGGTAATGACCACAATGACGATATTTTTGTTAGGGTTGATTTGGATGTAGGTATTCGAACAGCTGGAGGAGACGAAGAAGCGACGTGTGCAAGTTGCACACATCGAACGGTCCGGTGATAAACACCAGGCATTATAGTTCGAGACATGTTCAATCCAAGACTTTTGATGATTATATGCACCGGATGGTTCGTCTGCCAGCAATGGTCAAGTGAAGGTCCAAAGGTTAGCTTGGGTGACCAGACCATCCTAGGAGAACTGTATGCAACTTACAGTTTTATCACAATGGCTAGTTTTGAGGTTTGTGATATTATATCTCTTGCCCGGTCTCCATGGTAGGGTTGGTAACTCCAAACTCCTGAGTTGAATCGAGTATTGAGACACATTCTTAAGAGTTTAATTCATCGAGAGAGTATATAGTTCATACTTTGGCATAGCTTGAGTGGGAGCTCTTGCTTAGGTCTTGGTTAGCGCATAGCCTTTGGTTGTGACCTAGTACTATAGTGAGATTTGTGAATGTCTCAGCATCTGTGCTTGCACGCACAACAATTTATAAGTGTGGGGTTTGTAGTGTTGCGAGACCATCTGAGTTGTCGAGTGGCAACTGTGGGGGATAAATATCCCCTGAATCCTCGTTAAGCGTATTCTCTACATGAGCTATTGGAGGTCCAATCCAGGAACCAACCGACTGACTTGGCGCGCAAGACAACCACTCTCTATCTTTTATAATCTAAACCGTACAGGAGACATAGAAGTAAACCGACTTGTGACCCAAGCCACGCCGAACTATACAAATGGGCTAGGAATCCCTCCCAAAAAACTCAACTCATAGCATATCCCTCTCCACCTCAAACAGATCTTACAATCTCTCAGCCCTCGTACATACTCAAAGCAATACAATTAGTCACAAACAGGACGTAAGATATTACGCATCTCACGGTCCGAACCTGTATAAATCGTGTGTTCTTGTCTCTTGTCGCGTTGCACGCGAACCATGTAGTTACAGTCTATATCGTCACCCAATAAAACATCTCGTGATGCATTGTCGGATTAAAATTCCGACAGTAGACGCGCTGGGTAAAAAGAAACGACATCAACATCGAACGAGGTCCATAGCTATCATCTTCACCGATGCTTTCGATAACTTGCGGCTAAACGACCCGCCGATCTACTACGGTCAGAACTGTGTCGGAAGTCAACCGTGAAGTCCGAAGCAAACGGCAGCCCGACGATTCAGATCTAGAACTCTATGTCGAAGACGTCTAATCCCCATCAACGACTAGGCGGACTACAATTCGTATCGGAGTCCATGTTTCGATTGTCAAATTATTCTTCGCGAAGAAAAGACTGGACAGATCAAGACTCGTAACACTGAAAAGCAAACAAATCCGGGCTGGTCTCTAATCTCTGCGTGAGAAGGCGTTCTCATAGAAAGAAGCAGTATGCGCTCCCAGCAACCATTCGGGCTGGCGACGCTAAACAGCTAAGTCATTATGATATTTAAATTATGCATTTAATTATACTATTTATTTTCTCGTCCAGCCGATTGGCTCAATTACTCTGATATTATTTATGTTTGAGTATTCTCTCTGCAAACGATACTACTCGCATTATTTTCTTTGATTATTAATTTAGGAAAACATTTCATATCGGCATAAATATCTACGGCATACTGAGACATGTACCTGCTCTATCGATAATTATCATCGACTCTAAATTTCTGCCTGCAAGATAATGAGTCCTCTGTGGCTATCAGATCACTCGGACTATTTTTGGATTACTCGTACAATTTCGGGATCATTCATTCAAGATTACTCGTACAATTTCGAGATCATTATCACTCGTATTATTTCGGATCACACAGGCTATGGATTATTCATCACCCGAGCTATGGATTGTTCGTACTATTTTTGGATCACTCGGGCTATAGATTATTCGTATTACTTATGCATCACCCGATCATTAAATCTCTCAAATTACTTCTGGTCACTCAAACCGTGCTCATTTTTCTGTCACATCTCGTGTTTCACCGAGTTAATTCTTTCCAGTTGCATCTTGTGTTCCGCAAAGTCTATTCTTTTCAGTCGTGTCTCGTGTTTCGCCGAGACAACTCTTTTTCTGTTGCATCTCATGTTTCGCCGAGCCAAATATTTTCTGTCGCATCTTATACTTTGATAAATCTCAGTGTTTTCTGGCAAAATCTGTGCGTGCAATGACAGGGTAACTCTAGACCCTCCATACGGGGCAATCGGTCTAGCCATCCGGTGTTACATGCCTTCGCGTCCTCATAAAAAGGGTGCAATCTGGCCCTCCTTACGGGACAATCAGCCTAGTTCGTAGACGTTGCCCTCCTTACGGGGCAATTAGCCTAAGTCGTAGACGGATAGCTGGTGTTATATGCTTTCGCGTCCTCATTTAAGGGATACCTCTTGCTCTCCGTACGGGGCAGTCGGTCTGGCCCACCGACACTCAATGACTTAGCTATACTCAGAATTCAAATAGGGAGTTCACTTTATGATGTACTATCAACTCGGGAGTTCACTTCATGATGCACTATCGACATGAGGGGCGCCCCACTGCTTCGTTAGCTCGGGGGGCTGGGCTGCCGTCCACCTCGGCGACTCACTACTTCGTCCACTCGGGAGGCTGGGCTTCTGTCCGCCTCGCCGACTCTTTCGCCGACTCGCTGCTTCGTCGACTCGGGGGGCTGGGCTTATGTCCGCCTCGTCGACTCCTTCGCCGACTCACTGCTTCGTCGACTCGGGGCTGGGCTGTTGTTCGCCTCGCCGACTCACTGCTTTGTCCACTCGGGGGCTGGGCTGTTGTCCGCCTCGCCGACTCACTCCTTTGCCGACTCGCTACTTCGTCGACTCAGGGGCTGGGCTGCTGTCCGCCTCGCCGACTCGCTGCTTCGTCGACTCGGGGGACTGGGCTTCTGTGCGCCTCGCCGACTCGCTACTTCGTCGACTCGGGGGCTGGGCTGCTGCCCGCCTTGCTGACTCGCTACTTCGTCGACTCGGGAGGCTACGCCACTATACTCGTCGACTTGGGAGGCTACGCCACCGTACTCGGTGACTCAGGAGGCTACATCATCATCCCCGCTCCACCAAGATCACTTGGGGGAATACGTTGCTTGATCCTCAACTTGATTATGATAATCAGCTTGATGCTCGGGGGCTGCATGGAGGATACCATCAGAAAATTTTTGAAAACTACAAGACAAGGCATTCAGAAAGCAGATTTTTTGGATCTTCAAGCTAATTGTTACTCAAGTTAACTCGAAACTCGGGGGCTACCCCATGGGGTGCACCTAGTCGGTGCAACCATTGAACAGTTTAACTCGGAAGGAGTTGCAGATTTTATTTGGACCTTCAAGCTGATTGTTTCTAAAGTCAACTTGAAGCTCGGGGGCTTGTGAGGGATAGATATCCCCTGGGTCCTCGTGAAGCGTATTCTCTGCATGGGCTATTGGAGGGCCCAATCCACTGACTGACTTGGCGCACAAGACAATGGCTCTCTATCTTTTGTAATCTAAACCGTCTAGGAGACATAGAAGGAAACCGACTTGTAACCCAAGCCACGCCGGACTATATAAGGCGGGCTAGGGATCCCTCTCAAAAAACTCAACTGATAGCAGATCCCTCTCCACCTCAAACAGATCTTACAATCTCTTAGCCCTCGTACATACTCAAAGCAATACAATCAGCCACAAACAGGACGTAAGGTATTACGCATCTCGCAGCCCGAACCTGTATAAATCGTGTGTTCTTGTCTCTTATTGCATTGCACGCGAACCATGGAGCTACAGTCCATGTCGCCACCCAAGCATCCCATGGTCTATCCCGTGGTGCATTGCCGGACTAAAACCCCGACAGCACCATGTTTGTGAGAGGGAAGAAGGCCTTTGGTGTTTTGGCCAAAGCTCATTGTCACCATTGTGGGTATGGGTACCGTATAGTGTCGCCTTACGCAACAAAGGGAGTGCTCTATGTCAAGCACCAAGAAGCAAAGCCTTGCAGGCTTGGCCTCGGGCGATAGTCCCCAACCTGCTAAGCGTCCTAGCTAGGCCCTGAACTGCACACCTTACCATCGCCCCTAGGTTAACGTGTGTTCTCTCCCGGGCCCTAGCAAGGGTTCATGCTATCAGCCCCAGTGATGCAACATGTCTAGGGCCTAGGGACCATCTCATAGGGGGAAGAAGAAGAGATGGAGTGTGGTAGCCGCATAGGATGTGGAGCAGGAGAGGTACGAGACATCTCTTTCACCATGCTGTGCATCACGTTCACGGTTAGGCACGCCCCTATTGTACCATTGTCTGCTCCAAGTGGCACACTGGTGGCTTGTACGTGCTACGACACCTATGAAATGTGGGCTTTGGGGGAAGCTTCCCCCAGACATTAATTTACGGGTGGTCCATACCATTGGCCGCAACACTATGTTCACATGCTCCAAACTGATAGGGGTCTAACATGATGATGGAGGATTGTTTCCAAGCATGAAGGCCCCACAACATAGGAGCACATAAAATGGATAGTACAAAGCATGTATGTGGTGGGATGCTCCCCTTGACATATAAAAGGGGAGAACAACACATTACAAGGGGATCTGCTCTTTCCAATCCTCCACACACCCACGCTCACCCCTTATACTCAGGCTCTATCCACCCAAAGGATGTCACCAAGAGGATGTAGGGTATTATGCTCTAGCAGCCAGAATTCGCTAAACCGTGAGTGTGCTCCTTCATCCATGTAACATGCTATAGCTATAACTGGAATAGGCGTTGATGCCCTACCACCCCAAAAGAACCTTAGGGCCCAAGTCTTGGGACCCATCTGTCTACCCAACAGCATTCACCTTGTTGGAGATGGCTTAGAGTGCGTCCAAGAGAGGTATGAGGAAAACCCACTTGTGAGTGGGTGTGATCCGAGTATATTCGAAGTATCTGACTAGGAGCCCTAACCCCTGGGAGGGTCAACTTACCGACCTTTGATCCTTGTACCAATCAAGGTTGTAGTCCTTGCATGGAGTATGCGAGAGTGAGTCCTTGTGTGGGGCTTCAATGAGGACTTGGGGAAGCCTTGTGTGCCTTCTTGATACCTTAGGAAAAAAGTATCCATGTCTTCTTGTGTCACTCTCACCACCATCACTAAGAGTTTGCCAATCTCTACCCAACACTTTTTCTTCAGTATTTAAGTCTTTACAATTATGTGCTTACTTTTCTAGACTAGCATAATAGGTTAGTTTCTAGGTGGAACTAAGTTGCAACACCTTTTATCAATACTTAGTAAAACATTAGTTCATAGGTTTTGATAAGTTGTTCTAGAGAACCATAGTTTTTAAAAATCCTAATTCATCCCCCTTTTAGGACGTCGGTTCACGGTCCTCGTGTGACCTTTACTTCTGACTATAAACAATGTTGTAAACAAAAAAAATGAAACATTTTGATCAAGGAATGGAGTTACATACTATGGTACAATCAAGCTGACATCTTTGGGACAAGGTGTAAATGATTCCATCTAAGCTTTTTTTAGATATTATTGCTTCCGTTCATAAATGTACGACATAGTTGACTTATTTTCCAAACCTTTAATCCTTCATCTTACCACCACCACTATGAGTTTGCCAATCTCTACCAACTCTTTCTGCTTCGATATTTAAATTTTTACAATTGTGTGCTTACTTTCCTAGACTAGCATAATAGGTTAGTTTCTAGGTAGAGCTAAGTTGTAACACTTTTCCTTAGTAGAGTTAGAAATACTTAATAAAACATTGGTGCACATACTTATTTTATCTTGCATAGGTTTTGATAAGTTGTTCTAGAGAGCCTTAGTTTTTAAAATCCTAATTCATCCCCCTCTCCTCATGTGACTTTTACTCCTTAGTATAAACAATGATGTATATAAAAAATGCAGCATTTTTATCAAGGAATGGAGTTACATACTATAGTACAATCAAGCTGACATCTTTGAGACAAGGTATACATAATTCTATCTAACCTTTTTTAGATACTACTACCTCTATTCATAAATCTATGACACGATTTACTTATTTTTCCAAAACTGTAATCATTCGTCTTGTTCAAAAAAATTTCTTCATAATGTGAAATTTTGAATCATACTCAAACTACATTTAATGATAGATCAAATGACAATAAATAGTAAATGTTCACTTATTAAAATAAATAAGTCAAACGATCAAAGTTTTGAAAAAATTCAACCGCGTAGTACATTTGTAAATGGAGGGAGCAATTAGGATTAGACAATTTACACAATACCATCATCATATTGGCAACCCACAATTTGCTCAGGAATCATATTTTTTTTTATTGATATCACTTGAACACATGAAAAAAATCAAAATAGTATTTAAAAAATTGTGTGTCTCTATCTGCAACAGCATATCTTGTTTGACAACCATGCCATGTTTTATAAATTTCTGCAGTAAATATTAAGTACCACTAATATGTGACTTTAACAACTTTAGTGCTTATAGCAATTTAAGCAGAAATTTACATGTGGTTGCAGCTTACATGGATTTTGTGTAAAAGCTTTAGACCAGGAAGCTACCTCAATTAAAAATTATTTTGGAAATTATGCGTGCAAATAAAATTTAAGTTGTAAATAGTGCTAAATGATGTGGAGATGGTTTAGCAAATATAGCTGAAATTTCTATGAGCTTACAAATGTTAGAAAAATATAGATAGCTTTTGTGGAGATTTTACAAAATTTAATGAAAATTTAAGAGAGGCAAACAACTACCAACTATAACTTTAGTTATAGAAACTTAAGTAAAAAAATTATTGACCAAATTTAATCATTATAGCAACTTCACTAACATGTAAATATTGCTTAGATTTTTGGCAGAGTTTGTCAACCTATTCTCTCGTAGCAGCTAATAACTTTAAGATATATGATTTTATTTATTAGATTGCAGTTCATGGATAGATTTGTGGAACGAATACAGCTTATTAATTTTTTTCATTGCTCTTTCTTGTTTGTTCATATTCTGACAAAGCTCTAGTAGATACTTTACAATCTTATCTGGTTGTGATAGATTTCACTTAGGAGTTAGATGCGTATGCTTCTCCATCCCTTCTGGTTGTGATAGACTTCACTAAGAAGTTAAATGCACATATTTGTCCATCCTCATTCCTACCTAGCTAGCACTGGAATGGCATGACATCAACTTTGGCATTGAGATTAATTTACTAACAGGAAACTCTAATAACAAGTTTTCATCCCATATATCAAAATTTGAGGAACACTAAGGGCTCATTTGGAATGCAGGAATCTCACATGAATTTTATAGTAGACAATTCAATTTTATAGAGAAAATGAAGAATTTGGAGGAAAAATACTATGTCCCAAAAGAGGGCCTAACTAAAAATAAATTATGGTAATTCAAATGCCAATGATGAGCCACATTACTTTTTGTAAGCAAGATCTTCCTGGTATATTAATTCATGTCATAGGCCCACATCGCTTTCTGACCAGCACCTAGAAAAAATAATATAATCTTAGCCCATTATGTTACATGGCCCACAACATGTGAGGTTAGTTCACTCATGTAACCGATAGTAGGAGATTATGTTTCTCTTTTATGTGTATTTCATTGCATAGTTTTAGAAATTAATTGTGGTCCAAATAGGCCCATACATGCAAAAGGGCCCATATAACCAAAATTTCCTTGTTTGCTACTAGTGATTCATAGGGTTCCGAAGTTATAAAGTTGATCGACTTTATCGCGACCGGAAAAGCCAATCAAGGGGCAAGAGGAGAAGGAGGCGGCGCAACTCCTTGTTCCTCAACTCCAAACCCTAGGTATGGTTTCTTTTTCTACCTTCCTCCCCACTCCTCTTGTCTCCTCTTTTCTCCTGCCACTCCAAGATTTGATCTATCTAGTTGATGTCGTCGTGGAGGTAAATTTTCTCTAGCTTTGGCACCAAGGGAGATCTATTTCTAGAGAATTTGTTAGAAATTGTTTTTTCTAGAGAGGAATTTATGATCAAACATCATTATCTTTCAAGTCTTGTATGCAAATATGTTCCCTTTTCGCATTGAATATTTTCTAGCTCAGTTTAATGAACTTGTGTGTAGCTTTGTCCAAACAAATCTCCCTTTTTAGAATGTTTCCTTCCCATATGCTCCCCACAATTCTCCGCCTGAGGCAAAATCAGATCTGGTTTCGTCGCAGGTGAGATGTAGTTTATCTTCTGCACTGTGATTAGGGTTAGGGTTAGGGTTAGGGTTAGGGCTAGGTTCTGTTTTCTTGATTCTGGGTTTGGTGATTTCTATCGAAGACTAATAAAGGACAGAAGGAAGGTTGGAGTAATAGTAGGGCCGATTGGTAAGCGGGGTGGTAGGGATGTCGCTGGCTATGGTGATGGAGAAAGAAGAGGATAGTGTGTAGGCATTTTGCACTGGGTAGATTAATGAGCAAAGATGAATATGTAAAGGACAGACCTAGACGAGGAGGAAGTGTGGAGAAGAAGAAAGTTGAGCACTAGATTGGTATCCAATAATCACAAAATCTGAAATGTGGTAGGATGTGTTAAAACACCTAGGCGTCATCACAACATATATTTTTCTCCAAAAAAAAAAACAGGAGGAAGCTATCCCATTTGAAGAGGGTTTTATTTTTCAAATTTATTGCTGACTCCAACCCACTGATGCATCTTATGATTTCAAGTATATGGACATCATGCATCAATACATATTTTTATTAGTTGGATGATTGGTGCAGCTGTAGTAAATTAAAAAAACTCCCAGGGGTATTGCTTATTCTTATACCATTCTAATGGAAGTTTCATTCGATGTTTCCATGAGTGTCATATCATCTAAAGAGGTTTGGGGTTGCATATGGTAGTCATAGTATTGTTGCATTTTGTTAAAAAATTATTCGATCCTCGTGGAGGTTTATTTCTGTATCTAAGCCATGTGACGAAATCACTTGGCCACTGTGGGGGCATACCAAGGTTTCTTGTAGATGGGTCCTTTTTCTATCTTCTTGTTGTTTCGTTAGTTTATCCAATGTGGAATATTATTTAATAATATTAAAGACTATTCTCAGTCAAAGTTTTATGAGAGTTTCGTTCTTATTAAATGAGGCGCCACATAAGCAAAACTGGTGACATGACAAAAAAAATAATGATGAGAGAGAGATAGTTGAGTTTCAGTGGGATGAAAACTAGTATGCAGGTTACCAAGTTCTTTAAAACAGGGTTGAAACTTGACTGAAAGTGATTTATATTTCATCCATGTACCTTTTCTAAAACTCGTGTGGCTATATTAGGGCACCCATGATGGGTTACTTGTGCCCTCTGGAAGAGCTCCATGTAGGAGAGAGAACCAAGGAGAGAAAAGATGGCATCACTATGGTTGAGGAGAGTCGCCCCACACCTTTCCAAGTGGAGTGGGTCCTATCATCAGGATGTGCGGCGTCCATCTCTTCATCTGCTTCCCTTTACCTCCGTAGTAGCATAGGGGCTGAAATCGCCAGAGGAAGGGCAGTGCTAGCCCACACAGAGAAGACGAGGGTGCGCCTACAGGTGGAGGAAGTGTTAGAACTGCCGAGGTACCTATCTTGCTAATCTCACACAATCTATCTAGAAATAACATAATAAGACTTAACAAACACAATAACTTTTATGTGTGTTGACAAATGGCCCAGCGACACACGCCGACTTTTCTGTATTATATTGGTGCAACTAACACCCACTCTCTAGAAGGTGGAAATATACACTTGCAAGCACTTATTCGAACACACGTATTTCTTCCCTTCTAATTTCCCACCTTATAGAGAGTGTGTGTCAGTTACACCAATATAATATAGAAAAGCAGGTGTGTGTCACTGGGGCATTTGTCGCCACACATATAAGTTATCATATATGTTAGGTCTTGTTGTTTTGTTTGTAGATAGATTCCGTAAGATTAGCTGGTTAAGTACCTTGGCAGTTCTAACAATAGGTATCAGAGCCTGAACTAACTTGATATCATACACTACTACCTCAACTCCATGGCATTGATTCCAAATGCTACTGAGTTAACAATGGTGTGTCACTCACGTACCTACTTCTCTCGTCGACGAACTATAGTATGTGGACTATCAAAGTGGAGGTCATTCTTGATGCCCATGGTCTTCGGGACTAGGTACACATGACATACATGAAAACACATACAAATCAAGATTACAACTAATAGGAAGCAGTCTGGCTATCACCTACTGGCATTGCAGGTGGAGGAAGGAGTAGTGCCTGACCTCCAGCGCATGGAGGCGCAGCATTGCGCGATGGCACATGGCAGAGGCATGGCTGGGAGGCCGTCGACATGGCATGATGAGGGAGGTGGAGGCAGGTGAAGAGTGCAGCCACCAAAACATGTAACGAGAGGAAGGAAAAGGGGCGGTGTGTGGCCCTGCACGCAGCCATTGTCTCACATGATGAGGAAGGCAGAGGGGCAGCGCACGGAGGAGGATGGTGGAATGTACGATCGCCAGTGTGCCGTGACAAGGGCAGAGGAGGGGCAGAGCGCACGGCCAAGCGTGGGAGAATAGGACGATGATTGAAGATGGGACCCACAACTGTATGAAAATAAGTGTGAAAATATAGACCATTGCATGAGAAACCTTTTACATTGTCTAGAGTTGACTAGGAGGTACCACGTAGGACTAAAAGAGAGCAAAATTGACTTTACCATTGCTAGTGCCCTTACAAGTTTTCTAAATATAATTGCAAGTGGCTACACATTTTATATGTCACATTTGATCACACTGCCATGACTTCATTGTTATGTCATATGAGATTACAAAATGAAATTATATATTACTAGCCAACCAACCCGTGCGTTGCATGGATTTATAGGATATGCATATTTAAAGGTAATGTATTTTATTATTCTTTGGGTCTTATGATTTGAGAGATGAATGTAAAATGCATAGTATAACATAGAACTTGTTTAAGTTCTAAATCATACAATAATCTTTTATATGAATTTCAAAGGTTCATGCATGCATAATTGGCACAGTCGAGATTGCTATGGATCCCACGGGCCACGACTAACTTTTGAGCGTTATATTAGATGGGATCGATAGCTTACTGTTGTCTTCTTCTTATTCCAACATATAGGTAATGTAGAGTCTTCTCTTTTTTTTCGGAAATGTGTACTTAACAACCATGAAATCGGTAATTTTTAGTTACTTTCAATTTTTTTTTTCATAACATGAATGAACATAGGATATTTGGATGAGCACCATGCAGTTGTAGTCTCATAGAATTGATTCAGATTCCCCTTCATTGGGTTAGCTTATTCTAGAAGCTCCGTATCAATGATATCGGGAGTGTCTAATGATAATTTAGGACCTCATGTTTCGTTAATAGCTTTGTATGTAAATGACATGAACACATGCCGTTGTTTTATGCATTTAACTACACATGGCCATATGGAGTTGGTATTTCCTTGTCATCTATATTGTACCTTTAGAAATGCAATCTTTTTTCTCGGTATTATCTTGTGGTTGTAGCTCAACACTAATGTTTCCTTCTTGTATGCTAATGCAATTTTACCTATAATAATTGTCAATTTAATAACATTTGACATTATAGCCGTCTCGCTTGTGCTGTTATGATTTATATAAACTAACTCATAGTAAACATATGTTGTGTGCCATTATACAGACTAAATATCAAAACATATACACAGGAGCAAAGGTACTATAAAAATATATTGCATTACATCCATAGACGAAAGGGTTTAACTCCATATTGAGTAAAATTGGATGATTAAAAACATCGTCAATCCATGGTAGTATATAAATATGATTGCAGATTTATCAATTTGCAATTATATATAGATGCATCGTGCTGCAACGGCTTCTAGTGTTCTATGCAACATGTTTGAAAACCCCCTTTGATCAGCTGGTGATCGTGTATTGAAATTTATGTAGTTTAAACATGAAGGCATTATTGCCGTAAACGGCCGTGTAGCCTGTGTATACACCGTGCACACGCTACTTAATAGTTAACTGTGTTGGCTGTGTAGTTCGTTGAATCCTGTTGAATTTTAGTCCGTTTAATCGGCCGTGTAGTCCGATTACTCGTTAAACGATGGATGGCTGTCTAGCATTTCCGTTTAGTATAGCCTTGCATGAAGGCATTTTAAATTTAAGAAAGGACCATAAATTAGAACTTGGCTGATCTTGAGAACTTCGAAGGTTGCATGTAACCATACAAAGAGGCTTGAATTGGCCTTCCCATTCAATTGAAAGCTCTTACTTTATGTTATACTCAGTATTTATGAATGACTGAATGTACAGGCTAATATAGATATATATGATTGTAATATATATGCATGTTGTGATTACCATTAGTTTTCTTTTCATGTGTGCCGAAGGAGCCTCACTCCTCTTCTCGTAAGATCGAGGATAGTTTAAGAAATTCGGATACAGCAAACAACGACAGCAGCTCTTGCAACAAAGCTATATTATCGATCTAGCTAGATTTTAGAAGAAAAAGCTAGCAGTCCTAGAATAGCAAGCTTGCTGATCACTGCATGCAGACGGATGGGTGGTGCTTTGCTAGTAATGAACGCTCAGTGCCATGACTCATGATTAGACATGATGGTTAGAGCTTAGAGGAGGGGGACGTACTGCTAGTGCAATATGTAAAAGGCAGCACAGGATAGGAATACGTACCAGCCACTCCTAGTGTCCTGGTTGCCCTCGGGGTTCAGGAATTCGTAGCGTCGTCGATGAAGCCCTTGTTTGCGGTGAAGCTGCCTGAAAGTTGGCGGAGACGAAGCCGTGCATGGCCCACAGCAACACGCAGATAGAAGTAGGGCATGGTGGCGATTAATCTACTTAGATTAGAGATAACAGCATGCCAATGTCGAATGCGATGCCGGGGACGCGCGTGAGCACCAAGGGGTCGATCTGCGGCCTGCGGGCAGATGTTGCTCGATCTCACCATCGTGGCAGCCCAGGCAGTCGGCCGCCGCCGCCGAGGGCCGGCCCCCACTCGTCGCAGGTCGATCATCACCGTGTGTGTGCTAGAGAACGTGCAGGGCGATCGGCGAGGCTTAGATTGAACGTTGATTTACTTAAAGATGGCATATGTGCGTAACATTGAAGGAATTTTTGAGGGTTATTTTAGATCGTTAGATCCTATGGTTATTATAGTTGATCATAGTTATAGATGACTAAATTGATGGTTGGATGTTTCTTTTTTTTATGAAAATTTCAGTGCGTCTCGTGAGAATTAACGTGTAGGCTCTAATCAGTAATATTAAGATTCCATTCATCCGCCTAAACATATAAACATAACATAGTACTATTGGAACCCACATGATGAAACTCTCCACTGGAACACTAATAATGGCCTTTAAAAACATGTGTCGAGAGTGGTTTGATAGCGGAGCTTACAAGATTAGTTAAGAAATCCTACATATCAATATACAAAATAGCGCGCTGTTGAATTTAGCGTCAGGCTTCCAAACACGCTATTAGCACGCAATAGCGCTATTTTGTACTGCAATAATGTTAGCGTCAAGTCTGTTGAAACGTTTTAGCGGCGCTATTTCGTATTACGCTACGTATAGAGTGTAGAGTTTAAATGTATCTAACCTTGCCTCTTTTTTGTGCCAGAACGGCCATGGGTGAAGCTAAAAAAATTGCCAGGGAAATCTATTCAGGCTCTGTGAATTCAGACAGAATTAGCGGTCTACCTGAAGAGTTAAGAAGCAAAATTCTCTCCTATTTGAATGCCGAAGAAGCTGTTAGAGCAAGCATCCTATCAAGTATATGGAAGGATATGTGGATGATCATGCCACAAATACTACTGTCTGACGAGAGCTGCTTTGGTTACACTGAATCCTCTCCTGAAATTGCACGGTCCAAGTTTATTACATTGGTTGATCTGACACTGGCGCGACACAAGGGAAGTCTAGATACAATTTCATTTGAACTGCGCAAACGTAACTACAACGATGATGAGTTGGGCAGGTGGATGGACATGCTTTCAGAGAAGAAACCACGAGGCATTGCAATCAAGCTGGCGGATTTTCCCGTGCATATTATTCCATCGAGCCTTTTCCATATCAGTGGTCTAGAGCGCCTGCACCTAGAAAACTGCATCATCAGCTTACCACAAACATTTGAAGGTTTCAAGCTGTTGAAAGTCCTGAAACTGGAGTCTTTCTTCTCGACGGACAGTGACATCAGTAACCTCATCTCAAACTGCCCGCTGCTGGGTACATTGGTTCTGGATAATTTTTTGGTCACCAACTTTCTCAACATTCGAGCTGAGGCCCTAGATACTTTAGTGGTGAAGGGGTACTTCGATCATCTTCATCTGCATGCCCCTAATCTCGCTCATGCATGTTTAGTTGCTCATAGTTATTCTGAAGACCATGAATCTGATCCAGTCCAGGATGGCTTCAAAGGATATCTCGAACAGGCTTTTGGCAGCCTAGCTCGTGTCAAAACACTTAGTGTCAACTACAAGTTCTTGATGGTAATTGACATACATTTTTGCGTCATTTACTGATATCGTAATGTAGTGTCGCCGTGTATCTAAGTAACTTGAAGAGTAACACATTTGATTGGTTTCGTTCTGCTTGCAGTATCTATCAAAAGGGAACCTGCTGACAAAACTGCCTGGTGCTCTTGGTCATCTGACGACCATATCTATCGAGGGATGCTTGCAGAATCGGGCAGAGCTCTTGGCTTCATGTGCATTATTTCAGAATGCCCCTATGCTAAGTGAACTTGAAATATGGGTATGCCTCACTCCTATGCGTATGTAGTTTGGTACTACTGACTGCCATTCAACAATTGCAACTCAAATTCGCTAAGTCACAATCTGCACTTCAATATGGTTGCAACCTAGCTGCAAGTTGTTGTCATCAACCTATCTTTGCTTAGTTTTGTCTGAGACTCATCAATCTTAATATGTTTGATATCTGTAGAGTCAAAATCTTGATGACAACTTTATATTTAACAAGCCAAGATTTGATGAGGACTACTCGAACATTGAAGCGCCTACCTTGGACTGCCTCGTGACCATTATCTTTCATGATTTCATGGCTTTGGAGTGTGAAATTGCTCTTCTTGGACCACTATTCAGCTGGGCACCAGCTTTAGAAGAAGTAAAAATTGATGTCGATGAACGCATGATGGGCCAGTGCATCTGCAAGGATAAAGAGAAATTATTGGCTCTCCCAAGAGCCTCTACCAAAGCCAAGGTCGTGTTTACCTGATTGCTTGATTCTTTCTATCATGTGTTGCACCATCTGGAAGTGATAAGGCTAGCTGCCTTTGGATTTATGTCGCCGTAATTTTAACCAGATTAAGGTTTGTTACACCTTATAGCATAGCATGTTTGTGGAGGACGCCTTGTATGCTTGGTGGTTGTTTTAGATAAAAGCTTTACATTGCATAAGTAGTTTGGGACGTGGTTTCATTACTTTTAGGGGGAAAAGAACTCTCATGTCGTCATGTGCTTATGCCCCTTCTTGAGTTGTGTGTCCCCCTTTAATTTCGGTAAACTCATGAAATTTCTAGCGCTTTGGCTTAATTCTCCGGTTATTTCATATATCATATATCAGTGTATTAGTTAACAGTGATATATAAGATCCCGTTTTGACATTACCATGCCTCTTGTGTGATAACATGGGATGTCAAAGAAAAGGGTGTAGTTCTTTTATCAATTTAGACTTTTTGGTGCAAATATGGTGCCGAGCCCTTGAGTTGACTTTGAATCTCCATTGGTACAATTTATGAGAAAATGTTGCTCGCTTATATTCTGTGTCCGAGGCCTGAAGATTCCTCCACACAAGTAGTGCATGCTAAGTTTATTCATACTCATAGTATATTTTTCTACTCTAAAAGGACTAATTCCTCTGCATCCATATCTACTCTGTATCTCTAGTGTATACCAATTGACACTCTTTTTTATTATTTTCTATTTATTATAACCTCATCTCCCCCACTCTATCCTCATCTCCCCACCTACTCATCCACACCACCACACACGTCACCTCCTCTCTCACCCGCACGCCGCCTCCCCTCCACGACTGCCGTTGGTGAATGACCCGGTTCTCAGCTTGGGTCACTGTCATGTCAGTCTGCTACTCAGCTATAGTCATAGTAGCATTCCTTTGGCCACTAGAGAGGATCTCTATTGTTGCATATCATCATGGCTAGGACTACCGTAGGTCTGCTGATACTGTCCTTGGTTTCCGATGTCGTTTCTCCCCTAGTTGTTGTCATCACCACACTTTTTCTTGTTGCCGCTACTTTTGTGGGACGAAGTTTTGCTCCAAGGCAGTGATATTCATTGCTCCCTGATATAGTTCTTATGCTGAATGGGTGCATTGCCTAGGTGACTTCACCACTAGAACTGAGTTATCTTTTGTGCTGTTTGTGTTTTCTAGGCCTTTTCTAGGGTCTGCTCGTTATTGTAGCTCCCACGTCACCTACATGTTTCAGTTTCTTAGGGTCGAGACAAAGCGGATTTTCCAAATGTATATGTGCACACATATATTATTGTAGCCATTGAATATGCATCGAGATCAATGCAAACCGGAGGTAGGTGTGGGAATCATGGGTAGGTGAAAGAATCATGTGTTGGGATTCGTGTGGCAGGAAGGGAACGAACGGCCACGATTGTGCTTGTGGACACATATGCATGTGGTTTTGCATTTTCCGAGTCGAGGGCCAGGATGATCTACGTAGAAGCTCTGTTGTTGGCTTTGATTCGGTGACGTAGCTCACCCTGATGGTGGAGCATTATCGATTTTACCATCATTCCTCGTTGAGTGTTATCGTGATCCGTTGAACTGATGAATGTGGTGCCACGAGCTTTGTTTTCTTAATGGAGGTGTCCTCTAGCAAATCCACTTCGTCTGGCGACTTTTGCATATAGTTCTAGTTTTCCTTTCTGTGGGTCTTCAAAGTTCTTTTTATGTGCCTTTGGTGTGTTGAAAACTCAGCTATTCCGCTCCGTCCAAATCATCCAAGTAATCAATCAAAAGAGCTGAAGTATCAAAACCTTTCCTCAACAGTGTTTAAACCCTCTTACATCGTCCTAACTACCAGTCCGCGAATTCGAGTTCATGTTGCGAGCGGGAAAGGCTCTGAAGGTGGAGCGGTTCCTGTAGGCTTAGTTTGGATACTCTAGGATAGTTGGATTAGAGTGGAATGGAGGGAATGGGTGTGTTAAATCTATAATATATCAATCTATCCCTTCCAATCTATTTCAGCTCCTTTCAATTCCAGAGTTGTTAAACTAAGCCGCAAAGTAAACCAAATCTCTCTGTTGAAGGGACAGGAGAGCAATAGATGTGTGTGTGTCTGATTCTTGGTCATGGAGGACACACTCTGGTCATGGCCTTGGAGACCATGGCGAAGGCGTCTATTCACCGTCCAACTCCTCCCCATCAGCAGCGACCAACCGAAGAACTTGCATGGTTGCGCCAGGACAGAGCCTTTACCTTCCAAAGCTCCTTGACACCAAGGACAGCAAACTGCCCAACGAACAAGCCTTTGTGGTCCGAGGATGCCAAGTAGTAAGTTTGGCCGTTTGGGCCTCGGTCCACTTTCAGAGACAAACGATCACTGGTTCCTGGCTGCAAGGTCAAGCCTTCCAAACATTTCCAGACGAGTAGCCGACTAAGAATTCGATGATGACTTAGACAGTTCGAGCGCTTATAATATCCCAAATCAAACAGACGGTCATGCAAGTCCCGCATTATAATAGGTCATGCCTCTTGTCTTGGTATCGCTCGATCTATGGATGGTAAATATTCATATGGATATCTTGCGAATTGCTTTCTTCCTTGGCCCCAATATCTTCTTCTATTTTTTCTACTATGAACAGCAAGGGAGGCGCCCACACCTCTGTGGGTCTGCCTTCCCACCCCCGATTCCCATCGGTGCCACAACCACAACTCCAGCCCGACTGCCCGAGATTCTCGATGCCATACCGGGCTCCCACCACCCCCCCACGACCCCGCCCCGCACCCGAGATGCGCGCCCCGGCCCCAATTGCCACTGCGCCTCCGCAACTCCTCGCAGCCGCCACACCTCCACAATGGATGGTGCTCGCACGTCACCTGAGGTGACGTCAGGGGATCAGCTTCCCGGGCCGTCGCCTATGTGCTGCCGTCGACCTCCACCCACACGTGCCTCGTGCTGCTGCTGTCCGCTCCCTGCCCCCGCCGCACGTTCTCCTTGCGCCGTTGCGCGTGGGCACCGCACGCCGCCGTAGCCTTGCCTGAATCAGCTCACGCAGCCGTCGACTACCGTTCTCACGTTTGCCACGGCTGTTCCTGGTCATCTTTGTTGGGGCCTCCACGGGATCCGTCGTTCCCCTCCTTCCACGGTAAGCATGCTCTCCTTCCTTTGCCTCCTCATGTTCTGTGTTCTTCTTTCTGTGGATTGATTCATGCTTTGGCTGACCGAATGGGTGAGGAGTTACTCTTCTACGCACGAGCTGTGTTCTTGTGAATGCTGAGTGTTCGATTGATCAGCCTGCCTGTGCGCCATTGGACTTGAGGTCCTGAGCCAGCCTAATGATCAACTGCAAACAAGAAACAACTCCTGAATAGTGTATATGATCATCGGAGTAGGCTGGGTTCTTCTCTCACGACATCATTCAGCTTGCCGACATCAAAATCATAGAAGTAGCGTGCGACGACCATTTGCGCGCCTGTGGTGAACTGGTCACTGTATGTGCTCGCTCTCTCCTCCTGCCGTTGAGCAGGTTGCAGCTGATCAGAGTAAGTACAGGAAAACAATAACAGCTAATACATAGATCCCTGTCTCTTCTCTAAAAAGATAGCTAATCTTCGTGAAAGGACACACGGAAAGCAAATATTTGATGCAACAATGACATGATTAGTGTGGCTATTTGTGTAAACTGTAAGCTCATAATTTGGTGAAGGTCTAGCTACAAGCTACTCGACATGTCTAGCAGTTGTAATACTAAGGGCCTGTTTAGGAGACTTTTGCTTCAAGTTTTCCAGCTCCGCTCCCACTTCTGCGGACCAAACGGGTATAACTCTGGAACCTCGCTAGCTCTAGGAAAAAGGCGGAGTTAGAGGCCAACTCCAAGTTTTTTATGGAATCCATGAAAGGAGCTCCACAAACACAATTTATGTGCCTTCTCATAGAGTTGTATGGAAATTACCCACCCTTGCCATTGGTTAGTTCTGGTACCCCTTCGATCATGTATCGTTTCTTTCTCCTTCCGATAGATTTCGCCCAACCCGACCTCGACCCTGGAGGCCGCCGCCTTCAGGGAAATCCTCCCGCGAGGTCATGGACTGCGCTGATGGCGGATGACGGCACCCATCACGAGTTGCAAGAGTTCTTTGTCTTCACGGTGTCCCCATCGGAAGGGGCAGGGGCGCCGTTGGAAGGGGGCAAGGCGCCGCTAGCTCTGTCACTGCGGGGCTTGGTGCGCTGTACGCAGTTGTCGGCGCCCATGGGTCGTCCGCCATCCGTGCCGCTGCCCAGTGCACAGGGGCCATCCGGCGCTTTGCGGTCATTTGCCCCGCCACTCGGCGCGCAGGGGCCGTCCGCGCCGCCGCCGGCACGCATTGGGCGGCGGCCCCGCTGCTGGGAGCGCAGCGGCAGTATGTCCCGACTGCCACACATGGGCCGTCCGTCACGGATGGGGCATACGGCCACGGCGACAGCTCCTTCGTCCATGGAGGCCACGGCGATGGTTCCTAGTGGCCCCTCTCTGATAAGGTTTTAAAGTTTTCAAAACGAAAAAAATGACAAATCTGGTCCGATGGCTCATCTCCACTAACCACAAGGATATCGATACTCTATATTTCATCTTCAGCGCCATTGTAGTTCTAAAAAAAGAATGGAGAATTTCTCCTCCTTTTTTATTTTATTATATTCCAATTTCCATATATCATCTTCTTTTTTAGGATTTCCATTTTGCTTTTATTAGTCTTTTATCGTCTCATACTCCCTCTAGTACTAATTTTCTCCCATCTCCTGACTTCCTCCTCCTTTTTTCTTATAATGCTGCCGGCTGAAGTTCAAAGCCCACAGGCCCTAGCTCATTTAGGAGCCTCAACTTCTATCAGAGCCTTTATGAGCAGGATCCTGAGTGGGTTGGGTTCATTCAGCACGAGCTGAATCACAACACTCCATTCGAAGACATACCATTTAGGCTTAATCTCTTCCTAATGGAAGAGAGGCTCTCAAATGTGAGGCGTGATCTTATATGTGAATTCATTTCACAATATAAGAGGCACGAAGCCGTATTTCCCGTCGAGCCCTACATTTTAGAGGGAGCACTTCGTTCCTATCTAGAACATTTTAATTATACAGATAATTTCCTTATTCTACAAGAAGCTTATCCTGAGCTACAGGAGAATGGGGGAGGGTCCGTGTTTTTTAACAAAATTT